>CM074762.1:2780339-4099797 GCA_037355855.1 Pseudo-nitzschia pungens | reverse complement strand
AAACAATTTCATGTGCCGTGTCGGATGAAAAGTAAATAGTCGCAGAAACGAGGAAGGCGTTAAAAAGGCATAGAAGATGAGAATCAAAAGCAAACAAATTTTATGTGTCAGTTTACTGCGAAACACCATGAAAAGTCTATATCGTGGATGTTTATTTTTTTTGACGTTGCTGCTATGTGGCATCAAAATGCATCAAATCCTTCCATCGACAAGTGAGGAAAGAACGGGGGAATCTAAGGTTCAGTACTACTCACTTGGATCCAGATGCCGAAAACCAAACGGCTAGACCCGCAAGAGTCAATCTCGCTGCAGGATAGAAATACGTTGAAACCGAATCCATCACCCCATCTTCATCGAATACGCTGTCATCAGTGCTCATGCTCATGATGAATAGCCTTCGATATGGGTTGTCTACCAATGAAACAATCAACCCAACAAAAAGAAATTGAAGCCGTCAACCTTCGATAATCCTCCGCTGAGAACGGGACACAAAGTTTCGATGAATGTTTTCTCAGATAGATTACACCTTCCCAACAATCTGTTCAGAATGACTTATTAATGTGCGCAGATTGGAGAGCTATGTCGACGTTGGGGTAATTACTGATGAGCAATGATAACTCCATAAAGTCTGATGCGGGTAAGGTTACCTGAAATGCTGTTCAAAACAGACCAGATACACAGTTTGGAAAATCTTACGTTCACAATATCAATCGGATGCTTGCACTTTTCGAACATCATCCGTATCGTCTAAAGTATTTCCGCTTGTTCAATCGTAGACGACACCGGAGTTTCGTACAGCTGATTGGATGAAGGTATTTTTCCCAAAGCGCGAGAATGGAAAGAATCCTTGTGTCAGAGATCTTGCATATATTTTGTGGACAATTTGTACGCTCGTGTTGTCCTTTGCCACGCGCAAAACGAGCAAATCAAAAAGAAAACAGAATCGAATCAATTCGACACGCACTTTTCAACAACGTACGTATGTGAAAATCAGATTTATTATTACGAAGTATGAAGTATTTATCATTTCCGTAACTTTTGGGGATGCATTCTAACGATATATGTTTTCATTCAGGCATTCAAATACCCCGAATGGTCATTGATTAGATTCATGAAAAAATTGAAAAAATTCACGATTTTTTTCTTTTGTTGAGAAAAAACGTACAAGTACGTAGTGTAAGATTACTCGTACGTAATCTTACTCGTACTCATACGAGCTTCCTTAAAAGTTGGTACTGTATTGAATATTGATCAACGAACATGTGAAATATATGTACTATGTACGTACGAGTACCTGTACCTACCGGTACGGTGCGACTTGGGAAATGCTTACTGGTTTAAAGTACGTACGTATGTGATAGCCGGTAGGAGTATGTACGTACAAGTTACATACTTAGTATTTAGAATTACGGTAGCAGGTAAGTTACGTAGCGTTAGAGTGGTCGTACGAGTAAGATTACGCTTGTTCGGGTCGATCACAGATGATGCGTCATTTTTTGAGATTAATTTTTGAGATGATTGATTGATTCGATTAGTGAGGGTGGATAATTCGATTTTTGAGTTGATTTTGTTTTCATCCTTTTTACATCGACATCATCACCAATTGATTGAGACTAGGCTAAGATGCCGGTAGGTTCTGTACAATCCTACAACATAGTTCAAAGAGCAGTAGGTCCGCATGAAAATTTCACGGTATATCCTTCTCCATTTTGCTACCGTCATGGGTGCTTCTTCTGCCTTCGTTGTGCGACCAGAGACGACATACTTCGAAGCAACACCGAAAGCAATAATTTTTGACATCGATGGTACACTAGCGGATTCTTGGAAATTGGGGTTTGATGCAACCCTTGTTGTCCTAGAGAACAACCAGCTCCCTTTGATTCATGAAGAGACTTACCATGAGTGCACCAGGTTTTCGACGCCTCAACGCTTGGCGAGACATGCAGGCCTGGAACCAGTCGCAACAACAGATGACGAAGACGCGCTGACGAACAACTTGTTGTTTGAACAAATAGGGAACAAATTGGCTGCGGAATTTGATGACTTGTATGTCGGCCTAGTAACGACCGAAACAGCTGGATTCTTTCCAGGAGTACAGGGGCTTCTAGAAAAAATTCGCTCTTGTCCTTCGACAATTAAGGTAGGGTGTTTGACCAATGCTTGCGTTGCATATGCGTATGCCGTATTGAAGGCAAACAACAACGAAAACCTAGACCTTTTAGGTATGTGTCAATCCGTACATGGGGCCGATACGGTTGCAGCACCCAAACCGGAACCTGATGGCCTTTACAAAGTCTGTGCTGAACTAGGAATCGAAGTGTGTGATTCAGTGTACATTGGGGACAGTCCTAGCGATGCTCTAGCAGCCGATGCTGCAGGTATGCCCTCGATTGGTGTCACGTGGGGAAGTCACTCAGAAGAGTCTCTGCGTAAGGCACCTTTCACCTTTTATGCATCAACACCCGACGAACTCTGTACGTTACTCAATCTCGCTTAAAACTAAAGCATAGTCCCTTAAGGAACAAGATTTGCGTTATTTCTAGTTGTATTACGAAGCAATCCCAGATCGTCACATGGAACGAATTCGTATCAATTCATTTCTTCTCAACACAATTTTCAATACTTGATTGAGCGTTCCCCCCTTGAAAAGTCAATCTCGTCAATGAACGATCGATTAAGGGAACGAGTGCATTTATCCAGTAACGGGTCATCGATACTTCCGATCATTGACTCCTGGTTAACTTTGGCAGCAGGAAAATCATTCTCTTTTATCAGAACTTCCCTCCAATACTGGGCATTTACGACCCAAGTTGGAAAAGCATTATTCCCTTCTGACTTCATATCGTCGGGAACAGTTCCATTGAACAAACCCACGACTTGTTCTGGTCGAGTAAATTCCCATGCCATGGCAACTTCGTGGTAATCTGTGATACATCGTTTTCGTATCCTCTGCACAGTTTTTTGTTTTCTTTTACTCTTTCGACGGACATTTTTGCAGAATGATTCATGCGTTTGAGGTACGCATGAGTGGTTCATGAACACAGACAAACCGTGACCATTGAACGCACGAAATACTGACTCGAGCCATGTGCGATTTTCCTTATCCACGTTGAAAGTCAACGATGTCATCGATAGATTGTTTGACCGTAGTGTGTGCAGAACCCCATCAAATTCTCTCAGCGCAAAGACGCTATCGTTTAAAAGAGCAAAATTCTGGTATCGGTCTCTCAACCCTTGTAAGGCGTCACACCAAAGGCCTACATCATACCGTTCATTGTCGTAAAAGGACACTTCAATCGTAGCTTCACCAGACGAAAAGCGTGGTATGTCGTTGCGGACACGCACCAACAGTTTATCCATAATGGGCTTAGCCCAATAAGTAGTGGTTATTACGACGTGATTTGCAGATCCCACGAAGCATTCGAGTTCGGTCCACAGAGCGACAACATGTCTTTCTTTAATCGGAACAGAAGCAATGACCAAGACATCATGATTATTTTCCCTCGTTATTTGATTTGACACTTCTGTAGTAAAGTCATGCTGACTTTTAGAATTTTGGAATCTCAACGAAGAACCATCTTCTGGTATGCTTTTTCCCACAAGATTCTTGTGCACGAAGGAAACAAAAATTATCGACTGGAAAATAATGGCGATTCCAAAGAAAGACAGATATTTCATTTCGTAGTATCGTATCCCGACCTTTCTTTATCATCAACCTTCAAAGGGGAAAAGACTTTATTGCTATTTTTTCTGCTTGAATGCATGAGGATGCATGCACCATGCACTAGATTTTGAGAATGTACAGACATTTACTCTCGAAACACAGAATGAAAGGTCGAACCGGCATTGTCACGAAAGGTATTTTCCATCACAATATTATGATCATGTTCTCACGAATCAAAAAAAGGAAAC
The DNA here is from genome assembly GCA_037355855.1 of Pseudo-nitzschia pungens. Taxonomy (NCBI): domain Eukaryota; phylum Bacillariophyta; class Bacillariophyceae; order Bacillariales; family Bacillariaceae; genus Pseudo-nitzschia; species Pseudo-nitzschia pungens. Next base: position 4,095,885 of record CM074762.1, on the reverse strand, counting down.
TTGGCAGGCGCGTTTTTTTCAAAAAGTAACGGCCACGAACAACTCTCAATCAAGATACGATTTTCCGCAGTCACAACAGTCAATCACAGTTTTTGATTTTTAGGTTTTGTGTCGAAAGTAAAAAACAATTCTTTTTCTCGACAAGGAGTAAGGCTTACGGGTACGTGTAAGTATTGTATCGGTCGTACGGGTAATCGTACACGTTCCTAACGTCTGCGGTATGCATGCGAAGACAATCAATACAGAATGATTGCGTAAGTTACCGAAAGACTGTAAGGTTACTTCGTACTAATGTATATTCCTATTGTAAAATACCTGTACGATGTACTGATAGGTCCCAGTTGCCCCTGCAATTTGCCCCTGCAAGAATCTCATTTAACGGTATCAACAAATTAATCGCTGTGTGCTAGAATTACTGTTACTTTAGACTCACTCCGGCAATGACTTGTTGACTCGAGAATCTTCCTGAAGTTAAAAACACTATCATACTTCTAGAAATTACTAGTGGCCGCTGCTAACACATTTTCGTCCAAGTTGCGTTCTATAATCCAGTCGTCCAGACAACGTTTGCCATCGGGATCTTTGAGAACAATACGAGTAACAGTAACATCGTATTTTTGACCCTGTCGAAACACCCTCCCCACAGCTTGTTCTTCCACACTCGCATCGGCGACTGCATCAGTGCCCGAATAAACTGGGTCAAACAGAATCACATTTTTGCAGGCTTCTTGTAGGTTATGGCCTGCTGCTTGACTGAAAGATAGCAACAAGATACGAGGCCGCTTGCGATCCTCCTCTGTTGCATCTATGTGTCGAAACCATGAAATTGTTTCATTTTGTTGTTGAACTGAGTCATTATCGTCCACTTTGCAAAATCGTTGTTTCGAATTTTTCAAAGCGGTCAAAGCGCTATTGTAGCCGCCATACGACGTGTCAGCAAAGATGATAATCTTTGTAGAAGGGTCTCTTGAATGAATCGATTCAGTAGTATCGGCCAAAGCCTTGTGACGAGCTGCCGATGACGCAGTAATGGTTAGAACGTCGGGAACTTTTTCACCGAGCTCATCCACGGAGAGAGCAAAGCTCTTGAAATTTTGAAAGTCAGATGTTTGCTTCAAGAACGCTTCGCCTTCGCTCTTTAACATGTTCACGCATACTTCTTCTCGAATAAGGTTGACCTCGAGCTTTTCACCACGGTTGCGCTGGCAAGCTTCTTTAATATACGAATGACAAGACTCCTGAACAGCGCAACGGTACTCTCGACTATGGAAACCTTCTTGCTGATTTAGAAACAGATCTCGACCTGATTCTCTTTCTTCCTTTCGCCAGTGGTGGGCAGCTCCAGTCAAGTAAGTCCCGCCCATCAAATTCGCCAGTTCAGTTACACGAGCCTCCGTTTCCAATAATGGAGTGCCTGTCAGCCCCCAAACTCCCCTTGCTGCCACAATTGGTCGTTTTGAAATGTTCATTTGTGACAACCCAAGGAATTCCCGAGCCCCTCTCCTAGCAGTTTCTTTGAATTCAGCTTGCACCTCGTACCCTTTATTCGTTACGAGCGTTTCGTGACATTCATCGATCACAATGCGTTCCCAAGTATAGTACTCAAGTGGGACCCCACGATCTGCCACATGAAATTTCTTTTTCCTGAGTTTACAAATAGCGTCCGCGTAGCAGTGGCCGTAGTAAGCTTGACTGTCTCTGTGTTTCTGACTTCCCTTGTTTCCCACATAAATTTCGGGGCCAGATGACATGTTCCTCACCCAACGGCCTTCGATGGATGGAGCCTCTCTTTGAGAGTGAGATCTGGGCGCAGGCGGGATTGGGGCGGCACCAGCCTTCTTTCGCAAATGTTCTGTGTACGGCCGGAGTTTCCCGTTGCTTTCTTCTATGATTCCAGCTGGGACAATAACAATATCAGCGTTACAGATACCTTCAACTGAGGTTTGTTTCAGTTTGTTAGTGCAATCGATAATGATGCATTTGAGTTTGTCTTTGGTGAATTTCTTTCGCTCATCGTCCCACTGCTTAACAAGTCCAGGGGGCACCACAATCAATGTAGCTCCAGATCTCCCTTTTGAAGCATTTCGATTGGAGCGTGCAGCTTTTACCCCTTTCAGTATCAAAGCTAAAGTTACGACCGTTTTGCCGCTGCCTATGGCGTCTCCAAGAACTCCTCCACGTAGCGGGGATTTTTTCGACGCTTTACCGATTAAACACCAGCCAACACCAGGTAGGACGTGCTCAGAGCGCTCCTCTTCCGGAAATTGAACTTTGCCTCTCTCTATTTCCATCATTCGAGTGAGAGCCTTGGCTTGTCTGGGGTATAGTGGCAATTCTAGTTCAGGTACTTGGGTAGGAGGATATTCGTCTGAATTTGGCACCTTGAAGTCCTTTGTATCGGGTTCTCCCATCGAAGAAAGTTCACTTAAACAATAGTCGATGTCAACGTGGTCGGTTTCCTCCCCTCCAAGAATCGCGGCAGCTCGATGAACGGCGACGTAAGGATTCATACTCAACACAAGTCTTCCCTGAGTTTCGCTGACCTCGGCTTTGAATGCCGAAGGCCGATTGAGAAGCCTATGATAGTATTCGTTAGACTGCTCGGCATTGTAGAACCGTTCGCAGATATCACCTTTATCGCCTGAAAGTTTCCTCCAAGTTTCAGCAGGACGCGGTGGAACATGGATCTTGCATGTTCCTAGATTCGGTACATTAGGGAGCCTGTACCATTTCGACAATGTAATTGGAAGTTTTCCTTCCGCTGCAAACTTGAGGAGCGAAGGTGAAGCAACAATCGAAAGTCGTTTCGCATTCCTTGTCCCGGATCTTCCAACAAGGTCAATTTCTGACCCCTTCGAAATTGAACTCTCGTTATATTCGAGAAGTGATTGTATCACTTCAGGCGACAAACCCCCAAGTTCACATAGCGTTGGATAGGTATGGCTGTGTGAAGTAGCAGCGGCGAGACACTCCTCAAAAGTGCGACCCTGATCAACAATTTCCATACTAGGAGGTGGCACTTCTACTCTCATTTCGTCGGGAGCATTTCTCCAGTCTAGAAATCTCGCTTTCGTCGAATGTGTCGACTCCTTCAAAGCGTTTTCAGGTATCCAGTCCTCAAGTTCGCATATCTCTAGGCCATCTTCATAATAAGGACTAGGAGCAAACACAGCAGTATCAAGTGTAGCACGTACTACATCCGGACGAATGTACATGTACATCTTTTTGTCTTCTCGTCGCCAAAGAGCAGATAAGACAATTGTATGCTCGCAACCCATCTTATGATAAATTCCATTGATGCGATCACTAGAATCTCCCGAAACTTGAATCGTTCCAGGCCTGAAAGGTGAATATGGAATGTTAGACCTGTTCACATGTTGTGGAAAAGTTTGGTTGAACTTGTTGGAATGATTCGGTGAAAGTATTGTAGATGATCGTACTTACCAAGTTTTCCACATTTTATGGTAGTGAGTTAAAGGGTTTCGTGAGCTGATAGGTGGTAAGAAGCTCCTCATTACTTTGTGCGTTCTGAGCGCTACGGCAGCATCCTCATTAAGTCCAATCCGCGACCGCTGTGATTGAACTGGATTCGAACCGGCAATATTTAGGATTTGAGTGGTTGCTTTTTTCTGAGGAAGTTCCCAAGAATCATCCGTGGCATCAACTCTCATAAGAAGACGAGCGGAGTCTTTGAGCTTGCCGCGGAGTGGCTTCTCGTTTCGAATTGCAGGCGCAAAGCACCGGATGTATGCAGCTATTCCAAATGATTCATCGAGAACATCAATTTTTCCAACCCTCACACGAATCTCTGCTACTTGCCTTCCAGACCCGTGATCTTCCCAAGCACCATATGTTAGTAGCCAGTGAGCTTTCTTTCGATCAACTTGCTGAAGCTGGAAGCTGTAGCAATCAAGACCTGCACCATGTTCCAGCAATTCTTCACAGTCTTTCGAGAGCCTCAGGATTGAGGGAACAGCACATCGAAGTCTTCGCTCAAATTTGTGAGAGTCAGGTCGAACTTTATCGCGGTGAACTTTGAGCTCTTTCAGATCGTGAGAAGAGGTTTGGTAACGATCAGAGCATGTGTGGCATACACTCATACCACAGCTTCGACACTGCAAAATCTTGATGTCCTTGGTCATAGTCCCTGAAGACTCACAAGTGCATAATACTGATGAGTAGAAAGCATCCTCCGCAAGATCTTTTGCGATCTCGTAGAAAACTTCCGTGAAGGTTCTAGAACTGCTGTGGGGTGTTTTGTAGAAGTCTCCTCTTTCTTTCAGAACTGCACCTTTGGCAAAGTCATGCTTTTGACTAAGGGCAAATTCTGATATCAACGCCTTAACATCTTCGTTACGTTGCTTTCGGAGGTGGGGTGCACATATTGCAGAGAGTATCGTAGCGCTAACTACAGAAACTGACATCGCATTTCCAGCCAAGTCAGAAAGCTGCACTTCGGTCTCGGGCCCGAGAAGAAGCCTCGAGAAAGGGATTCCCTGTAGTAATAGTTTCTCGTACCCCATCACAGTCCGCCCTTTGTGTGGAAGCAGTAGCTCACCACCAGGTGTTACACAACCACTAACCCCAACAGTAGCCGAACGGAAGGTTGTTCTTGTGACATTCTGCGACAGATCCCAACTGAAAGAGTGGTGAAGTGGATCTCGAGATATAGCATCTCGAACTGGATGTACAGAGAAGAAAAAGCGTGATTGAGAACTTTCTTCCCCTCGGAATATCAAAATCCAAATCGAACACTGAACTTACTGGACGCCGCTGCGAAGCAATCAATCATATCAAGCCTCCTCATGTTCCAACAGTCGAATAATTCAGGCCAAAGGCTGGGCGCTAATTCTTTTCTTCCACGAGTGTTCCATCCTGTCAACCACCTCGATCGGTCGGCAAGTCCTATCTTCTCGCGATAGACTTTATGCGCTGATAGATCCTTCACGCGAGATATCTCCCATTCCCAGAAATCCAATTCCTTAGCACGGTCACGTTTGACCATGAGACCTGGCCCCGATCTGAGGGCTTCCCGGAAAGACCGAATCCGATCGTGGGAATCTGGCAAAAGGAACGCTTCCATGCTGTGGAGGAGAGGGGACTTCAAGTGGTCCAAAATCTCTTGAAAATATTCTCCGAGGTCGTCATCCGGATCATCGGATCGCCAAATAAATAGATACTTCGATTGGGAGAAAAATTGATAGTTCGGTAAGATGGCATCAATTCTCGTACAGCTACCACATTTTCATGTTCCGTGGACGTACCTTTCGCTGTCTCGTCTGAGGAAGACCGTACGATTTCGTATCGATCTTGCATAGATGCGTACAATATCTCGCTTTCTTCTCAAGAATCAAAGTGTCCTTGTTCAGGTTGATCTTGTGCTTGGCTGCAAATTGTTTCAAAGTAAATTCTTTGCCTGCATTTTTAGCGTCTGACAGCAAGGGGATCACATCTGACGAAGAATGTCCTTCTTTTACAAATCCTTCGACAATGTCTCCGGCTTTCATTCCCACTTGTGGAGGTATGGATTTAGCTTCGTACTGGCCATCGCCGTTGACTACGAACACGAGATCTTCATCCGCATCTGCAATTTGAATCGGGAAACAGCAAAAAAGTTTAGCAAATATGCTTACATGTAAAGAATTCCATTCCACAAAACCACTTAACTCACTGTTTTTTCTTTTCGTTGATGTGATTGCCTTGTTATTGTTTCTACCTGGAAGATAAATCCGACCCTGGATGTACTCTTGCATTTTGCCCCATGGAGCGCCGTCAACGTTCTCAAATATTGCAAAAGGTGGTTGGTAGAGGTCAAGAAATTCCACAGCAGCAAGAAAAGTTTCCCCGCTCTGTCCCTTGTCTTGAATATCTTTTCGTTTGGTTGTTTTCAGCATGGAAAAATCCTTGCAAGATGTGCCAGCAACAAACAGATCCCCCTCCGGAATATTTTGAGGTCTACCATAAACATCAACAACTTTTTCGGCAGTGCCATCGTCATCGATTGCCGACAATTTCGTAATATCGGGAAAGAGCGGCACCCCCGGAAAGTTTCTAGCAATGTACGCTTGTTTGAAAGGCTCGATCTCGCACGACATCATGTGCTCGTAATCAAAACAGTGATCATTTTTCTTCTCGCTTTTGGAGCACAACCTCGAGAGCGACTCCTTGATCAGCCCTAGGGCAATCGACGGAGCGTCGGTTCCCGAGCATGCTGTCTGCAAGCGGATTGGATACGAGAGTTCGTTCTCGTCCTTGGACTTTTGGTTGTTCTGAACTCGCACATTCTGTAGGAGCCCTCCCACCTTGCGGACTTGGTCCGAGACAATCCTCTCAACTATACCGTGCGTTGGGTCAACTCCTACGGGATCAACATAAGCTCCTTTTTCGGGCCATTTTTGCGGATTGTTGTTGGGTTTGACGCGCTTGCGCTCTGTTTCAAGCCTCTGCTCGAACTCCTCATCTACGGATTTGTTGCTTGCCCACTTTTTCTCGTCTGCTTTTTTGGTCGCTCTCTTGGGGGTAGCTCTGGAATTCTTCTTGGTTGACTTTGACCGCGATGGCTTTTCGTCTTGAAAATCATCGTCGTCGTCGTGATCATCATCATCTACAATCATGTCAACGTCCAGGTCGGAGTCGGAATGTTGCTCGGTGGGAGCTTCAAAATCGTCATCGTCGTCTTCGACGTCGTCGTCGTCTGATACTGCGATCTTTTTCGTCTTTTTCGAAGGTTTTCGACGCTTTCGCTCTTGCCGAATTTGCTCCTCGTCGCTATCGAGATCCATGGAATCCTCGTCTGCTTCAACATAGCTCACCCGACTCCTGCTGCGCCTCTTTCCTTTACCCTCGTCGGCTTTCTCGACATCCTTTTCCTCTTCTTCGACAACAACAATTTCGGCTTGTTTTCGTTTGGGTTTCTTCGTCTCCTTTTGGTAGAGCTTGAGTCCCTCCTCCAACTCTTCTTTGTCGAAGTCTTCGGAATCCCCGTCTTCGTAGACGATTCTATAGAGCACTTCATGTTCTTCGCCGTCGCCGTCGTCTTCGCCTTCGCCTTCGCAAACGCTGTCTCCCTTGGAAACGTCCACCACTTCGCCATGAAACGTCCCATCCTCACCAAAAACCTTGGAAACGCGAAGGCCAATCGATTCGAAGAGCAAGACTCCCCATTCGACCTCCGATTCGTTCCACTTCGATTCTGGCGTTCTATCCTCCCAATGAATAGTGTACGTTTTTCCGTCGGAAAGTTTTCCATCGTATTTCTGTTTCTTGACAGTCCCATTCACAAACAGCGGCCTGCCTCTATGGTCCGAGACGTGGTCGACTTTCTGCAAACGATGCGTCCAACGGAAAAGAAAGAGAGAAAATCGACAAAAACGATAGCGCACGGCTGGTGAGCAAACGACGCCGATCGATGAAAACCATCTTGGATTCTGATTTTGCACGGTCGAAACTGAAACACACCTTCTTGACAAGCGTCTTTCCCGTTGGAAATCTTTCGTTCTTTGCCCTCTTCCCCACGGATTGGTCCTTGCTCCCAGCAGTCGATTCTCTCTTCACCGGATTTACAGCAGGTTCATCTTTCTTAGCTCGCGTTTTGGAAGCTGGATCTTTCTTTTTCGGTTTGAAAAACGACGTGATCATACTGGCTTTCTCCCGGCTCCGATCCAGGATTCGAAAGCGAAAAAATTAGCGGGCCGATCGATTCTTGATTGATTGTGCGGTTCACACCCGATTCCCTTTCTGTCGGTGTGTATTGTTTTGTTTTGTGCTTCGATGATATCCGTCCAAACCCAACGTCAAAATACAACGATGTGTACACAGTAATCAACAAGAAGGGTCGATCCTGGAAGAGGACGGTGCTGCATAAGATTACGGTACAAAGGAATCAGGAAAATGGCAACTATTGCTGGTAACCTTACAAGTAAGTTACGTGCTCACTAGAAGGTAAGTTAACCTTACTTCCACGAATTTCCATTGGACACCGATCAGATCATCAAAAAAAGGTGCAGTATTTCTCTACGGTAAACCTTACACACCTGGTAAGATGAGTTTGGCATTGGTGGCATTCGTTTTTGTACTATCTACTACGTAGGGGTAACCCTTACCACAGAATTACCACAGAATAGAAATGTAAGCGTGACATCGAAGGACTGAAAAAAATACAGTAATAATCTCTCTCTCAATCAAAAATCTGTACCGTCGCGGTTGCGCGCCTTGCCAAATTAGACTCGTTGGACTTGGAGCGCCGGGCGAACAATATTTGCCGTTGAGATCGCGACCACTTTTCGAGCAGGCAGGCTAAGAAGGAATTACTGTAGTTGATTTTTGAAATTGAAACATTATTTTTCAGCCAACTTCCTTCTGTGCCTCCATCTCGAGTGTCAACCGCAATACCATACAAGGTACAGCTTTAGAACAGAACAGTATTGTTTGTTTGGTCAGGGAAGAAAACGAATCACCATACCGGATGCAGCAGACGCCCCACCTCTGAACAAACGTTGCAACTCTTTTAATTTCACCACGGTACATCATCGCAATGGATCGATCGGCTTTCGACGAAGGATCGTCAACTCTGCACGCTTCGGTGACGAGAACAATGAATGAGAATAATTTTTCAGTAATGGGCAGCGTCACATCTCCCACGCCAACCGTGCAACAGCAAAAGTTGACCCCGGGCTCGCTGAACACGACATTTCAACACAGGAGCCATCTCTCCGCCTTCACTCCCATCAAGCCCGTCTTAACTCCGCGAGAAACCCCACGCGGTACCAGCATGGGTCTAGTCCTGCTATCTCCGTCCCGAACAATCACGGAAACATTGAATGCTCTGGCTTCTTCCACGGCGCAACAACTCGAAGAAATATGGGATGAAGTTGGTTACACTCCACAAGAACGTGCCTCTCAGCTGTCGGATTTGCTGGAAAAGTTCCGGAGTCAGTGTGAGCACAAAATTTCAGAAGAGCAAAGAGTTGCAGAGACTTTTCGCCAGACTATTGCCGATTCAAAGGCAGAGATCAAGGCGCTCTCGGACTCGCTGAAGCAGACACTCGATCCTCGGCTTTTGAGGGATAATAACGGAGAGATGACATTGACCGATGAGCTCGCAAATTTGGAAGCGACCCAAGACGGACTCCGCCTAGACGCCGACGAAGCGAGACAAGATTTGCAGCAGTGTCAGGAATATTTGATCGAATCTCACAGCGCACTCGGAAGGAAACTGGATGATTTTTGGAGTGACATAGAGACCGATCTCACAATGACGCGACGAGAAGAGTTCCACGAAAAAGTCGAAGAAATGAAACAAGAAACGGCCACAAGAACGGCTGCTGTCATACAACTCTTGCGTGATTGCCAACATCTGATGAACGATATTGGTGTCAACGGTCATGCCGAGAATGCATCGGATCTTGATAGGCGTATTTCTGGCAGTCTTGTTCGATCGAAAGATTCTAGCTTTATGATGGTATCGAAGTTTGAAACCGAAACATGCACAGGAATTAGTGCAAAGGCGCTCGAGGCCCTCACGTCAAGAGCATCCGAGCTCAGTAGCGAAAAGCGCCGAAGGAAAGGCTTGCTGCAAGAGATGGGAGGACAAATCGCTATGTTGTGGGAACAACTGAGTATTCCATTGGAAGAACAACAAGCTTTTACAAACAGTGTCAAGGGCCTTGGTATGGATACAATTGAAAAAGGAAGCGCCGAACTCGAACGGTTAAAAACACTGAAAAATGGAATGCTAGGGAAGCTGATTCAGGAGGCGAGAAATAACATTCAACAACTCTGGAAAGAAACTAATGGAACATACGAGCAGCGGAAGTCCTTTGAGTCGTTTAATATATGCGATGAAGCCTTGTTCGACGACAAGCTACTTGACGAACATGAGGCATACATCGTTCTACTCCAAGAGAGATTGGAGAAAATGAGACCAATCAACAGGATGATTGAGCGACGCGAGGACATTCTTCGAGAAAGAATGGAGTACGAAGAGTTACAAAAAGATTCTGATCGATTGAAACAACGTGGTGCAGCAATGGCAAAACAATTGATGGAGGAGGAGAAGATGGCCCGACGAATCAAAAAGGAATTACCAAGACTCACCAAAATGTTGCAAGAAAAACTGAAAGAATGGAAGGAATCACATAGCGAGGATTTCCAGTACCAAGGAGAAGTCTATTTTGAAGCAATGGAGCGACAAGACGAAGAGTGGGCAGAATACAAGAAAAACGAAATGCAGATGAAGCTAAAAAAGAAGAAGGATCATCAAATCCATGAAGAGAATATTCGTTTGGGAAAGAAGAATCCTGTCGGCAGGAAGAAAGTAAATACACGACCACTTGGTGATTCTTCCAAGGTGAACAAGATAAATACAAGACATGGAAGGACCGGAATTGATAAGAAGCCGCTTTCGCGAGGGAACACGGGACCTACAATTTCAAGAATGTATGCATAGCAAAGAGTTGCAGTCTTTCTTCTATTAGGGATGCTCTGATTGGAAGACAAATTTCTGTCGTGCAAGTGATAAGATTTCCTGTGTGCCTTGGGGACGGAAGGTGAAGGAATTCCCAACAATGTTTTCAACATGAGTCTACTACAATATTTAAACTAGAACTAAACTTTAAAAATTAAAGTAGTTGATTATTCCAAGTATCACTGGCCATCGGAGGGTGGACGTACTGGTAAGGTTCTCCCGAATCTCGTTGACTCCCTGGTACCAATACCGGTACATTTTGAAAACAACATGATTCCACCTAGAGTCCAAATATGGCACCGTACAAAGAAGACCCACTCTTGGCGCAGATAGTAGCACTGTTGTGGTGGTGTAGCCTCTTAAAATTGACAAAGATGCTCTGCTGATTGCAGAATCACAATTTTCAATCTCGTTAAGGAGACTCTTGGTGGAGTGCAGTTAGTACTAGCACTAGCACTAGGTCAAAAGTAAGTAGCCATCATCCTAGTCATTATTTGGGTAATTGGGAACAACAGCCAGGTAGAGCAAACTCCTTCACTCTTGTTTTCTGATATCAGTACCTTGTCTCTCCCAAAATCTTCCATGTGTAACAAGTTTGCACAAAGGAGTATAGATGGTCAATATTGTTCTTCCCCATGGCTCCGGGGAATTGCATAGTGCATCATAGTAGCTATGTTTTTTCCTGCATTTTAGCACAACTGGGGTGAAATACAGAATTGAACACGTGACAATCTACTACATGCATAGGAAAAGCACTTGCAAAGTTATATGTGATGAGTTGTGTTTTTTCCCCCTCTCCTCTTTGGGGTCAGCGAAAGTTCATGGCTGCTGGGGGAAGGTTCTGAATTGTTCTGCTGTGGTGATAATCAGCACTCTAATAGGCATTTGAGAACCAGCACCAACTCCATGTCAAATCCAACTCTAGAATCTTTGCGGTTGGTGATGTTTGATCAGCAGTTAGCATCTACTCTGTGTGCAAATAAGTCTTTGTACTGTACTCAACCATTGATGTGTAGATTGTAAGAAGAAAAATACTTCTTGAACCTCCTCAAATAATGAATATCAGTTTTTTGCGTGCTGGCGCCTGCTAAAACGGTTCAGTTATTTCAGTCACGAGTATCGTTCCGTGCGTGCAATGAAAAAAGAAGAGATAAAAGCTTACCGCAGTTCGAAATCCGCGATCTACTTTCTCGGAAAAGTTCAACTAGTACTCGTACGCAATAGGACGTACGAGTACGGTAATCTTACGGTATTCGTGCTGCAGACGAAGGATGTTTTTTCTGTTTGCGATTTGACACTCTCCTGACATCATACCCAATAGATTAAGCCGTAGTAGGTAAGTTTTTTCCCTTCGTATCGGACACATTCACTTTGACATTGCTTTTGCCTTGGTGAGTGAAAAGGTTTCGGGAGATGGGTAGCGATGAAATCATTTGGTTCGATCCAAGATCACGATGATATCCTCCGAATCATTCCTGCAATTCGGGAGCCGTTACTGGGCACGTCGATGGCACGAGCGAACTAGAATTGACGGGGAGCTTTTTTTGTTCATCAACTCTTGGTTGAATGAAACTAATCCATTGCCGTAGGACGAAAGAACTCTTCATTCCTGAGAAATCAACTGATAGATACGCCGCGCCTCTAATAGTTTGCCCCGTTTCTTTTGCTGTTTCTCTTTTTCGTTTCTCCAGAAACCGACCTAAACACAATGAAGTTCTCCGCTATTGTTGCCCTCACCACTCTCGCCACCGCTTCGGCGTTCGCCCCTGTCTCTACCTCTAAGAGCAGTGTCGTTGCATTGAACGCCGAGGCTGAGCAATCTCGCAAGGCCTTCTTCTCTGCTGCCGGAGCTGCCCTTCTCGGAGCTGCCGTTGCTCCCGGTGTCGCTGGAGCCATGGACCAAGACAACGTCAAAACCCCTACCGAAGTTTGGGAGTTCGGAAAGCCAAAAGCTGAAATCGTCAGTGACCGTTTCGCACGATACCAAAACGCACGCAACCAAAACAACTCCAACTTCCCTCCTATCAAGCGACTTACGCTCGAGCGCAAGAGTCCTGTCACTCGATTGGACCTTAACGCCCCTAACTTCGAGGGTTACAAGAAGAGCTACCCTGGTCTCTTCAAATAGACGTGTTATTTGAAGAACGAACGAGTGAGTGATGCGGCGGTAGTGCGGAATCACATTCTTCAAACTCGCTCTCTCTTTCTCGTAGTCACGCACATCGTAACGAAGGCTGTCTGTCACTTTGGGGGTCAAATGAACTGATCTGACACGACGCACTCTACGGCAAGAGTAATTTTATACCGTTATTAACGGTGTAGAGGAGATTATAGATACAACTAGATTCTGTCTTCAACTCAAAACAGAAGAAAGAACTTTTGAGCAAAGTTGCTTTGTCGCCTCTTTTTCTTCTCGTACCTAGTTTTTCTTGTCGTTGAAATTAGAAATCAATAGCTGACTCAACAGTGTCAGAAAGAGCGGCCATGTAATCATCAATATCTTTCCTTTCAGGAAACTACGGCCCGCTGTTCGCTTTCTTGATCATGATTATATTATGACTAGTGAATGCCACATCAAATGGGCACCTTCCGACGTACGAGAGGAAAGAAGTGCCAACTAGTTTATTGCCTGAAAATTGTTTGCGTGGGATGCGGACTCGAGATATCTCAAGCTGTAAAACCCGTCCCGAGTTTCTCATTCTTTCAATTTTTCGTTCAGATTAGGGGCTAAAACATCAACAACAAATCCCATGGGTTTGAATATAACAGACATGTGTTTAAACAGTTATCGTCGTGGAAATGCGTCAAATGCTTCAGCATAGTCACTTTTTAAAGCAGAGTTCCGTTCTGAATCACGTCCAAAACCATTCTGAAATGAAAACGTATTCCAAACCCTGTCGAGTTCCGATGACCATGGAATGTTTTTCGAAACGTCTACCGACACAACAAAGAAAATGGAACAGCCCACTTAAAAATTTCTCTTACTCAGAGTGTCCTGCCATATTGAAATCAGATTTCTTATTTCTCTTCTTGGCTTCCGCCTCTTCGGATTCAAAAGCAGTGAAAAGAATGTACCCAAGAAGCAGTAGTGGCGACAGAGCGAATGTCATCTGCGAGGAGGCAACAGGTGCAGGAAAAATTAGCAGGTTAGAGTGTTGGAGATCATTGTGTTCAACAGCGTACAAGTTTCCTCCCCAGGGGGACTCGGGCCCCAAAATCCGCACCGATAGGGTATCCGCAAATCATCACTTTTTACGTCGAATAAATTGTTTCGAATGCATCGGTTTGTGCAAGAGTATCGGTGCGCACTCGACTTCGCCATTGATTTCTTGATACGAGTAGTTCTAGTTCGTTCGTAGTTTTGTCGTGTGTCGCCGCTCGCTTTCGTTCGTTCGTTCATTCGTACCTTAGCACCGTTGATTACCCATTCCACTGGGGTCCATGGTTCCTCACTACTGGCTGGCATTCTTTCTATATTATCTACCAACTACTCAGTCCTTACAAGGGGCTCAATCAAAATGTTGCTCTACTAGACGTTTTGTTACCGCTGAGACTTTCCATCATCTAGTGAACGTCGTCAAAGTTTCGTAATTTTCTCAGTTTTCATCACTCGTAGTTTTCGAGTAAACCGTCATTTGGCAATGATGTGCGTGCGTTGAGGATAAAAAGAAAAGTAGGATTCCGGATTCCTGATTCTTAGAAGCATCCAAGATTGAAGCGATCCCGCCACGACCTTTTCAACTTTGACATCTACCGGCCGGTATCGTGCAACCTGAAAAAGAGGAAGATCAACATGATGTAATTCCAGTACTACCCTGACGTAAGGTTACTCGTACGTGCGTGCCGATCTGAATGAACCCCTCTTCTATCGCTTCTATTTTCATTACCGGTACTTCGTAAGCCTTTCAATCTTACTGATTCTCATCTACTTCGTATTTTCGTACCGTAGTTGACATTCTCACACTCTCAGATCTTTCTATCGGATGCACGTAAAAGGTGCCACACCAAATCACATTGAACTAGCCCCTTAAGCACCATGGCGATGAATCTAATTTGCACCAGCGTTCTCTTTGCAGCAGCTCTTTTTATCTTCGATTCGAAGATAATATCGGCGGCAGCGTTTGGTTTGCAATCGATTGGAGCTGGAAGTGTTACATTTCGAGGGAACATCAGGAACACTGAGAAAAAATTAGCGAAATCAAATTGCTTTCCTAGCCGGAATATTGATGGAGAGGAGATGCGAATGTCGGGGGAAAATTGTTCTAAAACGGGAAGGGAAGCCAAACCACACACTACTGGCAATGATGCCGATGCTCCGCAACGTAGTCGGAGTCAATTTTTGCTCGATTGTCGCTCCTATTTTGCGTTTGGTTTGGCCGCATCCACGGGTTGGTCTACCTTGCCCGAAGCAAGCAACGCCAAGTCGTACAGCGAAAATGCCAAAAACATGGATCGAATCAACAACGGCGATTTTTCGGGCGGTGCCGTCTTCGACAACAACCCTTCCACGGACAGAGGCAAGAAGCGCAGGGCCATGACAGGATGCAAAACTCCTCTTTCGAGGGAAGAAGCTTCGAAATCAATTTTGAAACGCGATAAAATGATGTCGGAGAAAGAATGCAACCAAATGGTTATGGATGGCGAGACGGAGTTTATGCTTCAGGCTTTGCGAAATTTGGATTGCCCCACTTGCGCGTACGGAATTGGAAGAATGGATTAGTGTCCAAAACTATCGCAATCGCACAACCTAAACGCTATTCCTAGAATTATTTGAACAGCATTTCGGCTCTTTCCTGCGAACAAGCCACAATCGCATCCGTGGGAAGGATTGTAATGTTTCGATTTTCGTAATTTTCTACAATGGATTATACCGTTCATGTGATTGCGTGGTCTCCAGATTTCTCCCATACCGGGGACTACTTCGAATCTTTTGGATCAGTGTGGCCGCCCAATACGTATGTTGTCTAGTAGCAGATATGAAGAGTGTGACAACGCTTGGTTGGTGTGTACACATACTTTCATACGAGTACATGGCATGTTGGAAAGGGGATGATTTAGAATCTTAGCTTTTGGAAGAAATAATTGCTGCCGGATGCCTTCTTCTCGCTAGTGATTTCCTTTTGGTTGAGGTATCTGTCCAACAGAACCTTCTTCAAATTCTTCTTAACATCAACCCGACGTTCGGCATCAAGCAAGTCAGCCTCGTCAACAATCTTCTTGAAGTCCAAATCGGTGACATAACGTGTGGGGAAGATGTGACGAACATTGATGTATTTAACGAAAGGCTTCATGCACTTAGATCGCTTTTCAACCTTACTCTTCGACATGGCCTTTGTGACCTTGCGGGGGTTGCGGGCAAGTCCGGCGACCAAGACGTGGGAGAAGCGCTTTTCGCTGTTTCCCTCGTCAAAGGTCTTGACAACAACTGCCTTCTTTCCGGCGTGTCGTCCGGCAAGGACAATTACAACTTTTCCAGTCTCTGTAGTGCAAAAGGATAGCGTGGGCATTGGTACAAGGTGTCAGATTCGGTGGTCGGTAACTGGATATAACTCATCTTCGGCCGATGCCGCCCATTTCGTTCAAAAAACTCCCGTCTAACAGTTCACACCAAGCTGACCATAAATCCGCCGCATGGATGCACTGGATTGTCGACTTAATCTACTTACTGATAACGGCCATGGTTGCTTATTATATTCCCGGTGTATTGGTTGATGTAACGTTATTCCGTTCAGGGGCGTGTTGTTGGTAGGACAGCAGCTTGTTTTGCGAAAGGCGGATTCGAGAAGAGACGCATGGACTGCGCAACGTGATCAATGCGGGAAGAGTATTTGAAGTAAGAGGTAAGGGGGAATCAAAATACCTTACCTCAGTAGCCAATGTACTATCAGTATGATGGAGGTTAATCATCGTTTGCTAGAACTCAGAATCCAATCTTACGCGTTGGATAAGGTTACACATGAACAGTAAGGTTACTCGTACTGTAGACTCACGGTACGACTTACGGCACGGCTTAACGTAAGACTTCCGAGGTAAACCTTACTCGTAGTTACCCTGTGCGTCAATACAGTACCGTAACTTAGGTAGCGATAACGTAAGCTGTACCAGAGACAGGAATTTTGAACATACTGGTTCGTTTTAGTCCAGTTGATCAATCCGTTAGTTGTTTAACATAAAAAAGTGATACTACCACAACATCATACTTGTACGTACGATACGTAATCTTATTCTATCTCTGTATTTCATTGGATGCTGTAAACGTTCATAGTACCGTTACATACTGAAGATGATTCTTGTAGCTTGCAGCCTTTTCGATTGGATGTCTTCAATCGTTATTCTTGTTGATCAACAAAAAAAAGGAAAAATGAATCAGGAATTTTTTTAAAAATCTACCGGAAGGTCACCGTTCGATGCTGCATCCAGTCCATGGCAGGCACATCCCGTTTTGTGAATCAAACAACTCACGACAATTCTCAACAAGTTCGATTGTACTTGCCCTTCAGTGTTGAATCGAAGTCTTACCGTAGTTGGGGATTCGTAGGTCGCAGACAACATAGAGATAGGAGTGAAGTCAAAAAGTCCAATCAGCATAGACGTTCCGACCCATACCGTACTGTACGTAATAATCAGCAACCATCTTTCCAACCGATCTGAATCGACAATTCATTGAAAATCTGTACAAATGACAACGAGATCACCAGCAGCAATAGATAAAAGCAAATGATGCCCCTTGTCGACGAAGAAAGTGCTTTGAATTTGACAAGTTCTCCACAGGTGGAGAAGAGTCTGGAGGACAGAGGGAAACCCTTATCCAATCATTCAACGAATGGGCAACAAATGCCACAAACGCCGATGATGGCAAACCATATTCCGGCAACGCGAGGAAATACGGGTAGGCATCCTTCCGATTCCAACAAAAATCAGGCACCACCGAAACCCAGGCTGTTACACCCGTGAGTCAACCTGAGCGGAATTTGCAATCTGAAAATGCACGACTAGTTTACGTGAGAATTTTCTCGCAGGGATGTGTTATTCTTCGATGTTGTTGTGGTTGTTGAATTGATTACTCATAACATCTGCTTCGCTACCTGGGCTTTTGATCCATTCGCGTGGCAATTATGCAGTGTTTTACACAGCATGCCATTACATTTCCGCTTTGGTTTGAATGGATTCCTCAGCAATGTACTTTTCAGTAAGTTTCGAAGTCTCTCGTGATTCTGGAAAAGTTTACGAGGGATTTGTAATTCTCACTGAGTTCTTCTTCCGTATATTAATTCAAACGATAATCGCTGTATGGACGAACGAACGAACGAACGAACGAACGAATAATCAAATCAATGAATATCGCAATCTACAGTGATCGCATACAATGAAGCGGTTGTGAAATTTGAAGACATGGCCTCCTCGTCAACAATATATGCCACAGTTTACTTGATTTTCATACCTATCAGTCACGCATTCATATCTCTTCTAGTTTTTGGTTGGCCCGAACGATACGTCCGATCCTTGATGAGCAATGCACCCGTTGGATTGACAGCGATAGTGTTGGGGGCGGCGTTGACAGCGTACTTGGACAAAATCGAATTCAATGAATGGGTAGCCGAGGCCGTGACGGAGTACTGGGTACTGCTTGGATACAAGGCAGATACAACTGGAACGACAGCGAGTATAACACCAACGGTTAAAGATGAAGCATCTCGTGGTGGTGGAGAATTTTACTCCTCGTTGTTTGTGCTGATTGTCACGGGTATTTGGACCTTTGTTCTGTCGGTCATTGTGAACGCACCACCAGAATCGCTAGAGAAGAAAGAACTATAATCTCGAAAGGTGGTCGTTTCTTCAGCTATTCTTTTCCTAGACACTACAGCAAGATTGCAAATTTTGACTGACGAGCGAATAAATTCGGATCGATGAAACGGAACAAATGCACTAGAGGTTGGTCCTTCCGTTACTCTATAGATCAATGCATTCTCTCCAGAGAGTGAGGAGCTGCTTCGCAAATTTTTGCTGGACAATGCATCTCAAAGTTCACTCGATATGAATGCAACTCACAGTCGATACGGTCTCAATGGAATGCCTATTTGAAATCTCCATGGAAATATTCTGAGTTCCTGAATTTCACACTTGCACGAAGAAACCAAAATAGAAAACTGGAAGGCAAAGCTACCATATCCTATAAATACCGAAACTTTCACAACAACTTGGAAGCATTATTTTTTCAGACGACTTCGAATCTGTGTTCGGTATGCAAAGAAATGGTTCAATTCGTGATCGAAAGAACGTGCTCTACGTAATTGTTTATGCTACAGTGTTTATGTCAACAATTGTCGTGAATCATTCGTGTATGTGCATGCTGAGTACTTTCTGCATGGCCTAGATGTCGTTGTTGTTACTGGAAGAAATGTGCGGTTGGATCTAGAGCACTTAGTACTTCAACCATTACCATGCAAAGTTCGAGTACATGTTTGGTGAGTACTGTGTTGAAAACTAGATTTCGTTGCCGATGGTTTCCACTGGAATATCCTCTTCAACCTTATTTTCCTCGTTGTTCGAAGAGCTGTCACCCCTATAATCTTCGTAAACACTTGCAATTAGCATGAAGGAGGAAAGCCAAGAAAGCCAAGAAAAATAGTAAAGATTACCAATCGGACTTCCGGGACCGTCGGCCGAAGTAAGGAAAGCAACACCAAATCCGTTCATTACGCAGAGCAAAAGCGCAAAGGTACTTTCCACGACCATGGGAGCGACCGTCGTCAGCATCTTCATGGCAACCTACAATGAGTGCTAAGCAAGTGCCGATGGCACCCACAGACACCCCGTATCTTGTTCTTTTGCAGTACGAGGAGGAGGGGCTGTTGCCGTTGAAATCGTAACAATCCTTGTCCTAAAATATTTGCCGAGGCACCCATGACGACCAACTGGCAAGCCAACAATCCAGCCCACAAAGTCAGACGAGCCGCGCGGTTACTGACTTCACCATAAACATCGACCCCGAAAACGCCTCGAAGGTACTCGACTACCAAGAGAATGCCAGTAACAAAACCAGCCCAGCTCTGACGACAAGTTGTAACGGTAGATCGCATTGAGAACAAGCATGATTCGATTCCGATAATCAAATGAGCGACGACCGACTTTGCTTCGGGACTGGCATCAGATTCACAATGCCCACTGTTTTTCACTTACGAAATAATACAAGTTCCCGTTGACGATGGTATTATCTCTACTGCTGTCGACCGCCAAGCCAGAGGATGCATTTGCCACTATGAATTCGAAAGAGTTGAGATATTGTTAGAACAAGGTCCGATTGTCCAGGGTGAAGTCACACTGCTCAAGAAATATGACATACCAACAGAAACAGTTGCTGACCAAAAGGCACACAATATCATCGAAATGATTCCTTCTAGCTTCGTTCCAACGATAAAGTCGGCAAGCATCGGACTCAAGTGCATCAACGTAATCACTCCAGTTGTCGCAAAAGAGAAAGCGGAACAGAAGACAGCCCATGTTGCATTCGAAGAGGACGTGTTCTCAGAATTTTTCTGCATTGTGAAACAAGAAAATATTAATATAATAATAGAAAAAAAAACAATGTTACGATCGAATTCAAGTTGAGAAGCGAAGTTTCGTTTTGATCCGCGAAACGGAGATATTTCGACAAACTCCAACGAAAGATCGACGGCGAAATTGTTAAGGTGCCTGCCACATTCTTTATTGGTCGTTACGGTTTGGATTGGTTCAGCTTACTTACCACCCCTACAGCGCTTCCCATTACAATAGTAGAGAAAGCAAAAAATGCGAGCCATAGCTTGAAACGGGGGCTGTTCCCCTTGTTCACAACTTCACCTGTTGACGGATTCACACTCATAGCGATATTCTGATTTGTCGATTACTTCGTAATTGATAGATCTTTGTATGGAACGGGTCAAGGATGATAGATTGTTGAATTGTAGTTGTCACGGAAAGAAGACCAGCTATCAGAAACAAACAATCTTTGATTGTTAGAGCTCTTTCGAAGGATCGAATCACAAGGACGAAGGCACCATAAATAGCAGTTACACTTGTTCAGATTACGAAGTAGACCTTACTGTAATACTTCGTATTCCTCAAAATTCAATCCTGAGATCAATCATCAATCACAACAGATGCGTAACTTTACCGTATCATCATGATTTTTTTTTTTCGGCTCCGTGCACCTCATGGCACCGTTCTTCTGTCACTCCGGTAAGCTTACTGGTATTCATACGGTACCTGTAAGAAGATATCTTACTTCCCGAGTCCCGTTGTTTTCTGTTTTTAACTCTGCGATTGATACTAAGATGTTCTTGCGATGCACATGAAGTCCAATCATGAGTAACTAAACATGAACGCAGAGTGGAATGAAACGAAATAACGCAAAGTAAGATCTCAACGTCTCGCCAAGCTAAATTCATCCTTGACTAAGGTTACTATTGATTCGTATTTTGATTTTCAATGGAACTACGTGTAACAATATCAAAAAATCAAAACGACAATCGATAGAGATCCCGGTTGTTATGATTCATTCGTAACAAAAAATGCTTGTACGGTACGTGTATGGCATCTTCAGGTATTATTATTGTTATTAGAAGATGATATTCGATTGTGTTTGACGTGCATTTGGCATGTCCAACTCATGCTATTCATTGAAAATGATGTTTTGAAATAGAAGAACGAAATAATAATATAATATTATAGTATTAATATTATTTACTTTCCAGTATTATTACTCGAAATCGAGTGTGTCCCGCAATTGTTGCTTCGGTTGGATTTGAATGAATCGGCATCATAGTATCATCTACTAGACGTATCGGTACCGTGCGGTGCCCTTCGACCCGATACCAAACACCTATCGTTTTCTGCCCACAACGTAGGTCAGCCAAATAACATCGTAGTGTTCGTCGACGCGGTTCTTCATCTTGTCCGGCTTGGTACATATGTCGTACCCGACCTCCAAAACGTCGAACCCCCGATCCTCGAGGAGGGTGACGAGGGCCTTGTGGCTGAACCGGTAATTGTCGTCGGGGGTGGCATGGTATTGGTACGACCAGGGCACCAGGTGCATCGTCAGTCCGCCGCGCTTGGTAATGCGCGCGATCGTGTCGAAGGACTTCCACGGCCGCTTGGCGTGTTCGAGAACCGTGTGAGAGAACGTGACGTCAAAGCCACAGCTTTCGGCGGCGGGACAATCGTCAATGTCGCAAAAGAGGGTTCGCTCCAGGTCCTTGGCGGCCCGGTCCGAGTCGAGTTTCCAGTACTCCAGTGGTCCCGCGAAGTGCTGGAATTTGCTCGTCACCTTGGTCATTCCGGATGCCGTGCTTCCCGTGCCTCCAATGTCCAGGAACCTCCCTCGTCCGCCGGTCGATGCGGGGTAGGTTCCGTAGTGGTCGTTCAGGTGCTTTGCAAAGACTTCGATGTAGTGGCCAAAGAGGTTCCGGTCCAGCTTTAGGTATGCTGTGTTGTCCGTCCGATGGGCATCGAGGTGGTCGTACCACTCGAATCCCTTGTTGCAGCAGTACCAACCGGAGATGCAAGCCATTTTCTCACCACCACCCGCTCCTCTTCCCGACATGAGCTGTGGAGTGATTTCCGTAAAAGGGGCGTGCTGTTGTTGTTGTTCGTCGCTTGTTATGATGGAAGGAACCGAAGCACACGTTTCATCGTCCACCGTCACGTCATCGGTCAGGCGTCTCGGGGGATCGCGTTCGTCTTTCTTGAGGACGATCATGTTGTAGGAGAGCTTCCCTTCCACAGTCAGACGCTGTCTCCACTTGGAGCCCATCCATCCCTGGTGGTTGCGGTCGGCAACGGGTTTGATGACCGGTTTTTGATTCCGGTAGTTGTGTTTCACGATTTCGTACTCGGCGAGCAAATCGCGGTTTTCCACCATTCTCAACCCGAAAACATCCTTTGCGAGCTCCTCGAATTCGGTGGGGGTGATGAGCACATTCGCCAGCCACGATTTGGAAAAGGCCTGAATGTCGTCATGGTGTTTGTCGACTCCGTCCGACACGTAGTCATCGATGATGACCACGATTCCCCCGGGTTCTAGGTGATCCACCCATTCCTTCATTGTGTGGGTGACGTTGGGGGAATGAATCAATGCCTCTATGCTGTAGATAACGTCGTAGGAAATCTTCTTGTTGCTGCCGTCAACGGCGTCGATTTCGTCGTAGGATCGAAGGTTCACTCGGAAGTTGTGTTTTGGGAGTTTCGTCTCCACAAACTTGTGCTGCTCTTCCGATATGGTGTGGCCCGTCATGTCCCAATCGGGGTGCCTCTTCTCGAAGAACATCAGCGCCGAACCCAATCCGCACCCGGCGTCAAAGACCTTTAGTTTTGATGAAGACGACGACGACGACGACGACGACAAAGCACTCTGGGTAGTGGTATGGTGCTCCGCCACCGCACGGTCGATCAGCTCGTAGTGCTCCTCGGTGGATCGCTTGGGCCCCATCCATCGGTGGACCGCGTAGGAGGCGATTTTGGAGGGGTCCCGGTCGTGGATTTGGGTTTCGAGGGAATTGTAGTACGCGTTCAAATCGCCGTCGAACCATTTCCATTCCTTGTCGTTGTTGGCTTCCTTCTTTCTTGTTGGTTCGTTTTTCTTATTTTTATTTCTTTTTTCGGTTTTGTCTTTCTCTGTGGTTTTGTTATTCGTTTCGGTACTGCTCGCAACACCACCACCACCACCACCACCACCACCACCACCACCATCACCATCATTGCCGCCGATGCCCAAACACGCCCCGAGGGTTTCTTGTTTGCGTCGGCGGTAGTCGTCTCCCTCGTCTTTGTTCATGGTTCCGGTCGCAACCGCGGGTGCAAATGCCTCCGGCTCGAGTTTCGGAAAATTCTGGCGGTTGGCAGCCACGCCCCCCTTCTGGGCACCGATTCCTACCGTCCAGTCGTCGAGTGCACAGGTTGCGTGGAGCCAATCCTTCGGAAACCAGATGATCTCCCCGGGATTCTGGACGCAGGACCATTTTTCCGCACCGGGAGGAACCGGTTGGGCTCCCGTGAGGTACCCGCACGCGTCCACCCGTGGGGGTTTGTTCGTTTTGGTGGGAGGAAGAAACCACCACATCCGCCGGCCGGAGACCTGTCCGAGCCAGGATTCCCCGTGCGAGTGCATGGAGTGGTACTTGCCTCGATGCATGGCACTGAAGACCCGGAACCCGTCGATGTGTTGGACCATGGAGGGGACCTCGTAGCTTGTTTGGAGTTTGACCTGGTCCAGGAAGGCTTTGTTTTCCTGATCGTTGGTGAAAAAGAGCAATGGCTCGTGATCGCCGGTACCCAACAAATCGGCGACGTCCTTTCCCTTGAGGACGCACAGATCGTCGTCGTTTTCATTGGCGTTGGAATTCCGAAGTTGTCGCGTTGCAGTGGCAGAATCGTGTTGCGTCCTTTTCTGTGTCTGTGTCGGTTTCGATTTTTTGCGGAGCGGCTGGACGGTCAGGTCCTTGAGGTACTGGGGAAACTCCCCCGCACGCCCGTGGTCCATCAGCTCCGATTGGGTCCAATCGTTCGGTTGGAATCCCTTCCAACCCTCCAGCAACACCGGGCCGGTTGTGGATCCCAGTTGTCCCCACGCCTTGTCGTCGTCGATGTGGAAGCGCGGAATGGTGCACTCGTGATTGCGATCGTGATCGTGATCGTGTTCGAGAGCTCGTTCGCTCTTGTATGTGTTCGCGTTCGCGTTCGCGTTCGTATTGTGCGAAGCCTCGCTGGTCTGCGAGGAATCGGAATCGTCGTGGTTTTGTTTCTGTTTCTGCTTTTGCTCATAGCTGTGCTCGTACTCGTATGCGTAGTCGTACGGCGGTCGCGGTTGCAGCACCACTTGGTTGCCCACCATGGAAAGAAATATTGCCGCTGCGAGCAAGGGCATTGCAAGGCTTCTCCGACCATTCCCTTCGCCTCGGAATGGAAATTTGGATCCGAATCGGTTGCCGCCATTGCGGCTGTAACGGTTGCTGTCGGTGCTGTCGTTTTCGTTTTTGTTTTTGTTGCTGCTCCTGTTGCGTTGGTTTTGGCCAAGGCTCGACCTTCCGGTCAACGCCCGACGATGACCCAGACCCATCCTTGAATGGCGGGGAGTGGTACGGTACAGTACAGTACAGTACAGTGAGTGCGTACGAGTTATCGCAGTTGGTTTGGTCAGAATCGAAGTTCTGTGTTCGTTTTGGATTTGGGCATGGTAAGAGCAACGGCTATGCACTTTGCCTCTTCGAACTGATCCTCAAAGAAGCATGCATGTTGATTCCGTTTTTGGAAAAAGACAGTAACCTTAATTACGGTAGTTAAGTAATGGTAAGCGTGGGTTCACAGCGCAGACGAGAAAATAAGAATAGAGACAAAATGAGATTTTTTTGGGAGATACCAAGGATCCACATTACAAATTACTAGTAAGTTAACCTTACCTTACAAAAATGAAAAATGCAGTATTTTTTAGAAACAAAGTAGAAAGTTCTGCAATGGGGAGTAACCTTAGTACATGTAGTGATAATGATTGATTCTACACATGTTCGAAAATCAGACGCGGGGAAGTTACCAAGTAAACTTTAACTACCTGGTAAGTCTTACTCGCAATTCCAATTATTTTATGACACAACGCAACCATTCACCTACCGTACCCATCCATTTGATTTTGATTGATTTTCAATCAATCAACAGCAAAGATATCTTTGCATCTGGACCAACCCAGACAACAGAAGAGGTATTTAAACCCATCTTCAGACGCAGGAGAACAAACATCGGTAGTCAGCGGTTTGCTTGTACTAGCTGCCGGTAATTATCTGCGGAATTTAATCTACACAGAAGTTTCCACCGAACCCGGATTTCAGAGGTGGGTGCGCCCAAAATTAGTGTTCGACGAGAGAAAAGCAATGACGTTACAGTTTTCTTAGCGAGTCCCGTTGTTTTTTATTTTTTACAGTACGACTAACGATTGTAATTATGATGGTGTTCGGATACACATGAACTCCGAAGATGGCTAGTACTATCCTACAATTCGTAGTAGTTTCGTACAGTTGAACCTTGGTGGTTCTTGTTTCTTGATTTTGAGACTTGCGAAACAATCCAAAAAATGCCGTTGCCCGTAAATCTTACCCGCTTCTATCAAAACTGATTACGAGGCCTGATTACGAGGCACGATTAATCGTGGGATGACAACACATCAACAACAAGTACAAGTAGTATGCAATGGTCGTGTCAATCAAAATAGAAGAGGAAGAAAGCCACTTCTTCATTGCTTCAAACAAAGGACCAATCGTCTGCAAGCTCGACACATAATTTCCATGTGCATGCAAATATCTATCAAACAAATACGGGGCTCCCTCGTCAGTTGCAAAGTGGTAACATCGGATATTGACTGTTTGGTATAGCATGGTGTTTCGTTTCAAACGTTGAATGATGATAATATTGAATGCGTTAGTTGGCATTTACATTCTTTTTCTATCTATTGATCAGCATTATAATTAGTTATGTAATGATCCTGGCCCTCGTAGCTATTGCTACAACACCCTACAGAATCGACCCCGTGGTACTTTTCCCTTATTCATTCAACGTGACATCAACTGATAGTTGATTAGCGATACATGATATCTCCGTGAATATCAAATTGTTTACTTTGTTCGGACAAATGCACATGATATTTCGAGCCAATCATCTTTATTTCTTGCATTCTTAAGACGAGAGTGATCGATTTAGTCCTTGCTCCCAAATATCCTCCATCATGTCCGAATCAAAATGATTGCTATCATGAAAGCTCTCCGTATCGTGCGACGTAATGGTGAAATCGTCCGAGTTTTCATCTTCACCCATGGAAACAACCGGTGTCTCGAAGTAGAATGAATAGAGACTCGATTCTCCCTCGGAGTTCAATTCCCTCATGTCGAGCGCTGTTGAAGATTCTTCCACAAGATCTTCGTCCATCTCAATTGCCCAGTCACTGCCAATTTCATCAACTAGCTCGTCTCGCTTATCGCAAACCGGTGCGATAATTGTCGACTTCGTGACGTTGGTAATACTGCGAGGTGATTGTTGATCGGTGCGACTTGCCGGGTAGCATGGTATACAGGATGATGCTTCACGAAAAATCTGAATAGTGTGCATCTCTCTGCACTCTTGTTGCTGTTCTTGCATCATTGTTGGTTGCGGTATTGTATAAATGGGAAGCATTTCGATGCGGCGATGGGATAATGAGTTGTGTCCGATGGTGTGCTTTTTCTTTCGAAAAGCGGAACCGATCGTGGTTTTGCACGTTGACGCAAGAATCGATTGATGGCACGAAATAATTTGATTTCAAAAATTTTGTGAGGGCCGACATTGTCTGAATCAGCGACATGCAAAATTAACGTGCACTCAAAATAGGCTTAACAAAATAGCCGCCAAAAATGCCGTTTTGTGTTGATTCTTACGGTTTGAACGTGAGTGGCGAAGGGGCGTAGATATAAATCCAAACCGATTCAATTTTTGTTGATAACGATGAGTTGAACGCATGTGATAGTCAGTCCGAACAACGGTCCAACAACGCCAACCGATGGTTTCAGTGGTCTTTTTCAACGTCTCTAGTGGTGACATTTTCCGTTATGCTCCTACAGAGCACGCGCAGCATCTTAATACTAGGGTTACTACGCCAAAAAATAATGAGAATGAACCGATGTGACTATTAACGAGAATTAGAACAGCTTCCGTATTGATTCGTTTTTTGATGAGAATAGATACGTTCGGCTTTTGATAATATTGATAATAAAAAATGATGTTTGCGGAATCGCGGAATGAATGAGACAAAAACGGGTAAAGGCTTTTTCTACTTTATTAGAGATCGACATCCGTTCCAATATTTTGTTATTTCCAAACGGCAACATGTATTATCAATTCATCACGAATGAGTGAATTTATGAATCTCAAGCGATGAGTCTTTTCCATTATTATCGAGAATTCATGAAATCATACAGTTGCGATCCGTTTGGCTCTTGGAGTTGCGATATAGGTTTCAACAAAGAAAGCAACTATCTCATTCCTGTGACACAGTGTATCTTCCTTGAAACATTTTCTTCAGTGTATCGTATCTCCTTACTGTGCCGTCAATCTCAGTACGATTTACAATTCCTCAACGCATCGCTGCCCTTCGCTCGACGGTGCAAAGTCAGAAACCTACTGTACAGGAGTATTCTGTCGAGAGGAAAATTGTTAGTAATACAAGAATAGTACGATAATTGGCAGTTGGGTTCCTGTCGACGACAACACACCCAGTATTTTCTCGTTTCTCCTGTACTGCAATTATGACCAATTATACTTGACTGGGAGCTGTTGATCTTGAACGATGTCGAGTTTGAAATAAGCGGGATTCCAAAATCGTTCCGCGAACGAACAGCGGGAGTAACTACCGTAAGACACGCCAAACCTGGAAATTCGCGTTCAACGGCTCAATGTTTGCAATTGTGATCGCAATATGATCGCAACACGAATCCAACATGCAATGAATGAATCGGCTTTGCATAGTTGGCTGTAACAGAATTTGAAGTGATCGATCGCGTCATCCCATTCTTTAGAAAACAACCTGCGCGGCGGCAAGCACCAGTACTTCAGGATTGAGGAGGTTCTTGTGCCCTATTAGGACAGAGCTGCAAGATAGTTAATGACTTGTTGAAACTAAACTGTGAAATACAGAACGATGGCAAAAAATACTCTCCGGCACATAGCAATAACAGTTGCAGTATGGCAGGAAATCAAAGGTTTCAGTCGATGATGACGACATGGCACCTAGTACCCTTTTAGGCCATGCCAGAAATTATAGAATGTATTATTGTTTGTATTAGACAAACTGTGTAATGCATTGCAGTCGGCTATAAGAATTTATTGTCAACAGCACCAAAAGTTCTGTTTTTCAGCTTGTGGTGCACCCCACCCCTGTCATGGTGGTGGCAGCAGGGAGGAGGCCAACAAGAAGATAAAAGGAAATAACGCTTACGGCAGAACTTGCTGCATTGAGTCCTTCTTCTCTATGAATCTTGCTACCAATTGAATTATTGTGGAAGTTTAGACCTCCACCCCCCTTCTCCAACCATACCGTATGACAGATGAAAAGCTTCAATGGATAACACAACTAAGTTACTGTAGTTATTGATACTTCGTACGTTCCTGATATTTTCTAGTAGTGTTTTCTTTTCTTACCGCCGTCGTTGAAATACCACTCTCAAAAAACACCCCAGCCGAGTGAGTCAGTTATCATTCATCGTGCTTAGTTTCCTAAGGTTACCGTAGTACTCTTGTACGCTGGTTTACGGATACTTGATTGTTACAGTAAGGTTACCGGTACATATATACAACCGACGTAACCTTAACTTGCTGGTAAATTACCGGTACAAGGCACGAACTGGCATTTTGTTTACATCTGCGAGTAAACTTAACGTACGGTTACGTACTGTAGATAAGTGTGTCAATACACTACTGTAATTAGGCGTAAGTGTCGTTTGTCAAAGTAAGTTACTCGTAAGATTATACCCCTACTTGTACGCATACGATTACGTTCTGTAATAAAAATACTTCGTATTCTCTAATCTGTCCTTTGTCGGATGCCTTCATATGATAGATACATATGATATGAGACGAACTCAAAATTTATCGCTGCTAGACGAGCACGCGCGCACCAGCACGTGAAATCTCCGACCTTTAGTGACCGTTTGGCTACCAGTATCCCTAAAATTGCTTCGCCTGAATCGACCGTGGAGATCGATCTTGGTGTGGTGCTATGGATCGGAGCAGCCGAGACAAAAGAGCGATGCGACGAAATTGACAAAGTTACTCTGCGTATTGCGTCATCTAACACAATACTTCAATTGCGAACATCCAACATGGCACACGTCGAAGCCCCTGAACGAGTACACCTCGACCCTCTTGCGGTCGTCAAGGACTATGCCGCTGTCCCCCGCCTCGAGTACAGGTGAGTTTTGTTTTCGCTTTGATCCGTTTTCAATAATATATAGCGTTGGCATCTTCTCTTCCGCTAGTGACTGAAACGATTTCGTCATATCTTTGCGTAACGTTTCTCGTTCATAGAACTATTGCGGGTGTCAACGGTCCTTTGGTCATTTTGGACAATGTCAAGCTTCCTAAGTACAACGAAATCGTAAACTTGACCTTGCGAGACGGAGAAAAGCGATCCGGACAAGTTCTGGAAGTGTCTGGAAGCCGTGCCGTGGTCCAGGTCTTCGAGGGAACTTCCGATATCGACAACAGAAAGACCAAGTGTGAATTCACTGGTGAAATTTTGAAGATGGGAGTTTCCGAGGAGATGCTTGGTCGTTCCTTCAATGGATCCGGAAAGGTCATTGATCAAGCACCAAAGGTTCTCGCCGAGGCTTACCTCGACATCAACGGTATGCCCATCAACCCTTCTTCTCGTGATTACCCTAAGGCTATGATTCAAACCGGTATTTCTGCCATTGATGTCATGAACTCCGTTGCTCGTGGACAAAAGATTCCTATTTTCTCTGCCGCCGGTCTTCCACACAACGAAGTCGCCGCACAGATCGCACGTCAAGCTTCGCTTGTCAAGCAAAAAGACACCATGGATACACACGAAGAGAACTTCTGTATCGTCTTCGGAGCTATGGGAGTAAATATGGAAACCGCTCGTTTCTTCCGTTCCGATTTCGAAGAGAGTGGTGCTATGCAACGTACATCTTTGTTCCTCAACTTGGCCAACGATCCTACCATTGAACGTATTATTACCCCTCGTTTGGCTCTCACTACTGCCGAATACCTTGCATACGAACGTGACTTGCACGTCCTTACCATCCTTACCGATATGTCTTCGTACGCCGATGCCCTTCGTGAGGTTTCTGCTGCTCGTGAAGAAGTTCCTGGACGTCGTGGTTACCCCGGTTATATGTACACCGATCTTTCCACCATCTACGAACGTGCCGGACGTATTGTTGGACGAAATGGTTCCATTACACAGCTTCCTATTCTTACCATGCCTAACGATGATATTACCCACCCCATTCCCGATCTTACCGGATACATTACGGAAGGACAGATTTACTTGGATCGTCAATTGGACACCAAGGGTATTTTCCCTCCTATCAACGTTCTTCCTTCGTTGTCGCGTCTGATGAAGTCCGCCATCGGAGAAGGTATGACCAGAGACGATCACGGTTCCGTTTCTAACCAGCTTTACGCTTCTTATGCTATGGGTAAGGATGTCATGGCTATGAAGGCTGTTGTTGGAGAAGAAGCCCTTTCCATGGAAGATCACCTGTACCTCAGTTTCTTGGAGCGATTCGAAGGAAAGTTCATTTCGCAAGGACCATACGAAGCTCGTACTATTTTCGAATCTCTTGACCTTGCATGGAGTATCCTCCGAGCCTTCCCCAAGGAATTGCTTAAGAAGATCCCTAAGAAGACTCTTGACAAATACTACGCTCGTCGTCGGGAGGCTATGGAAGACATGAACAAGGCCGACGGATCTAACTAGATACGTAAACACCATTTTGTATTATAAAGTTCAATATCGGATAAAAAGTGGGTAAAAAAATGTATTATGATGCAGATTTCTTTTAAAAAAGGACGAAATTGAAGTTAAGCTCCAGAAAATTTTCCGTGTCTTTAGAGAAATCGAGTTGTTTGTTGTTGTCAACCAAAGCAAACTTTCTAAAATACTGGGAGTAACATCATTTTAAATAATCGAAAACAAACTGCTTTCGAAAGTATTCTCTGTGGAATGTTCTCGGTCGGAACAGGCACCGCATCCCATCGCACGTTTCAATGACATGACGCAACAGACCGACGCAGCTCTTCGTTTTTCAATTCAATTCAATTCAATTCAATTCAATTCAATTCAATTCAATTCAATTCAATTCAATTCAATTCAATTCAATTCCCTCGTTTTATCCGATGCGACCCATCCATTCCTTGGATTTCTCGTCGTGCGTGCGAGGGTAACGGTATGGCTCGTCACAATATCGGAAACCCATCTGGATGGGATGGGAACCGCAAGCGAATACAAAACGTACATCGGAACAAACCACAGGCATTCGGCGAGTCGGTCGGCATTGCAGTGTTCGCCGCCTTCCATCCCGTCCTCCTCCGTCTAGCGGTCATCGCCCTTTGCCGGACCCGAATTCTTTGATGTTTCTTTTTCCTCCTCCTCCCCCTTTTCGACCTTTCGAACGGTGTTTCGAAAATCCCACAAATAAAACAAGCTCACGAACCGAAACACGCCACCCAGGAACACCTGACACAGTGTGTCCGACAGATTGACCGCCGGCGACATGCCCCCCGTGAGGGTGTTGAGCACTGAAGCCGTCCAGACCAAGGTACACGGCAAAGGCCGGCCGTTTCCGGACGAGCGCATCCATTGTGGCCCTCGCCATCGCTTCCGGCGAGAACAGCCCCGAGGTCTCGCTGATGATCCGGGTCACCTCGGGCTTGTTCAGGTTCTCCAATTCGAACCCCGGTGTGTCCGTGTCCGGCGGGAAGATCATCTGCACCGAAACATTCCTGGGGGACAGCTCCATGTGGAGGGCCTCTGCCATTCCCCGCAGCGCGAATTTGGAGGCCGAGTACGCCGTGTATCCGTAGATTCCGAGCTGGCCCGCTTGCGACGACGTGAAGGCAATCCGCTCGGGGATGGATCCCCCCCGAATCCTCCAGAATGTAGGGCAGAAAGGCTCTCGTCGCGTAGGCGCTCCCCAGATAGTTGATCTCCACGAGTCGCCGGAATTCGGTGTAATCGGTGTCGACAAAGGCCGCCGAGGAAGACGTCCCGGCGATGTTGAGCAGGGCCGTCGGGACCGGGTGCTCATCGGACGTGCAGATGTCCTCGGCGGCCTTTGCAATCCCGGGTTGATCCGTGACATCGACCGCCACCACCTCAACGCGGGTCGAAGCCTTCCGGGAGGTTGCGTGGGCCTCGAGGGCTTGCCTGGCTTGCTCCAATTTTTTTGGGTTTCTCGCCAGAAGGGTGACGACCCCGGCACCCCGATCGATGCACTCCCTGCCGATCGACAGACCGATGCCGGACGATCCACCCGTGATCACCACGTGGGTCAACAGCTCCTGCGCCAAGGTTTTGGAAGAGGACACGGTTGTTCGCCGGGACGGGAGAAGAACCAATTCCAGCAGGACAATTGTCGCCAGGATAATTCCCGCGAGTGATAGCAGCACTACTCCGTGTATTGGAAGGCCGTCGGCATCGGTTGCGGGACACTCCATTCTTGTTCCTAGGCTTTCTCAATTTTATTTTATCAATCAAAATCACTGATGATGTAGCCGTGTGATAATGTTGTAGTGTCATGCGGCATACGGATCGGCTCGGAGAAAGGAAGATTTTTTTTTTTCGTTTGAATGAGATTTCCGATTTGTGTCATTTTTTCTCAAAATCACAATTGGCGCCTCCGGGAGCGCCCGGTAATAACAATTTTTCGGGGAAAAAAAATGAAGGTGGGCTTATTGTTTGATTGACACGCTCAATAAAAATCAGATCGGCAATAATAAAATAGCTGAACCGAAATAAAAATTAGGGAAACACGTGCCAATCTGAAGAACATTAAAATGAAAAAATCTGATTTTGATTCGCAGAATTAATCGTTATTAATTAAAATAAATAAAAATTAAAAATCAAAAATTAAAATTAATTAATATCAAAAATTAAAAATTAAAATTAATTAAAATTAATTAATATTAAAAAAAATTAAAAATCAAAAATTAATTAACGAATATCATTTAATTTTTTTTGATAACCCCCTTCCCTCTCCATTGGTAGCGTGTACAATCTTTGCCGCTGTTGTGTTCCTTGTTGCTGACGGACCTCCAGGGCAATATTAAAAAATTAAAACAAGAACGTATTAATTAATTTTTGATTTTTAATTTTTTTTAATATTAATTAATATTAATTAATTTTAATTAATATTAATTTTTGATTTTTAATATTTATTAATTTTAATTTTTAATTTTTGATATTTATTAATTTTAATTAACAATAATATATTCTGCGAATCAGAATTAGATTTATTACTAGAGTGTTGTTTGTTTTGGCACGTGTTATACTAATTTTTTATTTCCATTTAGCTCTTATATTATTGCCGCTTTAATTTTTTATAAGCCTGACAGTCAATAATTCCCTCTCGATTTCTTTTTTTTCCGAGAAAAATAGTCATTACCGGGCGCTCCGGTAAGCGTGTGGAGTTGTAAATGTCCGTAACGTCCTTTTCGGGGATTGATTGTAATAATTTATGTATTAACGTATATTCAGTCACGTAGTTTTGGATTAACGTGTCAGAAAGTTAAAAGAAAATGTTGATCGTGTGTTTACGCATGATATATATTCGTAATTTATGTGTTAAGTATAATATTATTTATTGATGATATTCGAATAATTAGTCTAGATTTGTTTATGTTTGTTATGGAAGTATGTGGTGATAATGAATTCTTGACACATAATAATATGTGTGCCACGTCACAAATAATGTAATATTACATGTGCATATTAGTTTCGCTCATTAGGCCCCTCAAGTAGGATTAGTACCAGATATACATACCCCAAGTCTTAGCAGCCCTTTATTATTAGAGATACAGTGGGCTAGGATAAGAACTGAACTGTAGAACGGAAAAGGCAATACTAAACAGGATGCTAGAAAGGATGCTAGGCCCTTCCAGTAGGATTTGTACCAGATCTACATACCCCAAGTCTTTGCACCCCCTAGATTATTAGAGATACAGGGTGCTAAGATAAGAACGGAACTGTAGATCTGAAAAAGGCGATACTAAACAGGATGCTAGACAGAATGCTAGGCCCTTCAAGTAGGATTTGTACCAGATCTACATACCCCAAGTCTTTGCACCCCCTAGATTATTAGAGATACAGGGTGCTAAGATAAGAACGGAACTGTAGATCTGAAAAGGTGATACCAAACAGGATACTATACAGGATGCTAGGCCCTTCCAGTAGGATTAGTACCAGATTTACATACCCCAAGTCTTAGCTACAACTAGTACTAGAATAGGGTGCTATTAGTAGATTCATCTGAGGACTAGCCTAGAATCAACTGAGGATAGATCAACTAGTACTACAACCACCAGTCACTACAACTAATATTAGAGGGCAGTCACTACAACTAATAGTAGAGGGTGCTTTTAGTAGTTGATTTAGAGGGTGCTATTAGTAGTTGATTTGTCTGGAGAGTAGCCTAGAATCAACTGAGGATAGATTTACTACTTCAGCCACCAGTCACTACTACTTCTATTACTAGTAGAGGGTGCTATTAGTAGATTCATCTCAGGACTACAAATACTAGTACTAGTAGAAGGTGGTATTACTAGTAGTACTTGATTTGCCTGGGGAATAGCCTAGAATAAACTGAGGATAGATCATTTCCTACTACTAGTAGAACCACCAGTCACTACTAGCTATACTACTTAGATTCGTCTGGGGACTAGCATAGAATCAACTGAGGAGAGATCATCTACTACACCCACAAGTTAGTACTACTACTAGGAGTGGGTGGTATTAGTAGATTCATCTGAGGACTAATGGAGAATCAACTGATGATAGATCATCTAGTAGTACAAGAATCACCAGTTACTACTACTACAAATACTAGTAGTAGAAGGTGTTATTAGTACTAGTAGTTGATTCGTCTGGGGAATAGCCTAGAATAAACTGAGGATAGATCATTTCCTACTACTAGTAGAACCACCAGTCACTACTACTACTTAGATTCGACTGGGGATTAGCATACAATCAACTGAGGAGAGATTATTGACTACAACCACAAGTTACTACTACTACTAGGAGTGGGTGGTATTAGTAGATTCATCTGAGGACTAATGGAGAATCAACTGATGATAGATCATCTAGTAGTACAAGAATCACCAGTTACTACTACTACAAATACTAGTAGTAGAAGGTGTTATTAGTACTAGTAGTTGATTCGTCTGGGGAATAGCCTAGAATAAACTGAGGATAGATCATTTCCTACTAGTAGTACGGTAGGTCTTTCGAGTTTCGAAAAGCTATTGTACATTTTACTCTGCATTGTAACCTTACGGTGCACAATTCACGATAAAACCCTCAAATTACAGGCTGATGTATAAGATTTGAAATCAAAAGCGATTTCAACTACCGGTACCAATACGTGTACCTTGTGTAAGTTACCTTATCCGTAACCTTACTTCTTACTTCGTATTTTTGAATTGAAAATTTAAAACTATTTCGTTCCTGCCGAGTTTCGAATTTTTAGTGGCATCATTTCCTACTACCGTACTTAGTAGTAAGGTTTACGGTAGGTCTTACAAGTTCGAAAAGCTTTTGTACATTTTACTGTGCATTGTAACCTTACGGTGCACAATTCACGACGTAATAACCCTCAAATTACAGGCTATGACTCTGCGATCAACGTTGTATGACTCTGTTGTATATTATTTAAGATACGAGTTCAACATTGTATGACTGCTGCGATTATAATAGATCATTTCCTACTAAATAATAATACTATGCTTGACAGGATGCTAAGCCCAGTGCTATTCGTAGTTGATTTGTCTGGAGACTAGCCTATAATCAACTGAGGATAGATTTACTACTTCAACCACCAGTCACTACTACTACTACTAGAGTAGAGGGCGCTATTAGTAGATTCATCTGAGGACTAGCCTAGAATCAACTGAGGATAGATCAACTACTAAAATTACCAGTCACTACTACTAATAGTAGAGGGTGCTATTAGTAGTTGATTTGTCTGGAGAGTAGCCTAGAATCAAGAACTGAAGATAGATCTACTATTAAAACCACCAGTCACTACAATTAGTACTAGTAGAGGGTGCTATTAGTAGTTGATTTGTCTGAAGACTAGTCCAGAATCAACTGAGGATAGATCTAATACTACCAAAACCACCAGTCACTACTATTAGTAGTACTAGTATAGGGTGCTATTAGTAGTTGATTTGGCTGGAGACTAGCCTAGAATCAACTGAGGATAGATCTACTACTTCAACCACCAGTTACTACTAGTAGTAGTACTAGTATAGGGTGCTATTAGTAGATTCATCTGAGGACTAGCCTAGAATCAACTGAGGATAGATCTACCACAAAAACCACCAGTCACTACTATTAGTACTAGCAGAGGGTGCTATTAGTAGTTGATTTGTCTGAAGACTAGTCTAGAATCAACTGAGGATAGTAGATTGGTGCATTATAAGGTGCATTTAGAAGTGCATTTTACGGTGCATTATTGATACAGGCTTATGTATAAGATTTGAAATCAAAAGTGATTTCAAGTATGGTAAACCTTACTAATAAAGGGTGGTATTAGTTCTAGTTGATTTGTCTGAAGACTAGCCTAGAATCAATTGAGGATAGATCTACCACTATAACCATTAGTTACTACTACTAGAATATGTGATATGCAGAATCAGTTCATAGTACGGTTCATTATTTTATGGTGGATTGTACGGTGCATTATATGGTAACCTTACATTTAAATGTGCATTTTACGTTGAATTATATCATGCATTTTTGGTGCATGATCTACTATTTCAACCACCAGTCACTACAACTACTAGTAGTTGTACTAGTAGAGGGTGCTATTAGTAGATTCATCTGAGGACTAGCCTAGAATTAACCACCAGTTACTACTACTACTGCTACCAGTAGATGGTGTTATTACTAATAAAGGGTGGTATTAGTTCTAGTTGATTTGTCTGAAGACTAGCCCAGAATCAATTGAGGATAGATCTACCACTATAACCACCAGTTACTGCTTTTAATAACCTTACTTGTTCATTTTAATGTACGTTGCATTATTACCTCTACTAGGTATGGTACATTTTACCACTAATATAAAAGTTGAAGTCCAAAATACGTAGTACGAAGTAATTCGTTCCACATTATGAAAGCCAGGGCTTACTATATAAACAACGTTGTATGACTCTGCGATTATTAGGCTTACCATATAAACAACTTTGTATGACTGCTGCGATTTTAAAATAACCTTACGGTAACCTTACAATTTGAAATAAAAAATAATTCGTAATGCATTATTAAAGCCATGATAATAAAACTACCGTACCGTAAACCTTACTTGTTCATTTTAATGTACGTTGCATTATACGTAGTACTAGGTATGGTACATTTTACCACTAATATACGAGTTGAAGTCCAAAATAATTCGTTTTACATTATTAAAGCCAGGGCTTACCATATAAACAACGTTGTATGACTCTGCGATTATTAGGCTTACCATATAAACAACTTTGTATGACTGCTGCGATTTCAAAATAACCTTACGGTACAATTTGAAATAAAAAATAATTCGTAATGCATTATTAAAGCCATGATAATAAAACTAAGATTACCGTAACCTTACCATACCGTAAACCTTACTTGTTCATTTTAATGTACGTTGCATTATACGTAGTACTAGGTATGGTACATTTTACCACTAATATACGATTTGAAATCAAAAATAATTCGTACTACATTATTAAAGCCATGATAATAATAACAATCGAAATAACTGTCCAAACCATTATTCACATGCTAATTTCTAAATTATAATTGGGAACTCTCGTTTTCAATCTCATTTCTCATTTTATGTAACTGAAATAACTGTCTTTACCGATTACGACATGCTATATTCTAATTTTGTATTGCCATACCTCATTTATAATCATTTTTAATGGCTTCCACAGAATTAAGTGTTTTTCACTAGGTTTTAACAGTTCAATTTCTCGTAGAAGCCTACCACAAAAAACCTTTTTTTACGACTTTTTCACTTTTCTCCACCCCCAGACCCCCAGTTCTGCCGAACTAAGACCTACGTTCTAAAAATGTTTATGCAATTCCAATTTTTACAACTCCACTAATTATTCGTGCCTATTCTTCATATCAGCTGTCCCCCGGTTCTACGTCGCATACGACCCCTTCTGAATTTAATTTAAATTTTAGGGAAAAACATGCCTTTCAATTTTGCCCCCTTTTCAAAGTTGAAGACACTAAATCGTGACTTCCACTTTGAACTTGTCCGATGATTTTTCGTTTCGATGATCGCATCGCGCTGACTGGAGCATGACGACAACTGAAGATGTTTTTTATGATGGAAACTCGACCGAAACACTATCACGATCCTCTTCTTACAGTAACTTACGAGTACGGCAACGGATTTTTCGATTGACCTCCGGGGCAGAACGAAGATAGGTTGTTGTCGACAGCAAGAATTACTGGTCGAAAAGGAAGATGATGGTGCTCTCGAAAAAGGATAGCCAAGCGCTCCTGCTCCTTCTGGGGTTGGGTGTGGTGGGGGTGCAATCCTTCTCTCCGTCGTCGACCATGGTGTCACGAACGCAAACGCAAACGCAGATGCAATCCCTGATGCCATCGGTTTCGACGACAAACCGCGGGCACGAGCACGGAACCGCAGCGATTCGTTTCGGCAGCAACATCAACATCAACAGCAACACGCAACTGGCAGCCGCACAATCCTCGGGCGAGGGCGGAAAGAAAAAGCGCCGCCGAAAGCGAAAAAAGGCCCCTTCGTCCGAGGTCGATGATCCTCCCCCCGTCGCGAGCCAGAGCGAATCATCGATCGCCGAGGCGGACGCCGCGATCGGAGGCCCGGAGGAGATGGGCGACGAAGAAATCAACGTGGCGGACATCAAGGACGTCGCCAACTTTTCCTTCGGAGGTGCTTCCGGTGGAATCGATGCGGCTCCACCGCAATCCATCGAGGAGTCTTCCGGCGCGGCACCAGTGACGGTTTCCACCGTGCAGGAGGTGGACGGATCGATACCTCTCCCCGACATCAAAGACACGGTGCGACGAACGCAGATGGATGTCAAGAAGGGTGCCCCGGAGGAAGACAGCATCATGCCGAAGACAAAGATTGCTCGTGGCGATCGACAGGCTCTCTTGAAGGTGCGTGCGTTCTTCCTTGCATGCGTTCGTTCGTTCGTTCGTTCGTGCGTTTGGAACAACCACAACACCTTGGTTCGGGTTGCGTTTTGTGTTGGACGAGCGCGGACGCGAGGGAATTGGTTTTGTTTGACACGACCCATATTGGTATTATTATTATTATTATTATTTATTCACCGTGATTATCATTATTGTTTCATCGTCTGTGCCCTCACCGATGACGGATCATCCGTTCAAACGAAAACAAAAGCTCTTGGAACAAGATCCCTATGCCGACGGCGACGACTCGTTCTTCCAAGAAGAAGAGTACACGACCGTCAGCGCCTTGCTGGGGGAACGAGCAAAGCCGTTTTTGGGAATTCCGATCGGACCTTTGCAGGTCGGCCACTTCATTGGTGCCTTGGTCATTGTCTTGATGGCCTTCATCGAATATCCCGGTTTCCCATTGACCAATCTCCCGACACCGGTCCGAGACGCACTCCAGGGTGGTGAGTTTGCACCGTGTCGTGTTGTGATTCTAATTGTTATTGTTATTTCGTATTTGGTATCTGCAACAAATAAATAATACACTTGGTGGTGTTTTGCGCTATGCTTGATACTGTGCTCGAGTGAATGGGAGTTCTGTATCTGGGAAACTCAAAACGTTTCATTTTATTTATTTTACATTTCTTCTCATCTGCATAACCATGACAATGGATTCAATAAATAACCAGGGCTCGGGACGATATACGGAATCAATGCCATCCTGGCCGTCCTTGCTTCGTTCAAGGCGGCGGAGAGAGGTCAACCGGCTCCCTTGTGGATTGCCAAGACGTTCACGGTCGGAGGGCTAGCGCTCGATCAGCTCACCCAATTGCCAACCACCGAGCAGATCGAAGCCGCCAAGGCCCGCAAGGGCAAGAGAGCGCTCAAGAACAGGAAGAAATAAATAATAATAACAACAATAGTACTACTAGTAGTGATAGGAAGAAGAAGCAACCGAATGGCAGCGTTTGATGGATGGATGGATGGATGAAACTGAACCGACAAACGCAATAGATCAAATTCCGTAACATCTTTCTCTACGAGTTCTGTGCCTGTGTCTTGCGATAGTTGCACAAACCAAGTGCCTTCTGTTGGTCTCTCTACTACTAGTAGTAGTACTACAGCCTTTTCTCAAATACGCCTCGTGGGAGCGAAACAACGTTGTTTCCTCCTCCTTTTCGGTTGCTACTAATCGGAGCAAACGAACGATCATCTGCGAGGCTTTTCCTGCTTGTCATCCTTGTGGTTCTCAATATTAACCTTATTCATGAAAGTTACATCATAACGAATAATTCGAAGTAAAAGTAACCTTAAGGTTTTAGTAACCTTATTAGTACTAGTAGTAGGAAGTAAACCAGTAATAAGGGATTATCGTCTCTGTACTGCGTGTAGTAAGAAGAAGTAATATTCTACCGTACATCTTCCGGTCACCGGTTCGAGTTTATTGTTCGTTCAAATCACACTTTACTACTACCAGCTGTTGGGAATATGCCAAGTAGCAATGCGCGATTACATGTGAGAGGGTACACATGGTATGACCAGTTGATACGACCACAACTAGCATGTGGTTGAAGAGCGTGGTGGCAGTGGGATACCAATGGCTCACAGAACATACGTGTTGTATTGATATTCTGGAATGATATTCTTCAGTGAAATCAACACACGTGGTTGAAGTGAATCCAACCAGGGTGCCATTGGTTCACAGGACTAATACCACAAGTACGCATATTTTAATTAGTTGTATCTAACCAACAGAGTTAATTTTACTCTTTAAGGTTTCGTAGCAAAACCTACTGAATTCAACATACAACTAATTAAAATACGGTAATCGACACAGTGATCTCCTGTCTCTTTCAGAAACCACCATAGTGTTTCCAACGTGCACGTCGAGTCGATACCACTGAAACATCCTCCGGACACACAGTACTGTAGCAGTTGATAATAAATCCTCCAGTACCACCAAAAACAATGGATTACCTGAACAAATCCACCAAGAACCAAGGCAGCGGGAACCCACCCGTGAGCAACGGCAAGCAAGGGACTAGATCCCGTAACCGCAACCGAAAAGGATCATCAGGAAACCAATCAAGCGAGCGCAAGTTCACCGGACTGAATCAGGATGAGCTCAAAGGAATCGTGGTGGATGGATCCAAGTCCACTCAATACGACAAGCTCTTTGAGGCCCTCAAGATTGTCGCAGGGAAGAAGAACTCAAAGGTCAAGACCACGCTCATCAGCATGGAAGTGCTGACTGAAAACTCATTCCAACCAGAAGTACCCAAGCGGGCGGACTATACGACCGTCAACGCCAACAACGAGGAGGTCGTCGACAACGACAAGAAGCGACTGCTCGAAGAACTATGGGTGAAGAAAGGGGAGCGCAGCGCAAAAAAGTTTGAGCTCTACCTGGAAGACCTAAAAGGATTGTTCTCCACCATCGAAGGACAGCTTAGCCCAAGCGTGCGGCAACAGTTGAAAACTGATGAATCATGGAACGATACCGAAATCAAACAAGACACTCTCAAGCTCCTCGAGATACTTAGAGAATACTGCTACAGAGACAGCTCTACCAAGGTGCACCCAATGGTGGACGCCGCCAACAAGATCATCAAGTTCTTCTCGTGCAAGCAGGATGGAAGCAAGGACGCAGCGTCATACGCCGAAGAGACCAAGGCCCGCTTTGACGTTCTCGTCTCTGCCGGCATCACCATCAGGTCCAAGGACATGATCAAGCTAGCGCTCAAGAAGACAAACCCAGGAAAAACGTACTCCGAATACGAGAAAATGGACGACGCGAACAAGCGCAAGGTTCACACCACCATGGAAGAAATGCTACTGTCGGTCGTCATCGTTAACGGCAGCAACAACAAGACACACCGCAACCTCTCTGGTGTTCTCAAGGATAACTACAGCCTTGGTAGTGACGTTTATCCTACCACGCAACCACGTGCACTTGAACTGATGCACCAGTACAAGTCAACAAGGAACAACAACCAATCACCCAGCGGTGGCGGGACGCAACGGGCTGAGAAATCAAACCAGAATCCGAACCACTACAAGGAAGATAGGATCACCGAAGAAACTGCCCTCGTGGCCAATGGGACGAACACCAGCCCCACAGTCGACGAGGCGCATCAAATACTAATGGCCGGCATTGCCGATGACACCGTGTACGACGAGCTGTGCTTTGTACAGGCGAGCACCACAGCATCCGACCTCAACGCAGGCACGGTCGGCAATCCCACCGGGGAGCCCAGGAGTGCGCAGGGTACCACCCAAAAGCCCAGGAGTGAGCGCGACGTTACCACCCAGACAATCAGGAGTGAGCAGGACGTCGTCACCAAAACACACTGGATTAGCGAAGACGTGGAGGCCATGTTCTCGCAATCACCTGGAGAGATTAACCCGTACTGGGTATTGTTGGACAGCCAGGCCACGTGCAACTGCATCAGCAACCCACAACTCCTCCAGAACATCCGACCACACCCGGAAGGCCGGAAGGTGCGAATCCACTGCAACGCTGGTAGCGTGCTTCTCGACCATGTAGGGGACCTGCCAGGGTTTGGACTGGTCTGGTATCAGGAAGGGGGAATGGCGAACATCCTCTCTTTAAGCCTCGTGTCCAACAGCTATCGCGTGACCCTTGACACCTCCATCGCTCAGTCGTTTTTCGTACACAAGCCTGATGGCACTACTCGACGCTTCGATCGGTCGCCCACCGGTCTCTACTATTGCAATTTAAAAGAAGCAGACGGTACCATCTTGGCAATTACATCAGTGGAGGGGCAGAAGGAACTGTACTCCGACCTGGATATACGAAGAGCCACTAAGGCGCGCAAACTCCAAGAGACTCTTGGATTTCCAAGTACACGAGACTACTTACACATCATTGACAACAACATGCTCCTGAACTGCCCAGTGACACGCCGAGACGTACTGATCGCAGATGACATCTTCGGGGCAAACACCAACATAGTAAAAGGAAAGGCAGTGAGAAAACAACCAGAACACACACGCGAGGACATCACACCCGTGCCAGCCAACATTCTCTCGCGTTATCGCAATGTTACCTTGGGAATTGACATCTTCACCGTAAACGGGATTAAGTTCTTCCGGAGTGTGTCCAGACATATATACTTCCGTACAGTTACACCAATTGAGGATTCAACGCAGAACACCATTCAACGGACACTTGACGCCATTGTGGGAGTGTACGCCAGCAGGGGCTTCGTCGTTGCCACCGTGACTGGGGACAACGAGTTCAACTGTGCTGTCAACCATCTCCTCAGCAAGACACCACCAATCCGGTTCGAAGGGGTTGCGAAGAACCAACACGAGCCTTTCGTGGAACGTGACAACAGAACATGCAAAGAACGCATTCACTGCATATTCGCTTCTGTCCCATTCAAACGACTTCCCCGCCGAATGACCATCGACATGGTGTCAGCTGGGATATTCTGGCTAAACAATTGGTGCAATCGAGTGGGGGTTTCTAAGACCATATCACCCAGGCACCTAATGACCGGCGTAAGAATCGATGCCAGCAAGCATTGCAAGTTTCAGTTCGGGGACTATGTGCTCGCACACGAGGACTCCAGCGACAATACAATGAGCCCTCGCGCTCGAGACACAATATACCTCCGACCGACCGGTGACCGGAGCGGGGCAATGTACCTATTTGACCTACAGACCGGACGACGCATCCGGCGGCGCACTGCAACTCTCGCACATATGACTAACGCCGTGATATCACGAGTGGATCAGATCGCAACCGACCAGAATGCACCAATAGGGCTGACATTCGGGAACAGCGAGGGACACACGACAATACTTGACCTCGAAACCGACACCGTGGGCAGCGATGACGACGCGTCAGACCGCTCTTATGTCCCCGATGACAACGCCACAGTCGACAGTGACATTACTGAGGCGCTAGAACCAGACGAGCTGCATGACCTACAGGCAGATGCGGACGCCGCATCAGTGGCGAGTGCCATTGTGGAGGAAATCAACGTAGATAACAACGGAAACAATGATAATGGCAACAACAACGACGAGGCCAGTATGGATCCA
Source organism: Pseudo-nitzschia pungens (assembly GCA_037355855.1). Classification (NCBI taxonomy): domain Eukaryota; phylum Bacillariophyta; class Bacillariophyceae; order Bacillariales; family Bacillariaceae; genus Pseudo-nitzschia; species Pseudo-nitzschia pungens. The sequence goes on along the minus strand of CM074762.1, from coordinate 4,051,396 downwards.
CGTCGAATTAGCTCAGACGAGAGGTCCGCGAGCAGCACCGAGCCATCCAACCACACAGAGACGCACAACGGGTCCGTTGAGCCGACAGACGCCGGAAGCGTCCATAGCGAAGGAAGCCAGGCGAGCACCAATGCCGATGGGGCGTCTGTTAACAGCGAGCCCGACGAGCCGCTTGACGCGCCGGACGACGAAATCGTGGACAATTTAGGCGAGGACGACAGCGACAACAACAGTGCCGCAAATAGCGCTGATACACGGGAGGACCACACTACAGAGCCAGTGAGCTCACGACTACGTCCCCGGGTAACCAGGGGGCACAACAAGTTCGGACCAAACGAAGGGTATGAAGGCAGCATACACCAGCGGGCACTTGCCCACACTCACAGCAACGTGTTCAGTGGAGGTTTCGCTCATGCCGTCCACAAGCTTGAGAGCGACCACAACCAATACGTGTTCATCTCCAACGCAATAGCTTCTTACAATAACATTGACGCATCGTTGGTGACGCGACAGTATGGGATCAAAGCAGGCCTGAAGCTGTTTGGGACAGCAGGAGTGGACGCCGTGCTCACTGAGTTGAAGCAACTGCATGACCGAAAGGTGGTCCACCCTGTGGACATTAAGCAAATGACCAGAGAGGAAATCAAGCGAGCACTACCATATCTGATGTTCCTAAAGAGGAAACGCTGTGGAAAGATCAAGGCACGAGGATGTGCAGATGGTAGGTCCCAGCGAGATTTTATTTCGAGAGAAGACACATACTCACCCACAGTTTCCTTGCATGGGCTCATGCTGACCTGTCTGATCGATGCAATCGAGGGCCGGGACGTGGCCACCGCAGATATTCCTGGCGCCTTCCTCCAAACCCCAATGCCAGAAGGGGAGGTGGTGCACATCAGGTTTGACGGGCCAATGGCAGAGCTGTTAGCGAAAATTGACCCCACCACGTACCAGAAATTCGTGCTCAACCGAAAAGGACACAAGACACTCTACACCCAAGCTGACCGGGCGATCTACGGTACACTGCGGGCAGCATTGCTGTTTTGGGAGCGTCTCTCCGGTCAACTAATTGACTGGGGGTTTGAGCTGAACCCGTACGACACCTGCACCGCAAACAAGATGGTCAATGGGTCACAATGTACAATCGTGTGGCATGTCGATGACCTGAAGATCTCACACAAGGATCCAGACGTTGTCACGGGGATACTTGATGATCTGAACAGGGTGTTTGGCATTGAGTCACCACTTACAGTCACACGAGGACAAGTACATGATTACGTCGGGATGACAATAGACTACAGTGAGAAAGGGAAGGTCAAGTTCAGCATGTTTGATTACCTCGAAGGGATCATTAGCGAATTACCGGAGTCACTGAGGGAGTCCAGGATCATTCCAACGCCAGCATCTGATCACCTGTTCAAGGTGAATACGATCGGGGACAACAAGCTGAATCGGGTTGACGCCGAGTTGTTCCACAAACACGTTGCACAGCTCCTGTTTGCAAGCAAGAGAGCGCGTCCCGACATACAGACAGCAATCGCATTCCTTTGTACACGAGTAGCCCATCCTGATCAAGATGACTGGAAGAAACTACGAAGAGTGCTCGCCTACGTGCGAGACACAGTGTTCCTCCCACTTGTGCTGGGGTGGGACGAGTCCGGAAATGCACACTGGTATGTGGACGCGTCGTTTGCAGTACACTCCGACATGAAGAGCCACACCGGTGGTGTGCTCACGTTTGGTCAAGGAGCTGTTCTGGCAGTATCAACTAAGCAGAAGCTAAACACGAAGAGCTCGACGGAGGCCGAACTGGTGGGCGTCGATGATACCTTACCCTACAACCTTTGGTGCTACTATTACCTCGAATGGCAGGGGTATTTGTCACAGCCGGAGAAGAGTATAGACCCCGCCGACGATGTGGGCGCAGCATACTTTGGAAAGGAGAACATTCTACATCAAGACAACACCAGTGCCATGAAGCTGGAAATGAATGGAAAGTCCTCAAGCACCAAAAGAACTAGACATATTAACATCAGATACTTCCTGATTACGGATCGTGTCAAACAAGGAGAGATAACAATCCAATACTGTCCCACCGGGGACATGTTGGCCGACTATTTTACAAAGCCATTACAGGGGGCTTTGTTCAGAAAATTCCGCAACACCATTATGGGTGTTACCGAACTGGAATTCAACGAATACCAAAAGCAGTACGCCATGCGCAAGGAAAAGGCATAAGTTACTATATGTACGCGACTGTGTCCCCTAATACAGCAGGAGTGTGTTGGGAATATGCCAAGTAGCAATGCGCGATTACATGTGAGAGGGTACACATGGTATGACCAGTTGATACGACCACAACTAGCATGTGGTTGAAGAGCGTGGTGGCAGTGGGATACCAATGGCTCACAGAACATACGTGTTGTATTGATATTCTGGAATGATATTCTTCAGTGAAATCAACACACGTGGTTGAAGTGAATCCAACCAGGGTGCCATTGGTTCACAGGACTAATACCACGAGTACGCATATTTTAATTAGTTGTATCTAACCAACAGAGTTAATTTTACTCTTTAAGGTTTCGTAGCAAAACCTACTGAATTCAACACCAGCTACTACTGTATTGGGTTCCAGGGGGAAGTAAAAAACACACACTTGAGATTCGCGCAATCGAACCCCCCCCCCAAAAAACATCAAAAACTCATCATCAGTACAATCGCACGTAAATATCTACATACGTACGACAGAACAACTTGCTGGATCGACAATCGACAGTTGATGATGATGAAACAAAAAATAATGGAAATCTACCAGTGCGTCAACCGCACTTCCAAACTTCGAAAGGGATACCAAGAACACCCAAAAATTCAACCAAAACCCGATCGATCGATCGAACACGAAATCGATTACTCTGGCTGTTGCGGTACGGTGGGTGCAAGTACCGCAGAGGATTCCGCAAACCACGGACGTTTCCAAGTCGCCAACCACAAGACCGCACACCCCGTGGCATCTCCGAGGAACTCCATCTTTTGTTCCGCGAATACAACGACAACAACAACAATGCAGCTCCGAGAACGAACCGTGGCCGGGGCGTCAATTGCGACGAGGAGTGCGACTCTTCTTGTCATTGTTTTGGTATTCCTCGGCGGTCTCTCGTGCTGCCATGCCTACCCTGTTTTCGGGGGTCGGAACAAGATCCGACAACCCCGGACGCTCGTGGATGTTCCCAAACGCAGCGACGTTGTTGTTGATGTAGGACGACGGTCCCCGGGACGGCATCCGTTCGAAAGGTTCGGACAGTGGCAGTGGCAGTGGCGATGCAAAACCCGGCGTGCGCGCACGGTCGTGTCGTTGTCCGCCGCCGCCGAATTCGAAACAGAAATCGCGAGCCTCTGCGAAGCCGATCGATTCCGAGAAGCGATCGACGCAACGAACGGAAAATCACCGTCGGCGGAAGCGAGGGCCTGCTACGCGACGATTTTGAGAGCCCTGGTCGATCGGGAAGAGCGAGCGGAACAGCGGAGAATGGAAGAAAAAAGCAGCGGCGCGATCGGCAAGCCCGCGTCGTCCGAAAAAGACACCGTCCGATACCTCCAAGCCGACGAGATAGTGGATCGGCTGCTCGAGTTGGGAGAATCGAACAATGAATTGCTGCCGACGGCCGAGGATTTCAACTCGGTCATCAAGATGTGGGGTTCCTCCACTTTTGTCGACGAGGCGTCGATCAAGTGTCGATCGTATCTCCGGCAGCTCTGGTCCCTGCACGATCAACACGGGGACGAAAAGTTCGTTCCCCTCAGGGAGAGTTACTACCACGCAATTCGTGCCTGTTCGCACAGAGATCGGGGTTCGAACGCGGCGAAGCGAGCCGAAAGCCTCATGAACGAGATGGAGTCGGTTTGTTCGAATCATCCCCAATTGTCGCCCGATCGATCCATTGCCAACGAAGTCATGTAAGTCGTTCATCGATCGCGAGAACAAAATCATCCTGCGTTGGTGCTGCAATCGTCTCGCGCGTGTGTCTCAAAGCCATGCATTATTATTATTAATTTGTCACTGCTGCTGCTGCTGCTGCTACTACTACTAAGGAACGCTTGGGCAAAGTCGGGGCAGAAATTCGAACAGGGGAAAAAGTGCCAAAAAGTCCTCGAGAAAATGATCGCGGTCGCCCTGCGCAAGGACGGCAAGGGCCGCGACATTGCTCCCGACACGAGGTCCTTCAATATCGTTCTGAACGCCTTGGCGCAGGGCCGGGAACGGAATTCGGAAATCAGAGCCGAAGAATTGCTGCAGCGAATGGAAGTGCTCAGCAGCAGCGCCGAAGAGACCGACGTCACTCCCATGGATTGCCGACCCGACGAAACGTCGTTCAACACGGTTCTGAACGCCTGGGCTTCGAGCCGGCAACCGGGGGCCGCGGACAGAACGATTGCTATACTGGAACACATGAAGAAGCGACACAACGCAGGCCTCACGGAAGTCCACCCCGACGAGTCCACATACAATACCGGTAAGACATCGAATGCACTACCCGATGCTTTCCAACCCAAAATACCGTACACATACTCACCCGTCGCTGTATTTCTTACAACTTAACCGCAGTTCTCAAAGCCTTGGCCAAGTCGAGAGACCCGGCTTCCATAGATCGAGCCGAAGCTATCTTCCGGGAATATCTCGAGGGTTGCGAGAGCGGAAGACTGACCCTGTCGCACAATGCCTTTACCTACAATTCGATGATCAATTGCTACGCCAAGAGCAGGCATCCGGAAGCCGGCAAGCGTTCCCGGGAGCTCTTCGAAACAATGAAGGCCAACAGCGGCAAACCGGGATGGGAATTTTGTTTCGTGGACGTCTTCACCTACACGTCGCTGATCGACGCCATTTCGAAGGAACAATCGTACGAGGCTTCCGAACAAGCCATTGCTCTGCTGGAGGAATTCGAACGCACCTTTGCCGAAACGGGAGACATGCGGTTCCGACCGAACATCCGGTTGTACACCTCCGCTGTGAACGCCATCGGTCGGAGCCACAGGCAACCGGACCGGGCCAGGGCCATCGTCGATCGCGTCGAGTCGTCGTATCTCGAGGGACTCGCCCACTGGGAGGGCAAGCCGGACGTTGTCTTTTACAACGCGCTGATCAACGCGTACGGCTGGTCGGACGCGGACGGCCGATCGCGAGAGAGCCTGGACATTCTCAAGCACATGGTATCCCTCTACGAATCCGGCACCCTGGACGACGCCAGGCCGGACACGGTGTCGTTCAACTCGGTTCTCAACGCGTGCGCCCACGAGCGCACCGCCACCAGGGGCGGCGGCAGGAGCGACAATCACAACGACGCCGCCGCCATCATGAAGATCGTGGTGGAGACCTTTGAGATGCTGACCGGTTCCACCGAGTTTGGCAACCCCGACCAGAACACGTACGTCCAGGTCTTGATCTGCATCGCGAACCACCTGGCGAAGGGCGACGAAAAGCGCGCGTCCATGGCCGAGGCCACCTTTTTGCAGTGCGCGGCGAGGGGCATGGTGAGCCCCAACATCGTTTCCAAGCTGCACGCCGCGGCCCCGAACGCGGTCTTCCGGAGGCTCATGGGTTCGGCTTCGACCGGCGGCGACAAGACGCTCCGGTTCGACATCTCCAAGCTGCCCCCCGAATGGACGGAGCGCGCGCGGGCTCCCGGTTCCCGCACCCGCCGTTCCAGCAGCCGGCGACGGCAACGAAACTTTCAGGTGACGAAGAACGTCATCAGCCACTCGGTGCGCAACACCAAAAAGCGGACGATAGAAACAAAAACATGAGCGAACGCCTAACCTAGAGGATTTTTCATCCTTTTCTCCCGGGTAGTCAGCCAATTCGACGGTCAGTTTCTTTGTTGTTAGTTAGTACGGTCATTTATAGGCCCATTAGGTTCGGTTGGTTAGGTTGATTTCTGTTCCACGGCATAGTGATTGATTCATTCCTTGGTTTGATTCGTAGTTCTGAACTCTACTGTACTGTACTGTACTGTGTGCCATACTTTCGTTGCGGAGGACAGTCCTGCGAACCACTGCTCGCATGCACGCGGCGGAACAGTGGTTCGTACTCTACCGGCTAACGGTTTGCACCAAATCCGGATGGCCGTTGGATCCCCGTCGTGGCACGGACCCGACTCCCGGACTTCTGTGCTGCATCGAGGCGACTCCCACACCCCTGTGCTGTGACATTTGGGACATCATTAACTGCCTCCTTGGTTCGTGGTGGACGTCGGTGTTGTGGCTCGGGCCGAGTCCCACGTGCCGGTGATAATGATTCGCCTGCGGATCAAAAACATTCCGGCGGGTTCTGCCCAGTCCGCCGTGGTTGCTGTACCCTCCCCGAAAGTTGACGCCGGTTCCCCCATCGAACGAGCCACCCCGGCGGAGCGGCGAGTCCCCGTGCCCCCCGCCGCAATCGATCGAGCGCGTTGTGTTTGTTTGGGCGGATCCCACCGCCACGTGAGCCAGTGCCGCGGCCCGCCGATGCACGTTGGAATTGTGGATCAGAGTGTTCTGGTCCAGCGACAATCCAAACCCGTTCGAGGAGGACTGGAAAATGTTGCTGGCCACCGCCGATTCCCCGCGTTGCGACGGTTGAACGACACGTTCTCCAAACAGGGACGATCCGCATCCCAGGACTCCCGCCCAACCCATGCCGGACAACTCGTCGTCGTTGTTCACTCGGTACCGAAGAACCCCGTTGCCGTACGATTCGTCGTCCAGATAGGGTTGATCCAGGTGGGACGTATTCGTTGCCGTTGTTTCGGTGTGGTTGGTCGGCGTGGGGCACGAGCGCGCAGGCGAGTACGAATAGTGATTCTGCTGTCGGTTGTAGGCCGCTTCGAGAGGGTGTTCCGCGATGAAGGGAGCGTTCTCGTTGGGTCCCTGCACCGGTGTCCTGAAATTGGCTCCCAGCTCTACGGCTGTGGAGTCAGCCGATGGAACCGAGACGATGCCCTGTTTCCATCCCAGGGGTGATTCCGAGTAGGGTTGTGGTGTGAATACCTTCGTGGGCGTTATCGGATGCTGGGCACCGAGTGTAACGTTGCTTTCATCGGTGGGAGCATTGACGACTTCTCGTTCGCCTCCCACAATGGTCACGGTCTTTTTCTTTGTCGAGGGCGTGATGACCGGTGCTTCTTCGGGCTTGTCTTGCTCCAGGATGATTTCCTTTCGAAGAGCCATGGAAATACTCGTCACTTCGTTCAGTTTCTTTTGCAGTTCTTGTTGCTGTCCTATCACCGATTGCAGCATTCCCTCCAGTTTGCAGGATGTTTCCAAAGGTCCGCCAACTACACAAAACACCATAAAAACACAAATCAAACAGTTAGACGTCCACCGAGTTCTTTCGACCTCCAAACTCCGACCAGACTGTCCTGTTTCCACCACACAACACCACACCACACCACACCACACCACACCACACCAGATCACACAATACAGATACAATCCAGAAACGTACCCTTGACTAGCTGCTTGCTGGTTGCTACCACATATCCGGCTCCCCTAGCGAGCTGATAGACCCCCTGTTCGTTGGATTCCAAGACTCCCACCACCTGCACCTTTTGTCCCTCGTCGATGGTGAAGGGTTCCCGACTCGTTCGCGTCCAACCCGGTCGATCTCGATGGTCGTCACCGCCGCTTCCCTCCTCCTCTTCTTCATCGTCCTTGCGGACAAAGAGCGTCGAAAACCGTCGGTGAATGTCGTCGTATTCGTCCTCTTCCTTCTTTTCGTCTCCGGGGTGCTGCGGATGTTGTAATTTCTCCTGTTGGTACTTGGGTCGCGTCGGATCGTGGGGCAGAACCACCAGTCCCTCCGGTTCTCGAACGGCGTACGTGCCACAGGTTCCCGACAGTGCGGCGTATCCGGAGATCAGTTGCGGATCCCCCAGGGGCAGCGCGGCCGAAGAGGACGAGGAGATCTCGTCATCGTAATCGGAAAAGTCTTCTTCGTCCTCCTCCTCCTGAATTTCTTGGTGGTGGCTGGGATGGTTATTGTCGGTGTCGATGTCGACGTCGATGTCGATGTCCACCTCGATTTCTTGAAAGTTTCCGGCAGCTGCCGCCGAAGCCGACGGCATCGTTCCGGGACGCAACGAGCCCGGAGTGGTGTCGGCCCGGCGCATGATTTTGAGTCGTTCGGTTTGGCGCTCGGCCCGTTTGCGTTCCCTTTCCGCCAGCTTTTCGGCTCGCTTCTGGTCCTGGAGTGCTTTTTGTTCCGCCACGAGGCGCTCCTGCCGCTGCTTCGCTTCGATCATCTCCATGAGCACGACGTTCTTGGGACACGGGAGCGGGACTTCTTCCTGCTTCACTGTCAGTGCCGGATGGGGGGGAGTCGAGGGAGAATGGGAGTAGCGATTGTGGTGCGGATTGTTGTACCGAGAATAACGTCCCGTTGCCGGCGATCGGTGCGCGTGGTTGTTTGTCTGGGGCTTGGGTGGGTGCCAATAGAGGGGCTCGCGGCACTCGTGGCAGATTTTGATCTTTCCGGCGCACACCTTGCAAATGTAGGTGTGGCCACACGGCAACACCACCGGGATGCGCTCTTTCAGGTCGAATTCATCGACGCAGATCACGCAGTGCAGATCCATGGCAAGGTTGTGCGTGTGTTCGTATCTGCGTTTGTATCTGTGCTTGTGCTACTGCGATTCGGGATCTGTGCGTTTGATTGATTGATTGATTGCTTCAGGGTTTGGAAGGCAATCGGAATGAATTCCAGGGCTGAAAGGAGTGATAGGGAATGGTCAAGTACTGGCGTACTCGCTGCGCTTTCTGCGGAACATGCAACTTCTCCGATCCGATCGACTTTTCGTGGCAAAGCGAAAGCGAAAGCGAAACAAAGTGTCACGGGTCGTGGTTGTGAACGTTCTCGGCGAATCGAATCGAATGGATGGAATCGAATCGAATCGAATGGATTCCGAGACGGGTGATGGTTCTATAGATTATTTTTTGTTCGACCAACGCGTCACTCGATCACTGCGGTAAAGATCTGGTTTTGTATCGCTATCACAATCGCAATGTACGGTACTATCCAATGGAACGCCAGGATTCTCGAGGATGGACGGGTGGATTGCGTCAAATGGGGTGTTCTGTGCCGTATTGGGAAGATTCCGAGGTCCCGTCGATCGTCGATGATTGTTTTGGGCCAAGGCGCGCACAAACAGAACGCCGGTCGACGATTTTTGCTGTTGCTCGAAGTGGAGTTGGAGACAGACGACAGTGATCAATCTATCTATCGTTCCTTCTTTCTTTCGGTTGGGTTTGGGTTGGGTGTTGTTTTCGTTACGTTCCTTTTCGCTGTATGCACGAGCCTAGACACGAGGACACTAACCCGTACGGGTAAGTTACTGTTAGAAGATGGTATCGCATATCGTACGGTATCATTCCGAGCACGAACCAGCACGACCGGGTTCTCTCGGCAGGTGTTCCTTCAATCGATCATCATCCGCATCGAGTGCGTCTTCCCGCGCACTTCGGCGCACACACGACTCGCAATGCTATATATATTCTTCAGAACCGTAGAAAATATTACATTGTCGAGGTTTGGATTCATGAGCCTCAATCACTCATTGGCTGCGCAGATAAGCCTCGCCAAACGTTTAATTGGGGATTTCCCGTAACGTACTATAACCGTTCCCGGGACGATTGGATACCTGGGATTTGAAATCGGATCCCTTCTCTACCTGCGATACTGCCCAAACTGGATGCGCGACAGCAGGTGGTTTCGCGCGCTTTTCCGGGAACGACGAACACGAAGCTCCGGCACTGGCGCGTTCCTCCTTTTAATTGCGCCCAGAGGGTCTTCTCTACTGGGCCCCGCCGCTCCGATCCGAGTTTCGCGTCCGGGTTTCGGTCGTTCGACACGGGTGCGTTCCTAGGTATTACTGGACTCGTGCCGTATTGCGCTATCGTACGAAGAGTTGGTGATCGCGGATGGCTTCCACCACCTGAAGCATCATGTTGGTCAGGGGTCATAAATGTTGGTAAGGTTACGAGTAACTTACTCGTAATCTTACGAGTAAGGTACGTGTACCTTACCAGTACAAATGAAGTGGGTAATCTCAAGGTTACCGGTAAGCACCTCTGTGGTATCTTCCTTCTATGTACTGTACGTACTGTACCTAGGAGTGCCAGATGCAGGGATTTGTGGAAGAAGCGTAAAAAATAAGGTTACTTGCACTTCGTAATACGAAGTAGCAGTAAACATTGCGATAGTTGCACCTGTACGGTAAGTTACGACACTTCACCATGATATTTTGATTTTAAAAACTAAATGATGTCTGCTGGACTTCAATGTGCCCTCAGGTGTCAGCTGTCAGCTGTAAGCTGTCAGGTCACTATTATTTTTTGCAATGCGTGAAAGGGAATGGTTCAAACTATGTGTAGCTAATTAGTTGAAGTACGAGCACGAACTACGAGTAGGTAGTTAACCTTACTCTGAGTTCCATGAACCTTCCACAGCACTAGCATCAATTCTGTGGTGTTTTGCATAAGAATACACTGCATGAAGGGATTTTGGCAACATTGTTTCATGTTCTATGCCCCTGATTCCCACCCTGCTAGTATGATATTTTGGGTTTCTGTCTGGTTTTTCTGTGTAATGTGTTGAGGCCTGAATGCTACCGGATACAGCAGCATCCAAAACAGCGAATGCACAGTTACTAAATTAAACTCTGTTCATAACCACCATGGGATTGCATTCCAAATTTTTATCATTACATTTTGATTTATTGTCCATAGTACTGCAAATCAAATTATGCCGTATTTTATTGTCCCGAGTTTTGTTGTGACTGCATGATACTATCCTGCAAAAGGATTACTATGGCACCATTATTACATCATTAGTAGTAGTATTATTTGATATCCATCTTCAGCTTGATGTTCATCGCTGCCAGTTCGTTGACAAGATAGCGATAGACGTAGGGCAAAATAATCGGTTCGACTTGATCGTCGTCACCATCCTCGCTGACATGCTTGATGCATTCGGGAGAGCGACAGATAAGGCGCAGTTTGGCCTTGTTCATCGCTTCTTCCCTGCTTTGTCCGGAAGACAAAATCACGCTTCGTTTTGTGGTTGGCATCAGCATGTCACCGCATCGGCAGCACGCATAGGCAATGTGCTTGTCGCTGCAGTTCAGCAAGCGATCCTGGAGCAAAAATGCACACCCGTGACTCAAGAGACTGTCGCGTTCCATCTCTCCGAGACGGATGCCACCTCCTTTCTTTCGCCCCTTGATCGGCTGGCGAGTGAGTGGGTTGACGGGACCAGTTGCACGAACCTGGTACTTGTCGGAGACCATGTGACGAAGGCGTTGATAGTATACGACACCAATGTAGAGATCTGCCTGCAGCAGGCACCCCGATACCCCGCTATAAAGAGGCTCGGAACCGTAGTAGTTGTATCCTGCGGCTCGCAACTGTTCTCCAAAGTAGTCCACCGATGTTTGGTCTCCCGACTCGTGAAAGGAAAAGGGCGTGGCGTCCTGGAAAATACCGTGCAGAGCTCCAGCCTTCCCAGCCATGCTCTCGACCAACATACCAATGGTCATTCGACTGGGGAACGCGTGAGGATTGATAATGACATCGGGCGATATCCCACTTTCGCTAAAGGGCATATCCTGTTGTGGCCACAATATACTGAGCACACCCTTTTGTCCGTGTCGACTAGAGAACTTATCTCCGATGACGGGGTTGCGGTTGAAACGCAGGGTGATCGACGCTTTGTTCTCCTGTGAATCTCCCTTTTCACTTCCAAACATACGGACCGATTGAACGTAGGCTCTTTCGGACTCTTTGTGTTTCCCGACTCTGTCTCTGTTTTCGACATCGTCTAGCACACAATATAGAGGGTCCCCCTTCTCGACATAGCTACCGATCTCAGGAAGTCCATCAATCTCCAGCTTCGGGTGAAACAGCTGCCCATTTCGGTTGACTTTATTGGAAAATCTTACGTTTGGCCTCGTTGAGGACTGCGCAGCCATTTTTGCTTCTTCTTGGAGATCCACTTCAATTGTCTTGTACACGCTAGCATGGCCAAATCCACGTTCGTACGAGCTTTTGTTGATGATGACAGAATCTTCCATATCAAAACCAGTGTAACTCAATACGGCCACAACCGCATTTGTTCCATTTGGATACTCATCCATTTTATACTCTCCGTGGATAGCGGTCTGAACTACTGGTGCCTGCGGATTTTGAAGCCGATACAATTTGTTATCGACACGGTATGGTAAGGAGTGTGCTGGTGTTCCCATTGTCTGCTTTCCCATCTGACACTGGTACATATTACGAGGCGATTGATTTTGGTCCGAGAAGGGAGTCAGATTTGCAATGAGACTCAGCATATTTGTTGGATCGAGCTCTTGATGTGTTGTAATGCCTTCTCGGATATCTTCGTCCAAACATGCAATATCCATAAATGCTTGTTCCATAGGCCCGATCATTTCAGTCTTGCCGGTGGATCGCTGCAAGACAGGGCGCACCATTCGAGCGGTTCCCGTGAAAAGAAATAAACCGGCATACGGAGATCCAGCGTCACTTGCGGGAATCAGCGCAACCTCTAGTGTTGGAGGGATCTTCGGCGTACTCTCGACCTTGAGGCTACGGAGATGAGCTGCAATTGTTTTGCATGCGCTTGGGCTTGCACTTCCCACGACGCGTCCATCTACACATACCGGGAAATAAGTGTGCGAAGCACTGTTGCGGCCTTCGCCGCCTAGACCACCAGCACCGCATGGCATCACCCCTAATGATATGAGAAGTTCATCCAAGTCAACCATTCCCTTTCCAGATTTTCGTTCCGGGTGCGTGATCGGGATGCATTCCAAGGAAAGATGACTCAGCAAACCGCAAGGACCCCCATCGGGTGTGTGCACGGGACACAAAAATCCCCACTGGTCCGGCAAAAGTTTTCGTACCGCAGTCGTTTTCATCTCCATGAAGAACGACCCACGATGAACAGAACGAAAATGGGAGTTGAACCTGAGAAAGTTCAATCTTTCTGCTACGATTGTATAACCAGATTGTTGCATTTGATCCAACCCACTAACTGAAGAAATGTTTCCGGTTGATAAAAATGTTGCAATTCTCTTCCCAATTCCACCCGAAGAATTGCCAGAGTATCGATCCAGAAGCTTACTCCAAAAGGGAGAATTCTGAATTCGTCTTGAAAATACAGCAAAATCTTTGCGCATTTCAACCTGCATGCCTTGGCGAATAGTCTGAAGAACTTCTTCGAATTTTTCTTTCACCATTGTTGATAGCAAATGTCCGGGCATGAGCAACTCCTGGTTTTGGAGGGAATCCGCGTTGTCGACACCACAATCACCTGCTGCAAATGCGTAGAGTTTTCGTAGAACGAGAAGCAGACATTCCAATTTGTCGCTGTAGTTCGAACAATGAATGAGGATGTATTCATTGATAATGTAATGGCCGATATCCACGTCAGATGTGCTTTCTGCCCGTTGTGACAAACGTCGAAATCTGGATCCAATAAACGCAAGACATTCGTCGGGAGTGTTTAGTTTTGGGAATCGAACACTAGCATCCTGTAGAAGCAACTGAGCGCGTGTTCGCAAAAATGTATTGCTCTCATTTCCTTGCACAACTCGTCGGTAAATCTCTTCGTCAGTGATTCCAATGGTCGATCCCAAATCCGAATCTGCAGACGTCGACGACTGGGGTCCTGCGAGAGCGCGAATGATCAAAATCACCGGGATCAAGAATTCCTGCTTGCGGACTACAAACTTCAGAGTTGCTCCACCTGTTGTCAGATAGTGAAGTGTGTTTGTGATACTAGATTGGTCTCCGTTGTGGCGTCCACAACGAATGGCAACACCCAAGTCCGTATAAGTTGGACCTCGCTTCTTGTAGCTTGATCGTTGAATGGCCAATGGATGATCTCGCCTCGGAACTTGTAACATACGAACACATCTTTCATTTCCGTTGATCAGAAAGTAGCCCCCGGCTTCATTGTCCTGTTGAGAGAAATCGTGCGTCCATTCGGCACATACATTTAGTGATGACGAGATGTTTAACGCAACGAACAAATGACAGACTCCCTAAACCTACCTCTTCTTTCAAAGCAACCAATTCTTTTGGCGTCAATCCTTCCAAATGGCAGGCGTTGCTTCCCACCATAATTGGCATGACTCCAAACGATTTGGGCATCTTGTAAGGCACGGACCCCTTTGCCACACCATTCCGTCGATGAATTATTTCATAGCAAAATTTACCGTTGATTTGCCCCGAATACATCAGAGATCGTTCCCGGCATTCGTTTGGATAAAGCTTTCCTTCGGACCTTCCTGCAGATGCTGCTTTGGCAGGTTTGGACACCCGAATGTCTTCAAACCAAAATTTGGCGGTGGTGACCTCGTCCCAGTCAATCTTCTTGCGATCTTGTCGCAGTTGCCTGGGATCCACTATATCGATTTCAGCTTTAGGAATGGATTTGATGCCTTTAACAAGCCCAGATTGCAAGAAATAATTGAAGGATTCCACATGAGGCCGCGTCAGGAATCTTAAGCGTTTGACATCATCTTCTCCGGGGAGATGGCCACGACGAAAGGAAGGACAGCTTTGCTTCACTGCTTTTTTCGTGGGTTTGCTACTGATAGTAGGCGACAGCTTGGAGGATAGCGGCTCTTGCGATACCATTTTGATGACAATGCCTTCTCTCCAATCTCAATAGTACTAGTCCTCTCTCACTTTGCCAAAGTCCTATCGAAATTCCGATAGTTCAGATTGATCGTCGTCTTCTTTTTTTGCGGGATCCCCATCGCACCGAAAGTGATGTGATGGGCACGAAAGATCGAACGAAAGCAAAAGGAAGCGTTGTCACTATTTTTGAAGTTTTGGGTGGTTACGGACCGATTTTTGTGGTCTGTCCTCCTACAGTAATACAGTACGAAAATTCCTCCAGCACGTTTTTTTCTTAGTACCGTATGCTGGCTAGTAGCAATGAAAAAAGTACAAGGTGCAGCAATTGTTTGTTCATCCAAATAATGTTCCTTTCTCAAACAAGTACCAGTACACACCTTCAAGCAGAGAGTATATTCCTGATATTAATTTAATTACATTTAGTACTATTACTAGTAGTAGTAGTAGTAGTGGAATTCTGAAAGAACCTTTTTTTCAAGTATGCAAATGCAGATGAGTACATACTACTTAGTAACAAGGTAGTACTAGCAGCATGGTGGTTGCTGTCAGCAGCCGCACTAACACACAAAGCAGTTGGGCCTTGTCTGCAATTACATTTCTTGAGAAATTCAACAAGAAATCCACCAAAATAAATTTGATGCTTTTCTTGTCTCTGTATTCTCTTCCTTTCTCCTGTACGAAAACTTGGCAGTATTTCAAGAAGTGTTCGCAAATTATCATCAACAAGAGGTTGTCATCCGAAAACATAAAACTCCTTTCGAGTATGAATGCTAGAACGCGTACAAGTACGACAACATAATACGTAGTACTTCGTAATACGAAGTAAGGTTTTTACT
The DNA here is from genome assembly GCA_037355855.1 of Pseudo-nitzschia pungens. NCBI lineage: Eukaryota > Bacillariophyta > Bacillariophyceae > Bacillariales > Bacillariaceae > Pseudo-nitzschia > Pseudo-nitzschia pungens. Next base: position 4,035,881 of record CM074762.1, on the reverse strand, counting down.
ACTACTTGGTACTTGTACTAAGGTTACTAGGTTGTTCTATGGTACAACACCAGAAGTTAATCTTACTTAACTTGTTTATTCGATGTCGTCTCTCGACAAAAAGTTTGAGGATCTTTCCACGAAAGCGAACTGAAATAGCCTTTTTGAAAGTTTCCTCCAACCAAGGTAATAAAAAACCTCTCTGGTACGAAGTAAGAAGTACTACTTACTATCAACATACGTACGTTGAAAAGATACGAACATAGTTTACGAAGTATCCCCGATCCTATTGCTTCAACAATCGGTGAACTACGGTGCTCGGAGGTGCAGAGAGCGTTGTTCGTTGCTTGCGTTCGGTCTTCACATCAACAACAAGAATTCCGCTAAGTTGTATCACATCCCAAAACAAAAATATTTCACCATGATGAAAACAAGTATCCTCGCCGCTCTTCTCAGCTCTGCCGCCGCCTTTGCTCCGGCACCAGTCTCCAAGGCTACCACTGCATTGAACGGAGAAAAGTCTCCTGCCATGCCATTCTTGCCTTACCCCGAGAACCTCCGAGGATACATCGGTGATGATATCGGATTCGACCCTCTCCGAATCTCGGATTATTTCCCTATGGACTACCTTCGAGAGGCAGAATTGAAGTGAGTTTTTATTTGCTCATTGACCTAGGTAGCGATGGTACCGGTATAGGTTGTGGACAATCCCAGGACTCATCTTTGTCAACTTTTCCATTCAAATCTTTTCGTTTATACCTTTTACGCAACAGGCACAGCCGTATTTGCATGTTGGCTGTCACTGGATACATCACCGTCGACTTGGGTTACACAATCCACCCATACGGTGAAGGACTCAGCTCTGCCGCCGCGCATGATGTTCTCGTAGAGAAGGGAGTTATGGGAAATGCCCTTGTTTTCATTGGTTTGTTTGAAATCGTTTCCTACCTTGGAGTTGCTGAAATGTTGCAGGGATCCGGACGAGAACCTGGTGACTTCGGAATCGGCACTTGGTATTTGGAAGGCAAGTCAGAGGACGAGGTCACTAAGATCAAGTACCAAGAAATTATGAATGGACGTCTCGCTATGATGGCCTTCGGTGGAATCGTCACCCAATCTGTTCTCTTCGATGTTGGTTTCCCATACATCGGTGCTTAATTTCACAGTTCGTTGATTGGCGATGTTGATACTTGATCTGTCGTAGAGAATTTGTAGTTACTCCACAAAACTACTGCAACTCCTGTACAAGTACTTTGTTTGATATTTAGCACACGAAGTCTTCGCATGCAATCCTTAGTTTCAAACATCTTGTACCCCTTTGGTTTTTGACTAATAGATTAAAAAAGTTTTTCCAATTCATACAACTGTAGAAACTCCTACATATCAAGGTGTAGCTTCACGTAGGAAACCCAAATTCCGTAGGTTCATTCGATTAGCTTTGTGTATTGGTGTACGTTCAAGCTCGAACTCTAGATGTGGATGACAGCAGTCAATATCACAGCGCTACTTCTATAATGTTGAATTATCTTCTAAGGAATGTGATGAGTTCAACCGATTTCTAAGCCTTGATGAAGAAAAAGGGATTGCTACATCCCGCTGAGGACTAACCGGAAGAAGACGTTGAAGAGGCAAATTTCAAACAAACGTAGGTAACACACAGCGATGAAACAATGTTTACCGAATGCGCCAAAACAGTTGAGAGTACACACTGATTTCGTGCATATGGTTTCCGAACGCCATCAGGAATACTCAAATCAATCCATGACAGGGAGGCAAAACAGTCTACACAAAACTAAAGTAGTATAATGCTGTGGAAATTTCTCATTTTTAAAATCCCATTTCACAAAAAAAGTAGCTTGGTCGCATGCAATCACCGCTGCAAAAGTAACAGCAGGATAAAAGATACATAGGACTGTAGCCCGAAGTCCGCCTACGGTACCACGCACATGGAAAACTCCGAAAGAGAACAGGTATTTTATTAAAAATACAGTGCATCATAGCAGTAGACATGCCTATTCAACCGTACCACAACACACCACCAATCTCGGCTGTGTGTGAGAACTTAGAATCCAGTCGCATTACGTCAAGTTACAACTCCCGTCTTAGACGTATGGGAAAGGTCCTTGAGTCAAGACAGCCTGTGTGACCATACCGCTGAAGGCCATCATAGCCAATCGGCAGTGGGTAATTTCCTTTTCTTTCATTTCGTTGACTTCGGCCTCCGATTTTCCGGCAAGGAAACCAACAGGGTCGAGTCCAAAGTCACCAGGAGCACGTCCAGATCCTTGCAATGTTTGCATAAGAGCGACGGATCCGATGATTTCGGCGAGACCGATCCACAAGAAAAGTTGGCTCATGGCTCCTTGTTCAACAAGGGCATCATGGGCAGTGACCGAAGTGAGTCCCTTGTACGCCTCTGGGAGAGGGTAGATTCTGTATCCAAGATCAACGGCAGCAAAACCCACAACAGCAAGCTGGCAAATGCGTCCATGCTTAAGTTCGGCTTCTCGGAGGAAGTCCATAGGGACGAAGTCAGAGAATCGGAAAGGATCGAATCCGGCGTCACCGACGTATCCAGCAAGATTAGGAGGGTACTCAAGGAAAGGAAGAGCAGTGCTGGCAACGTACGCAGGAGCGGCCTCTTCAGCAGCTTCCTCATCGGCTCTGACTGCGGTGGACGCACGTCCTGAAAATCAAAATAATTCGGCAACCATTGTAACGAAACAAAGTGAGAATTCTATGCAACACTATATGAACTACGTTCCCGATCTTTGGGTTCAGCTTCCTGCCAGAGGTAGATTGTGTGCGTGAGCACTCGTTGTGAATCCTGAGAATAATCCATCGCTATGGTCCAGATCAACCGGAATCCAATTTCACTATTTCGGTGCTACGTTTTACCTACCACTGAATTGAGAAGGGGCAAAGGCCGAGGCCGAAGCAAGAAGAGTCGCTAGGATCGTTGCCTTGAACATGGTGCTTGTTGTCTTGCGTTTTATTTATACAGTTTGCAATCGGCTATTGATCCAGGATGTTGGGAAAACAGCAACAGCAACCGAACAGACATCATCTAGCACCCAACGAACCTACTTTTCGAAAGCGTAAGCACACATTACGTACTGTGTTTGTTCACATTCACCGGAGAGTTGAAGTATCTTCATGCTTCTATTGTCGTTGAGTATTAGTACTCTTAATACATTGTATAACTATCTATGATGAATAGAAAAATATCCTTCAGAAATAATGGGCAAGATGATGATTCATTAGTACGTAAAAGTATTAAGGAGCAAAAGTACCAGGTAAACCTTACCAGGTACCGTAGGATTGTTATCTCTCAATCCCCCAAATCTTAAAAATGCACAATGGATGGCACCAAGATCCATCAACTTTCAGCCATCGAATTACAGTTGGGCTTCGTGCCAATCGCTTACTTTTTTTTTCTTTTCGTTCGATATGCAATTCAGTAAGGTTACCATACGGTAAGGTAAATCTTACCGGTAACCTCACAGTTTTTCTACTTGTACTCATCTCAAATCAAGTCGTTCTGGTGTTGCGAGGTTCGTAACGCTCATGGTGTTGCTCAACTCCACAAACTAGGATCCATCCAATTAGTAGATGAAGTCTTGAACAGGTGACCTCAAACTTTCTCCAATATCGACGAAACAAAATAATGCGAAATGAATGGAGCACAATCACAATGGACTTTCTGACATGAAAGTCCAATGTCAACGATTCATGTTCATGTACAGTGATATAAATTACGTGAGTTACTATTTTTGCCTGTTGTGAAATGACTTTCGGAAGAACGAAGGAGGTGATCACCTGTGTCTCAGTAACAGATCACTCCATGAATGATTCTCGATGATGATAAATTTGTTATTAGCTCTATCCGAAGGAAAAGTGTAGACAAAAAACGCATGTATTATGTGAGAGAAACTTGAAAGATTGTATTACCACTCTCCACTGCCAATGTTTGTGAGCTCCTTGACTGACATTCTACCCGCAATTTGAACTTTTTCCACGTTCTTCACTAGTCCAAAAACTTTGTCTTGTCAGACAACCGAATGATAGTACAGAAGTCCCAGGTCTTTATTCCGCAACACGGAAATAACTTTGTAAGCATATTATTCGCTTGTGTTATCAGATGATATGAATGCTGAAATTACCATGCTTTTGAACGTCTCCGGGCGCTAGAAAACTGGCTGGTCTCCAATGACGAAAGAAACTTGTATATTATCGGAATAATCGTGATCGACACAACATTTTAGGTTTGTATTCTCCGAGGATTCCATAGCGTTCTTTCAACGGAGAACGACTTTTCTGTTCAACCTTCTCACATCAATATTCTATCAACCTCTCTGATTTCGTTCGACACCCCAGATAATCAATGGAACACTGACCACCCGCAACATTTTGTTCGGTAATTGTCGAGATTGCGTTGGAGTTCGGTTTTCTTGGCAACCGATGCAACAAAACGATGGTACAGATGTATTACGCGGTAGCAACGTGAAGACAGCATGAGTTCGCCCATGTTTAGAGCATGAGCTACTATCCATCATTCTCCCGAACTGATATAGATTACAGCAGTCTTTCGAGCACAGGAGGTATGTCTTCAACTGAAATCCTGTACACCGATGTTTATTTTCACTGTTTTTCAGTGCAGTATCGCACTGGATAATATGAACGGCTTTCTTACTGCCATGGAGGATTGCTCCTATCACCATGAGCTACACCATGTACATCATGTTCCTCTGCCATAGTTAAGCCAAAAACGCACCAGTCGAGTAATATAGGAATCGGCCTACTCTTTCTTTGAGTCTGTCGTGTCGAACGCTCGTGACATTGTTTACTGATGCAAGCAAACTAAACATTTTGTCCCTTGCCCCACACATTTGATAGTATAGGCCTCCCTTCTTGTTTCTCTCTCTATTGACCGAATTCCTTGAAGATGACAAACCCTTACCCACAGCGAAGTTGTGACAAGTCTCCACGACTGATATTTGATGTAAACATCAAGAGTACAACACTCTTCCAAGCAACATGGCACTGACAGCACCGACCTAGTTTTTTTCCAGTACTTGAAATTCATCCGAAAGTATTACACAACTATTGTGTTTCACCTTAATCACATGTTCGCTACGTTGCATCTGTTCCAACATGTTTAAAGTTATTCTTTTAAGCTATTTGATTTCCAGAGAACAGATACTTCATAGTACAACACGGATCAATAATACTTTGTAGAATGATCCTTCAATTTTACGACGTAAATTAGTGCCATTTGCCTGCATTTTAATCATCTTTATACTTTATCATCATCTGACGACGATGACGAAAAGGAAAATGATTTTCTTTTTGGCGACGGAACAAGCAATTGCTTTGTCTTGTTGAAAAGCTGTCGCTGCTTTTCAGAAACCACAAACCAATAGGTTGGATATTGACGCCTGTCGCTCAAGTTGTTTATAATTATTGCCGGGACGATAGAGATGACTGTCGAAAGAAGCACGATTCCGTACAATGCCCAGTTGAATTTCCCACCGGCAAAGATAACCGCCTGAGCGCCCGCCGGTGGATGTGTATAACCAAACTTCACCATTACTCCAATTGCAACAGCCGGTGCAACGGCTTGTCTAAGCCAAACAGCAAGAATCGATTCCGGAATGTAAGTAAATACCAACGAAACAGCTCCGGCCACTGCCTGACCCAAGATAGCATTTCGGGGTTGAGAGGCCGGAGCAGCTGTCAAGCCAAATTGGAGCGTCATGAGAGCTCCGAAAGGTGGAAGGGCCAAAAACAGCTCATCCTTCGACAAGTACCGGTAATATTGGTTTAGGGAGGACATTGCAAGCAAGCCACAGAACGAACCAAATACTGTCCACATTGCATGGCTTGTATTAGGAGCCGGAGGGATTTGCATGCCCCCGCCCTGGACTTTCTTTGCCAACTTTTTGACGCTTTGAGGCATCAAGGCACAACGATCCTTGCTCCTCGTGGCGTGTTCTTTGGAGTCATCGACCTTCTCCGTCTTCGTTTGAGATGAACGCTGCTTGATTCTATGGCCGATGGTGGCTCTTCTGGCGGTCACCATCGCGAAACAACTCCCGATCATTTGCGCCGATTGTTTCAGGTAGTGAGTGTTTGCCAGACTCTCCAATGTTTCTTGATCGGGATCGCTCCCAGTGTAGTAAAGGACAATTCCCCGGAAGATATCGTTCCTGAAGGTGATTCCGGCCGCCTGGTGAAAGCCCGATTCTTCCAGCAATGCCAGGCGGGGTCCTTTTGCGGTATCCGGATCATTGACAAGAGATTTTATGCATCTCCATTGAACACCTATCTCTCTCCGCAAAAGGTCTTCGTCTTCGCCTTCTTCGGCCGTGGGGGAGAATAGTTGACGGATGGAGGACCGAGTAAAACCAGAGGAACGTTTGGATCGGTCATCGGTCGAACTCTTTGGCATGTAAAAGGAGTTTCGTCTGCTTAGTTGGGTTACATTCGAAAAGCGAGTCGACGACGAAAAGCGGGTTGACGAAAGACGACTCATCATCGATGGTCCTCTTGTTACCCGCACCATGTCATTCTCGGAAGCCTCATTCCACAAGAGCCCCACCAGATCTGCCCCCGGAGCAACCGGCTTCTCCGAGACGTGATCGACCCGTGAGGAATCAAAGAGGCAGTCGAGGGCCTTGGATTTCGGCATGGACGGGTTCAGCCACCAGCCACTAGGGACGAGATAGCTTTCCTCTTCGTCGAACCGCCACACGGAAATACCCAGCAGTCCGTACCCGTGCGAACCGACGTCCTCCAAGACACGGTTCATGATTCTGTCGTCAGTCTTCTGTTCGATTTGAGTCGAGGCGAGGACCGTGAATTTGGCAAGTTCCCTCTGGAGTCTCCTGCTGCTGAACTCGGAACTTTCTCGTCGATTTTGCGTGGCCACGGCGTCGGTGCCGATATCGCTATCGTCGTCGTCGTCTTCTTCTTCCTCCTCTTCACCGTCGTCATCGTCATCCCCATCCTCATGGACAAGAACGGCATTGCTTTCCCTGCCGAATTTCGGGAAAATCTCTTCCACGTCTTCCGAGTCGTCGGAGCCAACTTCAGATCTATCATCGCATTCAATTCCCTGTTGGACCACCATCTTTTCTTCTGCTTTGCTCTCGTCGATCATTGTAGAGTCTTCCGATGGTACAGATTCACAAATGGTGTCCCGGTTTGAGTTTGACGCGTTACTTGTCTATGTTCTATTTCGGTCAGCCGTGAAGCAAATTCATTGTTCTACGGTGCATCTCGCAGCTCGTATCTCGCAGCATAAAGTTCCATTTCCCTCGCATTTCAAACAACAGTCACTTCCGACGGAAAAGGTGAAGATGCGACAACCAACTGTTCGCCTCCAAGAAAACCAATGCATAAGCATCAGAGAATAATTGTTGGATAGCAGAATTTTTGTCGGGAACGTAAAAACTCCGATGGACATATGGCAAATGGGGACGGTGGCTTAAAATTGATAATAATTCGACAGAAAAGTATCTTGGTTAAGTATTCAATAACCGATAGGCGATAATTTTTTATTGATGAAAAACAAAAGAATATTATTATAAGCCCATTCCCTTTAGAAATAATATATGGGAGAAGCCAATAAGGATGTGGAACAATCATGTTTCATTCTCATAGACTGGTACAATTTTTTTCGCTTTCAGTTTGGGAGGTGCAACATACCCGTACGGAAATCTTAACGTAAACCTTACGATACATTTGTGATTTACATAAACATTATGGTGCTAGCCTGGAAAACTTACCGTAACCTATCAACAGAAGGAAAGAACATCATTGTGCTTCCCTACCGGTAGTGAAAATTTAACATTGTATTTTGCGTTGTATCGGTAAGATCTTAAGATTACTTCCTCCGTGTTGAATTCAGCAGGAAATCTACGAAAACCTTAAAAAGCACAATTAACTCTGTTGGTTAGATACAAGTAATTAAATTATGAGTGTGCTTGTGGTGAGTGGATTTATGGTCGGACATGACTGGTTGGTGTGAGCTGGTTCTGATCTGCGTCACTAACCACTGATCTATTGTCATTATCCTCATACCATCTATACCTACATATATGCCTAATGTCTATTTGAGGCTCATTTCCAACACACTCCTGCTGCTCGTGGATATATATCAACATATATTCGCGAACTGTATTTATTGATTTGCCTTTCTCTTGGCATATTCCTCCTGGTATGAGATATATTCTGCGTCACTAATGCCCATGATCGTGTTTCTAAACCTCCTAAACAGGGATCCTTGTAGGGGTTTAGTGAAATAGTCTGCCAACATCTCCCCTGTTGGGCAATATTGAATTGATATTTCTCCTTTCTTAACCCGGTCGGTTATCAAGAAATAGCGTATATTGATGTGGCGTGTCCGCTTCGTACTGGATGACTTACCATTCATTTCCAGTTTCATGGCACTTGTGTTATCCTCATTGAGTATGTTTTGTTTTCCTAAGTATTGTTTGTCGGCGCCATTGCCGGGCGTTTTCTCGTCTACTTGCGCCACATATCCTTGCCATTCAAGGTAATAGTGGCACCATAGGTTGTATGGTAGGGTGTCATCAACCCCAACAAGCTCTGCCTCCGTTGAACTCTTGGTGTTCAGCTTTTGTTTTGTGGACATTGCGAGTACTGCCCCCTGCCCAAATGTGAGAACTCCGCCTGTATGGCTCTTCATATCTGAATGCACTGCAAAGGACGCATCAACATACCAGTAGGCATTGCCGGTGTTGTCCCACCCTAACACCAAAGGCAGGAAGATTGTGTCACGCACATACCCCATTACACGCCGGAGCTTCTTCCAGTCATCTTTGTCTGGGCTGGCTACACGGGTACAGAGGAATGCAATGGCTGTCTGGATGTCAGGGCGTGCCCTTTTGCTTGCAAAAAGTAGTTGGGCAACATGTTTGTGGAAGGTCTCAGCGCTCTGGCGCTCAAGCTTCTCCCCATCTGGGTTCATCTTGAATAGGTGGTCTGATGCTGGTGTGGGGATAACTCTTGTTTCACACAGGTCCGCCGGCAGCTCACTCATGATTCCTTCGAGATAGTCAAACATGCTGAACTTCACCCTCCCTTCTTCACTGTAGTCAATGGTCATTCCAACGTAGTCGTGTATCTTCCCACGTGTGACTGTGAGGGGTGATCCAATGCCGAACACTTTGTTGAGGTCATTTAAGACTGCTGTTACTACTTCGGGGTCCTTGTGGGAGATCTTCAGGTCATCCACGTGCCAGACAATAGTGCACTGCTTCCCCTTGATCATCTTATTGGCAGTACATGTGTCATATGGGTTCAGCTCGAACCCCCACTCCACTAATTGTCCTGAGAGGCGCTCCCAGAACAAGAGGGCTGCTCTGAGAGTCCCGTATATAGCCTTGTCGGCTTGGGTGTAGAGCACCTTGTGTCCCTTACGGTCCAACATGTGCTTCCGGTAGACTTCAGGGTCGATTCTGGCTAATAGTTCAGCCATTGGTCCATCGAAACGTATGTGGACCACCTCCCCCTCTGGCATTGGTGTTTGTAGGAAAGCTCCAGGGATGTCTGCTGTGGCCACATCCCTCCCCTCAATCGCATCGATTAGACAGGTCAACATCAGGCCATGCAGCGATACCGTTGGCGAGTAGGTGTCTTCCCGGGAGATAAAGTCTCGTTGTGTCCGCCCGTCGGCACATCCTCGGGCCTTGATCTTCCCACACCTTTTGCGCTTCAAGAACATGAGATATGGGAGGGCACGCTTGATCTCTTCCCGTGTCAAATCACCAACATTGACCGGGTGGACAACCTTCCGCTCGTGTAATTGTTTCAGTTCGGTCAGCACCGCCTCCACACCGGCGGTGCCAAACAGTTTCAGCCCGGCCTTTACCCCATATTGCTTGGTAACGAGCGAGGCATCAATGTTGTTATAGGATGCAATTGCGTTTGAGATGAACACATAATGTGCGTGTTGCGTCTCCAGGCGTTTAACGGCACGTCCCAGGCCCCCGGTGAACACATTTGAATGGTGTGATACGTGTACCCGGTGGTGTACGTTAGACTCGAACCCATCGTCGGAACCAAACTTGTTGTGCCCGCGGGTTACTCTAGGTCTGAGCGTCATGCCCGTACTGATACTGGTGTCGCCCCTGTTGCTGCTAGTTATGGAGTCTGTTGCTGTATTGCTGTGGTTGTATTCCGACACATCCGGGTGATCAGAGCTGTCGGCTGCCTCGTCGGTCTCGTCGCCGCGTGTCGGTTCAGTAGGCATGTCACATGCATTGGTGTCGTTTTCTTTCTCATTGTCATATTCGGTACGAGTATGCCCGCTCTCCCCGTCCACGCTGGACGATTCAACGGACGAGTTGTCATCAGATACCGTGTCAGCGTCTTCAGCGCTTAGCTCATTTTCTGGATTGCTAACCTCATGCAACTCCTCCACAGCAATTTCACCATGGTCATTCGCATTCTCCTCTACTTGTGCGTCCTCACCATGCTCGTCAGCTCCCGAGTCCTCCATAATGTCGGCTAGTTCATCCTGGTCGATGGTTCCGGTAAGATCTGTGGCAACGGTGGAGTCATCATTGTCGGGTGAGAACGAGTGGTCCGAAGCCCCATCGTCAGACCCGACGCTCTCTGTGTCTAGGTCTAGAATGGTTGTTGCGCCATCCCTGTTTCCGAATGTGACACCTATAGGGCAGTTCTGTTCGGCCGCAATTTGTTCCACCCTGGACACAACTGTGTCGGTCATATGGGCACCGGTTGCGGTTTGTCGACGGATACGTCGTCCAGTCTTTAGGTCAAAGAGATACATCGCCCCGCTCCTGTCCCCTGTTGGGCGTAAGTATATAGTGTCACGGGCTCGTGGGCTCATTGTGTTGTCACTGGCGTCTTCATGTCCAAGCACGTAGTCCCCGAATTGGAACCGGCAGTGTTTTGCGGCGTCTAGGCGCACCCCGGTCATAAGCTGTCGTGGGGAAATTGTCTTTGACACTCCCACTCTGTTACACCAATTATTTAGCCAAAAGATTGCGGCGGCCACCATATCGATGACCACACGCCGGGGCAGGCGCTTGAATGGCACTGAGGCAAACAGACATCGAATGCGCTCCTTGCACGTTCGGTTGTCTCGTTCCACATATGGTTCATGTTGATTTCGCGCAACGCCCTCGAATCGAACCGGTGGGCGTCGGTTGAGTAAGTGGTCCGTTAGGCAGTTGAATTCATTGTCCCCGGAGATGCAGGTGACAGTGAACCCTCTCCCGGAGTATAGCCCGATAATTGCTCCAATGCTTCTTTCCAGTGTTGATTGGGACGCGTCTTCGATTGCTGATACTGTGCGGAAATAGAGGTGTCGGGACACACTGCGAAAGAACTTGATTCCGTTTACAGTAAAAATATCAATACTAACCGTCACTTCCTTGTAACGCTGCAGAATTTCCAGTGGCACTGGGGTGGTATCTTCGCGCACATGTCCGGGCTGTTGCCTGACAGACTTTCCTTTGATAATGTTAGTGTTGGCGCCAAAAATGTCTTCGGCGATGAGCACATCCCTTCTGGTGACTGGACAATTGAGTAGCACGTTGTTATCCACAAGTCTCAGGAATTCTCCCCGGCTTGGGAACCCAAGGATCTCTTGCAGCTTCTGCGCCTTGGCTGCACGGCGCACGTCGAGGTCGGAATATAATTTCTTTTGTCCTTCAACGGACGTGATGGCGAGCATTGTACCATCAGTCTCTCGCAAGTCACAATAGTATAGCCCACTGTCTGCACGGGTGAATCTCCGTGTGCTTCCGTCGGGTTTGTGAACAAAGAAGGACTGAGTAATTGCAGTGTCGAGGGTTACCCGGTAGATGTCCGATACAAGGCTGAGGGATAGAATGTTTGCCATCCCTCCTTCCTGGTACCACACTGTTCCGAAACCTGGTAAGTGCCCGATTTGATCCACAATAACCACTCCTGCGTTGCAGTGAATTCGAATCTTGTTGCCGTTTGGGTGTTTGCGGATGTTTCGCAACAATCGTGGGTTGCTCACGCAGTTACATGTGGCTTGGCTGTCCAGCAGTAACCAGTATGGGTCGATATTGCTGGATCGACCTTGCGAAAACATGTATTCCGAAGCTTCCCCAAGCTGGTGGACACCAGCGCGCGAGTCCACACTCCTGGGCTTTTCGGTGGGATTGTTGTGCCCAGGCTCCTCACTGTGAGACTGGAAGAAGCATAGCTCGTCTTCAGTATCTTCGTCATCAATTGCTGCCATGAGGACTTGAGTGGCCTCCCGGATGGTTGGTCCGGTCTCATTCGGCTCAGTCGGTTTGTCTGGGGAGTCTTCCGGTTCGCTTGAGACCTCATCTGGTTCCTCGTTGGGTCCGGTTTCGATGGCGTTGGATACAAGGGCAGTGCCTTCTTTGGTCTCACCCTGACTTTGTTTGTCTCCTTTGTTGTTTTTGCTTTGGTTGTCCTTAGACCTGGTCGACTTGTACTGGTTTAGCAGTTCTAGCGCCTTGGGTTGAGTTGTGGGGTACACGTCTGCAGCGAGACTGTAGTTGTCCTTGAGAACCCCTGCGAGATTTCGGTGCAACTTGTTGTTGCTCCCATTAACGATGACGACCGATAGCAACATCTCATTCATGATTAGGTGGACCTTCGACTTGTCAGTCTCCTCCATCTTTTGGTAGTCCTCATATGTTTTTCCATAAAATGACTTGTTCAGTGCAAGTTTGATCATTGTCTTGCTTCGAATGGTGATACCGGCTGAGGTAAGAACATCAAAGCGTGCCTTGGTTTCCTCAGCATAAGTAGCGGCGTCCTTGTTCCCATCCTGTTTGCATGAAAAGAACTTGTAAATTTTGTTTATGGCGTCCACCATGGGGTGGACCTTGGTTGCGCTATCTCGGTAACAATACTCCCGGAGGATTGTGAGTAGTTGAAGTGTATCTTGGGCAGTTTCTATCTCGTTCCACTGTTCGCATGTCTTGAGGTGTTGTTTCACTCCAGGGCTGAGTTGTCCCTCAATCGTTGAGAACATGCTCTTGAGGTCCTCACAGTATGTTTCGAATTTTTTGGCTGAACGCTCCCCTTTCTTCACCCACAGCTCCTCGAGTAGGCGCTTCTTTGTCTCATCCACTGTTGTTGATCCATCTGCGGACGTGATAGTATATTGGCCGGCGTCAGGCATTGGTGGAAGGAAATCTTCCTCCTTCAGCTTGGTGGCGTTTATAAGGGTTGTCTTGACGTTCGAGTTCTTCTTGCCAGCCACAATCTTCAATCCTTCAAAGAGCTTGTCGTACTGTGTTGACTTTGATCCATCAATCACGATTCCTTTTAAAATTCATCCTGGTCCAATCCGGTGAACTTGCGGTCAGTGGGCGACCCGCTTGCTGTTATATTGTTGTTGTTGTTGCCTCGTCGGTTGCGGCTTCTTGGTCTCGTGCTGTTTGCGTTTTGCGAGTTCGCACCGGGGCGGGTATTAAGTTGTTCCATGCTGGAGGATGCCTTCATCTACTGCTACAGCTGCTTTATCACCCGGAGGATCTCGATCTACTCAACGTGCGATGGATCGAAACACTGTGGTAGTTTCGGTTGGAGGTTATTCCAATTACCGCTAATTTAATTACTTGTATGTTGAATTCAGCAGGAAATCTACGAAAACCTTAAAAAGCACAATTAACTCTGTTGGTTAGATACAAGTAATTAAATTATGAGTGTGCTTGTGGTGAGTGGATTTATGGTCGGACATGACTGGTTGGTGTGAGCTGGTTCTGATCTGCGTCACTAAACACTGATCTATTGTCATTATCCTCATACCATCTATACCTACATATATGCCTAATGTCTATTTGAGGCTCATTTCCAACACTCCGATCCGAAAGTCATGCCGTGCACCAAAATACAGTCACGAGCGCACACGGGACTGGATTAAGGATAAGGATAAAAACAATCGGCGAGTCGACAGAATCGCTGATTCGAAGGGCTCTTAGAACTGTAGCAAATAGACTAACCAATAGAGCTCACAATTTGCATATCACTACTATTCTAATCACTAGTAGACCCGGGGTATGGCATGATTTTAAAATCAAGCTGAGTGCTGATGACCATGAGCAGAAAGAGATCGATCGGCCAAGGCGCCGACGAGATCGAAAGACTGCCAGAAAATGGAGGCACAGAGAGGCAAAACAGGGAGAAGGATATCCAGTGTCTGCAGCACAAGGAAGACCGACCCCAGCGACTGTTGGCTCCAGTATAAGGGAGCAACAGCAGCAACAGAGACACCTAAGGACCCAAACAGGCCCATGGTCGACAACAGAAATAATCGAAAAATACAGAAATATGTGCTGAAAAAGTGACACATAATCCAGTGATTGGACTAATTGGACCAACACTGAGTGGATGGACAGACCACAGGTGGATGCCAACCAAAACCGAAATATACGGATATCCGGAAAGGTATATAACCAAATACTTGAACACCACTAATCCCACGGGAAACGGGAAGTGGGACCGGCCCGGTGACCGCTTAACAGAGAAGCAACGCCGGAGAACCACGGGAATCGAATCCCACAAAATAAAAACAGAAACAACTCCGGGGAACCACAGGATTCCCGTGAGCTAAAGAGAGGGACAACTCCCACCACTGGACAAACCAGGGGGAAAATCAGTTATAACACGAGTTATCACGAGAGCAATGAAAATCCAGCAAGAAAAACTGGAGGAACTGAGCAATCACTTTTTGCTCAATCTCACCACAAGCAGTGAAATAACAGAAATAGTGTAACTAAAGTAACTTAATAAACAACTGATTAAACCACCATGGCGACCAAAGGAACCAAGTTGAAACCTTTCAACATCACACGGGAGGACTGGCCGGAAGACGCCACCACCGTAAAGATGAATGTAGACAGCGAACAAGGTGGAGTCGCATTCAGCGACTACCTGAAGGTTCTCAACGGTACTGAAAGACCAGAACTCTTCCTTATCTGGAAGAGAGACTTTGACCAGAAAATTGCTGGCAATGACAAACTCCACGGAGACCAGAAATTGGAGGTTCTACAGAGAATCCTCTCTAAGGAAGCACTCGCACTTGTCCAGCGAACGCTCACTCGGACCTACTTGGCCGAACCGACCCACAAGGTCCACCAAACCAGACGCGTACAGAAAAAGATCCAGGAAATCGAGCAAAGGGACCAAGCAAACATCCTACTATCAATGGGGCAAAACGCCACCGAAACTCCCACGGGAGCCTCCAAGGAGAAGGCAAAGGAGAAATCTCCAACCGTCGACAAAACCGACACAGCCACGGCGAGATCGGACAAAGAATCAGAGACCGACAACCTCGAGTCCCCAATCCCAAAGAAAAAGGTCGCAAGCGCCCTCACCCAGTACTACCAATCCCAGGAGTACAGGAAGGATATCATGGAGGAGTGCATGCATGTCCTCAAGCTCAAAATCTTTGGCAATGACCAACACGGCAAGCGCTCGTATATCGTCCTCCGACGATTCATGCGAGGCATGCGCGTGGACCTCAAACATGGCATTAGAGCCTGGGCCAATCGAATGGCCGAACTCCAAAGCTATCTCCCAGAATGCCTCTGGGAATGTGGCAGTGACCAAATGGAAACACCAAGAAGTTTCACCCAAGGAGAAATGAAGGAAATCTTGGATTCCAACATGACCCACTCCCAACGCGAGAAACTGGAGCACATTAGTTGGGACCTCTACACCCACTCCTTTAACACCACTATCGACAAGCTCGAAAACCTGGAAATCACCATCCGGAAGGAAGCAATAATGCAACAACGCATCACCGACCTCGAAAAGCAGACCGGTGTCACCAAGCAGACTCCCAAGGCCGCATCTGGGGGAGGAACCCACCACGGGAAATCCCCTGGCAAAAAGAAGCGCCCTGTGGACAACAGCAACAAACAGCTATGCAAGACCTGTGGCAAGGTCCATGCCGGCAAATGCTGGAAACTAACCGGGGGTCCCTCCAAGAAGGGGAAGTTCGACCGGGAAACCATCAACCTGCTCAAGGAGCACTTTGTGGCAAAAGAACAAGACTCAGACGCTGAGCAACACTCCAAACCCCACTGGGGAAGGAATCTATCGAACCACGAGTACTCTTATGTACTGGCCACGGCCCAAGCTGACCACGACGTCTCTGATGACGAGATCGACATCTCCGAACGGGAACTCAAAGAGTACAGAAGAAAGTACAGAAAGACCTTTAAAAAGAAAGGCTCCCACAACTGAATGGCTGATACCATCCACACGGGACCCCGCATCATCAACAGATTTGCGGACGTCTGTGTGGAGGTATTGGACCACAAGGGAAGGGGAAGGATGCTCCGGGGACTACTAGACTCCGGTTGCTCCAAATCCATCATACTACAACAGTTTGTCGACCGAAGTCAACTAACGAACCGAGACCAAAGATCTGTCACCTATAATACTTACGGGGGCAAGTTCCGAACCAAGTCTGCGGCTTCAGTGGGACTGAGGTTGATAGAATTTTCAAACTCCAAGACCATTAAATGGACCTTCCAAGTGGATGAATATCATCACCACGAGGAAGTACCCTATGACATGATCATAGGATCAGACCTGATGGCACAACTGGGACTGGATATAAAATACAGTTCCCGAACAATCGAGTGGCAGGGTGACTCCATCCCCATGAAGGGACTGGGGGAGCTTACTGACCCGGACAAATGTGAGGCAGTATTCTTCGCCAACACACAGAGTCCAATCCTCCAACAGGAGGAAGAGAGGCAATCCAAAATTCTGGATGCAGACTACTCCAAAGTCGATATAGACGCTATGGTCAATGACCTGGAGATTACAGACGCGTCCAAGGCAGCCTTGAAGAAAACGCTAAAGAAATTCCCAACACTCTTTGGAGGAGGATTGGGTCTTCTCAAAAACATAGAACCGGTGTCCATTGAGCTCCAACCAGGGGTCAAACCGGTCCGGCAGAGGTACTATTCTGTACCCCATGCCTTTGAACAAGCCCTCCGGAAGGAGATTACTAGGCTCTGCGATATTGGAGTCCTGGAAAAACTCCCTCACGATGATGACTCTCCATGGGCATCTCCTACTTTTTGCCAACCCAAAAAGACAGGGGACATTCGCGTTCTAACGGACTTCCGGAAGATGAATGCAGCCATCCAGAGGAAACCGTTTCCACTACCACGAATAGGGGAAACAATCCAACGGCTCCAGAAATTCCAATCAGCCACGGCACTGGACTTATCCCAAGGCTATTATACAATCCCCATCTGCAAGGAGAGCCAAAAGATTTGCTCTACCATTCTACCATGGGGGAAGTATGCCTACAAGAGACTGGCAATGGGAATCGCATGTGCGCCCGATATCTTCCAATCAGTCATGATGAACCTCCTCGGCGATCTGGACTACGTCCTTGTCTATATTGATGATATCCTAATCATCCAGAGAGAAGGGGAATCTGAACAGGATCACCTCGACAAAATCGATACAGTCCTACAAAGACTGGATGACGCCGGCTTCCGAGCCAACCTCAGAAAATCCTTCTTCATGCAAAAAGAAGTGGAATATCTGGGATTTCTGTTAACAACAGAGGGCATTCAGCCCCAGCCAAAGAAACTGGAGGCGATGAAGCGTCTGGAAGCCCCCAAGAACACTAAGCAACTCAAGATGTTTCTTGGAATGGTAAATTTCTACCGGGACATGTGGAAGCGCCGCTCCCACATCCTAGCCCCCCTGAACAAACTAGCAGGAAAAAAGGGAAAAATGAACTGGTACTGGGGCCCAGCAGAGCAGAAAGCTTTCATGGAGGCGAAGAGGATGCTTGCAGACGAAGCAAAGCTTGCATTCCCAGACTTTACGAAACCATTTCATCTCTACTCAGACGCCAGCGACAGGCAACTGGGAGCAACTGTATGCCAAGATGGCAAGCCCCTTGGTTTCTACACCCGGAAGCTGAACCCGGCGCAGCTCAACTACACGGTTGGAGAAAAAGAACTCCTGGGCATAGTAGAAGGGCTAAAGGCGTTCGAAGGAATCCTACGAGGACAAGATGTGATTATTCACACAGACCACCTTAACCTGCTCTATCAGCAGATGCCCACCCAGAGGATGGTACGATGGAGACTTCTTATGGAGGAGTTCCATCCGGTAGTCAAGCATGTTACTGGCAAAGACAACGACGCAGCAGACGCACTGTCCCGCCTGGACATCACAGATGACCCAGCAGACACAGTGGAATGGCTACCACCAAACAAGCCCCTCACCTATGCGGATGAGGAAGAGCACCTCCGGCAACTCCTATTCCCGCTTGGAGAAGCGCCGGAAGAATTCCAGGGCAATAGTGCATTCCCACTTGCCCCGGACATGATTCAGTTCTACCAGCAAAAGGACACAGGAATCATGAATGCTCTGGAAAAAGACAATCGACTGACCACCAAAATGGTGGAAGGTTACAACTTAATCCATAAAGAAGGAAAAATTCTCGTCCCGAACAAACTCAAAGACAGAGTCATGGAATGGTACCACAGCATGCTGGTCCATCCCGGCGAGAAGAGAATGGAACAGAGCATACGCTCAGTGTTCACCTGGAGAGGCCTGAGGAAGGACGTCCAGGACCTCTGTAAACACTGTCACACGTGCCAGATGTTCAAAAAGAGTGGCCGGAAGAAGTATGGACTACTACCGGAGAAAGCAGTGGAGGTCACCAAATGGCAGAGGGTCAATGTGGACCTCTGGGGACCTGCAACTGTCCACAATAAAAATGGTAAAGACTACCACATCCATGTCCTCACCATGGTAGATCCAGTGACCGGATGGTTTGAACTGGCTCACCTGAAGGACTCCCCAAATGCAGCAGAAACTCAACGGTTGCTAGACAGTACATGGCTAGCAAGGTATCCGCGCCCAAAGGAAATTGGCTTTGATGGCGGGAGTGAGTTCAAAGCAGAGTTCCAAGAGCTCTGTGACAACATGGGGATGAAAAGAAAGCCCAGTGGCGCCTGGAACCCACAGTCCAACTCAGTACTGGAGAGGATCCATCAGGTCCTGAAGGACTGTCTACTGTCCTTTAACCTGGAACAAAGGGACCTCCACGAGAAGGATCCTTTTGAGGAATTCACTACCAAGGCAGCATACGCTATTAGAAGTGCCATCCACACCACGCTGGGATACTCTCCGGCACAACTGGTGTTTGGAAGGGACATGTTCATGCCTGTAAACTTCCCAGCGGATTGGGAAGCAATCCAAGCAAGGAAACAAAAGAGTATCCACAAGAGCAACATCAGGGAGAACCGGAAGCGGATTCCCCATGTCTATAAGGAAGGAGACTATGTCACCCTGGAGAGGAAGGGCATTATTCCGAAACTATCCTTCCCACGACAAGGACCTTACAAGGTGCTCAAGGCCCATAACAATGGAACTGTAACTATTGAAACTGCGCCCTTTGTAACCGACCGGGTTAACATCAGGAGAGTACACCCTTATTATTGCAGGGATCCTATTCAATCGTAACAGTACCATGGAGGAGTATGCCGTGCACCAAAATACAGTCACGAGCGCACACGGGACTGGATTAAGGATAAGGATAAAAACAATCGGCGAGTCGACAGAATCGCTGATTCGAAGGGCTCTTAGAACTGTAGCAAATAGACTAACCAATAGAGCTCACAATTTGCATATCACTACTATTCTAATCACTAGTAGACCCGGGGTATGGCAAGTCAGTTGCATTGAGTCATTCCCGAAATGGTCGTTACATAAAATAAATGGTGCTTATTGTTTGGTTGCTTTTCTTCTCTCAATCAATCAAAAACGAATTCATCAAAGAACTCTGTGTTTATTGTCTTCCTTATTTTCTATTCAATGTTCTCTAAATAATACAATAAGGTTACTGTAAGGTACGAGGTAATAGTTAAACCTTACTAAGTAAGTATTCAGTATGTGAAAGTAAAATTTTGGAAGATTACTAACCTTACCTGACGGAAGCATGGGTAGAGTTCAAGACGAGATATCATGTAGAATATGCAGTAAGATTACAGCAATAGAGTGATGTAGAGAGTGACATTGCGATATGACTTTCGAGGCTTTGCTGACCAATTCTACCATCCACACCAAATCAACAACCTGATACTTGGACAAGCGTCCATACATGGTCCAGAGAGTCGAACGAATGTTGTCACAATCGATTGATCGATCGATCGATGCCTTGTTCTGCCGATTGTCTCGATCGATTCCGAAGCGGATCAACGACATCCTTTCTGCGAAACCATAAAGTTTCTATTGCTAGATAGGAGGGCGACGCCGTTTAATCTCCGGAAAGCAATGCTGCCGATGACAATCGATCGACCTAGCGACCATTCCTCCTCCCGCAGCAAAGCAATCAAACTTTTGCTGCGATATACTGTCCCGTCGGCTCGTCCCACGTGACGGCCTTGGAACACACTAGTCGGGTGAGATTTGCTCTTGTATGGAAAGTGACAATCGGAGGCAATGAATATGTGTGTACAAACACGCTAAACAGAATGCATCTCTTCCGATATGTCCCACGTTGCAACAACTCGTTCTCGTTGGATTCCGGAGTTCTCGACCGATCTTCTTGCCGACGAGCCCATTCTTGTCCTTCTTGCTCGTCGCCGATGTCTTTATCGATGATTTTGTGCGATTCCGTGATGATTCGTCCGTGCTCTGGCGGCTTGCGCGAGGACTCCTTCGTCAAAGTCGGGACTCGAAAGCGTATGGCATTACCTTCCTGCGCGATCCGCAGCTTCCAGACTGGTGACGCCAGAACCTGATTTCTTCAGCTCTCGTGCAGCTGCGAGACCGGCAAAGGTAGCCCCGTGTCACAACAACCAATGCCTTGCTGAGCAGTTGAATTTCTTGCTGTTGGAAATAGAGGCGATATGAAAGGACAATTGAAATAATTACCAGCGTTCTCTGTGTCATATGCATCGCTACTTTTCCACAGAAGAGGATAGTTTCTGGTTGAACCAATATCGATTCCAGCAATCGTTCTCATCCAACAACTACGGGTATTCCGTTCACAATTGTTGCCGTATCAAAAATAACTGGCTTTGCCGTACGTTTACTAAACAAGGAAGGTTCTGCATTGTATCTATTTGCAAAATTACGAGGTAGCTTTCGTTGCAGACCGAGGTTTCGAGACAGATTTTGGATTCCTTCCTTTCTAACGTGATCTCTTGCACGAGTTTGGTATAAAGATCGCATAAAACAAAATCAATCTCTTTGTGACGATTGTTCCTTCAGTAGGCATAAGAATCAGGGTACTTTGCGATGTGTTCGTTCAGCACGTTTTGCTGTGCCTTCAACGAGGGTGGCATATCCTTGTACACATCCGTAAAGAGATCTTCAAGTGGGGGCATCGGCTTGCGTTCTGCCGTGCGCAAGGCATCCAATATATTGTTCCTTTCTTCTTCGATAATGGATTGTACTTTGTCGTCTGTTGTATCGTGGTACACATGACGCTTGAAAAAGTTTTGAAGACGGTCCAGTGGATCGCTTTCGCTTGCAAAATGATCAATCTCCTCGGCGCTTCGATATTGAAGTGAATCATCGCTGGTACTGTTGGGTCAGTTCGAGTTCGAAGACAAGGAGGAGGCAATGTTAGATTCGTATTCTTACATTCTTAGCAAGTATTGTTTTGGAAGATGCCCCGAAGTTTCTTTTGCTTACCTGTGGTGACCCTGTCTGTAGGACATGGCTTCGATCAGTACCGGAGCATTGTGCTTCAAAGCATAGGCACGAGCTTCACGAACAGCTGCGTGGACGGCAAAAACGTCGTTTCCGTCCACACGAATGCCAGCCATGCCATAGCCCGGAGCTCTCGATATAACCCCATCGCCTGCAAACTGTTCTTTCGTCGATGTGGAGATTGCATAGCCATTGTTTCTGCACAAGAAAATGACCGGACACTTCAGGGTAGCAGCAAAGTTCAAGCCCGAGTGGAAGTCTGTGGTAGACGTGCACCCTTCACCGAAAAAGGCAATCGATACGCCTTTCTTAACTGAGCTGTCCGCTGCAGCCATCATTTTGAGTCGAAGCGCCACCCCAACAGCTTGCGGAATCTGAGTTCCCAGGGGGCTGCTAATCGTTTGATAATTAAGAGCTCTCGAACCGTAGTGAATGGGCATCTGCCTTCCTTTCCCCAGGTCCGATGCGTTTCCAAAGCACTGGTCTGCAAATTGCTGCAGAGTAAAGCCTCTCCACATCAAGGGACCTTGCTCTCGGTATTGACCCAGGATAACGTCTTGTCGCTCCAACGCCGAAGCGGCTCCAAAATGAATCCCTTCTTCTCCCCGACAGGTCAGGTAGAAAGAGATTCGACCCTGCCGTTGAGCGTTTTGGAAAATCGAATCCATTTCTCGCAACCGCAACATGTGCCGGAGTAGCCGTTGGAGTGAGTCCCTGGAGTTTGTGTCGGCGTATTGGAATTGCGATGGCACAAATAAACCCTCCTGTTCAATAATCGACGAATGATTTGGATAGACTTTGCAGAGGGAATCACGAATTGCAGAAAGACTTGGATCGCGATTGTCATCTGGACTTTTCCGGTCATTCTTGCTGCCGTTTACATATGTCCCGTTAGGAGAACGCTTGAAGCTTTGCGGAGCGTCATTGTGATATCCATCGCTGCTGCCATCACGGAACGAACCGTCTTCATCCTACGTGAAAAACCAAGATGAGATGAGAAACCATTCTGTTTATTGTGCGGAAACCGCCTCACCCAGAGTGAAGAATCAGCACAGCGCAGTCATCATCACAATCCCCGGCTCAAAAAACTCACCATGATGCGAAAAACAGGCCAAATCCCTCGGGGAGTGTCGTCTTTCGGGGTTACAAGTTGGAGGCGGCTCGTGATTGGAATAGGCGTATCCCCGGTAAAAGACAACTCGGAAGGTGATGCATAGGAAGAGTGTTTTTCTTCTGCTTCCAGCACGACTGCTGTCTTTGCAATGGGAACCGCATCCACAGCGATCGATTCTCGCGCGGACGTTTTTGGCGGACGCAGGGCTTTGAAAGCACTATCGACGATGACCTCCTTCTTCTTCTTTGGTATACCGTTCAAAATGTGCTCTGGCTTGATTTTGTTTTGTTCGTAGTGTATGGAGGGCCGGACCCTGGAAGACTTGCTTCGAACCATTTGGCTTTTCGGGGTCGGAGTGATGTGGCTTTCGAAACCACACCAGCCCGCCATGGCACGTTGCCGCGTTGCGGCTGCCGCAATCAACGATGTCTTTCGACCCGACATGGTGTTGGAGATTTTTTGTTTGTGATGCGAGCGGATTCTCGTCTTACCGAGTTGACCTTTCTGATGATGCTCTGCAGGTTTTGTAGAAAACTCAACGGAGTGTGTTCGTATCCGTACCGTACAGATGGACGAGAAGGAATTGTTTCGCAGAAGGTGATGCAATCCGTCAAGTCACAAGGCATCAGGTTCTGGCGTGTCTAGCGGAACGAAAAACAGAAAGAATTCTTGAGTCGGTTGTGACACGACGACACGATTGAATCGGATAAGTATTTTTTTGGTCGTAAAGCGGATGGCACTTTATTCGGGGGCGGAATTGGAACGGAGGATTCATTCTGTTCGTAAACCAAAATCTGGATCCCTTTTTCTCTCAAAAACCAAAGTACCGCTGCGTGCAGTCCTCTGAGTCGAGAATCGAGTTTGCACCGCTTCCAATTCGCTCCGACCGGCAACGTTGTCCACAGTAACCTGAATTGTCACAGCAACGGCAACAACGCGGTAAGAGTATAGTACTAGGGAACGGAACAACGCCAACATCTACTCATCGAGCCATCACCAAGGTCTCCAGTAGAAACATCAGCAGAGCATCGGTGCACAGTGAACGGATACCAGTAAGTTCTTAACTAGAGACAGTATGAAAGACTTGTGCTCTTTGGTGGGAAATTGACGACAGCAATACCGAATGATGGGAACAACAAGGAGTGAATCCCCTCTTCCTCCGATCACTCGGGAGATCTTCATCCGAACCAACTTTTGTATCATCGCACTGTCTCTCACTCGCAAACAACTATTGCCACTAACGTGAACGTTTGCGCTCTCACTTCCTGGATCGTGTTGGTGAAACGCTGTCGTTTTCACACTACGCAGGCGCATCCGCACAAACAAGAGATTTGAAGAAGCACGACACGCTCTCATTGAAGCATACCGGAATAACGATGATTTTCAAGGGACAAGACGCCTGGCGCAACCACCACTTGTTTCAGAGACTGTGGGCATCTCCGTTTCCCGGATTCCGAAATGCGGTCTTTATTTTTGGGGCCTACTTGGTAGTGGATTCGGTACTGGAAGGATTGAAACCCAAGTCGTCAAAGATTGCCCACGGCGGACACGGACACGGGCACCATTAATTACCACGATGTATAGCACTGCACCCCTTGCTATGCGCAAAGAATAATCGAAATGATAACAAAATCATCCAGCAACCCGACGCAATACGAAGCTTTTCGGGAAATATCGCTGCCTTTTGCATAGCAATAGTTGTAGTGAAGCGAGCTCGCAAAAGGCGTCGAGACTAATTTGTGCAAGCGTTAATTCATCGTTCTAATCGTAAATACTCAGCTACGAGTATAGGAAAGTTGGATACAGCAATTAAATATTATGAATACCGCGAATGGCAAAGCATGTCCCGATGGAGACAACCGTTCACGTAAGATTCACTTCTCTGATGGAAGTTTAATGCTTCGCAACCACAGTAGCCCTCTGCAATCTATCGCAGCAGCTTTATTCGGAACAAACTGTGATAGGCTCACAACTTGGTTCGTAGTGATGGATTCATTGCTTCGCAAATAGCTATTTGCTTCATTTCCACCGGACTGTGATGGCTTCTCCTGCCAATGAACAGCCCTGAATTGAATTTTCGATGTCACCAATCAGATCCTTGGGGGGGAAACCGGCTTGTAGGGTGAATTCCTTTCCGTCTTTGCATTCTGGATTTGATTGCTGCAAGCAAGAACAAGAAAGGAAACGTCGTGAATCAATGAGCGGGATCAAGATACACACCTGTGTTGATTGGAATGGCGAGACGCAACTGTGAAACCCACGCAAAACAGCCTTTCCTCAACTTACCGCAACGAATGCATAAACGTGTTTCACGCTGTGTGAAGAATCAAACTTTCGAATCTTTCGTTTGCCGTCGGGCATGCGAAATTGAATCCGAGCTCCCTTTTCTGGCTCGGCTCCAAGATCGAACGACAATAATCCGTCTAGCATGGAGGCCGGAGCTGGTGGGGGTGACGGTGGTGGTGGTGGTGGTGCTGCTGCTGCTGCTGCCGGTGCCTCGGGTTTGGTTTCGACTGCTTTTGGTTTCGAATCGGCGTCCGGCAGTTTTTGTCCGAAAGAATCGACAACTACAACGTCATCCTGGTCGTCGTCGTCATTGTCATCCATCTCGTATTCGTAGTCACTGTCATTGCCACCACCGCTGTCCTGCAAGCTCGCTCGCATTGCCGCCTGGAGCTGTTCTTCTTCCGACATTTCGTGCATGGCTCGTTTCGCGGGACGACCGCCCGCGCCGAGTCCTTTTGCAGCGGCACCGGGAGGACGAGGGGCCTGCGGAGGCCTATCGAATGAATGGCGAGAACAAAAGTCCATGGCGTATTCGGCAAATTGTTCGGCGGTGAGCGGATTTTGTTGGGACCAACCCTCCTTCTTCCACATCAGACGCCGTGTGCGAGGGTCGATGATTCCCACGTGGGGATAATTGTAGACCTTGTACCTGTCGGCATATTGCCTGCCTTCTGGCGTGGTGTCCATCTGTGGATTGCAGCGCATCATTGCGGGAGAGTATCGTCAACGAACAAGGAAGAGTCAGTCTCAAACATTAAGAAACGAATCCTAGGACTGAGTTTGACACTTTTCTTCGTGCGATACAACACAAACAAGTGCGACGCAATCGGAAGCAGATCCATTGTCATTGTGGGTTTTACTTTACCTCTTGCCAGAATATAAAACCTTCCCCAATGAGGTTTTCTACGAGTTCGTCCCTCCAGACATCCCGGTTGAGGGCGTGGCACGAGAATTCGCTGTCCCTCTGGAGGTTGACCAACAACCAGCGCTTGCTGTCCTTGGCATTGGCCCGTGCTCCTTCGAAACCACCGGCATTGCATATCAGGTGGACGGGAGGAGCAAACATGTCCGCTAGTCCAGTGGTTCGATTCTTCGCAGAACCTTTGCGATTGGAGGAGGATCTCCGCTGTCGTCTTCGTCTTCCGGAGGTTGCGTCTGCGGTGCCCTCGTCAGCGTTGTCGTTGTCCTCCTCGTCGAAGTTGGTCTCGTCGTCGTCGTCGTCGTCGCCGTCGTCGACCATAGCATAGTCTTCATCGTCATCGTCATCCGCGGCAGCGTTGACAACTTCCCGAGCAAATGCCGTGGTGGCAGCAATCTGGTTGATGCCCATCGCCATGTAGGGATTCCCCATTCCCATCATGCCCATTCCGGGGACGGGACCATCGTCCATCAGGCGCATCGTTTGGGTGGCATCGGGGGCTCGAACGTCGTCGTGGGCGCCGGAGCCAGGACCCCCGTACAGTCCACCACCGCCACCGCCCGACGATGCTCCTCCTCCCGAAGGTCCCGATGAGGAAGCGGCACCCCCGGAACCCCCGTGCTCGAGAAAGAGTCCCACGGCCGTTTCTAGGTGTCCGCCGCTCATTTCCAGGTACATGGCTGCTCGCTGTGTATCCGAGCTCCCCGTGAATGCCAGGAACTGCGATACCAGTTCATCGTTGCTGCTGCTGTCGGACGACATGATGTGTGGGACTCGTGTTTGGTCGATTGGTGCAGTGCGGTGCTGTACTGTACTGTTCTGTTCTGGTTTCCTCAACGGGAATGAAATCCTCGGTTAGGGTGTAGGATTCGCAGTGGCAACAATCGGGATGGGACTGTTGGTGTGTGCACGATGCTTTGCCCAAGTCGCTCAATCCTACTACAGTGCTGGGTAATTAGTTAGTACTCTGTTGGTAATTACCGGTGCTTCGCTAATAACCACTGATGTATGAATTCTAGTCGTCAGTTTTTGACGATACCGGTCCCGCTGGCGTTAGAAAATAGTGCAGGAACTGACAAAAATAACACTCGGTGAGTTGTGTCTGTTTTCACGCTGTCTTACCGGCATCATACTGATTTTCATCGACGCCCTTCGGAAATTTTTGTTCGGTGCGGTGCGGTTAGTGCCGCTGGAAGCCGATGGATGGAATCAGAATTTTCGTGTCTTTGGGGCATTCTTCCAAGCGCGGTTTTCATCCCCTCCCCTAAATTGCAACCAGCGTTCAAAAAAATATCCTTCTCGTCTCGCGGACCCTTCTTACGACTTGACATCTGCCGGTGCCATAGTTTCAAAATTTCAAACGCGGTCAAATTAAAAATTGGATCCGATAGATAACGTCAGATAGGTCGTACTAGTAACGGGACTAAGGATTCTCAAGTCGTAATTACCACCGCTGAAAGGGTGATTGCTTTTCTTTCTGGGAAAAGAAGAATTCGCGTACGTGTGAGTACGAGTACGACCGTACGGTAACCTTACCGGTAAACGGGCAAAGCATTCCAACAGTGTAAGGTTACCTCCTTATCGAATGCTTCCAGAGAACTTTTTTAAAAAAACACATTCAAAAGCAACCACATACAAAACAATGATCTTACGTTCAATCGTGTCGGATCATTCGTTACACACAAGATCGTCGGAGTTACTTCGTACTTCGGACACACAAGATGATATTTTGGAAGAAAAGATACTGAACGGTACGCCGCAAACAGCGGTGAGATGAATTGATTCTATAGTGCAATGTACATTGTTCCGTAGAATTTTTATTTTAGTTTTTCTATTTTAATCAGGCCTGCAACATCATAGCCATGAATTGTATTGTAGTTAAAATGTAGATGGTCGTTGTTGCATCCAATGATACATCATCTGCATTTCTCTTTGAATCCATAATCGTTCGTCGATCGCAAAAAATCATAGAATAGGATGCGTTACGCCTGCCTCGTGTCTCACCAGCTTCCATTGCGCAAGGTCTGAGATCGCATTGCGCACATTAGCTCGTTCGAGGACATCGACTTACCATGCTTGGAAACAGAGACCGGCGACCCGGCGTCTGACGCAGTGTCTGCGCTGCGATCTCCCTTGCTGACAAAAACATCGGCGGCGTTGGAAGCAGTAGTATTCGACGTGTCCGGCATCTTCTCTTCTTCCATGGGATCAAAGTTGTTGTGGAGAGCACACTCTTCACTTCGTTCGTAGAGTTCCCACAGTCGGTGCGATATCCGAGATAGGTCTTCTTCGTGATATATGTTCAGTTTGCTTGCAGTTTTCACAATTCGGGGAGTAACCTTGTTCTCCGGTCCGAACATCCCTTCCAGTGCGTTGACAATTGAAGCGATTGCGACAAGGCTTGGTGTCACGCCCACAAAGTAGTAGTCACACAGTGCCAACTCAGTGAAAAACGACGAAATGTCGTAGAGATCGTCCATATCTGTTTGAACCATGTCCATGATGTGAGAGCTGAAGAAAAAGTCCAACAAGAGAGTGCAAAAGGCAATGGGTGTCGGAGGATGCAGTTGCCATTGCAGTGACTCGAGAATGTGATTTTCCATGGAGGCCACATCTACCATGTCAAACTCGCCGCGACTGAGATCGCTGAGGATACCAAGCTCGCAGAGCTTGCAAGGATGCAAGATCTTGACAGCAAGTTGCAACGTGGTCGTGGCTGCAAGTTTGAAGGTAGATCGATCACACTTGCACAAGGCTAAGAAGCGATCCAGCATAGAAAGGGAAAACACGACAACCTCTCTGTCGATGTGAAAGTAATCTACCACACGGAAAGACCACTCGACAATTTGTTCGCGACAGTATTCATCGATTTGTGAATCCCCCGGACATTGCGGTTGAGATTCCTCTTGAGAGTGCTGTGCTGTATTACTACCATTCATTCGACCGTCTTTGAGAAGGTCGTACATGTTGAATCGGAACTCTGTCATCGAAAGATAGTCCTTGTTCTTGTATTTCATCGACAACTCTTGGTGTCGAAGCGCCGCAACTCTATCTACCAGGGCCTCGCGGTGCTCGTGTGCCTTTTGCTCCACTTCCAGCATCGACGGGCCGTTCGGTTGGCCCGGATTGTATCGAAGCTTTCCAAGCTGCGCTGCTCTCATTCGCTTGGAGCGTTTTCGTGGGTTCATCGTCAACTTAAGCATGGTAATTTTCGTTGATTCTCTGATATTGTAAAACGAAAAAACGATATCGGAACTGTCGACCTCCTTCCCTGGATTGATGTTGTGTAGATGGTAGTTGAAAGTACCTGCAACTCAATGCTCGATGGTTGTTAGCAAGACTTCAGTTGATCGTTACGTTGCTTCAGTATCAAGTCCCAGTTTCCCCCCGAAAAGAAACTTGGCCTCCTCCGTTGACCAAGTCTCTAAATTATGAGCCGGTAGTCTCTGAGATGTGGATTCGATTGCGATTTGCAATCCACGATTGTAAAACTATATCTATATACGTAAACGTATACGAAAATAAGTCTTTCACAAGAATCAAGACATAATGGAGGGAAACTTGATCCGCGCTCGTCGTACTAAAAACACTTTTAGATAGCGTGACAAGCCAACAAAAATGCCTCTACGGGACAGAATTAAAACCTAAGTCCGCATCTACAATTTAGTCGGAAGCGACTCGGCTAAAGTTGTCGGCACGCGACAACTTTTTCATTCAAGTGCCGACACACAATGGCCCTGGACGAGTTTGTGTAGTCATAAAGATGACAACGAGTTGTCAAAATTGTTGAGACTAAATAGAAACTTGTGAGTTGTGACTTAGACTTTTAAGACTGGAGTCAGAGTGAGATTGCTATGATGTATGGTACCATTCCATATGTACTGGTACTAATCAATCCCAACGAAACAGCACGTACGAGTAGACTGTACGATAGTTAACCTTACTTGTACGTGCTAGCCGTTATTAAAAATTGGGGTTTTAAAAAAGGAGTTCAGAAAAGAGAGAGGCGCGATGCGCTTGAGTCTGATTTATTGATACGGTATTTTGATGTACTGGTAGAGAGGCGTGATGCGCTTCATTGATTTATTGACGTAATGTTCACGGAAGGTTTACCGGTAAGATTATGTTGCATTGGATTGTTCCCCAATTTGTGAGTTACGGTAACTAAGTTACCCTTTTTCTTGTGAGAAAAATCTGTCCAGAACTGTGAACTCTCATCAAATTTGGTAATACAGGAAGCGGACATTTCACTGGGGGACAGCTCTTGGGAATGATGTACTAGTGCTGCATTAAGAAAACATCATGATGTGATTGAGCAAATTGAGAAAATTGACAATGGTTTCTCAAAACAATCTCACAGTTACCACCAATATAATGCCAAGGGAGTAACAGTTCACACAAAAGAATGGGATATCTTGTTTATCCTTGTGGTGGTGGATGATTCTGACATCAGATATACCAAGCAAGAAGATGCTTATCACCTCAGTGTTATCTCACTGTGAAAAAAATCTTTAATCACACTGTGAAAAATCTTTAAGAGGTTGATTGGAATAGAAAAAAGAGGTATGAACCCAACCGAACTACTAGCTTGATATTGTCTGATGACACAATTGATCCTGTGGATAAGCCCAACAAGAATAAGAGCAGAGCAAATAATAACAGTACACAGAGTGCTGGCAAACAATGAGTGTACAAGAGATACAAACTAAATACTATTACATACACTAAGCAAACTAAATACTATTACATACACTGAGATAGTATATCATACTCCTCTGGATAGTGTACAAAAGGATCAACTAGGTCAAAAGCATGAGGGGTGTCTGAATTTGGCTGTCTTGTGGTGCGATAAGAGATAAAAGAGTGAGCTGAGCACTATCCATACAGGAGTGTTGCTGCAACCTGTAAGATCTTTACCACTGAATCATCAATGCTGCTATGAACTTACTGCAGGGCTGGATACTCATGGTATTCATATAGCACATAGCACATACTGTTTCAGTGCTGGAAAGATCCCTCCAGTGTTGGATACTGTTATGTGTGCTATTCTGCGGACTTACAAGTGTTAGAGTATGTAGCTTCAGTATACATACATACACTGGTAGGACCCAACAACCTCTCTGACATCCACAGTAGCACCATAGCTCCAATGAACATCTCACAGAATCAGTAGAAGGGGTAGTATTAATAAGGTGTATATCACTGGGTTGTTGTGTGAACAAAAGCGATAACAGAATTTGAAGACAGTACACCAAAATGGCATAGCTGTAGATGATTGCATAGAAATTTGCCTGTTGCCAACTGCAGTCTGTGCTACAGCTTGGTATCTCACTGGACCCTGCTTCTTATTGTGCACTAGCTGCCTGAGATGAATGTGGTACATATCCTTAGGTACTTATCTAGGCTAATAGTGGCACCTAGTTAAAAAGTGTAGTGCATGCAACATCAACAGTTCAACCCTGTGCTAAGTGCTGCTTCATGTGGTGTCCTGCAGAAAAGTAGAAGGCATGCATCTCCAGTACAGATCTGTACACCCAGGCTTAGCACCCTCTCAAGCATCCACAGTGCTGAAGAAGGGATGTAAGTTTAGAAAACAAGACAACTACAAGAATGTCTGACAGCAGCATAAGTTACTAAAACCATTATTTTACTCTCAAATCTGACTATGCCAATGAAGACAATGAAGAGAGCATTGACATTATCATGTTCGTTCATCTCTTGTAGTAGTAGGACCAGCATCCTCTCTCACTCAGAATTTTTCAAAACTTTCCTCTGGATTGTAGTACAGTAGAGAGTGTGACGAAGAGAGGACCCTTGTCGAATCCTTTGAGCTTCAACTGGAAAACAATCGTGAAGAGGGACTGCGCGTCCGAGGCCCGGGGCCCTGATATTCCTACCACGAAGGTGCATACCCACCACAAATTTTGAGTTGATATCCCACGTTGCACGAAGATTCTGCTTGATTACTCACTATTACTATCTTGTGAAAGAAACTGAAGAAAATCAAATGCCTTTTATTTTCTCAAGTGATGGTTGACACCCTTACAATAATTAACAGCATAGATTATATGATTCGTTTAGTTCTTATCGCAGAATTCCCTTGCATTTTGGAACATTTGAAGCCAAGGACCAACCTTCAAGTTCTTCCATTCCGATGGGGTCCACGGCCATTGCCAGGTTGTGAAGACACGCTCAGGATGAGGCATCATAGCAAGATGGCGACCATCCTCAGAACACAGAGCAGCAATTCCGCCAGGACTTCCGTTAGGATTGAATGGGTACTCTTCCGTGGGTTCGTTCGTGTCATTGACGTAACGCAGAGGAATCTGGTTGTTCTTCTTCACCGCATCGTGGACTGATTCGTCAGGAAAGAAAAATCTGCCCTCACCGTGGGCGACCCAAACTCCAAGGGACGATCCTTCCATACCCTTGAACATGATTGCCGGACTTTTACCAATAGCGACACTGCTGAATCGACTTTCGAATTTTCCACTCTCGTTGTGTAGAAGGCGAGGTTGTCTATCTTCTGGAAGTCCCTTTTGCTCTGGTATCCATCCAAGGAGTGCCATGAGCTGACATCCATTACAGACTCCGAGACTGAAAGTGTCCGGTCTGTTGCGGAAATCTTGGAATTGCTTGTAAACGCTCTCGTTGAACTTGATGACTCCAGCCCAGCCCTTACCACTGTCGAGGACGTCGGCGAAGGAGAAACCTCCAACAAAGACAATACCACGGAACTGTTCAAGAGTGACTGTACCATCAAGCAAATCCTTCACGTGGACATCCCAAGCATCAAATCCAGCAGTCAAAAATGCGGAAATCATTTCTCGGTCTCCGTTGCTACCTTCTTGTCGAATAATTGCAACCTTGTGCTTTGTTTCTGATTTCATGACGCTGTCATCGGTTGGCTTAGGTTCGTATGTTAGCTTCCATTCAGGGGCTTGACGGGATTTCAAACCTTCCTCTTCTTGAATGACACATTTAGGATTTCGCTGTCGGTGCTCAAGTTTGAAACCTGTCGCCTCCCATACATCACGCAAGACAGTCATCTTACTTTCAATGCAAGGTGTAGATGATCCTACAGCAATCTTAATGGAGTCACCGGCAGACACAGTTCCGATCTCTTCAACAGGAACAGAAGCACCGCTGTATGCTTTCATAATGGATACAACATCTGACTCGGCAACTTCAAGAACCAATCCAGCTTCTTCGTTGAAAAGAGTATCGATATCAGATCCTGTAGACGAAGGAATCGTAACGTCGATAGAGCAATTTCCAGCAAACGCCATCTCGAGCAGTGTGGTCGCCAAACCACCATCGGATCGGTCGTGACCAGCGAGGATCATTCGCTTATCGATGAGGTCTTGGGTCACTTCCATTGCCTTCTTCAATGTCGCGAAGTCTTCCAAGTCTGCACTTTCGTTTCCGAGTTGCGAGTAGACAGTGGCAAGTGCACTTCCTCCCAGTCTCTTCTTAC
The DNA here is from genome assembly GCA_037355855.1 of Pseudo-nitzschia pungens. Lineage (NCBI taxonomy): Eukaryota > Bacillariophyta > Bacillariophyceae > Bacillariales > Bacillariaceae > Pseudo-nitzschia > Pseudo-nitzschia pungens. Next base: position 4,002,389 of record CM074762.1, on the reverse strand, counting down.
CTCCTCCGAGATCGATGAAAAGAAGCTTAGAGCCACTAGCAGGACATTTCAAATCAGGTGTAACTGTTTTTGTGATATCAGGGCAGGTCACGTAGCACGTCATCGTCAACTCTCCGGGTGCCTTCGTAACTTCATCTCCACAGCTTGCTGCCATTGACAAAGAGTCTTTACCACCATCAATTCCGATACCGAGTTCAAGCATACAGTCGCGCAAAGCAACGCAAGCATCCCACATCTTCGCTCCTTCACCTGGAAGCTTTGCGGCGTACATCCAGTTACCGCTTGCTTTGATGTCTTCAATCTTCGACATCTTAGCCCATACAATGTTGGTCATTGCCTCGGCAACAGTCATACGCGCCATGGCAGCCGAATCGATGAGACCCTTGATTGGTTGTTCACCACATGCCGTTGCTGTTCCGGTAATACCGAAATGCGTGTGCGCCGTCACACCAACATTCGCAAGTGGCAATTGCAGAGGTCCAACGCATTGCTGTTGGGCGCAAAGCCCAGTGACAGATCTATCAACCTTATGGACAAGGAAACGCTTGGATCCAACCGACAAGAGACGAAGTACACGGTCCAATGCATCCATAACAGTTGTTCCTTCGGGAAGTTTGAGAGGTTCCAGATCCATCTTGACACGGTTGTCCGTAAACGTCTTTTGAGGCATTTTACCGAGAACAAGCTCCAATGGCAAATCAACTGGAGTGGATCCGTCTTGAGAATCGTGCACTACGACTCTTCCATCACCGGTTACCTCACCCAGAATAGCAATGGGACAGTTTTCGCGTTCTGCCATCTTTTCAAACAACTCTCTACTTTCTGGACGAAGAAGAAGCCCATTGTTCTCTTGGTATTCGGCACCCCAAATCTCAAGCACAGAGAGAGTGTCATCCCCAATATTTACCTTACGGATATCGTACGAAGCACCAATAGGTTCGACAAGCTCCTTCAGAATGTTTCCGTTTCCTCCCGCACCTTGATCGTGTACAGAAATGATAGGATTATCATCTCCAAGGTCGCAGCAAGCCCGCATCAGACGGTTCATGCGATTTTCCATTTCGGCGTCTCCTCTTTGAACAGCGTCGAAATCGAGGTCGGCATTCTCTGAACTCTGAACTCGAGACGAAGCGGCACCACCTCCGATTCCGATTCGGTAGCACGGCCCACCGATCTTGACTACTAGCATTCCCTTTTCGGGTTCGCCTTTTTCTGAGAATCGTGAGTCCATCTGTCCGATTCCGGCAGAAAACATGATTGGCTTGACCCACTCGAAACGCTCACCGTTGGGAAGCCTTTGTCCGAAGGAACGAGTGAAACCGTGGATCACAGGTTCACCATATTTGTTTCCATAATCCGATGCACCATCACTGGCCTTGATTTCAATGTCCAGAGGTGCAGCAAGGTTGCTGGGATAAACAAACGATTTGTCTTCCCAAGGCAGATCATATCCGGGGATCTGCAAATTGCCGACGCAGTAGGATGAAATTCCTGCCACGGGGTATGCACCTCGTCCAGTAGCCATGACATCACGCAACCGACCACCGGTGCCAGTTTCGGCACCAGCGAAAGGTGCAACTCCAGATGGAAAGTTGTGAGTTTCAGCTGTCAAAATAGGATGCAAGGTTTGCTTCCCGATTTTGACAGATCCTGCTTGGGTTGTGGAAGACGGACGAAGATTTTCACATTCATAGCCTTGAATGGACGAAGAGTTATCGTGGAATGCAATGATCGAGTTATTTGGAACATCTTTCGGAAGGGTCGCCTTGACCATCTGGAAGAGAGTGTCGTCCTTTTCTTCCCCATCAATTACCATCTTCCCTCCGAAAAACCAATGCCTGGAGTGTTCAGAGTTCGATTGACCCATATCGAAGCACTCCACATCTGTGGGGTCTCGTCCGAGTTTCTCCTAAACAAAGTCAAAGAATTATCGGACAACTGTATCAGACAGGAACGTTCTCGAGGAAGAGAGGGCTGCACATTAGACAAGGAGACAACGGTTGCACTTACTTTGAACAACGTTGTGTAGTAATCCAGATCGAAGTCGTCAAAGCCAAGTCCCTTTTCTGCATTGATTTTCTCGAGAGCAGCTCGTCCTTCTTTCATGATCGGGACGGTTTCGACAGGCACCGGCTTCGCACCATTGTCAAAGGTTGTTAATGGTTTGTCATATTCTTCTTCAGTCATTCTGTCGTGCAACATTTTCTTTAGTTCGTTAATCGCTGTTTCACTAATATCATCACTCAAGTGAAAACGATAGCGTCTCGAAAGTTCAAGACGTCCAACAGGCACACCACAGGCTTTGCAAATACTCGTAGCATTCGACGAAAACGCCGATGTGAAAGTCATGCGCGGACCGAATTCGACCTGCCAGATTTTACCAGCAGGACTTTCTTCATCAAAAAAGGACTTCTCGATCTTCAGATGATCTTTCTCAAAAGTCTCGGCCAAAAGCCATTCCAATCGGTCTTTTTGCTCAGATTCCAAGTCACCATCGATGCTCAGTTGAACGTTGAAACAACTTTCCCTCTCGACGTCTGTGATCTTGTCAGCATCTCCCCCAAGCCCCAAGGAGGCAAGTTGTTCCTTGCACGAAGGTAACAACGAGTGAGAGGTGTCGATTTTTCTATAGTAGTGGATGATTTTTTCCGTCATGGTGGAGTATCTCTCTGTGTCTTTCTCTAACACTTCCGCAATAGAAAATGTTTTGTTTCGGTGATCAGCGATCCATCAATCAGAGAATCAGTCCTCAGTGTTTTGATGGTGTGCGTGATTTCTTGCTGTCGTCGACACAAAAAATTCTGGGTTTCAAAAGATTTGATGGCTCGAAGCTGGCGCGCTGCTTTGCGTTCGTGCGTCTGTCAGAAAATCATTCGTGTTTTCAGTCATGAATTGCAAGTAATCACTACGGGTAACCTTACGTAGTAAGGTTAACTTACCTTGTACGAGTAAGGTTTTAAGGTTAATTAGCAGTGATTTTCTTTCATGTCAATCAATCAAAAATCAAAAAATCAATGACAAAGAAGTGAAGTTTTTTTGGACGTTTGATTCATTCATCCATTCCATTTTGTTACTACGTCGTAACTTAACCTTACTTCGTAGAAAATTAGACAACGTGCGAAGGGAGAACGAGAAATGGAAAACAATGGGTATCGTATCCGAACACGGTGATATCCGTAACACGATGTCGTCGGATTTCGCTTCATCCAAGCCACCTAGGGGATAATGATGATTGAAAGATTGCAAAAAAGGGAAGCAATAGAGCGATTTGACAAGGGGAAGGCATCGAAAGTAACAAAGGAAGCTGAAGAACAAAAACGTGAAAAATGGCGATCCCTAACCCGGTGTCTTATCGTGGTAAAATAGGTTCGGAGGGAGGGGTCGGAAATCACTGAGGCCAGCCCACATGGGGGGATGCATGATTGAAAGATTGCAAAAAGGGGAAGAAATGCAGTGATCTGACAAGCCGGAGGCATCGAAAATCGCAACAGAAGCAGCAAAACGAAAACTTCAAAAATGCCAATCCCTATCGTGGATAGGACAAAACCACCCACCCGGGTGGTGAGGATGTGAAAAGATTGTGGAAAAAGTAAACAACGTAGCCGTATGACAATGGGAAGCCACAGGAAATCGCGAAAGAAGTTGCAAAACGAAAACGCTACAAATGCCGATCCGAATTACGGTGACGGAAAATGCTGCAAAGTGAAGTTTGGTGTTGGCTTCTGTGGTAAGAATGGTTGAAAGATGGCATAAAAAGTAACAAGCGTTGCGAAAAACGCAAAAGAAGCTCCTAAACGGAAAAGAGAAAAAAAAAACCCCAATGCATATGATGGTGCTTGCACTTTTACCAACTCTTCCAAAATAAGGTTCAGAATTCGCTAAAGTCAACCCACCCGGTTGTAAGATTGAGAATAAAGTCATAAGCCCGGGATTCGACAACGAAATGACATCTCTAAACATCTACTACTACTAATAGCACCGGTATTCCGCTCACAATAAATTAAATTAATTCGAAAAAACTTTGTTCCGTTAACTGTAGCTGCAGCAAGTGCGTGTCGATAACAGTGCTAGATGATCAATTTTTTCAGTTCGGAGGCAAGTGCTTTGCCTAGATCATCGCTACCAGATTTGATGTCAAGTTTCACGTTGTCCGGTTTTACTTTGATCAAAACACGAATTGGTACGCCCGTCGCAGACGTTCCCGCCAACGTTCCATACGAAGGATCGGAAGGTTCAACTTCTCTCATGCGCAGAAAGGTGCATACTTTGAGTTTGATTTTTTCTGGTGCCATGCTAGAGTTGTGAGCAATTTTTGCGCTGTGAGTTGCCCATTGTAAAGATGCGAGCTCCGAGGCGACACTATCCATTGTCAGTCCCTCTCCGGCAGGTGAAATATGCAATGAAACGGGCAAAGTTAGTTTGACTGTGACGTTGGAGTCATTCGTAGCTAGTTTACCCTTCATTTCAAGCGGTAAGTCTGGAGAAGGATATGGAAAGGGTCCGACCATTGAAGATTCCACCTTGGAATGGGGTGTAACGTCGCCAATAGACACATTGGCATGGTTTTTCAACTGCAAAACCAGACCATTAAGAGGTGTGGCTTCCATATCATTCTGGATCCGAATAATCAAGGAAGCTGCCATGTTTGGTCCCACTTGAGAACGAGAGACACGATAAGATAGCTGCACTTTCGACCAATCAACCATAGGAGAACCCGAGGAAGAAGATGGTTTGATTGTAGCTCGAAGGTAGGGTTTCTTGCCACTAGATCCAGACTTCGAAGAGGGTTGGGTAACACTTTGAGGAGTGGACATACCATATAGATCTTGACCCATGTTTTGAGATCCTAAATTAGAAGTCGTCGGGGCAGGATATGACAAGCCCAACAGGTCATCGAATGCGTTATTCACAGCATTAGGTTGCTGTTGCATGGTATTAGACGGATACGCAGCGGATGCAGAGGGCATTATTTGCCGAGAAGGAGGGGCTTGAGGAGTTGCGTTGAAGATGTCAAGAAGATCAAAGTCGTTTGAAGTGGTCTGTTGTGTTTGTTGTTTTGACTCCTTCTTGCTCTTTTTGGAATCCTTCTTCTTTTTCTTCTTCTTCGACTTCGATAAATCAGGTTCTGTTCCCGGATGAATAGGTGCTTCTTCGGGTTTTCTTTCGGGTACAACTCGATGTTTTCGCTCAAGAAAAACTTCATCTTCCCGAAGTGGTTGGGAAAGGTCAACGTTTGCTAATCCGTTCAGCTCCGATCCTTTCTTCCTTCCACTAGTTCTCACCTCGGGTTTGAATTGCATGTCATCATCGTCGTCGTCATCGCTTTGGTAGATCATATTTCCAAAGCCTGAACCCATAATATTCATGTGCTGTTGTGACGTCTTTGCTTTTTCGTGTTTTCTGTTCTTCTTCTTTTTCTTCTTTTTGATATCGGTTTCTTCCTCTTCATTGTCGTCTCCCAACTGAATGCTGCCAAACCGGTTCGCCATGTTGGCATTCGGATTCGAGGCATATTCGACATTTTTTGCTGAAGCCGAGGAGTTCAGATAGAATGGATCATTGGCCGTGTTGCTTGGGTTTTGTCTGACATGATCGGAAGACTTCAGTAATGAAGAAAGAACCGCTGGTGTTTCATTGGCAGTGCTAGAAGAGCCGACTAGAGCGTCGCCTCCAAAGGGAGCCTGTACGTCAGACGAGGACACAACATCTGCAGCAATATTTTTTGGAGGTTTCGAAACCGTCAATGGCTTCTGTTGAGTGAAGCTGACAGCTTCCATGGTAGGTCGAGTGCTATGACGATGTCCTTTTTCTTCTTCGATCCAAGAAGAAAACACAGACGCATCGATAGGAGAATTCACGTCTATATCTGCTCCGACCAGTGCCTGGTGTTTCTTTCGTTGAGCTTTTCCACCTGTGGGTTTCATGGGAGATGGCTTCAACAGGTAGTTCAAAGTGGAACTGACGTGACGGCAACGGGCTGCCAAAGACTTCCCCGTTCCTCCCATCAAATTTAAATTTCCCAATGGATCGAGCTTTTTCGAATCGCTGCTTTTTGGCTTTTTCTCAAGGGTCATGCCGGAAACGCCCAGCAAGTTTCCTTCGGACGGAATTTGATCTCGGACGCTTTCGTCATCGCTGTCGTCCTCTTCTCCGTCCAACGAAGTCAGTCCGGGAGTCACCGACCTGCGCAGGTCGGAAGTCAACTCCAAAGCCAGCAACAATCCGTTCAAAGTACTCGCACGCTCTTGAACCTCTACATTTGTATCCTCCATGAACACACCCATGTTGAAAAAAATCGTGCGGACACAAGCTTCGAGCTCGGAATCCGAAACCTGCGTGTTCGCACAGGTTGCAGCGAAAACCTTGAGACTAGCCTGCAGGTACACCGATTGTGTCGATGCCGGTAGCTTGTTTGAATTGATCGGAGCCGTGATGGCCTGCAAAATCGAGTGCGAGGGACCTTCGCTGTTGTCATTGTAGATGTATACGGCGTCCGAATCCATTGTCATCGCTTCCGGGAGAAGATCCGAATACTCACCGACGATCCATGCCAGTGCGGGGAGAACTTCGGGCATGATGTGCTTGCCCCGACCGTTATCGATAATATTGTTTGATGTATTGTCATTGTTTCCCTCGAGCAAAACTTCCATCGAACGCTTTACGGCATAGGCACGAACAGGAAAGACTCGCAGGGCAATATCGCAAATTTGCGACCTCAAGAGTTCACTGTGGGAATCCAACCCCCTCATGTGACACAAATGGAGCAGGGTGTCTAAATACCACCGGAAGTCCTGCAACAGGGCGTATTTTTCGCCCGAACACATTTCTACCACTTTCGCGACCAGCTCCAGCTTGTAGGTCCCATTGGCAAATTCAATGTGTTGCAACAGTTGACCGACGAGCTCGACGAGGTTCTTGCGCGAGGCCATGCTGGGCAACAAATTCAGCGCCCGAGATCGAATGGTGACGTCCTCATCGGAAAGACAGGCCAATATGAGAGGTCTGTAGCTCGAGGCCGACAAAACCCTCGGAAACGATTGGACGAGGCTGCCGAATCCAACCAGACCGTGGTATTTGAGATTCTGATCATTCTCTTCCACAAAACTTCCAAAGGTTTCGCAGCACAGTGTCACTATGGCAGGCGTGTTCGACGGCATGCTTCCGTCGTTTTTCCGGCAGTACGGCAGGCACCTGGTTATTGCATAAGCGGCTTCGAACAACAATGATTTCGCGGGGGTGCTGCGGACAATGCCGGCCAATGGATCGAGCAATTTGCGTGCCAATCGCGGTTCTTCCGGCACGAGACTGGACAACAGTTTGACGACCTTGATCAGCATCCAGTTGTTGTTGGAATTGGTCAGCAGGTCAAAGAATGCGGGAGCCAAATGAAGGTAGTTTCTCGGGTTTGTGTGCGAGAGTTCGGTGATGACATGGACGGCGCAACTGACGACTGCCGGGTTGGAATCACCGAGGCACTGCTGGATTTTGTCAAAGGTCAATCGCAGCCCTTGTGGGTACTTGATGAATACCTTGAAAAGACACAGCAGGGCTTTTTTTCGCAGATACGGCTGGGAATGCATCGTCAATTTTGTCAGTTCCGGAAGCAGATCTTGCGCGAGATCTTCCGTCACGATGTTGGAAATGCAATTGATCGCGAGAGCGGCTTCGTAAATGCCCGTGCCGCCCACCGCTCCGCTCAGCTCTTTTTTCAGCAGATTCGTCGCGAGCAAAATAACGTCCGTATCCTGCGTGAATCCCTGGGAGGCAGCCAGGTATCCGATCCGTTTCTGGGCGAATCGAGGCGAACTCATGACTTCGATCGTTGCGAACGACGCCCAGCTCATGCTGTACCCCATCATGTGCAAAAACGTGAGCTTCTGGAGCGCATTCGCCTTGATGTACATGTCGTCGGAGTTGATCTCATCCTTGATTTCTTTGATGCACTGGCTGATGTACAGCACCGTGTCTCGCTTCGATGCCCGAATGCCCTTGACGATATCTTGGAGAGTTTTCTCGAACATGATGCCAAACCAGCAGCCCCTGGATTCTTCTTCTTTCGGTCAATCTATTCGTAGAGAAAGTCCTGCTTGTGAAGGTTGACGAGACGGCGGCACTTTTCCTTCCCCGTAGCAAATATAATACTACTATATATGTTGTGCTGATCCTTCTTCGTACTTCGCATCAATTATCCAACAGCGGATGGGGGACTTGGGGCAACTTTCCTCTACCGTTACCTGTACGAGCAATCTCACGATCTTCCGTCCAATGTCTTTCTCAACAAAAAACTCGTGAACAATCCTGGCACATTTCATTCGACGAGAGATGTCAGGAGATGTTCGCTCCTCCGTCCGAAATACGGAGAAGCGAGAACACAACAACAATTGCGAAAGATAAAAGTGATTCGATTGAGTCGTATACAAAGTGATTCGATTGAGTCGTATTTTGGATATGGGCACCCGAAGATTTTTTTCCATTGCTAGAGACAGACGTAGTCGTGACGTCAGTAGCGGTAAGTTACGTGCCGCCGAGTTGAGAAAAAAAAAATCCATCGAAATCCATCGCGACAAACCAAAAACATACTCACATGCGGCAGCCGTTCATTCATTCCAAGCGGAAACCAAGTAGAGTGCGGTAAGTTACGATGGGGTGGTGCGATGATTCCGTAAAGTGGAGTGCCTGCCGCACATTAAAATTGCTCGCAATTTACGGGCAAATCTTACACGGTATCTCGAACATCACCAAAAACCGACACGTTTGCCTTCCGCGCTCGTAACCTTGCTCGTAAGGTTACTCGTAAATTACTCGTACGAGTACTCGCGCCGTTTGCGGTCCCCAGACGAACGGATCGTCGGAAAAATCCCATAGTTTCGCATCGGAGCAAACCCGTCAGCACCACACTCGTTTTGCCTCAATCAAAACCAGCACCACCACCACCACCACCATGAAAGCAACGGCCGGACTCTTCCTCTCTCTCCTGGCTTCGGCCGCCGCCTGGACCGTTCCCGTTCCCGCTTCCGTGGCCCGACGGCAATCCGCTCTGGGGATGGCCCTCGACTACAACGATCCCGTTGTCGCCGAAGAATTCGCCAGCGTCCAGCCCATGACCTGGGAGGAAGTCGAGGCGGAACTGAACGAATCCGGCATCCCGGCGCCGCAGTCGATGAACGACATGGAATTGAAACTGATGCTGGTCGAGATGAGATTGCGTCTGACCGGAAGACTCGATGGCGACAAACCCAAGGCCCGTCCCGCCACCTTCAAATCTGCCTTCGAGGAAGCCATGTGGACCAAGCCCGCCTTTGCCGAGTTCTACAAGGTGTACGAGAATCGAGACGACCACAACTCCATGAACGTCATCAAGGAGATGATGAACATTCCCGACATTGCCAAGCAACGATACAGCGCCTCGTACCCGGCCCTGCTGGAAGAGCTCGACGCCGCCCTGAACGCTCCTCCCCCGGTCAACAGCCCCACCATTGCCTTCAGCGGCTTTCCGTCCAACATGGGAGAAGCCGCCCTGAAAATGACCCTCGAGGCCCTCGGAGCCGTCGCCGAACTGGAATGCGAGGAGGACGATTCCTTCCCCATCTTGAGGGGAAAGGTCACCTTCGAAGACATCGAGTCCGCCAAGGCTTGCGTCGCTCAATACAACGGAATGGACATGGGAATGGGAACTCTTTTGGAAATGACATCGGTATAATATATATATATAATAAACCTCCTTTTGTGTGTGGTCGTTGTTGCTGTCGTTGTCCGTGCGCGGTGCTCGTGCGAGAGTGCGCAATCGCAGAACGTTGAAAGGATTGGCGGCTTCCGTGGTTGGAACGAAAGGACAACCGATTTTGATAGTGTGGTGGTGATGATGATGAGAGACGAGGAAAATGCGGGAAACGAATGCACCGGTACGAACGACACCAAGGCCTCGCAACTGGAATCTGGATTTGCCTGCAGACGACGACGCACCGGCAACGAACGAACAACGAACACGACACGAAACAAACAACATTCGATTTTTAGAGACGAGCAAGACTTTGGCGCAGACGTCGCACGTTCGACCGACCGACCGACCGACCGACTCTTCGACAATCTGTCGATGCAATTTCCACCAATCGACTCGATGGTACCGGGGGTTTGGTTTGGATTGGTTTCGACACCCGATTACCATCTCGCGAGTCAAATCATTATTATAAGCTAGAACGTATATGTATGTCATTATTTTTTCGTATCGTCCAAAATTGTACGTTTAGACATTGTTGGCAATTTCATTGCGTTGCGTTTCATTAAGATTACTCCCCCATTCGATAGATTCTCATTTCTTCTCGATCGTATATGCACTTGGCGCGCAACCTCAAGTCCGATGGCACCGCGTTGTCGATTTCTGTTTCGCTTTCTGATTCGGTGTCCTGTGTGGCATTAGTTTCTGTCGCGTTTGTTGATATCTCACTGTTTGGGGTTGCAGACGCCAGAGTCCCGTTCGTGGTGCAAGTACTCGTACAAGTACTTGCACTCGTAATCCCACTCGTCCTTGCACCGGCGTCGTCGTCGTCGTCGTCGTCGTCACCCGCCAGAGGCATCTCGAAGCGATACGCCATGACGGTGGTTCCGGGCAAACACTCCGATTGTATTTTTTGGCCCAATATTGGCATCGTTCTCGGAACCGCAAATATCATTACGGTGTCGGCGTCTTTGAGGTTGTAGTTCGAAAAATCTTGCAGCAAAAACTGGGAACGCCTGTTGGGTTGGGGTGGCGCCACCGCGCGAAGGAATACAAAGGATAACAGAAAACGCAAAACGGACCCAGTTGTCGAATATGAGAGCATTGAATGAGTGTGTGTGTGTGTGTTAAGTTTCCGAGCCAGCAATCTATACTGTTCAGTACTCCATTGCACGAGCTCGAGGACTACAACGATTGAACAACATATCAGAAATCAGGCCTCTTTCACATTTCACACACTGCCTGCGACACTCCTCCGTTCGAGCCACACTCCTCCGTTCGAACCACACTCGTTCTTGCTGCATTCGTATCCAATTTACGTCGCTCGCTCATCTCCCTGTTTCTGACTATCTGCTCATTTGTTGTCCGTGTGCTTGCATGTGCATTTGTCCCGAGCTGTGTTGTGCGTGTGCTTGTGCTTGTGCTTTGCTTTGCTTTGTTTTGCATCGGTGTTTTCATTCGTTCTTACCGTCTCGCGTCCGCCGACCAAAAGAACCGCCGCCGCAACGACGAGAGTGCCCAGAGCGTCCAATTGAACTCGATTCCGACGGCCCGGTATCCCAGCTTTGCCGCCTCGTACACGGCTTGGCCGTCCCCGCTGCCGAGATCCACAAAGACGGGCGGTCGTCCGTTTTCCTTTGCGTTTGCGTTTGCGTTTGCGGTTCCGGGCCCGGTCGACAAAGACGATAACGACGGCAACGCCGAACCCGGAGTCCGTGACGGCGACGGCGACGAAGACGACGACGACGGGCGCATCGTCGCTCTCCGGCCGCGCCGGTTGGTGTTCGCGTTGTTGTTCTCGAGGAGAAACGACAGCGCCCGTTGGACCTTTCGGGAGGGTGTCGCCATGAAGGGCGCGTCTTTGATGAACAAAAAGGGAAACTGCATTCCCACCAGACCGAGGATCGAGGCTCCCAGGACCATCACGCCGACACCGGTGGTGGTTTTGGAAACGTCGTTCGCGTTGGCGGCGGCGGCGGCGGATGCGGCGTTGGTTCCTCCTGTTTCGAGCGGGCCATTTCTTCCCCCCTTCGCGCCAATGCCAGTGCCCGGTGTCAATGCCAATGTCAATGTCGATGCCGTAGAGCTCCGTTCGAAGTTGGTCCCGTAGCACCGGGTCCAGTATCGGCTCGTCGTCGTCTCGTGTCGTCACAGCGTGTTTCGTTGGTTGCATCGTTCCGTTCCGTTCTCGTTCGTCGCCGTCACTACCGCACCCGTCTTCGTTGGACTCGATCAATCAAAATCAGTAAGATTAAAATGCAAAGTATCAACGAAAGAAGTTTCGGATCGATTCAAAAAATTCAAACCCACACAACTATTTCTGATTTCTGGGATTCCATTACTGTGAACATCCGAAGTACGAATTAACCTTAACCTTATCTTACCTGTCACGAGTAAGATTTATTGTAAGCTTACTCGTACGGTACGGTAGGTAAGAGCAGAGGATCTGAAATTTGTCCTTCGTAGTAATTACGGTTTACCGTAAGGATGCTCCACGGTAATTACGAAACCTTACCCGATAAGTTATCTCCTTGTTTTCTCTCTTACACGTAGCGTCTGTCCTTTTTCCGGCGTCGAAAAAACATCGCCTATCCTTTTTCCGCGAAAAACTCCCATCCTACGGTAAGATTACCGTACAAGTAAGATTAACCTTACCTACCGGTATTTTGACCAATTTTTTCAACAAAAGGAGTAAAAGTACAAGTAAGGTTAACCCTAAGTTACACGTTACCGTACCGTATTGTTTTGCGAGAGTTTTTTTTTTTTTTTTTCTTTCCGCGTTTTCCGAACCACATCCCTTCCGCAACACGGGCACGACGAGGGTTTCAGCAGACCTCCAACCAGCACAGTGCAGTGCAGTGCGGTACGAGCACCGTATACTATACTATACAACGGAACAGCAGCAGCAGCAACAACAGCAGCAACAACACAATCCGCGACAAAAGCATGGCGGACTGCAGCGCCGCCGGAACGACCATCGATCGAGCGGCTCGCGCCGTCCTCGGGGGAGCGGGGGCCGCATCCGCTGCCGCCGCGGCCAGCAAGCACGTCGGTGCTCTGCTCGGACACGCATCGATGATGTCCGCGGCCACCGCCGACCGCCAACGGCAGTGCTGCATCTGCAGCTGCAACTGCAACTGCGGTTGGATCCATGCCGCTGGCGGCTCCGGACCACCTGGTCCTGCCCGGTGCCGGAAGTGCAAGCGCCGCAGGGACGGGAGGGACACTCCCAACCACCGATGGGAACCGCCGCGAGCGCGATGCCCGCTCCGCAACTTCAGCCTTCAACCGCAATCCGCAACCGAACCAACTCCATCCAATGGCATTGCGACCCGGCACTTTTGCGCCCCCGTTGCATCATCAGCAGCAGCAACAACAAAATAATATAATGCACCAACAGCAGCAATTTCAAATGCAACTGCATCTGCAGCAGCAACAGCAGCAGCAGCAGCAGCAACAAGCCATGGCGATGATGGTGCATCAACAGCAACAGTTTCAAATGCGACAGCAACAGCAACTACAGCAGCAACAACTACAGCAACAACAGCAACACGCAGAACAATCCGCTGCCGAGCAGCAGCAGCAGCAGCAACCAAAGTCCAACGAAAGCGCGGAAGAAGCCTGGCACGAATGGGTCGACGAGGGCATCCGCGACCTCCCGGAGGGAACCGACATGGAAGAGCTGGCCGAGGACGTGGTCGGAAGCGGAGGCGGAATACGACAGCGTCCTCCTGGATCACGAGCTGCGGCAACGACGCAAGGAGGCCGGCGGCGAACAACGTTTCGGCGACGGCAACAGTGACTACGACTACGCCACTGACTACGATTACGATTACGCCAATGACTACGCCAATGACTACGCCAATCTGTGGCAGGGCAGCGACAACGGCAACGCCAACGACATCCATTTGCATTCGCTCGCAAACGAACCGAAACCCTACGAATTCATTCATTCCGTTGCCGACGTCCACCGCCGGCAACGCCGGACGCCGACGCCGCGGTGGATTACATGAAGCGCGGCGCCGGAGGCAGTTTCGCGAGGGCAACATAAGGGACGCCATCCTTTCCTTCGAGTCGGAGCTCCTGCTCCGAAACCCGGACAACGCCGCCGCCTGGAGGATGCTGGGCCGGTGCCACGCCGAGAACGACCAGGATCCGGAAGCCATCGCGTGCCTCGAGGCCGCGGTGGACAAGGATCCCTTTTGCCCCGAGGCCCTCCTGGCGCTCGGCGTCAGCTACGTCAACGAGCTCCACCACGAAAAGGCGCTCGAGAACCTCCGGGCCTGGTTCACCCACAACCCCCGGTACGCGGGGCTGGAATTTTCGGCGGCCGACGCATCGGAAGGATCGAAACCGCGAACGGCGGAGGAGGACATTTACGGCGCCGCTCCGAACGACATTCACGACGACGACATTACCGCGAGCCACCGGAACGGTGGCGGAACCGCGGCCTTCGACGAGGTCCGGAGCATGCTGCTGGCGGCCCTCGCCCACGAACCCGACGCGTCGGCGGACGTCTGCGAGGCCCTGGGCGTCGTCTACAACGTCAATCGGGACTACGAGTCCGCCGCCGACGCCTTTCGCCGGGCCCTGGAGAGCCGCCCGGACGACCACGCGCTGTGGAACAAGCTGGGGGCGACGCTGGCCAACGGAAACCGGTCCGACGAGGCCCTGCGAACCTACTCGAACTGCCTGCGGCTCAAGCCCCGGTACGCCCGGGCGTGGCTGAACATGGCCATCGCGCACGGGAACCTGGGGGACCATTCCGAGGCGGCCCGGTGCTACCTGCAGACGCTGGCGCTCAATCCGGCCGCGACGCACTGCTGGACGTACCTGCGGATGGCGCTCTCGAGCCAGGAGCGGTGGGACCTGCTGCCGCTGGTCTTCGAGCGGAATCTCGAGGGATTCGCGGAGCACTTTGATTTCGTCTTGCGCGGCAACGAAAGCGCGGCAGCGGCAGCAACCGCTGAGCCAGCCAGCCAGCCAGCCAGCAAGCATTGCACGAAACGGCACCGGACCGGACTGGACCGGCCCGCTGTTTCGCCGGTATTCGTACCGCACTCGTAGGAATTGAGTTTCAAGGAATTCGTTCTAGGGGAGCGTTTGCCGCGCAAGCTCGAAGCAATCTTGCACCACTCAAAACTGCTGCGTAACCGAGATCGAGCTGCGAATAATAAGAATAATAGAATGCAAAGCGAGCGATGTCATGCCGCAGCGATGATCGTTTCGAAAACCGACGCAAAAGAAAGCAAAGCAAAGCGAAACAAAACAAAACAAATCATCACAGCACACAAGCAGCAGACCACTACGGTTGCGTTTCCCGATCGAAACCAACTGCACGCACGTACGGTATTTCATTGGACAAGCATCGACTATACGCAATGAGACTACTAGTGTGGTATCTCGTTCCACTAGAGAGATTATATAGCTACTAAATCCAAAACTTCGGGACGCGATGACGACACGTGGTGGGTGCATATTCCTTCTAAAACTTCTTTCGAGAGAGATCAAAAATCGGAAAGCAGCGTAGCATAATATCACTTCACTTATCATTTTCCAATAGGATGGGATAGGATAGGATACGATCAATAGATTGATTGATTGATTGCATTGCATTGCATTTCATTTCATTCGCCTCATCCGTGGGCCTGACGATGCTGCTGTTGCATTGCTTGTTGCTGCGCAGCCGCAGCGGCCGCCTGCTGTTGTTGCAAGAGCTGTTGCTGCCTGCTTGCGGCACTGAGTGTCTTGAGTTCCGTGATGATGTTGGCGCACAGTGTCATGAAGGAAAATGCGTCACCGGTTTTCTTCTGAAAGTCCAGCAGATAAATGTTTCTGCTGCACTTTGTATAGCGTCAGTCCGATTTTGATGGAATAGTTCTGGGTCGACAGATTCGGCACAGAGACGTCGTGACCGTCGTCCCCCGCTACGACCTTCATGTAATCCGGTGGTTTTGTTGGGTTCGTCGAATTCTTATCTTTTCCCGCTCCGTCCATGGAAACGTCTTCGTCCACATCCATGCTTCCCGTTGCCAGACTGACGGTCTGTCGAAAGGCTGCGTCTGCTGTTTCTCCTCCGGCCGTGGGCATCATTTCCCCGAATTGACCGGCTTGCAAGCCCGGCAAAGCGCTCTCTTGCGGTCCGTTCGGTCGCCATTTGCACTTGATGCGATACGACGATAATTGGAGCCAATGGCAACCCAATGCCATGAGAGCTTTGTAGACCTCGGTCATGACGTGAGCCGGATCCTTCTTGCTTTGAATGCCGAGATACCACCGGCGCGTTCGTCTGCCGTGCTGGTGCTGGGCTATCATTCCGGTGTTTCCGGGAATGCTCGATGTCATTTGCACAACGGGATGGCTACCGACACCGACGACACCAATGGGAGGTGTTTGCGCCACCGAAGCCGGGGGATGAGATGACGACGACCCCGCGTGCTGTTGATTCCCGGGTTGTGTCAGAGCTCGCGTGGCCTCCTCTGCCAGTTTTGCTTGATTGGCCGGAGAATTGAGGGTCGTTGGGGATTGGGACGAAGTATAGGATTGATTGGAACCGTACGATCGACCGTCGTAGCTTCCGCCGCTGGCAGCCGAATGCGATCCGTACCTGCCCGGGTAGTAGCTTCCGCCCGGTGTCGCCCCTCGTGATCCCCCTGGTGAAAACGCCGGCGGGGTTGCGCTGGCAGCTTCCTTGATCGCACGCGCCACTTCCATGACTCTCAGACGGGTGTGTTTGTGATCCAGGATCAGTTCGTACGCACACCGCAGATCCCGCAAGAGCTTGGGAGTGTCGGAATCCCGGTTGTCTTCCAGGGCCGCGGCCTTCTCTATCAATTCTCTTGAGACTGTAGGATATTGTTGCATGGCGGCACCGTTCATGTGATTCGAGGTACCGTTTTGGTTGGCGAGACTGCCGTATGCTTTGTGAAACGGAAGCTTCATCACTTCATCGATTACTTGTGCATCCACCACTCGTTCCTGCTTCTCCATTAACTCCGGAGGATGCCTGAGGTACGGCGGTAGTTTGTGTTGGAACCACGGGTGCAAGCGAATCTCCGGTATCGTGATTCTCTTCATGGGATCGACCTCGAGCATTCGGGGTATCAAGTTTTTCGCGAGCTGAGAAAGATGGGTTGGCAGGCTGTACATCCCACTCTTGATCTTTTTGAAGAGATTGGGAATGGATTCGTCGTCGAAGGGAAGGGAACCGCACAGCAGTGCGTACAAAATCACCCCACAGGACCAAACATCTACCTCGGGACCGGCGTACAAGTGCCCACTGATAACTTCCGGTGCAGCATAGTTGGGTGACCCACACGATGTTCGCAAAAAGTCCCCGTCCCGCATCAGGTTCGAAAGACCAAAATCCGCAATTTTGATATTGTCGTTCGCATCCAGCAAGAGATTCTCCGGTTTCAGATCTCTGTGGACAATCTTTTGGAAATGGCAATACTCCACACCCGAAATGATTTGGTGAAAGAAATTCCTGGCTTCGTCGGCACTGAGCCGTCCCTTGCTGACGATGTAGTCAAAGAGTTCTCCGCCCGAAACGTACTCGTTCACCAGAAAGATGTCGGTGGGAGTGTCAATGACTTCGTACAGACGAATAATGTGGGGATGTGTACACAGGTGCAGGATATTGATCTCGCGCTGCACCTTTTCTTCCATTCCTAGTTGCTTGATCTTTGCCTTGTTCAATATCTTCACGGCGACCTTGTGCCCCGTGACAACATGGGTGGCCAGTTTGACCTACAGTGACGTTTGTGCGGTACGGTTGGAAGGTTGTTGGTGTTTCGTTCGAGAGAGTCGGCGTTCATCGGCAGGGATGGATTCCAATTGTCGGCATGATTCGGGATGCGATGCATTGATTCGGATTGGGACCGTGGGCAGCAAGCATATCGTCAAGGATGACCAAGAAGCAGCAAGGGCAGCAGCATTCATATATACATAATATATCCACATCCACATCCACATCCGTGTTGCAAACAAAGATACAGCAAGCAAGCAAGCAAGCAAGGAGACAAACAAAGAGATAACACAAGGAGGGTAAGGGTCGTTGTTTATTATTTGTTTGTTTGTTTGTTTGTTTGTTTGTTGCAATGCAATAGATCCATGACGTCACGGGTGAAAACAATCTGGGATACAGAGAACAGAGGAGAGTCATGATGTCACGTTGTCAACAAAGGACGCGCACAATCTTTTCGTGAAAAACTAATTTTTGGCGCAGCTTCGCATCGTAATTTAGCTAGCGTATCTCCCGCTTTTTCCCGCTTGTTGATGTCTTTTTTCGACCGTCCCGGTGCCATGGTGTCATCGTACCTTTCCAAAGGCTCCGATTCCGAGATTCTTCCCCAGAATAAACTGCCCTATTTGTACCGGAGCTTGCTCCATGGTTGTGTTGCTTTGGAAAAAATTGTCGGAGCGAGAAGCAGTGACGACGCAACGGGACGAGGGGCAGCAGAGGTTGTGTGTGTGTGTGTGTGTGTGTGCGTGTGCGTGTGATGGTTGTGATTGTGACGAGCCGAGTGAGAGAGACCCACTCGAAAGAGACCGGAAACTGTTTCAGAACGAAAGCTCATAACAATGTTTCGAGCCAAAGAACGAGAGAGAACATGATGGCGAAAGTACAACCCCCCCCTTTTCTGCGCGGATTGCACGCGTTGAACGATGATTGATTGATTGATTGATTCGATCGATTCGATTCATTTCATTCAGTCGACAAAAAAATAATTCATCTCACAACAAAAAACAAAGAAAAATGGTGTCTTCAATCTTCCTTCGCGTGCGTTCGTTACGACTAACGTTCACTTACGCGTACGCATTGTACTACACGTAGTGAGTGTGTCAAGAAATGAAGAAGTTCCGGCGGCTTCTTTGAGTGTATCATACGGTATCGAAGATCTGAAGAGGCTTATGACCTCCACGTTTGATAGCATGTCCGATGTCCGAAACAGGCGGTGGAAGAACGTATACCTATTATTAGTACATAGAACTACTATGTATATTCGTATTACGATATTTGGATGGATTTTGAGATTGTTGATTCATTCCGAAAGCGCCTCTTGGTTCCGTTTTGAATTTTGTTTGTCATTAGTTTTGGGGAAGTCGAGTGCCCAGCCTCATTGTCGAGACCCTGTTGTCTGTCATTGATGAGAGAAACAACTCTGGAGCTACAATACAGTATACTACTACTTCTAGTTACTTTTGATCCATCGTCTCGCAGAAAAGAATCAAAAGCTACGGCGTAGCACACTGTTGAAACACCAATCCATATCCATATCCATATCCATTCTACCGGTTGCAATCGACCATCATGGCATCGTCGAGGTGGAAGCGGTTTGCCTTCTTCGAAAAGAATGCTCTGAGCCTTCCCTCGGAAGTCCTCGACGATCTCCTTCCCACCGGGGAATCCTCGAAACCGAACTCGAAAGCGAAGGCGAACAGCACTCCCGCGGGAAGATCCGGCAGCCGGCGGTCTTCCGGTTCGTCGCCGGAGGGCCCGAATTCGAACGACGAGGTGAGCTTGGTGGTCACGACTGCCGCTCTCCCGCTGGAATCCAAACCGGTCCTCCCCGTTGGAAATGGAAATGGCGGCACCGCAACGTTTGATTCTTCTTCTGCTGCTGCTGCTGCTTCCGGTGGCAGCGGGGATTACACGGTGGCACTGAACGACATGTGGTCCAGCGTCATGGCGTGCAATCCAATCGAGAACCTTCCCGGAAGCGGATTCCCCGGAACACACACCAACTCCAACGGTGCTACCATTTATCTTCCGAGCCAGGCCCAACTCTTCGAAGACGACAGCAACGTCGTGTCCTCCGGAGCCGCCGTCGACGGACTCGTGCTGGCTTTTGTCACGTCTCGCGACACCGATCGCGTGCACTGCTTCGACATTTCGGTCCGCTGCAACCGCAAGGCCAACGAAGCCGGCAACCGGGGCAGCGGCAACAATCCCGTCGGCGTTGGCGTTGGAGTTGGCAAGAACAACAACAACAACAACAACAACAACAACAACACCGCGGTGGGTGGCGAGTCGGCGGCCGGAGGCGGCGACAAACCACCCACCAAGGCCGCCGGGGATTTGGAAGACCTGGACGGCTGGAGGGGATATCTCGTCCCGATTCCGCAACAAGGGAGCAACGACGCCGGGTCGGGAGCCGCGCGATCGCCGGAAGAACGCGTCGGTAGCGGCGCCGGGGCTTCCGGAACGTCGGGGGACTCCCGGGAAGGAATCGTGGGCATTGCCACCTGTCGGACGTCGTCCGGGCACAGACCCATGCACATGGCTTGCATCACCGCCACCAGCCTCGTGGTTTGCGTGGATCCCCATTTGTATTTGTCATGGTAGGTGTTTGCAGTGCGGTGCAATGCAATGCAATGCAATGCAGTGCGGTTTGCTGCGGGTGTCGCTTGCATCGGTTTGGCTCGGTTCTGCGGTGGGATGCGATGCGGTCATTGGCAAGCAACCGCTAATCTCGTTTGTGTTTTTTTGTTGTTGTAATTTTGTTTTGTTTCGTTTGTTTCGTTTTGTTTTGTCTTTTCAATGCATCGTGGATACTTCACGTGCAGTCGCCGCCCGTTGTCTACACCCGAAAACAACGAGGCACCCTCCTTTTCTCTCGGATCCAAGTGGAACGCGGCTAGCAATGGCAAAATGACCGCGGTGGATGTGGTGCCCGGCATTGTGGCGGTCGGAACCGATACGGGTAGCCTCCATGTCTTCACGTACGGTGGCGGTAGACACGTGTTTCGACCCTACTTGGCGATTCCTTCTCCACCCTCCAACGACATGTCCATCGTGATGTGCAAAATATCCGTCGGAGCGGAGAAGGTGAGTGTCTTTGTGGCATACCAGCGACGAAGCAAAGGCGATCGTCGTTCCAAATCCGACGCGTCACCGACCCCACGGACCTCCGCCGGAGTCAGCTGTTACGACATGCCCGTGCCAAAGGGAACCGTCCCGGCCGCGGTCACGGCTCCCTCGGCACGACACGATCTGGACGGACGAAACGTCACGTCGTCGAGCTTGTGCGATGCTGTTTTCAACGACAGCGACAACGAATTGCAGCTGTGCGTGGCGCGTCCCGATGGTTTGTACACGTACTCGACGACCCAAAAGGTTGACGTCTCTCCCATTGACGGATCCAAGCTGGCCATATGTTTGGTGCCACCCCCGAAAGCAGCGGGGGCGTCGCGAGAGATTGTTTCTTCGACCAAGACGGGCTCGGGGTTTGTTTTGGTGGCATCCACCGATAGCAAATCCAGAAGAGATGCCGTGGATTTGTACGATCCCCACAACAAGCTCGTTGCCTTCCACTTGTTGCTGAGTCCGGGTCACACGGCAATACGCGCCGCGGGGGTTACCACTCCTCCCACGCGCAACGCGGATGGAAGCCTGCAAAACGGGCGATCCTCGGCCGTGGTATTCACGTCGGGCGGATCATTGGTGACGTTGACCGAGAAGGAAACGGAAGAAAAAGTCAACCTCTTGGTGCAAAAGAATCTGTATTCCGCAGCAATATTCGTTGCGTACGCCGATCCGTCCTATGAAACCGAGGACATTACGCTACTGTATCGACGGCACGCGGAGTATCTGTACCGAAAGGGCGAATACAGCAGCGCAATCGAGCAATACATACACACCATTGGTTCTCTCGAACCCTCCCACGTGATCTTTCGATATCTGGATGCACCAAAAATTCCGCTCCTCGTAAAGTACCTCGAAGAGCTTCGGTCACGAGACTTGACGACACCCGTTCACAATGAATTGCTTCGAACCTGCTATCTAAAACTGAACGACACCGAATCTGCCGAAGCCATTGCTGCTTTTTCGTCCCGTTCGATGGATACCGAATCCCTCTCCACCATGGTGGCCAAATCTCCCAAGGACGCTCTGGCGACGATTTGCTCGTTCCACGCACCCGAGGCCGCAGAAGCCCTCGCTGTGTACGGAGCGTCTCTGGCGCGCTTGCTGCCCCGGGAAACCGCGGGCCTGGTCGTCTCGTTGTGTCTGGGGACGTTTTCACCCCAAAAACTCGCCGAGTCACAGGCTACCATGATGGCCAACGCCAAGAAACTGCTCGAACAACCCGTCGACGACCGCGATCGCGCCTGCGACGCATATCCCGTCCACGTGTTTGCCCCGGCGTTTCTGGAGAATCCCAAGATCTTGCGCTTGATCCTGACTCACTGCAACCGCAGCAAGTGCTACCTGAGTCCTTCGTTGCGAAGAACGCTTCTCGAGTTGACGCTGGCCGAATGGAATCAAGCCAAACGAACGGGCGACCTGGAGGCAGAGAAAACCAGGAGGAAGGAGGCCATTGCCGCCCTCACAGACTCTCACTGCAGGGAAATCGGAGACCATGATGCGCTGGTGATTGTGCAGCTGGCGGGTTTCGAGGAGGGAGAGCTTCTCTTGTACGAGCGATTGCAAATGGGACCGATGCTTTTGTCGCGGTATGCAAAAGACGGCAGTGTGAAGGCACGGAGACAGATGCTGGCCATGTGTCAGAACGATCCCGAGATTTCGGCGGACGTCCTGGGATACTTTGTAAACATGGTGACCGAGAGGATGGCGATCGCGGAAAAAGACGGCGTCGACGACGGAGAAGAATCCGACGACGAGCTCAACGATATCCTGGAGGACATTCAGGACACACTGGCTCTGGCAAAACGCCAGGGAGTCCTGCCACCGGTGAGGATCGCTCGCATCCTGGCCGGCGAGGGCACCGGACAGTTCAGTAATTCGGGGATGCCTTCCGATAGGGCCCAAGCGAGGACCGTGCCGTTGTCCGTGGCCCTGGATTACGTCGGAGACATCTTGGATGAATCGCACAAAGAAATTTCCCGCCTGAAAACCGAAGTGGAAGAATACAATCAGCTCTGCAATGCGATGGAGACCCAGATAGAGACTCTGTTGAACACCGCATCTTCTCAGGATTCGAACAAAGAAATATCGCCGAGAATCAATGTGGAAGAGATGTACACCAAAGTTCGTTTGCACTTGGACGAGGGTGACAGGCAAGACAAGGCCGATCTTTCGCGTGAGGCATTTTGGAGAGAGATGGATCAGAGCGAGGACAACTTTCAGACATTGGCAAGATTCTTTGCTCAGAATGTAATACAATAATGAGAGCACTACAGTTACATAATATACGCGCAGTTAGTTTGGTGCGTTCGATTTCTGCAGGCTCTGGGAAAACCCGATTTCTGAATTACTTCAACGATGGTGTAGATGCAAGATAATTTATGAGTAATGAACAATGGTGATTTCCCCAGATATATTTATTCAAAAATCCATTTCACCATTACTTCGAAATCGCGTTGACAGCTTTGATCAAGTCGGCTTTCTTCAGTTGTTTCCCATCCTTGTCTACGGTTGGGATCCCCTTCGAAGCCAGGAATTCATTGAAAGCCTTCACAGTTGTTCGTGACAAAGCCGACTTGGTCAGCGTTGTCAAATCGCTGACATCCTTTTTCTTAGGAGCAGCCTCTTTAGGTGCTGTTGCTGCTTTCTTTGCAGGAGCAGCAGCCTTTTTAGGTGCTGTTGCTGCTTTCTTTGCAGGAGCAGCAGCCTTTTTAGGTGCAGGTGTTTTTGCCTCGCTTGCTTTCGGAGTTGAAACCTTCTTTTCGGGTGCAGCTTTCTTTTTCGGAGCGGCCTTCTTCACGGAGGCTTTCTTCGGAGCAACCTCCGTCGGGGCGACAGCAGAAGCCTCAGGCAATTTGTCTGGCTCCTTCTCTGGCTGAACCTTTTTGGGCGCAGCCTTCTTCTTAGGAGCAGCTTTTTTAGGAGCAGCCTTTTTTGGAGCAGCAGCTGCTTCAGGTAGTTTTTCTACCTTCTTGGGCTTCTCCGCAGCCTTTTCTGGAGCAGCAGCTGCTTCAGGTAGTTTTTCTACCTTCTTGGGCTTCTCCGCAGCCTTTTTAGGGGCGGCCTTCTTCGTGGGCGTCGCCTTTGCCTTCGGTGCAGCCTTCTTCTTAGGAGCGGCCTTCGTTTTGGCCGCTTCCGTTTCTAGCTTCTTTGTTACCGCGGCTTTCTTGGCCTTTTCTTGTTCTTCTCGGGCCTCCTCCAATTCCTTCAAAAGGTCCATGCACTCCTCACGGGCCTTCGCAAGCTCTTCGTCCAACGTTTTGACTACCCCGTCATTCTCCGACAATTTCCGTTTGAGCGTGTTGATTTCACGGTTCAGACTTAAAGAATCATCGGCTGCCTTGAGCTTTGCCTTGCTGATGTCTAGCTCCTTTTGTGTCAACTTTGTCTTGGCATCCTTGAGTTGAGAATCGAGGTTCATGCCGTTCGCTTCGAGTGCCTTCATACGGGCTTGGAGCGTGGTCTGTTCATTGAAAATAGAGTGATCGGAAGAGGTTTCAGAGATTGCTACAATGTAGCGTTGTTTGCATTGCGTTACACAAAACGAACAAAGAAAAACACACACGAAACCGAACCTACCAACTCCTCCGTGAGCCCACCTATCGCCTCTGAAGTGGCTTTGATGTCAGTCGTTTCTTCCTTCTTGCTGTTGTTCTTATTCGAAGCTCCTAGCATGATCAAGAACGCTCCAGTGGCTGCCAGTGCAACAAAACCTTTTTGTTCGGATGGAAGGCTCTCAAAGTAGTGTTGAATCGATTTCAAATCGAAATGTGAAGAATCAAAAGGAGGTAATTTCATGATATCTAGTGATCCTTGAGGCAAATCGAAATCAGACGGCTCCTTTCCCGCCAATTTTATCAGGTTGTCACGCAAAAGAACTGAGTTGGACTTGGTGGTTTCCCAATTCGCAGCAGTCCTCGTAGGGTTACCCTGTCCCGAAACCGAAGCTCGGAAAAAGCTAAAGAGGGGTCTTGCCTTTCCTTCTTCCAAAACAGGAGAAACCTTGGCTGCCGACACAATAGCGTCTTGGGAAACCTTGGTCGCCGACACAATAGCGTCTTGAGAAACCTTGGTCGCCGACACAATAGCGTCTTGAGCTATCTTCACGGCTTCCGTCACAGGTTCACTAGTAGCAGTATCAGGAGCTGTCGTGGTTGCCGGAGATGTAGCCATATCTGCAGCTTTTGATGCCACTGATCCAGTTTTGCCTCCAAAGTCGTTCTTTGCGGTCTCCAAAAAAGAAGACAGATCATCATCAATGTACATCCCAGCAGATGGCACGATTTCTGCCATCGAATGCCTCCTCCCTACAACGAATCCACCCTTATTGACGTTGAAGGAAATCGCGGCATGCTGAACAAAGGCAACCACGACGCTGGCCGTCAACACAATCCCGCTGACCACCCGGCCCAAAGTTTTTGCTTTCATTTTCGATGCAGTAGGTGGCTTCCTTGCTCCTCCTTGTTACGTATTTTCAACCCGTGAAAGTCACCTAGGCTTGTCTACCTCGTGGTTCGAGATGCACTCGATATCACCAATTGTGTTCCAAATGATTGCTGCAGACTTCACTCAGCTTGTGGGCATCGGATGAGTGGGATGGTGATTTTTGATTGAAAGGATACTGGTCGTCGTTTAGCTTGACTCGAACATGAACTCGTAGATCGGTACACGTTTATCTCGTCATCGGCAGATTCTATTTCGGTTAGAGATGCCTGCTATTTAATTCTAATAGCCTGGAATTGTTTCATAATCTTTTTCAACTGACACTCGCGCGCGACAGGTTCAAGGTGGATAGAAGTTAGACGGATGACGGAAAGGCGTCGAGTAGATTTTTTTGACCCTGCTCAGGAGTTCGCAAAAGATTGTGAAAATTATGACGAAAACACCCCCAAGGAGCCTCAGAAAAAACCTAGTAAAGTACAGTTCGACTATTGTTCAAAAAGAGAGGGTTCCCCCTTAGACCATGTTTCTACGTTCGTTCTACCGTACATCAACTTGTACAAGTAATTTATTTATTCGTACCTTCTTGTACGAGTAATTAATTACTAGTACGGACCGTACATATTTGTGCATCAATTCTTACTCCGCACTCCAGTAACGGTAGGTATGAATTTTCTTCAGTAGGAAAAAAAAAAAAAAATCACCCTTGCTCGTACTTTACTCAGTAAGGTTACGAGAAGCGAGACACGGGACATGCACTCATGCAGTCACTGAATGAAATCTGTGTTTTGCACTTCATCACGTCGAAGCACGGTGATTGCTCGAGATCCTCCTCACTTTTTGTCTTTTTTTGACAAAACTCAAAATTCGTACATTTTCCAAAACGACAAGTATATTGGAATAAAATATAAACCAAGGTACCAAAACAGAAAGTAAGTAGCTCGTCAATACGATGAAATTCCATAGATGATGCACTGCGTTGGAAATTTTTGAAACGAAGGCCTCTTCGGCTCGTTTTGCCAGAAAAACCTTATTTTCCGTCGTCGCATGCTCTGGTAGGATGTGGCTGCAAGTTCTTTTCTTCACAATTGTAGCGCAAGCAAACCGGTTGAGTCAGTGAGAATGCAAATATTCATTTGAATGGTGTGTGATTTTTCGTGTGCTGTCAAGGCCTGTGAGGGATGAAATCCGTCGTCATCTTTTTCGTCGTGAGGTGAAATCGGCAGTCGAAAAACAACGAGTCGTACCCCGTTCTGCGAGAGAGAAAGGCGGCATACGGTAGTTTTTTCGTGGGTATTTTTTTGACAAACCAGTGCACTTTTCGTGCATGAACTCACCAGGAATGATTTTAACCGAGATTTGCGTGTTAAAAAAATTTCTTTCGAGTTCTGGTGATGAATCATGTGATGGTAACTTACGAGGTGCAGATAAGGCTTACAGTAGTACAAGCACCGGATACTCTCCTACCTGGTACTTGTGCTTGGACTCGTAGCCTTACTTACCCGTCTGTGCCTCCGAGACCAAACAGTATTCGCGTTAGCTGGACATGCGCGCGCTACAATCTGCAAATACATGATTGTCTATGATTCCATTATCCACTGCGAGCAAAATCGTTCTTCGCAACCTACCGTTTCGGATGTTCCTCTCCAATACGTCATTACTTAACGGCTTCTCCAATGCAATACATAATGGAACTTCGTGCTTCTTCGTGGCATCGCGTCTTCCGTTATTCATTCTTTTTTGCAGTTAATTAACACAAATTATGTCTCGCCCGGGATGGGATCGCTCGTTTTGAAAAAATTGCGCGCAATACTAACATTTCTCTTCTCATGTTTTCTGTGAATAGGCAGAAAGAATTTAACTGTGGCGAGAATATTTTGCAACAATGTCAGACTTCGAAGACTTTGATGAAGTCGAAGATTCCATGGACGTCGATGGCATGGACTTCGCTAGCGGCGATGACGACCCGGACGCTGAACCAGTGGATGCTGATGACGCGGACGAAGGGGAAGAAGAGGAAGAAGAAGTTGACTTGGAAGAATATGAAGACGAGGATGAAAAAGAAGAGGAGGAGGTTGAGGCTGAAGAGGAAGGAGACGACGACGAAGACGAAGGAGACGATGATGAGGTAGAAGATGAGGAGGATCCAGATACAGCAGAGAATGCCGAAGACGACGAAGAAGAGGAAGTAGAAGCAGAAGAAGATGCCGAGAACACCTGCAGATGAAAACAACGACGATGAAGATGAGGACGATGAGGAGGAAAACGAAGCAGAAGTGGAAGAAGATGAAAATACAACAGAGAATGTCGAAGAAGAAGATGAGGATGACGGAGATGATGACGACGATGAAGAAGAGGAAGATGAGATGACGATGGAGAAGAGGAAGAAGAAGAGGAAGAATTGGGCACAAAGGCCTTATTAGGTCCTGAAATCAAAGATGATGAAGATGCGGCAGAAGACTTCGTACCGGAAGAAATCGATGAGGAAGAAGAAGAAATAGATGAAGATGATGACGATATAGATGAGGAAGAAGAAGGTATGAATAACAGGCAATGAGTTGCAAGTGCAAAATGCTGTATTGATGTTTTGTCTCACGTTTCATCGTTTGAAAATCATGTATGTAAAAGAAGGTGATTCAGAAGAAGAGGATGATGATGACGGCGAACCTGACGCAAAGAAACAAAGGACGAGTTGATACGAAATAATCAAGGGAACAGTCAAAGAGAATTAACAACAGTGTCTTCAATATGATATGTCAGGGGCTTACGGCATGGGAGTGAAAGACATTGATCAAGATATTTTTCTGGGGTTGAATTAGATATCATCTTATTTCCAACGTCACATCTTTACTGGTAACTTGACCCAGTCTGTGGAGCTACGAACCTACCTAGTGATGCAATCGTCCTTCTGATGCAATACCCAGTATTTCGTCTTCCTAGGCTACAAGCATTTCTACTACGACTAAACGATATTCAGTATATACCGACGCACATACGCCTTCGATTGACTCCTGTTTCCTATTGCAAATAGATCACTTCCAATAATTTCCGTCTTGGTTGATTTAGCATGAGTGGAAAGTCCGTAGACCATTTTCACATTCGGTGACCTTTGGGAAGATTGGTTCTCTGGGTGCAACTGACATTTCTCTCTCTATTGAGCTTCTAGGTGTACGAAGGAAAATGAAGTCTCCGAAAGCTATGTTTGCCAGCCTGCCTTGACAAAAATATATGATTGGCACAATAAATAAAAGGCATTTGTCTGAGAAAGGATTGTCGCTGAAGTGTGTTGGCGACCGAATTCTTCAAACTCTGATGTCTAAAAGCAATTTCGAGCGATCCAGCCTTTCTTCGTGAACGAAGGAGAAGGAAAGAAAGAAAATTGAAATTCACATTGATGCCACGAGCCACCGAATTTATGCGTGAACTCTTTCACCCGTAATTTGGGAGATGAATTACTGAAATAAAATGCCATATTTTCTTCAAGGTTCATTGTGATGAGCATACGGTGTGTACAGTTTCTAAGCAATTAATCTTGTTTCAGCCTGGTTTGCTGTTGACTCTTCAGATCCCGTCGACTTCCTCGGTGCCGGACCATGTCACTCAATGATTGAATAAATGGTCGTTCTAATAATCCAACTAGGACAACAATACCAATCAGGGAAGCAATCCCTATAGCTATATGCTGCCCTGTTTGTAGAAGCCAATCGCTGTTTCGAATGTTCAATTGCAAGTGAAAACCTTTGACAATGAGATTTTGCAGTGACCATCGAGTAGCTAGCCACGCAACGGAAAAGGCAATTAAAACCAATGGATGCGGACTGATTTTAGAAAGCAGCTGCAATCGCTCGTCCTTTGCTGTCGTGGAAAAATATCTTGCGGCAACGTGCAACGAGTACACAGACCGAATGAACATTGCTACACAATTCGCCGCCACGATTCCGAGTGTCCCATAGTGACCCACAAAGATGGAGGCGGTAACTGCAAACGCGACACCCGTCATCGTATGCACCAATCCCAGTTTTGTCATTTCCTTAGCAGCGGCATCACCGCCACCAACCGCGTAGACAAAAGCTTCTGTCATGCCGTTGAGGGCCAAAAATGCAGTGTACACACAAAATGCAGCGAGAACATTGGACGCCTCGATGTTGGATCCCCAGGTCCTTCCAGCTAATATATTTAGAAGCAAGCTGGTGTAATTGACTGCGAAACAGCTGAAGACCAAACCAACATACAACACAAGCTTCACGAGAGCTGTATACGAGCGTAGTAGGTCTTGCTCGTGTTCTTTGCTTCCATCGGTATTGCTTGCCAATCTACTCCATAACAATCGAGCATTCTCTTCCAGGGGTTGCAAGAGGATGCGCGCAGCCATTCCTCCATACGATGCCCCCATTGCGTAAACTCCTTGATCATAGCTATCGGCCATGGTAGTCAAAACAATTTTGTCGGCTTCGGTCAGCATGTGCTTGAAGAAACCTTGCACCGTGTACACCAGAGTTGTGGAACAAGTGTTGACGTCCAGTCCGCTCCAGAAAACGGGCACCGACAGCGGAGGCAAACCGCTCTCGTACCAGTCCGACCTTGACCAGGCTCGGGCGTACAAATAAAAGGTATACGTCATACCATACACCAATTGAGCTAATCCAAATGCTGTAACAGACCATGACGAAGGCAACAGTCGAATCCCCATCGCCGTTGCCGTGGTCTTGGCAACCGTTGCAACACCTTCCGCCTCCACCCGAGGTGGAACTTCCAATTTCCGCAAAAAGAATAACACGGCGGGTTCACCACATCCCTCGATCCATGAAGCCAAGCAATACAATATCCCTGCTATTCGATAGTCCGTGTTGACTTCGTCATCGGATGTTGCGAATAGCAAATGCCACAACAAGGTGGATCCCGAAACAAGAGTAACCACCGGAATGGTCAGCCAGGCTACCTGAAATAGAAACCATCGGGGAAAATGCGAACTTGGTGTGAGGAGCATAGAGTTTGGTTCGGGACCACTTTTCTTCTCGAGTGCCGAGAGAAACCTACCGTCCAGTTTTCTGGGGACAACAGTTCTGGGTGAGCGCCAACCGAAACCCTTCGCGACTAATGAACAGGACCGTAGTCAAAAGCAACTCCAGCTGAATATTTGTTCCCAGTGTGGATGGATCGAGAGCGCGTATGGTGAGCTGCGTACATGCAAAGGAAATCAAGCGAAGAATGAGAGTGAAGAGCGTCCCCCGGGCAGCCGCTCGAGTGACGTTGTCGATTGATTTTTCGGGTGTGGAAGCAGTGCCATTGCGGGTCGTGTTCGCAGAAGTGTCGGCCGCCTCTTTAGTGGATTCGTCCGCCTCTTTCTCGGCATTCTTATTCTCGCCCATTGTCGATGTTGTCGTTGGTGTGATGCCCAGCGAAACGTCGAATCACTCGTCTATGACACAATTCGTTCTCGCTTATCAAAAAGATGTTGGTCTTCCGATTGAGGTTTTGTGATTTGTGTGTCTGACATAAGTATTGTTTCCCCCATACTCAGTAAGGTTTTCTACGTACTCGTACGAGAAATCTTACAACTTACAGTTGTTTCGCAAGACTATTATTTTTACGCTTAACGCGGATTCTATTAGACACAAGAGAAATACTTCGTATTCAATATTCACCTAAACAAGAGACAAGATATCGTACTTTAAAAAACTCCGTACTGTACGTACGTGTAATTACTAAGGGCTTAAAAAATCATTTCTTGTTACTTCCACGATGTTCAATACGGTAGGTATTCAATATACTTCGTAGTACATAGCACATCTCACTATTTTGAACGGGTCTGCAACAAGTCTTCAGGAGTGCATGTTATTCCTTACTGAAGGATACTAAATTCCAAAACCCAGATGAGAAACCTTTCGCCTCCATGGGAAAGGGGAGTCAGGTGACACTATTATTTGAGCAGATAAGGTTACCGAACTCTACCGGTATGACTGATCCCATGTTTGATCTCAAGCAACGTAAATGAAGCAAGAGTTTGCCAGAGAAAATATTATTTTCTGGTGCTCTGATTATTATATTGGCATGGCACCACTGCAATTTATGCTTGCAACTCAATAGGCACTGCAAATCCCGCAATCGCAGAGAGGATCGTATGTTTATGAAGGGAAAAGCTGGCAATCTACTACTATCTGCCAGAGCATGTTCAGCCCTTTTGGATGGGTGTTGATGACCATGTTGTAGTTGTACCTTGAATGAATTGGTCGGCAAGTGGAGGCTTCAGAGAACTGACTTACAATAATTGGTGAATGGGGAGCAGAGCTAAAGTTTAGAAGAACGATAAGCGACTGTGATAACAATGTTGAACATTAGACATGAGAAAAAATATTACTACAGGACAAAAATTGACTCCCTAGAATTAAACTGTAACGCTGTTTTTCAATCAAAAGTATCCTCCATCGATTGTTACCGAATGAACAGCGACAAAGGAAGAAACGAACTTTACTTTGCCGTTCCACTCTCCTTCACCATGACTCTCTCTCGTCGTCCTTCTTTCCATTCGATGTTTTCTTTCCATACCGACCCCTCGTCTCCTTCGTAACATTCTCTCTTCCATATTGGAACCCTTGCCTTGAGTTCGTCAATCAAAAATTCAATGCAGTGCAAAGCATCCCGTCGATGCGGACTGGAACATGCCAACATCACGCTAGCTTTGCCGACGGGGCAATCCCCCAAAATGTGAACGGCGGCAATCTTGTGGATGCTAGTGAACTTTTTGCAAGCATCGTCGCATACCCCTCGCAATTCCTTAATTGCCATCGGAACATACCCCTCGTAACTCAGTTGGGTCACCCTCTTGTCTTGAAAATTAGTCCCTCGTCGTACCGATAAAGGTTGCGATGGCACCGCACGATGAATCGTTGACAAACTGGGAGCATTCATCGAGACTGGGCAGGTCTTCCGAGACACGAATGAAATACTTTTCGTCATCTTTTGAACTCGACGAACTGGCTGGAGTATCTGGCATGGTCGTGTGCTTTACTCTGATTTTGGCTACTTGCAGTAGGTAGGAGGAATCTCTCGATTGTTGAATTTGTTTTGGATTGATTGATTGAAAGAATTGACTAATAATCTTAGGATTCTGTCGTGCATCGTACTAACTGACTTACTCGTATGAAGCCGAGATTCGTGCAATTAAAATGCTTCATCTCTATGCTGCAGCTGTGATGTGTGGTCGGAAAAAAGGGCCCCAAAATCGCGTTCCTCCATAGCTCGCGAAAAAAAAAGTGAAAATAAAGCAGTCACAATAAAAAATAAGGTTACTATCGGTAAGTATGATGAATAATGAATAACCGTACCGTACCAAAAAAATACAGTATTTCGCAGTAGAAGTTCGTACGTGGACGTGTACAAGTAATGGTAAAAGATTGTTTTTCAGTGCTGATCGTGTTCGGTTGAAAACGGGAGTCGCAAGGTCGGTATTGCTGAGAGTACATTACGAGTACCAGTACCGTTCATTTTCAATGTCAACAGGGTAGAATGAATCAAACCATCGCTACACAAACGATAAAATTGCATAACTCAATCATATTACTATTGCTTTTGCTACTTCTGCTGCATTATCTAATAATACAGTGAATAGCTAGGCGAATAAATATCAGTTCTTCTGGTTTTTCTCATGAGGCACAGCGCTTTGAAGTTGGTGAGCTCTAAAGTTGCATTCCCTCCATTGCCGCCTCCAATTCATTTTCCATCGCATCACCAACAAACCACTCGATTGCTTTTGGGATGATATGAGATCTGAAGGCTTGGGCGATGTCGTAGTCCTCGTCGAAAGCAGTCTCAAGACGAAGACATTCCTCTTCGTCCATCGTGTCCAAACTGGGCATCACAGGTGGCGTGAAGAAGCTGAAAAAAGAATCACAAGCTACCTTCTTCGTAACTGTTCTAACTTGACCAGCATTCTTTCCTGTCCCGCGTTGTTGCTTGGTGACTTCCATGTGGGTTAAGGATTTGTTTGGTTTCCAATTGATTTCACAACCCTGAACGTTCTTCAAAATAGGTTCGTCAGCAAGTAGTAGATTGGGAACATCGTAGCTTTTCGTCAGCACGGAATTTTCAAAAAAGTCATTTGGAGCAAAATGAAATTCGAGTCGAAAGCCCTCCCCACTTTCATAGTCGAAACACTTAATATCTTCCAGGTGACCAAGACATTCGATATCTTTCTCCGAGACAATCCCTTGGGTTACTGGCATCTGCTGAATGGCACAGGTCCAGAACATTGGGATCCCCTTGTCCATTGTTTCTCCTTCAACTTCCGATTCTTCTGCTACGCTAGCCGAAGCAATTTCATCGTCGAGGTTTCCCAGAACCACCTCTTTTCGTCGTTCGTAAAGTGGTTCTGAAAGCTTCTGAAATTTTGCTTCCATCGCGGCACGCTCCGCTAAATATTGTTTCATCAACTCCTCTCGTTCGTTGTTGATCGCTCGGAGTCTCTCGACACGTAGCTTCATATAAGCTGGTAGACCCTCGGTAATACCTTCTTCGTTATCATCACCATCTTCGTCACTGTCATTTTGTGTAAACCCTTTGAGCCCCGACGTCATTCCCGACTCCGAATCTTTCACCATAGCTTCAGCATAGGCTCGAACAAATTCATCTTTCTCGACAAAGGTTGAAGTCAATACACCCTTGGCCATGAGTTTCATTTTCATTTCCGAAATCTTCATATCTTTCGCCTTCTCAATTTCGGCTTGGATCTTCTCTTCCATTGTCATCGTGGTCGTTTCTGCTTCAGTTGCCATTTTGATGGATGGATATTCTTGATACGGGAAATGAAACTTCCGTCCTTTTGTCGGGGTCTACGGTCGGTTATCTACAAAGACTGATATATAATTTACAAGTCAACCTCTGGGTTCTTGGTCGACGAGTTCGCTAGCAGTAGCGTCAACGTCGCTGAAACGGAGGATACGAATACTCTACGTAGTGAAAGAAAAAAACTGCGCAAACGCTTACAACATGAAAATTTTGAAAATCCATGCCAGCAAAAACGGTTCTGATTGTATGGCTATCACAGTTTCGGGTCAGTCGTGTTTCATTTCTGGTGTGATGGCAAGACGATGCATTACCGCTATTTCTTGTTTCTTGAAATCAAGTTTTGGTCGCATCTGTGATCCAAATGTCGACGAGAAGGAGCGTAAAGCTTTCGAGCCTTTTCATTAACCTTACCAAGTTTCACTACTGGTATTTTTTCGTCCTAGTTGCAGTCGGAAAAACGGACATCAACCACATCGAGTTAAATCTACCGAAGTACTAGCTAGTGTCGGTTTCGTTTCCGTTACATTGTCTAAATCGTGAAGTTTTCATCCAACAAACTTTGAGTTGTTGAGTGATCTCGACAAACGCATTCTACCCTCACAAAAGGGTTCTTGAAATCTCAAAAACCACGGCGTTCTTCCTCATCGCAACAAACATAGTCAACCATTTCCAACTCCAAACGTTTTTGTTCGTTTTCATAACACAGCATCAGTAACATTATGGAATCACCCGATGGAGCAACCAATGTCGACAGACGTTCTGTCGTTCAGTTTGGAGTCACTGCCGAGCAACAGACGGCGAGTAACATTCCTTTCAACGGATATAGTTTGGGTGATTCGGACGAAGCATGGCCGTTTCAAAAGGTCAATATCTCACCTATCACTGCTGCACCAGCAGCCAAGGCTGTTGCTAAACGAAAGAAAAGAGTAGCTTGGTCGAAGGTGGTAAGTTCTACACCCTACGGCTGCACCAACGACGAAAACAATGAAATACGCAAACGACGTCGTGTCGTTTGCAGACTTTTTTTGTGACGACCTCGCTCATCCCGGTGTATTTTATTTCAATCATCGCGTTGCGATTTGCGCGTTGTTGTGCGCTAATTCTTGATTTCCTCCCGATTGGAAGGAGGACGATTCTCTCATCGCAGCGGTGAAGAAATTTGGAGGATGCGATCCGAGGTGGCCACAAATTGCGGTTCGACTTACCGAGACCTTTGGAGTTCCCAGAAACGGCAAGCAGTGTCGAGAACGCTGGCTCAATCACTTGCGTCCAGATATCAAAAAAGGAAAGTGGACCGAGCGAGAAGAGGCGATGATTGAGTATTTTCACAAAAACTTCGGCGCAAAGTAAGTACCGTACGTGCAGCGTTTGTTTCGTGCACGGAACCAGATTGCGCCCTTCCCTCGCTTGGTGTCGAACGGATAAAACTCAACGAAATGCTTTTCTGGGTTTCCAGATGGTCCACAATGGCGAAGTTGATGAAGAACCGAACGGACAACGACATAAAGAACAAGTGGTACTCTATGAAACGTGCGCGTGAACGAAAAACCGCTGCGGTGAGCAAAGTTTCCGCCACTCACCAAACAAACGTCGGAATACCAAGAGCGGAACACTTTCAAGCTTCTGGATGGACCACCATGAGTGAGATCCCGACGAATACGCAACAGAGAATCGGGAAAATCCCGGAATTCGCAACGATGAAAGCTCATCCGTTGCTGTACTCAACCGAGAACAACATTTCACAAAAGATTGCAGAGTGTGGTCGTGACGAAAATTCACCAGATCTGAAGAAGATCTACAAGTACCAAGTTTGAAACAGAAGCGGAAAAACATTGTGATCATCCTTTGGGGAAAAAAAGGGTTGAGCGTTTGAAAATGGGTGTCATGGAAGCAAAATTTACTGTATTTGTTAGTGAGTCATTCGTAACCAATTCGGAATCTAGTCAGACTCCGGTTTTATCAACTAATGAGAAAATTCCATCTATTCTCGACCGAAATTAGTCGTGTCCCTTTCTATTGCCATACCGTAGTGATGTCATGGCCGTTCGCGATGTGATAACCGAAATCGCCGCGCGAGCTTCATCCTTACATCAGCATTCATTACATGAGGCAAAGCTCTGACATCCAGCTCGATATCACTCAATTGAGCGTACATGCATTGACATCGGACCAGGACAGGAAACTTTGGTTTCTCGCCATCCCTTAAAATTGTTCGGCTCGTTCGCATCGATGTCAAACCGAGCTTGGAAGCTGGAATTTTTCTCCCCCGCCGAGTTCGGAAACGCACCAGATGACGCTGCGTTTGGCAGAATTCCAAACACCACCGGGGGGGGATGTAGTCAGTGATTCTCCTCTGACTTCGGGAGGAACCCCCATGATGATTGTCAAATCTGTCAAGCTGTCCTCGTTGTGAGGATTGGAACTGATTTGCAGCGCCACCCTCCAGTGTTTCTCCTCCAGACGAACCCGGGTTTGCACTCGCTGTTTCCGATCAAAAATGGGGATCCAAGACAAAAACAATGCAACCTCGTGATCAGAAATCGATGTAATATACATACATATATACATATATATATGTCATTCAACGCACTTTGAAAAAAAAAAAACGAGTGACGGCAATCGTCAAAAGGGGAAAATGCGATGCGATGCGATGCGATGCGATGCAAAAACTAATGAACTTACAATGGGAACCGGTCGGAGATCGTTCCCGCACTTGTATCTCATGACGGGAAAGTACTCGTCGGCTTTGGGCACGGATACCGTGAACGCGCGATCCGAATTCGCGGGAGAAGAATCGGTCGCGATCTCCGCGTACTTTTTGTTTTCTTGCAGGGACTGGATGTAGTTCGACGGATCTCGGACGAGGAGGGAAAACGGCACCCCGCGGTCCGTGTTGGTCTTCACCTGGATCTGGACCACCCCCTCGACGGAACACGACGACAACTTGGAAACCTTGTAAAAGCACGTGAGATCCTCGTTGAGAGCAATGTTGACGAGAACCCTCGCGTGGTTGCTTCCGCCGGCGGATCCACCGCCGTCCGCTTGATCGCCCGAAAAGGGATCGAACAGCTGCTGGCCGACCTGGTTTTGATGGTGGTAGTTGTTGCGACCCGAAACGGTGCCCGGGGGCGACCTCAACGGTGAGACGAACGAGGGGTTTCCCTCGATCGATTCCAGTCCCGCCGAAGGCCGCCGATTCCTTCGCGATCCGAGTCGGTTCAGGGAGCCGGAATCCTTGCTGTTGGAAGCGATGAGTCCGGGGGAGGTCTGGTGCCTCGCTCGAACGGTGGTCGTTCGTGAGGCCGTGTCCTTCTTCGGCCCCCTCAGGGTCAGGTTCGATCCCGCGGTAAACGTCGATCTCGCCGACACCGAAGCGTCGTCGACGCTGCCCGTCTTGCCACCGACGCCCCGGGCGGGGTTTCGATCGAGGTTGGACGCAAACGAACTCCGCTTCTCGCCCCGGAAATCGAATCCGTCCAGATCGGCGTCCCTCGCGAATTTCCGGAGCCGTTTCTTGCCGCTCTTGGCGGTCGCCAGGGCGTCCCTGGCGGCCTGTCGGTTCCGATACTTCCGCAGCATCGAATCGGAATCGAAAACGGAAAGGACCGCCATGCGTTCCACGATGCTTCGGGCCCGATCGGCCGAACTAACTCGCAAGGGATTCTCGTCCGCTCCCTCGAACCCTCTCGGTTCCGGTTGGTTGTGCCTCTTCCTCGAGCTCGTTGTCACGATTCGTCTCCGGAATTGGTCCTCCTGGTTCGTGTCCACTCTCTCTTCTCCGTTCGCGACCGCGTTGACCATCCGGTCTTCGTCGTCGGTCAGCAGCAACGTGGTCAGGAGCGATCGAGCCGCCGAAAGGTCCAACCTCGTCCTCGCCGCATCGTTCCTTCGTTTCCCGGCAACGTGCGTTTTTCCGCAGAGCACGCCCAGGCACTTTTTCATTCGTGGACCGAGGGAGCGCGTCAGGGGGGACGTGCCGACGCCAAAGGCCGCCGACGGACCACCGCCCACGCCCACGCAAAAGACCACGCCTTCGACTTCTTTCATTTCGAATCCGGCGGTGGCACCGGTCGGGGGAGTGTTTGGTTTGGAAGAAGAAGAAGAAGAAGAAGAACGCGTCTCGGACGCGCTCAGTATCAGGGGAACCAGAAAGGACGACAGCTGCTTTCGATCCCGGATCAGGTGGTACCGCATCGCGATTCCGTGGCATTTCTTGGGCCGGAATATCTGGGTCGCAAAATCGCTGTTCTCTTTCTCGGAGGGGTTGGCGGTGGTGGTGGAGAGACAACGCTTTTCGTCCTCTCTCAGGAATCGACCGGCGGTCGTCGCGTTTTTCGTCGGGGCGGTTTTGTTGTGGTCGTTCGCTCTGTTATTATTGTTGTTGTTTTTGACGGGTTTGCCGCTCGCCCCGAGAACGGAACGGATGTAGAAATGGAGCTCTGTCAGGGCGTCCAGGCACGACGATCGGGTCACCGTCGACAGGGAACCGGACAGGATCAACGGTTCCCCCCCGCCGCCGCCGACGCGACACGATGTCGGAGCGAGGTCTCCCCCGGCGGGGTCACCCCGGAGCAAAACGGACAGGGAGACAAATTCGGGCCCCGGAATCGTTCGGGAGTAGAGCAGATCCATTGTTGC
The DNA here is from genome assembly GCA_037355855.1 of Pseudo-nitzschia pungens. Classification (NCBI taxonomy): domain Eukaryota; phylum Bacillariophyta; class Bacillariophyceae; order Bacillariales; family Bacillariaceae; genus Pseudo-nitzschia; species Pseudo-nitzschia pungens. Next base: position 3,963,945 of record CM074762.1, on the reverse strand, counting down.
CGGATCGAATCGATGAGCTCCTTTCGTTTTTGCGCAACTCAACAAGCAGATTGATTCGATCTTTAATCTTACGCTGCAAGTGAGATTACGGGTAAGGGTTTTACTGCAATCTGCGTAGTTACCGGTGCATCCCCCACGGGATACGGGTATGGTAAGTAACCTTACGAGACACAGGATGCACATCATTTTGACAACAATTTGAAAGCTGTTTGCCTGTCGCCGGCACGTCCACCCAAAAATTGGTTCGTGAGGTCGGGGTTATAGTATTTTTTATATATGGTACTCCGTGTTGATTCGATAGCAATAGAATCGGCCTCGTGGCTCAATGGTAGAGCTTTGGTCTTCGAAACCAAGGGTTGCGGGTTCGAGCCCCGTCGTGGTCATTTTGTCAGATGTTTTTGCACGCAGTTTCTTTTGTTCCTCTTTCCTTGTTGCGATGATTTGTTCTTGTTGTTAGTGGTCCAGAAACCGCTCTGCAGTCAAAGTAGTTCCGGGATTCCAAAAAGGTAACCTTACCATGACATGGTGCACAGTAAGTACTACGAGTGGGAAGCACTACTAGCTCCAAGAGGACACCATTGTTGTTGATGACTGCGACGAGCTCATTCTGTGATCAAAGTGCATGCTGTTGGTAGTAGTACTAGTAGTAGTAGTACTAGCCCTCTCTCTCTCTCTCTCTATTCGTAATGGTGTGACTAGTATTACTACTAGTAGTAGCACTACTATCCTCGTACTGAAATCTTTAGGGGACGCACAACTTGACAAAGCTTTTTTAAGTTGTATGAACGAACATATTTGGTCTCCTCCTTGAACTTACTTTGCACAACAGCACTCTCAACCAGTAATTCCTTCATTTATTTCATAAGAGATGCCTTCCCCCAACGATACAAAATGGCATCTGTCACTTCGTTACATCATACGATGTGGAAAGAAAAATGGGATGGCGGTTCGGAAATCGCAATGTGGTGCGATGCTTTCCTACTAGTGTGACTCACTCGTTTGCGCGAAAAAGAGACCAAATAAAAAATAATAATAATAATAACAATAACAATGCGATGTGTCTTTAAAATTATACTGCGTTCACTCGTCGTCGGGAATAATTCTGCCGGGTTGCATTTTTCCAAACCGGTTTTTTCGATCGCCGTCGTCCGCATTCAGTTCCTCGAACCAACCCTGGTCGTGGCTTCTTCCGATCGCTCTCTCTTTGGGCACAACGTAAGGGGTGCTGTCCTCGTCGTAGGAAGGCTCGACCCGCAACGTTCGCTCGCCCTGGATCTGACCCATGAGGTTGTTCAACCCATTGGTCAGACCCTCGAACGGATTCCGTTTTTCTCCGGCAGCCGATTCGTCTTTCGCCGGGGGAGGACCAATCATCTCGGAAATGCCACCCACGCTGGGGTAGGTGTCGTCCATGAATCGCACCAGGGATTTTTTGGCGTGGTTGAAGGTGTAGGTTTCGAAATAGGCGGGATTGCTCGGATCTTCGCTGGATTCGAAGCCAAGGTACTTCGCGTAGGGGTCCCGGGCGTCTTCCGATCCGACCGCCATCGCCGCGTACAGCTGCTCGATCTTCATGGTGATGTCGGCATACGGATCTATTTGCATGTTGTCCAATTGCTGGCCCAAGCGCTTCACTCCCTCTCGGAGACCTTCGGGCGTGATGCCACGAGACGGACAAAATTCGTCGATCATGTACTTTCGCAGAGCCGTTCCTCCACGGATTTTGAGGGCTTCTTCCAAAAAGACGATTTCCGGTGGAAAGTCACCAAAAAGTCGCTCTTCCTCCACAAAAAGTTTGCACATTTGTTGCGCCATGGCACACACCTGCGTGCATTCTTTGAGGGTGTAGAGAATGGGCGCGTCCTGCGAGTCTTTCTTGAGGTATCGCTTTGGGTCCCCACGGTACAGTTTGATTTCGTCTTCGTCGCTGTTTTCGAGAAAGTCGGCATCCACAACTTTCTTTTCCCAGTGCGCAACCATGCCCTTCAGCACGAGGTAGTTTCCGACTCGTTGGTACAGATCTCCGTCGCAGAAACTCAAAATTTCCAGGTTTCCAAAGTTTGGCCCCACTCGTCCCTCCGCATCTTGCATGACTTGCCGAAAGGGTCCAGAGATGTAATTTTCCATTGTCAGGTAATTGATGTGTAGTTTGTTCCAGACTTCTTTCGCTTCCTGCATATCTCCTCGCGAAGCTGCATTGAACGTCCATCTGGGGATGGTCTTCGACATTTTGTATCCCAAGCGATCACGATTGGCCAAGATGAAGTCGATGCCCTTGTTGGTGAGAGACGGGTGAGCAGGAATGGCGCCATCCTTCATGCATGCCTCCTTGAGATTCTCCAACAACTCGGGGACTTCGATTGTCTTCCAGTCGACGCGGTATTTCTCCCGAACTTCCGGGGGCACTCCGGGAAACATTTGCGCCAATCGAGCATCCGCTCCCAAATTGCTGAGTTTTACGGCCTTGCGCGTAACGACATCCATAACTTTCTGTCCTTGCGCGATGAATTCGGTTCCGCTTTCCTCGTCGACAACCATTGTGGTTACTTCGGGGCGCTGTTCGTATCTTCTCTGGGCTTCGTCCATGGCTTCTTGTTGCTTGGCCGTTCGAGGCGGTGTTGCGGTTGCGGTTGCGGTTGCGCTCGATGCTTCCTGCGCACCGTTCGTCGTTTCCCCGTTTGCATCCTCTATCGCTTCGTAAAACTGATTCGATCGTCCCTGGGTTTGCTTTTTCCTGTTCTTGGTTTGTCGTCGCTTGCCGAATAGCGCGGAAGACGACTCGACTTCGTAAGAAGACGGCGTCAACGAAAAAGGAGCCGCCACGGGTTTCCGCATCGTCGAGAAGGCGTCGGCTACACCATCGTTCTCGTAGGAAGACAGAAAGAGAAGGAAGAAGGCCGTCTGTATTTTCATAATTGTTGTTTCCGTCTAAAGTTCTTTCTTTTCCCGGTAAAGTTTTGCTTAGTGTGGATGAAAGCTACCTTGTCGCGAGATTAGTGGTGCTGATAGTGGATTGGTTTTCTCACCGTAAATCGGGGTTCTGACCTCTGAGCAAGGCGCTGATGTGCAATGGAAGAACGACACTTCCATTCCCGTACGGGTAATTAACTTACCGATACGTACTTTCTGTTCCTTGGAAATAAACGACATCAGTTTTTGTTGTAGTTACGGTACCGTTCAAGGCTTGCATATGCCGAGAGCAGTTCTCGATGACGTGATGTGAAAGAGCCAAACACGTGGAATACACAAAAGATATGCTTAGTACTAGCGGAAGGTAAGAGCTTCATGCAGTAATCGTAGCCTTGATTTTTTTTCCGCATGCTGAGGAAAACTCCGTGTAACCTTACCGTACGTATTTGCCATACCCCGGGTCTACTAGTGATTAGAAAGTAGTAGTGATATGCAAATTGTGAGCCCTATTGGTTAGTCTATTTGCTACAGTTCTAAGAGCCCTCCGAATCAGCGATTCTGTCGGCTCGCTGATTCTTTTATCCTTATCCTTAATCCAATCCCGAGTGGACTCGTGACTGTATTTTGGTGCACGGCATACTCCTCCATGGTACTGTTACGATTTAATAGGATCCCTGCAATAATAGGGGTGTACTCTCCTAATGTTAACCCGATCGGTTACAAAGGGAGCAGTTTCAATAGTTACAGTTCCATTGTTATGGGCCTTGATCACCTTGTAAGGTCCTTGTCGTGGGAAGGATAGTTTCGGAACAATGCCCTTCCTTTCCAGGGTGACATAGTCTCCTTCCTTATAGACATGGGGAATCCTCTTCTGATTCTCCCGGATATTACTCTTGTGGATACTCTTTTGTTTCCTTGCTTGGATTGCTTCCCAATCCACTGGAAAGTTCACGGGCATGAACATATCCCGTCCGAACACCAGTTGTGCTGGGGAATACCCCAGAGTTGTATGGATGGCGCTTCTAATAGCATAGGCCGCCTTGGTAGTGAACTCCTCAAAGGGGTCCTTCTCGTGGAGGTCTCTTTGTTCCAGGTTAAAGGACAATAGGCAGTCCTTCAGGACCTGGTGGATTCTCTCCAGCACTGAGTTGGATTGTGGGTTCCAGGCGCCACTGGGTTTTCTTTTCATCCCCATGTTGTCACAGAGCTCTTGGAACTCTGCTTTGAACTCACTTCCACCATCGAATCCGATTTCTTTTGGTCGAGGATATCTTGCTAGCCAGGTACTATCCAACAATCGTTGAGTTTCTGCTGCATTTGGTGAGTCCTTCAGGTGAGCCAGTTCAAACCATCCGGTCACTGGGTCCACCATGGTGAGAACATGGATGTGGTAGTCTTTACCATTCTTGTTGTGGACAGTTGCCGGTCCCCAGAGGTCCACATTGACCCTCTGCCATTTGGTGACTTCCACTGCTTTCTCCGGTAGTAGTCCATACTTCTTCCGGCCACTCTTTTTGAACATCTGGCACGTGTGACAGTGTTTACAGAGATCCTGAACGTCCTTTCGTAGGCCTTTCCAGGTGAACACCGAGCGTATGCTCTGTTCCATTCTCTTTTCTCCGGGATGGACCAACATGCTGTGGTACCATTCCATGACTCTGTCCTTGAGTTTGTCGGGAATCAGAATCTTTCCTTCTTTGTGGATTAGGTTGTAACCTTCCACCATTTTGGTGGTTAGTCGATTGTCATTTTCCAGAGCACTCATGATTCCTGTGTCCTTTTGCTGGTAGAACTGAATCATGTCCGGGGCAAGCGGGAATGCACTATTGCCCTGGAATTCTTCCGGCGCTTCTCCAAGCGGGAATAGGAGTTGCCGGAGGTGCTCTTCCTCATCCGCGTAGGTGAGGGGCTTATTTGGTGGTAGCCATTCCACCGTATCTGCTGGGTCATCCGTAATATCCAGTCGTGATAGTGCATCTGCTGCATCGTTGTCTTTGCCAGCCACATGCTTGACTACCGGGTGGAACTCCTCCATGAGGAGTCTCCACCGGACCATCCTTTGGGTGGGCATCTGCTGATAGAGCAGGTTAAGGTGGTCTGTGTGAATAATCACATCTTGTCCTCGTAGGATTCCTTCGAATGCCTTCAGGCCTTCTACTATGCCCAGGAGTTCTTTTTCTCCAACAGTGTAGTTGAGCTGCGCCGAGTTCAGCTTCCGGGTGTAGAAACCAAGGGGCTTGCCATCTTGGCATACAGTTGCTCCCAGTTGCCTATCGCTGGCGTCTGAGTAGAGATGAAATGGTTTCGTAAAGTCCGGGAATGCAAGCTTAGCTTCATCTGCGAGCATCCTCTTCGCCTCCATGAAAGCTTTCTGCTCTGCTGGACCCCAATACCAGTTCATTTTGCCCTTTTTCCCTGCGAGTTTGTTCAGAGGGGCTAGGATGTGGGAGCGGCGCTTCCACATGTCCCTGTAAAAGTTTACCATTCCAAGAAACATCTTGAGTTGCTTGGTGTTCTTGGGGGCTTCTAGTCGTTTCATCGCCTCCAGCTTCTTTGGCTGGGGCTGAATGCCTTCTGTTGTTAACAGAAATCCCAGGTATTCCACTTCTTTTTGCATGAAAAAGGATTTTCTGAGGTTGGCTCGGAAGCCAGCATCGTCCAGTCTCTGTAGGACTGTATCTATTTTGCTGAGGTGATCCCGTTCGGACTCGCCTTCCCTCTGTATGATGAGGATGTCATCGATATAGACGAGGACATAGTCCAGGTCCCCTAGTAGGTTCATCATGACTGACTGGAAGATATCAGGTGCACATGCAATTCCCATTGCCAATCGTTTGTAGGCATATTTTCCCCATGGTAAAATGGTAGAGCAGATCTTCTGGCTCTCCTTGCAAATGGGAATGGTATAATATCCCTGGGACAAGTCAAGCGCCGTAGCTGACTTGAACTTTTGTAGTCTTTGGATCGTTTCCCCTATTCGTGGTAGTGGGAATGGTTTCCTTTGGATGGCTGCGTTCATCTTTCGAAAGTCGGTTAGGACGCGAATGTCCCCTGTCTTCTTGGGTTGACAGAAGGTAGGGGATGCCCACGGTGAGTCGTCATCGTGGGGGAGTTTTTCCAATACCCCGATGTCACAGAGCCTGGTGATCTCCTTTCGTAGTGCCTGTTCAAAGGCATGGGGTACGGAGTAGTACCTCTGCCGGACCGGTTTGACCCCTGGTTGGAGTTCAATGGACACCGGTTCTATATTTTTGAGCAGACCCAATCCTCCTCCAAAGAGTGTTGGGAATTTCTTCAGTGTTTTCTTCAGAGCTTCCTTGGACGCGTCTGTAATCTCCAGGTCATTGACCATAGCATCTATATCGACTTTGGAGTAGTCGGCGTCCAGGATTTTGGCTTGCCTTTCTTCCTCTTGTTGGAGGATTGGACTTTGTGTGTTGGCAAAGAATACTGCCTCACATTTGTCCGGGTCAGAGAGCTCCCCCATCCCCTTCATGGGAATAGAGTCACCCTGCCATTCGATCGTACGGGAGCTGTATTTTATATCCAGTCCCAGTTGTGCCATTAGATCGGATCCTATAATCATGTCATAGGGTACTTCCTCATGGTGATGATACTCATCCACTTGGAAGGTCCATTTGATGGTCTTGGAGTTTGAAAATTCTATCAGCCTTAGTCCCACTGAAGCCGCAGACTTGGTTCTGAACTTACCTCCATATGTGTTATAGGTGACAGATCTTTGGTCTCGGTTCGTTAGTTGACTTCGGTTGACAAAGTGCCTTAGTATGATGGATTTGGAGCACCCGGAGTCGAGTAGGCCCCGGAGCATCCTCCCCCTTCCCTTGTGGTCCAATACCTCCACACAGACGTCCGCAAATCGATTGATAATGCGTGGTCCGGTGTGGATGGTATTGGCCATTCAGTTGTGGGATCCTTTCTTTTTAAAGGTCTTTCTGTACTTTCTTCTGTACTCTTTGAGTTCCCGTTCGGAGATGTCGATCTCGTCATCGGAGACTTCGTGGTCAGCTTGGGCCGTGGCCAGTACATAAGAGTACTCGTGGTTCGATAGGTTCCTTCCCCAGTGGGGTTTGGAGTGTTGCTCAGCGTCTGAGTCTTGTTCTTTTGCCACAAAATGCTCCTTGAGCAAGTTGATGGTCTCCCGGTCGAACTTTCCCTTCTTAGGGGGTCCGCCGGTTAGTTTCCAGCATTTGCCGGCATGGACCTTGCCACAGGTCTTGCATAGCTGTTTGTTGCTGTTGTCCACAGGGCGCTTCTTTTTGCCAGGAGACTTCGCGTTTCCTCCCCCAGATGCGGCCTTGGGGTTCTTCTTGGGGCCACCGGTTTGTTTCTCGAGGTCCGCGATGCGCTTGCGGAGTTCATCCTCGTTCCGGATGGTGATTTCCAAGTTTTCGAGCTTGTCGATGGTGGTGTTAAAGGGGTGTTTGTAGACGTCCCAGCTGATGTGCTCCAGTTTCTCGCGTTGGGAGTGGGTCATGTTGGCATCTAGGATTTCCTTCATGTCCTCTTCCGAGTAACTGGATGGTGCAGTGCCTTTTGCAGCGCCACTCTCCCAGAGGCAATCGGGTAGATAGCTCTGTAGCTCGGCCATACGGTTTGCCCATGAGCGAATACCGTGTTTCATGTCGATTTTCGTGTTCCGGATGAATCTCCGGAGCAGAATGTAGGACCGTTTGCCATTCATGTCATTGCCAAAGATTTTGAGCTTGAGGGCGTGCATACACTCCTCAATGATATCCTTTCTGTACTCCTGGGTTTGGTAGTACTGGATGAGGGTACTTGAGACCCTTTTCTTTGGGACCGGACCGTCAAGTACGGTGGGTTCCGGTTCTTGTTCGGACGCCGCCGTAGCAGTCGTGTTGTCGGTCTCGGTTGGGGCGCTGGCGCCCTCCACCGCCTCTTTGGATTTGTCAGCGGGGGGTTCCTTAGGAGGTTCCTTAGGTTCCCGCATGGCAATCCTCTCGAGTTTTTGTTGGATCAGTTGGTTGTTGTGTACCTTGTGTCCTGGTTCGGCATAATATGTCCGGCCCAAAACCATCTGGACAATAGAGAGTGCCTCGAGGGAGAGGATTCTCTGGAGGACATCCAGTTTCTGGTCTCCTTGGAGTTTCTCGTTGTTAACAATTTTCTGGTCAAAGTCTCGCTTCCAGATGATGAAGAGTTCCGGTCTTTCAGTGCCGGTGAGTACCTTCAGATAGTCACTGAAGGCCACTCCCCCTTTCTCGGAGTCTATGCTCATCTTCACAGCACTGGCGTCTTCCGGCCAGTCCTCGCGAGTGAAGGTAAAGGGTTTCTGTTTGGTTCCTTTAGACGCCATGGTGGGTTAATCAGTTATTTTATTTAATCTAGTTACACTATTTCTGTTATCTTTGCTGCTTGTGTCGAAATTGAGCAAGAATGATTGCTCAGGTCCTCCAGTCCTTTTTGCTGGGCTTTGGCACTGCTCTCGTGATAACTCGTGTTGTAACTGATTTTCCCCCTGGTTTGTCCAGTGGTGGGAGTTGTTTCTCTCTTTAGTTCCCGGGAATCCTGTGGTTCTCCGGAGTTGTTTCTGTTTTTATTTTGTGGGATTCGATTCCCGTGGTTCTCCGGCGTTGCTTCTCTGTTAAGCGGTCACCGGGCCGGTCCCACTTCCCGTTTCCCGTGGGATCAGTGGTGTTCGGGCATTTATTATATACCTTTCCGGATATCCGTATATTTCGGTTGTGGTTGGCATCCCCTCTCCGGTCTGTCCATCCCCTCGGTGTTGGTCCAATTAGTCCATTCACTGATTCATGTGTCACTTTTTTGGCACATATTTTCGTATTTTTCGATTATTTCTGTTGTCGACCATGGTCCTGTTTAGGTCCTTAGGTGTCTCTGTTGCTGCAGTTGCTCCTTGTAATGGAGCCAACTGTTGCTGGGGTTGGTCTTCCTTAGTGCTGCAGACACCGGATGTCCTTTCCCCTGTTTGCTTCTATGCGCCTCCATTTTTCGGCAGTTTCTTCGGTCCCGTCGGTTTGTCGACCGATCGGTCCCTTCTCTTGCTCATGGTCATCAGCGCTCAGCTTGATTTTAAAATCATGCCATACCCCGGGTCTACTAGTGATTAGAAAGTAGTAGTGATATGCAAATTGTGAGCCCTATTGGTTAGTCTATTTGCTACAGTTCTAAGAGCCCTCCGAATCAGCGATTCTGTCGGCTCGCTGATTCTTTTATCCTTATCCTTAATCCAATCCCGAGTGGACTCGTGACTGTATTTTGGTGCATGGCAGTATTCATATCTTTTCCATCTTGTTGCCTTGTTGAGACACTTCAAACTGCTGCTACCACTTGGATTAATGCCACATCGTGCTATTACTTTGTGTGTTTCAATTATTTAACAGGAAGGACTATCACAAGTATTGATTCACAATGATGAAAAGCAAGGTGATATCAAATATTCGAAGCCTTTTGTGGATTTGGTAGTGACAGGTGTATGATGATAATGCATAATTTTGATGGTTTTGCAGTAGCTGTACTAAGAGACATTTTTTGTGTGGGACTGGTGGGTTGGTGCAAAGAATAGTACAACAACGAGAATCCTGATGACATTACCGTCAACAAGTACACAGGTTGAGTTTGTCCCAGGAACTTGATGAAGGTTGAGTTTGTGCTAGGAACTTGATGAAATTATTGTTTGTATGCCATTTTACAATCTGCTCTAAATGAAGAGGCAGGATTGTCTGGCAAATCTAGAGTGCATAATATGAATGTAGTATTATTTGGAACCCTCTCTCTTTCAATGGTAGACATCATGTGAGAAGTCAACAACAAAGGTTCACGACAAAGTGACAGTTTACGAGGGAACAGGAACACATTTAATGTATCTAGAATTCCAAGAGTGCCGGTCAGTACACGCACAGTAGGACTCTTTTATCTGCAGGCATGCAACAAGAATTTTGCACACCTAGAGGTTTGTTCTTCCCCCGTAGGCGACAACATTGAACCATGCCAGAAAGTACAGTAGAGCCGAGATTGCGCCTAAACTGAATAATCCAGACTGAAAACCATACGGATTTCATCTCCTTTCTCACATATAAATGATCAAGACACAACAACTGAAACTACTGACTACAAAACATGGGCTACTTCTATAAGCAAACAATACTGAACACTTGAATAAATTCAACTGCCCATGTATAGATATTTCATTTTGACTTGTCCTCCTTGGCTTTTTCACTTTGACCACTGGTGCACATACTGTATTCACATCAACTTCAATGATCAGATATTGTCCAGGACACAGCATCATTCTCAAAAACGCAAATCCCACAAAGGAACAAGACCATCTCCGTATACATCAACTGTGAAAAATCGCTGCATTATTTTTCTCTGATACAATTTCAGCTCCTAATTTTAATTCTGGCCCTTTCTGAACAATAAAATAAATTTTTATTAAGCATGATCTGTTCAATCAAAACCTAACGTTAGTGTCAAGACGACAAACACGACCATGAAGATACCAAGCCAGAGCATGAATTGGGCAATTCGAATGGTCGAGCCAAAGCTGGTGTAAAAAGTGCCGGGTGCGAATTTTCGTTGCTGTGCTATCCTTCTGCTGTAAATGTACAGAGCTGCGGGGAATGATATCGCAAGCAGAAAACCTGTAGTTCCTGCATAATCAGTAATGGCACCCAATTCTCTAACGAAAATGCCACATATAATGGGCGGAACACTAGCCAACAGTCTGAAAACCGTACGGAGCCATCGATCCTTTTCAACTTCGTGTATGCGCTTGCCATAGTACGCACCGAACAGATTGTTGCCGAGTGTGATTGCGTTCAACGGATACGCACTGACAACGTCGATTGCCGGAAATAACACGACATACATCGAGACGGCTCTGGTCCAGGGTGCTGCGCCCACAAGATTGCCTTCGTCGTCCCAATGTCCCGTGTTTGCATGAAAGTAGCTCCAACTGAGATTTGACGATTGCTCAACCGTCTCCCCAAACGCCGCACCCAACGATAGTCCTAGTACAAGATAACCGGTCGTCGTGAACACATTCGTAGCCGTAAATACATGGCTAATACTGCGCTTGTCGCCGACAGGGTGAGCCAGTCCTGGAATTGAATGATGATAAACGTTGGCAAAGATCAGTATAGGTAGTGTCTTGGCGATACCATCCCATCGAAAAGTGTTTTTGTTGATGGGATATTCTTCGCCAACCGATATCGTCGTGGTTGTCGACATTTTTGACATATCGTCAGCACACAGCCCAGACGTCCCGATCATCAGAAAAAACATGAGGAACCGACAGCCCGTCAAAAAGACCTGCAATGGAATTTGCTCGTCAAGCTCCATGCACGACAGCGGGACAACTGCGCAACCAAAAAGTATGGCGTAACACAGGTAGTTCAAAGACTCAGCAGATGCTGCTGTCGTTGCTACAAGATCAAAGGCACTGTCGACTTGATTGATGTCTCCCACGGAAAATATAGGAAACGCACGTGCCATAGCAGAGGAAAAGATGCTGGTGTATGCCCACAATGTTCCCAGCATATAAAGCGAAAGTACCAGTGTGAAAATATGCAGACCTCGTTTTCCCAGAAACACTCGGCACAGAGAATTCATCTCAAACTTTCGGTCTTTTACAATATACTTTTTTGGCTTGAGAACCACAACACTCTTGTGATCTCGTCCCTGCAAGCTCTTGTCCAGATCCGCCTTGGAAAAGGCATTTTGCAAGGATTCGAACGAGAGCTTCTTTTGAATCTCTGGTTTCTTGCTCTTTCGACTTTCACGATCATTCCGGTTTTCTTGTTCTTGCAATAGACGCTGCCTTTCAATCATTTCCGGAGGACGCAGGAGAACTCGTGGTGTATTCTGATTGCCAGGAGTTGCACCGCCCCACTGCTGATCGTGTCTTCTCCAGTGCATTTTGTTGTCCAGCATGGCTTCCGCCCGAGCCATGGTTTCCAGCATACTAATAGCGCGGATAAGATTGAAGAATGAATCGAGTCAGAAAAATACGGGACAACGGTCTGAACACCCGAGGTCACATTTAGAAATTCATCGATGATCGAAACACGATGACAAATAATGGATACTTTATTTGGAATGATTCACGCTAGTCGAACTTACTAGTCTTTGGCAATGTCTGATCCGATAGCGGAAACGACCAGCAAGATGGAGGATAACAGCAAACCACTCTGAACAAAGGCCCAGGGAATGGAAAGAAAACCGCCTCCTAGAATGTAATTGATTGTAAAGCAGAATGCAACGAGCGGAGAAAAACCACCGGCAGCCTCCGCTTTCTTTTTGGCTGATCGTTGAATTGGCCCTGTCCAATACGGAGAGGCAGCGGCAGAATACGAACCCGACGACGATTCGACGTCGTCGTAATCTCCATTCGTACTACCATAAGCCTTCGGCGATCTTGTCGCAGTCAAGGCACGTAAGTCCTCCATTTCGTTCAATCGGGTGGGTATACGATACAGTAACCTTAGTCGAGACGGCTTCGAAAATTTTGATCTAACAACACCGAGGAATATTGGATATCGGTGGATGGCAATGGTCAAGTCCCGTGCTTCGTAGTGACAAAAAAAGAAAGAAGAACCAATAGCACGCATCAAATCGAATCAATGCATCGTCGGAAGGATTTTAGACGAACGTCACGAATACGTAGGAAACGTACGAGCATTGAGAGGCTCGGTCGGTGCCTTCTTTTGATGAGAGAACAGAAGAATTGTTTCCTTTTTGTTCGTTTCGAACTTTTCTTTTCCATCCGCGATTCATTAACTCCTGAATAAACTCCAACTTGTCCCAATCGTACGAGTAACTACTGTTGGGCAAGACACAGGTCACCGCAACTGCAGGATGCGGGTGGGGACACGCCCGCACCACCACGCGCACCACCTGTGAACTTGCCGCGCGCGCCGTGACGAGCACTACGACGTATGTGAGGAAGGTCCCAATGGTAGGTAGGTAAGTGTCACGAGAGGGCCGACAGCGCGCGTACCGTAGACGGGCACAACGCGGTGCCCGCACAAGGTACGCAGCCGCTATCGGGCACGGAGGTGCGGGACGATGCCTTCCCCATCTGCTCACCTCATTGTCCCTTGGCCAACACCAAGCCGACGACAATGAGGAGTGCTGTTCCCTGTGGGAGCGGATCAACAAAACTATTCCTTTCTCCCCAGCCATACACCTCCACACAATACACACCAATACCAACACCACCCACGCCCACACGCTGGCTACCCCAGCACGCTGGCTACCCCAGCCCCCGATCCAGCCGATCACGATCCTGCCGATCAACCCCGGACCACACCGTGCCCCCCTGCTGGCTACCCCAGCACACTAACCACCCCAACACCACCCCGATCCTGTCGATCACGATCCTGTCGATCACGATCCTGTCGATCACGATCCTGTCGATCACTCCCACCTCACGATCCTGTCGATCACTCCCACCCCGTCGCCAACACCACGCGACTCCCCACTGGTTGGCTACCCCATCCATACTCCCGCCACCCGGTCCCGCCGACCACCCGCCCCGGACTACCCGCCCCGCCAACCAAAAAAACGCGGTTTCCCCTATCCCCTACACCGAGATACCCCCGCGCGCCAGCCCCAAACTTTTGACACCAACCCTGACACCACCCCTCGCCAACCAGAGCGATCGAACCGTTAACACATCCCCTAGCGATCGAACCGTTGACACATTCCCTCGCCAGCCCCTCCCTGACACTTAACCTCGCCAATCCACAACTTCCCACCCAACCCCTCCCCTGCGCACCCACTCCCCCACTCTCACAAACCCGATCTCATTCAACCACACAAACAAGTCCCGAACATACACCATGCCCCCCATCCCGGAACTCGCCCAGCTCCAGATGCGTTGCCTATCTTCCGGCTTCCTGAATTTCTCCGACGCCCCACCGACCAACCGCAACACCACCGACAATACCCGCAAATCATTCCTCCTCTCCCTCGGAAAAGCAGCAAACGTCGCCCACCGTTCCAACTTGTTGAACACCCTACACCCCAGGTACGCATACCTCGACGAACACCACGTCCTCCAGTGTATCCACTCCCTCGTCGCGTGGACGGCCGATGACGACACCCTTCACTACGTTGGCATTCCGTCCGACTCCATCCAATCCGACACCCTCGTCGCCATTCCCCCGTCCTCCTTCCACACGAGCTTCCTTGGTATTGCCCCCCAAACCTCCGCCGCACTTTTCCGAACCTGGACCGATCCAACCCACCTCCCCGACAGTTTCATGAGCGCCACTGACCCTAAGACACAGGTTGGTCCCACCGACCTCGGCCACGACGGGACGGCCGCCACCACCCCCCAGTTCGTCCTCCTCCCTACCATGTGGCCCGCCACACTCGCCATCCCCACAGGCACTCGCCTCGGCGAACCCCTCCCTCCCAACACCTATGACGAAGGATTCACTGCTTGGTGGAAAGCCCTCTGTTTCCTCCACACCAAGAACTCCGGCCACAGCCTCCACACCCACCACCAACTCTTCCACAAAGAAAATTGGACCAAAGAAGGACAAAGCGGCCACACCATCCTCACCCAACTCCCACAGAACGACCTCAACCCACTCCCGACCCGCCTACAACCTTCCAACCCTACCCCCTCCTGTGTGGACGCCTCCCAACCACTAATACTCGGAATCCGCCTCGCCCGCCTACGCGACCTCTGCTCTGCCCTACCCCTGGCTACCCCTGCCACCGGCAATCCCGAGACCCCACGCACCGACCCTCCCCCACCGGGACAATTTACCCACGCCGACATGCGCACACTCCTCACCGAGGTTGTCCGCACTACAGGCACATCCCCGTCCACCGCGCGCAGCGATGACGACCGCACCACCCTCACTCGACCGGCACTCTCCTGGAGTGCAGCCCTTGCCCGGATCGAGGGGGAGGGCGCCACGCTCACCGTACGCCACGCCACACTCTACCCTACCATTATCGAAATCTTCAACAACAAAAACGTTTCCCAACAGGTCGAGATCTTCAACGGCGAGCTCTCCCGCATGCAAACCAAATGTCACACCGAGAACACCCTTACCTACAACCGCATCACCCGCGGCATGTTCGACCGCACCCTCCTCAAAGTCATCACCAACTTCATCGTCATCTCCTCCCCGCTTGGAGACAATGCCGACTGCCTCGATACCGCATTCTCGATCTTCAATCTCCTCCGCGTTCCCCCGAACAGCAACTCCTTTAAGTCCCGGACCCAATCGGTCCGCTCCTACGAATCCGAGGCGCTCCACGAGGAAAACTCCCGTCGACGCACCCGTACTACCAACACTACCCTCTTCATCGACGGCTCCCAAACCCACCCTAACGATGAGATTTATGCCGGCCACAACCTCCTCCTCTTCCTCCGCACCCTCTCCAAAGACGCCGAACAAAGTGTTCTGTACAAAGGCATCGAACAACTCCTCAACACTATGACCGCACCACGCACATCGGCGTGGCTCGAACGCACGGTCCAGACCCAACCCCACCTCCGACACAGCATGATCACCATGCTCCAGGAAGGTATGGTCGCCGTCCTCGTCCTTGCACAAATCCCGGAAGTCCTTACCCACGTCTCCACCGATGCCCCATTGCCCTCCAAGGGCTACGTCAGTGCTCGCGACAATTTCAACGCCCTCAACCGACTCATTGAGCAGGCAACATACGGCCAGCACCTCAATACTTTCTCTACCCCTCCCGCGACTTTCTTCTGGTGGGAAAACCACAGACGCGTCGCCGACCGCGCCCGCTCCCGGTCCTCCCACGAGCCTGACAACCCCCGCGACAGCAAGAAACCTCGCCATACCCCGTCCGGCACCACTGGCCCCCAACGCGCCGACCACTCCCGCACCCCCTCGCCAGCCGACGACAAAGACAAAGCCCGTGGCCTCTTCACCCTCACCTCGGGTACCTCCCGCCCCCGCTACGACGAGCCTTTCGGCAAGAAAGGCACCCGCCTCTGCATGAGCGCTAGCTTTGTGGGCTTCCAGTGCACATACGGTGACTCCTGCAAGTTCTTCCACGCGCACACTTGGAAAGGACTCTCCGCTGCCGACAAGGAAAAGGCCAAGCAGTATGTCACCAAGCATGCCGTCGTCGCTTTTGCCCCCAACAGCGGCGCCCCTTCCGACTCCGACCGAGGTTAGTCCTCCCTCCCCTCTCCTCGTCCCCGCCCTTTTTGCCCTTCCTTTAACCCGTAATCCCATATGTTAACCCTTTACTATGCCCACTCCCTCTCTACCTCTCGCTTTAGACTACGTCAACTATCTCCCGATCTATACCCCCTACACTCCCAGCCACCCTGTCCCCCCCTTTGTCCCTCTGTCCGCAACGAGAACCACCACTCCTCCCCCTGCCCCCTCGGCCGACCCCCCCGAGTCCCCTTGCCTGTACCCCGGCATCCTCCCTGATCCTCCCACCGTCCCCGCCGGCAAGCGCAACACCCCTACACCACCGCCAGCGATTCTCTCCCCTCACCCAACGCGCGACCTTAGCCCCTCGGAACTCGCGTCGTGGGGGACCACTCTCCACCCTGCAGTCCACGGCGTCCTCCACAACACCCACGGTAAGCCCCACGCTAACATTTCGTTTCTCGGCGACATTCGCCTCCGCCACATCGTCCCCTTTCTCCATGATTCCCCCTTCCTCTCTCCCTCCGCTCGCACCGCCTGGGACCGCGCCTATCCCCCCGCCCGCCTTTACCGAACACTCCACGACACATACTTCCACCTCGACTCCTCTTCCATCCGGGGTTACCAGTCGTACACCGACTTCCGCTCCGAAACCACCCTCAACACTGACCGGATCCGACGCTCCTCGGCCGCCCTTCTCCACTGCCAGATGAACGTCCCCCGCCTTGTCCGCTACCTCGCCGGCCCGCACCTCGCGGTCCATCGCGACGTCCCCTCCATTATGCGCCGCCTTCGCCTGGGGGTGAGTGCCCCCATCCGCCGCGAGGTTCGCCGCATTTTCACCACGGGGGCCCCCCGCCTCTGCCGTGGCCGGTCCACTGACCGCAATTTCTGGACCTACTACCGCTACGGCAACCATGCCTCGGCTGCTGAAGACCCATCCGAACTTATGAAAGTCCTCTGCAAGGACTATCGCCGCGGCAACACCATCCTTGTGGACCCTCGTTTCTATCTGTTTATCCCCAACCTCCACTTCACTCCACTCGGCATCGCCGACCGCAACAACCCCTGGAAGAAGTCTCGCCAAATCTTCGACGCTTCTTTTCGCCCCGCCGTCGACTCCATGTGTATCAACGACTGGACGAACAAGACCAATGAGCCCGATGTCACGTTCCCTGGCTCTTTCCAGCGGTTCCTCGTTCACGTTTGGAACATGCGCATCTCCTTCCCTCGCTCCGCAATCCTCATCATCGACAACGACGTCTGCAACGCCTTCCGCCTCTGCAAACTCAACCCCGAGGTCGTCCCCATGCACGCCTACCAAGCGTGCGGCTACCTCGGTTTCGCCACCGGGCAGTCCTTCGGCGGTTGCTTCTGTCCGTCCAACTGGGACCCTCTCTCCCAGGCACGGATCCAACAGGCCCAGTACTTGTGGCGCCATGAGCCCGACGACACTCTCCGCCGTGCGTCCCGCTACGTTGCCCGCATGCGCCTCAGCCCCGAGATCCCCCCCGCGGAGCACCACACGATCGCCCAGGCAAACCTCGACACCCTCAACCACGGCGTCTTTGAGGACCGCGAGTGCCCGATCCCGGGTCGCCCGCGGGTCCGCCTGGCCCCTGCTATGCCTATGCAGGTCGATGACCTCTTCACGGCGGACGTCCGCGCTACCATCCGCTTGACTTCCGCCGCTAGCATTGTCGCCCTCGAAGACGTCTTCGGCCCGGACCATCCCTGCCAAGAACAGATTCTGTCCCAGGATAAACTCGATCTGGCCTACACCGAGGAACGCCTCCTCGTAGGCTTCCTCGTCAACACGCGCACCATGACGGTGCGCTTGTCCCCCCGTCGTCGGGACAAGATAGTCTCCTACCTTGAGCAGGAACATTGGCTTATCCCTGGTAAGCAAGCGACTATCCGCGACTTGGCCACCCTCTTGGGTCTCCTCGGCGACGGCTTCCAACACTACCCCTGGGGCCTCGCCCACCTCCTGGTCTTTCGGGACATCCTCCGCTCCTGCATTGCCCAGGGATACCACCGAGCCAAACGTCTCGTCAAGCGCCGCCCGCTTCCCCCCCACTACAGTTCGATGCCCTCCGACCTCCAAAGTTGCTTTACTTGGCTCCACCAGACCGAACAGGCGGCTTTCATCTGGCGCAACCGTGCAACGGTCCCGATCCCCGCTACTACCATCCCGACCCTCCGCGCACTCTACGAGTACCTGAAGGGGCCCGGCCTGTGTTCCACCCCTATTGGGCACCTCATCCCTCGGTGTTTTGCGCTGGACCACAACACCACAGACGCTTCCCATACCGGCATTGGCGCCGTCCTTCCCGCCCCCCGGGTCTTCTGCTTCCTCCCATACTCCGCTGCTCTCCACGCGCGAACCCAGCTTCCTAACACGCATCCGGACTACGTCCACATCAACACACTCGAGTTCCTAGGGGTCTTCCTGTGTTTCCTCATTGGTCAGCTCTGGGTCGCTGACCGGCCTCACGCATTCCCCCCGGCCCCGGTTCTGCGTTCGTCCTGCGACAACAAGGCCGCCATCGCTTGGTGGACGAAATCCTCCACCAAGTCCACCCTCGGCCGGAGCGCTATCCTCCTTGCCGCGACATACCGCAAGGACTCCCCCCTTGGCAGCGTCGTGGATTACATCCCCGGGTCGGACAACGCCCTTGCTGATGCTGTCTCTCGTCCCCACGAACTTTTCACCCCCCACAATTACTCATACTCCTCCCTCCCCTATCCCACTCTTCTCCACCAGATTTGCACTCAGCACGCGCGCTTCGCGTCCTGGACTGCTTTCCTCCCAAGTCCCGAGCTTGTCTCTCTCCTGGGTTCGACGCTGTCCTCCGACTACGCAACGGCTCCCCCCACAACCCTAAAGAAGCCCGGACTGTTCTTACCCGCCGCCTCCATTTTCTCTGGTGGTGCACTCACCTCGGTATCTTCCCAGCACTGTTTCCTGTGATCGACTCCCGCATCACCACCGAGGCCCTGAACCTCCTCCTCGCTAACTACGCCCGCCATCTCCTCACTGGCCACAGCCTCCTTTGCAAGTGCATCAAAGCTGACACCGCTAGCAAATATCTCTTGGCTGCCAGTACCCTTCTAGCCCATTTTGACCCCGTCCCTGACCGGGATGCCCGCAAAGAGTCCCCGCTCCGCACCGGCTTGTGCCCGGACATCACCGCTGTCCTCCGCGAGGCCCGCCGTTACGAGTCGGTCCCCGACCGCAAGGAACCAGTCACCATCGCCATGCAGCAACACCTCCTAACTGCCTCGGCTACCGAGCCCCCCGATTCCCTTCCCGCCACCCTCGCGGACTGGCTTACCGTTGGCCTCGCCGCTGGCTTCCGTAAGAGTGAGTGGTGCCAGACTCACAGCCACCGGTGCCTTGGCACGTTTGCCCGCAGCCCTTCGGGCGACTGTGTCGCCCTCATCCCGGCTGACATCACCCTGTTAGACCGCCATGGGAACCTCCTCCCCCACCCTTCCGGCCTCGCCTCCCCCAGCTCCGTGATGCGTGTCTGCGTCCGATGGCGATGGCAAAAGAATGGCGAACGGAATGCTGTGAAAGGATTTTCTCGCAACTCAACCGCTTCCCTTGATTTGGTCGCGGCGTGGTTGCGCATCCTGGCCCGCTATTATCGCCTCTTTCCCGCATGGGCCCCCCATCCCGGCCCTTTGGCGGGCCCCCTCGCAGTCTACAGCCCCTGCCCCAAGGTGGCCGTTTACGTGGTCGACTCCGACGTCGAGACCACCCTCCGCTCCCTTGCCCGCGACGTCTACGGCGTCACCTCTCCGTCCGCCCTCAAAAAATTTACATGTCATTCTATTCGCGTTGGCGCGTGCTGCATTCTCCAGGCCGCCGGCGCGTCTCCCGAATTTATCAAAAAACAGCTCCGGTGGAACAGCGATTCGTGGCAAATTTACACCCGCGACCTCCACATCCTCTCTCACCAGCATAACGCCATCCTCACGGCTGGCGCCGCCCGGCCCCCCGACCGCTGGTAACTTTCACGGTCTTCTTCCACATCCGTGTCTACTCCCCCCCTCCCACGATGCCTAACCCCCCACGATCGCCTCCGTACACATCCCTTACTAAGCGCCCAGTTACACCCCGTTTTATTATTTTACAACAAACACGTTTTATTTTACGATCTATTTTCCGTTTCAGCATGGTTTTCCCACCGTTTCTCCTCCTCCTCTCCCTACCCCTGACCATGGCTACACCCGATCCCCTCTTCCCGTGCTTGTCCACGGACTGGGTCCTCTTTGCCCACCTCCCACTGGTCTTCGCATAATTCCCACTCTGGACTCCTCCCAAACACCACCTAGCTTTGTTGCCGCTCCCACCATGCTTGCCACCTCGTTCCTCGCGAGGGCCCGACGCCTCCTCGACACCATGAGCCAGGCCATTACCCTCATCACCAACCCAACCCCCGTCGGCGTCTTCCGTTGTTTCAACCGCCACGGCGACACCCTTGAAGCGGCCGCCCCCACCGCTCCGTTTCGCCCCCCCTTCACCCTCCCGGTCGACCTCCCACCTTCCTCCCTCCAGGACTTTGAGACTTACGTCGGCCTCTACGTCGATTTCCTTGCCGCTTGCTCCAAAGCCGACTGGCCCCGAGCTTCCACCCACGCCAAAGACCTCAAGACCCTCCTTCCCTTTCAGGGCATCCCGGAGGACCCTTCCCCGTCCGCCGGCGACTCGCCCACGTCCGCGTCCGCCCGAACCCATTCCAGAAACTCCTCGGTTTCTCTCCGTTCTTCCGATTCCGACTCTCCTCTCCCTTTTGCTCCTCTCGCCCACGGAGCGATGGTAGTGCCGCCCGCGCCCGCGGGAAATCCTGCTCCTGTCCTCCCACTCCCGGGCCCGCCCGCTCCCCGCTCCCCTGCCCAGCCTGAGCCTACTGCTATCTCGTTGACCATCGCCCTCCTTGAGGGCCACCTCAGCAGCCCACCTTCCGACAGAAAGGTCCTGAACGCTCTTCCGCTCACCTCTGCCAATCGAAACCTCACCGGCTACTCGGACAGCCCGCTCGACACCCCCACCGGTCCCCGCCCGTGGCTCGCCAAGTTGCAAACCCTGTACGCCAACCCCGCAGGTGCGGCTGTAGCCTCTGCCTTGGCAGAATTGGACATGGCCCACCCCTACTGTCCCCATTACCAAACCGCCGTCACCAACTTCCGCCTTGCCTATACCGTCTACCACGGTGTTCACTACGCCGAGCCCGTTCCGGCACCCACCACCGCTGCCATCGACCGTCTCCTAGCCCGCGTTGCCGCCGACCGTCCTTCCCTCGAAGTCCCGCTTTCGACCAGCCACGCCCCCAACCAGCCCTTGGTCGCTACTCTCAACGCTCTTGGGCTTGAGTACTCCCCCGGCGCCGAAGTGGCCACACGTCTGGGCACCGACGCCTGCCCCTTCCTCCTGTGCCTCCATGTCCCCACCCTCATCGACTACCACGGGCACTACGTCTTCGGTGTCGTCATCCCTAATGGCCGCCTCCTTTTCCCTTGCTCCACGCGGGGCAAGGTCTTGTGCCAATTCACCGCGGAGACCACCCAAGACCGCTTAATGGCGAATGTCGCCACCGCCTACGGCGCTTCCCGCAGCACGCTCGCCCCGATCTCAAGCTATGCCTTTGTCTTCCCTCCCGGTCGCGCTTCCACCGCCGCCCTTCCCCCGGCCCCCGCCGCGGGCCCACTTGCTCCGGCCCCCGTGGGACCACTTGCTCCGGCTCCCGCCAACGCCGCCTAGGTTGCCTAACTGTTCGCGCCCTGCGCTTTAAGCCCCGTTAGACAACCATCCCACCCTATTTTTTCATTTTTTTTTTTTTTTTTTCCCGGCTGTACTCGTCAACTTCGAGAGTGGCGGTGGCTCGACTTTCCATTCGCGCTTCACCCCCTCTTCGAGCGGGTTCACGAACTCTCCTCTCCACCCGTTGTGGCAAGGACTCTCTGTGCACTGTACTAACCCTACATACCCCTACTACATAGGGGTCCCACCCCGATTAGGGTTCGGGTTAGTGACTAGATAGCTACCGCGCACACGCGCGCGCACGCTATACCACACATTCGCCTAAAGCTTCGTCAATCCGCCATCACTACAGAATAGACATAGTGTGTACCGCGTATGACCTAGTATAGACAAATGTGAGCACAGAGTACGTGCACTCCGAAGTTGACGTACACCCGAGACGGCGCCGGGGTATCCCATAGGATACTGTTGGGCAAGACACAGGTCACCGCAACTGCAGGATGCGGGTGGGGACACGCCCGCACCACCACGCGCACCACCTGTGAACTTGCCGCGCGCGCCGTGACGAGCACTACGACGTATGTGAGGAAGGTCCCAATGGTAGGTAGGTAAGTGTCACGAGAGGGCCGACAGCGCGCGTACCGTAGACGGGCACAACGCGGTGCCCGCACAAGGTACGCAGCCGCTATCGGGCACGGAGGTGCGGGACGATGCCTTCCCCATCTGCTCACCTCATTGTCCCTTGGCCAACACCAAGCCGACGACAATGAGGAGTGCTGTTCCCTGTGGGAGCGGATCAACAAAACTCCCGCCCGCCCACCCGGCAAGGACTCTCTGTGCACTGTACTAACCCTACATACCCCTACTACATAGGGGTCCCACCCCGATTAGGGTTCGGGTTAGTGACTAGATAGCTACCGCGCACACGCGCGCGCACGCTATACCACACATTCGCCTAAAGCTTCGTCAATCCGCCATCACTACAGAATAGACATAGTGTGTACCGCGTATGACCTAGTATAGACAAATGTGAGCACAGAGTACGTGCACTCCGAAGTTGACGTACACCCGAGACGGCGCCGGGGTATCCCATAGGATACCGGTACGAGTAACCTTAAGGTTTTATCCATCATTTTTAAAGTATCCAGATTTCGTACCTTTTGCGAAACAGATGCCTTTTTGGTACCGGTTGGTCGTGTCCTTCATACGGTACTGCTGTCTAGACGGTCAAAATGTTGCAGAGTATCCATAATGCTCTAAAGTTTATGATGTTTTCATCAGAGCAGAACTGCTGTTTTCCGATCACTTCTTGCTTGCAAGGAGCACCAGCAAACTAGTATGAAGTAAAAAGTAGCAACAAAACAGATGCCATGCTGTATGGATGCTTCAAAATATGTTTTTAGTCCCAATGCATAAATATGTAGTACAAAGTATTACTTGAATAAGAACAATGTCCGGAAAACACACCGGTCAAAGCAAAACTCATTCGAAGGACCTCCGTACCGATCACTGCAGGAGCATCAATGGAAACTTTCCGCAACTTTCAGTGTGCGGAACTTGTTTTAAATCCAATCTCCCTCTTTGAGTTTCCTAGGCAAGTATTCTTCCGTTATGTATTGAAATCCGAACGAAGACAATGCCTGAATTTCGGCCTTCTTTTTTGTCTTTACCATAATTTCTAATTCTTTCATCCATTTCGGATTTTTTTGGATGAAATCTTCTGTCAGCAGCTCTTTCCCTGTCTTGATATCGTTTTCGGTCATGTCCAATCTGCATTGGTCGGGCAGGTCATATTTGTCCAAGTCCGAGGGTCGTAACCCAAGCCACATAATGTTGGGTGTTGTAAGGGAGGCACTGTCATAACTCATGTTCTTGCTTCCTGACATGTAGACAGACAGAATTTTCAGTCCGTACGGATCAGAGTCCACCAACCCAAGAACTGGAATCTTGAGTTCGTTCGTAATACGAGAAAGAAACATCCGAGAAGCAACGTCGGGCTGTCCTTTTGCAGTGATCACGATGCATGGGTATTTGTGATAGAAGCGATCTTCCTTTGATTTCATTTTGGATTGGTTGGCCAACATGAGAATCGATGATTTGAAGGTGAAAGTAGTAGTTGTGAGAGTTGAAAAGAATTGATCTTTCAGCGCTCTGAAAGAGCGAGATTGAATGAATGTACAAAACATTCGGGCACTACCGAATCGATCAGTAGGCTGAATGCATGTACAGAACATTCGGGCACTACCGAATCGATCAGTAGACGAACAAACGTACCGCCATTCGCATGTAGGCAGCCTCCTTTTCCACCAGCAAAATAAATTCGGCATCGCTCTGAATATTCTCGATTTTGTCGATGTATGGTGGGATGGCTTTGCCGCCAACACCCATTTTCGTGCAATCGATGAAATCCCCGTCCTCCTCGAACTGAATTCTTCCCACCACTAAGCCTTTGTCACTGGCCACCACGTGGAGATTCGATCGCGTACACCCAATCATCGTAGCTACATCATCCAAGACCCCATCAGACTCGGCTTGATCTACAAAGAGCTTGACATCCGTGTAAAACAAATCGCGCTTAGTAATGTGTATTCGCTTCACCAGGACAGCGTGCAGCAGTTGCATGACTCGCAACGTGATCGCCGACTTGCGTGATTCTCGGACGTTCATAAAGTTTCGTCCGATGCGTTTCCCCCCGAGAACGATACGGTCCCATTCCTTCACATATATTTGATTCGAAGCGGACCTGCTCGGAATTTCCATGGAGAACCCTTTCTTTGACAATACCTGCCGAGTTATTTGAAGGGCAACGCCCTCGATGCCCTCGAGTACTTCGGTTGCAGAAAGTTCGTCTACTTCAACGATATCCTTCGGAATCTTATCGGGATCGTCGTCACTTCCTGAACCTGTAGTAGATCCGGTAGCATCGACGCGAGCCAGAGATTCAGAATCAGCTTTTCGTAGCAGCCTTTGTTTGAGAGCTCGACATTTTGCTAGAACCAAATCAGCATCGGAGGCAAGTTTTACCGGTTCGCGTTTTCTACCTTTTCCTCCACTTCTGCTCGTAGCGATCGACGCTGATGCTGTCGGTGTTGGTGTTGATGTTGTTGCTGGATCGACCGCCGTTCGTGATCGCTTCTTGCTTGACATGGTTCTATTCTGTTCTGTCGTATTTTTCAGGGTGCCATACTTGGGAGTTGGGCACCGCTGTTACCGTATGGTAGTTGTCACGTTGTCACACTGTTGGTTTCATTGTGGGAACTACTAACAATGCTCAATGCCGGCAGGAAAGTCGCGCGTATTTTTCGTCTCAGAAATACTTCGTACTTCGTACTGCTTACGGTACTGAACGGTACGTACAAGAAGAGCAGTCGAACCCAAGAACAATTATTTTGGATCATATCCATACCGGTATGTATATGTACGTGTACAGTGTACGACAACTCATGACCATACTTACGATCGGTACCTGAAAAACCGGATGGGTGACTCGGTTCATTGTTTCTTTTTGTGTTGAAAATAGTAGAACAAGTGAAGGCTCTCGCTTGAACCTGGCATCTTTGTCGCAGAGAAAACGAACATTAGTGTAGTCGGAATCCAGAAGTACTACCTGTGTGTAGCTCAGACACACTGTCAGTTGCGTCGTTCTAGAATTAAGGGCAAAGTGCAAACCTATTGTAAAAAGTATTGTATCGACTACTTCGTACTAATTATTATTGACTAACAAAAGTACCTCCTTCTCCCGACCCGGATCCCTCTGCACCTCCTGCGAGTACTTCCTTGAGCAACGCGTGCGGAACTCTGCCGTCGGTAATGAATGCACCTCCGACACCCAATTTGATGGCGCTTGTGGCATACTAAACGAACAACGAAAAAAAAAATTGAAGGTGGAGAAAAGAAAACAGTAAGAAAATTGATTGTGTTCTGCATGATGATCGGTAAATCAGACAGTAATCACGTGACACGGAATTCAACATTTCGCATCGAAACGCCACGTACAGAAACTTTGGGAATCATGCCACCGGTGATCGTTTCGTCTTCGATCAAGGATTCAACATCGGCGCAACTCAGGGAAGGAAGAAGCTTCATTTCCTTGTCCAAGACTCCAGCAATATCCGTCAAGAATAGGGCACGAGCAGCACGCAATTCTCCAGCAATTCTACCTGCAGCTACGTCCGCATTAACATTGTAGGCAATGTCTTTTTCGTCACCCATACCAGTTCCAATAGGGGACACGACTGGGCAAATTCCCATATCTAGCAAATTATTCAGGAGCTCGGTGTTGACATTTTCGACTTCTCCGACAAAGCCTAGGTCGTAGCCATCCTTGTTGATTTTTTTCACGCATTGCAATAGGGAATCGTCACGCCCAGACAATCCAATAGCTCTACCACCGGCACTGCATATCGTCGACGAAATTTCCTTGTTGACGCTTCCGCAAAGGACCATTTCGGCCACATCCACAACTTCCTTGGAAGATACTCGCATACCACCTTCAAATCGTGATTCTACTCCCACCTTCTCAAGCATCGCATTAATCTGCGGGCCTCCTCCGTGCACAACGACGATTCGCACACCCAAGTTTTGTAGGGTAGCAACATCCTGACAGAATCCGGCCTTGAGCTCGGGTGATGTCATGGCGTTCTGGAAATACGAGCGAAAGACAAAATAAATCCACGCAATTTGTTGCGTTACAGAATCGTGTCAGCGCTTGTTCTCAAAAAATCCGCATTCAATCCAACGGAAAGCGGAAAAAAATAATGTGTTCTCACGACACAAAATGTGTCGTCAACAAAAAAAATGGCAACATACCCCTCCATATTTCACCACAACGGTTTTACCTCGAAGCGATCCGGCAGCACCGGCAATTGTTTCCGCTACTTCCGAAAAGTTCTCGGGGGCCGCCGAGACCGATGTCGAAGAGATTGCTTCGGGTGCTCGTGGAGCCAAGGCGGACGAAGGGACCGTGAAGCCCGAGGCAACCGATAGGAGGGATACTGTGACGGTCAAAGCTGCAATTGATTTCATTTTCTCTTTGGTTGTTGGTGTATTTCAAATTTTTGATCTGTCTTTCAAACCGAAAATATAATGAACGAAAGAAAGGTTCAGGAAGAATAGAAAGCAGTTATTCATATATATATATATGTTGGGATATATGAGACCAACCGTCGTGGATCTATTTTGACAGATGAAGATAATGGTGTGATGCAACGAGAAACCGATGAAACTGCACGAAGTTTGCGCTTTCTTGAGATTTGGATGATTGATGACTCTGGAAATTGCAAATTGGATTCAAGCATATCCACGATTCATACTTGATCTGGGACTCAAGTAAATTTTCGGCTTTCGCTTTTATCCCTATCTCCAATCATACTTAAAAACGTCTGTCTCTCTTTCCCCCAACAGCAGGAGAGCCAGTCATCTCTCGTTGCGTGTTTTCCTTTTTCCTCGGGCGCAATGATTTCGATTGTGGATCACGATTATTTTTCGATGCCCGGAAAACTCAACACCACTCTGCAAGTACGAAGTTACAAGGGTTGGGACTCGTAGCCCAGTGGAATTCAAAAGGAAACATTTCAGGTCAATATCCGAGCGAGACGCTTCATCCCATCACCATGGCTAGAAAAAGTAAAAGTAAGAGCCCGTCAAAAAAATCGGTCGCAGAAGAAAGTCACCAACGACTCTGCTGAAAAGAAGAAAGGTGGTGATACGGATGAGATTACCTGGGATGACATTGCTGCTATGTCGGATTCCGACGACGACGCCGGTGACGAGAAAGCAATCGAGTTGAACAAAAAGGCCAGTGATCTTCGCCAAACAATTACAAAGAATCTCGGTGGACTTTTGGCGTCATTGAGTAAGAATGATGGCGACGATGAAGAGTTCGAAGAAGATGTTCTAGATGGATCTTCTGATGAAGAAGACGAAGGTGATGACGATGCTGTCGATAACGAGAAGCTAGAAGAAAACGAAGCCGGTGACGACGACGACGACGACGACGATGATGATGATGAGGAGGAAGACCAGGATGACGAGAAGGAAGAAAACACCGAATCATTCATTGACAAGATTAAAAATCAGAGCAAAAATACAAATGATGACGATGGCGACAGTGATAGCGACAGCGAGAACAGCGACGATGAAAGCGATGCAGAAAGCAGAAAGAAAAAAGAGAAGTACAGCAGACTTGAGAACAACAATAACATGAATTCAAAGGCTCTTTCCGTTGTTGCTGCCGAGTTGACTTCAATTCATTCGAAGATGCCATGGGCAGAAACCTTTGTGATTGTACCGCCAACTCCCCTCCCGTTCGGAGACAACGGAGACCCAGAGAGCAATCCATTAGACATTCACGATGATTTGAAACGAGAGGTAGCATTCTACAACACGGCACTCGAGGCAGTTAATCTAGCCCGACCGAAATGCGAGGAAGCAGGTATTCCCTTCACCCGACCCGAAGACTTTTTCGCAGAAATGGTCAAGACCGATGGTAAGTGCAGATCGAGGAAATCATTGAATCCACGAGGACGAAACCCGTTATTCCGAATGAATCGACTCACCCAACGAATTCACGTTCATTTCAATTTTCCTCTTCTTCAGATCACATGGCAAGTGTGAAGGATCGCCTCATTTTCGAGAACAAAAAGATCGAGGCCGTGGCACAACGAAAGTCGAACAAGGAACAAAAACTCCGCGCCAAAGAATCCCAAGCCAATCGCCTGGCCGAAAAGGCAAAGCGAAAGCGAGAACACTTTCAGGAAGTCGAAGAATGGGCAAATTCTGCTGCGAAGAATCGCGGTGGCGCTCTACGAGACGACGTGGATGACCACTTTTTGAACAATAGATGGAACGGTTCCGGTCCAAGCAAAAAGCGCCAAAATGCTGATAAAAAATACGGATTTGGTGGAAAGCGAGGGCGATTCAAACAGAACGATCGCAAATCTATGAATGACATGTCTGGATACAACCCGCGTGGAAACTTTGCTGGAGGAATGAAGAAGACTGGCTCGGGGGCAAACAGGGCCGGAAAGAGAGCTCGAGACGCTAAGCGGTCGAGACGTTAGACGCATGTAAAGGATGAATGTATTGTAGATACATAACTAATCATACTTTGTAGTCATTCGTTCACATCGACTTGGAAGTATTAGGCAATTCTGTATTGAAAACAATCAACTTAAAATGCCCATATATTTGTTGCGTCCTAGCTTTCTCATTTCGGATAGATTAGGGCAACTGCACTTTTTCTAACTCGGAATTGGATTCGAATGCTGTCGAATGATCTTGGAGCTTCTCTGGATGTCATGCAGACAGTTGCAAAATAATACTCATTCCTTCAAAGGACAGTAATCTTACGGGTATTTCAAAACCGACACGAGTCAAGTCCACATACCAATATGAATCGTGTTGCATGAATGAGCCACTTTCAGTTTTTTGTTTAGCGGAACGAAAGTGTCCAATTCGAGAATCGTACAACTGCAGTATTTTTCCATCAGAATCCTGTCTTGCGAAAGATTGTCGTATCTCCATCTATTTCAATTGAATCGGTAAGAACGTTTCGGTATCGAAATAATAAGGTGATAACTATTTAACTTCGCCCCCCGGTTACTTTATTTTAGCTACAGCACACGGATACTTGAGCAATCAAGAGAACCTGGAGAAAACAATATGTAGGCCGTCCTTCTATTCTACTGAGCTGAATGCGGGCCAACGACGTTTCCGGCGTCGAATGGCATTATACTCAATTTTCATGTTTGTGATGTTCAATGATTGATTGATTGATTGATTGTGTCGCACCAAGGAACAACACATTTTAGACACTATTTTATTGCTCCCAACAAAAATAAACACACGGACGGGCTACCGTATTCTTGCATTTCTTCTATTCGCTTCCAAAAGTTTACTTTCGCTTGACCAAAGTGGCCGAGAGCCAGTCAAGACCCTCGTACAGACCATCTCCGGTGGTGGC
This sequence comes from Pseudo-nitzschia pungens, assembly GCA_037355855.1. Taxonomy (NCBI): domain Eukaryota; phylum Bacillariophyta; class Bacillariophyceae; order Bacillariales; family Bacillariaceae; genus Pseudo-nitzschia; species Pseudo-nitzschia pungens. Next base: position 3,934,142 of record CM074762.1, on the reverse strand, counting down.
ACAGCATGCCTGGATGTACCATTGACGGTAAGAAGGGCGAAGACCGTGCAAGCCAAGCTTGTCGGTCATTTCTGCGGCACTCATGGCGTTGGGCAAATCTTGTTTGTTAGCGAAGACAAGAAGAACGGCATCTCGCAATTCATCTTCGTTCAACATTCGGTGCAATTCGTCTCTGGCGGCATCAATACGATCGGCATCATTCGAATCGACGACGAAAATCAAACCTTGTGTGTTTTGGTAGTAGTGGCGCCACAACGGACGGATTTTATCCTGACCACCCACATCCCACACTGTGAATGAAATGTTCTTGTATTCAACAGTCTCGACATTGAATCCTATTGTCATCATCGGTGGTGCGAAGTGCGAGAAAAACTGTCAGAATTTCCTGTCGTGAATTACTGTACGGAATCAAGAGCCTTCCTTTCATCGATCACTTACCAATTGTTGGAATAGTGGTGACAACTGCGCACAAACAAGACAAAATGAACAAATTTGACACTGTTAGAAGCCATAAGATCTTACTACCGGAAAACAGCCAGATCAATACTCACCTTCACCGAGCTTCAATTTGTAAAGGATGGTGGTTTTACCGGCGGCATCAAGACCAACCATGAGAATTCTCATCTCCTTCTTGCCGAACTGAATGGGAAAAAAAAGGCAGAGCAAACAGAAGCATCTTCCGTATGAGTTTCATCCACGGCTACATCTTTTGTCGTCGAGAAATTTCAATGACCGTTGAACACTGTTACGTAAAACCAGTACTGAAACAGCGTAGAACGGGTGACTCCCTCGTTCGAACCATCCGTCTCCTGGAACTCGTCTGTGGACTCCACGTTATTGGCCGCAACATTGCCTTCACCATTTCCCTTGTGCTTACCAAGCCTTCGAATAGTTTAGAAAATGTCAAACCCATCTTGTATTATACTATTTCTATTCTTTTCAAGCGTTAAAGTTGTGTCTACTTCGCAATGACCTCGTTTTATGAGCGAAAGGAAATTCAAACCGAATGAAAATAGTTCGTGGATGAACCACAATTTGCGGGGTGGTATGCTGGGCCTTTACCCTAAGATTACGGTGAGAATGTGTTTGAAAAAAAATCTGCTCCCCCATGTAACCTACGCGAGTATGGTCAGGATGATTCTTGCGCGCTGAGCAATAAATACGGTAGTTGCCGTACGTGTTCCCAACGCTTTTGGGACTCGCGCCGACAAAATTCTTGTCATTTTATTTTTCTGAAAAATGACCAATAGAATGACTTGGGAGCGGTTTGAATTCGACGCTGTTTTTCCTAACGGTCACGCACGAAGCCTGGTTTTTGGCACGAGAATGTTGCCAGTCGTACCGATAGCGTTGTTCCGAAAGATCTTCCGAGAGATACGAAAAATGACATCCAATGACTCTGCAGAGTTGTCCAAGAGACGAGGCTCTAGATCACGAAGAGCATGGTTATTCTAATTCTCAATTTGTAGTTTCAATTCCCTCATGTCTCATCAACAATTCCAAATTTTGCTTCCAGAATACTATTTTTCCTGTCGCTTAGCTTTTGGTAAAGAAGCAAGTTTACGGAGGTCAACATGATGTTTGCTGCTTCATTCTCCTCCTACAGATTGAATCATGCTAGTGGTACTAGCTCACTTTTCACAAAAGATAGAGACGGCAACAAATCACTGCTGTGCTTCTTGTGAGCATCAACGATATAACAAAATTTACAGCACATGATTGAAAAAAGTTACTACCTCCGGTCCAAAATACTGGACCGCCTAGTACGTATTTTTGCGTAGGCAATGCCCCAGTATTTTGGACCAGAGGTAGTATTCTTTAGAGGGTCAAGCTTTCTCAGCTGCTCCAAAATGCTCATTACTACTATGTAATTCCTAGTACTAGCAAGGGCCACCCACCTTGTGAATAAAGTGCACTAGTTGCAGTACTAGTAGTGTCTACGCCAACTTGAGGACAGCTGATAATAGTAGGATTTCTATATTATAGTCAAAGAGGTAGGAAAGGGGAAAGAAAGCAGTTACATACATCGCCAGATGCCTTCAAACGACCCCCTTTTGCTCCTGAATGGCCTGGGACATGCGCATGGTGGTGATTTGAATTTTTTCAGTTTGCTTCGTAACATATCAACACCGTATCCTTCACCATTCGGATACTACTACCAAGTTCCTAACAGCTGTCCGTTTTTCTACGTACCAACTTACTAATTTGTACTTTGACCGGAGGACAGCTGTTACGAATTTCGTAGTAGGAGTGTCGGAACTTCAGTTAGTGTTGTAAGGTTACGGTAAGCTTACGTAACCTTACCATAACCTTACCCGTTTGAGTTATTGTACGGTACATGCTTTCGTTTGGCTTTTTTTTAAAAAAGATTTTTTCTTTCCCTGCGGTTCAGGTTACGGGGGAGGGGATTGTTAACCGAAAGAAGTAGGTGAACCTTCTTTGGGTCAAAAACTGAAAATGGGAACTACGGTAAGATCAACTTACGAGTACGAATAATACCGCGTAAGACTTGCGGTAAGTTTGTCATCAATCGATCAACGACAACAATTTTCAAAAAAATCGGGGAACCTACATCCAATCAACTATTCTGCCCCGTCCGATTACGATCCCAGATCATTTCGATGATCGTTTCTCAATTACGATACAACAACCAAACTCGGACCCGGGTAATCTCACCGTGTTCCATTTCCAGAACAGAACGTCCACTTTTCCTTCTCGGTTATCTCCTTGTAACTGAACAATTGACTCAACACGCACAAAACCAGAACGAGCAACCCATCCGTCGAGGCAATCAATCAATCAAACAACATGAAAAAAAGAAAGGCGCAGTTTCCTCAGGGGCCATTTCCAAACCGTATAGCTTCCCTTCGTCAACAATCACTCGAACAGATCCACGACTTGTTCAAAAGCGTTGCCCCACAATCCATAGTTACCAAAGAAGATGCCAATCGTTTGCAAACTGCCAGGTCCTATTGCAATGCTGTAGTGCGCAACAAAGTGAATGCGGTCTTCCCAAACAAAGCAGATGCGGGCGAGGTCGTGGCTATGGGCACGGAAGATAATAACGCCTGTGGCTTATTGGAGGATCCAGAAGGAGCTCGACTTTTTGGTAAGGAACCAACCGGGAGAAGCTTCTTCATTGTCATTCATGATTTAGAATCATTTATTCATTGTCTGCTTTGTATTGAATCAACTTCTCACACCGTCACCTATATCGAACCTTGCGATCGCGGGGCCGAACAGAATATGAACCAACTCTTCTTCCCGAGAGCAAAATATGCATGAAAGGTGACAATGCTGTCAGCGCAGTTGCCGCTGGAGGATTGCATTCAGCTTGTATTCGTAACGGTGAAGTCTATACGTGGGGCACAAATGACGAGATGGCTCTTGGCCGAGGAAATGTCGAGGAAGACGAGATACATTTGATCAAACCTATGGTGGGTATCAAGGATGCGATCCAAATCAGTGCCGGCGATAACCACACACTTGTTCTAGACATCGATGGAAAAGTTTATTCCGCAGGCGTTTACAAGGACACTGATTCAGGATTGTTTAAGGAACTTCGTCAGCTAGACGATCTCGAAATACATGTGCAAAAACATAAGCATCACGAATACCCAGTACAGGTCATGGGATTGCAAAAAGTTGTATACATCGACGCTGGGCATTCGTGGAATGCGGCAGTTGATGAAAACGGTGACTTGTACACTTGGGGTATGGGTCACAGTGGTGAATTGGCCAGAAGCAAAAGCATGTAAGTATGGGGACAGTCTCGATGCCGATATATATATAGATATATATATATATATCGTTTTACGCCGTCTTATCTCATATTTTTTAATCTGTCACAGGGGAGCTGAACTCAAGGAAGCCTCATATATTGACTCCGATGGGAATGACAAAGGCAAATACAAAAAATATGACGTGTCGAAAGACTTTATCGGCGAGGTCAGATCGAAGAAAGATCTTGATGAAAATGGGAAGCCACAAATAGACAAAAAAACCGGAGAGGAAATTATGTTTGAGTATTGGCATTATTTTCTTGACAAAGTTAGAGATAAGTTTTTGACCCCAGCGCTTGTCGAGTGGGCCGGAGGCCGAAAGAGGCAGGTTGAGCATCTCTCTTGTGGCATGATCCACCTCTTGGTTGTAGCACGCGACAATAACTCGTTGGATACGCAGGTCTTCAGTTCAGGCAACAGTGGTTTTGGACAGCTAGGTCACGGGGATACGAAAGAACTTCACGAATTGACCCCAATCGAGGCACTAAGCAATAAAAGCATCTGCAAAGTGGCGGCCGGCAACTTCCATAGTTTGGCTTTGTCTATGAACGGAAGAAATTTGTTTGCATGGGGAAAACTCGATGAAGGCGCGACTGGATTGTACGACAAAAAAAAAACTGAGAGCTACACCAGTGGTGATTTTGAAGGGACACCCAAACAAGTTCCATTTCCGAACACTTTGGGGGATTCTTGTATCATTGATATTTCTGCCGGTACGTATCACTCGAGTTTCTTTGTCGATATTCTAGATCTTGATCTATGCTCGTGCTTCTGGATCTGACTTTCCTCACATTTTTCTCCCGCGGTTATAACCTGTTATTGTTAAAAAAGGCGATACGACAAGCTTTGCAATCACAAACAATGGTGAGGTATACTCCTGGGGTTACAATGAAAATTCCCAAACTGGCCACTATAGTGTTGAGTGTTCTATCATCCCTCAACCTCGGCAATTGGATGTTATTGGTTCTGTCAATACGGCCATGAAGAAAGCAACCAAAAAACCGATTGCCAACAACTGCCATGTCACTCGTGTTTCCAGTGGTGGCCAGCATACTTTGATGGTCATCAAACGCTATCTCTAGACGTTGGGTATTTGAATTGAGATTTGATGACATGCAGGCATTATATTCCACGAACTACCAATTACGATTCTGTCAATCGTCACTAAAGTATTTCATCGCAACAGTACGTTTTGCATCAAACGGGGAATAATTCGTTGTCAAAAACAATGCATTTTTTTAGTCAAAAGTGGAGAGAAAATTAGTGGTGTAGCAATGGCCTAGCTTTTCGTCAGCCCTTATCTTATGTTTTGATTGTCCAAGGCTTCGGTGCGAATGCGAAATGCGACACACGGTGTTTACGAACTCTGAGAAGGTTGCCAACCGACTGACCGTGTTTGAATCTGGTCTGGTGTTGAAACCGACATGAACACTGCTTTTCAATTTTTGGCCCAGAAAACTTGTAAAGTACAGTATTCAATACCTCACTTGATCAAGCATTCTTCTTCTAAATCTTGGGCAATCGATTCGATGTGCAATTTTTGTCGTTCTTCCCTGTCTTGCCGCTCGGACAGCGCCACAAATGGTTCGACTACGTGTCCCTCGGCATCCAGGTGCAATTTGTTGACGAGCTCTTCGTAACACGCAAACGTCAAGAATCGCTGCTTTCGCTGATACATGCGATGCTCGAGTTCGTCTCTCATTCGAACCAGCAGGAGCATGTTGCCGTACTCCGGGGACTGCATTTTTTCGTGCAGCTTGAACCACAGTTGCCGCGTCTCGAGCACAAATTTGCGATTCAGGTTTTTCGGAAAGGGAGATTCGCTGTTGGGGACATCGGTCTCGACGTCGGTGTTGTTGTTTTCGTTCTTTTTCTTCCGGTCTTCGGCATCGCCCGTGTTTTCGGCCGTGCTGCCGCTCGCAGGACTCGCATCACCGGAAGACGAGAGTTCGAGGGCCTTGGCAATGTTGTACAGAATGATTCTTTGCCAGTTGCGATTGGTTTTGTCGCGTTTGAGCTGAATATCCTGGAGTCGTTCCAGATCTCCGAGGTATACTCCGTTGAAGCCGTGTTCCATGTCGGTACCCCAGGTGTATCTTTTGCATTTTTCGGTCAACGAAAACGGAGGTGGGTGAGCACAAGATGGACCGCAATCTTCTTCCGAAGCAAAACGCATCCAAGATCATAGCACGGCAGAACACGGCACACACGAGCAATGGATTGATACTCACCCTTTTGGTTCCACCATGAACCGAAATTCCAGCTCCGATACGGGGCACACGGGTCTCAGGTGCTTGTCGAGCCGGTACAAGAGAGGAATCCCCGTCGGAATCGACATCCCCTTGATGTCCTCGTCGCTGATCCCGTCGATGTTCTTGATGAGCGTCCGGATGGTGTTGGCGTGCGAGACGATCAGGCACTTGTTTCCGGCCCGGAGCGACGGCGCGATGACCGAGTTGTAAAAGGGCATGATCCGGTCGGCCGCGTCCTTGAGCGATTCGGTGCGACTCGATTCCAGCTGGTCCTTGGACAGCTTTCGATACCGGCGGTAGTTGCCGTGCCAGTACGGATGGTCGTCTTCCATCCTGGGCGGCCGGACGTCGTAGGACCTCCGCATTTGCATGACCAGTTCTTGGTCCAGTCCCAGTTCTTTGTACGCCTCGTCTTTGTGATACCCCTGGAGGCTGAAAAAAGGAGCAGAGGGAAGACTCGTCATTATTACTACTATACTCGTGCGTGTGTGTATTTTGCGAACAACAGAATTTTTTTTCGTCCGCGGCGATTGGCGTCCCCGATCGATTCCCACCCATGCGCCAACGAAAACCAGCGATGCCTCCCTCCGTGCGGAATGCAGCACGAGCACGTACGCGTACCATGCAAATCAACGTTTCTTGTTTCGCAGTATCGTACCGTACGAACTTGTATCGCACCATACGAGTACGCACTCGGTGTGCATCCCTCATTCCAACTCCAACTCTAACTTCAATTGCATTGCATTCCATTCCAAACAGTCGAAAAACAAAAACCACTTACGCTCCATAGTGCCGCTCGTTCAATCGCCAAGATTTCGTGACCGGGACCCAGTGCTGATTGGCCGTGTTCAGCGCCATGTTGCAGGAGAACGAGGCGCGCTTGAGAACGGACGTAAAGGCCTGGTCGATCTCGATTCCGTTCTCGAACAGGAGCCTCCCGGCCGCCCGCGCCTCCCGCTCTCCCTTGGGCGTCAGCGCGACGTCGCACCATCCCGTGTACTGGTTGAGTTTGTTCCACTCCGACTCGCCGTGGCGCAGCAGGACCAGCGTGTAGACGCTGTCCTCTCCGAAATTGGCCAGCTCGAAGGGAGGGGGAGCCGGATCCAGGGGGGTCCCGCCGCTGATGATGTGGCTGATCATGGAGTCCTGGTTGTTGCTGTTGTTGTTGCTGCTGCTGCCGCGGCTCTTCATGTGCGGCCCCCGTCCCCGCGATCGTTTGCTCCGGGACGTTCGTCCGATCACCACCGGGCCACTCGATTTCTTGGAAGTGCTGCCGCTGCCGCTCTTGTTGCTCTTGTTGTTCTTATTGTTGCTGTCGTCATCCTTGTTGCTAAAGGATCTTCTCGTTGCCGTCGTCGTTGTGGTCGCAGCAGCAGCAGCAGCAGCAGCAACAGTCGCTTGCGATCTCAAGAGTCTCGAGAGATTATGATTCGTTCGAACAACGGCAACCGCAACTTTGGGAATCAGACGGATCATTGTCGATTGCAATCTCTGTTCTTATTTCCGGTCGACCGTGTTGGCTTCCAACTCACGATGCACAAGCTGGAATTCCGGTTCAAGTATGAATAGCTGCTTGCTCGTCGGATTCTTTTGTGTGGTGGATACTATTATAATCTCTTATTAGTAAGGTTACCGTATTCTTGTTCTGTTCGGAAATCTTTCTTGGACGATTATTATTATTTTTTGTATCGTATCTGAATCAATCTCCTTTTTACGCATGAGATGTCGTAACATCGTACATATTTTCCGTACTCGTTACTCGTACTTCCATTTTTTGGAGGGATCGATCAGTGATGGAATTGCAACGACAACGTACTTGCAGGAGCATGTACGTGTCGAGCGTACGGTTCCGGTAATAAGACTTCCTAAGTAATTACCAACTACGAGTAGATTGTGGCGCAGCTTGACTCCGATGAGAAAGACAGAAGGCGCCATGACCTTTGCCATGATGATTGCTACCGGAATTTTCACGTTTTCGCGCGCAGCGCGACGTTTTCACGCCGGCGTAGCCGGCGTTTCTCACAAGAAAATTCCAGGTTTCACGGAACCAGTGAAAACGGGATTCACTGAGAGAGATTCCCCTACTTCCCTGGAGGTGCATTTCGATTTTTAGATGAAATTCCTCTGAACCCCTTCATTTTTCGAGCGAGGTCCCGATACTTAAGTAAAAATGTCAAAAAGTATCAGCGATTTTCAGTACTTAGACATATCAATTCGATATAGGTGCAATAAGTAAAACAGTAACTATCAGCGATTTTCAGTACTTACACACATGCAAGCTAAGTATCACTATATAGGTGCGCTAAGTAAAACGTTTAAATCTAAGCACCAAAAACAATTCAAACCGAATAACAAAAACGAAAAACAAAAACAAAGCGCTTCGAAAAAAAACAAGAAAGTTTTCTCTCATAAATCACACCACTCACGAGCAGGGAAGACCTTTCGAACGACAAAGCGTTTGCCCTTACGAACAACACGAAGCGCTTACAAACAACACGAAGCCGTTTCGAACAACCAAACGCTTACGAACAACAAAGCGTTTGCGCTTACGAACGACAAAGCGTTTGCGCTTACAAACAACACGAAGAAGCGCTTTCGAACAACAAAGCGTTTGCCCTTACGAACAACACGAAGCGCTTACAAACAACACGAAGCGCTTTCGAACAACCAAGCGCTTACGAACAACAAAGCGTTTGCGCTTACAAACAACACGAAGAAGCGCTTACGAACGACAAAGCGTTTGCGCTTACAAACAACACGAAGAAGCGCTTACGAACAAAGCGTTTGCGCTTACAAACAACACGAAGAAGCGCTTATGAACGACAAAGGGTTTGCGCTTACAAACAACACGAAGAAGCGCTTATGAACGACAAAGCGTTTGCCCTTACGAACAACACGAAGAAGCGCTTACGAGCAACACGAAGAAGCGCTTGCATAAACAATGGCTCCTACAACACGTTCGCAAGCAAATCCACCTCACTTCGATACTGTCAAGTCCATGCCCTTCAGAAGAAACGACGATGAACTAGCAGTCACTGTTGCTGGAAGACCACAGTCAATCAAACGAACTGGCAGTCGAGGTGGAAAGTCGTACAGATTCAATACCCAGAAGAAGTTGCAGAAAGAATTTGTTGCTGCTGTTGCAAAAGCTCAAACATTGCATGGATTCTCCCCCAAGACGTTTGGAAGAAGCAACATCAAGGTTGAAGCTGAGTTTGTTTTTCCTCTCAAGAATGGCAACATACCAAATGATGTTGACAACCTGGCAAAATTCCTCTTGGATTGTTTTCAACTGAAAGACAAGAATGGCGTTTCTGTTTGTGACAACGATCGGCAAGTTATTAAACTTAGTGTTTCCAAAATGTACGGTGTGAACTGTGGTGAAGGCCTTACAATATTTCGTATCAAGAAAACCATGGACCAAGCGCCCAAAAACTACCGCCCATTTTGGTTGAATGATGATGAGGTTATTGACTTAACGCTGGACAACAGCAGCAGTTCTTTGTAAAAAGTATAACTACTAGGATTTTTGTTATATAATATGTATATGTAAATCTTTCAGCTTAACCCCGAAGGCTTCGCCACACACTCCTCATTCGCTGCACAGGACTTGATGGTGAATTATCTGGAGAAATCTCCTCATCCTCATGCTGCACAGGAAGAGGAGATAATGTTGTGGTTGGAGTTGCTGGCATGGATGGAATGGCAATATCTTTTTCACGAAGACACTGCCACATTGGTTTGTCTCTCCAAGTTTTCGCTCCACACTTTTTTTTCTTGTAAACAAGGGCTCTGCCTCCAAAACCTGAGAGATATGGCTGCAACTGCTGTGTAGGATTTGGTTTGCGTTTCTTCTTGTTTTTGTCTGCAGCTGGTTGTTGAGGTTGGACAACACATCTACCTTCAAGCTTAAACATCATGTCCATCGCCTGTTTTTGCACTGCTGTGCCCAAGTTGTCAATCGTAGACTCCAATGGAATATCCCCTCTTAATTGCTCAAGCTGGTGAGGGGTACAGGAAATAAAAACAAGTTCCATTGCTGAGTAGTACTTGTTTTTGTCTCCCTTGACAAAAGGCAAGGTCAAACTGTCAGGCATAAATGTCCCGTTCGATTGAACGTGATTCCGGATGGGTTTCCTCGTGGATTCAAACAGCAACTTGATGCACTCCCCGATTGTCACACGCTTGAAATCCTGCCTGACAATAGGATTAGTTCCTAAAAGATCCCGGGCATCAGTGACTGGAGTATCAGCTACTGGAACAGCATCTGGAGTTGGACGAACTGTGGGATCCTCACTGGTTGGTTGCCTAATGGTGAATTCCAAATCAGCAATGGTACCCTCACATTCTTTTCTCTTTCGTGATGGCGAAGCTGGTGGGGATGCTGTAGCAAGCAGGTATCTTAGTCTCTTGTTCTCTTCCACAAGCTTTTCGTTTAAATGGACAAGTTTTTCATTTTGATCCAGTACAAGATCAACCCTTGACATCATCTGATCAATCTTGTTATCAATGTGTTGTACGAACTGCATATTCTCACGCACATTATGTTTCAAAACAGAAACGCTGCTGTTTATGTGGTTCATAGAGTCAATCATTTCCACAGCAGCTGCAGATTCCATCACCTTTGGTGGCTCATTGGCAGTAACAAAAGCACCGGTCAAACTTGAAGACCACTTCCAGAGCATTGTCAAATTCAAGTTGCTGTCAGATCTGAAAATGGTTTCCAACTTGTGTACAACTGGGTCCTGTGCACCAAACTCTTGAATCATGCTGTTGTATGACATGATTACAGAAGCAGTCATTATTTCCAAAACCTTGAAAAGCCTTCCAGAAGGCATAAATTCAGGGAGATTGCTTGGCAGAAATTCTGATACAAGTCTTGCAATGACAGCCATTCCTGGGTAATCTTCTTGTGGAAGCAAGTTGAAAGTTACTGGTGTTGGAATAACTCTGCACAGTTCATAATCGTTCAGTGCCATGGCAGCTGGCAGTGAAAGCCCAATCCCTGTGTTACATACATATGTTTCAAAATGATTCCCAAACAGTTTATGCCCTGATCTGGCACAGGCGTTTGAATTGGTGACCCCATTGTAATTGGATAACACTGTGATGCCTCCACGTCTCCACATTTTTGAAGTGTAGGTTGCCTTCACATCAGCTGGCATATTGACAGGAAGATGTTTCTTTGCTTGTGTACTCAACAGTCTTGCAACAGAAGTATCTTCAATCTTGTGCAAATTCAGCCACACAAAGTCACGATTAACACCAGAACCTCTGTTGAGAATGGTGTGATCAACAGCAAATGCGCAAGCCATAGCATGGTACCAACAAACGTGAAACTTGGAAGGGTCTGAATAGTTCACCATTGGCATGGCGTAGAAATTTCCTGTCTTCAACTCAACCCAACTTGTATCGGTCACATGGAATCTTCTGTCAAAATTAAAGAATGAAAACCTCTGCCATTTAACTTCACCTCCTCTGCTAACAGCAAAAGCACTGGTCAGCAGCTGTGCCCTTAGTTCATAGTTGCGACATCCAATCAGCTTGGCATTCTTCATCAAGCTGCGAGATATATGAAACATGTCAGCCTTGTCCAGGTAATCCATTTCTCCAAGCCTGTATCGTGTAAGCAATGGCTTGTTCACAATGTACAAAGTGGCGCACTTGGGATCAAACTCATCCTCAACTCCTTTCAACTTTTCGTTGTTGTATCCCTTTTTGAGGTTGGCTTTTACTTCCAACCACCATCCCTGGGTGTCTTTGACCCCTGTAAGTTTCGGGTGGTTGGGGAAACTGCTCTGAAGGATTTGGAACAGTGGTTCAAGATACTTCAAAACGCTGCTGTACCCAAGTCGTTCTCCTTTTGGTTGATTCCAACCACCTTCTTTCCACCAACCTTTGGGAATTCTTTTGGACGTCAACCTTCGACAGTGGTCGGTCATAATGTATATGACGTTGTCGTTGGCAATATCCTCATAGGTTAAATCTTCAAAGTTTTTGATTCTGTCTCCACTGCCACAGATTTCTTTTAACTGATTGTAGAGTTTGATCCCTGTGCCATCGTTGTTTCTTTTGTGTAGGAGATCCCTGCTACATAGAGTGGCAACAGTGCCGATGCCATTTGCATTTGCATTGTTTTGGTTGGCGTTTTGATCGGCGTTTTGATCGGCGTTTTGATCAACGTTTTGATCGGCGTTTTGATCAACGTTTCGATCAACGTTTTGATCGGCATTTCGATCAGCATGTTGATTGTTGTTGTTGTTGTTGTTCGTTTCGTTGTTTCCCACGTTCCTGCTGTTTGCATTCTTGGTACTTGTTGCAATTCTGTTTCGAAATCGATTCCGTGCGCTGTAAGGATTGTTAATCACACGCACAGTTCTTCTCGTGGCACTGCCGTTGTTGCTGGCGTTGTTGCTGGCGTTGTTGTTGTTTGCATTGTTGTTGTTTGCATTGTTGTTGCTGTTGTTGTCAGCGTTACGGTTGTTGTCGTTGCTGTTCGCATTGCTGTTGCTGTTGCTGTCTGCATTGTCGTTGCTGTCTGCGTCGGTGTTGCTCCCGTTGCTGTTTGCTACGTTTGCGTTTGCGGCGTTTGCGACGTTTGCGGCGTTTGCGGCGTTAGCATTTGCAGCACTGTTGCGGCGGCTTCGATCCATGTTGAAAACGCTAAACATGGTGTTTTTTACACACAAAAGAGAAGAGAGGTGCAAAGTGCTCCATTACACTCACAAAAGAAAGCTGTGGTTTGCAAAGAAGCGTTTATTTCAATTACAACAAGCCGTCGACGTTTTGTGTTTTTCTTTGATTGTATCTTCGGACTTGTGTTTTTTTTTGGTCCGACGTTGCTGCTGTCTTATTAAGGTTCTTAGGTTCGTGTCTTAGAGTTTTTGGATCGTGGGGGAAGGGGGAACCACGTCATGTCCGGATAGAATGGCAGACGGTGGGAATGTTCGTTTTCACGGTTTGTACTTGGTACGTATTTGTGAAAACGTGCTGTTTTCTTGCGTAAGTTACTGTACCAAGCAAGCATGCCACGTTTCGTTCGTATTATGTACTTCGTATATATCTACTATGGATACCATACATAATACACTAGGTACCCATTGGCATTATTTTTAGAATGGAATTTTAATTGAAAACGGTAAATTACCCGGTATTCAAAATTCAATGCAGTAAGGCTTAATTAAAGGCTTAAAAAAGATTACGCACCGTGCATTATGTAAGGTAACTTTTAAAATACGTAGTACAACACAACTACCGTAAGGTTATCTTACCGGTACGACAGATCTTGTGTCACAAAACTTGGCGCGACTTCAGAGCGGCATGATGTCGTGCGAGGTGTGCTCTTTACTCTTTGAACCTGCCGTTCCGTGCTTCGTCCCCGGTGCCGGACGCTGGAAGCAAAGCGTGACGAGTGATGAAAGCAGCGCAGACATCCCCATCCCCATCTGCACCCTCACCCTCACCCCCACCCAACTCCAGCAACGAGGAATTGCGCGGGAGTTCCGGGGAGGAGGAGGATGGTGCTCCGAAAGAGAACCACCCGAAGGGGTTCGAGGACGGAACGCGGGACCACAACAACTGCAAGAATAAAAATAACCTCCCGATGCTGTCCTGCTGGACCCCATCCCTCACCGATCGCCTCTTCTCGTTGTCACCACCACCGTCGATGACAGCTCACAACAACAACAACAACGACGACGACGACGACGACGACGACGACGACACATGCGACGAGAACAAAGACCGATCGTTCATTGTTTTGGACAAGGTAATGGAATCGCAGTCGCAATCTCATCGTTCGCAATCATCGGCGAGGAACACCGGCCGGGGCAACAACGGGAACCAAACAGAAACGCCGGGGTTCTGCGATCGTCTCGAACGGGAGCTCGGATTCTTTCTGGACAAGTTGAAACCCGCGCGAACCGCGGGAGACCACAGAACTGACGAGATTCTGAAGCTTCTGCAGTCCATGGGAACGGCAACCATCCCCGTCCAGCAAAATGATGATCACGATGATGATCGTGATCGTGATCGTGATCCACAACAGTCTTTCTCCTCTGTGCGCGGGGACAGGAGTGTGTTTGTATCCAGGGAATACCGAAAACGGAAATCCTTTGCAACCAAGCACCCCTATCTGAACCGGCTCATCGATACGATATCCAACACTCTCGATCAAGCATTTCGAAACCAAAGGATCCGGGCCGTCGGCAGTGGCAATGCCAGTGGCAGCAGCAACAGCAGCAACAGCAGATCGGGTGCCGAGACCGCCTCGATCCAATTGGACTTTTCCATGACATCGGTTCAGATTGCCCTCTATCCCGGGGATTCGAAAAGCGGGTATCCCAAACACTGCGATCGCGAACGGTCTTGCAAGCACGAGCCGACGGGAACCGAACAAACTACCGCACACGGGTTGTTCCAAACGGACCACGCTGCTAGCCACGGCAATGGCAATGGCAATGCCAAGGGCATTTCCAATGGCATTTCCAACAACAATGCCAATCACGATGACAGCGAACCGCAGCGTCTCATCAGCGTCGTCTATTATCTGACCGACGATGACTGGGACCCGGATCTCGACGGAGGCGCGCTGCGCATCTTTCGCGATCCCGACTCGCGCTTCTCGCACACCGACGTGACGCCCTATCGGGACAGGATGGTGGTGTTCCGGTCCGACAGGGCGGAACACCAGGTCCTGCCGAGCCATCGACGACCGCGACTGGCAATCACTCTCTGGTTCTACGGAACCGTTGCGGTTGGTGCCGCCGGTGGTGGCAATGCCGCGAATGCTGCCGTTGAGCCATCCGGTGTTGCACACGAGGATCGCGTGCCCGCCACCGCTGCCGCACCAAGCGATCGCACGGCATCCGGCTCCGGCACCGTTGACGCGAATGAGGTTGAAATTGCTCGTCTCCCTCCACCATTGGCAACAACGATGGACGGTGCTGCCAATGGCACGAGTGGTGGTTCGGCTCGGCAAAGAAGCAGCAGCAGCAGCATTTTTGTTTCCATTGCGAGTTTTCGAGATTCGGAAACCCGCCCGACGATCGACGCTCTGTATTCCACGGCGCAGCACCCGGACAGGATCGTCGTCGGGATTGTGTTGCAGCTCGCGCAAGGGGAAGAGGACGACGAAGACATCTGGAACAGCGTCCACCACCGATTCCGGTCGGAATCCGAAACCGAATCCTGGACTCCACGACCGCACCAGATACGATGCATTCGTCTCGATGCTCGCGATGCCACCGGTCCGTGTTACGCCAGGGGTCTCTGCCAGAGCCTCTATCGGGGAGAAGATTACGTGCTACAGATCGATTCGCACATGCGATTCCGGAGGAATTGGGACGAATACCTGATTCAAACGATGCGGGACCTGACGGAGCAGCGTCGAAGAACGGGGTCGACGTTTGCGGACGGCAGCGACGACGACGACGATGACGTTGTTGTTCGTGCCGAAAAAGTTGTTTTGACGGCGTATCCGGTGGGCTACAAGCTTCCGGACGAGATACCAAACGAAACGCGGGGCACCTACTTGGTTCCATGGAAGTTCGACGACCAGGGCATGTTGCGACAGCGGGGAAGACTTCTCAAACAAAGCCCCGCCGTTGCAGACCCAATGGTAGATCCCGCTGCTTCTGCTTCTGCTTCCGCCGCTGTGGAGAAACATCATGTTCACAGACAGTACTTGTATGCCGGTGGCTTCAATTTTGGGCCCGGAAGGATGATTCAAGAGGTGCCCTACGACACAATGGGATTGCACCACTTATTTTTCGGGGAAGAATTGAGCATGGCAGTCCGCTTGTTTACTCATGGATACGATTTGTTTGCACCCAGCGAATCGGTCTGTTATCATCTGTGGAGTCGCGCACATCGGCCTACGGCAACGGCAACAGACACAGACACATCAGAGGAGAGCAAGCGGCGGCTTCGGGCGCTTTCTAGAGCTACCGTGATGAAACAATTGCTCGGGGACGAATCCGTCATCGGGACGCGTTATGGACTGGGAACGGCGCGCAAAGCAGCAGCGTTTGCCGAACGCTTGGGAGTGGACTTTCGTCTCCGATGCTTTGTCCGCGATGGATGGCACTGTGGGGAATTGTGTTCCGACGACTTTGTTGGCAGCTGGGATGGGAATAGGGATGGAACGCCGTTAGCACCAGGGGATACCAGCCTGGAATCCAAAGTATTCTCATTGAACCCGAAGGCACAGGAGCTGATTGGAACGTTTTTGTTGGGTATGCGAAAATGACTAAATCTAATTTTCTTTGCAGTGGTTCAGTATCTTTCTCTATTTCAACTTGTCTGCTCTTCGTTTCTTTGATAAACGCTACATCGTGGCATCATTTGTTGGGAACACCTTTTGTTGCAAGTATATTTGGGCAGAACACAGGCGACGCAGAAACAAGTGCCAACTGTGTTGTACTAGAGATTGGAACAGGGATCTGGTCGATGCTTTTTAGTGAAGGTCACAAGCGACGTCGGCAACATATGCTATAGACTTATGATTGAAGAATTTGATGAAACGTAAGATCTTATTCTTTAATGAAACTAAATGTTTCTAAGGCTTCGTTTTCTCACGAGCAACTTTTAGTTCAATCATTCCAAACTAGAGCACTCAACATCCTAGTTCTCATTACTTTCGACTGAAGTACCAGCACTGCGTCTCGTATATTGTTAAACATGAAGTGTAATGAAACCAAGATAATTTCGTTCTGAAATACTGCCTGTTTCGTCTTTTATCCAATGTGTGGGATCTTTGCGACCTTTCCGTTCTCGTCAACAAAAATTCGAACCCGATCAACTCTGTAGTCCCTGGTAGTCCAACTATTCTCTGGCAAAACGACAATGTTCGACAAAAGTTTCTCTGAGGGATACTCCTCGCGAAGCTTCGCTTTGGCTTCTTCTCCATCTAAGCCAAGCAACTCCGGAAACCTTTGGGGCAACGTTTCCCTGGCATCAGATTCAACTTTTGTTCCAGACCATGTGTCCATCATGAGATTTTGCTCAATAGCAGTGATCCGTCCGAGGAACGCCAAAGCGACTATAAAGATATTCACAATACGAACAAAAGTTCGAGACATTTCGGTGACGGATTTTCGTTTCTTCCTCTTTTGACAGGTTTGTGCCTCTTCGATTCATGTACGGTCCCTCCAACACAAGGTTCAATGTTTGCGACAGCAACGAACTACGGAGTAATCTTAAAAGGTTACTGTATGATCGAAACTCGAAACGATACTACGATAACGTAAAACCTTACTACAAAATTCTTATCAGCTGTCCCCCGGTTCTACGTCCACATAATTAAAACGGTGATGATGCCCTAAGATTACGGTACAGTAAGATTCCGGTAGAATACAGTAACTTCGTACTTTTTAATCGTACGAAACCTTACTGGTAATTACTACCCTGTACTTGTACTTCGTAATTACTCAATACTGAATACTAAATACGGAAGTTCCAGTTCAATCGTGCCACTATTACCGTAAAACCTTACCCGTCAAAAATTAAGATGGATCACGTTTACCAAAATGGATCACATCAAGTGACAGCATCTTTGCTTTTTGCAATATCTCCTCACATGCACCACCTCTGTTCAAAGTATAGACATCATCTGTTAGCTAACACTCTACTCTACAATGCTCTATATTCACTTTTAAACAACTTTGCTTCCTCTTCCCTTGTAAGCTCCCAAATAGAGAAAAAGGGCCGAAAATTGGATGCTTTTTGATTGACAGCTTCGAGCCGCCCATGCCTGTAGATTTGTAGATTTAACTGCAAATTAGTACGACGCTCTTCAGGCAGAAGAGCAAAAAACATTTGGTTTGTTTGACACTTTCTTTTCCATTTCCGTTTGCCCTTTTTTTTGTTTTTTTTCATCAACATGCTGTCACTGGACCTTATGGTCACGTGTATAAAATGTACCAATTTCTACACTTACCAAATTGGATCAAAATTCCAAAATTTGGAAACAAAACCACTAACTACCAGGGGCCAAAGCTAAGGATGTAAGTCACTGATTTCAACAGGAGTTGTTGCAAACAGTCAGTTTATACTGTTTATGAACAGGTTGTAACTTTCATTGAGGAGGTTTCCATTACTGGGAGGAGGTATTTGGCCGGATAGTGAGGGAACAATCTGTCACTCCGATGTGAGCAATTTTGGTTATTCATGGGTACCTGCAATACTTGCACTTACAGAGGTTCAGATTTGATTTGAAGTGTGCTGATACAAGGTAACTTACTGGTAAGGTTTTTAAGGTTAATTACCTAGTACCTGTCACTACAATAAAATTGTGACTGAAAGATGACTTTCTCAGCATAGTAGTAAGAATGAACGCACTGCTTGCTCAGTACAGTAGTAGTAGTAGTAGTAGTTAGTAGAAATTACCCAAGGTGATTATGATAATATTTGGCTTGGATATATATATCTGTCATAAATGAATCTCTGCTGGGCAGGTGAGAAACTTTGTTGATCTTGTAGTAGTAGAAGTAGCCTACTACTAGTAGTACTACTAGTAGTATGGTGATGCATCCTCATCGCCATTGTCTTTCCTTGGCCCATCGGATAATAATTGTGCAAAAGGGGGATCGACTCCTCCCCTCACTCTGGCGCCTTGTCCATGCAACCAGTATCATCCATTGACTGCCTAGTCCTTCTTGACAATCGTACCAAAAATTATTGCCTGCTTCTTATGGTTTGGAGGTGGCTACTACTATCGGTTCTAGTACTTTGCCCGTTCTTGCCAAGCACAAGCCTACAGCAATGATGTCTTAGAGAAGAGTCAGAATCAATTGAATGATACTTTGCACACATGATGGAAAAATTCTGATGGACTGCGCCAAGAAGATTGTACTAGTAGTAGTAGTTGAGTTGTCCAGAGAATGTGTTGCAGAAGAACTATTTTTTTAAATATTGAATTCTAATTAATACGGAACGTGAAGCATAGCACTCCAACTTAAGGTATGAAATGGACGAAGTTTCAGAATGCTGTAAGTACGGACATAGTATAATGTACGCGGATGACAACCCAAAGTGGAAAACCACTTTCAACATTTCTCGTTCCGATTTCTCTCTTCGTCGGTTGGTACGATACGTGGTTGTATGAATAGGGCCTGAACTGCGTTTTGGAATTCATCAGAACCTTTCATCGTTACCTGCTACAAGAAGGACATGTGGTATGAATCTAGGCACGAACATTAGCCTTGCTTGGGGAGAGGTCAGATGACAGCCACGGAACTCCTCATCTTGCCGGACGTGACGAATGGAGAAGCGTCTTGTATCTAACATTAAATCAAGCGACGACAGAAATCGTTAGTAATCATTCAACGAGCTTTAATCAATACTGGAAATTGTCGATTCACAGTAAAGCTTGATCAAACGTGGCAGAATAATTTGTCTGATCAAGGGCAAAGTGACTTCATCATTCTAGCGCTGGACAGACTGGAAAATACAAAAAGGAGAATCATGGTTCTTATCGAAGGTTCCCCTCTTCGCAGTCAATCACGCAAAGTAACAACAAGGACGCATTTGTGCTGAAACATGACTCACCTCAAGTTATGGTCGGAACTGAAGGGCAACATCTTAATTCGAAGCACATTTTGTTTCTCTAGAAAAAACGGCGTAGCGTCTATCCCTGTTTCTGGAGTTGCATTTGTTTCTTTTCCTCGATCGCTTGCATATGTGGTGGTGCCATAGGTGGATGGACAGGTTTGACATAGTCGTCTTCTTCCATAGGATAACTCTTATCTGCATCCATAATGGATCCAGGCGGTTCTCCCCATCCGCTTAGATCTCCACATGCTAAGAATGGCGGTATGCACTTTGGCAAAGACGGCGATCCCTCTACAACATCTAATATCGTGTCTCCATCTAATGAAAGATTTCGAAAGTCAGAAGACCTATTCTTGTTAAACTGTTGGCACACCACGAAAGATTCGAGAGAGGAGTTTCTCGAACTCGTTGGCTTTGCAATGCTAACACGGTCAAACAAGAGTCGGAGTTGAGAATAAAGTTGACTGGCGTGACGCCCTCGGAAGATCTTCGCAACAAAGGTTCCTAAGATGAAGACGTGATTCTGTGAGTTTCGGAAACCGACAAAAAAAACTACGGAGAGCTGCCCCTTCAAACTCACCACCGTCTACCAACACATGTGTCGTAATCTTGACCGCGCTTATCAACAACTGCGCCTGCAGGTACTCGTCGAGATCGTGCAAGCCCGTCACATCCGGAGCGCCATCACAAATCACCAGTTCCGCACGATTTCCGTCACTTGTTCCATCGCTGCACCCAAAGGGTTCTAGAATGGCTTGGGCGGTTTCGTAGCTTGTAATGTCCCCTTGAATGCAAAGAACACCATCGATCGGAGCCATTGGCTGCAAGTCGACAGCTACGATCTTTGTGGAAGTGTCATCCAAAGACTTCGGTTTTGCCGCCACCAATTTGTCTGAGAGTACCTGACTCCATGAACCGGGAGCTGCACAGAGATCGACTGCGCGTGTGACTCCTTCAAAAAGATTGAACTCGGAATCTAGCTGAAGCAATTTGAATGCCGATCGCGCTCGGTACCCCTTCTCCTTTGCTCGTCTGTAGAAAACATCACGCTTGTCTCTCGATAGACGCCCCATTCTATGAGAAAAGAAGGGAAGTATGTCAATCGGATTCTACACTCTGATTTGAATTCGGTTCGACAAACAACTCAGAGCCGCCTCTGATCATCATACCGGTACAGTACTTGTAATTAGTGTATTTAAATTCGATGGTTGATGAAGGATGAAGCAAGATGGATGGAATTTTTTGTGTCGACCTCAAATTAATTTTACTGGTTAATCTCTAATCTCACTCGTTGTTGTTCATGATGCGAAATCAAGGGACGCAACAGACTTGATTTTTCGGGGATGATTCACAACAGGGGGTTTACTCGGGGAGGTGATTTCCCTCCCAATTATGCATGCCACAAAATAGAAAATAGAATAAGGTTAAAAAATAGTAGAAAATTTAATAAGTTAAGGTTACCGTTCACCATTTTTTTCTAAGAAAAGAATAAAAAAGGAAAAAAAAAGAAAATTCTAGAATTACTAGTATTTGTTTCGCGGCACCGAGCCGACAATTACCGCTATCTCCAAGACTTCCCGGAATACAAATCCAACAGATCCCGCCGTTCGATGACAATGCGTCCGCCATTTGCTTTGTCCGCGTCCGCTTTTATCCCGTACTCATCCCGCAGGACTTTTTTCGTAGCTTCTCGAAGCACGGGACGGGACGCGCTGTGGATCCCTTTCCCGGTGATGATCACGAAATCGCCGCTCAACAAACCCGCCGTTTCCTCCTTTTCGTCCAGCCAGCTGTCCATGGTTTTCCGAACGGCCGCCCTCGCCATGGACTCCGAAAAGTTGTGCAGGTCGAGGGCCGTGATTTGCTTCCCGTTGTTGTCCGCGGTCTTTTTCCACGGGCGAAGAATTCCGAGTTCCAGCGCCTCGTCGTAAATGCTCTGCGCGAGCTCCTTTTGGCCGGCCTTGTCGAGCGCCTCCATCAGGGAGTTTACCGTGACGACGTTGGGTCGGAAGGGAGATTGGAGCATTCTTTCGTACAGGTCTAGTGCTTCGACCCACGCGCCACCCTTCTCGCAGGCACTGAGGGCCGCATTCCAGCAGTACAAGTTGAGAGAGGGAGGTTCGTCCCCGGCGTCGTCCGACGACTCGTCGATGATTTTCTGAAGGACCCAGAGCGCCCGTTGCCACTCACCGGCAGCTTCGCAGCTCGAAATGATGGAAGAGTGAGTTTGCACGTCTGGTTTCAGTCCGCCTTCCGTCATCCGGCGATAGAGCGCGAGAGAGCACTCCCACCATTCCATAATGTATTCTCCATCGGTTTCCTCGTCGTCCTCGAGGTCTTCCGCGTCACCGAGTTTCGATCGACGCGCGGATTCCGCGTGCTGGGCCTTGTTGCAGGCGATCATCGCGCTCCTGTAGCTCCTGCCGTCCGGGCGCAAGCCGTACCGCGACGAAATCTCGTTCAGGAGAACCAGGCTGAGATCGGGGCGTCCGCATCGACCGCACGCGGCGATCAAGGCATTCAGGGCCACGATGGAGAGCTGCGGACAACCCTCGGGCAATTCCCGGACGGGAATCCCGTACAGACCGAGCAGCGTCAGACCCTCCGCGAATTCGTTGGCCCTGCTGCAAATCGTCAGCGTGTGGCTCAGAGCGAGCTGATCCACCTTGCCCGGTTCCGGCGACTCCTCGATGATGGTGGTGTGGAGCAATTCGACGGCTTCCGACCACCTGGATTTCGGACCCCTGGAATACGCGAGGAGAATGGCCCGGAGGCACGCGGCATCGAGGCACCCATTGATTTGGTTCGCTACGGACAGGGCCTCGTCGATGTCACCCCTGGATGCGTGTATCAAAATCAGGGCTTCGAAGACGGAACTGCCGATCTTCAAGGTCCGCTCCTCTGGATCGAGCCGACCCAAGATCTCGGAGAGCGCCGCCTCCTTTTCCTCTTCCGCGAACCGATTTCCCTTGGATTTTTGCGCAAAAGTTGTCGTTGTCGTTGTCGTTGTCGTTGTCGTTGTCGTTGTCACCGAGACCAACCGCTTGAGCGCGATCGGCGACAGGACAAAGCCCCGGTCCTTCATGACGCGGAAGGCGTTCATGGCGCTCGCGTGCGCACCGCGATCGCAGAGCGCGGTGAGGACACCGTTCAGAACCACAGCGTTCGCTCCGCACCCGGAAGCTTCCATTTCCTCGTAGAGCTCCAGGCACCGGGAGAGGTTCCCGCAGCGCTGCGCGGTCCAGATTGCCGAGGCGTACATAAAGACGGTCGGTTGTATCGCGTCGTCCCGGGCCCACTTGAGGAGCTGGTTCGCGCTGTCGAGGTCCGGCGTGTTCGCCCGCTGACACGCGCTGATGGCGTGGGCGTACGTGACGCTGGTGGGCGGAATGGCGCCGCCGCGATTCCTTCGCGACAGACGCATTTCCTTCACGATCCGTTTGGCCGTCTCGGAATCGCTCGATCCCGCCAGCAGGTTGTGATAGGTGATGCGGTCGGGTGCGATGGTCCTTCCCTCGGAATCCGAGAAGTCTCCCCTCCGGATTCGATCGAACAGCGCGCGGGCGTCTCCCAGATTCCCCGCTCGGACCACGATCGAAAGGACGGTATTGAGCGCCACCAAATCGAGATCGGTCCGGGGCAGCAGCAACAACCCGCTGTCTCGGGTTCCGCCACCCTTCCCGTTGTTATTGTTCGGAATTTCCAAGACCGCGGTCTCGTTTCCCATCATTGCGTCGAGCGCCGTCAGGGCGAGCTTGCCCTTATCGCATTCTTCCTTGGCGGCTCCGGAAATCGAAATCGCCTTCAGGAGCGCCGTGCAGTGTCGCAGGTTGGGCGCGCACTTGTCCGCCATCATTTCGTTCAGGAATCTCAGCGCCTGGCCGTAGTCCCCCGCAACGGCGCAGGCGTTGAGCGCGGCACCCCAGATCCGATCCTCCCGATCGGCGTCGCAGAGGCCCGAGGCTCTCGCGGTTTTCCATTGTTTCACGATGGACTTTGCGATGGCCAGCTTGCTGCCCCGTTGTTGCCGGCCCAATACCTCGAGCACGGCCAGATACGTTCTCGAGGTCGGCCGGATGCCCCCGCGTTGCATTTGTTGCATCACGCCGATGGCCGTCTGCCACCCCTTGTTGGAGTCGCCATCCGGATTCGTGTTCGCGTTCGCGTTCGAATTCGACTCGGAACGCGCACCGACAAAGGTGGATTCTTGCGGGGTGTCTCGGTGTTTCGTCCGACGACCGGGACGGTGTCGCGCTTTGCTCCGACAGGCGTAGATGGCGGCGTTGTAGACTTCCGCGTCCCACGCGTTCCCCTTCTCGGCTCCGGCCGGGCGGTTCCGTTCTCGTCGCTCCAACACCCGAATCACGTGCGCCACGTCCCCCGGCCGACCCCGCAAATTTTTGAATATCGCTGCGTAGGTGAGCGTCGTGGCCGGCACGCCGTTGCGATCCATCCGATCCAGCACCTCCAGGACCACGGATTTCGCATCCAATCGGCAATGGTGTTCACGCTTTGGATCCGGGTCGGAAGCGCGAGAAGCAATGGAAAACAAGGCGGTGGTGTACACTTTGACCAGTTGATTTCGGCGACGACGGTTGCCATGGATGATCGGAGTGTTTTCGTCGTGTTCCGCTTTCGAAGCATCGAAATCCAAGACAGAGAGAAACGGTAGGATGGAAGCGTACGCCCCTCGCTGTTGCAGGTATTTCACGAATTGAACCTGTTCGTGGATGCTCCAGGTTGCCCACGACGAACGAGACGAATTCTTTTGCAAAGGCGTCTGTTGTTGACTTGCACGCAGCTGTTCCTCGATCCAATCCTTGATTTCGGAGGGTGAACGCATGGCATCCAACGTTCGAATCACCCACTCCGATTCCGAGCTGTTCGTCGATTGGTAGTGCGGGTGGTTCTTGCCTTTCTGTCTCGATCGAAACTTGTTGTTGCTGCTGCTGCTGTTGTTGTTGTTGTTGTTGTCGTTGCTGCTGTCGTTGTCGTCGTTGGGATTTGATCCGGCAGATTGCGTGGCTCCGCCGCGAGACTTTCGGTTCGGAGGAGCGGTCGGTGATTCCGCGGTGGCGCGCTCGTTTAGGCTCGGACGGAATGCTTGTCTCCCTCCGTCCGCCTTCCGTTGTCCTTCCCCATCGACCGCGGCCGCGAGACGACGCCGGTGCTACCTCGACAAAGGCCACCGTCCGCAGTTCGCACAGCGTGTTGAGAGCCGCGAGCGCGACGATGCCAATGCCGACCGCCAATGGTTTGCGGAATCCCGTTCCTCGCCGCCCGCCCGGGAAGGAACGGCGGGGACCGTTCATTGCGGTGGAACGGGCGGGGCGCGCAACTCGTGGTGGCTTTGGGGGGTGGGTGGTAGATGGCACCTGTTTCTTTGTTTCTTTATATCCCCGTCATTGTCGTTCTCCGGTGCAATTAAATATCGTGCTTGTACCGTAACGATTCGATCGATCGATCAATCAGTCAATCCAAATATCTGTGTGGTGGGTCGGCAGCAACCTCATTCATGGTTCGGATACCTTGACTTAAGACCTTACCTTGTGCCGCGACAGAGTTCGACGTTCGACGTCGTTTTTCCCGCAATCCTTCTCGTTTCGGAGTTCGTTCACGAGTGCGATGCTCCCGAATTCTGGTGGCACTACGTACTAACTACCTGTCCCTTGTACGAGTAAGGATACTACACGTAGTAGTAGTCTTATTTTTTTCGGAGTGGCTTTCGAACTTTCCCGAGGAGTTGAGTTCGGTGCTGCTGCGGTGGTCCGAGGACGAAAGATGCAAACAAGATTCGATTGATTCATTCATTCATTCCTTCGGGGGAATACCCTACGAGTACCGTATCGAAAACGGGGGGGTTGCGAAGGACTAATCTCAATCGGTTTCCGGAAAATCGACGACTCCTCCGATTGAGTCGTCATTGACGTGTCAAGGACGTGAAGTTCATTCGTAAGTTGTAAGTTGCTCCTTGCCGAGGCACGCGCAATCTTGTTCCACGGGACCAGATGAGATTGGTTCTTTCCCCTCGTGCGTGTAGCTACGTGTAGTTTGTAGACGACGTCACACAAAAATGAGATTTTTTTCCCATCGATCTGGCTGTTGTCACTGTTCAATCACAATTCAATCACAAGGGATCGCGTTTGTTGCGGTTGTATATGCGGTACTGGTAATTACGAGTGCTATCGTACGGTACTTGTAGAACGAGCACAAGTACAAGTACGAGTACAGGTACGAGTAATCTTACCGTTGACGCGTGAAAAAAAACAACAATATAATAATATGTAGCAGTAAGTTACGTTAATCTTACGGTATCGTTTCGTCGTAACTTTTACGCACGTTTTCGAGATTTCGTCGTCTTTTTGCCCTCGGTTTTCCGGAGACGGGGAGGTGACGAGACACGGAAATCGCAAAACCATCATCGTTCCAAATCGATCTCTGATTCAAATTCAGTTTCAAAAAACCAGCGAGCCTCTCCTTCCTCGCCTCCATCATTATTCATCTTCTCCGTTCGCGTCTTGGACAGCGACCCGAACAGTTTTTTGTCAACGTCGTAGAATCCTTTCTCGCAGGACATATCATTATTTTCGATACACGAAGCCCCATCGGACGTGCTCTCAATCAGTGTTTACTGTGTAGGATCCCTAGTCTCTCCATTGTTCTTTCCGATACCGTAGATCTATCTATCTATCTATCCATCCACCCGATTCATTCAAATCAGTGACGCAATTCCATTGATACGATACCGAAACAATGACGAAAACTCAGCAATACGATTCGAGCTATTTCATGCGGGTCCTGTTGGGACTCTGCACGATCGCCAAGATCTTTGCCTTTCAGGCGCAGCCATCGTTCGGTCGGGCGACGATGCAATTGAACGTTGCCGTGGATCCATCGACCGTGACCAAGAAGGAAGCGGACGACATTGTCGGGGCCGACTTTGAGAAGGACGCCATGTACAAGCGTCTCCAGACCAATGAGTTCTTGTACCCGAAGCACGTCGAGGTGATCGAGGACATTGCACCCATTGCCAATGCCATGGTGGACGAGATCGTAAGTCGGAGTGTCAACGGAACCTTTTCGTTAGCACAGCGGGAGTGTTTGAGTCGAGGCCTGTTTGTGTTTTGCATCATATCATTCGTGGACTCGGGTTGTTGTGACCGTGTTTGAGGACGCACTTTCTGAACCATTGTTTGAATCCGTCATTTTTTTTTAAATGCGTGTCTCTCGGTGATGCATCGTTTCTGTTTTCGATCCGATCCGGAATTTTCATCAGCTCTTGGAAACGGGCGAGGCATCGTGGCAGCCCCAGGACTTTCTTCCCGATCTCGCCAAGGAAGGCTGGGAAGACGAAGTCAAGGAATTGAGAGAGATGGCGCAGGAACTCCCCGACGAGGTCATGGTCGTTCTTGTAGGAGACATGGTGACGGAAGAGGCCCTTCCCACCTACCAGACATTGCTGAACACCTTTGAAGGTTGCGACGATCCCACCGGAGACTCCGATACACCCTGGGCGAAGTGGAGCCGTGGATGGACTTCCGAGGAGAACAGACACGGAGATCTTCTCAACAAATACCTCTACCTTTCCGGAAAGTGCGACATGCGTGCCATTGAGGTCACCATCCAACACTTGATCACGAGCGGTTTCAACCCGGATGCCCAAAAAGATCCCTACAGAGGTTTCGTCTACACATCCTTCCAGGAGCGAGCAACCAAAGTCTCCCATGCCAACGTTGGCCGATTAGCCGGAGAGTCTGGAGACACCAATCTGCGTAGAATCTGTGCGAAGATTGCCGGAGACGAGGCCCGTCACGAGAAGGCCTACCAAACCTTTAGCGAAGAAATTCTCAAGAGAGATCCCGATGGCCTCATCATGACATTCGGGGACATGATGCGTGGTCAAATTGTCATGCCTGCCGAGCTCATGACGGATGGTGTCGATTCCAACCTGTACGAAAACTTCTCTGCCGTTGCGCAGAAGCTCGGTGTCTACACCGCCATTGATTACGCCGACATTATTGGACACCTGGTGAAGAGATGGGATCTCGAGAACCTCGAGGGCCTCTCTGCCGAAGCCGAGAAGGAGCGCGATTACATTTGCAAGTTGCCCGCCAGATACAGAAAGTTGGCGGAACGATCGATGAACCGAAAGAAGAAGGTCAACGAAGAAGACCCTAAGGTTGCCTTCAGCTGGATCCACGGAAGAACGGTCTGAGGAAAATGGAAAGTGTGCGAGTTGATGGATCTTGTGTTTGGCTGTCACGGTCACGTCGTGCGTGAAAGAATTAGGTCGGCCGATCGCAGAGAGTTTAACAAACGAAAAGGACATGCTCCGTGGGCCACGCAGCAGGAATGGCGACTAGGTTTGGTTTGGTAGGAGTGTAACATGTGATATAGTTAGATATGGTTTCATCCATCGATAATCGTAGGGTTTCTCTTTTCCGTGGCATCCAACGTCGGATCACGTAGCACGAGCACAATGCAAAGCCTCATAAATCTCTTTTGTGTTCGAAAGAAAACACGAACCAACCACCCAAATAGTTCCACGCACGGGAACAACTTGGGAACTGTTTTGCAACGATCTCCATCCATTTTCATCAATACAATAATCGTACGGAGTCACACCATCGATTCGCAGTAAGTTACTCGTACGCGCAGTAAGTTAGTATTATTATTCCCCACTCTCACGTTCGAAATCGAACGCGACGACGTTTCTTCGCCCCGCCCATCGGCACGAGGCCCGCGCTCCCGGAACGGTGCCGCCGTTTTTTCGAGCTCGATTCGGCGTTCGACGAGCCATCGGGTTTCCCCTCGTTGCCAACGAGGCCGAGAGCGCTCGCGCTCGCATCCGCGATGAGCTTCAAGCCGTTCAACAAGTAATGCACTTTCGCTCGTTGGTATTCGGAACTCCTCTGGTCCCTGGCCGTCGCCCGGAATCGCTGCGCGCCGATCGAACCCGAGGAAGAACCGTCGTCCGATTCCCGGTCCGGTTGTTGCTGCTGCTGCTGATGCTGCTGCTGCTCGAGGAGAAACATGGTCTCCTCGATCGAGTTTTCGGCAACGAGGGTCTCGACGTCTACGGATCCCCTCGCTCCCATTCTCCAGGCGCGGGCCACCACCTGGTTCTCGAGGGATTTGTCCCAGACCTGTTCCAGAAAAACAATGTGGGTGACGAAACTCAGGTCCAGACCCTCGCTGCCATCCTTGCCCAGGAGCATGCACAAGCACTTGTCGTCCCTCACGAATTTGTTCAGTTCCCTCTTTCGATACTTTCCCCAATACTCGGCAATGCAGCCCGACCCGAACCTTCGAAGCAGTCTGTCCCCGGTTATGTTGAGAACCTTGCGGAACTGAGAGAAGATTATCACCTTTGGAGTTCGGCGTGCCGGTGCGGCTTCGCCGTGCGAATGCTTTCTATGGTTCCTGGCAGATCTCTCGGCTTCCTTTTGGCAATCGTACAATCGAAGAAGCTTTTCGACAATGTGCGTGATTTTGGACTCACTTTTCGGGCAGTTTTGCGCCGTTCTGTAGCACACCCCGCAGCGTCGTTCGCCTGCCAGATAACACGGTTCGTGCTCGGTGAAGCACAATACACACTTCCCATCGGGACTTTTTGGATCGTACTCGCACGTGTGCCCGTCCCCAAATGTACGACTGCGAGCTCGGCGCTGGCGTTGGTTGTGTGGCACTAATACACCGTGACCTCCGGGCAGAACCAAAGCGTCGTTGCCGTCGTCCGTTTTGCCGTCGTCGCCATTGCCCGGGTGGTGGTGTTTCGTTTCTTCTTCAACGTTGTGCAGCCAATCGTATTTGAATCCAGGCTGCAACCGTTGAAAGGCATCGACGTCGAATGCTTCATCGCACACCAGACACGATGTTGTGTCGCTATCGACGCACTCGGTGCACACAAGGTGACCGCAGGGAAACACCAGGAGTGTACTCAACATTACGCCACAGCAGTCACATCGCGAATGCTGACCACTTGTTGCTCGCGAGATAAAGTCTCGAATTCTTTTTCGATGGACGGGATCCGTGTTCAAATTATCAAAGTCTTGATGAAATTCGGTCCAGTATTCGTCACTGAGAGTCGGGCGTACCTGAGTTCCACCGGCACAAACCAGACGGAGATTGCTTATCGCTTCACGTGCATGCCTTGTTTGTGATTTGTGAAGCAGAGAGTCCTGAGCACCAGAAGTCTTACCTTTCATCGAGGTAATCACAAGATTCGATTGGATCGCACAAACCAGAGTATTGTACGTCGACACTTCCTCGTACCCCATTGAGAGAGTGTTGATACTGAATACTGGGAGAGGCAACTCCGAGATATCGCTCTTGACATGTCGGATCATTAGTAGAGACAAAAGCGAGCGCAGTCGAAAAAAAGCCGAAACAAAACCGCGATTCCAACTTCGAACGATCAACTGATTCCAAACGGTGTCCCCATCATATCTACGGGTGAAGAATTCGTGTTGAAGATATTGCATCAAATTGAACACGTTCGCAAGCCCTGATTGCGTTGAAGTTTGTGGTGTGGGTGTACCTGTCATTGCCCATCGCCTCTCGGAATTGATCCAAGATGCAAAGGAAATGGAAGAGTTGTCTTTACCTCTACCCATGCTGTGACCTTCATCCACAATCATACGAAGCCAATTGACCTTCAACAAAGGACAGGCCTCTTCAGAAGAAGCCAAATCTTCTCGGAAGTCGGTCCATCTACTGTACCCGTTACCTCGAGTATCTTGGTTCCGATTCCTCCTCATCTCATCTTCAAAAGACCCGTTTTTCCACTCAGCAGAGAATCGGTTGTTGGTGGTGATAACAATTCTGAAAATTGCAAGGAATGATGGGGATGGTAACTTTTTTGTAGCCGTTCTATCAACGAAGATGAAAGGAAAGTGAGACTTCTTCACTCGGCATTTTGCCATAGGTCTCTTCTATTCTGAGTTCTGTTTTGTTGCTTCCCGTAAACTCGAAAACCAAAGGGATTCTAGTCGTGCAGTATGCAACATCAACGTTAACTTTTAGTTGCTCCTTTTGAGAAGGGAAACGAAGTAAACGGGTGAGTCCCGAGAGCAAAACCAAAATTACGGTTTGAAAATCCGAACGATTCGACGAAACTCACCATCCAATGGTCCACAAGCACGGCAGGGACAACGAGTAGAGTCGCCAATGATGGTACAAGGGCACTTCTGAGTTTCTCGGAGTTCGTCTTTTCCACCAAGGCTGCTACGATCGAGTCGGGTTTTGCCGAGGCTCGGGAGAACGACTTGATTGCGACTTCAATCTGGCTTTTTTTGAACTCAACAATTTGGATTCGGAATACTGTCCAACAATCTCTGGGCGGCCTCGCGTATCGTGTCAGAAGCAAGGTTGCTTGATATTGCACTCTGGAAACAGGCTTCCACATCAGGAAACGAATCCTTGTAGTGCATCGTACTTGTCAAGGCGACGCCTTATATCTTTCAGAGAGAGAGGGTAGGAGGGTGCATCTATCGCCTTTGCTTGTAACACCTTGAGCCAGTAATTGTCAAAAAACAAGTTGACATCACGACTGCTGCGCAAGAATGTGGAAAATAACTTCGTCAGGGCTTTACAACGAAACTCGGGAATGATTTGCTCCCTCCAATATTCATAGAAAATTCGTTCTTCGCTGGAGGATAAAGTGTTTTCGGGTTTCGGTTGACCCAAAGTCGTTTCATCATGATCGTGGTCACCATCATCATCATCATCATTGCACTTTTCCTTTGCTGTGTTCTGACGTTGTGATTCCACTCGTTCCACATACGATTTTGATTTCTCTGTTGGAACCCCAACTGTTGCGTCTTTGTCTTCGTCGATATCTTTTTCGGTTGTGAGCCCCATGGTTTGCAATATGAGCGATATGACCGTTATTGTCTTCCCTGCGAATAAAACGTCGGCCGAAAACAGAGAGCGTCAAACGAGTTCGCTGAGCAAAAGTGAGACTCCATAGCATGGATGCATCGACACAAATGACCAAACAACCAAGGGATAGGCACTATAATGCAGCAACAAACAGAAGAGTCGTGCCAAAAGCTCAGATAGGAACGCACCGAGACCTGGATCATCACAAAGAAGCCCACCCCGTGCTACTTTTCGAGACAGCGGGTCCTCGGTACGAGTACGATTACTGCTTGAGTTGTTGTTGTTGCTGCTGCTGCTGCTGCTAATGTCACGATGGATCACTTCGCAAAAATCCAACTGGGAAATCCGAACAGGTACCGCACTTTTGTCTGCATGGTGTTGTTGTTGGTGTTGGTTATTGCTGTTGTTGGGATCGTTTGCTTCTTCTTCTTCTGGATGACATTGCCTGCGTCTTTCACACAAGAGAACCGTACCTCCCCCCGTCGCCGCTCTGTGAACGTCACCCTCCTTTTTTCTCTGGTCGACGATCCTTGGAGACCGACGTTTGTGGTGGTTATTTCGTTGCTTCCATTGTCGTCGTAGTTGTTCTTGTTCTTGTTCTTGATGGATCCATTGTTGTTGTTGTTGTTGGTTGGTCTGCTTTGTCACCAAGAGGCCGTCTTCGGTGATTTGTTTTGTCTCCCGTCCCCGCATCCACATCAGCGACTTGATCTGGTGGGAATACAGGTTCAAGACGAGTCCGGGAACGACCGATCGCAGTGTCCAATGGAGATGTTTGCAGGTGCACCGAAGGGCATCGAGAGATTTGGCACGCAGGTACCTGCCGATGCGATGGCATAGAATGTCTGCCGGCACGTCGTGGAGTGTTATTGTTCTCGTTGCTATTGCTGTTGATGTTGATGTTGTCGTTGTTGTTATTCCTCGTGGTGGTCGTCCCGCTGATTGAGTGTTGCTGATCGGGTTAACGTTCTCAACCGTTTTTTGCCTGGTGGCGCTTTTCACTGCTACTGCTACTATTATTATTATTTGCACGGCATTTGCTGTCGGTGTTGCTGTCGTTGCCGCCGCACGTTTCGATCATCTGTGCGGGTTGTGACGGGGCTTGGTCTCGTGGAGGTACGAAACTACAGACGTCCTCCGGATCGGATAGCGGTAGCGACGAGGAGGAAACACCACCGATTCGCTGAAAGACGTCTTCTAGATTCATCCTCGAAGGAAAGAACGAGACGACCGGTGTCCGGTGCCGATAGTTCCGGACGTGGCTATTGGTACTGCTCATCCGCATGGATTTCGTGTCAGCCTTGTCGCCGCTTTGGTGGGTGTCGTAGTTGTCGTGGTGGTTGACTTGGTTGTTGTTCCACTCACCAAACGACAGACCCGCAATCTTGGCATCGTACTCCCTCCAGTCACTGCTCATGATCGACAAGACCAGTTGTGTCGCAGGAGGCAACGCCTTTTTCGAATCCTCGGTCAAGAACCTGCGCGGCGGTTGACTCGAACACGTCGGTCCGAGTCGAAACGGTGAAAATGACGATGACGATGATTGTCGTCTTCGTGTTTGTTTTCGTCCTAGTGGCGAGCCAACGATCTCGCGACAAGCAAAGGAAATCAAGAGACACGCTCGTTGGTTGCTCCAGTACCGGTATCCGTGTTTGCTGTCCTCGTTGTGGCGTGCGCTAGAATCAAATGTACCAGAACCCTTTCTGTTGTTGTTGTTGTTGTTGTTGTTGTTGTATTTGTTGTCATGGTGTTTGTAAAGACCAACCTTGATGGATTGAATAGCAATGTGGTCGTAATCCTGTGCCGCAAGGGCCAATCCCATCATGAGAGCGGCATCCGATCGCTGGCGTTGGCGTTGGTGCTGCCGACCGCGGTTGTGGAGTCTATCACCATGAGCATCACCAGTGCCATTTCCATTGCCACTGCCGTTGCCGTTGCAGCGATTGCATTTCGTGTCCTGGATGGTGCCATCGTATCGGAGAGCATGCGCATAAGCACGAGCATGAAAATCATCATCGTGTCTCGTTCTTCCATTGGTCCCGGAGTGTCTCTCGCCATTCGCATCGTCGTCACTACTCGACGAAACCATTCCGGTTGTTGTCACCAATTTCAATATCCGCCCCCCAATGGTTTTTCCGGACGATGCCTCCGCATCTGCATCTGCATTTGAATCTGTCCGTAGTTCGAGAACCAAATGGCACCAGGGGCACCGGTTTCCATTATCGCCTTGCCCCACGTTGCCATTGTCATTGTCGTTGTCTTTGTTTTTTTCTTGGTTGGCAGCACTTTCATTGACATTTGGAGCAACTCCATTCGGATCGTCATTCTTCTTCGCAGTGTTCCGAGAACCAGGAATTTCGACATCGAACCAGAGATTGTCTTCTGTTCCTGTTTCGGTTTGTTCAGTGGTGGTGGTGGTGGTGGTGGTGCTACTTCGGTGGTGGGATATTGATGATGATGATGATGATGATGATGATGCAAGGTAGACTTCGCAGTCGTCGAGCGCTAAAAAGCCGTTGGCGATGGGCATGCTTGTGTTTCCAACTCGGCTGTTCGACTCGACTGTTCGACTCGACTCGACTCGAATAATACCGCACAGCTCGTCAGAACAGCAAAGCACAGCACAGAAAACCAGAGACGACCAATTTTTTTGGGTTGCTAGGTTCTGGGTTTGCAATCCATGGATGCCTTCACTCTGCCGATCGCTGTTTTCTTCCCCCTGTTACCCCCACCCAGCCGATCCGTGAACCTTGATTGAACACAAATAATATTAATAAGGATGACAACGATAATGAATTTCTCGGATCATCAGACGAAGATCGAAGTACGAATCACGAAGGATGAATTCGGAAAAACGCCGTGCTTTCCCTTGGATTGAATTTTCTGTCTCATTGTCATCATCACACGAAGCTGTGAGATTCGAGTTGTGCGAAGTGCAAAAGAAACCTCGATCGAAAGAAGATGATAAAAAGTAAAAAGCACAACTTTGTGATGCGCCATTTTTCTAGAACAAAGAAGGGAAATAGGTGGTCGATGGATAATAGGAATTATCCATACGATACATACCCTAGTATTTTCATGTATTAGGTACACGCAGAGGAATGCGATGCTAATATTCAATTCCTACTGAACCGTACGTACTTAGAGTACGAACTCTTACGTCTACGACCCCTGCCTTCAACCACATACCCGTACAGATTTTAGCGGAACGGTGTTTCTCAGATTTCGTGGTCTGATCAAAAAGAAATGAGGATCGGCTATTATCATAATACACCCATGGTCAAGAATCGCCGCCGCCGCCGCCGTCGTCGTCGTTTCCATTATTATCGAACGCCTTTACCGCTTCCTCTGCTACGGTTTGGACCCCGACACCTGTTTCGATCGCTATGGTCCTGCAGTGGTCGAATTCTGCTTTTCTTCGGACGAGTTGACCCGTCTTGAATCTAGAGACCTTCACGTCGACAAGGCCTCTCCTGGACGTGTTCGTGAAGGGAGTGGTCACCGAACAAATGGATCGATCCAGCTTGGCTCGGGGTATCTTTCGATGAACCCGGACCCCAAGGGTCGAGGTGTGGAGGAACAGGAGCTTCAGGAGCGCATCGATGATGGTCCCGTCGTTGTCGTTGTCATCGACATTGTCGTCTCCATCGTTGTCCGGGCAGAGGCAGTGAAGCGTGTGGGCCGGTCGACCCTTTTTCATCACAATCGGTGCGATCCAGGCATCCATAGCTCCGTGCTTCAACAGCATCTCGATCGCAAAGGCCAAATTCTCGCCGGACATGTCGTCGAGGTTGGTTTCCATGTGTGCAACGCAATCCGTTTGGAACAGAGAGGCGTTTGGCGGGTTCCTTGTTGCCTTCGAAAGACGCGGAACATTTGTGCTGTTGTTCTCGGTTTCGCCGTTGGCCGTGTTTTTGGGGTTGGGTTCCGCGCTTGCGTTTGGTTTGTTCGATGTTTGCTGAGCTACAGCAGGGGGATTCGCGCTGCTATCATTGCCACTGTTGTCAGTCACAATGCCCATAAGGACCGAAACCGTATTGCTGTTTTGATCGTCGGCACCCAATCCTCGCTTCTGAAGGGTGAAAGGTCTCGTGCGGGACCGTAGTTCAGGATCGCTAGCACCCGTTAGGACGCGAAGCATGGATATACCGATTGCTGTCGACAACGTCGAAGCCGATCGTTTGCCATCGTCCATGTGGATCGTCACGGCGGGATTCAGCGACATCCCGAACAGTAGCTCCGTCCAAAAGTCATCTCCCAAAGAGTTGGATGCACAACACAGCATCGGCAAAGGAGAACACGAGACGTCTCGAATGCCCATCGAATTCAAGCACATCAGCGTAGCGATTACAGAAAATAGATGCACACGCGCCACGGCCGTTTGGTCGTCTTCGTTACGGGTCACGGCGTGGGGATTTGGCTCCTTGCATTGGAACTGTCGGTGCTGTGTTTCGGTTGCTTTAAAAAGTTCGAAAAAGATGCACCTGGTTGTTTGGACCACCCACTCTGGAAGTGTTTTCCACCGCACTGCGATTCCATTGCTCGAAGCAGAATCAATGTTTGGGTCGAGCTCGTCCCGGAGAATTCCGAGGATGGCCAAGGTTGAAGCCGGAATGAATGCCTGTTCCAAATGACGCTTTGGGTTGCATATGGAGTCGATCATTTTCAGTAGTTCGATGACATCTGCGCTCTCCGAAATGTGTTGGTATCTGTCACTGGACTCAATCTTCAACTTCATGGAATGCTCGCATTGATCCCATAGAACATCGTACAGCTTCATGAGGTCAGAAAACAGCTTACTTTTACTCTCGAAGTAATTTTCAAAGTCCAGCTTCCAGATTACTTGATCCGTTAGTGAAAGATTGTCATATTCCTCCGATGTATATTTTTTCGGCTCGGGGTGGAATAGCGTCGGCTCTAATTTGAGAAGGGATGCCTTCACATTTCTACCGCATGTCCGGGATGAGTAATTTATGAAGGCTTCCCGACTTTTCTTCCATTTCTTGTGCATCGATGGCCCCAAAACGAAAACATCGTTCTTGATCTCTTCTGTCATGCTGACATATCGAGTATCAGTCTTTGACCTGGTGCACCTGTGATTGCTGGAATTCCATGATTTCTCTGTTCCCGACTTGCCAGAGACGCGCTTTTGCTCTCCTTCTTTCAACGAAGATCGCTTGCAAACAATCAACAGCTTCTTGGATCCTTGCGGTTTTGATGCTCTCAACGCCACGGATTCTTTCGAGGTGGACGCATCAAAAATAGATTCATGGATCTTTTTCAACCATTCATCGGCGTGTATCGCGTCACTATTTCGTTCGTTCGTGATGGCATCCAAAGATGCAGCCAAGAAAGTCCTGTCACAAATACCGTTCGAACAGTCGACGTGAGCTATATAACTCATCTTATTGAGTTCTGAGATGCCGTCACCCTGAATGAAGGAGCCGTCGTTTCGATGGCCTACATGGTGATGGATTCTCTTTCTCCTGTCGTTCTTGTGTGTCCGTAATCCCTTGGGGTTGATTGAAATTCGAGATTCGAGATGCGACCTTCGACAACCGACCACCGACCACCGACCAGGAGTGTACGGCATACAATACGGTATTTACGTTCGTAAGAGTACGGTAACCTTACCTGATACGAGTAAGGTTTAAGGTTAACCTTAGTCGATCCTTTCGACACCACACATCATGGAAAAAAAACAACACAGCTGATGTCCCACGATCCATGACTCATGACTCAGATCTTGTAGGCTCATACAAGTACTTAGTACCTCCTAACCCTGATCTACCGGTATTTTTAGATAAGATACGGTAAACCTTACTAACTTATGCACGTCTCCTAATCAAAACCTATCGAATTTTAAGGTCTCCAGCCGACCGAGAGCGACAATCGATTATTTTGATTTCATTCTAAAAAAACTGTTTGCTATCATCGGTTTAATACACTATGAATGTAGATATCTTGACATACTTCGATGGTTCGTTCACCTTGATTTCAAATTTATAGTCATTGTCGGTAGTGGGAGGAAAATAGATCCCCGTCTTGCTCTGAAGCAGGAAGACTTTGTGACCAATGTCAACAAAGTTTTCTACGACCATTCCGTTGACTTTCATTTCCCATTTCTTTTCTTCCCCATCGAAATCCTTTGGACCCAGATACTCTTTTTCGCATTTATCCCAATCGCAGGTTCTGAAGGAAATCACCACGAGGCCTTGCAACTCACTCGGATTGTACCCATAAGCCTTTCTCTCGGCTTCATTTGGAACAGTCAGAGTGTTCCATCCACTTCCTTGCGACAAAAAACTGTCCTTGTAATCAATGCTGACAGCTACCGGACAATCATCTTGACGCATATCAGTTTCTTCCCAAGTCAGTGGCATCTCACCTGAATCTAATGGCGCTTCTTTGTCGAGTATACCTGTGTCGTACTGAAAACAAATTGGAACAATCAAGTACTGAGGGCAATGTTGCTCTCGACCCAGGACCGAAAACTAAGCAATGCACTGACAGCACCTACTGTTGCCCACACTTACGGTTTCTTTTCCTACCGCTGCAGGACCACCAACCTTATCGGTGTTTGTTAGGTACCCTAAGTATCTACTCTGAGCGGGTGTGCGGGCTGTGTGACACATGCTCTTCCCCGTATAAAATATGGATGTATCTAAATCGATGCTCTCACCATTCCTGGCGAAAAATGTGTTTTTGGCCTGCTTTCGAAATATAGCTTTCAAAACATGATCCTGGAACAACTCTTCCTCTTCGCGTCTCAATTGAGCAAGCAGTGTTTCTGCACTTTCTGAGTCGTGTTCAACCAACTCTTCCAGAGCAGCCTGTAAATTTTCCACCAGAAACAATGACAATGCATGGCCCACCATCGCATGCGTCTTCCTATAATTGTAAGGAATAATTCGATTTTGAATGGATCAGGTGAGGCTTCCGAAAGAGCGTCAATATATAGAGAGAGCGTTTTTCGAAACAAAACCAATTTCTGTTCTACTTACATTCCTGGATGCCACGGAGCTTTGCCTCTCCGATTTTCGCACAAGCCCCCCGTATACCTTTCGTCGTCACAAAATGGCTCCCCTTTCTCAAACACGCCCTCGCACTTAAAGTTTCTCACGTATTCAGGCATTGCATTGATCTCGTCCGTGGTGAGACCAAATGTATCCGGCACTCCTTTCCTCATTTTCTTGAACATGTTGTTGTCTTGAATGAAAATTGGAATCCCATAATTTTCTAATTTCTCCACTAGTGTGTCTTGTTTGGCTCTGTCCAAATTGACACGAATTCCCATAAAAGCTGGCCGCCCCGGGGAAATGGCACCACGATATGCGTAGTGTATCAATCGGTATGGTTCGCCGGCATCCGTCATGCCATAATCCCACGAAAAGAAATCGACGTCCTGGCCAAAAATCTCGGTCCAACACATAGAAACTTCTGCCGCCGAGCCCGTACCCCCCATGGCATAGCTACCGTAAACATACAAAGAGAGTCGAATGAATGTTGTTAGAACTGCACAAACAAAAAAGTACGAAAGACCAAGAAGTACGATAGCTACTCCGTGTTTCCATATCCAACGTACTTGCGTCCCTGAAAGTCGATCCCAATGGACCCAAAGACATCCTTCATGTCTCTCTCCAAAAATGCGGTGTACGATTCATTGTACAGATTTCCGTGCGCAGCCGACGCCGAATGTCCCCCGGTCGC
Source organism: Pseudo-nitzschia pungens (assembly GCA_037355855.1). NCBI lineage: Eukaryota > Bacillariophyta > Bacillariophyceae > Bacillariales > Bacillariaceae > Pseudo-nitzschia > Pseudo-nitzschia pungens. The sequence continues at coordinate 3,894,964 of CM074762.1, read as the reverse complement.
CCAAACATATTTTTCAAACAACGGATCCAGAGGAGGGAAATCGGTGTCGTCGTCCTCTTCCTGTAAAAGTTCGCGATGGATACCTATGTCGCCGTTGATGCAGTCGCACCCGTTGAAGGACGATTCCTCTTCTTCGATCTTGCTTTGAGCCGACAAAACTTTGATCATGAGTTTCCGCTTCAGTCTCGGAGGGGACGCATCACCAAAGGGTACAAACGGGCGCGGCGTCCCATCGCGGTTCAAGAAAATTTTGGCGAAATTTTTCTCGCCGTAATCCTTCTTCAATCTTTCAACCAAGAGATTTTTCTCATCGGTTACCAGCTGCAAAAGGTCGTTCCGATTCAATAGGTCTCGTCCTCGAAAATGTTGATACCGTTGTTCACGACGATATGAGCATTCCTGTTTGCAGACGCCGTTGCCTTTCTTTTGGCCATCATTATTCCCAATGAAACTTGTCGTATAAAAGAATACAGGTAGCATCACGAGTCCGAGATAATGCCGATATTGCCATACTAAATTCGTTAATCTACTGTGGGCTCCATGGTCGGTACGTGTACTCGATTTGATTTCCATCGGCTTGAACGTAGTCATCGTGACTTTTCGGATGTCAGTTGAAAATCTCTCCAGAGTCTCTCTCTCTGTCTTTCTCTCTCTCTCTCTCTCTCTCTCTTGCACCAAATGAGCAGCACTTGGCTTTTTGGTGTTTCGTTCCTCTTTTTTTACTATGATAGGATTGAAATAGAACTTTTGCTCGTCCTAAACACACTAAGCACTTTAATTCGACTAATCAGCGACGTTGGACAGTGAAGGATACGATCTGCCAATGCCATCAACATACCGGTAATAAACCTTACGACTCGTTATTTTTTTATCATTGTTATTACACGGTACATGTATTTACGTACGTGTAGTATTTTCTACACATAGTTGCACTTCGTACACTCACGGGAAGTTACTCGTCCGGGAGCCTGGAACGCAGATACACGGCAACATACACAAATGTTCTAATGTGTATTGAAAATTTAATACGGTGATTGATATTACCCCAACGTTTAAACATTGTCATCATCCAAGCTAAAGTAGTAGACACTTACTGGTTCTAGTAGCAGCTGTTCAATCTGTTTGGTAGTAAAACTGACATTCCCGTGAGAACTCGTCCCAACAAAAGATCAAATCAACCACATAGATATTGCGCTGCCGAACAATCTTGTGAAATATTCCATTTCAGGTTGTCAATGCGATCAATGTGATCAAGGACTTTTTCCTCTGCTTCAAAGATAGACGTCAACTTCGACGAAAAATTTGCAAAAACCGACCTTTCTGATCCACACTCTCATCTGGTACAACGATAATTGGACGAGAAGCGTTTTCATCTTCTACCCTTGTCTTCAGGGCAAACCACGTTCCAGCGAATTCAAAGTCATGCTCAAGACGAGGAAAATACAGCTTACACTTGTCCCAAATGGACTGCACTGTATTTAGATACAATGCATCCCCTTCTTTTTTCTTTGACTCCCAACTTGCCATCAGGTCATAAGCTACCAAAGGATCACGACACTGACCGATTGAACTCAACTCCACATCAAAAATCTGGAAGAGATTCTGGTCGCTGAACCTCTTGAGCTCAGATGGAAGATCATCAATCCTTGCAAAATTGTAGGGCTCGAGCGAAGGGAATGGGCCATCGAAGATTCCAAAGGACACGGCAGGTATGCCTTTATGATTTGATTTTTCAGCAACAATCACACTGATGCAGAGGTCGTAGAATGCCTTATGTTCTTTTGGATGCATTGGAATTGCTTGGTTGTACGTACAATTCAGCACTAGATTGAATGACTGCTGGTGAATCATCATTTGTTTGCTTTTGTTCTCTTGGATATCGACTCGATCGACTCTTTTGCCCACTGCCAAGTCAATATAGGGGCTCTCCATAAACTGCTCTGTAAACCATTTTCTAGGCTTGTCTGCGAACAAAATTGGTTCCACTTGCACTAGAAAAGCCCCATCAATCAAGTCTGGGTTGAACCCGAGTGCCTTCATCTGTTTGCGCTTGAAGTCGGCATCGGTGCTTCGACGAATTTGTCTGTTCCATAATTCACCTTCAATTTCATCCCACATGGACTTGCCTTCTTCGTACCTTGATCCCATTAGGAGACATTTCATTGCCTCGTAGTCAAGCTTGGTTTTCTCATCTTTGGCAACAGCGAAGACCTTACCAAAAGCTGGAATGTTGTCAATTGAATTTCGAAAGAAGTGTGGATATTTGAGACAGAATTTTTTATGATCGCCATAGCACATGCGTCGAGTATCACCCGTCCTTGGATAGTGGAAACCCTTGTGGATGCGGAACGAGTTCTTTCCACTTGCTTGAGAGAACAACACATCATCCTTTTCGAAGATAGTCAACTTGGCAGCAATCTTGGTCTCGCCATTAGATACTTCTTTGCAGGCACTCTTGAATGCATTTGCGAAATGACAGCCATACATTCCGCCTCCAATCACCGCAATCTGAAAAATATTGATATCAGCAATGTTGAAGTGAATTAGTGAAATTGTTGTGAACACGTGACAAACAACAACCATAAGAATTTAACGTCTACCAACACGGATTGGAACACAAAGAACTCCTTACTTGTAGATCTGGATTCTTCTCAAGCAATTGCATCCATTTTTTGTGATATGCTGCCAAAGTTCTTGCTGCTCCGTCGTCAGACATGTTGTCATTAAGTTCAGTTACCGTGGTGATTGAGAGAGATGAGATCCGAATTTTTGGGCATTCAGACCAATCATGGTCATTACCAGGGATTATGCACGGGTTGCAAAACTTTTTGTCATTTTTATTCCCTTTGTTGTTCCCTGTTCTTTTGCAATTGGAATTTGAGTTGTTAGAGCTGTTAGGATGTCTCCCATTGTTTTTGTACGTGACAGCTGGGTCTGTGTAGGTGACGGCCATATTGAGTAAAGTTGCTTGTCAGGGGGTCAAAGTATCCTTCTTTTTTAGGCTAACAGATGTTTCTGAATTCAGTAAGAAGTTGTGAAATGGTAATTACTACTACTTCCTCCGTTCCGAAATAACTGTATTTTGTAGTACAAGCTTGTCTATCGATGAGTTTCCAACCTTTAGCAACGATTATTATATACATCAAGGGAATTGGTCTTTCATCATGGCACAATTTTGACATCAAAACTGCGAATTGTTTCAGTACGTGCAAAGTCTTAAAAAAAAGGTGAGCTCCAATAAAAATAATACTACAGTGTTGCCGTCCATTATGCCTCCACTTTTCAAGAGAACTTAACCTTACCCTTTTTCTTTATTTTACGCCAGTGATGAGTAAGGTTTAATACCATTTGCTTAAACAAAGTCCGAAAACGTGAACGGGTCTCACATTGTCATTGAGTAACCTTAGTATGCACCAATTATTGATTCAAGACCACGTGTCGTATCTCTGGAAACCAGGAAACGACTGAAGATAAAAATAGTATGTTTGATAATTTGTTTGAATTAAGAATTATGATAAAATTGACTAAAAAATAAAATAGAATGTTTCTCGTACAACGTCGTGTTGATAGAAATCAAACAAACGTAGAGAAGCTTTTGAATGGGACATACGACACCACGTACCAGTAAGAAAAATGTCACTTTGGGGGGTAGATTGGAAAATGGCGCACTCCGTCTTGTAAATTAACAGAACAAGCCTACAATCGATGTAACGTAACCTAAATGTACTAATTGTATTAACGTAAACAGTGAGATATCTGATGTATCCATTTCTGATGTTCCAAAAATCTGTGGTTCTCCATTCTCCAAAAATATTTGGCGAACTTCAACGGTCATTTTGGATTTTGTAAACCTTAACTCTATAATTTCTCCAACACACTCCTGTGGATTCATTCCGGTTCCTCAGTACTCGGTGTTAATCCAAACCTGACCATGGCCTCTTCATATTCCTTTCTGTATTGTTTGTCATTCTCATTATTGATCCCCAATATAAGGTTTCGAAACTTTCGGAAGAGCGCCCCTTGTACCGGCTTGGTGTAGTAGTCTGCAATCATCTCCTTCGTTGGGCAATGACGGACCACGATCTCCTTTCGTTTAATCCTATCGGTTACAAAGAAGTATCGAATGTGTATATGCTTCGACCCTTTCCCACATGATAACCTCCCGTTATTCTACAGGAGTATTGCTGCTTCATTATCCTGGTACAACACGTCTTCATTACTGTTTCCTCCCTGAGCCAATTGGAAGTACCGGAACCAAATATGTTTGGGCAACTTTTCCCCAATGGCAATGATCTCAGTTTCAGTGGAACTTGTGGTGTTTAATTTCGTCTTGTTCGATGATCCATAGATGGTCCCCCGGCCTCCGGTGACCATAACGCCAACATGCCCTCTCATGTTCTCATGGACTGCTGCATGAGCCCCATCGATGTAAAGTGAGATTTCCTTCCCATCATATCTGAGGATTAATGGGAGATGTCTTGATCCTTGTAGGTATTTCATTAGATGTCCAAGCTTCTTATAATCATGTTCACCTGGGTTCCGGACCCTTGTGCAGAGGAATGCGACTGCCGTCTGTAGGTATGGTCGCCCTCGTTTCCCCAAATACAGCGCCCTGGCCGTCATGGTATGAAAATAGTCCTTTTCATCCTGGTTAAGCTTACGGATATCTTTGTCGCCATCTGCTGCAGTTCAAAATAGGTGTTCCGGCGCTGCAGTTGGCTTCTCCCCTTTCATATCATCCTTAAGGTCATTCAGCATTTTCTGAATGTAATCATACATGCTGATCTTAACCTCTCCTTTTACGTTAATATCTTGTAAATTAACAGAACAAGCCTACAATCGATGTAACATAACCTAAATGTACTAATTGTATTAACGTAAAAAGTGAGATATCTGATGTATGTGTTTTCCTGATCCTTCATCGGGTCAACATTTCCATTTCTGATGTTCCAAAAATCTGTGGTTCTCCATTCTCCAAAAATATTTGCCTCAACGGTCATTTTGGATTTTGTAAACCTTAACTCTATAATTTCTCCAACACTCCGAGTATCACCGGGGCAAGGTTGCGGATGCCAATTTTCTATTTCTTATAGAGGAGCGCCGGAGGTCCGGTTCCCTGAGACCGAGTGGAAGTGTCTCATTCAGTAATTACCTCCTATTTCCATTCAAAACACTAGCATCTTCCATGTTACACCCAATGACTCTATTTTAAAAATACTGCTAGTAGGATCGAAACAGATGATGCAACGAAGAAAATACGAAGTAGCATTTTTTCACAAAAAATGATCAATCCCGGTTGAAATTCCATATCAGGGATAAAACTTCCTCCGAATAAGGAATCCGATACGAGGTTATCGATGACACATTCTTGTTACTCCGCTCCAAAATGTTGTGATCGAGCAATTCACCAAGGTAAAGACGTAATTGTTGATCTGCTTGTACAATACGTTCCGATCTACATCGCTTCAGCAGATCCGTATAGCTGATCCAGTCTTGCTGTGATTCCAAGTGAAGCCATGCTAGTTGTCGAAGCGACTCTGCGTGAGTCGATGAAAGCGATTTGAGAACAGAAAATATGGATTCGTGTTCCATGAACAAAAGTTCTTCCTCGGTCATGCCTTCTTCGAATCGATCCCGATTGTTGGAAGTCGATCTTGCTTTCGACTTTTTCTGCGATAATTGGCTTTCCAATAGGGCCTGCGCTGGCAAAACTTCGTCGACGTACGGCCGGTGGGTGTGCACCTCGATCTGCAACCAGTTCAATCGATGACGCGAAAACGACTCTACAAAGAGTTGCGCGTGAACGTCATCGATACTCGCAACCAACCGTATCGCGTTGAGACCACAGTCGGTTCTACTTTGAGAGACCAATACCGACAGAACTTCCTGCGCAAGATTGTTGCAAAGTCCAATGCCATCCATGTTGTGAATGACTAGTGTGATGGGCCGCGAGGTTCTCAGTACTTCTCTGGCAATTCGCTTGGCCACAGCGACAGCCTTTTGCAGTGTGCAAAAATCTCCCTGGCGAGGGAAATACGGCTCTAAACGCTCTGCGGTATTGCCCTGTCTTGTTCGATTGGCTTGTTGGTGGTGCACGTGAAAAAAGTGTTTTTTCCGAATAGTAGGTTCTCGGCCATCCAGCCAGTGATCAATCATCAATCGAAGTATGCCATCGATCGTCAAACCGGGATCGAATCCATCGAGTTCCACGACATCTCCGTCGACGATGTCGTTTGCAAAGCGCTCTAGCAGATTCTTTTTCGACCCCGCGCCGTACAACAGCAGTGTATGGTTCGAAGAAATCAAAAACCTCCAGTCCGCAAACGACGATTCTGCAATTTCCTGCTCCCGTAGAGTGGCAATCTCGTTCAGTGGATGCTTGGATGCGCAGTCACTGTAGGTTTGCAGTGTTGTTGGGTACTCGATCTCTGTCGAAGGTTCAGATTCATTTGTCATCGAATTCTTGCTGCCCCTTTTGGAACCCTTCCCCGATTGGATTCCTTTCTTTCGCTTCCCTTTGTGAAAGAAGAGTTCTGCCCCGGCATCGGACGACGACCATAGTTTCCGTTTCTGCCCGGCACCGGTGACGAGTGGGTTGTCTTTCGATGATGCTCTTTTGCCCTTCCCCTTGGTCTCCCTCGGCTCGACATTTCTGTGGCAGTCGTCCGCGACTTCCCTGTGAAATCTTCGAAAGATAAGTTCCTCGCGGATGACGGTCCATTGATCGACCAAGTCTTGCGTTCTGCTAGCCGTGTTTCGAATACGATTGGTTTCGATCGCCGTCTCGAGCAATCCACAATGCCCATTTCGATTCCCTTCCCCGATCCGATCCAACACGCTTTTGCCCTGCGGAATCGCAAGGGTGTTCAGTTCCTTGCACAACGAGTGTGCCGTGTGGATCGTCTCGTCGTTGGTGCCCGTGTCGGGACCAAACCCATCCCCGCACCCATAAAATTTTCGCATCCGAGATGGCAATTGGTAATGGTAATAATCCACTCTTCCAAAGCCAAGCGCCTCGGCATGCGGCCACCACACGGTTCGAAAGTCGTCCCCGTCGAAGCGGTAGTCCAATTGAAGCGCCGTCATGACCGCGCAAGCTTGGTTGGAAACGGTGCGGAACCAATCATCCATTCCCGCACCATCTACCCCCGCATTAGCAACGAGGAGCGCATCGGAACCATTGGATGCCTTTGCTGCTTTCGGTTCCGGCGCCGTGGTTTCCGCCTTGGCATCCGTTGCCTTGTGCAATGCGAGGCCGGATGAGTCGGCGCTCTCCATCTTTTCCGGCCGATCCATGCGATTCGATGCGACGCGATGCGACGCGGTACGATGCGATTCGAAGAGGAGCCTACCGAGCCATGCAGAAATTTTTTTCACCCAGGCCTGGAATCCGAGGTTTCGCTATTGAAACTACCGTATCGTAGTCTATGGTTTCACGGTCTCGAGTCTAAAGTCTGAATGCTTTCGTTGTTCACGGTGAATGGTCACTGATTACTGATCACTGATAATCATTGTTTCTTTCGTTGAGTTTTGAGATGGACAATCATCTCAATTTTTTTGTGCAGTGCACTGAAAGGCTTCGTATCATTTTGTATGATACGCAAAATATGGATAGTACATACCAGTCATATCCACCTATGTATTTGTTTTCAGTTCGTTTTTTTGTTTGCTAATTACCGTACGTCCGTTCTGCGATATCCACGAAGAGACAAGGACTCCTTGGTTCAGCGAACTTCCAGACATGCATACTCAGATTGACGCGCCGGTTTCACATTACATAGAAGAATCGGCAAAAATCTGCGATGAGCGTCGCTAATTACAGTTATCCAACGGTTTGTGAACCAGTCGAGGTTTTTTTTTTGGAGAGATCATCAGTCACCGAAACATTCGATAGTATTGGTAAACGAAACCAAGACTGGAAGGGATCATCACCAATTTTTCTGCGGGCTTTCGGAAGGTTTGCGGACGCGGCAGTATGATTATTTCTCAACGGGCAATAAAGAGAAAGGCGAAGCAATACAGTAAAGCAGTAATAGTAGAAGAGTTGCCTCGGTCATTCATTGAGAACCAAGACTACGTACTATCAGCGTTTTTGTGAAGACCAACAAGCGGAAGAGTGAAACAAACCACTCGAAGTGAAGAGAAAGAATCAATCCACGGAAGAGACGCAAGCAGCACTCGATCGGATTGAATCGAATCGAATCGCACCAATCAATCAATCAAACAAACAATGGCATCGTTTTCTTCGTTCGTCGCGAGAGCGTTGTTGCTGCTCGCAGCCTCGCGTATTGCATTCACGAATGCCCTGGATATCGAATTCGACAGAATTGAATGCGACGAAAAGCTTCCGGCGTACGTCTCGTTCGCCCAGATCCAGATGACGTGCGACAACGGAGAAAACACGCGATGCTCGTTTGGCAGCGACGTAAATATGAAAGGAATACGTAAGTGGCAAGGGAGGGAGGCGGCGACACCATGCGGACGAAAGCATGCGCCGTGGCCTTTGTTTCTAATCATTGTTTCATCAACGTTTGTCGTGTTCTGTTTCGTTTCGTTGCGCAGTGTTTTATCACAATCTGAACCAATACACATTCAACAACACCGCATACGCATCCGCCAATCTGAAGCTGTTGAGCGTAGAGTACAACCTCTTTGAATTTTTCCCGGTGGATTTCTGCGGCGACTGGGTCCAGCACTATAATTATACGTACGATGGACAGGAGTGCCCCGATTGGGACGGGTACTACTCGTTCAATCTCCCGTACACGCTTCCGTTCGACGACGACGACATCACGATGTGGTTGGCAACGGGCTGGCAGGGCATTTCCACCATCGAAATCCGATCCGGTCAAACGGAAAGCAGTCCCCTGCTGGGATACTGCACGCTGCATTGGGACACCTACGTCACGCCCTCGGACGAGGACGGATGGAGAACGATGCCGTCGGCCGCCCAGGCCGGGGTCGTCGTGGGCGCCATCCTGGCCTTTCTCTGCTGCTGCTGCACCTGGGCCACGTGTTGCCGACGACGAAGGAAACACGTCACGGATATCGGTTACTACAACGACGACGGCGACGACAAAATAGATTACGAAAAAGTACGAGGACATACAAGAAGGCGGCGACACGAAGAAAAAAGGGCAGGACAAGGTCGAGCAATCGCGCAAGAGATAATGCGACATTTCCACCAACCATTATTCATTGGAGATAGATTCATTCATTCATTTATTTATTCCATCGAGAAGAGTGGGTGCGTGTGCATTGAAATAATGCAACAACCCCGGTGACCCTCTGCACACACCTTGTGAGTGAACTATGGATTCCTAAGTTCGCCCCAGACGACCGAACCAACCACCTTGATCGACACGGCTGTAACCTTACCATCACCCCGATTCGAGGAGAATTTCACGAGGACCTCGGATGGTTTGTTTGACTGTCCTATCTTTACGTAACTTGAGTTCATAAGACGGCTGCATTGTTCGTGAGGCGGCTACCCTACATTGAATGTAGTGCGCTCAAAATGGTTTTCAGCCTAGGCAATTGTTTATGGAAAAATACTATGACTATCGTTCGATCGTTCGGTCGTATTCTTGCACAAATCCGCGATCCACCCCGTATCGCATCGCATCGCATCATATTATCCGTATGCTGCGTTTGCAAAAGAAAACCCGTCGCAACCCGTCCGAAGCCCGGAAGAATGGATGGATGGGTCGTCCGATCGATCCCGTCACCGGTCCTATCGGTATTATCAGGAGTTCCATCGGATCCACTCCCGCCGAAACGGGTCGTAGTAAATCCGCGGCTTGGAGGGCGCGTCCGGAGCCAGTCGCTGTCGCTTCCAAAAGCGCGAGTGGTTGGCGGACCCGACGACCCTTTGCCGCTGCTCGGACCGTTCGCGTTCGAATCGGGTCCGTATCCGCTCCAACGTGGGATGCTTCCGGAGCTTTGCGGCGGCGGGGAAGGACGTGGGGCATCCATCGACCGCGGTCCCGACCGACCGCTTTGTTGCTGTTGTTGTTGCTTGCTGTTATTTCTGTTCGCATTCGAATTCGTCGGGGGAGGCGGCCGGGTGTTCGAAGACCGCAACACGCGCTTGAGTTCCGACGAATCCTCCTCGCCGACGACCAGCTCCAAGCCGGTGCGCCATCCACTCTCGATTTGGTGTTCGCTTTGGCTGTTCGGCTTTCGTGTTTGTGTTTGCGGTCGCGGCTCGGACCGTCCGGGTGGTCCACGACGCCGTGATTCACCAAAACGCAGAGACGCCGCGCGATGTTTCGGGCTCCCGAGGAATGCGGCAAATCCTCGAAGTAAAAGGTGGCGTCGCCACCGCATTCCTTCAGGATGGGTTCGACGAGACCGGGATGGTACTCGGCGAATTCCGTGAAATCGAACACGTGTCCGTGCAAGCCCAGATAGCACTCGTCCACCGTGTTTTTCCGGGCCAAAAGATAGTCGATGTGGCATTCTCCGAACACAAAGTAAAAGTCCCTCATGGTCGTCGTCATGGTCGTCGTCATTGCCGTCGTCGCCGCCGTCGTCGCTTTCGTCGTGGCGGTGCGCGCGGGGCATTTCGTTCCCGTCGTTATTTCATCGAGACGGTTCGAGAGTCGTTCTTCGAGCCATTTCCCGCCGTCCGAGTCGCCGTTTCCCTTGCGGCATCCGTCGTCGTCGAACGGGACTCCGGTCGTTCCCGGCAATTCCTGTCGCGAGCGACCGAACGAATGCCTCCCGAGCGACCTTCCATTGCAGCAAGACGTCTCCGTAATCCCGGTACCAGAGGCGTTTCCAAACGTCGTGGAGAACCGCCTCGCGGTCGCATTGACATTCATAGTTTCGACGGTGCGGTTGAGCCTGAGTCCGGGTTGATTCCACCTCCCCCACCGTCCCCGGATGGACGGTGGCAGCAGCAGCAGCAGCAGCGGAAGACCGGAAAACGGTGTCGAGGGCGAGCACGTCTCGTGGATGCAAATAACAACCCACGCTCGACAACACTACGGACGGCAGGCTTGTCAGTGGCAACGCTCGGTCGAGCCGCCCGCGGGCGGAAACCGATGTAAAGGCCAACGACACATCCCTCGCCGTTCTTCTTCGACGCGGATCGTTCCCCGCGTTTGCTTCCGTGTCCGCATTTGAATTTGAATTTGTAGTTGTGTTTGTATTCGTATTCGAATCGCGGCGACGGCCGCTCCGAACCCGGGCGCCATCCGACGCGGATCCGGGCCCCTTCCGGAACGCAAACGAGGCGGACAGTGGCACGCGCACGCGCAGAGAACCTTCCATCCGATCCAAAAGAAAAACCAATCGATGGGCCGGTCGGAGAGATACCGAGCCAGGCAAATCAGCGGAACCGCGCGCCGGCTCCAATCCTTCAGGTTTCGTCCCAGGGTTTGGACCGTGTCCAATCGCACCGACATGGTTCGCTGGCGGTTCCCGCGAGGCGAGGGGGGTTTGGTTTGGTTTGGTTGCTGCGCGGCGGTTCGGTAGTAGTAGCAGAAGTTGCAGCAGTAGCAGCAGTCGCAGTGGGGGGGTTTGGTTTGGTTGCTGCGTGGCGGTTCGGTAGTAGTAGCAGAAGTTGCAGCAGTAGCAGTGGGCAGAAATCGATCGCCGTTCTCGTTCTCGTTCTGGCTCTGGTTCTGGCTCTGGTTCTCGTTCCAAATTAATGGTGCACCGATACGGCGGTTTCGCAAGCAGTTGGTATCGTCGAGCTCACGGTATACTCGTGCATGCACCTCCAATCAACACTGTTTCGGAAGAGTAAAGTTTCGCAGGGGCGTTGCAAACAAAGAGTGACGAGTAACCTAAGGTCAACCACCAAGGTTCTTTTGCATCGTTCCTCCGTGGTTTGACAGGTTCGCTTTTTCGTTGGCACTACAGTGTTCCGCAATTTGCAGTCGTTCTTGTTCTTCTCTTTGTCGATTGGGTTTGTCGTGCCGAATGTCGAACACGCGATGTTCTCATGTTCATACCGTATTCGTAAGGTTAATTATTCATACTAGGAACCTTTACTTCATACGGTAATACGTGTCACCATTACTTATGATAATACGTCTCAAATCTCAAATCTCCCGGATCAGTCGAATGAATCAATCGAATCAAAATTTCAAAGATGCGTCATTCAAGAATCGAGATGCCACCGATGATGAGATCATTATTTCGATCTTATCATCAACAAGTTGTTGAGTGTGTCGGTTTCTATGATACGGTACAGTACGGTTCGGGCAATCACTTCACTACTACGAGTACCGTACTCGAAGGTACTCGTACGCGTCCGTGCACCGGATACACAGTGCCGAACGAGGCGAGACAAAAGCGGCGAATTTTGGATGCGTGCCACAGTCCACTTCATCCTCGACGTGAGAAAGGCCGCGGAAGAACGAGTTGCTCGGCAATCATCGAACGAACGGACGAAGAACGAAGGAACGAACGAACGAAGCAAAACGTCAAGCAGAGGACAACCATGGTGAAGGTATCTCCCGCTGTTTTATTCCTGTTGTGCCCACAACTCCGGATCGGAACCGTTTCGGGGTTTGTTCCGGCGAACAAACGAGCCGCAACAGCTCCGACGGCGACGGCGACGGCCACGTCGACGACGCTCGGGTTCAACTGGTTCGGACTCGGCAGGAAAAAGGGTGGCGACGAAGAAACCGGAAGCGGCGGAGTCTTCGGCCTCGGTCCCTCCGTCACCATCACCAACACGCAACAAAAGGACTACGTAAGCGACGGGGATTGGTTCGGCGGAAGCAAGAAGAACCTGCCCTCGTTCGGAGCGACGAGCGAGAGCCTCGGATCCGCGGACGTCGTCGTGATCGGTGGCGGCGTCTCCGGCCTCGCGGCCGCCATCACCGCCGCGGAAGCTTCCGCCGGAAGCGGCGGCGAAACCGAGAAGAAGAAGAAGAAGATCGTCCTCCTGGAAGCCAACGCGAACTGCGGGGGCCGCGTCAATTCGGTGACCACGGACGACGGATTCGTCCTCGACGAGGGATTTCGCCGTCTTCATCGAGGAATACCCGGCCGTGAAAAAGCTGCTCGACTACGAGGGCCTCGAGCTGAAGCGGTTTCTTCCCGGCGCCCTGGTGAAGATAAAGGGCAGCGAGAAGCTGGCCAGGGTCGCCGATCCGCTCCGAAACCCGGAGGACATTTTCGAATCGGTCCTGTCGCCGATCGGATCGCTCTGGTGGACAAGATCAAGGTGCTGCCGCTGGTGCTGAACGTCCGCCTGAGCTCGGTGGGGTCCATTTTCGACGAGGCCGAAACCGACACGAAGACCGCCCTCGTCGAGCGGTGGGGATTCTCGGACGACTTTATTAACTCGTTCCTGAAACCCTTTTTGGAGGGAATCTATCTGGCGCCGCTCCCGGAGCAATCCTCGAGAATGTTTTCCTTCGTCTTCAAGATGTTTTCCGACGGATCCGCCACCCTGCCGAAGGGCGGCATGGTGGCCGTCGCGAACCAGCTGGTGGAAAAGGCGGAGTCGCTGGGCGTCACGATCCTGACCGAAACCCCGGTCACGAGGGTGTCGAAAACGGGAACGGACGGGTACGTGGTCGAATGCGCATGCGCCGGCGAGAGCAAGCGATCCTTCGCGACGTCGTCGGTGGTGGTGGCAACGGACGGCACCATCGCCAAGAAAATCATCGGAAGCATGGAGGGATTCGAATCGTTGAGGGACGAACCGGACCAGCCGCAGCGCGCGGTGGGCTGCCTCTACTACGGATTCGAGGGACCGGCGCCGGTGGAAGATCCCATCCTGGTCCTGAACGGGATGAAGGGCGAAGCGAAAGCGACGGCGACGACGCCCCCGTGAACAACGTTTGCTTTCCGTCGGTGGTCAACGACGGGTACGCGCCGGAGGGATACAATCTGTGCAGCGTGACCGTTCTGAGCGACGCGATGAACCGCTACATGGACAAGCCCGACGAGCTCGACCGAGCGGTCCGGCGTCAGCTGGCAACCTGGTTCGTCGATCGAGAAAGCGACATCCTGGAAAAGTGGGATCTGAAAAAGATTTTCTACGTAAGTGCAAAACCTCGCGATGGTTGGTTGGTTGCGCCCTGCCGATGCCGATGACGATGCCGATGACGATGCCGTTCGATCGAAACTACCGCGCTCGCACGTTCTTCTCACCCTTCCGCGCTCGCACCGTGCCTGCGTTCGGTCCGTTTCGTTTCGTTTCGTTTCGTTCGTTAATCTCGTCAGATCCCCAAGGCCCAACCCGGCCAATGGAACGGGCCGCAACCCGCCTCGTTCAACGGCGGTCGATCGAGCACGACCTTTTACGGAAAAGAATTGCCCGGTGGCCTCTACGTCTGCGGGGATCACATGGCGACGGCCACTCTCAACGGTGCCGTGGAATCGGGGGTCCTGGCGGGTTCCGATATCGCCAAGGCGATCCTGACGACCGAGTGAGTGAGTCCGCACGGGAGTAGTTTTGTTCCGAGCAGGCAGCCGAACAAACAACAACAACAATAGCTCTATTGTACTGCTAGCCTATGACGCACGCGACAGAGTGGAGCAATCGAGGTGTTTTTTTTTTTTTTTAGCGTGACGCAATTCACATTATGATACTAGTACGGTGTTTCTCGACTGCGTTTCGCAACGGGCGCTCGCTCGCGTTTTCCGTCCGTAACACTCGGTTCCGGGCGCGATGATCATCGTCGCAGAATGGATTGCGTCGAGTAGAAATTGTTTCTTCCGTTTTCCCTTCGCGACGTCACCAGTTCCATCGTGTCCCGGAAGAAACCGATCAGGTGGCTCTGGAATTCGCTCGCCACCGTTTCGGGGGGAGGCGCGGCCGGGTTGACGTTTGCCTCCAGCAGGTAGATCGTGTCGTCCTCCGTCACCATCAGATCCAGGCCCGCGATGGCGAACTTGTGGGGGAGGACCATGCACCCGTGGCTGTTCTCGTTCTCTCCGTCCGCGGCCGACGCGCTCATGGCGATTCTCCGCTCCATGTCCGGGCGGAAGGCCTCGATGGCCTTCGCCACGAACGATTCGACCTTCGCGTGGAGGTTTCGCGCCACCAGCTCGGGCTCGTCCTGGAGCAGCTCCCGATCGAAGGTTTCCGTGATGTGGGCTTCCCGGCTCCGCTGACAAGGTTCCTCCTCGCCGGCCAGGGGCACCGATTGGCTCGCGATCCGGATCTCGTGCCGGTTGTAGACGAAGGCCTTCATTATCGTGTCGTCCTCTTCGTCCGTCACGGCGGACTCGTCCAGCAAGACGTTGGTTTCGAGACAAACAACGTAGGTTCGGATGTGGAACTTGCGCCGGTCTCGGATCAGGAGACAGGGTTTTATCTCGGCCTGGAGAACCCAGCTCGGAATCCGTCCCTTTTGCGCGATCAGATCGTCCAGGAATCCGGCTTCCGACACGGCTCGCTGCCGGTGTTCCTCGATGATGCCGTGGATCTCGTTCGCGTCGCGAACGAAGAAAACACCGGTTCCGCGGCTTCCCGTGGGTTCTTTCAGAACCGCGAATCGCGCAGGGTCCGCCGCGCTGCCGTCTTCGAAGAGACTGGGCAGAGAGTCGCCGACCAAATTCTTGCACTCTTCCTGCTCTCGATCGATCCATCGACGATGGATGGATTCATTGCGCAACCGCAACCACCGGGCGGTCGTGCACGCAACCGCGGGATCCGGAGCGAATCGCGATTCGGATTTCCGGGTGCGGGCATTCGAAATAATTTACGCGTGCAGTACAGTAGAACAAACATAGCGGCAGCAACAAAAAATAATAATAATAACACTCCGTGTCAGATCGCGGTCACGGTATGCGTATGCGTACGAGTCGGGCAACCACAAACGCCGCGTCGCCGTGTCCCGGGTTTCGCGACCGGCCGCTCTTCGCGGTAAATTAAATTCATCGTTGTTTTGTTTCGCACCTTGGTAACGTCCCAATTTATGAGCTGCGAGGGAGGACACAGATTCAGATCATCGCACCTGCATCTCGTGAGAGTGCGGGCCAATTCGTCCTTGTCGTCCAAGCCGTCGAAGGCTTGCGAGGTGCAATGGAAGGCGTCGAGCGTCCACGGCCGGGTGCTGCCGCTGCCGCCGTTGACGTTGGCATTCGAAACAATCTCCACCTTCAGGGTGCTCTTGGCTTCCGCGGCCGCCGTGTTGGCTCTCTGGAATCTCCGGCGGTTCGTGTTTTTGTTTCCGGGGTTGCTGGCGGTGGCGAAGGCAACCAGTGGTGCGAGCTTTCCCGTCGGGAGATCCCGGGCCGCGTCGACCCGGGTGATCGTGCTGAGGCCCCCGCTGTTCTGGGTGCACACGCCCTCCATCACCCATTTCCAGGGTTCGCGGACGGATATGAAGATGTGGTTGTCTCGGCATTGCAGAGGACCGATCGAGTGGTCGAAATTGTGGTTGTTGTGGTTGTGGTTGTGGTTGTGGTTGTGGTTATTGTCGTTCGCATCGACCGGAACCGCCTCGGCACTCAGTTTGGAACTCGATCCGCCAATCCCGGATATGTTCGCCTTGATGCTCTTTGAAAACTTTCGGAAGCTGCTCATCGTGATCGCGGTGGTTGTTGGTCGTGTTTTCCCTCTGTTGTTGCCGTGGATGCAATGCAACCGACGAAAAGTGTGCGAGAGAGAGATCGATGCACCGTGCCGTTGTTGCGGGGACGGTTTGATGAGTAACTCTACCGTAATATGTATTTCTCCTGTACCGGTAGAACGATGCGATGCTCGATGCTCGATGCTGCTTCTCTGGTAGTAGTACGTGTGTGGACGCGTATAATGATATTCGTATGCGTAGCAATTTTTGGTGGAGGAAAATGCAACATCGTTGTTGTCTTTCCACACTTGTGCACTGAGCGTCAAACTTCGTTAATTAAATAATTAAACATTTCCAACGCGACCAAAAATGTGTTGCAGAAAGTGTGATGGGAAAAGATACTATCTGTGATTTCAACGACCCGAAGAATTATACAACAATTGAAGCGCAGGAATTGGAAAAAAAGATTTGATGCACAGTTTCCCCGAGCCTCGTTTTGAAAGTCGTACGTACCCCTTTTCCATAGTGCACAATTCTCGAATAGTTTAGTTTTACTTAGTACTAGCACCGTACAAAACGGTATCTACTGAACTCCACGCGACGAGAACTTGAATTTCATCATTCGATGATGGAATGACGCGACACGCCAAGCCAGGGGAACAATCCAAGATACAGGTGGAAAGCTATCATGGTAGCTTCGTAGCTTCCACACTTCGTTCTACAAAATCAATATCCAAGAGCGGTTGACTTCGAAGTTTACGGTAACTTGACCTTACTGGGCAGCCCCGGATGCCGAAACGGGAGCGTCGACTTTCGAAAAAAAAAACGGATAAGGTTTAATTAATTTACTGTAAGCGAGCCGTTTGCATTCTTGCGCCGTGATCTGGGACGGATCGTGGAGAGTCGAGAGAGACGGAGCGGAAGGACAAAAAAAACCCACTCCTCCGAAAGAGCTCGCACCATGCCGTCACGAACGCGACGGTCGATTGCATCGATGGGACGCTCCGTTGTTCTCGTCGCGGTTGGGATGCTGGTCGCCGTTTCTTCCTTTTCCGCCCCGCTTCCTCCCGCGAGCGCCCCGGGGCGGGGCTGCGTGAACTCGCGCCCGGAGAATCCATTCGTCGCGGAGAATCCACGCTCGCAACGGGTTTCCTTTCGGGCGACTTCGCCATCGACGTCGACATCGAGCCGATCGCCCGCCCTGTCGATGGCATCGTCTTCGTCGTCGACGGCGGAGGACCGCCGAGAAGCCCGGGACCTCTTTGCCAAGTACTGCGACGGCGATTCGCTGCTCGCGAAGAAAACGCTGGAGACCATGCCCCCGTTTGCCGAGATGCTGGTGAGTAGAGTTGAGTTGAGTCTTGGCGCACGGGCCCGTTCCGGGTTCGAATGTCAATGCCGTGGGTGTTGAATTCTCTTCTCATTGATTCCTTCGTTCGTTCGTTCGTTCACCGACTCATTGTTGCGCCGCGTGCGGCAGGCCGACGAGGATTTGTTGCCGGAAGAATTGAATGATATCTGGGAAGCGGCGACAAAATCATCGACGGATCCATCGCGCGTGAACGCCGATTCGTTTGTGCAGATCTACCGCGATGTGGACGATTTGTTCGAAGACGACGAGGAGGGGGACGAAGCCGGCGGCGACGAGAGCAGCAGCCCGGAGGCAGAAACTCCGGCAGCGGAAACAAACGACAATGGACTCGACGAAGAACTTTCAAAGGCGTACAAATCTCTGTGCGACGACAACGGATTGATATCAAAGAGCAAGATGCAGAAATGGGAAGAAATCGAGAGCCTCTTTGAGGAAGGCCTTCTCGGAGAAGATGAGTTCGAGGAACTGTGGGAAAACTCTGTCGACGGCGACAGCGAGTCACTCGATGCCAATGGCTTCTCGACTTTCAATGCGGGACTGGACGACTTGTTTGTTTTGGAAGACGACGACGAGGACGACGACGAGGACGTCGATGTTGTTGCGGAGGAGGCCTCCGAACCAGCACCCGCTCCGAGGGCGATGGTGATCGAGGGTGATATGCCACCCGGAGTGCTTTTCTCGCAGCTCGCCGATGCTAACTACGTCGTAGGAATGAAGGAGCTGAATCTGTGGGCGGAGCTCAAGGATTTATTGGACGACGAGGAGTTGTTGCCATCCGAGCTGCAAGAGATGTACGACAAGCATGCGAATTCGGATGGCAAACTTACCGAAGATGGCTTTCTCCAATTGTACGACGACATTGATGCTCTGTTTGAGGAAGACGACGATGACGATGACGACGATGCGGAGGTGGCCGTGCCTTCTCCTCCTCCTGCTCCCCAGCAGCAACAATCCCAAGCTGCAGCGATGAACGCAAGAGTGAAAGACGATTTCCTCTCGTTCATTGATATTATTGTGGAAGAGGACGAAGAACCGTGCGGTTTTGGTGCAACCGAACCCGACCAGGCCCAGCTCCTGAACATTCTGAAGGTTCTGGAGCAGCAACCGTCGAACATGATCCTGCAAAAGGACGGGAACATCGAGCCGACCGATCTCGCGGGGAATTGGGAGCTGCTCTACACGAGTTCCTCCGCCATGAAGTTCAACCAGGGACTCAGCGGTCTCGGCGGAAGCTTTCCGAACGGGAGGTTCGGTGGCCTCCGGCAGGAACTCAAGGCCACGAAGTTTTTGAGCGACGTCGAATACAAGGAACGAATCGAGGTGACCCCGTCCAGCGCGTCCTTCGATGTCACCGTCAACGGCATCTGGGATCTTCGAAAGAGCGTCTCGCTGTTCACCGGCCAACCGACCGTCATCCTGAACGTGGAACCCGATAGAGTGACGTACGGACCGACATCCACCCGGGCGGATCACTGGAAAAGTTTGGGACCGGTGAACAGACTGGACCTGTCGTATCTAGATGATGACTTGAGAGTGATGAGAGGGTGCACGTCGTCCGAGACGCTGTTCATTTTCAAAAAGGTCAACTGAGTCGAGTCGAAAGAAATAAACAATACGTAGATATCGCAACGCGAAAACAAAAACAAAAAAAAGTTGAAAGAGATTTTGTCGTTCTTAGTCGTCTATAAGATAACTCCGGACAGAGTGGATTCGTTGAGATCGGACCAATGCATGCGGCGAATCTTCGAGACGATGCGGCTGAGTCGTTCCATCCCTATTTCCAACACGTCCGGCGTGACCCACGCGTAGCACAGTCGGAACATTCCCGGAGTCCGCTCCCGCTGTGATTCTCCCGGTGTCAGTATGAGGCGAGCATGGTCGATCAGCAGCTGCGACAGTCGTCGTTCCCATTCCATCGTCTTCTCCGGGAGCAGCGAACTGAAGTCGACATAGACAAACTGACCAGCTACCGCTGGGACGAACGGCAGCACCATTTCCTCCAATTTTTCTATGCATAGATGGTACGATTGGCGAAGGCGAGTCCGCGATTCTTCCAGATACATATCGAGGAAGTGATCATCTGTCAGGAGCTCGGAAACAACCATTTGCATGGGGTGGCTGACACCGCTGAAAACATTGAGGTTCGCCAGTCCGTTCAAGAATGTTTCGTTCTGACTGTACACGACACCGAAACGCAACCCACTTGCCCCAAAATCCTTGGAAACGGACCAAACAAAGTGCACATCATCGCCAAGCTGGTTGTCGAGTATTTGGATGATGGACTCGAATCCGTGACCCCATTTGTAATGGGTCGAAAGAGCGTAGATTTCGTCCACAATGGTGTGAACTCGCCTTTTCCGGGCCCACGTAACAGCATTGAGCATTACATCTCTGGTGTAAACGACTCCCAAAGGGTTGTTTGGATTAGTGATCAACAGAAACCTTGGATTGAGTCCTTGCTGCACCGTGTAGTAGGTACGGGATCAGATCCGGTAAAAAGGCATGATGAGCAGATGAATAAAAAAAATAATGCGATGAAAGACAATGCACGGCGTCGCGAGACGATGCCATCTGCTCCAACTTACGGATTTTGCTTCGATGTAAGCCAGATCGAGTTCGCTCGCGGAGGGACCCCGTGATGGATTGGCCATGTGAACGGCAAAAGGAACAAGCCTGGCCACGATTCGTAGGTCACTCTCGAATGCAGCATAGTAGGGAGCCGGGATCAAACAGGCATCGCCTTCGTCTCCCATGAGATAAAACAGACCTAGCGGAGAAAAAAAAATCAGAAATCCAATGTGAGATCCAAGCAATATCTGTTCCATTGCAATCCGTCGCGATAATATTCTGGTGAGCCGTCGCCTTTCGATTTGCCTCACCGTTCAGAATCCCCGCAGCACCCGATCCGATTCCGATGTGAGCCGGGTTGATTGACTGCAACGCTATTTCCAGACTCACGCCCGATCCGGCGATCGAGGATCTCGGCGAACGCTGCAGATTCGTGTGTTCCCCTCGCATTTCGTCCGAACTGCTGTCTCCGCTCGGTGCATGCAGGAAACGATTGGCCAAAAAGTAGGAAACCGCCTGCCTCGCCACGGGCAATCCCAGAAACGAATTGTAGCAGTAAACAACGGGATCCGCGAACGCCGAAACCGTTGTCGAGTGATTTTGAAGGCGCCGTGACAATACATCGATGAGCAATTTGTTCTCTGCCACGCACATCAGAACGAAGCCATCGGGTGTCGTCGGTGTGCAGATGTACTCGAGGCCTCTCAGAAAACTCGTTAGATAGGGCGTTGCTGGCGCCAATGCGTTTCTGCAGCGACGCGAGACGGTCCTCGCCTTTTTTGTGCCATCGTCGTTGCTGTCTTCGTCCTCGTGATCCTCCAGGTGAAAGGCCTGTCCACTATTGGCTTTGCGTATGATGTCTCGTTTTATTTTCTTCACCATCCAAGAGGAGCTGATACAAAACAGTATCGCTGACACGACGGTGACAGAACGTTCGCGAGAAAAATCCTTCGGCATCTGTTTCTCTTCAAATTGCGCTTGGTCCTGTGAATCCGTAAACTATTGAATCGAAGAGTGGCAAGCAGCGTCTCGCACACGGTGTATTTGAGAGATAGAATTCGCAGCACTCTTGCGTTTTCCAAAATGAACCCTGTAGTTAGAAGCAGTGGTAAGGTTACGGTACGGATCTCGTTGTGGGAGCTTTCGCCTCTGGGATGATTTTGATTGATGTCTGTCATCATCATTATTTCTGATTTCCGTGGATTTTGAAATTGCCCTGATACGAAAAACGTTTTACTTCTGTGATTGGGCCTCGGGGGGTAATGGAGTTGTATTTCGCCATCATGGCCTCTATTTTTTTCTCTGACAAAAATATATTATGCCAACTGATTCAAAAACGGATCAATTAATAAAGCTATTTCTTATTAAAAACATTTAAAATATCTTTTTAATAACAAAGAATGACCCACTTTTTAAGCCTTGAAATCCTACCATATCTACGCATTAAAAACAGTAAATCTCTGTAATTACCAAAACCCGCTTTCTCACACTCTTCCACTTCTTAAGGAAGTTAAAGTTCCGTTGTAAATCTTACAAGAGTTAAGGATTATTTCTTACAACTCCACTAATTGATTCGCGTCGGATGATTGATTCATTCATGACTCATCTGAATCGTGAGGTATTTTCTACCGATACATGTACCACGTGTACCGTACGGTAAGGTTAGTACAATAATACAACATGATAATGCTGTACGGAATGTGTCGGGGGCAATTTTTATGTAAGTAACCTTATTCTTGTTATCGGATCACTATCATTGGTATGAATGACTATTGAATAGCATAACAAAAATAGTAACTCTTTCCTTGTGAAATGGAAGGGGTAATTGAGGGCTGCGTTGAAAATCAGGAAAGTTCTGCAGTCCAGCAAAAACCATACCCTTTATTAGCACACACCACCAGAAGTTGCAAGGCCCTTGTTGGTGTAGACAAGACGGTGTTGCAGTGAGTCTTCAAATGGTCTCTGCCAACAAGGCTTTCTCCCTGCTTTGTTATGGGTTCCTACAAGAAGTTCTTGTTTTTTCCGAAGAGATTCCAAATTCCAAATAGGGCCCCATCCATTGGGTTTTTCTTGGGTTTTTCTTGGGTTTCACAACTCCGGGAATGAAAAAGTAATAAAATGCGTTGATATGGAATTCTGGGAATCGCTTAACGATTGATGATAGTTGATTGTGTTTCCTTATACACGCAAGACACTGTCCACATTCAAGAAACTCAAAAGGGGGCCTAGACCTAGGAATGTGTGAATCTATCTCCAAAAAGCTCGGAATTTGCAACAAGTTTTACAAAAAGCATCTAACAGAGGCCTTTAGAAAGTTCCATTCATTCACTATTTGTTGTATTCAGGGGATATGCATTGTTGCCAATGATGAGCAAAAGATGCATGATTCTAGCGCCTTCCCTGACTCAGAACATAGCTATACGGTTGATGGGTTTCTTACAATTCGCTTTTCAGTAGCTCAAAACAACAAGTGAAACACTAAGCGTAAAGAAATTAGCATTATCCCAGTTTAGATTGTCTAGATTCCACTCATGCCATGTCCGTTCAAAGTCTGCTGTTCTTCATCGGATGGCCGCGTGCTACGATTCCCAGACCAGAAACTGTAGATTCAACCCCGTTCGGGGAACGCCGTCCAAGGACGCATATCATATGCACATTCCCATTCCTCGGGGATTGGTAAATTTGATGTACTCTTTTTCGAGCAAAACGAATACGTGAAGTCAATTGCATCCAATACCTTTGATTTCTGTTCCTCTGGAACATCTGGGAGAAGGGAAGCGTAGTCGACGCCGTTATCCTTTGGTGTAGCAATGCCGGGGCAGTAACCCCAGGGACGTCGAACCTTGAGAACATTTTCGTTGTTCGATAGCTTCGAATCCCAACCGCTCAAATTTTTATCGAACATGGCGTATCGATCTTTTGCGTAGTCGAGCATTCCGAATGCCTTGATCAAGTTGTGGCACCAAACGATTTGTCCGAATTCATACGCGTCGTCTTCGGTTACACAGTTCCGGAGTCCCTTGTGCCAATTTTGGACCCAGTCTTCACCCAAGGCTTCGATCTCGGCATCGCTCAACCTCTTGGCAACGTTCCTCACCTTGGCAATCATTTCTTCTTTTCGTTTCGCAAACATGTATGCCGTAACAAATGGTTCGTCGAGATCACTCGGGCGGGCAGCACCGATTGTCATGGTGTGGAGCGGCGCATTATCCTCGTCAATGTACTCGTGACTCATGCACCACAAAGGTCCATACTGGATCGGCTCGAGATCTGGGAGGGTAAGAGCTCTAAGTTTCTTTGAGGGGGCGTAGAGTCTCCCTCCCTTATCGTATGGGCTAATAATAAAAACACCCATGTCCTTCTTCTTCATGAGCCGGACGTTATCAATATTGCCGCCGCATTCACCTCCTCCGCTCGCAGTATAGCTCCCGAATGCATGATAATGTATGTTCGCGTATTCGAATTGATCTGAATCGATACAACGCTTGATAATTTCTGGTTGACCGTGACTACTGAATCCAATGTGCTTAATTTTGCCTTTTGCCTGGTAGTCTTTGATAATGTCCATGAGGTTCTCATCACCTTCATTATGAAACATCAGATCGTAGGCATAGTCCATGTTGACTCCATGAAATGAGAAGAGATCGATATAATCCACACCCAATAGCCGGAAACTAGTTTCGAGTGTTTCACGGAAATCCTTGGCCGGCATACAGTTGACCTTGGTTTGAATAATAAGGTCTTCTCGTTTTATTCCTCGTGCAAAAACTTCCTTGAGGGCATGCCCAATTTGCAATTCACTGCTCCCATACGCTCTGGCGCATTCAATGTGATTGATACCCAGATCCTTCACGGCATAATAAATAGTCTCCGTCAGGTTGTCCTGGCACTCTTGAGCTACCTTGTCGAAGTCACCAAACGTGCCATCCCAAGTTTGCTGAAAGCGCATAGTTCCGAGTGTCAACACGGGCATGTTGATTTCGGTTTTGCCAAATCTAACCTTGGGTACTTTCATGTCATACGAGGCGAGAATTTCGCACTGATCGACCACATTCAACAATGCATGCTTCAGAATTTCATCCCCCCGTGTTTTGTCCGCGGATGCTACGAGTGCCGCAATGCTGCGCCCAACCTTCACGAGGCGATCGTCATCCTCCGAGATCTTCGATGCGAGAAACTTGGGTGCGGCCTTTTCCAGGAATTTACGCGCTACAGAGACGGCGAGTTGGTTCGCAGTGCTCTTGTTCGAGTGGGGATCAGCAATCTCGGGCGAGTTTGCATTCTCTTTCTCTTCGTTCGCAGCCGCAATGGCGGCCCGAGCCCACTCATTGAGAGACGATGTCATGTTGTTGCCAAACGGAGTGCTCTGCGGAAGTAGAAGCAAAAGATATCACTGTGGCTGGTGGAAGTTTACGGTATAAATACTCTTGAGCACCTGCTTTCAACAACAGTTATTAGTTGCGCTACGTACGAGTAAGTTACAGTTTGATTCATGTGCCGTATGCTATCGAACTAATGTTCCGTCATCGGTAACAGTAATTACCTGATGGGTTTGTGTAACGATCTTTTGATGTTCGATTGGAGTGACTAACAAGGCAGTTTACTTATGGGTTGCTTTCGTGACCATCTATTTGGTGACGCATGTAAAAATTGAGGTTTGGATTTGGATCCATTCTTTCTGCGAATGATTGAGTCCCTCACGCGCGACCACAACATCGTGACAGATTTTTCGGCGCACCTTCATTTGCATCATGAATAATTCATTCGATTTTTTTTTCTTACCACAAAAAGTGCACGAGTTGAATCACATTGCACCGAAGCATTGGCAGCTGCCGCACAGTCCGATAGTACAGCCAATACCATTATTTGGAAAGCAAACTTGGCTCTAGCGGTATGCGACGCATTCAAGCCAACGACCAATCTCAATGATTCGACGTTTTTGTATAGCGACGTGCAAACGGAGAAATCGATCACTTGCCTTTGTTGGATCCAATGCCAATGATGTTTTCGGGTGTCGACGGAGCAATGACACAGCTTCAGCCTTGCCGCAACGATTCAGTGGTCGAAGAGAGATAGGCTCACAACGATGTTTCTTGTCGACAAAGCCGGACAGAATCGCAAACGAGTCAGCGGACGAGCGAAGTATTGAGGAACAGTACAGCAGGAAAACACCTCTCGAGCATGTTCTGTTGCGCCCGGGAATGTATGTTGGGCCCACGGAACGTCTACCACCCAATAATTGTTGGGTATTGGATCCCATACCATCATCAGCGGAAATTGCGACAGACAATGCACATCATTCCAAAGCGATAAATCACGAGAGAGATGAACAAATGACTTTTGCGATGGTGCAAAAAGAGTATGGCCTTATACCAGCTCTGCAAAAGATTTTTGATGAGATCCTTGTCAATGCAACTGACAATCAGTTACGACATCCAAGGACATGCAATCGACTTGAGGTTTCCATAAGTAGAGGGGGTAAAGATATTGGGGAACCAGCGATTCGGATATGGAACAATGGGAAGGGCATACCCATTCAGATCCATAAAGAAGAAAATATGTATGTTCCCGAAATGCTCTTTGGACATTTATTGACAGGATCCAACTTCGACGACACCGAAAAGCGCTTGACAGGAGGACGCCATGGCTATGGTGCCAAGCTTTCCAACATATTTTCTAAATCATTTACGATTGACACAGTGGATTCCAGGCGAAGACTGCGTTATACT
The DNA here is from genome assembly GCA_037355855.1 of Pseudo-nitzschia pungens. NCBI lineage: Eukaryota > Bacillariophyta > Bacillariophyceae > Bacillariales > Bacillariaceae > Pseudo-nitzschia > Pseudo-nitzschia pungens. Next base: position 3,868,805 of record CM074762.1, on the reverse strand, counting down.
CAAACGTGGACCAACAACATGACGCAAGCGGGGGAACCGCAAATTACGAAACTGGACAAAGACAACCAGTTTGATGATTACACATGCATAACATTTGTTCCGGATATTCAAAGACTGTCCGGAGATCCAGACGCAACAACTATTGATGATCAGGATTACGCCGTCATGTGTCGACGAGTGGTGGATGCAGCCGGTTGTGCCGCAGGGAAGTTGCAGGTGTTTTTGAACGGACACGATGTTTCGATGGAATCTTTCGCGGATTACGTCAAACTCTATCGAGGAGAAAAGGAAGAGCCCTCAAAAATGTGCTTTACAAAGATAGGTTCTAGGTGGAATATAGGTGTTGGTATGTCAGATAGCAACTCGTTTGAGTCTGTATCATTTGTCAATGGTATGTCCACATCTAGAGGAGGAACACATGTGAATGCCATCATAAATCAGCTCACAAAACGGATCCAAGAAAGAGCAATAAAATTAGAACCAAGCATATCGGATGTGTTGACACCAGGCTTGATCAAGAGAAATTTGTTCTTAGCCTGCAACTCCTATATTGAAAACCCCACTTTCGACTCCCAGATGAAAGAGTATCTTACGTCCAACCCATCTAATTTTGGAAGCTCGTGTTTGCTCACCGAAAAGTTCATCAAAGAATTGGTCCAACCTGAAGAAAATTCGGGCCCCGGCATTGTTGAAGAAGTAATCCGTGTAGCAAAGGGCCGACAACAGGCAAATCTCTTCAAACAAGTCGGGGGAAAAAAGAGCAAGCGTCAACTGTTGGCAATTCCAAAGCTGGAAGATGCACACAATGCAGGTTCGAAAACAGCTAATGATTGCACACTAATTTTGACCGAGGGCGATTCCGCAAAAGCCTTGGCAGTTGCCGGCTTGGAAAACATCGGGAGAGAAAATTTTGGTGTGTTTCCTCTTCGAGGTAAATTCTTGAACGTGCGGCATGCAACAGTCGATCAATTATCAAAGAATGCTGAGGTGAAGGCCTTGATCTCAATTCTTGGCCTTGATTTTGATTCGGAGTATGATACTTTTGAGGAACGCAAAAGTCTTCGCTATGGACACATTATGCTCATGACAGATCAAGACACTGATGGATCCCATATAAAGGGTCTAGTCATCAACTTCTTTCGTCACTTCTGGCCAAAATTGCTGAAACAGGCAGTCGATGAACCTTTTGAACAACCATTTCTCTCGTCTTTCCTGACACCACTTCTGAAAGCGACAAAGAAGAAAGGGAACAAATCTCTCTCCTTCTACTCAATGGCAGAATACAATGCATGGAGAACAGCACTCATCGACTCGAATGATGACATTAGCAATTGGAAAGTAAAATACTACAAAGGTCTTGGTACTAGTACACCAGTCGAAGCCAAGGAGTATTTTGCTAAATTTGATAAACATCATGTACAATTCCGTTGGAATTCTGATCTGGATGGAGAGCTCCTCGATAAAGTTTTTGACAAAACAAGGGCGGCCGACCGTCGGGATTGGATTGAGAATGTTTATGACCCGGAAGCAACTGTAACATACGATACGACACAAGGTAGCAATTTCCTAACCTTCGAAGACTTTGTAAACAAAGAGATGATTCACTTCTCCAATAGTGATAATGTCAGAAGCATACCAAATGTGGTGGATGGATTGAAACCCTCTCAGAGGAAAGTACTGCATGCTTGTTTCAAGAGGAAGTTGAAATCCGAAATAAAGGTTGCTCAGGTAAGAACACTGACAACAAATTGCTGGATCTGGAAACAAAACTGCTGTTTCAGAGAGATACGAAGGCTTGCTTTGCAAAGAGCAAACAGAATTTGTTTTGATTGAATAAACCGTTTTCGATCTAAAGAATCTTGCACTTCTCGGCTTGTTTTTGGTAACAGTTGAGCGGATATTGTGCTGAACACACTGCATATCACCACGGCGAAGCGTCTTTGCAGGGAACTATCATTGGAATGGCACAAGACTTCGTTGGATCAAATAATTTGAATTTATTGATTCCGTCTGGTCAGTTCGGTACTCGACTTGCTGGTGGTGAGGATGCGGCATCTCCTCGTTACATTTTTACGCACTTATCTCCTGTCTCCAGATATTTGTTCCCAGAAGACGACGACATTCTTCTTGATTACCTTGAGGAAGATGGACAACGGATCGAACCAAAATACTTTTGTCCAATCATTCCTTTGCTTTTGGTGAATGGCTCACAGGGTATCGGAACTGGTTGGTCCACGTTCATTCCCCAGCACGAACCAACGAGTGTTCTTGATTATATCAGAGCGAAGCTTGACCAAACACTTGAGGTTCCTCGAATTGAACCATACACAAAAGGATTCAAAGGAAGAATCGAGCGGAAAGAAAATGGGTATACTAGCTATGGAAGGATAAAAGTCCTTGACAATAGGACTGTTTACATTGATGAGCTACCAATTGGGGTATGGACAAATAGCTACAAGGCATTTCTTCTGAAGATGCAATCAAAGGGAGGAATTGTTGACTTTCAGGAAGATCACACCACCACAAAAGTATCATTCACAATAAAACTCAAACCTAGTCAACTTCAAAGGATGGAACAGACGGGGTTGGAAAAAGCTTTTAAACTGACGTCGACTCTTCAACTGACAAACATGAATGCCTTCAATGAAAACGGTTTGATCCAAAAGTTTGACTCTGCCGAATCAATTGCCGACGCTTATTTTCCGACCCGATTGTCTCTCTACGATGACAGGAAATCGGTCTTGATGTCAGAAATGAACTACAAATCATCAATTCTGAAAAACAAGGCTCGTTTCATTCAACTAGTTTCGGAAGGAAAAATTGACCTGATGAGGGGTCAACTATCGGAAGAAAACACAATATCCGAACTAAAATCGCTTGGATTCCAGACGATCGATGAATTGAAGTCGCTGCGAAACAACAATAGCGTTTACGAGAAATCCATTGAGAGTGACTTGAGCGGGAACGCAGATGATGAAACGACAGATGACCAACACACAAACAAATCTTCGTTTGATTATTTGTTTAAAATGCCACTGTCATCTCTCACCAGTGACAAGATATCGACGTTGACAAAAGAGGCATCTGAGACAGAGTTGAGCTTGAAAGAAATTCGAGGTGTGCGTTCCGAAGAATTGTGGTTATCGGATTTGGAGAAGCTCGCCCCATATTTGCAAATCAAACAGTAGATTTGGAAACCCATCTTCAGAATATAGTGTTCTCTTCCCGGGTGAATTATTCATGTGGATTCACTTTTGCTAACAGCCGTAGCAGCTTCATGATGTCGTCTTCGTTTGCGTTTTCCCAGGAATTCCTAGATAAAAAGTACTCGAGCATGTCCTTCTCCACAGTCGTGAATTTGGGGATTCGTTTTGTTGCCTCTGGCAAAGGACGTATAAACTCCCTTGCTCTCATGGCTCGAATGATCTCCTTTGCACGATCGATAACGGTATGGCTGACTCCAGCGTTTTTGGCACAAACCAGACCAGCTGAAGAGGAGGCAACACCATCTTCAAGCTTGAACAAGGGTGCAGCACCATCCTCTTCACCCTCGGGCAAATGAATCGTCATCCGACGAGCCCGAATGCCATCTTGGCCATCTGCGACGACATTCATGGTAAAGAGCTCCAGAAAATGTGTTGTGCATACCGTTTTGCACCTGGATGCTCGATAGCTTCTTCAGGGCAGCCCCCAGAATTGCAATGCCGGAGGCGGGGTTGGTCCCCTTTCCAAATTCATCAATGAGCACGAGCGACTTGGGGGTCGCCCTCCGGAGGATGGAAGCCATTTCGGTGAGCTCCAATTGGTAGCTCGATTGGGGTCTGCTGCACGTCTCGATGGTCGATACACGAGCAAAGATCTGATCGGTGATGGAAATGATGGCCTGCGAACACGGAAGGAACGATCCGAGATGTGCCATGTACACAAGCAGCCCAACTTGGCGCATGTAACAGCTCTTCCCGCTGTAATTTGGTCCGGTGACGCACAGAATCCGATCGGAGTCGTCGATGCGGACATCGTTTCGAACAAATTCTGTCTCGCAAATTATCTCTTGGAGTGGATGGCGGCCTTCTCGGATATAAATGACTTGTTTCCGGTTGCTGTTGTTGCGATTGGTGTTGGGAACGAAAAAGATGCGACTGCCACTGCGACTGCCCATCGTCTTCGTCGTCGATCAAGTTGCGGTCGGGTAAACCCCAGGTCGGCGGCGCAATCCGCAAACGATAGCAAGCAATCCAGTGTCGACAAGGCCTTGAAGCATTCGCGCAGTTCGTTTTCCGTGTCGAGAATGTTTTCTTCCAGCTCCGTCACGATCATTCGTTCGGTGTCCTTTATCATTCCATCCAGATCGCCGATTTCCTCGTCCATTCTTCTCATTTTGTCGCACTTGAAAAAAATCTCGCCCTCTTGAACGAAAATGCGTTCGAAATCAGGTGGCAACGAAGCTTGCAACGTGTGGAGAACCAATGTCTCGCTCAGACCCACCAGATATCCTACCTGTGGTATGAATATGACCGTCAAGTCATGGAGCTGCTGGCCATACGTGTGGTATAGATCCTTTGCTGCATCTTCCAACGTTTCGTCGAGGCACTCGTATTGTTCCTTCCAGTCATCGAGTTGCTCGTGAAATCCGTTGCGGATGACGACCGACGATCCCTTGTTCTCGAGAGTTAGTTCGCTGTCTACGATGTTGGTGATTCGCTCCTTCAGATCCGCCAGCACTTCCACGTTGCAGCGAAGATACAGGTCGGAGAAGAAGGAAGCTTGCGAATCACACCCGTCGTTCGTCCCTGTCGATCGATCGGGTTGTCCTCGCAGGGTCGCCAAGACGTCGTTGCGGAGGACGTTGCCGATCGAGATGGCCGCCGAGAGAGTCGTGATCAGGACCAGAAAATCCTGTGGTTTGACGGTGCACTTCTGGATTCGGAGCAGAATTTTGTCCACCGGACCAACCTTTTGCAAGAGACCGAGCAGAATCCCCACAGAAGTCTGCGCGCCCGGCTGGAGGAAGAACTCAATGGCGTCTTGCCGCGTTTGTATGTCTCGCAGTTTGACCAGTGGTTTGAGCATCCACTCGCGCAGCAATTGCTTGCCACCGCGACCTGCCGTTGTGTCCAACGAAACACGAGGAGCAAGCGAGTGGGTGAGAAAGAAAACTCAGTTGCAATGATGTGGTGTGAACGAAATGACGATCCTCCAAGCAAGAATAAGGTGCGCTCGCTTCTTGTGGTGATTCTGTTATCGAAAAAGTGTTGACACTCACTCTTTGTCCGATCCAACAAGGAGTACAGACTGAAGCCTTCCTTGGAATGACCGTGTCCCTTGGCAATGAGCGGATGGTGTTCTGTCGAAAAGATGTGGAGGGCCGAGAACGTCACCGGAGACAGAATCATGTACGAGGAAATCGCGGCCCGGACCATTCGATCGATCGTTACGGTGTTGCCTTCCTCAAGCTGAAACACAGTTTTCTGCAGATAGGAAAGCAAAGCGCCAAGGGCTTGGACCAGAACCTTGGAATCAAAGTCGATGACCGCTGCCAAGTAGTGAAAGCTGGAGGGACGATAGAGCAATGACGAGGATTGCGGGAAAGTCCGTTCGTTTTGACGGAGATGGTGTCCGTTCCGTCGGCTCCCGGTTGCTTCGTCCAGGGCTTCTTGCCGAAGCATTGAAAGCACCTGTAACTTATTCAGGATGATGGTTCTGCACACCCGAACGTCGAAGGCCCCCGATTTCAAGAGGCGATACGGAATGGACGATCCCTGTTCCCGCTGTGGTTCTGGCTCGTCCTCTTCTTCGTCCGCTGAAAGCAGCGGAGGTTGTCTCGTTACCATTTCGAGAAGCGGGAGATTATTGATGATACGGTTTCTGATTAGGGTGATTGCCATGGAAGGAAAGGGAAAGGAAGTCAAGAATGATGTGCGCGGCAACGTGAGACTCCACACACTCTGTTGCTGATGCTTTTGGTTCGCTTCTAAAGTACACCGAAAGTCTACGTACCCCACGAGGACCATGTTGGGTCGCGCTACTTGCAAGAATCGCTCCACCAGAGATTCCGTCTCGTATCCGGTAACGGCGGTACAGCTTTCCGTCAGGATCTCGTTCCGTTCCTCGTTGTAACAGCAAAAGGAAATGTTCGATCCTTCTTCGACGACCGACATGACGCAGAGGCTCGGTTCTAGAGGAGCGGCGCCGACGACATCCATGTTTCTGCTTGCATCGTTGCGGGTTGGGGGAGAAAATCTGCTTCTCTCCGACGTGTCTTGGTCGTCTTCCGCTCGGGCCGGGCCTCGACTTCTGGTGGAAGTATGGTTGCTGCGCGCTGTTGTCCACGTAGCAAAGGAATCGACAGATCGACTGCTTCGATCGTCGCCATCGTCGTCGTGGTCACCGAAAGTCGGGTAATTAGTGCGACGGCTTCTGCCGTCGCTACTTCTTCTTCTGCTTCCGACGCTGCTCCCGGAAGCCGTGGCCCACCTGGCGCCGGAAACGCTGCTTCCGATCGAAGCGCTTCTCATTTTTTTTGGAACCGGTTTGCCTGGGTGGCGAACGAGAAAGGTTCGCCGTGGAGAACGAATGCAACGATACTGTAGATTGTTCACAACGGACTCCGAGGATGATGAGAAGCAAGGACAAAGGACAACGCAAAGCGACCGTGACACATCCAACATCGACCAACCTTCTTGATTGAGAACACGAGACGAGACGAGTGGATCCGTGATGCGTGATTCCCACTTTTTGAAGTTTTTTCAGTCAAAAAATGAACGAATAAACATCAATCGGTGGAGTCGTAGAAACCAAAAGTATCATTTTTTCCTTTTCCCTACCCGTATCTAAACATTACCGTACGTTGTAAGGTTACGTATGTGTACCATATTCGTCATGAAGTAAAAACTGTGTCAGTATCGCGATCACAATTTGTTTCTCTCTTCACTTTTTTTTTTTAATTTAAAAAAATAATTCTACTTCGTTCGTTGTAATGATTTTAATAATGCTAGTAATACAGTATCATCATCTAAACATATTGTCATTCACTGGAAAAGCATTATGTTGAGCCAATCGCATGGATAGTATTCGTTATTTCCATAATTTCAGTGTTTTGTCGAAACCACAAGTTACCACACCGCAATCACTCAAAAGACCGGTTCCCATCACCTTTCCTTCGTGTCCCCTTAGGGTGGTCAGCAGTTTCCAATCCCTGGCCGACCACACCTTGGCGGTGCCGTCGAAAGAACTGGAGACCAGGAACTCGCCACCGTTCACTCCCCCGCTGCTTCGTTCCTGGAATCGAAGCTGGGTCACCAGCTTGGAGTGAGCCGGCACCGACGCAAATTGTTTGCGCTTTCGCAAATCCCAGATTTTCAGTGTCCCGTCGTCGCCGGCCGTTGCCAATTGAAATCCGTTGGGACTAAACTCCGAGCACAACACGCGTTTTGCGTGACCCAAGAAGTGATGCGCGGACTTGCCCGTTCGGAGATCCCACAAATGAACCACCCCGCCGTAGTCGGTTGTGGAACACAACGATCCATCCGGGTGGAAGCCCACGCCGTAAACTTCCTTGGAATGTCCGTCTTGCAACAATATCTCACCACCGGTTTCGACGTCCCACATTCTCCAAGTGTGATCAAAGCTCGTTGTTACAACGTGATCTCCCAAAGGATGAAACGCAACTTTGCAAAGACGACTAGCGTGACCCTTCAGGTGAGCTACTTCCTGTATCTGATGAGTGGATCCCGTATCACCCCCCGACTCGTCCATCATCGCATCGCCGCCTTCATTTTGATCTTCTTGGTTGTTATTGTCATCGGCGTAGCGAATCCTCCAAAGTTTTGCGGTCAAATCGATGGAAGAGGTTGCCATCATCATCGGAGCAGCCACGTTGTGTTGCACCCGATTAGGGCGCAGCGCAATCCCCATGATGCGGTCTTCATGTGCTAGCGTCTTTTCCGCCACACAATTGAGCGAGGTGTCCCAAAGTTTTATCGTTCCGCTCCAGCTTCCTGTTGCTACCAGTGGATTGACTTCGGCACCACTATTCAACGTTGCCATGCACGACAGGGGCCTCGGATCACCGTACTGGGACCCTTCCGCGCCCATTTTCTTGATGGTCTTAAACATTTTCATGCATTCCTCGTCAATTCGAGTCACCTCGATGTATTCGTTCTCGCTATCCTCCTTGTTTTTATCATCGTTAGGGTGGTTGACTACCGTCAAGCGAGCTCGTTTACGTTCCCATTGACTCCTATAGTTTCGCTCCTTATCCAATCGATCCCTTGCTCGTTCCAAAGAATATTTTGAAATTTTTTCACGTGCTTGAATCAAATCCGGTGATGCCCTGCTGTATTTTGTTATCTGTTCCTCCTCATCGTGACCTTCGACGGATTGCTTTTCCCTGTTGGCCGTAGCCTGGTCTCAATCCCTCCTCTTTGATGCCGCGTTCTTCCATTAATTCTTTCCGGGCCATTGCCATGCGCAATCGATCCCTCACGTTGGCTAGATTCTCCCCAAACAATCTGACCGGCAAGCCCATATTCCGCAGCGCTTGGCGAACATCGTTTGGAAGGGTTGGGACGTCGATAGAGAAAGCTCGATTCTTAGCTTCCATGTCCAACATCGCCAGCTGGTGTTTCTCCCGTTCTCGCTGGGAAGCGGACGTCAATTCCATGACTTCCACTCGACCCGCTACATTGGAGTTACCAAGCGATGTCGTTGGAACTGCCGCCATTTTAAACTTTCAATTTTTGCAAGTATCTGCAATGGGATCAGCCTGAGGGTGGATGAGTTGCTGTTGGGTGATGATAATACTACAGAGCATAGGAGTAATGCAGCCCGTACAGGAATGACAACAACCCTTCTGTTCATTCCTGTAGTTGTTTCAAGTCAATCACGGCTAATTATCTAGAACTTGCGTCCGAAGAAGAATCATCTCAATCTCGATCATGTGTGCGTTAGCCACGAAGGGTGTCGATGGACAGACGGAAAAAGTTTTCGTGGTAAAACCTTACTACCGTACCAATGCTCTATGCCTAAAATAACAGCAGCAACAACACCTGGTGCATGTTATTACGTATCGATCAACGTGTTACAGTAATGCTAAAGAAATACTACAGCAGACAAATGACATGCTATTGCTTCTTCTTATTATTTTTTGATGTTTTCCACTTTCAAACTCCTTATTGATATCAATTCTATTGGTGCAGAAGCTGCTCAAAATTGGTGGTATAAATCTCATCGGGATCCGAATTCTCTGAAATAAAATACTCGGTAATGTTGTCCGGGCATATAGTACTTGTGGAATCAAACCGCTTGAATTGACCTGTTCAGACGCTTATTTCTGATGAAAAATTATGGTGATACCTCCTTTTCGTGTGCCCCAGCAAATACTTGGCCCGCTCGAGACCAACTTGGTCTACAAAACGTGGCAACCATTGATAGTTTTCTTCTTGACAACAAGAAGTTGAATCATTCACATCTGCCAGTTTTTTCCACTGGTCGAAACCTCTGCGTGTGTCGTTTTTGGCTTGAAATCGTTCCCAACCACCAGAGTAGTGCATGAGATAAAAAGGGGCTTTCTTGAACTCCGCGATAGGCCGTACACATTCGTCACGGAACGGTCTGTGAATGTTACTCGGTGGCCTTGATAAGGTATTGTCCGAGATATTGGAAAGATCAAGGAACACTTTGCCGAATCTGTTTTTCGAAAAATCGCCTTTCACTGCGTGCTGCTGAAAGCGTAGGGTGCTGAGGATACCAAAGTCGAAATTTGCTCTCGCAAATTCTTCCACATTCTCGGAACCGGGGCAAGTGAAGTTTTCTTCTGCTCCAAATGATACTCTAGGCATCGTGTGGCACGGTTTCAGGGCACGACCCATGCTCTGAAAAGATTTGATTATGTCAACCACTGTGGCATTCGATTGTTTTTCAGGAAGGTTAGGTCTCATCCCGTAGGTTTCGTTCAGAGGTTCGTCCTCTCCTATCCCACTCGACTCAGTCCTTGCCATCGTTGTTGCATTCTTTGATTCGTTTGCTTCGTGCATTCCCATCCGATTTATTGCCAAGAACTCATCTGTATCGTACAAAGTTACCCAGCGGACCCCTTTCATTTTCATAAATGCTGCGCACTGCGTAATCATTGCATTTTGTTTTCGTACCAAACGGGAATGAGCGATGTATTGTATTAGTTCGGGGTCATCGGTGCCATTGGTTTGTGATCGACCCCGATTTCTCCTCTTTCTTTGGTAGCTTTCCCTTGCTGAATCTTCATCAAATTTTCCGTGAACATCTTGAACAAAAGAAGCGTTCACCACCCACCATTGGAGGTCTGTATTTGCGATACTCCATTTCTCCAGTACCGTGGTTGGCGTTTCCGGGTTGTCGACATCTGATATGACCAGCACATACCTCAACGGCAGAACGGTGTAGTGGTATGCAACCCATTCTGTCAAGAGATCGTTATCCCCCTTGACCATTAAGCAGGCTCCAAAACTTTCGTTCTGTGGTAACGGAGGTCTAGGTGGCGAGTGAAAGCGTGGTGACGACAGTGTGATGTGCTGGTCGATTGTGCCGTATTCAAAAGCAGTGGTTTCCGGCAAAGAGTGTTCTATGATAGTCCAAAAATGATAGATCTTTCCCCATATCATAATGGACAAGACCGACAATCCAAATAACTGAACGCCCGCTTTCCGAATTGTTCTAATGGTGGCATTTGCGATCGGGCGGACAGACACATCATTTGTCAGTGCAGTCATCAAGAATTCCGAAGCGTCAACTTTCGAAGTCGTATTTGATCTAGGAAGATCAATTGTCCATGCTGGTGCATTGATACGTCTAGGACTCTACTGGTGTTGAGTATTTGGGATGGAAAGCCTTCAATCCTTAAAAAAAAATGTTGTGGTCAAAAAGCGCGACCCAATACCGAGTTCAGAGAGCGACGCAATTCAAATTTCAGATCTCGGCATGCGAAGCGCTAGCACAACCGGTAGACGTGCTACTAAACAGCAATGGCGGCACAAAAAAGTCCGTATTTGGGATTTATTCAACAATCTCAAACCAGTAAGGTCTTACGTACCAGTAAGGTTACGTAATACGAAGTACGAGTACTACTACTTGTACAATAATATGGATCCGCGTCGAACTTTTACTGCGAGTGTTGGTATTCCGGCCAGCGCGCAATTCCTGAAAAGTTGAAAACAACAATAATAATATTATTATTATTATGATTTGCTTCATACGTAGTAATACGTAATCTTACTCTTCTCTCAAACTACTAGAGAACTGAAACTGGTTGCATTTTTCAAAAGAAGCTACTACGTAAATTTTTGAGATAAAGGTGTTTCTTCCCCTTCTTGCTTGAAATTACACGCAAAGAGAACTCAATTGAGGAATTGGTAGAAATGGCATGTTTGGGGACTGCATCAGCACTGATGAGTTTCATACTACTCGTGCTTCTGCATTTATTTTGTCTGACTAAAAAATTCGGTGCAACCAAGACGACCGAAGCTGCGAAACAGATTCATTCATTCCCTTCTCAGATTTTGTTTTCCAGAATGTCCTCCCGTATCGATTTCATCATTTCATTCATGTAGTGAATGTTGTGCTGCGCTGCCAAGGTCACGGCGAGCGGCTCGTTCGCTTTGAACAAGTGCCAGAGATAGGCGCGGTCGTACCGCCGACACGTCGGACACGTGCACGAGTCGTCGATCTTGATTCCGAATTCTCTGGAGTGCTTCCCCGATCTCAGCTTGAGCGTGCCGCCACCCTTCGTGAGGACCGTGCCGTGCCGAGCGATCCGAGTGGGATAGCAGGAATCCAGCGTATCGATTCCCCTGGTGACGGCGTGGCGTATGTTGTCTTCGTCCGCGATTCCCAGCAAATGGCGCGGCTTTCCCTTTCGTTCCCCGTTCGAATCGTCGTCGAACATGGGCATCATCCAATCGAGCAAATCCTTGAGCTCCTGCTTGACGTTTCCCAGGCTTCCGCCGATCGCGTATCCGTCGAAGGGCAACGACGTCAGGAACTCGACCGACCTGGTGCGCAGCTCGCGATCGATGCCGCCGTGGACCACGCAGTACATGGCCTGCTGCTTCACGTCCCTCAGGTGCTCGCGGAGGGAACGCGCCTCCCACCGATGGGATCGATCCACCGATTCCACCAGAGCCGTTCGATCGATGTGATAGGGCGGGAGTTCGTCGAGCGGAATGATGATGTCCGCCCCAATCTTTTTCTGGGCCTCGACCGTCGATTCGGGGGTCAGCAGGAACTTGGAACCGTCGCGATAGCTCCGGAAGACCACCCCGTCCTCGGAAACCCGGACCGCGTCCTTTCCCATTCCGTTGCCGCCGTAATTCTTTTTGTTGCCGCCGCCGGCTCGTTTCAGTTCGCCCTTGCTCGAGAGCTCCTCCTGCACGCTTCCGTACGCCAGGCTGAAAACTTGGAACCCCCCGGAATCCGTGATGAACGGTCGGTCCCGACGGTTGGTAAATTCGTGGATGCCACCGGCTTGGGCGATCAAATCGGCTCCGGGGTGAAGCATCAAGTGGTACGTGTTTGAAAAGATGAGTTGTTGGCCCGACTTGGATCGTCATCGGACAGCGCGTGCGTGTAGCGTGAAAGAAACAAGGCAGCACAAAATGCAACAAAGGATCGATGGGAGCGCAATGTGAGCTCGAAAGAGTCACCCGACTAATGATGCAAGACCATGATGAAGCAACTCGATTGATTCGTTGCGTTTTTTGCTTCGCTTTTACGATTCGTTTTCAACACTGCAATGTCGTGTCGTGTGCACACTGTGGGGGCAATGTGCGTGCCCGATCTTCGTTCTCTATCCTTACCTCGTCGGCGTCTCGAAAGTCGACGCCCTTGAGAGCGGCGTTGGTGGCAACCGCAACGTACCCGGGGGTGTCGACGATTCCGTGCGGCGTGTGGATGCGTCCCACCCTGGCCTGGCTCTTGGTGGACTCGTGCAGGATCTCGAAGCGAAAAAAATCGCGGGGCTCGTACGCCCAATCCGGAAAATCCTCCGGCCCGAGAAGCGTTGGGGGTGGCGGCGGCGGCGGTTTCGACTTGGACGATTTCGACTCGGACGATTTCGACTCTGATGGTTTGGACGCAAACAATCGGGACGGTACCGAGGACGTGCGGCTCGTGCGTCGAAGCGCATTCATGGTCGCGTATTGTTGTCGTTGTTGTTGTTGTTGTTGTTGTTGTCGTTGTTGGTGTTGCTGCTGGTGTCGCCGAGCCGTCGCTGGAATCATTGACGAGAATGCAGCGACGGCGGCGTTCCTTCCGGATTGGTATCCATTTCGAAGCGACAAAAGCATGGCAACAAACAACAGAACGGTACTGTTACTCGCTGGTTTGAAAAGCAGGCGATTGCAATTGCAATTGCGTCGCATTTGCCACATCGGAACAGTACTTGCAGATTTGTTGTTGTTTGGGTGCGAATTTTGCACTACCTACTCTGCCGTTTTCGTCTCCGTCTCTAGAAATTCCGTTGGTGCGACAAATCGGTTTCGTACACACTGCGATGTACGATGATGTTGATTGTTGATGTCGAAATCGATATCGGATGTCGATGTGGATGTCGATGTCAACGTCGATGTTGTCGCTTGTTGCGAGTTGTCGGTTGTCAGGTTGAACAGAATTTTTTCACCAAAATCTCGATTCCTTCATTCCTTCGTGGTTCTTTCGGGCGATCAGCACCAAGATATTATCATTCGAACTGAACTTTTGATGGACGATGGACACCGATAAATGCGTGATTCAATCAGTCACGCATACATTTTTGGGAGAATTTTTTTTTTCGTGAAAAATCTTCCGATGGTAGATGATGCGTCAATGAAGTAAAATAATTTTCTTGTACTTCACTGCTTACGGCACCTTGGGACCACGTACGGTACGTACAGTAGCACTAAGGTTACCTAACTGCGTGCGACACTTTCTTTTTCGAATGATTCCCATTTCCGCAAAATCATTCCATTGCATCACGCCACATTGAACTTGCCTTGGGTGCAATTCAAAAGTACTCGTGCGGTACGCAAAAGTTTCATTCTTCTTGTTGTTGTTGCTGCTGCTGCTGTTGCTGCTGCTGCACCAGTCAAGTCTCTCCCGTTGCAACCGAATCCTGGAAAAGTGTTTGAATGAATCGCAGGATCGGAAGAAACAGAATGCATCATCGCCTCGCGGTTTGTTTGCTGTGGCTGCTAGCCAGCAACCACAGCCAGTTCCTCGCGACGACCGCCTTTCGATCGTCGACACCCTTCGCAACGACGTCGCCACGAGCAAAAACGAAGCCATCGACCCGATGTCATCTCGGCCGACGCGGGGATGACCGCGAGAAGACACCGGCCGCGGACCAATCGGCCCCGACCACGGCTCGGGCGCCATCGGAATCCGGATTGTTGGATCGCCGGAAACTCTTCGGTGCGATAGTGGCGGGATGCGCGACGACAACGACCGCGATGGCGACTCCCCCGCAATCGGCGGGAGCAATCATCACCGACGAAACGGATAATTTCGCGGACAACTACTGGTCCAGCGGAACAGCACCGGCGTCGTCGTCGTCGTCGTTGGCACCGCCACCCGGCTCGGCGTCGATCCCGTCGGACGAAGTCACCGTGAGCGTTTCCAAGACCGATCTGCAATCCGGGGCCGGAATCGGCCTGGAATTGGGCGAGGTCGAGTTCCGAACGAACCGACGGGTCTACGTGAAATCGGTCACGCCCGGGTCGCCGGCGGAGCGCCTGGGGATTCAGAAGGATTGGATCGTCGTATCGATCAACGGAGAAACCGCGGAGCGGACCAACGTCGAGGGCGTGGCCATTATGATTTATCGAGCGGCGCGATCGACGGACGAGGAGAACGATGTTCGGATCCGCTTCCGAAACCCCGTCGTCTTTCGGAAGCGGCTCGGGGATCTGTCACCCGACACCGTCGTCACCACCCGGGTCGCGCCGGAAGGAGACACCACGCAACGAAACGCGGACGGATCCGTCCGATCCGGCGAGGAAGTCACCGAGCAGGGCGACCAGAGGTTGTCGGTGACGCAGCTGATCCCTCCCAAGATGTGCCGGCGGGGCGCCTCGGAGGACGACCTGCTGGAAATCAGCTACGTGGGACGCGTCCTGGAGACGGGAGCCATCTTCGACGGCTCCGCGGTCAAGATCAACGGCGAGGGGATCGCGGGACGGGGGAACGACGTCTCCATCTTTTTCGTCCTGGGAAAGCAGCCCTTCGGACAGTTCCCTCCCGGATGGGACGTGGGGCTCTCCGGCATGTGCGTGGGAGAACGGCGGCGGCTGCTGGTTCCGCCGGTCTTGGCGTACGGTTCCAAGGGCCTCCCGAGGCGGGGGATTCCACCGAACGCCACCCTGCAGTACGATGTCACGCTGGTGTCTCTGAACGGACTGGCGACGCCCCAGTAGAGAATCCGATCGCAGCACACACGGCACCGGTCGGTTGGTCGGTTGGTTGGTTGGTTGGAAACCTTGCGAGATCCTCCCGTGGTTCCGCAAACCGGATCCATCCATTGGAACGACACAAATCGTCGTGTTGCGAATAAATACCGTTGATTTTTTTAGAAAGGAACTATACTAGAACGCATTCGCAACTTGGGAACTCGTTCCAACGAAACCATTCGCAACACGTTTGCAGGTGCTCGTACTCAACGAATAGCAACAGACTACCATGCCTCGCGCTAAGATGGAATGATCCGTCGAATAATAAGTTTCTACAGTTGGAATACGTGTTATAGTATGTCACATTGCGGTAGCGAAACCACGCAGCGCTACGACGGCAATCGTCGACACTCTCTCGTGGATGAAAAACGCAAGGTGGTCGCCAACGCTGTTTTTGCTGTCGCAGGCAGGCGTGGTGTTGGAGACACGCACACACGCGCTGCTCGCGTCGTTTCGCGTCGTGTGCTATCGCACGGTCATGGTAATCTCCTCGTTAGTCCCCTCGTACTTGACGGAATAGTCGACGTCGATGTAGCCACTCCGCCGGATGTATTCCGAGAGCGTCTTGGCCAGGAAATTGTTGTTGAGGGGATCGCCCTCGGATTGCAGGACCCTTCCGCTCCAGAGGGTCGCGGGCGCGGTGAGCGTGATGGCAAAGGTGGCCACCGCCGCGCCGCCGCCGGTTCCGGTCGTCGTCGAAACGTCGCCCTTGAAGGCGTAGCCGTTGATCAGAAAGAGGTTGACGATTTGCCGGATTCCCGACGCGAGCGCGATGGAATCGGGGCGGTTTCCGATCCTCGGGATCCGGGAGTCCGTGTCGGCAAAGGTCTCTTCGAGCTTGTCGAGGATCGTGGCTCCGACCTTTTTCTCGTGGGTGGGTATCAGCAGTTTGTTGGTCAGGTTCGGATCGCGCTGCACAACGACCGGGACGAACCTCGCCACCCCGTTCGGATTGAGGCTGGATTCGGGCGGTTCGTCCGCCCTCTCGGGAGCGATCTGTTGCTCCTCGAAGACGAACGGGGGATCCTGCGTCACCTCCCGGTTGATCGTTTTGTATTGCGCAAAGGATATGAAATCGAAATAGTACGGATCCGTGAGATCGCCCTGCGTGACCATTCCCGCCCCGAGGTTGTT
This sequence comes from Pseudo-nitzschia pungens, assembly GCA_037355855.1. Classification (NCBI taxonomy): domain Eukaryota; phylum Bacillariophyta; class Bacillariophyceae; order Bacillariales; family Bacillariaceae; genus Pseudo-nitzschia; species Pseudo-nitzschia pungens. The sequence continues at coordinate 3,852,219 of CM074762.1, read as the reverse complement.
CGTGTAGGTCTCGTATTCCGATCCCCGGATCAGAAAGAAATCCCTCTGGAACTGATCCATCGCCACGCAGTCCATCTCGTCCAGAGCGTTGTAGGAAGATCTCATCAGCAAGACGGCGAAATCGAGGGAGAGTTTCCGGCGCAAAATCTTGGGCGGTTTGGGGCGGAGTTTCCTCCGGGCAATGGCGAGAAGGCTGTCGGTGTCCCTGGCTCGGATGGGTTCCGCCGCCAATGCGGGGAGCATCGGTGTCGTGGTCACTGCCGTCGCAACGGAGAGGGCAGTGGCAAGAAGGTCTCGTCTGGTTGCGGATGTCGCGGATCTCGTCGGGTTCGTCTTCGCTGCGTTGTTCTTTTTTGTTGTCGTCGACTGGTATCCATTCGTGTCATCTTGTTCACCGCCGGAACTCACACTTTGTAAAAAAGTTGTGCTATCGGCTTGCGTCATACAAACACGAGGCGTCGCATAGGAGCGGATCACTAGGGCGTGGCTCACCCATTGAACGCTCACCGAACCGAGGGAAGCGCAACCAATGAACGCGAGCAAGAGTAATGGTACGCATGGCCGATCGAACCGTTGAATCATTTTGGTGGTTTCAAGTGCCAACCCGTCAACGACAACCGGACAAAACAACTCTAGCTCAAGAAAAAGACTAGAAGGTTCCGGTGGTGAGTACGAACGTATTGGTGTGGATCGAATTCAATGATATTAGGAGTAACCTTACTAGTAAGGTTACCCTACTCGTACTGCAATGAGATTGATACAACGAGATGCGGGAAAGTAAGGATTGGTATTGCATCGGTTACGAGAATTGCGAAGTCAGCTGAGTACAATTCAGATTTTTTCGTTCGAAAAAAAAAAACACGTATGTGAATCTTTGTAGGGATTTCAACGAGCAAAACGTCCGAAAAAATTCTTTACAGTAACCGTCCATAACGTTATTTTTATACTACGGTTTTTCAACCAATGCAGGTATGAACAGTTTATAATTTTAAGGATAGGGTTAGAAAAAGGGAGTCGTGCTTTTTTGGGCATTATTTTTTGATTGATTGAAAACCTTCCAAAAAACTTTGTGTTACGTCTTTCCGGAAATCTGGCGAGACTGGAGTGATGCCGGTTGGACCGAAGCCAAAACTACGGTACAGATTACGTAAAGTGTGAAGTTTGGTGTCATCTCATTCAGCATCAGCATTCAGCTTCGTATCTTCCGCACCAATTACCAATACCAGTGGTTGCATCACAAATAGTAGCAGCAATAGTTTGGATGACTGCAAAATTCACAAACACTTCAAACCTTGTCGAACATGCACGAACGGCATCCAAGGTTGTAACAGAAACTCAGAGCGGGAGGAATCCTTGGTGAAAGACGGCATTCCATCGACCCGAACTATGTCACGCAGCGGGAGAAATTCGCGAACTGCGGTACCGGTGCCTCCCACGACATTGAGTTGGGAGGAGAGTTTCGCGAGCACCATAAGCAGCAACTGTAGCATCAACAGTTTCGATACCGCCGGACTGTCCATCACCAAAACATTGACCCTGCTGCGATCCCAAGCGGCAAATCGATCCTGTGCCGACTGCCGAACCGTCTTGATCGATCCATCCACCGTGTATGCTTCCCTCTGCCACGATGCGAACGGCAACGAAGCCAACCGAAGACGCAGCAGTCGCCGGATTGCTCTGCAAGATTTTCAGTTGACCCACCGTGCATTCGCACCCCCCGACAACAACTCTGTCATCGAGCGTGGTCCGAGCGGGGTTCGGACGAGAAACGAGTACGGCGACGACCCCGCCTTTTCTGTCAATCAACGGTTTGGTGGCCACGGTGTGTTTGTTTGTGGAAAGTGTGCGGAAGCCCACCGACAGCTCGGGATAAAGGCAAGGGTGAAACGGGTCATGGATTCCTCGGTGTGGACCATGGAGGAGGCGCAATTCCTTGCGACCTGCGGGGGCAATGCCCGGTGTTGGAAGATTTACGAAGCGTTCGTGCCGGACAGATGGAATCAGCGCCGACCCGATTCGGGAAGCTCTTCGTCGGACCGTCTCTTGTTTTGCAGGGCAAAGTACGAAGCCCTCGCATTTGTTTTGCCGCTGCCGGGATCTCTCGCGGAAAAATCTTGGAAAACTATCTTGTCGTGTCGAGAAGAGAAATACAACAAGGCTCTCGGGTCTCCGAATCTCAAGAGCATATCTTGTCTCTCTCTGGGATCCAGTCACATCGGACGAGAGAATGGATTCGATGATCTCGGTTCTCCTAGCAAGAGAAAGAAAACCGGCCTTCCAAATCGCCTCATCGATTATTTTTGCTGTCGTGTCCTTCGTCGATGCAACTTCTTCGAAACAAAAATAGCAAAAAGCAGAAGAAGAAGAAGAAAGCAAACTACTCCGAAATCTCGTCTCCGGAGCATCTCGACTTTTGGCCTCACGTAACCGACTGCTATCCGCCCGAAAACACGCACGGGGAAATGGGATACCAAGATCACATTTCCAGTTTTGTAATGCCCGGAGGCTGTCGTCCTCTCCTGCCACCCCAAGCCGCCTTCCTTTTCCAGCTTTGTTCTGACCATGGCGGATGGCACGTTTGTGTACGGGGGGGCTCTGCAAATCTACGACGAACACGTCGACGCCGAAGAGATCAAGAACGCGATGCGAGATTCCGGGTACGAGGGGGACTTTCCGGCTTTTCTCGCGGACGATGACCGGACGAGAACCGATTCCGATATTTTCTTTTTTCCAAAGTGCTTGGTCGTCCTCTCGCGATACGCGTTCTTCGACCTCTTTCGGACAGCCTTGTTGGAGATCTATCAAATCTCGCTGATTGCGGCGCCGCTTCCGATCGAACGATACATTTCCAACTTTGTTCGGGAGATTCCACTGCCACCACAGGGGCAAGTGAAGGTCGAATTCGCTTTCGCAGCGGACAAAAAATTCACCATCGAACGGCCCGCTATCAACGAGTTGCCCATGGCCAACTTTTCCTATCGACCACTGTTTGCCTCCCTGAGTGTGAGCAATATCATAGTTGTCCTCGGATACTTGCTGCAGGAATCGAAGGTTGTGCTCTTGTCAAAACATTATAGCTTGCTAACGCCCGTGGCGGAAGCTCTCTTGAGTGCGATTTTCCCGTTCCGGTGGGTTGGGCTATACATAGTAAGTTGCCTCCACTTGTGACGCGCTTTCTCGGTGATGTTCAAGAGTCGTCTGTTTTCTCTCTTGCGTCGTCTCACGAATTCTTTTTTTTCGGATGTCACACACAGCCTGTTGCTCCTTTGAAAATGATTGATATTTTAGACGCCCCGATTCCGTATCTGATAGGGTTGAGCTCCGAATATTTCGGTGCAGTAGATGTTCGCAACAGACCAAAGGATGCGGTTCTAGTGGACTTGGATCGTGACGTTATCCATATTGGAGACATCCCACTTCCGAAGATGCACGAACACGATGTAAAAAAACTCTCAGCGTCACTGGAAGAGGCAGGCGGATCCGTGTACGTCATTCCAAATAGTGGAATCAAAGGATGTATCATGGCCGGTTCAAAAAAGTCACTTCTGGTCCAAAACGAAAATCGCCCACGGTATGCATACATGACGACCATGACTGGATTAGAGGTAAACTCTTTCTTTCGAGATGAATTATTTTCCATGAGTGATTTGGCGTATGGCGCGTGCGATGACGAAGCAGATGCAGCAAATGGTCGACGAGTCGAAAACGATCAACTCTCAGCCAAGGGAGAAACGGCTGGAAGCAATGGGAAGAAAAAGGGCAGACCTTTTTCCATGAGTCCTATGAAACGCTCTATGATTTCGAGTCCAATCAAGAAGCCGAAATTTGCACGGAATGAGAAGGCCGAAATACTGTCCAAAAGCCAATCCGCAATGAGGCAGGGCCATTTGTTGGATATGACCGAGCCGGAAGGATTTTCCGTCGTTGGAATTCGAAACGCGTTTCTTCGATTCATATTGACTACGTTTTCAGAATACCAGGATTCCCTTTTGGAACATTCAGGATTTGATTTGTTCGACGAAGAAAAGTTTCTTGGTGACGTGGGATCGCGTGGTGGGTCAAGGATTTTTCTAAACAATGTACTGAAGAGCCAGCTTTTCCAACGATTTTTGGAGGAAAGAAAACAGAACCCCGACCTTCCGGAGATCCGATTCTTCGACGAATCAATTATTGCGAAGAGGAATCGATCGAAGAAGACGGCGTTGGGGATCAAATCCAAGAAGCCAACACCATTCCTAGACGACAACACAACATGGAAGGTGAATAAAGTGTTCCTATCTCCTTCCCCAAACAATTTCGGAATACCAGACACGGAGGCAACGTACCGATACGAGACATTTCCAGTTCTGCACAAAACCCGTTTCGGTCGAATCCGTCCGCCCGTCAAGTGGCCCCAGCTCACAAACCTGGACTCGGTTCGATACGACAACAAGGTCAACTCGAAAATGAAGAGGAAGCAAATCGAAATCGTCAAGAATGCGATGAAACCCGTTCTCGCGGCACCCACGACGGTGGCGGCCGCTGCAAGACGGACAGCCAAGGACTTGGAATCAACCCTCGCGGCACTTTCCATTGCTCCTCCTCCTCCTCCCGGCCAACCCGAGACGATTGCCCGGCGTGCCTCGCAGGGAGCCAACACACGCCCTTCTCCCCGAGAACGAGTGAAAACTCTCTCCACCGCGGACACGATCATGATGGATGCCCGAAGGAAACAATCCATTCTGTTGGACATCATCATCGAGATCCAGGCGCTTTGTCGCAGGTACCTGGCCCGAATCGAGTACGACAGGAACAAGAGCGCGTTCCTGGAGTCCGAGATGAGCCGGGAAAAGGTCGAGCGGGAACAGCAGCAAGTGATTCGCAAGGAGCGTGCCCACCGGCACCGGCAGCTCCTGAATCGCAAAGCAATCGTGATTCAGAGCTTTGCGCGCATGATTCTCGTGCGAACCCACTACCAGCAGCGCATTCTTCGATCGATCGTTCTCATCCAGAGCCGCCAGCGGGGTTCGAGTGCGAGGCAGCGGTGGAAGCTGCGAAGACAAAGCGCGCTCGTGATTGCAAAGTGCGTCAGGGGAAGAAGAGCGAGACTCGTCTATCGAGAATTGCGAAGAATGATCACCGCCATCCAGAGCAGGGTTCGGGGTGTCCTGGTTCGGTCGAAACTGAAAGCCGTCGCGGAAGCCAAGATGGTTGCCTACACCGACCAGATATTCGAGCTGTGGTCACGGTTGCACGTGTCTCTCGTCCTTCGATCCAGGTTGTGGCCCGAGCTCTCGGGGAGCGGAAGAAGCTTCCTTTGTCTCCGCCTGGCAGAGTCGGAGTTGTTGCGGTTGTGGGATTCCGCGAATCTCTCGAAGCGATGGAATGGTGCCGCCGACCAGCAGCACACGGACGAAACAACTCTGCGGTGCAGTGCTCTCGGGTTGAGCAACGAGGTATACGTCAAGTGCAAAAACTGCGAGGATTGGATCGCTAGTACTAGTAGTGCTACTAGTGCTAGTGGTGGTGGTGGTGGTGGATCCATGATAGCTTTCGACGTCGGCGAAGCCCCTCGAATGGAAGAAGCCGAACGCCTCCAGGTCTACGAACGGCTGAGCTCGGGGTTCGGGGACGAGGACCTGAAAAAACTCTGCGCGTTGTTTGGCATCCACGCGTCCGCAAAACGGAAGAAGGTGGCCCTCTCCCGAGCGCTCTGGACGAAGCGGTCTCTCGCCGATCGCTCGGCATCGTGCGTGCACCGGATCTTTCCCGAGCTGGATCGCTCGCTCGCAATGGTCGCTCGCAAGCCGTCTCCCAAGGGAAAACGCCGCTTTCCGGGGGCGCTCGGCGCGTCCCTCCCCACCCTCGACGCGGCTTTCTGGGAATCCATTTCCGTGGAGGGCGCGACCAAGAGGCACGTCCAGGAAGTTGCCATGCTCTTCATCACGAGGGTTCCGGCGCTCATGAACCGATTGGATTCTTCTGCTTCTGCTTCTTCGAACGCCGAGAAGGGTGCCCGTTCCTTCCTGCGGGCCTCGGCGGACGCGCACGGATTCGAAACCATCGGGGAGGCGAGGCGTTTCCTTGTGGCGCAATACCTAAATCCAGAAAGCCCGGCGAGCGAACGCGAAAACGACGACGATCGCATGCCGACCGACAACGAAACAGAGAAGGAACGAGCGAACCACCCACAGCGGTCGTAGAATTCGGGTTGCGGGAAAGGAGGAGGAAAAAAAAAAAAAACAGCGGATGCCGTCGAAGACTGCGCTCCCGTCCATCGTGCCGGTCTTGGCGAGATGGATCGTCGTCGATCACGAGGTTGCACTTTCGAGTTCCGTGCGACTGCTTGGGTTGGAGGAGCTACGGGATCTCGGTTTTTGTACTGTTGTATTTCTTCGTTGTTATTACAGCTACTTCGTAATTTCTTTTTTAAAAAATAATACTACAGTACCAGTTAGTTACTAGTCACTTACTAGAAGTAAATCTTCGTTCCTACATGCACTAGTAAGGTTAACCATCATCTCAATCAATCCATCATCACCACCACCATAAATATGTTTAGTATGTATCATAGGTACTTGTGTGATGTTGAACGTCCGAATCGGAACGGCTTTCTCATTGTCAATAGGTTATGGGTCATGGGAGAAAATTCCGCGTGTCATTCGAAACACGATAGTAGTTGCATTTTTGAGTCTTGTTGCAATTACGGAATGTTGGAACTGTAATTTGCAATGGCCGTGGGACCTGATCGGGAAACGGAAAAAATGCTCGTTCTTCATGGTACGTAACGTACTCGTACGGTAACCTTAGCGTACGGTATCGTTTGTACAAGTATTCGTAGTATTACCACTACGTAGTTCATACTGTATTCGTATTCGTATTCGTGCCCACCGTTTCTTTCGTACGGATACCTTTACAGTGAGTACCAGTACCAAAAGTATGAGTGCGTAGTTCGTAGTACATCACAATACCGTAATTTACGGTTCCGTACGAGTGAATCATCGAATTCCCGTCGTCCAAAATTCCATTTCCCTTTTCCACTTTGAAGCTGACATCTGTCGTTTGGATCACAAAGGAACGACGTGCGTGTCTGAGTAGTTGATTGGGTGTGAACTGCACGTAAACGTGTAACCAAAAAAAATAAATACGGAGTGGTGTCGTGTGGTCAGGTGTCGATTGATTCATTGACTCCGTCACGGGTTTTGATGGATGGATGTGCAATAGACCTGCCGTAACGTATTGTTTCCCCCATTAGTATCATTATTGTTATTTGACAAACAAGACCGTGTCGACCGATTGATAGAGTGATAGATAGATTGATTGATTCTTCCTCCGAACAATCGCTCGAGACTAGAGAATGGCGCCGCAGAGCGATATGATTCTGCAAGAGAACGAAGGGCTGCCTTGCGAAGAGAAAAAACAAGAACTGCCCGAAGAAGAAAACGAAATGGAGGAGCCCGAACCACAAGCCACTCTGTTCGACGAAAAGGTCGAAACCACAGAAGCAGAAGCAGAAGCAGAAGCAGAGCCAGTAATAACATCAGCAACAACAACAACAACAACTTCATCAACCACCACCGAGAGGGTCGAAGAAGAAGGAGGCAATCGTCATTCGATGATCACCTTTGACGAAACCTCCATCCAGCGTTCCCAAAGCAAACCCCGGCTCGGCCAAGAAACAGAAAACGTCGGATCCGCCGCGATCCAATCTTCCATCGATGACGATGATGATGACGACGAGGCACGTGCGAGTCCCCTCGTGGTGGACACAACCGCAGCTTCTACCGCTTGTTGTCTCGAACCGGAGGGAGCCACTCCAATCGTGAGGGGGAATGCGAGTCGGAGATTCAGCGACGACATGCTTCAAAAGGTGATGGCGGAGGCGGGAGAGGAGCCGGAAACCGAAGCGTCAACCGGCGCTTCGACGGTGACACAAACAGAAACACAACACAAACGAATTCAAAAACAGAAACAGAAAACAACGACCCCGGTGGAGAAAACCGTAGAAAATCGCATTTTCATTCCCCATCTCGAACCAACCGGCACGATGGACCAGGACAAAAACGATGCTTCGGGAGAGACGACGACGACAACGTCGAGGAAGAAACCAAAGGAACCACCGGGATCTCCCGCAAAGCGCCAGAGATCGCGTTCCACACTTACATCACCGGTCCGTTCCGACAAGGACTCGACCGACGGAATCATCGTCATCAACAACAACGATGACGATGGCGATGGCGATGGAACCGACGACACTGACACTGAATCAGACCCAGACCGAGACAAAGACTTGCATCGAATCGGGGACAACCAGTGAGAGACAACTACGCTCTCAATCCACGCCGTCGAAACGAAAACAGCGCCCCGCCGACTCGGAACAAAACACGAACGCAAGAACCTCCAACCAAAACCACATCGTTTCGTCCAATTCCTCGCAAGCGGCGCATCCTCCATCCGACACCAGTCATCGTCTGACGCCCATCTCGATGTCTTCGGATTTTTTCCTCGACGATCATCATCATCATCATCAGGACTCAAATTCGAATTCGACTCCCATTCCGCACCTGCCCCCTCTCATCGTGCCACGAGTGGGGAGCGATGCTTCGTACGACAACAACAACAGCAATATGTCATCGATGCCGATGCCGACGTCGACGTCCATGCAGGGATTGTTGAGCCAACCGTCCCACTCTCACTTCACTCACAATCACAACGGCTACCCAAAGCCATTCCCGACACGGCCGTCGTTCGGTTCCCACCAGCAGCAACAGCAACAGCAGCAACAGGCGATTCCGCACCAGGTTGCCACCATGCCGGGAGGCAAGCGCAAGATCCACCTGCAGCTCTGGGAAGATGTGAGCTCGTCCATGAGCCAGCAGCAGCAGCAGCCGCCCCCAAGGAGCAGTTTTCTGTCGTTTCGGCGAAAAAAAGGAAAGCTCCGAAAGCATTCGATGGAATCGTCGTCGCCGTCGCCCCTGTCGGACTTTGGGAGCGGCCTGGGCGGGAGCAACAGCAGCGACAACAACAACAACAATCACTGGGCAAATCGGGGAAGCCTGACGATATCGTGGTACGAGGGCACGAGCTCGCTGGAACTCCAGGAGCACGTGCAGAACAGCGTGGTCCGAAAACTGGGTCTCTCGAGCACGTCGACGCTGCTGGATTTTCGGGTCCTCGACGAGAGCTTCAATCCGCCCGAAGGTACGTACGGTACTCATAGTACGGTTCGCACGCGTGTCGGATGAGAGTGTTGCGAGATTGTGGGGCCGAGCTGTTCGTTTCGTTCGTTCGGTCGTTCAATTGTTTGTCTCCTATCCTATGGGATTGTTCGATGGAGTTTGTCAATCCTATTCGGAGCAATACCCCGCTCACCATTCCGTTCATGAATCGGGTTTTTTTCTTCCTTTTCTCCTTTTTCTTTTCTTTTCTCTTTTCAGAGATTGTTCTGAGTCCGTACATTCCCGATGGATCGAGGCTCACCCTTCGGTTTGCCACCAGCGACGGCAGCGGTTATCTGACGCCACCCAAATACACGAGATTCTCCGACTACGACAGCGGGCCACCCGACTCGCCCTCGGCGGCTCCGAGTCCGCGTCCCACCTCGCTGGATCTGAACGGCCTGGGGCTGAACGCGAACCAATTGGCGCTGCTGGGAACCCGCCTCAACAGCCTGCAGGTGCCGCTGTCGGAGGGAGCCGATTCCAAGAACCGCGGCAAATTGCTGTCGTCGTCGAAATCCAAGAACGGACGCAAGTTGACGTCGTCCTCGTCCTCTACTTCGCAGCCCTCCTCGTCCAAGACAATCAAACAGAAAACGCACTCGGAGAAAAAGAGCTCCAAGGACGGAGGAGGAGGAACAGGGAACCGACAACGGCAGCACCAGCAACGACGACGACGACAACAACTCGAAAGAGTCCAGCCTGGAAGTGGCGTCCCTCCACCCCGAAGACCAGATCCAGAAGAGCCTCCGCGAGATCACCACCCTGCTATTGCAGCAGCAGCGCGCCAAGCCGCACTACGTTCCACGGTTGCAGGAAAAGCGCCAGGTCGTCTTTGTCCTGGCCAACTACTTCGTCCTGTTCTTGTCGCTGATTGCCATCTCGGCCGAGATCCAGGCCCGGGCACCGGGCTGGCACGCGGCCATGGAGCAGCAGCTCATGAACGTCCAGGATTGTTCCAAGGACAAGGAGTCCCTCTTCCAGTGCGTCGAGAACGGCGACATGGCGGGCCTCGTCGCCTCGGTGATTCTCTGGATGAGCCGGTCGGCCGCCACCAAGCGGATTTTTCTGTTTGGCTTTAGCTCCCCCCAGAAGCTGTGGACCGCCGTGTACGAATCGCTCGTGACCTCCTTTTGCTGGGGCTTTAGCTACATGTTCATCCGGCGCGGCATGAACCCCGACAACAACCGCGATTTTCTGCGGAGGTACTGGAAGGACGCCGTGTACGGGAGCCTCGCCGGGTTCAACGCGGCGTTCATGAAGCAGGTGCTGAAGAATCTGATTCCCCAGGAGGTCATCGAGGACGCCCTCCAGGAACGGCAACTGAAAATCCTGTCGTGGCTGCCGAGCCTGAAGCAACGAGAAAACTAGAGCGCGGCAACAACAACAGGAAACGAAATGAAACGAAATGAACCGCACAAAACCGAACGGATCGCGTAGAGGACTGTATTCTACAAGAAAGTGTATCGAATGGTGATGATGATGATGATGATGATGAAAATAATAATAATAATAGAAAACTCATTAGACTTTGTTTTGAAAAGAAAACCTCCGTCGGTTTGTTTGTTAGGGTTTGTTTGTCCGCCCATCGGATGCGCCGAATCGTCGTCGAGAATGAATGAAGCGGACCGGAGCGGAGCAGGACCCGAGATCGTTTCCCGGCCAAATCGTACTGTTCCATAGCAAGTCTTATCGCGTGTACGTCTTCTACAATGCGTGAATTCGTTTCATTTTCATTCGTTCGTCCGTTCGTTGGTCCATGGATTCCATCGACGAATCCGTTCCATTCCATTGCGTTCCGTTGCGTTCCACTCCACTCCGCTTCGTTCGCTTCTCCGCGCTTCGCTTGGCTCAGGTTCCCTCGCCGCCGGAGCCGTCCTGCGGTCGGGTGCCGCGCCTCCGAAAGAGGCGAAAGACACCCGAGCGACGTTCCGACGATTGTCTCCGGGAGGGCGAGGATCGGGTGGCCGGATTGCTGCTGGACGGCGTGACCAGAGACGATGCCGCCTCGCCGGTCGAGGAGGATTCCTGCTCGTCGGGATTCTGGCCGGCCGAGGCGGGGGAGGAACGGTTCGTGTTCGCGTTCGACGCATCGTCGCCGCTGCCTCGGTTCGGGGTCGAAACCGCGCTTCCCTCGGTCCCCCCTCGACCGGGGGACCCGTTCGGATCGATGGGTGTGGGACTCTCGGAATACAGCTCGGAAAAGAGATCCGAGTAGTCCTCGTCGTCCGTTGGTTCCACAATGTTGGCCGACAGCGAGGTGCCCCCTCCGCCGGCGGCTGCGGCGGGGGCCCGCGCACCGCCCAGGCTCGTCGAGGAAAAGACGTTCCGGGCGGTCCCGCCGAGGGCCGCCATCGGCGCGGCGATGCCCATTCCACCGGGCGACACCCCCGGTGCCGTGACGATCGCGTGGATGTGGATGTCGATGCCGTTGTCGCCGGATCCCCCGCCGCCCGATCCCCGCTGCAGCAACCGGGCGAATCCGGAGCTGTTTTCGCCGTTGTCGTCGTTCGACGCGCTGATGCTGCCCAGACTCGCCGCCGCCAGATAGGTTCCCAGAAGACTCGCAACGTCGTCCTGGTGCGCGGCCCGGCTCCTTGGTCCGTTTCTCACCTCCCCCCGTGTCGTGTTCACGACTCCGCTGGCAAAATCCAGGTGATCGGGATCGACGATGGGTGCCAGAACGGTGGTGGACCGCGTGGCAGCAGCAGCAGCAGCAGTCTCCGGGTCCGGAACCTGTCGCCTCCGCTCGCGAGACCACATCGACAGGAGGCCTCCGAGCGGAGCCGAGGAGGATGTTTCAAAGTCCGAGCCGCTGTTCCAGTGATCGGCGGCCTCACCAAGGGACGATTGATCGTTGCCGCTGGTGTTGCTGTTGCTGGTTTCCTCCGGCGCTGGTGGTGGTGTTGGTGGGATCGAAGATGCCAGGGAAGCAATGTGGGGTGCGGCGTCGGTGAGGGTTCTCCCCAGACGATCAAAGAGTGTCGCCAGTTGCCGCAGCTCGGCTTGCGTGTACGTGGTAGATCTCGACCAGCGATTGTCCAGCTCGCATTCGTCGACCGCTTCGAGCGGCCCTTCTTCCAAAATTGCGGCATCGTTATCTTGATCCGTGTCCGCTGTTTGATCTGTTTCGTAGTAGTGATCCTCATCCTCATCCTCGTCCTCATCCTCGTCCTCGTCCCTCCGTAGCGTCCAAGGCATCGGAGTGGCTTAACGCCGGTGGTTCTTCGTCGTGTTCCGAGCTATCGGTTCCGGTCGAATGGTCGAAATCATTGTCTCGGCCGCTTCTGCTGCCCAAATCTCGCGCCATCCACGGCAGATCGACCTTCGCTCGCCGATGGCGTCTCGTGTTGTTTCTGATTCTGCTATTGTCGTTGTTGTTATAATTACTATTATTATTGCTGGTGCTGGTGTTGGGTGGATGCACAATCTCCACCTCCTCCTCGTCGCGTTGCGCATCGCTCCATCGGTGACTGTTTTGGTCATTGTCATTGTCATTGACATTGAGATTGACATTGTCATTGACATTGTCATTGCCATTGCCATTGTTGCTGCTCTCGGCGCAGTGGCCAACATCACGCTGTCGCTCCCTGCGAACCAGGTCTCCGATCAGGTCACTCACTCGTGAAAGTGCCAGATCCAACTCGGGCAGCACCGCCAATCGATCATCTTCCTCGTCACCGTCGTGAACAATGTTGGTCCTCGGTGCCTCGTTGAGAATCGACTGCGGAGTTGGTGATGCGAGAGCGGACTGGACGCGGAAAACAATAAAAATAAAATCAAATAAAATCAAACCAAAGCAAGTGAAAATCAAATCGAATCGAATCGAATCGAATGAATACAAGACAAGGTTGGGTTGCATCGAGAAAAAAAGAGGCAATGGTGAGCACGAAAGTCCCTCGCTCGGATAAGAGACGAGAAATCCAAACAGGACCCGGTCCCAAACAAAACCAAATCAAAACCAAAACCAAAACAAAAGAACAAAAAAACACCTCCACGCACCGTGCTGGGATGCCGGGTTCGGGTCCGAAAGGGTCGCAGGCGCTCCGAATCGCTCCGGATCCATTCGTCCCACCGGTGGGGCCACCCGTTGTAGTGGATGAGAAGCAACTGGACGCCGTCATTGTTCGATCGCGGCCGAAAGGACCGTCCGTATCGCGACGACAACGACGACGACGACGACGACGACGACGATGCCCCGTCGATCCGGGTCAGCTCGACCTCCCGCGGATCTCCCGGCTCGCATTCCTCCAGCAGGAGCCGCCGCCGTCCCTCCAGATCGTTGGCGCTGATGGCCGGATCGTTGTCGACGTTGGGCACCCGTCGCTGGCGGGGCGGGTTTTGTTCGGGGGTCCCGTACCGCCGGGCGTGGACGTGGGGAGGGGTCCGGGTGTGCAGGGCCACGGCATCGCTTAGAACGTCCGAGGGATCGACCACGTCCACGACGGTGGCTTCCAGCCACTGGTTGACCGTGTCCCTGGCGTCGAGCCACTGTCCCCGGTACCATTCGCGGTTGGTCTGGAGCGGATGGTGTGGGTGGCGGTGATTCCGGGACTGCGCCCCGCCCGAGGATTGCGGGTTGTTGGCGTTGTCGGCGTCGGCGTTGTTGGCATTGCTACCGCCGGGCTGAGACAACCCCGAATTGAGAATGGTGTTGAGCGTCATGAGTCCCTGCCTGACGGATTCCATGGATCCCGGATCGGCAACCCGCAGGTCTTCCTCGACGAGACGATAGTTTGGTCGGCGGACGTGTCTGGGTGTCCGGCCGCTGCCGCTCGTCGAAGCGGTGGCAGCGGTTTCGTTTGCGGTCCTTGGAGACCTCCGCGGGGAGTCCTGGACGCCGTTGTTGTTGTTGTCGCTGTTGTTATTATTGGTATTGGTGTTGTTATTGATGGAAGAACCGCCGAATCTCCCCGCGGCGATCGCCTCGGGCCCACCCATGCCCACCAAACCACCGGTCTCTTCCGCGAGACTTCCCAGGCCCAGCAGTGCCGCCAAAAGGGCACCACCACCGCCGCCGCCTCCTCCTCCGCTTCGATCGCTTTCCGATGCGATGTTGTTGCTGTTGTTGGCATCGTCTTCGCCGGCGTTGCCCTCGCTCGAAGCGGCGGCTTCTTCCGTGCCGTTCTTCTGTTTTTTGGTGTCATCCTCTCGTTTCTTGACGAGGTGTATGGTTTGTCCGTCGCAGAGTCCAACAATGTCCCGGATCTTGTACTCCTGGGGTTGGTTTCCGCTTTCGCTGTCGTCCAAGCAGGTCTTGGAGTCCTGGTCATTGGTTTCCGTTTCGTGCAAGTGTTCGTTGGCAACTCCGTTGCTATGGTTGCTGTTGCTGTTGCTGTTGCTGCGGCACCTCGAGTGTCCCGTTCCAACGTCCGCCGTTCCGATCAACCGTCCCCGGTAAATGAGGCGCTGCTGGGAGGCCTTGACGCCCGTCACGTCCTCGATTTCGTCGTGGAGGGAGTCCACCTTGTCGTCCGGGGAAACCGTGACGGAAAAGGAGAGGGCTCCGTCGCTTCCGACCGAAGGGACCCTTGCCCGGTGATCGCTGGAGTTGGCATTGGCAGTGGCATTGGCGCTGTCCGGGGACAACCGGTGTTCAAAGCCCTTCCCGACGGTCTTCACCACGATGCACCAGGGAGAGGAAAGATCGCCGCCGCCGCCGCCGTCGTGGTTGGACGATGTTGCTGCGGTTGCCATGATGTGCGTTGTTGTTGTTGTTGTTGTTTGAGTTGTTTTTGCTGTGTCGTGTCGTGTTTCGAGAGCGTCGATCTCCAATTTCGGTTGCCACCACTCAGTCTCTCTCGCGGGGGATGCGAATTGGCGAGGATACTACGGTATCGTTGTGTTGCCGTACCGTATGCGATCCGGGGACCGAGCGAAACAATGAGAATCGCAAATGTGCCGTGTAGTAAATCTTAGTAAACTTACTCTTGCTATTATTGCTAAGCTAACCTTACTACCTTGGCCGAGCGATCGGTTGGGAATGCGTGTCTGTCTGTGTGAGTTTGTTTGTTTGCGGGACGGCAATGGTGAGGGAATGGAACGGAATACTCCGGCCAAACACTTAATGCTCGTGTTCGATAAGTTCGATAAGTGTTAGCAAAAGAAGCGAGAGGAGCCCCCTTCGAGTAACTTACTACTAGGAATTGTCGTAGCTACGGTACGAATAACGTATCGTACGGAACGAACGAACCGTCACCGGTTCGAAGTTGAGAGTTGCAATTCCGAGGCCGGACTTTTTGATTTTGATTTGATTTTGATTTTGATTTCGATTGATTCGATCGATTGATTGACCATGAGATTGCACTGTGGATTGCACGAGGAATGAATGAATGATGAAGGATGACACGAATTCCTGTTCTTTGGTCATTTTCAACTTGCTGCCAAACCGGCTTTTTGAAAAGCCGATACAAGAACAAATTGTACCAAGTTCTACGTACGAGTACGTACGACCGCGACTCACTCACTCACTCTCGAGATGGAAGAGCGTCGAGAATTTCGAAGAGCGCACTCCGTCCCTATTATTTCTACCTAAAAGTACTATTACGTCTTACGGCAGTAGTAGTCGTACGATGCTTCTACGTTTACAAGTGCTGGAAACGGTACTACTACGTACTAGGTAAGTAAGGTTACCGGTATCTTACCCGGTAACTTACCTAAGTTACCGGTACTTGGAATCGTGCCACGGGCTGAGAGTATGGGTTTGGCGGTATCAGTAAGATTACCAGTACCAGACCCAGTACCAGTACTTGTACACGTAGAAGCATCGTGCATCCAATTCATCAATCTCAACAAGGCCTTCGCCGGGATTGATGATTCATTCATTCATTCATTCATTCATTCATTCGATGGATTGATTTTGATGATTGATTGAATTGATTCATTCATTCATTCGGCGCGTCGTCATTCTGCGAGTGAGCGAGCGAGTGAGTCAGTCCTTCCGTCGATCAGTCAGTCGGGGGGGGTTGTCGGTCAGTCACGAACCAAAAGGAGGCAAGACCGATAAAACTGAATAAGGCTTACTTCGGGTAGAAGTAAAGTTAAGGTAAGGCTTTTAAACTTATTTGTACAAGTAAGCTACGAGTAATTTACCGTAGTAACTTACTCGTACCGGTAATCAAAAAATGAATGAATCATTCAATCAAAATCGAAAGGACGATCTTTTCTCTTTTCCCAGCATCTCATCCCGATCTTTCGACCATGACAGCCTTGCTTCGTTAACCTTACTTCAAAAGTAATTGAGTTACCGTACGGTACGAGCATTCAACACACGGAGAGTCAGTCCTAACATACATACCGATATATACAACGCGACAGAAATAATAATACGAGCACTACGCACGGAACTCCGACTCCGCACCACGCCCAACCGCACGCACATACCATTCCTCTCCGTGATCCAAGGCCATGACTAGCGTCGTGAATAACACAGAATCCAACGTTCGACGCGAGGATCCGTCCTATTCCGTTGCGATCCGTTCGCCGTCGGCGTTGCCGTCCACAACGACAAGCACAAATACAAGCACAAACACAACCGTGACGATACCCGCCCTCGCCTTTGGCCTCTACAAGGTTCCGGACGGCGACGAGGGAGTCGAAATCGTGGCCAACGCAATTCTCCGAGCCGGGTACCGCCACCTCGATTCGGCCAGCGTTTACGGAAACGAGAAATCCGTCGGAAGGGCACTGGCGCTGGTCATGGCACGCGACGATGATGGCAATGGCAATGGCAATTACGACGACGGCAATGGCAAACCCGCCCGTTTCGTCCCCCGGTCCGAACTCTTTGTGGCGTCCAAGGTCTGGAACGACGCCCAGCGCGGGGGCCGGGCCGCGGTCCGGGCCAGCGTCCTGAAGAGCCTCTCCGATCTGGGGCTGGAGTACCTGGATCTGTGCTACGTCCACTGGCCGGTTCCCGGCCGCTTCGTGGAGACCTACGAGGAGCTCACGGCGCTGCGCGCCGAGGGCAAGATCCGGCACCTCGGAATCAGCAACTTTTCGATCCGGGACTACGAGGAGCTGGCGGGGGGGATGGCCGGTCGATTCGTGGCGCCGATCGTCCACCAGTTCGAGGTCTCGCCCTTTTTGTACCGGCCGGAGATCGTTTCGTATTTTCGGGACGCGAGGGGCATGCTGGTGGCGGCCAGCAAGGCGCTGCACCGGGCCCAAAATCTGGAGGGGATTCCGCGGGAGATCGCCGTTTCGAAATCGGAGGCTTCCGATGATGCGACGATCACGCCGGCGCAGGTGCTGCTGCGGTGGAGCCTGCAAAAGGGTTTCGTCGTCCTGGCCAAGACCTCGAACCTCGAGCGGATGAGGGAAAACCGCGACGTCCTCAGGTTCCGACTGACCGCCGACGAGATGGAGGCGCTGGACGCCATCACGACGCCCGAGGCCATCTCGGCGCGGGACGCGCTGGAGGCCCAGAGAAAGACGAGCTAGGAGTGGCGGCGTTCGGAACGCCGTCGATGACAACGATTCACACGCACACACACACACACACACAAACACACACACACGCACAACTCTTGCTACTACGACTACTCTAATGCTTCTACTACTACAGAGCGTGCAGTCGAATACTGTCGTTGGCTTTGCGGTTCCAACCGGCCGTTTGGCGTCGTTTCCTTCTTTGTTAGTATCACACGGTTCCCATTGCTCTGCGTACGCACGCGCGCGCACCGTCCGGATGGATGGATGGACGCGGAACGTGCCATCACGACCGGAACGAGAGCCGGATGGGAGGCGGCGGCGAGAGTTTCTCCTCGGCCTTCTTCACCATGCGCAACTCGAACAGGACTCTCGAGACGAGAACGAGGTCCACGGCACCGTTTTTGCCCCCGCCGGTTTCGAATGGCGGTGGTTCCCCGCCGCTCGCCGCCGCGATCGCGGTCGGTGGTTCGTGGGCATTGGTGGTGCGAACCTTCCGCCGTCGCATTCGGCGACGTTTTTTGAGAGGTCGTTCGCGGTTTGCGTCGGTGCCGGTGCCGTTGCCGCTCTCTTCTTTGGTGGTGCCCTCCGTTTCGTCGTCATCGCCGTCGTCGTCCGCCGTCGTCATCATCGTACATCACCCTCGCGTCGCGAAACCAACCGAACCGGGAGGCGCACTCCAGGCACTTGTTGACGATTTTCAGGAAAAACTCCCGGCGGTAGCCGTCGTCGTTGGAGCGATGCCCTCCCTTTTCGTACTTTCTCGAATTCCAGGATCCGTGCAGCAGGGGCAGGCAGGCCGCGAGCCAATCGCTGAGGGCCAGGTGCGGTTCGATCGTCGCGTTGTGCGAGGCATTGTACTCCATCTGGGCGATGCGAAACCGCATCTCCAGCGGCAGCCGCGCCATGTCGGCCGCTTCCCCGTACAGCGGAGCGCTTTCTTCCTCGCCGTTGTTCCCCCTGCCGATGCTCGCTTCCGCCTCGGCAAAGACGGAAGAATCCAACGGATCCGAGTCGTCGCCGGTCAATTCCCACGTCGGCGCCGACGAACGCTTGCTGCCGCCGCGTTTGGCCGCCCCGCCGCCGTCCGCACCGCCGCACCGGAAGGATTCGGACAAGAGTTTCCAGTCGATTCGGGGAACGAAAGATTCCGCGCCCGCGCCGTCGTTTGTTGTTGTTGTTGTTGTTGTTGTTGCGTTTGCTCCGCTAAAGGGGTCTGCTTCGTTCTCGAGGAAACTCTCCAGGCACTTTTGGATCAAATCGTAATCTGGTATATCGGCATACCCTAGCCCTTTCAAATGGTCGAATGCCCTCGTCAGCATTTCGACCTTGTGTACGTCCTCCGACAGGGCAAGTGGCGGTGGCAGGTCCGGATCAATGTCATCCTCGATCAGAGCACCTTCTTCGTGATCCATTGGTGGGTCGACCTTTCCGTTTCGTTTCTTGAACAGCGCCCTGTGATACTCGTCTCCCATCAGCAACCGTCGCGTATCGTTTCTTATCCTGCCGTCGGCCTGTGCCTCGAGGCCGTGGATGCGTTCCTTGAGGAGTTTGCAGGCCGCCCTATCTCTATTGGCGGCATAACACATCCACGGCAATCCTCCCGATGCTAGATCGCAAAAGACATACAACAGGGACCAAATGTCATCGCGGGGGGAGTATTCACGCAATTGATGAACTCGGACACTGGCGTACATGGATGTGCCTCGAAAGTCGGCGGTTCGTCGTTCGACCCTGTAACATGGTTTTTGAGCGTGGGCATTCTTGTTATTGTCGCAAGCGCTCGCATTTGCTGCTCGATCCGGTGACAAGAGTTCGAATCGAGATCCGGAGGAACCAGGCAAATCACCCATCCAGGTTGATCCCTTCCAGGATTGTTTTGGATTTGCCAACTCGGAGTTGTGTGGAACGACGATGGATTTCGATAGACCAAAGTCCACCATGCAAAACAAGTTTTCCGTCGAATCGCTCCGTTTGACGACATTGCTGGGCTTGACATCTCGGTGAATGATCCCAACGGAATGCATCTTTCGCAGGAGCGGAAGCATGACATGCGCCGTCAGATACACCGCATCGTTCACCGCGATTCGGCGCCTGGGGCGGGCATCGGAATCTTTGCTACTGCCCTTGGAACTGCTCAACGAATTCATCCTGACGTCCTCGTTGCCCGTGCTGTTTTGGTCGTTTGAGTAATGCTGTGGTGAGAACTGTGGTTCCTGTTGCTCTTTCTGTAGTTTCTGCTCTTGTTGCTGCTGCTGTTGTTGAATCTTGAATTGATGCCGATTGGACCACTCTCGAATTTTGTGCATGTCTTGTCCCGTCAAATATTCCATGACAATCGCCGATGTCACGTTCTTGTTGTATCTATCCCTATCCGTGCTAACGTAATGCCCCATATACGTGGGTACGGAAGTGAGGAGGCAAGACGTCGTCCAAAAAATGCAAAATAGACGCCTCGCCTCCAAGAACACCAGAGTTTTTGAATTCCCCAATCTCCACTTTGGCTGCCACTAGCCGCAGGGCTTTCTTTTTGTCTTTGGCCCTGCAGCGGTTGGATCTTTTGTTTTTTGTCTTGCGGTGGTTGTAGTCCAAGTTGATGCACTTGTGAATACTGCAAAAAGTGCCGAAGCCCAGCCTCCCTACACTGAAGTAGGGACCAAGAGTTGAACCAACGGCAGGGAAATTCCCCTTGGTGGGGGCAGCTACCGGAGCGCCGTAGTTGGCATTCCGAAGGCTTCCTGAGGGATTGGAAGTGCCGGAATTGCCATTCATTGTGTTGTTGTGCGGATTCATGCACCCCGAATGCTGTTGGTACATCGACAAGGAGAAGATTCCTCTTGTTTTGCTACGACCCTTGCGTCGTTTTAGAGGCATCCGTTGATAGTTGATCGGTGATGACGAAAAATTATTTCGAGTAACCTTACTTTTTTTTTTTTTTTTGAAATGCCGCACGACAGACCGATATTATTATTTTTTATGAACTTCGTACGAGTGACTTACCGGTAGTCGCACCTACCACTATCGTACTGGAACTGTAAGGCACAGCATGTACAGCTCCAGATTTTTTTTGTTTTTGGAGCTTTCGTACCGGTAAGGTTACTTCCTTCCCCTCGAGCGGTTACGTACTATCCACCGACTTACCTAGGGGACGGAAACGAGAAAAGGCTATGGTACGAGGTAGTCGTACCGGTATGTCTTCCACCTACTGCACCGATTACGTCTCGTATCGCTTCCCGTTAAACTCTAGAGTACTTAGTACTTACCAACAATGCGGTGGAATTCGTACAGTACCATTGAAAAGGGCTATTGTAATAGAGCAGAGAATGTCATCAATTCATCGAGCGTATCATTATTTCGAAGTTCACAGACGGGTACTCGTACGCACATGTAATCTTACGTATCACTTGTACCATGTACGTTGTCCAAAAAAACATTTTTGGAATAATCGTCGATAATAAGGGTTAGAGTTTATTATCGGTAAGGTTATGTACCGGTAATGAATTATTCTTGCAGGGGACTGACAGGATACGGATTTCTTCGTTGGCAACTTTTCAGAACTTTTATCAACTTCATGCCAGCAAGTTGCCAGTTACGGTAGTAATCTTACTCATGGCTCAAAGAAACAATATTCCCTCACCGCTTTCATTTACCAGCCATCGATAGCATATCAACATTGTTGTTCTGGTGCACAATAGGTACTCGAAGCAACAATGCGAATCACCCCATTACCGTTATTCTTCCCGATTGCCGTTTTCTTCTTCCTATTGATTTTTTACGTCGCACACGGCATGTCATTCAACAATCCAGAAACAATCCGGAAAGTCCTGACAACTTCGAGGAACATTGCATTGGTCGGGGCGAGCCCGAAAAGCGTGAGACCATCCAACTATGTGATGAAGTTTCTTCTCGACAACGGATACAACGTGATCCCCGTGAACCCGGGGCTCGGAGGAAAAGAGCTTCACGGGAAAATGGTGTACCCCAGCTTGTCCGAGATACCAAAAGATGTTCCCATCGACATGGTGGATATATTTCGGAACAGCGAAGCAGTTCCTCCGATCGTGGACGAGGCGATATCCATCGGTGCGAAATGTGTATGGATGCAATCGGGGATTGTCAATGAAGCTGCTGCAGACAAAGCAAAGGAAGCAGGCCTCGACGTTGTCATGGATGCATGTCCAAAGATAGAAATACCTCGGCTTGGTATTTCTGGACCATCGCTTCCGACGACGAGTCAATTATAAGCTCAAACATCATTATTCTCAATAAGCAAACAATGAGTTTTAACTACACTTAACCGTAGTCATTGCACGTATCTGTGCGATAACGACCATGTATCACATCATGATAACTTTCTTCGTGAGCGGCAAAAATTCCATGAGAAATGATTCCACGAATAACGAGTAGAAACTATCAATAAGAATCTCCAAGCATTGTTGCACTCGTGAATTGCCTTAATGATTAGGTATGATTCGTGGGGGACTTTGAATAATCGTCTTACAGTAAACACCCCATTAGCGCAATTATTACTCTCACATCTGTATTCCAATAGCCACAAGAAACATGAACCAAAAACAATGACTAGCAACGGGAGCTGGCAACTTCCATTCTATCCTCAAGTATTTGTTTTCAGTTTCTCGACCGGAACCATTTTAACCAAGTCGTCTCTCTTGATTTTCCACCCCGTGATTGTCTGCAGTGATACGACGGTTGCAGAATATTTCTGTCGGTCGACAATAACTTCATGACCGAAGTGCTGTCCGGCTTTCAATGTAACACTTTTAGGATCACCTTTCGTCACACGAACACGCTCTGTGGTATTGTTTGAAAAAAAAGTCAGGAAAAGGGAACAATAACATGTGCTACATGAGCTCAAGAGAAACGAGAGTGGCAGAGAAATGATGCAAGCAAGAAAGTCCGCAAAGACCATCTTTGTCATTTGCGGAAGCATCCATCACCTGTCAGAACTTACCACAAGTGCCCGAAGTAATCACAAACATCGACTCTCCAAAGTGTCCCTGTTCCACAATGTTCTCGCCACGACCGAATGCAATTTCATCAAAGGATACAGCTAACTTCGTGATTTCCTCTTCATTCAGTCCCTCGAAGAGTGGGATCTTGGCAAGAGTTTTCATCAACTCCTTCCGTGTTCCTTGTGACTGCGCGAGGACTTGGCGGAAGGCCGAGCGGTGTAGAGCCCACAAAGTACCATCTGTCGTGGCTATAATCGATGCAGATCTGGGAGCCGAATACATAAGGGCCAATTCACCAAAACATGGATGCAAATGCTTCGAGGCAGAGCCCTCGTAAACGTGGGTGAGAACGCCACCGCTGCCATCGTCTTCTTCTCCTTCTCCTAGGATACGGACCTCAAAAGTACCCTCATCAATAATATAGAACCGATCTCCTACCGACCCTTGCTTGATCACCCAATCCCCTTTTTTCACTCGGATTGGCTCCATCACTCCAAAAATTAATTCGCGTTGGTCATCGGTGACATTCCTGAACATGACAGATGTCTTGATTGCGTCTGCAATCCGAGCTTTCTCTGCTGCAGTTTTTTCAGTGTACAAAGCTTCCAAATCATATTCTTGGCTCAAGATAGCCAGATCTGCTTCATCAAGAACAGCATTCTGCTTCATTTTTTCAATTTCCTGGGCCTTTTCCTTTGTCAAACGCTTTCGTACTGGACGGGCAGAACCAGCTTCCAACGTCTCTTTCTCATCACGTTCTCCAATTTTGATAACACCCTTTGTTGAGGACGAGGCCGACGTTACATATTCGCTTTCCATCTCGGACGGTGGCGTGAGAGCTTCCACAAACATACAAATGATTGTGATGTCGTCGGTTCGAAGCTCGTACTGAAGCCAAAGTTCGTAACTTTCTGCGACTACAGCTTGGCATGCTTTGAGGGGATCCGTAAATTTGGCACAGATGTCGATTACACTCTGGTTTGTCAAAAACTCAAAAATACCGTCACTCGCGATAACAATTACACGATCGTCCGGTTTGATTTCCCGCGTCAACATTTCGGGCTCGGCAAATACACCGAGCTCCTCAGCCATCGAATCACCTAAAGACCTGGTAAACGCAGTGCCGGGATAGTCTCCATCGGGACTCCATACACGAGGAGGGTCACCACCTTCGTCGATCTCTTCACCAAGTTCTATGTCACCCGATTCGGCATTCGAGTCGTCATCTCTATTATGAATGGGCTGCAACCCCTCCAGCTGATCCAGAGAGAGAATGCGGGCTCCTGTTTTTCTAATGCGTATGCGTTCATCTTTGCGGTATGGCGTCTGGTCACGTGAAAGAGGATAGGCCTTGAGTGCTAGACCTTGACCGAAGTTATCGCCTTGAGTGGCCTTTCCAAGGACGGCTCGGCTATCGCCAACGTTGGATATCGTCATCCGGTTTCTACGCCCGTGGATGTAAGCTGAGATCGAGGTTGTTCCGGATAAGCTGTCATCAACATCCTGGTGCATTGCGTTGTTGCAATCTATGTGGGCACGATTGGAAGCTGTTTGCATCTGATCCTTTGACAGTTCAATGTGAGAGAGAGGATCGTATTCGCTGTGAATATTTCTTGAAGATTGTTGAACAGCTTTCATTACGTCCAGCTTCTTCGCCGCCTTTGCTCTCGCTTTGTCTATGTGTTTTTTGAGATATTCGGGCAACTTATCTCTTGCATACTGGGCGCATTGGTCTCCGTTTAAACCATGGCCGTCGAAGACCGCAAAGAAAGCATCGTTCGAATCGGGTGCTCCAAAACGTTCGATCACACTATAGGAATCTTGATTCGCCTTGTTTGGATTGTCGGGGTAGTAACCCCTCTGACTAAAATAGGCATACTTGAGTCGCAATCCACCACATATGATCTCTCTCGCCTCCTTGCTGCAATCAACTTTTCGAAGAGCTGCTTCGTCTCGCTGAGCCTTCGTCAGCGTCGAATCCCCCGCGCCATTTCCAGTTGCATCTACCGCAACCGACTCACAGCAACCCATAGTGAGGTACAGATCTGGAGCCCGTTACTGTGACAAGTGTTGTGAGAAGGAGAGAGAATGGTTTTCTATATGGCTGCTAGTTTTCGTTGCTAGCGTTTGCTTCCAGTGATGAACATGGGATGGTATCTTCTACCAGTTATAAATTATTGGAATTATATTTATTGGAATTGAGCGTCAAATGCGTTTCTATTGATTTAGCTCATACCGTATATTATTATTTGGTACAACTAAGGTTACTGGGTACCGTAATCTTACCATATTTGTACATTGTATCGGTCCAAGGTGAGCTACCGGTAGGAACGGAGCAAAGAATTTTAATTTTCATTTCGAGACATCGTTTTTCCGTTCTTGCGCGTTTACGCATTCATATGGCGAGCGGAGCTACCAGGAATGTAGCACGCCTGTTCTCAAAAGAACGCCTGTTTCACAAGCCTCCAATCCATAATTATGGCATCGAGCGCGCGGTTGACACTGCCGGCATCCGTTGTTGATGTTGACCCTTATGATGATGTTTCAAAAATTCGAAAACGAAAAGGAATATTTGTTTGATATGGATTGACACTGTCGGATCCTGGTATCCATGTGGATCTACGTACCAGTAAGGTCTACCCGTAACCTTACCGCTGATCTTGCTTGTGGCGGCCAGTGCCGTATTGTGTTTTCAAAGAGAATAAAAAAATAACCTTCAGATTGCACGATCAGACGAGATGGGGGTTCAATCCTAATGGAAACTACGTACGTACGAGTACGGTAAACTTACGAAGTACAGTAATCTATCTTACTTCGTACTACTCGTACTGATGTTGGGTCTACAGGAATGCACGGTACTCTTTGCGCGGGTTCAATCTCCACCAAAAACATGTGCCAAAAATGTCGATTGACATTTTTTTCATACTGGTAATGGTAACCTTACGTGTACCAGTTAGGAAATATGGTTTTTATCAGGTACCGTACCTGGTACTTGTACGTAACCTTACCATATGATACAATACCTTACTTCGTATGTGGCAGGTGACAACACCTTCGACCTTAACCTTATCTCAAATAGAATCATAATCTCTTTTGTTAAAATCCGAAACCCATCAAAAGGGTCGTTCGCGACGAGGAAGGAAAAAGAACATTACAGAAAAATATCAAATCAATCGGATGACGTCCAGAACCTGTTTTTGATAGGGTTGTGACACTCATTCGTGGTAGATGGTTGGTCGTTCTTGCGTGGGAAAGTGACGAAATAAGATTTTTTTGCTCTTTTTTAACGGCACTGTGACAACGAATTCGGCTCTGCCATCCAAGGTTACTCACCCTCCCGAACTTGGTGGCATCTTTCAACAAAAGGCAATCAAAGCGTTGTATTCCGCACACATCGGGATTACCTCGTAGCGGTTCATATCATTGGAAACACCACAGTTACCGGAAAAGAAAGTTATTTCGGTCGAAGAAAAGAAGGCAATCGAAAACGAGGCGAGGGTGTGGTATTCCTTGTTATCTCGTTGTCGCGGAGTAAAAACAACACTACAGGGACGTAGGAATTGACCGAGTGCTGATCGGGTTGAGGGCACTCCGTTCAATAGTTCAATTCAACAACAATAGTTCAATTCAACACCATTGAATGCGACACATTAGTTCAATTTCAGTTAGAACTTTGCAAGAGATCAATCGGATCCGAGGAAGACATACAACATTGCGGTGTTGCTCTTGGTGAACCAATTTTCAATACTGGAATTCGATCAGGAGACGGTCTCCAGCTTTTTCTGCTCAATTTACGTTGGTTCCGAAGCCAAAAGACACAATCAATTTCAACTCATTGACGAAGACGATACCATCGAAATCATCTTTGTAGGATAAACTCAATTTTCATAAATAGAGAACGAGGATAATGTCATCTACTATTTTATACAAATTTCAGGCTGCAAAGACCTTTCAGGCTTTGCCGTTGCCTGGTTCTGCCGCTAGACTCTTTGACGTCAAAAAAGCAATTGTCAAGGCAAACAAGCTCGATACGACGTCAAGCATGGAATTCGATCTGGCGGTTCGAAATCATGATACCAACGAAGAGTACGCAGACGAAAGCATGTTGCTGCCGAGAGGAGCCAGAATCGTTGTGCAAGCGTCTTCCCACTGCTCGAGGACAGGGGTTTTTGGCTCGCATGGCCCGCAACGAACACGGAGGGGGGATAGGAAATGGCTACCATCAACAGCAGCAACACCCAAGTGGATACTATACCATTGACAATCGAACAAGAGAAAACGAAGAGGAAGAGTTCGTTGAGAGCACAAAGAGTACCGAAAACAATGACGATAAGGAATTGGCCGCTCTGCAAGCGGTGACCTCCATGCAAGCCGAAGGGCCTACCATGGTAGGGGGGTCAATCCGCCATGATGGGATCTATTCGAGGAGGCCGTGGAGGACCGCCACGACCCGCTGGCATGGGAGGACCGCCACCAAAACCTAGCTTCAATCAGAATATCAACAGCACCAGCAAACCAGGCGGAAGTAGCCACTTTCGGCCCAATGCAGATCCGGAATTGCGGGAACAAGAAAAGAAGCTCATGCCCAAAAAACGCGCCACCGGAATCCCTCGAACTTTCTTGAATCTTTCGGCTCCTCCTCAAACAGACGGCAACAAGGAAGGCGCAGAAGGCGAGCAACAGACTCCTCTTTTACAGCCCAACAAACAGGGTTTCAAAGAACTTGTGAGTCGTGGAGGAGGGCAGAGCGAAATCACGGCAGGAACAAGGCGAGATTTGGATTACGTCTTAAAGCTCACTTCAACAACAGTACCAGACCATTTGCAATGCGCTATATGCAGTAATATCGTAAAAAATGCCATGTTATTACGCTGGGACTCTGAAGGGAGAACCGTCTGTGAATCTTGTATTCGTGATGCTTTAACTCAAAATGGTTTTCGTTGTCCCTTGACTGGCATGGACGGTGTCAGCCCCGACGACCTTATTCCGAACGGTGGTCTGCGGAAGGCCGCAGAAATGTTCATCAATGATGTGATGAAAAAAGTGGACGAGATCGAACAACAGCAAGTGGAGGAAGCAGAAAATACGATAGAGGAAACCACCGCTCAGTCCAGCGAGAAGAATGTGTTGGACGGCGAAGGTGCGGAAAAGGGTGTGATTGTTTCGAAACGCATGTCTCTTTCCAAAAGCAAGAAATCTGACGACGATCCGTTCGGCGGAGATGATGATTTTGGTGGAGACGTCTTTGCCGTCGACGCAAAAGATGGCACAGGCGAGGAAGCAGAAACAACGGATAAGAAAGGAGAGAACACCGACATATCGATGACAGATTCATCGATTTCCAAGGAAAAGCTATCAACTGAAGACGAGAAGAAAGCAAGCGGTGAGCAAACGAAAGACGCCAATACAAATGGCAGCAATAATTTAGCAAACGCTGACTCGTCCGGTGCTAACGGGGCTACCAACAAACAAAATGATGAAACGGGTGATGCCGTGAAAACAGCTACCACTGATGCCCATTCCACTAGTGAAGAAAAGGTCCAAAAATCACCCCAGCCTGCACCACCCCCGCCGTCGTCTCACATGCGATTCCATCGCCGCCGCGGTCCACCGGTTGGTTACGCCATGGGTCCAGCTGGTGGAGCGGTTGCCAGTGCCCGAGTAAATCACCAGTCAAATAATACTAATAATTATCACGGTAACAACAATGGTCAAGACTATACCAATAATCAAAGAGGCGGAAGGGGTGGTGGGAGATATTCTCCGCGCGGAGGTGGCAAACACGGTAACTTTCACCAGGACCGCAGAGGTCGTGGTGGAAGAGGACGAGGAAGCAACAGATTTGATGGAGATCACCAGGATCACCAAGGCATGGACGATGACAGCAGTCGCGGCACCAAAAGAGGTAGAGAGGGTGATGATGGTGAAGGTAGCAGAGACGGTCAACAGCAATGGGATCGAGGTGCAAGAGGAAATTATCGGAATGACGGAGGAGGACGAGGATCCTACGGAAAAGGTGGTGCTGGTTACAGCAGAGGTGGCCGTGGCGGGAGATCATGGGGTGGGCAACAACGAGGAAATCATCGTGGAGGACGTGGCAACTACGGCGGTCGTAGTCGCTACTAGCTAGCTCCAGCAGAAAATACACTCCAGAAAGTAGTTCGTAGCTAGACTAAGTCTCGTTTTCAAACTTTCCATGGCGGTCAGGACAAGCTACGACCGGTTTGAACGCTGAATAGCTTTACAAATGAAAAGGTGAGGAAAAAGTTGAGGTCGAAAGTAATATTGCCATCAAGTAATGCAGCACTATGAATAGACATACGTGTACCAGGTACCCACAATGGACATAAACGACACAATATTAAAAACAATTTGATCGCATCAAGATCAAAAGCTCATAAAACAGTACTTTACAAGATTACTCGAGTATGCAATCTCGATGATTATAATTTCCTAGTTGAAACTGATTTTCATTTCAGTCAAAGCTGTTCGTTCTTAGGCTTCGCTGTTCTCCGTCTTCAGTGTTCCAAAACAAACCTCCTCGAAAGAACCTAAACTATCCTTTAGGATGTCTAAATCTACCCTCGTCGATTCTACCTTCTTCTGCTGCTTGATCAGTATGTTTCGTTTCGGCAACAGTGTAGTACGTGTACTTGATTTATAACATACCGTTAGAACTGAGCAACTCTAACCAGAGCATATGCTGTTTGTTCGTTCGACTGGAAAGTTCTCCTTATTCCATCATACCTTCTGCTTTCGTATGTGCTCCTCATAGATCTTTCGCGTTCCTCGTACGAAGAGTTCTTGCTATGATGCTTAGAACCTTGAGAGAAGAGACTGTTACCTAGAGTTCATAGCTAGCAGATTACTAGAGGAAGACGTTAGGTATGCAGCTTCTTGAACGCTTTGACTAGGTGGATCGTCGTAGTTATTTCTGAAGTTAGCCAACTACCCCAAAAAAATACCGTAATAGTCCTTCAACAGATCTTGCGAAGTTCGAAGTAAGTTAATCTTACTTGTACGTAAGGTTACCTGTACCCCCAACCTGCTCGTGCGTGTACTTCGTACGGAGTAGCATTGCGCGAAACAGCCCTGACTCAAAACATGAAATCAATCACGATTGAATCACGATTGAATTTGATCTACTACGCGTGTACCCGCGTCAGAGAAGGAAAATTCATTCAGCCTTCGAGTTTGAGGGGAAGTATGTACACGTAATCACCATCTGTCATCGGCTTGTCGTGTATCAGTCAGTGCGTACTTTTCTTGTATTTTTCATGGCGAACATTGTCTCAGGGTCTGTCGGTTCGTCGTTCCAACATACCGGTACATGTAATTGCCAGTAAACGATAAGGTTTACTACGATGGATGATGTTGAGATTCACTCCATTAAAAACTACGAATGTTTTTCGCTCAGTCTGTATTTCCTCGCTTTCCATCGATAAACGAAAAAGGAACCGAAAACGTCTTGGAACACTTCATTGGCCTTTCTTCACAAGTAAAAGGAGAATACAAATCGAGTGAAGCGACGGAGTGGATTGTTGTCGCAGTCGAAGGAAAACGAATCATTGATTGTGAAGTTCGGAGTATTGGTGATTGGAAAGGAAATCGAAGAAAAATATTATGATATCAACGATCATCAGAATACCACTATTCGTGGCCGCATTTGCAGCAACAATTCACGTCGTTAACGCCTTTGTTCCTACGAACCATGTGCGAAACGTTGCATCAAACCCTGTAACAAGATATTCATTGCAACATGGTCAAGAGCACCCAAGACGGTACAGTTCAATTGTGCCAAGACTGCAAGCTGACAAAAACACTGAGGTCACAAGGCATTCTCCTCCGTCGAGCAGTAGTACTTCCCTCCGAGATGGAGCAGAGGTTGATGACGTAGCATCTTCATCTGTCATAAAACCCAATACTTTGTGGGACAATCCAGATGACGGAGGTCTTTACGCAACAGCAATTCGGCGAACCTTGCTTTGGGTGGCAGGTGCTATTGGATATGGATTTCTACTGATATTCGTAGCGGGACCAGAGACGTCGGGTGAATTTTATGCGGGCTATCTCTTAGAACAGTCATTATCTATTGACAATCTTCTGGTTTTTCTTCTTCTGTTTGAGTACTTCAAGGTTCCCATGGAGTACCAGAACAGAGTTTTGGACTGGGGAATTATTGGCGCCATTGTAATGCGAGCAACTATGATTGGAGCTGGAGCGGTTGCCCTGAAAGAAGTCCGGGAGGTTCTCTTGGTATTTGCCGGTGTTTTACTGTATAGTTCTTTCAAGGTTATTGTAGGAGAAGACGATGAAGAGGAAGAGGACCTAAGCGAGAATGCAATCGTTAAGTTTGCCAACAATCTCTTCAAGTCGACTGACAAATTCGACGGTGATCGATTTTTTACAGAAATCGATGGGATTCGAACTGCAACTCCAATGTTACTGTGCATGATCGCTGTCGAAATCAGTGATGTTGTATTTGCAGTGGACAGCATTCCTGCTATTTTTGGAGTCACTGAGGTAAGACTTTGACACACACGAAGAAGCTTGCAACAACGTTGTGCGATACAACAATACCCAATCGCATTGATCAATTGTATCAAGGTTTTGTAGCAGACTGTAACAAGGTATGATTCGAAGCACCACATTGGTCTCATTGCCATCGTTTCATTCATTTCATGGTGTTTTGCACGGTTCAGGATCCTTTGGTTGTCTTTTCGTCGAACATGTTCGCTATTATGGGATTGCGAAGTCTGTACATAATCTTGTCCAAGGCTGCGTCGGAGCTAAAGTACCTCGATAAAGCCGTAGCTGTCGTGTTGGGATTTATCGGTGGCAAGCTAATCGCCGAATACTTTGGAATCCAAATTTCAACGGAAGTGTCTCTTGGTGTTGTGGTTTCAATGCTGGGAGGAGGGGTTGCGGCATCTATTCTCGACAAGAGTGACGAAGAAGATGCAATCGATATTACTAGTTCTGTAGACAAGTAAAATAGTTGATACTTGAACGCACGTTCAGAACAACACAACTCTGTGTCTTATTTAAATTCTGTACGATTGTACCAAAAGATATGTTCACCTCTGTCGCAACAATGCTAGGAAAGAATGTGTTGTAAAGAATAATAATCATCAATTTCTCAGATGTGGAATCTTCGGTTCACGGCTTAGTATTGGAACACGTTTTGATAAAATCGAATTGGGAAGTTGGAAACGTCGTACTTCGTTCACTCTACAGTCAGAAAATTCGAACTCTTCCAAGCCGGGAATAATGACTCTTTGAGATGCTGCATGAGAATTCATTGTTGTTGTCGGCAACCTTGGTTACACGTAGCATTCCCAAACTGGTGACGAAAGATGTAGTAAGGATAATAGAAGAAATAAATAGTAACTTATCCCAACGAAGAACCTCCGTCATACTATTGATTAGTTCACTGGGGACAATGAAATGGGTTTCCTGCACCATCTTTGTCATGACGCAATACAGCCGTGTGTACGCTCTACCGAGTCGCTAGTGGCGCATGGAATTTCGATGTCTGGTCGGAACTTCTCGAGGATGTTGAGCATGCTGTATTTGACAATGGAAGGGGCTCTATCACAGACAAACGAAATGAATGAGCAGGGAATTCAATTCGTTTTGATTTTGGGTCCAATCGTGTACAATGATAAATCGATACAACACAAAACGCTATAGCAGCCTGTGCAGCACCAAAACTAACTGATGACACATCCACATCCTTGTCCAGTTTGTTCTGTTCCCATGTTGCCGGAGCCCCCAGAAGAGCCCCCTCCGCGAGAACCACCGTCTTTGCCGCTTTTGGAATATTCTGCCACTTTTGCTTTCGGGCGAACCGCTACATTGACAGGAGTTGGATGCGTTTTGAAAACGGGAACTTCACAGTCCTTCAGCGTTCTTGTATCGGGCATGAGGACACCCTTGCCCATGCAAATCAAACGGAGTTGATCACCACCCGAACAAGTATCAAGGTCTGCCGATCATTATACATAGCGCGTGGGTAATGATTGATATGTTCAGGTTCAATTCCAAGGTTTAAAAGGGCGAGAACTCAACACGCGTATACAAACAAACACACAATAGTTTTACAAGAGTTTCGAAGAACACAGTTCGGAACTCTCATTTCGTACGGAAGCAATTGATTGCGACTGACTTACCTTCAGGCCAAACAGACAAAAGCTGACCCTTCACTTCTCCGACGGTATCATCCGGCTTGCATTCCTACCGTTACTGTAAGCCCATCCCTGTTTGCAAACAAGAATCGGAGTGTCACCTTTTCCGGGTCGTACTTGTACGGAGGCCGTGTTCTCTTGGAAGCAGAAACTACGGGTCCTGCGCTCGGATCATTTTGAACTGCATTCTTCCCTTTCTCGGAATTTCCTTCCAGTGAGGAATGCTTCGATTCATCGTTACTATTTTTGGCCGTCCCGTTCTCGTTGTCATCGGAACCATCGGCGTTTTGCGGTTCCGATACAGAAGCTCCCGACGGATCCTTTTTTTTCTTCTTTTTCTTCTTTGCTGACTCCGCGGATGTAGCCGTTGCTTCGTCTGGAGTTGCCGCTGTTTCGTCAACCTTTTCCACAGTTTCGGTGCGAGGCTCTTCCTCTATTGTGTCTTTTGCTTCGCTTATTGAAGGCACCATTTCTGCAGTGTCACTCGCAGGTGTATCAGCCATGGATATCTTCGTTCCGAATTATCAACGATACGTAGCCTTTGATCACTCAAATTTAACCACGTCCGTTGCTCCAAGACACCCACGTAAAAAAAGAGACAACTGCAATCTCGACAAAAGGTTTCCACCCTCCGAAACTAGAAACTATTGCAACACTTCCGACGGTAATTTTTGGCTTCGATTCTGTCCACGATAGAGCAAACCTATTTCGAAGCAAAGATCAGTGTGTATCCCACTAGCCACAGTCGATGCTTCTTACAAGTAGCCTTCAACTGCGTAAGATAAGAATTTGATGGGCTTGATGATCTCTCAATACTGTACCGACCCCATGTATCATCTGCGTACAATAGGCAAGAAGAAGGCTTTTTGAGATCTACCAGAAGTAAGCTACCGGTGAAACCGACTCAACGCTCATTATGTCTTCCAGACTGCCCAGGTTGTGCAGTGCAGTGAAGGACGGATGATCGCCCAATTTGACATTCTTCTCGGTTCTGCGGATGAATTAGTGCCGGTACCAGGTACGGTTCCTTACTCACCTGATACACCCGACAGAAAACGAGCTTGAAGAAATGAACAAATTCGCGTAGCACCCCTTTATGGCATCATACGTACAAGGGATACGCTGCCGTTGTATCATCCTATGCATACGTGTCAAAAGTCTATTCAGAAACGGTTTACGTCGTCGTGTGTTGTTCCTGTATCTTCTAATGAGAATTATGCTACGGTAAGTTTACCGTAACCTTACACCTCCCATCCGAGCGAACAAGAAAAGGTGGCACGAATGGTTGAATTTTGTGAGAAAACATCGAAGGAGAAAAAAGAAGTGTAGACGGCAAGATTCCCCGTTGTGATCACTTTCGACGAAGTGCTATAATTGGTGACGAATCGCATTGTATTGAGACAGTTCGAATAAATCAAAAGAAAATGAAGTTAATAGGATTAGTGTTGCTTGCTTTGATTCCTGGTATCGTCGAAGCTTTCTCCGCTAACATCGGTGCCACCAGGAGCAACAGCAGACCGTCGTCAACGGCGATTTTCGATGGGAACGGTACAGGAGGCTGGGGAATTGGTGGCCAGCGACAAATTACACCAGAAGAATACGCTCGCGGTGATCGTAGATACTTCGACGGTTACAAAATGAACGAACAAGGTGACTTTATCAAGCAAATCGAGGAGGAGAAGGAAGCTCTTCAGAACGATGCCATGGCTGAACTTTTGGGCGTCGCAAAATTTGCCGGCCTCAACGTGAAAGACCCATCGAGCAGACTCAACAAGTTCGACGATGGTTTCATGGACGACGACGACGATCTGGATCTGTCTGTCTAATTTTTGAACAATGCACCAATGAAAAACAATGTAACGATACACTAGACACAACCATAATATACTCTGGAATAAAATATGACAACAATGCCCAGACTTTCATTTTCGCTGTCTTGTAAACTTAATGATCGGAAGAAAATTTCGACAGAGCTTTCTTGACACCTATCCTGTAGTTGTATGCCGCAACGAGGGAAGGATCTGTTTCTCCCTGGAGCAGATTCTCGTCTTCCGCAACAGTAGTCTGCTTCAGTTGTTCCAAGGTCTGTTTTCGATCTGTTTCTGTCATGAATCGTCCAGCACCAACACCCTCGACAATTCGTCTCTTACCCAATAGTTGTTGAGCCACCATATCGTATGCTACGTTATTGCCACTAGAATCCAGAAAACCGTAGTCTGTTGGGACAGAGAAAGAAAGCAAGAAGAGACGCGACGTTAGAGACAAAAATCTGTAGAAATCAATACCTAGCGCCTTGTAACGACTCGACAAGCTCAATTTTCAAGCGATAGAAACAACACCGGAACTGCAGAGGAAACCACAGTAACAAAACGACTTGCAATAATCGTCACTCCGATCGTGATAGATACGACAACGCGCCGTGCTACGTGGCGTGACGTCAAACAACACATACCTTGGATAAAGCGATCGTTGCCTACCATACCGCCTCCATAACAGATATTGATTTGATCGCCTTCCTTGACCGGTGCACCCGCAACTACCTTCAATTCACCTCCTGGAACTGCTCTGCCGGATAGTATATGAGACGATCCCCGGTCGTGATTGCACATGTCGAGAAATGGAATCAACAAACGATACGATTTTCCTTCTTCCGCATCGCCCTGGACCGTCAGGACGCGCGACGTAATCAACCAGACGGCCCACGCCAAGTGATCTTCTGTGACTTCTGATCCATCCATCCACTTGGGAAAGCTATCCAAGTTCGGCACGATGTCGGATTCAAACCTGGCACTCGTGCGCTGCTTTCGTTTCTGGGTTTCTTCGAGAACCAATGGTGCTTGCAATGCGTTCAAGGCTTCTTCAGAAAAGAAGTCTGTACTCGCCAAACAATCATCACCTCCAAATGGTGGGAGCATTGAGTAGTACGCGGCTTTGCTTCCCTTGTTGGGGGCATCGTTGGAGGCAAGTGTCTCGCAGTAGTCTTTGAGGAATGCAACAGCCGGAGCCGTAGGATCAGTCCCTTCCTGACCCAGGTTCACTGCCAGCTCGTAGGGGATTCGAATGATTGCATCGCCTTTTTTCACTGGTTTCAACGCCGCAACACCCCGAAGTTTGAAATCATCGCTTATGGGGAAACTTCCGATCGCACATCGACTCAAGTTGTCACCGGCACTTCCCGCTTCCATAAAGTCGTAAAACAATCTGGCCTCTTTTGAACGGTCCAATTCAACTTTTGCACCCTTCGTTGCTCCAACAGAGCCAAAGCCTTTCAAACCACTACTGCTGCTTCCGCTGCCTCCCTTTTTCTTCGTCTTTTTCTTCTTTGCCGTTTTTGCCATTTGTAGCATCGAGTTCGAAGAGACTATGCCGCCGACATTGGTGGGCCTTACTTTAAGCCGATTGAGAGAATGATCCAAGAGTCCGTTGATTGAGAATGCATTTGTAAAGGTTTGGATGCTCGACCAACAGAGAAAGCAACAAATTTGAACGGTAATTCCAACGGATATGCGACGATGTCCCATGGTTGAATCTGTCATAAAGAACCTGCCGACTAGGATACTAGAGAACAATCGTTGAGATTAGACGGAGCAGAGTGAACCGGTGGAAAACGGAATTATTTCCTGCAACAGAAAGTAGTACAACTTGTATTTGCGTTACAATAGCAAATAATGAGTCTGCTACGAGTGTGTTCTTTGCATCGACAAACACAACATCACGATAGAGTTGAACAAGCAAAAAATCACTTCCGATTTTTAGCTGAAGAAACAACAAACATCATCAAAAACATCACCATGAAATCAATCTCAACAAAAAAAAAACACACACGCGTTTGCTCTGTCTGCCTCCAGATAGATTCAGATGCACGCTAAAGGTTGCAAGCTGTCGGTACAGGTATAGCTACAGGTACGTGTACCTGGTACGAGTAAACTCCCGTACCAGTACGGACTCGTACGTGTCGTACGTAAGACGGAATGGTAAGTTGTAATTGCAACTACGGTATGTTCGTAAGGTTACCTTGTACCCAGAAAGAATTTTAGACCGCAAGTACTAGGAAGATGGATCATCGATTATTTTAAAGAGGATAGACGATAGATTGGTAGATAGATAATGATATCTCAGAGGATTCGCAGATGGAAAAAGCTCCAAGCAAACAACAGTATCTACAATCGCTTTTGCAGTGTTTTCTGATTACAGCAAAGAACGAAGGTGCATCGTGAGAACTGCACTACTAGGAATAGTCTAATGATCCACCAGCAACATGTTTAGTACCGTTCGTGTAGTAGAAGTAGTTAGAACAAGAACAAGAACAAGAAAAGGCTGCATAGCATACCAGCGTAATTCACGGCTCGAGTTGAGTTTCGAAAATTGGGTTCGGGTACGGTACAGAAGAGTTGGAGCAATGAATGAAAAACCTATGTGATGCAGTGGTGGGGAACGTTGAGCGCAAGATGGGTCCCGAATTTGAAGTCACTGAAAGCTTTCGAAGCGTCGACAATTTCAAACTTTGTTTTAATCGTTTCGAAATAATGAAAGTGATTTGAGACACTCAAGTTACGAAAGAATTCTTTTGTAATATTATGATTATTTGCTACTACTAATTTTGTATTATACATGAGAGCAACACACCAGAGGGGAGTTTCGTATGATATTCGAGTCGAAGAAAATCGCAAGCACAATACGAATCAATGAAAATCAATCAATCAATCAATCCATCCATCCACCCAATACTGCAATACTTGCTTCTGCTCCGCTAGCAAGTGTCGGCAACAACAAATGGTTCGCTGGTAGCAAATGCAGTGTAGGGCTGCGCCGAGTTCCTCGCAATGATGGCAATGTACGTGCCCGAACGCAACGGCCACTGGTTGTTTCCGGCGTGATTCGTGTTGAGCGAAATCACCTTTGTCTGGGTCTCCTCCCGGCAGTTTCGGGTTCCACAGGCCCACGACCAAATATTGGGGTTGGCCAGATTATTGCTATCGAACGTGCTGTCCATGGGATACAGACCCACCCAGTCGTCTCTGTCCGGAACGCAATTGAACAACGAGACCGTAATGTCGGCGGAGGTTTCGAAACAGGGGTCGGACACCGTGATTTCGTTGACGCATTTGGTGGGACCGGCCGTGGGCGAGACCGGTCCGTCGGTGGGACTTTCCGTCACAACGGGCTGCGGTGTGGGTACGCCGGTGGGTGAGGTGGTGGGGACGGTGGTGGGTGCTTCGGTGGGTGAGGAGGTGGGTGATCCCGTTGGCGCCGGGGTCGGTTGCGAGGTCCTGACACATTCCGTGCAACATTCGCACCCCTGGGCCTCGCAGTCGAGGCTCAGAACCTCCAGGTTTCGGAAGCGGCAAACATCCTTCGGCAGTGCACCCTTCAGGTTGTTGTTTCCAATTTCCAAGACCTCCAGGTTCCTCAGATTGGCAAGACC
This sequence comes from Pseudo-nitzschia pungens, assembly GCA_037355855.1. Lineage (NCBI taxonomy): Eukaryota > Bacillariophyta > Bacillariophyceae > Bacillariales > Bacillariaceae > Pseudo-nitzschia > Pseudo-nitzschia pungens. The sequence continues at coordinate 3,814,007 of CM074762.1, read as the reverse complement.
ATCCGGGACCCATCCAGTAAGTTTGTTGTCGTTCAATACCAATTTCGCTAAAACGTGGAGTGGCACAGAAATGTTGGGTGTGAGCACCAGGCAAGAGTAAATTGCAATGAAACACACTAACCACTACAACAACTTACTCAGAGAGTTCAAATTTCCGATTTCCCATGGGATTTCTCCGGAGAAGTCGTTGTGATCCAAATGGATTTCGCCTGGGTCAACGTGCAATCGATCCATGGAAAAGAAAGATTCAAGTCAGAACAGGTGATGAAAACAAACACGCTGTCGGCAAAAACAAAACAAAACAAAACAAAACAATAGCCTCCTCAAAACCATGTACAGCACTTCCGCTTGTTCTTGTCAGAGTGAACTTACTCGGAATATTCATGTTGACAATGTTGTACGGAATGACCCCCGTCAGTTTGTTGTTTCCGAGGTCCAAAATTTCTGCACAACCAAAGAGCAATACGAAACGAAATGAGAACAAAATCGCGGTGCGCATACAACGTGTGCGGTAGAATACAATACCAGCTTGCTTTGCAACGAATGCAACGAATCCTCCGCCAAAAAAAGAAACACACACAAACCGCCACCGATGCAAGAAAAGCTTACTCAGATCCATGAGTTCTTCCAAATCGATGGACAAGCTGCCCTCGAGGTTGTTTCGTCCGAGGCGCAAGGTCACTGTTGATTGGGAGCAGACAGAAACCAAAACAAAACAAAACAAAACAAAACAACAGGATGAGTGTTCGTTGTCGACAGCGTTTTGTTCGGTGATGTGCGACGGTATGCGGGCGGGTGGTGGCAGTGTCACGTTCCAACAAACAAACAAACAAACAAACAAACAAGACAGCGGGCAAGCGAGGAACGGAATCCAACAACTCACCGAGATTGGTAAGACCTTCGAATTCTTCCGGGATGGTTCCCACTAGATCGTTGCCCTCGAGAATAATGTGTTCTGCAAAGCACCACCATGTTGTGTGCACAGAATCATAAGAACAATAACAAGAAGAAGAATCACAACAACCAACATGGCAACCGAAAACAGCCGAAAAGAAGAATCGGGAACCAAGTTGCACGAGTGTGAGAAGGGTGGAGTGGAATCAACCTCTCGACACACCAGAGACGACAAGACAGACCACAAACATTTCCATTCGATCCTTTCGTGTCAAAGCGGTCGCATCGCATCGCATCGCATCACGTCACGTCACGTCAAGTCACATCGCATCACGTCGCGTCACGTCGCGTCACACTACAAAACCCAAACACGAAAGACTCACTCAACGAATCGGAAAGCAGGGAGAGTTCCGACGGCAGAGTCCCCCCGAGCATCATGTCCTGGATGTGGATGGTCGTGTACATTCCGTTGTTGTCGCAGGGCGAAGTAGTGGTGCTCGAGGTAAACCAGGTGCACTCGTCCGTGTACCGGAGCCATCCCTGGAGGACGTCGCTCCCGGCCTCGTCCTGTAGGATCCGTGGTTGTCGTTGTTGTTGTTGTCGTTGTTGTTGTTGTAGATGTCGTATCAGACTTCGTTCTCGTCGGTGTCTAACGTTGAAAGAACCCACTTGCGTGGAGAACAACTCCAGCGAGTACGCGAGGACGGCCAGCGTCCAGCGCTGAACGAGGCGTTCCTCGGAATAGTTGTAGTAGTCGGGATCCTGGGAGAGCCAGGTCGCCGCGCGGTACTGGGCCGAACCGGGATTTTCCCGGATCTCTTCGGGCGACGACGCAAGGGCCTCGGCATTGTCCAAAAAATCCAGCGTCAGGTCTAGTTTGAATTCATTCGAGGGGCTCACCGTCGGCGGTGGTGTCGATTCCGTGGGAGAGGGTGGTGCGTTGTCGGGCGGTGGTTTTGCGGTGCCGGGCACTCCCGAGGGTGGTTCGTTGCCGCCGCCCAGCGTCGCGTCCAGGTCGGGCCACAAATCCAAGAGGTTCTCGCCGTCGTCGCCCAGCGCGGAAGAGGACGACGACGACGACGACGAAGCGGGGCTTCCGGTGTTGCGCATTCCCTTGAGTGCCACCGACAGGGCAATGATCGAAACAAACAAGATAAAGGCGAGCACCCCGGCAACGATAAAGACGCGCCTCGATCGAATCAACGAGAGCTTGCTGTTGGAAATGATTCCATTGCCATTGCCATTGCCATTGCCGTTGGAATGGCTTCCGGCATCCTTGCGGGTGCGGGATCCCGTCGATCGGCTTCCGGCGGGGACGCGAATCAGTCCCGGCGGGGTTTCCGGAGCGGTGGCGTCGTCGTCTGCGTCGCTGCTGTGGTAGTCCTTTTCGGTTTCGGTTTTGTCTTTGTGTTTCTTCTGCTTCTTCTTTTCGGGCGTAATGTATTCCTGAAAGAGGCGGATCCGGGGCTTGGATTCCCGCCGGGATCCCCGGCCGGTAAAGAAGGTTTTCGTGGCCTCGTTGACCGTGTCGTTGGCAATCGTGCTGACGTCGTCTTCGATGCCGATGATCGCAAGGGTTTCGGCCGGTTCGGTTGCCTTCTTGTTTGCGGTGATGCTGTTGCTGTTGCTGCTGCTGCTGCTGCTGCTGCTGCTGTTGATATCGATGTCGATGTTGTGGTTGTTTGCGGCTGCGTTGTTGTTCGTTGCGTTTGCGTTTGCATTAGCGTTAGCGTTAGCATTTGAAGAAGAGTAGCTTTCCCCGGCGCCCCCGGCATGGAACGGTCCGCTGCCACCGCCATTGTTTCTCTCGTTCATCATGCTGGCGAGGGTCTGGCCCCCAATGATGCTGTCGTCCATCCCGTCCTGGATGCGGCCCGCTTCGTTTTCTTCCATCATCATCTTGAAGTAATTCGTTTCGGGGGAAGCGCTCTCCGCGTCCGTGTTGACGGAATCGGAGTCCATGGTGCTTGGTTGCTTGTGTTTGCTTGTTTGGTTGCTGGCTGGCGATCTTCGATCGAGTACCGAAGTGTGTTTGTTTGTTGGAGTGTGCTGTGCTGTGCTGTGCTGTGCTGTGTTGTTCACTGGAATTTCGATTCGCAAGCAACAACGATGACTACCGGATTGATGCCAGATGTTGTCGATCTATCCTTCCGTGTAATTTTCTTTTGGTTGCGGGACTTGTGGTTGTTCGGATCGGTGCATGTGCCGTTGTTCGACGTGGGATTTTTCGAATGATGAGCGCGGTTGTAGTGGAGAAATAGTGGTTCCGTACGAGCATGGCGCAGAAGAACAATACGATGCCGGTCGGGTCGGCTAGGTTTTTGGGCGTCTCGTCGTGCAAACTCCCGAGCGGAGCGGGAAATCCTTGGATCGTGAGTGCGTGCCACAGTGTTGCTTCCGCTAATTATTATTTTTTCGTACCGTAATTAGTACGAAGTAAATTACTGTTTTATCTGTGGTTGGGGAGTTTCGGTTTTCGGATGGTAAAGGAACATGGCGCGCCCGGCGTCGTTTTCGGCCGCACCTACGTGACAGCCTCATTCGTTGCGGATTCGAACGTGCAAAATCCGACAAAAATTCCTTCCAACGTCCTCGCAACAACATACAAGTAAGGTCGTTACTACTAATTACTTACTCATAATAATTACGAGAAAGTAAGGTTAGTAATAATTCTTCGTTGGCTAGTTTTCGGCAGTCGAATTCATCACTATAGGCCCAGCTAGTAACACGTACTGTTACAATGCTAGGAATTATAGAAAAAATGCCATTGGTATCCAACTGGTTTCTTTCTGAATTGAATCAAAAGTTCTTGATTGATTTAGTAGTAGGAATAGCTCGGAAGAGGAGGAGCTTGTTGCTTGCCGGTGGTTGTTGCTGGTTCTTGATCTCTGACAATGGTAAGAAGAAATTGTTTGCATCAAGAACAGCATTGTTTCCAGCATTCTTCAAGCTCCACCTTACAGCATCGGAACAAACAAGAAGAAACATCCCCCCTTTTCCCGTGTTGTCCATTTTTTCTTTTCCTTTCTTTGTACTAATTTGCCTTGTGGAATGTTGTTATTGTCACAGAGGAAATCAGAGGACAAAATGCTGCCAAAACCTGGTTTCATTACAAGAAACAATGAATCAAAGAAAACTGGGAGGCACAAAAATGTACAAAGTAGTAATTGTTTGAGTCATTTTCCTTCTCTTTTTCAGTAGTCTCTACTATGAACAGCAGCCTTGTAGAGCTACTAGAAGTGATTTTTTAGAGGATGGTTGGCTTTTCTCAATCAAAAAAGCACAAAACAGAGAATCTCAATCAAAAATAATTGAAGTAACAAATCTAATAACCTTACTTTGTAATAATCATTTTGAGAAACAAAAAAATGTGTAACTATCATTGTGCACCCGTACCCTACGTGGACAAGGTATGGAAAGTATGGTACGTGCCTTGGTTTTCTTGAACTTCGGATGTTGTCGCAGAAGAAGATACCGATGGACCAATACGTAATCAGTAAAGATACCGGTACATCGCAAGCACGCTATCGTACGGTAATTTACCGTACGGATGGACGTGGGTCCCTGCTTGACACCCCGTGTCAAACGCAATTTGTTCAGCGATCGATCATCGATTGCGGTTGCTACCGGTATTGGCTTGCTTGTACCGAAGAATATTATCATTGTCATCGATAATGATAACGAGAATCGAATGAATCTGCTCGTAAGCCTTAAGTTACTCATACCTTACTCATACTCGTACTTCATTCATTTGATCACCACTTTTTAGTTTCGGTTTGCGCAGAATATTAATACCGTAGTGTCATCTCGACCACTCGCACCGCTCACTCACTCTACCAACCAACCAACCAACCATCTGCTATCATGGAGAAGGCCCGATCACCACTCGCAGTTTCTGCCGCGTTCTTTCTTCTCTGCATCGCGGCTGCCGGAGCGTTCGGCCCGGTGGCCAGACCCAACCGCGGACGGATCTCGGCGTCGTCGGCTCTGTACTCCGAGCAGCAGCGGTCGGACGGCCAAGCGAACAAGTTGCAACGGCGAAGCGACTTTCTCGCTCTGCTGGGGACGGTCGTGACCGGTTCCGCCGTCGTGTCGAGTGCCGAACCCGCGCACGCTACGGTTCCATTGTTGTATCCGTGTAAGTATTATCGATGGTAGATAGACAGACAGATAGACAGACAATTCGGGTTGCGTCTCTGGATCGAAAGGCGGATCGCGGAACCAATTCCGTGGGTGGTGGATCCGAGGGGATGTTTTACGGTAGCATGCAGTCCGAGTTCTAACCGCTCGCTCCTTGTTTGCATTTTCGTGAGCAGCTTCGTCCGTATACCTCGCGGAGGAAATCAAAACGTTCGATTTGTCGCTGCCGAGTTACGACTCGATCAACACACTGAAAGCCGACGAGAAGGCACTGGGAGTCGAGGGTGCTCCGGAACCCGCCGCCAAGGGATCAAAGAAAAAGGCAAAAATCAAGAGCGAGCCTTCCGGCGGCGATAGCATGCTGGCGTCGGTTCTACCCTCCATGAACAAGAGCGGTCCCTCGAAAAAACCAAAACCAGCCAAGAAGGAAAAGGCACCCAAGCCCGAGAGAGCAGAAGCACCAACAAAGGCAGAGTTCGAAACCATGGACTTTTCGCTTCCTTCGTATTCGAAAGAGACAGAGGCAAAACAAAAGGACTTTTTCGCGCTGTGATGAATGACACACCAAGCTAGGCTAGCCGTACATCGCCGAAATTTCGCACACGAGGAGCAGTCGGAACCATTTGCTTCCATTATAGGGGTATGAAGGTAGTGCTAAAGACCAGTTCTCGTGAAAATCATAATTCCATCCATTGCTTGTGTTCCCAGGAATCAATCAACCAACGTAGCAATCGTTAAGAACCGATTAATGAACAGATAACCAAGCAATGCTCCTTTCCTTTCAATCGTGAATATAGGTAGTAGCAAGAATGATCAAGCTGCACGTACAAGTGAATGTACATCCGTCGTAAACGATAGACAGTTGCTGTGTTTTGTGATTGAGAAAAATATTGTGAGACGGAAAGTAGAAACTTGACGACAGCTGAGGTGATTCGGACAAATGCGAAGAGAGAGCTTTTGCAATATTCTACCCCATTTGTACCTGGATGAAGCTCTGTTCTGGTAGAGCATTTGTTGGGTTGGATGAATGAAGTAAAGAGAGTTCTCATGAGAAAAACACGAGTATTGACTAGTAGAAGCACTTCAACATTAAGAGAGCAATGAAGGAGAGCTGTTTTTGAGCAAGAGAAAATACTGAAGAATGACAGGAGCTAGGAGGCAGAGAAATAAGAAACAATCTGCCAGGAAGATAGATTGTTGGGAGCGGTGCATTGTTGATTTAATCCAGCAAAATGCGCTAAGACAAGGTGTCAACATTCTTAGTCCACAGCCTGGTGATAAGTGACTTGCATGCAAGTCAAGCTAGAATGTAGAAAATTGGAACTTGCAATACCAGTCTCCTCTGTTGAATTCACTTACTGTTATTGTATGGCTTCCAATAACCAGACAGATATGATTGCTTTCTGCTGTGGACCAGCTATTTGGGTGTCAAAGTGATATTAGTACCCATTAGTGTTATTTTCTCCACACAAAGTGAATACAAGAGATAAAGCAGATGGTGATTCCCCACTGTGTTATGGGTGTACATACAAACCATAAAAATTGCTTAGGTATATTTTGTGTCATGAAGCTCTAGTGGTAAAGGATCAAAGGTTGTTTCGCAGTGTTACTGTATAATGTGTGGAATGTTGATTTGAACCAGCTTTGATTCCATATGAATCAAATGCCATATTTTAGGTATTAGCTACAGTGACTTGCCACAAGAAAGCAAAACTAGTACCAATACTACCATTGGGGGTGATTCCATCAGAATATAAGATCTTCTCAATCACTTCCTATGAACCCAATCCATACAAGAACCAAGACAGATCAATACACCAAGGATAACCTTGTTCAAAATAGATAACCCAACTGGGGCAAACTTGTTTCTATACTTCCTATTAAATCCTATCCATACTTTAATTGGAACAAATATTTCATCTTTCATCTTTTATGGGTTCAGATGGAGTAAAGAGAAGTGGGAAATTCCTCAATAACTCTGGCAGCAGTATTTATGCATGTGGCCATTCAACCATCTGAACATCTATTTTGCTTTTTGCTTGCAGAGCTTTCCATCATGCCTTGATATTGCAGCACTTTTGAAGCACTGTCTTTCTCAGCAACATGACTGCGTGCAGGGAAAACTGTCTCCAAACAAAGGGATTTGTATGTTTGAAATAGTATAGTAGTTGAAAGCATTGAATCTGACGGTCGTTGTTAATGAGTGGTCAACTAGGGTGGGATATGCCACTTGCAGACTAGACATGGTGCTCTACCGTAAGGAAAGCACTGCTTTACTTTAGGGGCTGACAGTCTGTCTTCAAATCTCGTTTGCGATTTTGGTTCTCATCTTCTTTATCAAAAAACAAAGAATACTCCGTAAGGTTACGGTAAATGAACTTTCTTCTCAAAAAATTTCAAAAATTTAAAGTGAAAGTTTTCTGGCCGATGGACGAAAAAAATAACTGTACGGTAAGGTTTACTTCATAATGATTCAGTAATACGATTAGTTGTACATACGAGTAATTACATGCATGAGTATGAAACGTTTCAACATCAAGATAGTCGTAATTAGGCAGGGGTCATAGTCAAGGTTGCGTTGCCGGGTTCAAACAAAAACAAAAAAATACAGTAACCTTACTTTACTTCGTGATTCGTATGAAGTTCAAAACAATGTAACTTAACTCTGTTTAGAATGATTTCCGGTGGGTATCTTTCTAATAGTCGCGACTTAAATGCTGGTAGGCTTTATTTTTGGCAATCCCTGCAAAAATATCTAGATCGGAAGGACAATCGGATGGGTTCCAACCCGACATTTCAATTGCGCAATGACAGGAGTTTAAAAATTATTTGCACATACGAATGTGTCACGCAAGCCGTTATTTCCCGCCGATTTTCTTGGACCGCGATCGGTTGCCCTCTAAATAAGGGCACACGAAAATTGTTTCTCAACGTTGTTGCATCCACAAAATAGGAGTCCTAATAGTGTCAGGCGACTGATAAGAACCAAGATTGAAAGAAAGGAATACCTTCTCATCTTTAGACCTTGCTTCGCAACAAGTAAGACTTACCTAGAATCTTACCAATATCTACTGTTACAGAGATCAGCAGCGCGAGAGACGAACTACTCTTACCGTACCCTCTGCATTGGAGAATAAGACCTTCGAATTGAAAGTTCTTGTTCTTGATTGATACCGGTATCATCGAATTTCCATTTCTAAGATAGCGTGACAGCGGGCGTTCCTGTTCGAAAAGAGTCGAAAGCATGGCGGATAACAGCAGCGACAATACGAACATGGTTCAGGGCCAATTTCCTGGCCAAACTACTAGCCCCAAAACGGAGGAGCAATCTCGGAAGATGATTTTGGAGAGCTACGAGAAAGCAGGTGTCGACCTCCCACTCGTATCTCTCGAAACGGTATTGGATCGCGAGATTTCGGCGGATGATGCTCGGAAAAGCGGGACACCTCGATTTCGAAAGTTCTTGAACAAGGCATCTGCAGCCATGAACAACCGCGACAACAGCAGCATTGATGGCAGAAGCAGCAATAGACATGAAGAAATAGTGAATGACGCATTGGCCGACGCTTCCTTTTCTCCCAGCTCATCACCGAATGACATTAGTCAGGAGGACGAAATAGGTCCTTTCGGGGAGGAAGACGATCCTGATCAGCCTCCTAGAATCATAATACCAGAAAAGAAAGAAACTGAACCTGAACCTGATGTCCAAGTCGATGCTCCCGCACCCGAATCAAGCCCGAAAGACACCGACTGCCATCCAAACTTTGACTTTTGCTGTCCAAAGACGTTCACAACGAACCCGAACCCGAACGATTCTGTTGCTTCCGAAAACAAATATATCATGAGCAACATGCAGCTCCCGGAGGGATTCGACGACGAGTATTATCACAACAAAAATCTTCAAGAAGCGAGGGGATCGCCGGCATTGATGGACGTGGAAGATTCGTTATACCAGAGCTCTGTCATTGAGAACGATCTTCCTCCGAGCTATGTCTCGAAAGAAAGAAACATCGGATTGATGACTTACTTTCGAAGTAGTCGACGTTTTCGCTGGACCATGATTGTTTGCTGTTTGTTGCACATTGTTCTCATTGGGATGATCATTGCTTTTGTCAAGACTGAGGACAAATTGAATTACGAAACAGGTTTACAGACGTCAGCGTCGCTTGAATCACAGGATGAAACAACAACGACTGCTGATATCTTAACATCCGAAACTCTGTTTACTGAGCCTGACACTTTTACGGGACTTCCCGGCACGGAATCATTAGAGGTCAAACCGGTAGAAAAGGATTCCAATGATGCGAGCAACACCATAGAGCCCCCTAAAAGCAACGAGGAACTTGACATTTCGGAAGAAACTACTGAGGTTGAGGCCGATCCTGTTTCACCAACGACGGTTGTAGAGCAAACCAGTGAGCCATCTCCAGCACCTACACCCTGCGTCGATTCGCTCGAATTGAGCCTGAATTGCTTTGGAGTTGGTTCGGAAGTTTTGGTCTTTTTCGAATCTTGTGTACCACAGGCCGGCGACTGGGTCGCAATTTATGACGCTGGGGAAGACTCTCGAAACCTCCTGGATTCGGATGCCGTTGGATGGCTCTACACATGCGGCGACCGATTCTGCGCCGAACCCGTTCCGAAGGAGGTATTGTCGTTCACAAGGGCGATAGACAGAGCCGGGCCGGGAATGTACAGAGCGCACCTGCTGCGTGAAACCGAAGGTCCCTCGTATTCGGCGATTGCGACGAGTAAGGAATTTACGGTCGTAGCCGACGATGGCGCGAGTTGTCCAAGCAAGTAAACCACCAGCTCTGATGGTAGAGCAATCCAACCACATCTACTACTGCGTATTTCATATGAACGAGGCTTCTATGGATATTATTATTATTTGTGGCTTTTCCGATTTGCAACTTTTTCCCTTTTCTTATTTCCAGAAGTCGTCGTATAAATAATTGTCCCTCTACTTATTATAATGATAATGGTCATGAATATTGATGATCAGGATTCACCAATTGATGTCCGACTTCTTCAGTTCTGTTTTCACCAAAATAATCGTTGGCATTGTACTGTACTTTGTTGAATACTTTTAGGTATTGTAACTTTTATCCTGAAGGCACTGAGTCGTCTGTGTTATTACATACTTCAGTACTGCAATACTACGTATATTACTATTATTCCGGATTAGAAGTCTTCTCATACGGTTTTATTATTATTTTTGGTCTGTTTCACCACATCTGGTCTCATTGCTTTCAGTATTGAGATAGGGTTTCACAAAATACATAATTTAGTCAGTATATATTACAAAATATGGGTCGTCATGGCAAGAAAGTAGCATATCAGAAGATTCCGGGTTCGATTCCCGGGAGGGTTTCATTCGACCCTTTGGCCCAACGGTAAGGCGTCTGACTACGAGTACACTTTTTGCGGTATCGTCCTTTTTAGCGGAATCCTCAATCAAAACAAACACGACTGTAACGGTACGATACGAAGCACAAGCACGAGGGTGTGTTCACTAAGGTCTTGCTCATTACCCTAGTGCAGTAAGCTTTACTATCTTGTATCTTCAGCTTTCGATTGAAAGAACTGAACTAATTGCTTTCCCTTTTCTGGATGGATACAAAGTACGTAGTAATTGATGCCGCACTCGTAGGATACTATGGTGCATATTCACCTTTATTTTTTACTAAGATGAAACACATTATTAATGCTGACAACGATTGTCATGATGATGTCTTTGCGTTCTAACTGAGACCTACGTGATTGGCTCAAAGGTTGCCAACGCCGACGCATAATATGACGTGCCCTTATCGACACTTTTGGAATCATGCTACAAGTAAGAGAATTCTATTACTAGTGTAATTATTTTGTGTGGTGTTTTGAGGAAGACGTGGGCTTCTAATCGACAAGAAATGGGATACTGGACATTAAAAATACGTTCGATCATCAAGACTTTCGGTACAGTTCTTGGCATTCATAACTTAGTGAGGGAGAAGCATTTCAAAAATAGTTGTCCCCCACTTTTGTGCCATAGTTGCGACAAGCAGGATTCTCGCATGGTGCTAGCTAAGTAGGGTTTGCGGCGCAGTCCGGAACCGTGAATTCAAACGAGATGATCTGATCGTAAGGTTGCATGCTATCGCGGACCAACGACATGATATAGTTTCCACTGGTCAGTCCCGATAGCGCCATTTGTCCCTCGGTCTGCTCTGTATAGTCCCAAGAATCATAATCTCTAGTCGGACTATTGACATCGTTCACGCCTCGAACCCAATACCAATCACCATCGCGTTTGGAACCAAAACGAAAGGCTGCCATCGAAACGGCAATATCGGAGCCTTGCACACACGAAGAAGTTACGGAAAGATCGTGATCCGACCAAGAAAAGCCTCCGTTGCCCGGGGTTGCTCCTGGAGTAAGTCCTGTCGTAATCTGTTCAGTTGCGACCACAGTAGGTTCGGGTGTTACTGGAGCGAGCGTTGGCCATGATGTCGATGACGAGGTTGGGGATTCCGTTGGTGATTTCGTTGGCGGTTCCGTTGGCGACTTTGTCGGTAACTCTGTGGGTACCTCTGTGGGTAACTCTGTGGGTGCCTCTGTTGGTGACTTCGTTGGTTCCGCTGTTTCTGGTGGATCCGTTAGCTCAATTTCGTTTCTCGTTCCATTAACCTCGATAATCAGTGCGGAGGAAGCAGTAGCATTCTTCGCAGCGGACTTCTTTTGTCCGAGAACCACGAAACCGGCGATTGCACTTGTAGTCATGGTCACAAAAAAGGCAACAATCAACAACAAAGGTCTCCTGGGAATATAGAAGTTCCCATCCTCGATGATATCCAAGACTCGTCTGCTTTGGCTCTTCTTGCTGAACTCAACAGCTTCTACTTCGATGCCTTCTTGAGTGTTCTCGGTTTCATTGCTCACGCTCGCGTTGTCGAACCGTAGATTGGTTAGATACTTATGTGTCACCGACAAAGAGCCCGCATCATCGGAATCCTTCTCCGTAGCGAGAGTCTCAGCGGCAGCAGAAGGCTCGCCGGACGAGGAAGCATTAGAGGCACCATCTTGACCCGATTCCGACTGCTCTTCGTTTCGGACTGGCATTTTGAATTCTCGGAGCTTGGGTTGGAAGAGAGAGGGGTCGCACAACCTCTTTAAGCTCTAGATCAAAGGGTAGTGTGGTAATTTTTTGTGGACTTACCCTATGGGTTGCCAAATTTGTATTTTGAAGGCGGCTGTGCAGACGATCGGTGATTCCAATCATCGGAAGGGGGCAATGCAGTACGTCACGCCCGGATTGGGCATGCTTGAATTCTTCCATAGTGAAAGACAAAAAATGTTCCACGACCAAACCTGTCAGGCGCAAAATTTTGAGCGCGACCAACTCGCGAGGGGGGACAATTTTTTGTTTGCTTCAACAGAAACTCTCGATACGAATACTGTATTCGGAATGTCGAAGCTCATTATCAATTCTGTGAACTACAAGTACGAAGTACAAAGTATTCATACCGGTACCAGTTCCGGTAATCACATGATACGGTAGATGATAATCATTATTGATATGGTAACCTACTGAAACTCGTATTGATGAACATACTACTTATACACATTCAAACTCCCGCCCCCCTCTTGTCTATCGAATAAATAGTACCAACTGACGTCGAACTATATACTACAAATGGTGGCGTTCTCATGTTGTGACAATTTTATGTTTAATACTAGTAGCAGTAGTAGTAGTAGGTGTGACTGAATGGGTGGTTAGGATGAACACATTCGTGATGACAGCAGTTGAAACAGAAAAAGCGTTTGTTGATTGTGTACCAGGTTATCACTTTTCAGCGCTGCGTAAAAAATGGTCATCAGGTAATCACAAAGGAGTCAAAACCGGGTAACTCGGCTGGGACTACTACTACTAGATTGAAGACAAGATTATCTCTGAGAAGGATTTCAGTCTCCTCCATGAGTACATCACCAAAGACATTTTTTAGTTTGTTGAAGTTTCTGTTCCGAAAGTACAGATGGTACACTCCATATCTAAAGTGGAAAGTGTGTGTTTCTTTCTCACTGAGAGGACATTTCTTGAACTGCATACACCACCTAGTTGCATAATCAGCAATGGTGAGCTGGTAAATGTGTTAAGTTGCAAGTGAAAAATGAAAGTCATTTCCAGCACCGGATTGGTCGTCATTAAAGAAGTAAAATATTTTAATAAAATGAATATTATTTTATACAATAAAACATAGTTTGTTGCTATGGATTACTAATGAAATGGAATACATGGATGATCGATGGAGATGCGAAATCGAAAAAAGTGGTGAAAGGAATGATCTGATCGGCTTTCTTCGATTTCAAGGCTTCTTTGTTCTTCTCAAGTTAACAACTGATGGTGAATTCAGCAGACGAAACTGGGGGGTATTGTGCCAAGTCTTGGTCTCCGTTGCCAAACACAGTCATTGAGTACGAAGCCGTTAGGAAGATCAGCGAATAGTCTTGTTGGGATTTCTGTCACCCATCCCCAACCTCTTCCGGGAGGAGTATACGTCTCGGGAAAGTCGACCCATTCCCAAAACTGAGTGTCGATGGACGAGCAGAACGTCAACTCTGCCAATCCAGCTCCATTCTGACAGCTGGAGGTAATGGAAATCACATCGCCACCGGGGCAAGAGACATCAATATCAGAGGTTGCCCACTCGGAGTCCTCGGGGGTGAATCCTTGAGTTTCAACGTCAGATGGTACGACTGTTCCAGAGGGCGGTTCTACATCGACAACTGCAATATCCCCGTTGAGATCAAGGGTGGGATCTAGGGTAGGATCTAAGGTGCCTTCAAGGCTAGGTTCTAGGGGGAATTCGTCCTCCAACTTTGTAGGAGGTTTTGTGACCTCGGCAATCGGCGATTCAACAGATCCGTTTTCCTGGCTATTCGCTTGCGACAGAGAAGCTACGTTTTTCGATTGTTTGCGCATCACCCCTAACTTGATGGCCAGACTCAAGAAGATAATGAAACTAAGGACGCAGCAGGCAATCACGGCGAGTTTCTTGCGCCCGTGTGCGTCTTCCACCTTTTCGTCACCGGCCGTGTATTCGTTGACTTCAATCGACTCGCCGTCATCGGTGAGGCTTTCCTCTTGCCCATCTTTTGATACCTCGCCCTCGTCGGCGTCCGGAGGTGGTGGAGGAACGGATTCTGCATCGTCATTGTCACTATCCACTTCGGGAGCTCCATAGGCCAGGGCTAGGTCGTTCTCCTGCTCTACCTCTGGTTCCTTTTCTTTCTTCTTTCTTCCGAAAACCATCTTGATTATTCTTCCTTCAATTTTTTTATTAAGTTGAGGAGTGGTGATTCCGTCAAATCAATCAGACGCCAGAGATCATGTGTAAGGCTACGCTTCCTAAACTAATAATTCTTCGAGTCACGGAATTTACATGCGAGAAAAATTAGATACCCGTGAATTGGATGTCCGGTCGTATGAAAATTGGCTGACATGACTTCTGCCGATTAACTTATTGAATAAGGATGAAAAAAGTAGTGAACGAGCATTTTTTAACGGTTATCGGCACAATTTAGGCGGACGGCGCACGACTGTATCACAGTGATACCGGATGCAACACGCGTAATTTTTGTTCTGGCATTTGGATCAACCTAGTTCCCAACAAATTTAGTATGAGCTTTGGGCGGTAGCACGTAGTAGCACGTGGTTTGTTGGTTGGCACAGAAGTTCAGAACTACGAGAGTGGGTCACGGACAGCTTCTCAAAATCGAGAGAATGCATATTGAAGGGATTTCCGTTTCAAAGACTTCCAATGAAAAAACGTAAGCCTTACTATCTTGTCAACAAAAGATGGGGTCACAATTTTTCCTTTGATTTCCAATACAGATCGTACACGTACCGGTACCGGTCATATTTGAATACGGAGTAACAACAATACTATCCTTCAATAGTGGTGCTATCATTCAATACAGGTACCAGGTAACCTTACTATCTAATCTAATCTAATCTAATCTTGTCGTGAACAACGCCCAATCTATCCTGCTGAACATGGCACGACCGGAATAAACACATAAAAACAAAAAAAAATGAAAGGATGATTCCAAGAATGTGAAAGAAAAGAAAATATTATGAATAGTTATTTTAATATCATAGCCATTTATGTATTGTACTAGAATTATCAACAAGCAAGCAAATCATTGCTGGGAATTTCAAAAAGACAGTACTAGCACTGGCTGTAGCCCCCTTGTTGAAATTGAAATTTAAAATAGTTAAACTGTTGTATTGCATTCAGGTTTCATACCTAAGCTTTAGGAGCATTGAAACAAAAAAGGCACTACTGAATGACAGAAACTAGCATTCCTCTTTGTAGCCACTTTCACCGCTGTATTGGACTTCATGATGCTGAGTGCTTGCCCTCCTGATCAACAACGCCCAAGCCATGCTGGGCATCACTGGGCAGTAGATCTGCAAACACAGAGAAATCGTGATTATTCTGAGCTCATCACAACAAGAGGATATTCCAAGTATGTGAACACAAAAAGGGAACATGAACACAAATGCCAAAACTTAGTATTATGTGAACAGATAAAAATGTTACTGGGCATTTCCCATGTTTTTTCAAGTAACTGCAACAATGCAAAGAATCTGTTTCCAGACCGTGTGATTTTTCTAAGTCTCCACTCTCAAACAGCAATATGACCTGACAGCAAGTGGCAACTAACCAAAATAGTTGGCGGTGCATCACGACTCGATGCTATAATATGTAAATAATCATCAATTTGCTAAGTTATTGATACAAGTTGAGTAAGACAATGTTGTAATCTGGATTACTTGTCGATGAACGTGGTGTTGGTGGAGAGGGATTCCGTTGTTTCTTTTCCACTAATTGCAACTCGTCGATACAGAGAATTCGTTTCCAATAGAAGACGCCGAGAATCCCCAATTGCTCGCGCCGTCATCTCTCAACAAATATATTCTAAAGTCTCCCGAGCCTTGCAAACGGCGAAGCACTGCTTCACCACTGGCAACAGCAGTGTTGCAAAACCGAGTGCCACAAGCCCAAATCCAATCTAAAGGATTGCGAAGGTCTTCCACAGCTATTTGGGCGGGGAAAACACCGATCCAATCTTCGGCAGTGGCACCGCAGTTTTTGAAAGTGATTACCATCGTTTCACCGTTTTCATAACAAGTTTTGTCAGTTGAAATCGATGATACGCAATCCGCGGGATCCTCCGGCGCATCCGATTTCATTATCGTAGCACCCTGACTGGTAAAACTCGTGGAGAAAAACGTTGGCACCTGTGTTCCATCTGTGATCGATGATGGTTCCAACGTATTGTTCAGGGAGTTGCCAGCTTCCTCTGGAGAAGATGTAGGCACAATGGATGGTGACGGGGTTGATGATTCAGTTGGAATGTCCACTTCTTGTTCAATCAAAGATAACGAGGGTGATGCTGTGGGTGAAGCAATCGAGGCAGGTATCACTGTCCGACTCGGAACCGGGGATAAGAAGCGTGTTGGGTGGTATGTCGGAATCCGAGTCTCTCGACCAGAGCCTGGCTCGGAGACTTCGGGCGCCGGTTCTTCCAAATCCATGGCAACAGGATCTCGAGTGGGTCCCTCGGTAGTCGGCATAGTAGGCTGACTGTTGGGTCTCAAACCGGATGAGGCAAACTTCGTAGGCGTTGAGGTTGGGACCGATGATCCCGACAACGCCGAAGATGATGAATTTGATGAAAATGCGTCGAGTTGTTTTCGGGCAATCAATATTCCAACGATGACAGCAACTGCCATGAGAAGCACGGCAACAAAGACTATCATCTTTCTTTGAAATCGCCGCTCTTTCTTTCTTCCAAAATAATCCCTCGTCGTCGTTCTTGAAGTCCGCTTTGTCGTTTGTGTGAGTTTCGATGACAGATGAGTGCCCATCAGTTACGAATATGACTCCTGGTATGTTTCCCGGGTATGATCTTGTCACAGCAACATCATCGCCAACCGAATATCTCTGAAACGACAAAGGCACGATAGGACCATCTCCCCCGTTGCTGGGTTTGCTTTGAAATTGCTCGTTAGAATTTGGGATCTGCTCAAGATGTTTTATCTGTGTTTCCTCTATATCCTCCTTGTTGTCCCTAGATTGTCTACTCCCATCTTCGGGCAATGCCATGTTTGCGTTTTTATCGACCATGAGAATCGATTCGTCTTCCATGTAGATATTGTCAACCGTGTCGTTCTCGACATCGCTGAGTCCAGATGTATCTCTTGGTCGGTGCGGGGGAAGCACCCCATTTCCAGTTGCATCCCGTTCGTCGTCATCATCATCTTTGAGCATGTCGCGAATGATAGATCCTCCAATAAGACTATCATCTGCATTTAAACCGGCTCGTATTCTTTCATCTTTTCGGTTCGTCATCATCGACCTAAAATACGCCAATTCAGGATTGTCTGTCCAGATTAGCCCTGACTCGACAGAATTTCCGTCTTCTGTCATTTCCTCGGTCTCGCCGCTCATTCTCATATCTGAAATAAATACGAATGTTGGTTTTAGTGTGGGACTAGTGTTATGTAGGGTTTGACTTCATGCGAATGATCTTTTCGAGATCATAAACTTGGAGGGAGAAGCGTCTTTCAACTGTCGGATGGCCTATGGCGAATTAATCTTGCATTCATGGACTCGCTCGGATGTCAGTGATTGGTTCTGAATCCGATTTTGTGCTCCTTTCGAATTATTTTTGAAATGAGCGACATGCCCAGTGCATGTGAATTCCGTTTACATAGGTAAATTCTGCAGTCGTGACATTGACAGAAACCAATACAAAAAACACTTAAGTACGTACACGAACGGTATTGATTGATTATCGTGCAAATTCGTATTGCGCAAAAACTACTATGTACCGCGATTACGGGTTACTCGTACGCATCAGTTTGTACAAGTAACCTTATCGTAACAATCCGGACAACTACGGTATGAACAAAACTACGTACAAAAACTTCGCAGTAATCCATTTTAGATTCTCTACGGGTATCCTAGAGACACCGTACGGAATAGTAATTAGGTTAAGTGTTTCGGCGAAAACAAAAACATAAATAACGAGCGATTGTGAACGGCTAAAATTGTCCGGAAGCAGATAAGAACGGAAAGAAATTGTGTGGTGCAGCAGACAAAGAATGTGCTGATTGCCGATAGAGCATGGTGCATGCTTTTTTATTGTGCTTGCGTTTGGAAGATGTTGGACATTATTTTCTCCGTTCGAGTAACCTTACGTAACTTACGTATTAATTGATTGATCATTTCCCGAACTTGAGGAATGTTCCGAGGCATAGTAGGACCATTCTCGAACAAAATAATAAGAGAATCAGAAGATGGTTTGCATAGTAATTTTAATGTTAGCAAAAAATATCAGCACCTGAAAGAACTTCCAACTCTGACAATATTAAACATGAAATACGAAGTACTACGTAAACAATAGTACTAGTATAACACAGGTCAACCTCTGACATCGTGTGCTATGAACGCCTTGGAAAGCATTGCAGGGGCATGAGGTGTTTGTCTGTATTGTCAAAAATATGGGTTGTGGCACAAAAACAACACACTCTTCGAGATAGATCTACTGGTACCTTTAGAAAATCTAGGTTTAGATGGTGATTTTTCAAATTTCTTTTGCTAAAAATCTTTCCTCATGTGCTATTTTCTTCTGTAACAACGCTTGACTCCATCCTACTAGTGGTACTTTATTTGTCAAGTCATACTCTACCAAGATCAATTTGTTTCTTTTCTCTAAATTTGTAAAAACCCCTCTAATAGTTGAATGAAACACTTTCTAGCCAATGATATTTTCAATCTCGATTTGTCCCTATGTTTATTGTATGGTTCGATGCTTTGTAACCTTAATTTCGTCATTATTATTTCATATTATTTCAGATTGCAGCTGACATGTGGCTAAAAGCAATAAGTAGTATTATTAATTTTTTCATTGGTTCTCACATGCGTCGAAAAAAAGCACACTAGCATTGTCAAAATCCACGATGCGTACCGCTGCCACGGCCCCAATTTTCAGCCTGCCTCCAAGATCAGGTAGGATCGTTCCTACAAAGTTCGATTTGTTTGTTCGTAGCATGCATTAGTGATGTTTTGGATGAAGTGGTATGGGGTATGTACAATTGCAAGCACCTCTTGAATAGACAGTAGAAGCTATGTTTTGCACCAGGCGATTCAAGTCATCGACGGAAATATGTAAACTTATATTTTTCTGTATCAACATATTATTATATCCCTCGATTATCTTTCGGTTACTCGCTCCCTTGTTTTCGGTTGAACATATTCCGGAAACTGCCTTGTTTCGACGATTTATTTTCAGCATCGACAGTGGGGCTCCCTTTTTCGTCCAAGGCTCTGTTGCTGCCTTGCCGCTGAGATCGATTCTTTCTTTTCGTGCGACTCAGCGATCTCCTACGCTGTCTCTCATCCTCAACTCTAGCTGGATCCTTCCTCGATCGCCTATCTTTTTTGTCGCCACCAGTGCCTGTGTTTTCATATTCTGTTCTGGGTTCGGCATCACGAGGTGTTCGAGACCTTCCTCCTCCTTCCCGTTTCTTCCGTGATTTTAAGCGATGAGAGTCATCTTTTTTCGCCCTTTCTTCATTGCCATCGAAATCATCCAACTTCATCTTTTGGAAGTTCTCTGTGTTGTCATGAACGTTTTCGCCCCAACCTATCCCAAATGCGTCGGTATCAAATCCATCATTCGCACTGGACTCTTGTTGCGCTTTAACGTTATCAAAAGCTTCGAAAAAGTCACTATCAGCCTTGCTATTTTCGAAACCTGGATCTTGTGACGAAATAAATCAAAGAAGATTGGTGAGACACAACACTTGTTCCCACCACAAATCTTCGAAAATAACTGTCGGAAAGAAGAAATCGTAACTTACGATTCAAAGCCCCAAAGGAAGAAAAGGCAATATCTGTAGCAGTTTCCTCCCCTGATTCTTGAATAGAACTAAAAGTCAGTGGATCATGCGATGGAGTGGAGGATGAAGGGCCAGAAGAAGAGGCGGCAGCCGATGACGCAGCGGCTCGCTTGCGACGGGCTGCTACCGAATTGGAAGCCAATTTCTTTCCTTCCGTAGCTTTCGTTGGGTCGTAGATATTCTCATCGCGATAACCTTGAGAATCTGTACGAAATTTCCCTATCCGAGCATCGTTTTGGCTCTCTTTCTTTACGTTTTCTACAGGCTTCTTAGCTTGCTCTTTCTCCTCCGATTTAGAAGATCGAGATGACTTTTTTCTAGGTGGCAATGGTCGTCCCGAATACACAGCTGAGAGACACAAAATAACTTCCGTCATATCTGCACGGGTTTTGTAGTCAACGGTCAACATTCGATCTATAAGCTCAACTAAACCATCGCCGTACGGATTGTCGTCAGGAATTGTGTAGTTTCTCGATAATATTGCCAGGTTGGAACCTTCCTCGAAACAATTTCTCAAGAACGCTAACGAATACAAACAGCACCCCAAGGCCCAAACGTCGGTTCTGTAGCAAAAACATTCGTACTGTTAGAAAGCCACTCATCGAGCATCATGCATACCAATACGCTGAAGAAAACATCTTACGAACCCAACATTCAAGCTATTTCAAATACACGGTACTTACGATTGGGTCAATTTCTTAGCTACGTACAAATCAACCATTTCAGGAGCTCGAAACATTTGTGTAGTCGTTTTTTGAACGACTTCTTCGGCTTCGGCACGGGCCTGAGGAGTTCGTAAGTCGACGTGACCGAACACGGCAGAACCAAAATCACAAAGTTTGTAGGCACCATTTTTTACCAAAAAATTTACTGGCTTCAAATCGCGATGCACTATCGGCGGTCTTTGGGCGTGTAGATAACTAACAGCATTGCATATCTGTCCAAAAGCAATGATCAACGTGCTGAGATCAAAGCGTTCACCCGCTGCTGCCAGTTTGTTGCATACGTCAAGAGCGTGCCCTCCCTCGCAATACTCCATCAAAATACAGTGCTGTGGTCTTTCCTTTCCACTATTTGTTGCCTCTTTTCCGCGTTTTCCGTGATTCTGGTTCGCAAGTGTTCGGTAACAGGCACTGTACATTTTGATGATAGAAGGATGCGATAGTCTCGATAACAACTTTGCTTCCTTTTCTGCAATATCACGCTGAGATCTTGAGTGGATTGATGTTACCTTCAACACCAACGGTCCCTTCGGGATTTCATCATTCGATGTCGCATTTGAACCGCCACGATTGGGCGACAAAGCCCTTCCACTGTTTTGTGATGATCCAAGTAAACCTCCTCCGTCGCTGTCCTTTACTAGATACACATATGAGAAGCCACCTGTTTGGCACCATCGTCATTGTTTCGCAGTTGTTAGATTCTACCGATTTGTTCTCCAACCGACGCCGTGATTCAATAATGATAAAATTACATCACTTACCTTCTCCGAGCAATTTTGATATGCTCAAATGGAGATTTCCCATGGTAATTTTTTCGCCAACAAGGGCGGTTCCCAGACCTCCATCGGCCGCCGGCATTCTAATTTATGTAACGAATGCCTTCAGTGAAAGAATGGTAGCACTTTCCTGTCGATGTCAACGTCGATGATCCTGAATCGAGTCGCTCTCCGAAGATCAGTACCGTATAGCAAAATCAGAAATGCAACGACTTGAAAGAGGTGATCGAGGTAGAAACTTGAGCTATCTCTATTGCACAGGGAAGTTGATCGAATCCGTTCTTTCTGATAGCTCGACAGAGCAATGTGCCGTGCATCAATGTGATATCGGTCAATGCTATTAATTGCTCTCATTGCTACAAAAAGTTGTCTAAAAAAACAAAAATCATGCCAGCTTTCGCAGATTCATCTCAAAAGTATTGTTTCACGTCCCGCATCCTCACTGCAGTTCACGCGCATTGTTGTCAAAGTGATTCACGATGTCTGCGTGACTGAGAAAGGGCACTTATCCATACTTTACGGTAAGGTTACGATACAACCAAATCGTTTTTTTTCATACGGTATGAAGGAAGAGCCCGTACGTACCGTACTCCTACTGTACGTACTGGTACATGCTACACCACATGTGCCGACAAACATACAACGGAATAAGAGTGTGTTGTTCGGAGAAAGCGTTTTCAATCTAATGCAGCAATCGGAGTCTCCTCATCACTACATGTAATATTAAAAGTTACTGTATGCACTAAGTAATACGCACGGGGTGTTACGTAGTACAAGTACATCGACAAGTGCCAGTACGTACCACAAAAAATGGCACGGTCTTTCTGTACCGGTACCGGTACGTAATTCCCGGTAGGACGCAAATTACTTACAATATTTTCTTCATCATGCTTCGTACGTGTACATCAATAACATACATATGAATACGTACCGTTGTAGCTCTTTTGGTCTACGGTAGTGCGTGTTAAGATCTTAACCGGTATGGGTTACGGTACAAGTGAGTTACTTTCATTTTTTTATTAAAAAACATGCTGGTAATTACGAGCACCAGGTACTTGTAAGGTTAATCTTACGCACATTACTCGTACACAGGAAAACATTGAACGAAACGTCAAAATGCTATCACCAGTTGATGGGATCTGAAGGGTTGTCACCGTGACGTGCTTTCTTGTAATTTTTTTTTTTTCTTGTTTCATCAAAAGAATAGAAAATACATTTTTTCAGAAACATTTTCAGAAACATTTTTAGAAACATTTTTAGAAACATAGGTGATCTGTCATATTCACCCATGAAGCCTTCTTAGCCTCTCAAGATTTTGGTTTGGAATAGGTGGTGTCGTCTGCTTATGAACAAGACGGAAAGGAGGAGGACAATCAGGACCACCCCCCTCGTCACAACAAAACACCACCACCAGCAGATAGCAACCGTCACCCGTCTGCAAATTCATTGTTGCTCAGTAAAAACTATGAACCTACTACTACTAGTAGTTGTGATCTAATGGATTCATATTGACAAAAAATTGTGCCACAATCTGGTGCATTCAATGGGGCAAGAAACTGTATGCATTTTCAAACTGCAGTGGATGTTTCTTCTCTTTGACAAATTCAATTCTACTTTATCTATATATTTCTTTACGTGTACTGTATTTTTTCGATTCTATTGGTTCTTGCTCTTCAATTCATTAGAGTATTGCCGGCACTTTCCATTGCTCCATTCAGCATCAAGTTGGAAATCATTGCCCAAGATCGAGGATAATAGCTCGAAGGCAGCGGAGTAGCTCCCAAGATCTCTCCTGCGGCATCAATCATTGCCTCAGCATTCCCGATGTCAGATGATGCCGCAATCAAAGACGAATAAGTCGGTCCAAAAATGAATGCGTTTGACTGCCAACCACCAAACATGTTAATGTTTTGGTTAGTGTTTGGACCACGGCAACTGGGGAAGCTGGAAGATGAAAAGGAGCCGTTTTGAAAGTTACCATCCAATCGCCAATTGAACTGGCTCAAGTACGGAGACCAGTCGCCAGACATCTGCGGGTACAATGCAGCATCTAAGGCAACACGGAACGTCGTTCTGGCAGCTTCGGCTCCATACTCATATTGGGGTGTCCCACTACCTGAGAACCCACCACCCGTGTGAACAATATTGCCATTACCGTCAAGTCCGATTGTCGCCCAGTTGGGGACGAGAGCTCCATCGTTTGAGCACTGGACAGCGCGTAGAACTTCATGAGAGGTGCTGATCAACTTGTTCCATTCTTCTTCGGGAATTGCACTGTAGCCATTGCGGTCGTTGTCCGGAAATGATTTTTGATAGTCTCTCATGACACGAAATGATCCCGGTGAGTGATAGCTAGGGTTGTTTCCATCACCTTCCCATCCACCCCAGCAGGACCCTAACTTTACCAGACGGTGGTTAATCTTGGATTTGTCTACCTTCAAACTCAAAGAATGCGGTTGCTGAAGCATCGGCCCATTTCCTTGCCGTTTCGTACCAACTCGGTTTATTTGTATCATTTTCTACAGCCTTCACTGCCAAAATAATCCCTACAATTGCGTCCTCATCGGCATCAGGAGCTGGCCCCGTAGATTCGGAACCACCGGTCTTGTAGTGTCTCCAGTCAGGAAGGCAGACGTATTTTGATCCAGACGAAGACTCACAATAATTGCCACCCGGTTGGCAGTTCGATCCTTTGTTGGATGAATTCTTGGACATATCTACCCAAAAATTGAAATAACCCTCAAAGGACTTCAGAACATCGGACCGTTTGGAATTCGGCACCTTTCCTGCATGGGTATTCCAGCTTGCAAGCACGGTTCCAGTGATCAAAAGTCCATAGGCTTGACTTTCGCTTACCTACCAAATTTCCAGAACCCGCAGCCCCACCACTATAAAGAACAATGCACAAATGGAAAGAAAAGTGCGATGAGATGAATCCAATTGGAAAAATTCCATACCCAATAGCAGATAAAATTAGAGTATACTTACGATGCAACCAACGCATAGTTAGGAGGATTGGCAGAATTCTTGTGGGTAATGTAGTCGAGGCCGAGGTACACATCCCACGCGTTCATTGCCTTATCTGTGCTGAGCAAAGATGACTGCGGGGTAGGTGCAGGAGAAATAGTGGGCTCTTTTGGTATGGACGGTGCGCCGGTTGGAGCATCTGTGGGAGGAGGTGGAACAGGAGATGAAGTGGGGTCCAGGTTTGGTAGACATGCAAAATAGCCGTACCCCGTTCGCATCTGACAAGTCAAACCAGCGCAACAACCACTGTGACCAGTATCATTGTTCTCGTTGCACCCGGTCCAACGCTCACCGCACTGAGAATCTGATGGAGCTCCATTTGGAAGCCAGCCCACGTCGGTATTTACGCAATTCATACATGAGTCATAGTCCGAGCCGCACCAATCAATGCAATTCTTGTAGTTGAGCGAACAACATCCATTGTTGTTTTGCTGTGGAATGTTGGTTGGGTTAGAGCTCTGTGAAGCTGTAGGTGATAGTGTAGGCGAAACAGAAGGGGAGGCAGAAGCTTGAGCCTGCGGAGCATCAGTCGGGTTAGAGCTCTGTGAAGCTGTAGGTGATAGTGTAGGCGAAACAGAAGGGGAGGCAGAAGCTTGAGTCTGCGGAGCATCAGTCGGGTTAGAGCTCTGTGAAGCTGTAGGTGGTAGTGTAGGCGAAACAGAAGGGGAGGCAGAAGCTTGAGCCTGCGGAGCATCAGTCGGGTTAGAGCTCTGTGAAGCTGTAGGTGATAGTGTAGGCGAAACAGAAGGGGAGGCAGAAGCTTGAGCCTGCGGAGCATCAGTCGGGTTAGAGCTCTGTGAAGCTGTAGGTGATAGTGTAGGCGAAACAGAAGGGGAGGCAGAAGCTTGAGCCTGCGGAGCATCAGTCGGGTTAGAGCTCTGTGAAGCTGTAGGTGATGGTGTAGGCAAATTTGTAGGAGGCTTCGTAAAGGGTGGTTCTAAAGGCAAGCACATCAAGTAGTTGTTGTCATCGGGTCGACAGGTCAGTCCATCGCAGCATCCGTCGAAGTTATTCTCGCAACCTGTCCAGCGGCTTAGACATTGTGCGTTTTTTGGCGGTCCATTCTCAAGCCAAAAGACACCATCATGATGGTTACAATTGGCACATGAGTTGTAATCTGCACCGCACCAATTGATGCAAGTTTTGTAATCCAACGAACAGCACGGGTCAGAAGGGGGAGGATTGATACTTGGCAAATCTGATGGCTTATCTGATGGCTGTCCAGTTGAACTTGCAGATGGTAGGCTTGACGGAAAATTGGTGGGAACTCCAGTTGGCTTCGAACTGGGAGTACTGCTATTTGAAGTCTCGACCGCCGTAGCTGATGACGTGGGAGTAGCCGTTGGAAAGACCGTTGGCGAAGTCGAGGGAGATCTAGTGGGAGATGCTGTCGGTGTCGTAGTCGGTGGTAAAATAGGTAGACACATCAAGTAATCATTGGCATCTTCGCGGCAGGTGAGACCAGGGCAACAGCTATCGGGACTCTTCGCGCATCCCTTCCAACGGCTCTTGCAAGCATCTTGAGGTGGTCCGTTTTCGAGCCACCCCACGCCATCGTGATGGTTGCAATTCAAGCAAGAATCTTTGGTCGGACCACACCAATTGATACATTGTTTAAAATTCAAAGAACAACAACCCTCTCCTTCCGAATTATCTCCAGCATCGGGGCCACTTGTAGGACAGGCATCGCAAGTGACAGGGCAGTGTTTCTTCAATTTCTTTCCTTTCCATGTTTCTTTGCAACGCTCCTTCGTCTTTGCTGCTACCCATCCGCAGTCACGCTTTGGATTGTTCCTGTATTGAAGATTCTTATCATCCTCGCATTCATTTGAATCTTCTTCTGGGGAGCAGCTTTTGCACACTTTGGGACAGTATGCACTGAGCTCTAGTCCCTTCCAACTTCTTGAACATCGTGGATCGGGTTTCAGGCCAACCCAATCGCAGTTCTTCTTTTTCTCGTTGTTGAATCTGAACTTAGGATCGTCGACACACGATTCGTTGTCATCCTCATTACTGCCAGGACATGCATTACAAGCATCAGGACAGTATGCATGGATTCTCAGTCCTTTCCACTTTTTAGTACAACGGTTCTTGGCGGCACGGCCGACCCAGTTACAGTCCTTCTTCGGGTCTTTTTTGAACATAAATTTTGGATCATCAATGCAGTCAACCGACGAGATTGGTTCAGCAATGGCAGTCGGAACCATATGTCCACCGATAGTGGCTACAGCGAAAAAAGCAACAAGACGGGTTGCTGTCAAGATCATTTTCAGGGAGTGTTCAGTTTTTTATCTTTTTTTTTTTTGGGCGGGTTCGTTTGTGATATGTGTGGGTGATTTTGATTCAAAAGCTGTGATTGATTCGCTATATGTTCTGATGTTGAGGTTGTATGGATGTGAGTTTCTAGCTTTTGTTTCTAGTTTGTTTCTGCTTCGTCCAGGAATTGTGATAGGGTGGACTCAACTTTGGTTGTACGCTTGAATGAACGAATAGCTCGTTCAACTTCTCTGTTCACCGTCTTTTTAATACAATAACTGTTTCCAATGCTTTGCCAAGTGGTCTTGAAGTTAACCGAAGTCATTCCTTGTCCGTCATATCAAGTGCTTTCAATTGTTTCGATGGTGTCTGGGCATAAGTTCCCATCTGTTGTGGTCGTAATATTTAGTCGTAGAGATGAAAACGGAAGAATTGCTAACCGACAAAAAATTGTGTGAGACGTTCCAAGATTCCAGGATTAGGAAGGCACTCTTATTTCTAAGTGTCAACAGGGAGTTCCTAAAAATAAATGATCTATTGTTTTCAAGTATCTCAAGTGTTCGCGTTCACAATTTTACTCTTGATGATATTTTTGAAAGTGTTCAGGAGTGTTCCAAAGATTTTCGGAAAGTAGCATTGTACCGGTATCTTACGTCTACCGGTAGCCCTAATAAGGTTCAAAAAACATACCAACGTAGCAGTGCGATTGGTCTGTCAAAAAGTACGTAATTAAGGTTACTCGTAACTTACTCGTAAGTTACTCGGAGGTGTGTTTTCTCGGGTTTCGATAGAAAAAGACGTCCAAAAAAATAATGGTGAAGCTAATTACCCGTTCGTTAACACACTTATTTTAGGTCTAATCCACACTTTTTACCCACACTTTTTTAAACTACCAGTACCGTACATACATTACCCATGTTCTTCTTCTTCTCCAGCAATCGAATCACCGAAACACTTGCACCTCGACCGCACCACTCTTAACACTGTTGGGGTTGGGGTTGTTGTTGTTTGGGTTGGGATTGTTGGGTTGTTGGGTTGTTGTTGGTAGTTTCCGTGGGTACTAGTAGAAGAAGTGTAAGTACTAGTAGTATTACTAGTAGCAAAGGTAAAAAAGTGTATATTCGCACTTTTCAAAAGTGTGGTTTCGACCAGACCTTGGATTTGGTCAGTGACAGTAAAACTACTTCTATGCAAAGAATGATAGCGATTTGTTTTCAAGAACATGTGATTTATTCAGACAATCCACAACCTCTTTGTTCTCGCCAATGCCCTCTCAACGATCCTGTTCTGACCTTTCAAACGTCTCTACCGGTATAGACACTGTTCTTAGTTGCTTTTTATCCATTTTCAACGTATTTCTGCTGCTTTAAGGGCAAAGTGAACGGTTGTGTTTTGAATGATGGGCGTCCTATTTCAGGGATACTATTACCATTTTTGACCACGAATTTTGCATCAATGAAAAATGCATGCATCTACGGCCGAAATATTTTTATGTACCGGTACGGCTTAAAATAGAAGAAAATTGACGTATTCCATTCAGCGTCGGGCATCGCTGACCGGAAATGCTCTAAACTACACGAATCGGATACAAGTTTCTTCACATATTATTATAATTATTATAGTTATGAATATACTGTATGCCTTGTGGATGTCAGTTGCGTCAATTGACTTCTCACTCGGATGTATAAGTTCTTGTATTGCTAGTTGCAATCTTTCCCCTCAGATGGCTTTGGTTGTCATGGAATATATTCGACAAATAGTCTCGGTGCGTTCCATTCATCGATCCCCCACAGAGTTTAAATCGGACCGGACGTTCATTTCACAACCATCCTGGGACTGCAAGTTGTTGTTTTCTCGATGCTAGCGCTGCCCTTCCAAAGAGTCGGCGAAACAGAGTTTTGTGAATATGTGTTGGGTTTGTCATCTGGCAAGTTGCCAATAGGCTTTTGAGCGAACCGTATTCGATCGGATGCACCACCATCCGTCATGGACATCAATTGACTTAAAAGTCAACGCTCAAAGCCAAGTTTGCGACTCCACCGTAACGACTGCTAGTATATTTTTTGTTGACGGCACGGAGTTCTTGAGCAGCAGATGACTTTTCAGCCATGACAGCTCTAGCGACAGGAGCAATTTCTTCCTCGCGGTAAATAGCGTATCGCAATAGTGTTGGACTCCAAGAGTTCCGACCTACAGTGCGCCTTGCAATGAAGACAGCTGCTGCTGCAAGCTGACTTGGAAGATAGTGAAGCAAGTTGTAGCTTTGAAGGGTACCATCCAAGATGTAACAAGAGAGCTGGACGATACGCTTGTCTGCATGAGCTGCTTTAAGGAATCGTACCAAAAATGCATGGGCGGATGGAATAGTGATATTGTACTCCAGGGTCTTCAAAATTTGCTCTTCCATCTCGATGATCTGAGTACATGACGGAAAAAACAATAAACATATGTTGTGAGTGAAAAAAATTAGAGATTTGTTGGTACCAAAGCAGAAATAGCTTTTACTTGACATAGACTATGTGCGCATCGACGTACCTCTTTCCGAGTGTAGGCACGGTCGCAGATGTAAACCAAATCTCGAAGTTCTGGTGGGTAGATCTCTTCATACTTCGAAGCGATCAACAGAGAAGTTACACCCACGAGTTGAAGTCTAGGCCGAGATACTTCTTGTCGTTCAAGATAACGGTCAATCAAGTTGATCGTAAGGTACAAGGTCTCGGGGACAAGCTTGAATTTCAAGTGAACTTCAACCAACCAGTCTACAAGAATCGACCTCATCCGTTCGTTGATATGAGTCTGGTTTTCCATGTACAGGGGGCGAACAGAAGTGAGTGCTTCCTTCGCTCTGAAGTGATCGTACATGTCCTGGACGTATTCGGTGGCACAAAGTGGATCTTCGGCATCCCGTTCATCGATGTTGTCGGCTGGTCCCAAATTGATAACTAGACGGATTAGAAAAAATGACAGGATTATCAGTCTGCGAGACAGTTCTCTGCATTACTCGCTGTCGAGTCTGTAGTTCCCGATGGTCCTCTTCTGGGTTGCGCTGCTCCACGACAACAGACTGGTGGCCTACTGTACTGATAAGAGCTGGGTTGTCGATTGACTGGAACGAAAGCATCGGAACGAGCACCACGTTTCTCTGGCAGAATGTTTTGACCCGGCTTGTTGCCGCCATTATTTTCGTGCTGGTTAGCATTTGTCAAATCCTTTAGAGAAATTTGATTATGAAAAAACGCAAGTGTCAGAAGAGGAGTTGTCAGTTACCGTTTGTTGCACCATTTCGATGCATCAAGTATTCGATTGCAGTGTAATGCTCAAATTTGCATCATATTAACTTCCAAACAGTGTCGTAGACTCACTCTGAAAGCCCCACGCCGAGAATTCCCTGCGTTCGATTGTGATGGCTGTGCGTTGTTGCTTGTACGGTGAAACATGATGTGAATTGATTCGAAAATAAGGATTGATTTGTTATGAACAGGAACAACAGAATTTGAATGACTGCCAGAGGGACAACGTCAATGAAATGATAGATCGAATTGATTTATTGTTTGATATTGGTCGGTGATGGACAGTTGATTGCAGTTAGGTCAAGGTAACTGTAATACTGTTTATTTCTCTGGTCAAGAAATTGTGAGTCGAGACAGCTGTATCGAAACTCCTTGACGGTTGCTCCAATCCTTTACTCTCCGTTGTTTGGATCGTTGTCGTTGTATCCCTAGTTCTAAGGAATAAACCATGAGATTGGGAGACTCGCAGAAAATTGGCGATTTTCACATCTGTTTCTGCGACGGATGAGTTTGAAATGGTTGTTTTGAAAAAGCTCAACCTTTTTAACGCTTGCTTCCGTTGTGCGATTTATTTATTTATGGATGCAATGTCACGGTAAAACTTTTTCACTGAGTAGGATAACGGCTAGCCAAACGACGAAAGGAGCTAAAACAATGTCTTTTTATATCATATTCGATCATGAATATCAATTCACGCCGTCGGGATAAAACGTGCATTTGAGAGTCACCCATTGTACCTTAAACGGGTTCCGTACGGCTGATATTACTACTGGTAATACGATTACAAATTGCTACGAAGATCTGCTCCTGATCCATGTAGAAGAAATTACATCATGTTAGCACTTCTTACCGTAATTCATCGTACTACGGTAGTGGTACGACTTCCTCTTCATTTTTTGAGTCGCCAGGCGCGCGCGTCTCGTACTCTGTTTTTTGTGCTGTTATTTAGGGCGAGCTTTGAAACAGTCACAAAACGAAATTTTGCAGTTTGTCTTACATTCCTTCGTGCTTGTAATCTTACCGTAAGATTCCCTACTTCGTATTCTTTCTTTTTTGATTCATTCATTTTGATGGATGTGGGCATAGCAAAAAAAATCCCTAATGGGACTCATAAGGGTTTAGTCACTGACCTCGTCGAGACACCGTAGAACACAGTACATTTTCTACACGTGCGTCAGCAGACGACTTTAACACTAGACACCTAAAAACAATCCTTCTGTCTCAACGTCTGTCAGTCTACCCAGTAGAGGTTCGAAATAGAGGTTCCGATCACTTTTTTTTACTCTGATAACATGTATTTGCAACGAGAAAGAATAATAAAGGCATGTCTCTCTGTAACAAATAAATCACTTTAAACCACTAACAACATTAACTACAAGTGCTCGCGCTACTCCTCACAAGTGGTCCGGTCCGAATTGATGGAGTGGGGACAGAGATATTAATTTTTGCCGTAGTTTGGACCGGGGTAGTTTTTCAATCGAAAAAAAGAACCAATTTTGCTGCTGCTTTGCCAGTTCGCTGCTCCCAAGCAGACACTCCAATCAATTTGAAACTTGCAAGTCTTCTTCCTCTGATAGTGTAGATGCTTGAGCTAGAATGGTATAATTACAACACAGTTGGTTATGGAGATAGGGGGTTGAGACAGGTCCTTGTTGATGTGGTTGTTGAAATGGAGTTTTTTTCGTAATTACGAGCAAATTTTGTGGCCCAATGTAAGAAAAGGTTAGGTGCGCAACACAAGGCATGTTGGGTACCGTTTGCACGCTCGTGACCTTGCCAGCTTGTGACCTTGCCATTTCTGTCATCAGGTATAAATTAGTGTCCAAGGTGTACTCTTGGAATGATTACAGTTAGCAAAAACAGAGGACCTTCTGCTGTTGCTCTGGCTCATAACCTGTATACAAAAACCAGACAGAATTAGTGACTAAACCCTTACTGTATTATGATATTTGAGTCCACCTTATTGAATACAGTAATTACCATACGTAAAATTACCAGACCATTATTATCATTATTATTCTCATACAAAAGGAGGTACAAGTGCTGGTACCATTACGTTGATATTGCTCGTCAGCAATAGAGAGAATAACAACAACAGCAACAGCAACAGCAACAAAGTGCCAAGTGCTGGCAAATAGTGAGTCTAGAGAAGATGTTGTCCAAGGCTATCGTATACACTTCTCAGGCACTATAAAAAGATACTCCCCAAGAGGTAGTAGTGCAAAGAAGGAATTGGTCTACAGAGAGAGCATGATAGGGTGCTGAACTTAAAGGAGAAAAAAGAAGTAGGAGCTGCTATATTCATGACAGCGCTTGCTGTTGTATTCAATACTCATATGTACTGTGCAATTTTTGTGGACATAAACTTCTTCATAATTTCAACACTTGTTGAATTTATTTTTATGGAAATAGCATTGTTTTCTATTCTCTTTATTGACAGTTAGGTTCTATATTCAACAGATTTTGAAAAGTATGAATTACTGTATTTCTTTTAGATTGTACAAAAGATTTGACAACTTGGAATCATGACATGATTCCAAAATAAACCTGGTAGAATGAAATGGATAGCTGTGCCAAGTGATGAGTCTTTCTTACAAAACAATGAGCATAAAAGTGAAATACTATACTAAAAACAAACTCCTCTCAACCAGAATAGAACTGGAATATAAATCTCCAAGATCAATTCCAAAAAAAGAAAAAATTTAGCCTAAAATATTTTCCAGAAAAGAAATGAATTGCCTACTATCAATAGTACTGTTGAATTCCTATATTTGCATTTAGGAGACTTCCCAGTTGGTAACCAAATTAAGAGAATACAAGTTGCAATAACACACAAAGGTTAATAGTGATATCTTTGTTTCTAGTAGAAGTAGGACTGTAGTACTAGACTCTGCAATATCAACTTTATCAAAATATCATGTGATCAATTGTTCAAACTTATTGAACTCAATTACACCCTGAGTGGAAAGAAAATAACTAATGAGGATTTTGTCAACATAAAGGGGACGAATTCATAATTTCTTAAAATTCTGATCCAGGTTTAGCCATGGATAAATCAGCAGTTTCTTAAGGAGGGAGCAGCATATTTACTTGCTTGTACAAACCCAATTAAGATTGGTGGTTTTGCTCTGTACTGTAAAGATATCCAACATGGTGCTGAGGATACTACTAAGTATGTTGCTGGATCCTGTGTAGGGATCTGTATGAGAGCTACATAGTACCTTAGCCTCTAGTTGTATAGCAGCCTAGCAGCAGGCTTAGCAGCAGGCTTAGCAGCAGGCTTAGCAGCAGGCTTAGCAGCAGGCTTAGCAGCAGGCTTAGCAGCAGGCTTAGCAGCAGGCTTAGCAGCAGGCTTAGTAGGATACTGTGACAGGCTGCCATGGGGGTGTGGTGGTAATGAAGAATTTGAACCAGTTCTAGATGCCTAGCCATAGGAACCCAAGCATCTAGTAGCACGGTGCTGCAGGGTTTAGGATGCTGTAGCCACCAAGCTAAGAGGCTATAGTATTATGCTACTGCTGTCAGGTATGGTCAGCATGTAATATATGCACTGGAACCATATGCCAAGCCCAGCAATTAGTGCAAGCAAGTGCAGCAAGCAAGCATACAATTAACTTATACAGTACAACACAGCACTGCTACTAGTATGAGCTTACGAGTGTTGTCACAAATATAGAGTTGAGCTGTGCTCAGCTCAGCTCCCACTTCTTTTGTCCTTATTTCCTTTAAACTAAGCAACCCATCATGCCCTCCCTGTAGACTGATCCTATCATACCTCTAGGAGAGTATCCTGTAGTATTGGAGTATATGCAATAGCAGCTGAACAGTATCCTATGTAGACTCACCATTTACCAGCACTTTGTGTGCTGCTGTTATTGCTGCTCTTTGTTATTTGATCTCTATTGCTTGCCAATGGGCAAATATCAAAGTAGTACGACTCTGTGGGGATTTTCTCATTTAAAGTAGTACGACTCTGTGGGAATTTTCTCATTTATTTCTGGTGTTGTCAGTCATACTAATAGTGCTGACCACAAATGCAGATCCTTCTGTTACATTATGATGCATGAGGGATAAAATTACAAATTACAAAGTACTACCTCCGGACAAAAATAATATATCAATGACCCTTCTTTATGCGGTCCAAATACTGTATCATTTAGCGTAGAAATATGTAGAGTTTCTGCCAAATTTTTACCAGATATTTAAAATAGGTACGCATCAAAATCACTGTGATAGAACACACACAAAATCAATTACTAGCACTATCACGCTGTTTTTACTGTCAGTTGAGCAAAAATGGCTCAACTTGGACGACAAATATCATCGTCAAGAACACTCTTCTAGTTGATATAAATAAGACACCCAAAAAAGCTTACTGTCTCAGCTTTCGAAAGAACCTTCCCTGAGGTTCAAATGCCAGATGGAACCCTTCCAACCGGTCAAATCACATTTCTAGGGCAGTAAGAGCTGACTTTGCGTCCCGATGAAAGGTAGACCAATACCACTAGCCTAACTAGTGTCTAACCAGGCATACTAAGGAGTTTGTTGAGGAGCGTTTGCCTCAAAAAGAACCATTTGAATTGGTTAAAAATTGATCCCAAGTTCAAAAATATGTGCTAGAAGCTACAGTAAGGTTACTTTGGACCGGAGGTACTTATAGTACAAATTTAGGAGGTAAGTACCGGTAGTACAAATTTTAAAAAAAGAATACCGGCACGAGTAACTTCTACCGGTAATCTTACTCTTACCCGAGGAACACCACGCTGCTGGCATCATTATCGATAAGGTTACTTCGTACAAAAGTATTTTAGATCGAGTCGAATGGATCAACAAATCTGGCACCGGAAGGCAGGACGTGACGCTGACGTTCGGAATTGAAAAGAATCATCCTCACCGCTCCCCGAGCTAAAATTTTGGGAAAACAGAGCAAAATCTGATGCCCACGTTGACCTCCTCGCAATTCGACATCATCAGTACAGGTCCTCATCAATCACACAGTTCCATGACTCAATTGCATCCACTATTGTGCCGTTCGGAGATACGTGCCGTTACCGTAGAGCACGAGTAATGATATGCACGTACGTGTCATTTCACAGAGCAACTTTTTTTCTTCACTAGTTACGGTGGATTCCTTTTTCATCGTGTGAATTGCCATCGTACAAATCTTTCATCAGGACTGTTTCACCCTGGGAGTGTAGTAAATCCTGAATACTGGAGTTGCGACTTCAATAAGAAAAAGAGAAACAATGGAGCTCCCCTCAGTGATTACGGGTCCAATCGATGCCTTGATTGAGTTTATCTACTCATTCGGACCTGTTTGCGAGAAAACAGTTGTGCTGGGTATGTCCGTTCAAAGAAATAATGAATAACGGATTCCCATTGTTTTGAACATTGCGCGTGTATGGGCTTGATTCGTTAAAATCTAACAAGAAAATCTCTGCCTTTCTCCGACTCATTTATGACATCTCGATTCTCACAGTTCCAGATGTCGTGACGGCTCAGGTATCTGGCATTGCCGATGCCGCCGGCATGGACATCGAAACCGTGTCTTACGTCCTGGGTATGTTTATGTGCTACCCTCTTGGTATCATTATGGCCCAAATCCCTTTCGGTCTTCCAAGACATATTTTTTCATTCCTTCTTGGAGCGTTTCTGCTTCAGTTCACCCTGGGAGTACAGTGGATTCATCATTTGATCAGCTCTTTGGTTGCGTATGGACTGATTTTGACTCTACCCCGCAAGACTTTGAAGACAGCTTTGCCCGTTTTCGCCATGGCGTACATGACACTGGGCCACCTCCACAGACAGTATATCAATTATCTTGGATGGGATTTGGACTTCACGGGCACTCAAATGGTTTTGACACAGAAGCTGTACATGATTGGATACAATCTCTACGACGGTGAACTCCTGGCAAAGGACAAAGCAGACAGAGCAGCCAAGAAATGTGCCCCCTTTGCTTTGACGAGTCCGCCTAGCTTGATTGAGTTTCTTGGATACACTTTCTGCTTTGCAAACTTGCTTGCAGGTCCTGCAACAGAATACGCAACATATGCCAAGGCAATTGATGGAAGTGTTTTCAAAACACCTGATGGAAAAATGAAGATTCCAAACAATGTCATGGCGACACTCAAACCGTTCCTTACGTGCTTGGTTGCCCTTGGAATCCACTTGACTCTAAGCGCCAAGTTTCCACTTCTCGATCCTAACGACCCTCAGAATAGCACGCCTTACATTTTGACCGAAGAATTTCTGAAGAAGCCATTCCTAAACCGATTTTTCCACGTCTGGGTGGGTTTGTTCGCACTCCGCGAGAAATACTATTTTGGATGGAAGAATGCCGAAGGTGCACAAAACATCTGGTATGCAGGATTTGATGGATATGACGAGAACGGAGCCGAAAAGGGATGGGAAACGTCCAACAACATTGACATTGTCACCTTTGAGACTGCTCCTGATGTTTCCATCATGTCGAGAAGTTGGAATAAGAAGACATCTTTGTGGTTGTCGAAATACGTCTACATGCGCACAGGGGGAAGTCTTGCAGCCGTTTATTCGATGAGTGCATTTTGGCACGGATTTTATCCAGGATACTACATCTTTTTCCTTTCGGTACCAATTCCATCATTTTGCGATCGTATGGCCAAGAAGAAGCTCTCGCCTTACTTTTCGAAGGCACCTTATTCTCCTTATGGCATTCTCGCTATTTTGGCGACGTCTATCACTATCAATTATCTCATTTTGCCATTCACCATGCTTGCCGGTGGTTGGTCGTTTGATGTTTACAAGAGCTTTTACTATTTTGGACACATCGGATGCGTAGTGTACTACATTATTCTATCCAATTTACCATCTCCCAAGAAGGATAAGCCCAAAGCCGAGTAAAAAATTATGATAAATCAATGTTATTTTCAACTGCCCAGAAAAGGAAATCTCGTAGTATCTCGTTCCACTTCTTTTTCTGTACTCACGGATTTCAATGAAGCAGGGATTTGACGAATTCGTATCAATACACCACACTATTGTTCTGGTAATCATAATTTCAACTGCGTTTTATTCTATTCACCTTCGATTTTACTTCGATTTGGAGTTCGTTTCACTAGGCAGCTGCAGTAGAGTTGTTGTTTCCGACAGCTGCGGATCGTAGTTACCTCTCATGTTCTCTTACTATGTGCCTTTGATCATACTCCCACGACGACTGATATAATGGGTAAAGTGTAGAAATAGAAAAATATGCTCCTAGTTGGCAAGAAGGAAAGCCATCTTGTTTGCCGCATGAGACTTCGAAGTCCGTCGTATTTGAGACCAGAACCCTTTTTTGTTGTTGATCTTCTTCTATCTTTGATTGATTCGCATGATTTGAAAGATTATTCCCATATATTTGACGGCAAACGAATATGCCCGCATCAGTTATTTACCATCACGATCTTTCTGCAGATACATCGCCGATCCGGATGGCTGTGACAGCAACGGGTTTTTCTTGCCGTCATTGCTGTTGTTCCCGTTCTCTCCATTTGTGTCACCGGTCCCATCGTCCCTTCCAACAATCGCCAATAGTTGCGCCAGCCATTTCTGTACGGTCGGATCATTGTGCAAGTGCGGTCCAAAAGTGTTATCTTTTAGCGAAAGAGGAAGGCAGGTCTTCAATGCCTCACGCGCTCTCGGATGGTCTGCTAATCTCAAATAACATCGAACCACGTGTTTCAACAATCGAACAGAGGGATGAACCTGCAGAAGCTTTACCATATTTGCAAGAACAGTCGACACCGCATAGAAACGTTCAGCTGTCGCACAAACGTAGTTCAGCCCCGTTTCTTCTAACAAAATTTTTTGAACAATGAAGGTCGCTACGGTTTTCGAGAGTTCTGACCCCGTTTCCATGATTCGCAAACAAAGCGGAATGATTTCTGTGCTGAGAAGGAAGCTGATCACTTCAGTGTCATCAACTTTAACGAGCGCTCCAATCACACCCAGACTTGTTAGTCGCAAATACTCAAAGGGTCGGGATTTGCTTTGTGTGTTCAGAAATGGATATAAATAAAGTGGAATTTGTGCGGCCAAGAAGGGTTGTCGAGTATCTGCATGGGAAGCCACACATTGCAGCAAGGCAAGGGCATTGCAAACCCGGTTGGATGCATGGGCGGTCAGGGTGGGCGGGGTCAGCAGCGGATAAATGGAGACGATCTCTTGCAAGAGCGCAGCGACAGTTCCTGTTGAGTGCCATAAGATGGGAGCCAAATCGGCGAACAATTCTCGCTTTTTGGACAATTCCAAAAGGACCACCTCGCGCTACGTTTTGACGGATTCAATTGGTTTGTGTTTGGTTGTATTCATTTCCGATAACCCAACGATGAATGTTGTCCAATTATTATTTGAGTTAGACATTGTAAAAGTTTCGTGACGCGTAATTTTGACATCCAAAAAATAGCATTGAGTTCAAGGTCCAAAAGAATTGTAGTCGAAACAGAGCAGGATATTCATTACGCTGAAGCGATTGCAAAGGCCAAAACTGAAGAGTAATTACTCACGCTTTCTGCATTTGTCAGTTGCAGAACAAGCGGCAGCAGTTCATCCATTCCACCACTCCCGCTTGTGGAATTCGATGGACCCGCAGAGAGTGAATGGCCCGAGCTATTCCCAGACACAGTCGATGACATTCTATTCAAGTGATATCGTCGACTTCTCTTGGGATTGGTAGTCGATGTTGTTGATTACTCAGCTACGGCAGTGTGTTCACTGTTCACCCTTCACTGTATGATACTTTTAGAGTCTCAAGAGCCCTGTCCCTGTTTTCTTCACCGGTATCACGGGTAAAAAGTCTCTTCATGTCCTGGCTCGCCCGTAACCCCCCTTACGGAATACAGATTACTAGGAGAGGAAGAGGTGAATGAATGAACGAATCATAACATCGGTACGAGCTACAAGGTAAGCCTTACCCGGTACCTGGTGCCAGGTAGGTCTTACTGGACTTGCTCTCGCGTAAGACTTCTGTAATTTTTGGAAGTAATTACTACCGTACCGTACGGTACCATACGTAGTACGAAGTAACTTACTGTACTTCGTAATAATTGGTGGAGTTGTAAAGAAATAATATTAACCTTAATAAACTTTGTAAATCTGAACTCTCACTTTGGTGAAAGGGGGGAGTTTCTGATGAGTTGAAAATTGAAAATTGAGAAGACAAAAAATACTGATAAATAAGAAATACAGTAATTGTTTCTTATTGATTGAGAGATTCCCAAAACTAATATGCATCATATCACATCCTAGATTATATGCCTTCATTCTTTTTGGCGCACCCAATGGACACATAAAAAATGGATGACAGACAGGCAGGGACAAGTCCTATTTTGGAATTTAGAATCCTGTTTTGAATCAAAACAGAAATTCTCTGTTTAGTGACTAGCTGCACCTGTATTGATTCTTTTTGCGCGTGACACGCAATTCTGTTTAAATCTGAAACTTGTTCAGATCTGACTGGGGAAATTTCTCTTGGTCAGATTCTGAAAAATTGTTAGATTTGTACATCTGTGTGACATAACACATAATAATAATAGTGCCATGTCACTATTATGTAATGTTACATGTGCATATTAGTTTTGGGAACCACTCATTGTGCATCTAGAATACAACGAATTGAGATTGAACTCTTTTTTCAAAAAAATAAAATTTGAGACACATTTACTAAATTGAGAAAATAAGTGATATCCAATGATGTTTTTTTTTTGGCTAACTTACAAACAAATTCTACAATGGATGGACTGCTGGGACTTACATTAACTCTGTTTTTTCTGTCTGGATGGAGGGATCTGGACTTCTCCTTTGAATGATGTAAGGTGTTGGCATGATAGTACTCTCAAGCAGAATACTAGTAGCACAGGTTTTATCAAAAGATGGCAAGTCTCCAGGATGAGTTTCTTAAAATGCAAACATTGTTGTGGATTCAGCTTTCAACTCAACGGCAAAAGACTTCCTCATCAAATATGGTCAGACAGATTCAGACATGATGGAGCAAATTGTTTTGACAACTCTCCAAGTAGGGGATGAAGTTTGGGGATTCTAATAACTGAAATGCAACTCTTTTGGACAAGCTAATAGAGAGAGGAAAATTGTACTCTATCTTATGGTGTTCCTGTCAAACCACCAAAAAAGCAAAGTATTCATTGCAGTGCCAGCATCAATACAAGCTTGAAGGGCATCCATTAACAGCATCCATTAACAGCATCCTCGTTGGAGCAGCACTTGCTTCAGTTGTTGTTTCTTTTTTTTCAGCAAGTAGTGCTAGTCTATCCACATTTGCTTTTTTGCGGAAGTTGTTCTGCTGGCAAAGCACTTGTCTCCTAGACCTGTCTCCTGGATCCAGAGCTCATTTTCCTCTGTGATACGTTCTCTTTGAAGAAGCTGCCAAACTCTTACTACTTTATCCTCTGTCCACCCTGCAACTATCTATGTAACACTCTGTGGTAGAAATTTGTCAAGTAGTAAATAATTGTGTGTGTTTAGAGAATTTACGAGGTATTAACAATCAGAATACATGAAAACTTCAATGTCGGCGCATGCCTGGCGTATTACCAAATTAGGCATGCTCTTGCCATGAATATTGATCCATTGTCGAGTCATACAATGAGGCATATATATTAATCTGGGACTCAACCATAGCTCAATGTATGTATATATGATATATCCATTCACTGATACCTTCATATTCGATTCCCATATGGGATTCCATTAATTATCCAGTCATAACACTACTAGCCTACGCTAGCATGTTACAATCTGTTGGACAATTTGGAGTAGGGGCCAAAAGAGGAGGGGCAGCAGCTGCTGTTGTATCTAGCTCTTCAAGCATCAGTTTGGATGGTTGACTTAGTGGTAGAGCACCATCATACTGTTGTGTCCAGCAATCATGAAGGACCATCTAGAAGTCTGGCCTTCTTACTAATCAATAAGTATTTGATATACTTCACCTCTTTGACATTCCAGGTTGGCTCTTCATGGGGGGATTGATTTCCTGTAGCGTGTAGAGTATTTCTTTGGAATGGATTCCATATCACCTAGCAGAGTTCTCACCAGCATCGTGCTTATCAGCAACTTGCTGTCACTTCCCTGGTCCAATCAGCTTGATTCCCTTCAGCACACTGAGCATGTGCCTCGACTCCTTCTATTCAGTATAGTTGGCAGGGCAGTCCCCTTTACTACTATTCATGATGATTGTTGGCATCAATGGTATTATTTTTGTCATCTTCTTTGATGGTTGGATTGGTGAAAACCGAAACAACTTTGAGGTGGATGAATCCCTAGAGTAACTAGTAGTGAATAACCTCACTCTTATTGTAGTACAGAGCAACCCAACATTTCGCAGGTCATGAGCATCTAGACTCCACCAAGCTCATCACACAATAGGGAGATGAAGCAACAATAACAACAACAGCCGCAGCAGCACCAAAAATAACACTTCTTACCGTAAGGTTACTTCATAGTCGACAACAAAGAACCCGAATACAAGCCAAAAAGAACATCCTTACACATAGATTTAGTACACGTTTTCGTCTTGCACAGTGAGCCGAAAATTTCCGTATTTCGAACGAATCATTCGGAATAATTTTTTTGTTCCAGGGTCATCCGAATGCCAAAAAATCGAGCATACATTATCGCAGAATCTTCGGACTGATAGCGATGTGCTTTGTGCTACTACAAAGTTCTTATCAGCTGTCCCCGCGTTCTACGTCCCCGACTACTAATTTCTACTGAAACCCGGGGACAGCTGATAGGAATTCTGTAGTACGTGTTGTACAGTAAGTAACCTTACAGTACCGTACGACAAAAATCCCGGAGTACCGTAAGAATGGAAGGACTGATAATCATTATTAACTGTTACTAGTATTTTGCAATCGGTTATAAGTCACGTCTAGACGTCGTTATGATGCGGTTCGTCGCCTTGGTTTTCATGCATAATGTTGTTTATTATTTGAGTTTCATTTTCCTCTGTTCAAACCTTCCTCGGGCTGGTAAGCTTGTCGCTTATTTAAGCGTCGCGTGGCTGTTAATTTAAAAAAATTCCTTTCTTCTCAAAAAAAGATGAGAGAAGTAAATACCTACGGTGTGAATCTCAAACAACTCGCTTGAGAACTATTCGCACTTGCAGTCGCTCTACAGAATGACTCCGTAGGAACAATACTGCTTTACTGATTCAATTGTACATGATACAACTGTACAGCCAAGCAGTAGGCAATAGCCATCGCGCCATTCATGGAACTTCGATGCCAATTATCGCCACATAGTACGAGTAAGGCCTTACCTTCAAGAAGAGTCTATTCGCACCCTATTACTTACCACTCGACCTCCACAACAATTAGCACAAACGAGGTAAATCTTACTCGTACGATAGAAAAACATTTTAAATGAATCGTCCTCTTTCGACATATTCGTTTGCTCTCATAATTTCTTTGAAAGCCAACCCAGAACTGAAATACTCTTCTTGCTACTATCAAACGATACTATTATGACGACGGAAAAGCAAGCAAGTCCGATTTGGAGATTTAACCATTACCGAATACCCTATCATTCTAGGCGATAATCCGGCATGCAGTGGAGCTCCAATTACAATCGGTTGGGGTACGTCTCTTTGGCAAATACGAAGTAACTCATACCTCTTAAGGTTCTTTCTTTCCGTTTCGCTCATTTTTGTTTTGTCTTGTACATTCACTCGTGAACTGAATTCACCTCTGTTTCACTTCGATCAACAGAACCGATAACAACCTATACTCGCAACCTCGAGTTGTACGAATACACGAGGACACGTCGCCGTCATGGCAGGAAGAAACTCGTGATCCCCGTTCAAACAAGATCACAAATGCTCCTCGATTCAGGGTACAGTCAGGAACAGATTATCAAGGCAGCCTTGAAGGTGGCAGAAATTAAGTCACAGAGAGAGGAAACCCTGAACGAACCCCAACAGAGAGGTTTTGATAAATTTTCCAGCAATATCAGGAAAGGCTTCAGCAAACTGAAGATTGATATGAGTGGCTCCAAACCCCCCAAGACACCGGTGGTCGCAAGATCTGCATAGGATAGGAAAGGAATCTGGGATTTGCATCCTAAAATCCGTGATTCTCATCCACATAGAGGACCTACGTGGAACATTGACACCGCGTTGGTTATATGCATTCAATGGGACACCATACACAACAACATAGACATATCAAGTGAAGATCATCACAACACAGTACAACATACACACGACAAAGACATAGACTTTCAAGAGAAGAGACTACAGATACAAAAAGACATAGAACATAACTAGAATATAATTTATTACAGTGAAAAATCCGTGACTGACTCAAAACAGAAGTGTTGTGAAGTGTGTTAATAGCACTAACCAACCCAAAATTTGGAGGTTTCACAGTTGGCAGTGGCGGCTTCTAGAGGAAACCATCGTATTCGTATCTCCCAGATTTAAGATGTGCAACGCGTGCGTGTCACGAAACTCTCAGGGCATACACGTGTGTTGAACCAACAAAGTCGTTTGTTCGATTTGTCAGAGATTCAAAGGGATTGTCGCTCTCCCAGTCACCTTCCGTCGGGAAGTGCCTCGAGCCAACTGCGACGGCGAGAAATGACTTGTCTGCACTTCCCAAACCCCCACGGTGTTCAAGCACTGCACCCTCGATATCCTCAGAGGCTTCTTCGTTTCTCGCAGTTGCGGAAATAGGTGGTTCGACTGGGCTCGGATCGAAGGGAACGATTTTACCGGAATCAACGTCTGGATATAGGGAAATTCCGTTCACACTGTCCTGAAAGCCACCAATGGTCGCCAAAAGCGATGCCTCGCCGGCGGTCGACCTTCTGTGCGAGTAAACCCGCACGCATCCATCTCTGCCCCCCGTCCAGATTTGATCCCCGTATACCTGGAACTCGATCCGTTGGTTTGTATCGTTGTCGGTTTCAAAGCTGGCAATCCCCGGACAGAAGTTGGACGAAGAGAGGTTTCGCAAATCCCACTGCAAAATCGCGTTGGACCGCCGGCTGGTACTAAACAGGGAATGCCCCGCACCGTCGTCCTCGAATTCTACCTGGGTGACACCCCCTCGCGTGCGGCTTTGGTACCACTGAAGCTTGGCAGCAGCAAAGTTGATGGATGGCATGGATTGCAACGCCTTTTCGACGCCCCCAGCAGCCCTGCTAGCATCCCCGATGCGATTGTCATTGGTACGGGTGTCTTCGGGGTCTTCCGGTGTGGCAAAACGTTTGCGTTTGTTCTTTTTTCCCCGTTTCCCGTGGCCCGATACACAGACCGTACCTCCGGACGACGCGGATGACGAAGACGAGACGACGATTTCGGCCACCGCACTCTTCG
Source organism: Pseudo-nitzschia pungens (assembly GCA_037355855.1). NCBI lineage: Eukaryota > Bacillariophyta > Bacillariophyceae > Bacillariales > Bacillariaceae > Pseudo-nitzschia > Pseudo-nitzschia pungens. The sequence goes on along the minus strand of CM074762.1, from coordinate 3,769,590 downwards.
AATACGTCCTGAGGTCGTACAGGTAAATGGATCCCGGTGAATATGTTCCAACAGCGATCACACCAGTTTGTTCCGAATACGCCAGAGCCGATACCAAACCCTTCTGGCCGTCCTTGGAACGCCGGGTCTTTCCTAGTCGGAGCAACGGCGGTGAATGTTCCCGACCCGGACGGTTGATATCAAAGACGTGCAGTATGCGATCGGTTCTTAATCCACCCGTGACTAATTTCTGGCCGTTCTCCACAAAGCAAAGCGTGGTCGGTGACTCCATTTCGTCCAGCGCGTTGTATGGTCGGTAGGTGGCCCGGATGCTCCCATCATAGGCGTCGTACAAATGTACCGGAGAGTCGCGGCTGACTCCCAAGAAACAACAGGTGGCCGGATCGGTAAGATTTCATGTGCGGGTACCAAGCGTAGGACCGGACCGACTCCCCGGCGTTGCAGGTGAGAGCGGGTTTCCAGTCGTTTCCGGTTCCATCGTCGTTGGAATCGGTGTCGACGTCTTCCTCGTATGGTGTGTTATAGAGCTCCAGTCGATTCGCCCTTGCGGTCAGGAGGCAGGTTCCGTCGGGTGAAAACTGGCACCCCTGCGGAATACCGGAGCACGAATCTGTTTCGGTTCCGTTGTCGGCCCTTCCTCCCCACAAAACAATGGACTCTGCCAACAGTTTTTTCCCCAGTCCGCATCCTTTCGACGAAACCGTTGCTGCACACGTCGAATTCATCACCGCTGCGTGGTTAATGGCAGAATCTGAGGCAGATCCCCTAGATCTCTCCTCCTCGGCTGCGGCATCATCGGTAGGTTTTAGCGCCATAGTTTCAGACAGGTTTCAGATGCGTTCCATTGTCTTGTCCTCAATCGTTGCTACAATTACGATCGTCGATCACTGGGAATCGATGCGGTCGCGAATGATTCGGTAGCGGCGATATGGGAGCACTGTTGTTGTGTTGTGTTGTGTTGTGTTGTGTTGTGTCCTACATCCATGCAGCTGTTGTCGGTGAGATGTGCTCGTGAAGCGTTTGATGGATGATGGATGATGGATGATGCGCGTGAGCTTAGCATGCACAAGGTCGCCGGTTCGATTCCGGCAATCTCCAATCCAGGATGCGCAAAATCCTTTTACATCAAGCACTGACGGAACTTGTCGGTTATCACTTTCTTATTGTTTGTCCCTGAGTTTTAGTGGTTGTCTTACTCCACCGAATTGGTGCTTCATCAAATTCTTAACAATTTCATGGGATCATACCGGTAGCCACCAATAGATCCTCTCTCCTTCGTTGACCATTCCGTTTCTTGTTAAGGTCACTGGATACCGGTAATAACAGTAATGGGCTGGACTGAGCTCTCTCAAAGCCGGGCAGCGACTTCGCACTCGTAGCTCGTGGCGCGCAATAATTTTGGGATTGAATGTTTAGTCACGAATGAAGAGCCAAGAAACAAACTGGGTCCTGCGACTAAGGATTTTTACGAATTTGTACGAATCATCTCAAAGTAAGATCTTAAGGTTAAGTTACCCGGACAAGATTGGTACGGTTCCTGGTGCTCATCGGAAGTAACCTTACGAAGTACGAAGTAAAATTTACTACCGGTACGTATTTTGTATCTTCAATCTTGCCCTCCTCTGATTTGTGTAACAAAGCAAATATACGGACGTAGAGATCACTACTAAAAAATGCGTTCAAAAGTATTCGAATCTGACGTCATGCTTTCCTTCTGTCACTCGATTTATTATGGTTCAGAAGTACGAGCACACATTCGTGAAGATGACGTGAAGGTGACATCTTGTTTCCTCAAATTCTTATACCATAAATACTACGTAATTCTTATCGGCATCGTCGCTTCAATCTTCCAGAAATCAACCCACTTCATTTTTCCACTTATCGTTGTCATTTGGGCTCCATCTGTTTCGGGCTGATATTGTTGGTTTTTCTTTCATCTGTGCCTTTCATAGATGGCAGTGAATGTCAACAAATTCTTTCACCCGCGAAAAAGTATTGTTCCTCTTTGCACTTCGGAATTCTACCATCATTGACAAACCAGCTACGTGTGGTGACACCGAGCCCAGACTGCTGAATCAATCCCAACTTCCAAAGAACATCTCCTTCACCAACAAAGGAAGAAACCATATTAAACGATTTAATCTAGGACACTAATTTCACCATGAAGATTTCCGTTCGACCCTTCCTTTTGTTGCAAACGCTCGCCTTGATTTTCATCGTTTTGCAGAGCAATGAGCGCGTGGCCGATGCTCTCATCCAACGCCGCAAGGTTCTTCAGCCCGGTCCTTCGTCGGCGAAATGGGGCCCCAACAACAACAGTAACAAGGAGAAAATGCCATTTCCTCACCAACGGATCTTGAATCAAGTTCGATCACCAACTCCGCAAAAGTTACAATGTGAGACAGCAGGAACAATCGGAGAAATCGATGCGGATGAACATGGTCCACGGAAACATTGGCGTGCCCGTGGAACGAACCTCCATTGCCCGACGACGCATCGTACTGGCCACCGTGCTGACCGCTGTTCTCTTGAAGCCCAGGGGCGTGGCTATGCTCCTTGCGAACGGTCTCTACAAACCCTACCAGAACGCTCTGGTGACCAACCCGTTGATTACCAAGGTGATCACGGGTGCCGTGCTTGCAATTGCTGGGGATGCCGCTGCGCAAGCCAGCGCCAATACCGGTCCCTACGACAAGCGAAGAGCACTCTCGTTCGCGGTGTTCGATTCGTGCTATCGTATGTTTCAGCACAACATGTTTCCTCTTGTTATCCGAGCGGGCAAGGGCAACGTGGTCAAGGGGCTGTTCCCGTTCCTCGCTCCGGCAGCTGCAGCGATCGAACAAACAGCAATGTACCAATTCCTAGTTGTACCGGTACGTCCGAAAGGCGCTGTTCCTTAATCGAAATGAACCATTTATTTGAATGCAGGGAAGCATGTTCGTCTCACATCCGTTTCACCTCATGTGTTGCTTGATATTGATTTGTTTCGTTTCAATGTAAATTTATGTGTGTTCAGTTAATTTATTATCCGGTATTTTTGTAAGTAGATCGAATGAAGTGAGATCCTCGACTACTGTTGAGATCAACAATTATTCCCCCCGCCGATCCCTCACAGAATCTTTGTCGCTGCCTCTCTCCTATGCCTATTTCGTTGCTCTGCATTGCGATTTTCGAATACAGCACTTTTACTGGATTCATTCAAGGATTGTCATTTCAGCAGTCCCTGGCTAGATTCAAGGCCCAGTTTTTCCGCTGCTGGAGACGAAACTTGATGTTCTGGATTCCAACGCAGATGGTTCTCTTTGGCGTGATTGCCGAAAACTGGCAAATTCCGTTTGCGTGCTTGGCTGGCATGCTTTGGAGCACAATTTTGAGCAGCACAGCTGGTAACACCAAGAAAAGGTGAACACCAACTGTGGAACACTTTTCAAACCCACTACAGTTACAATATTATACAATATCGCGAGTACATTACACAAATTACATTAGTTTCATAGAATTTGAAGAGAAAGCACACGAGGCGCTGACTTTCATCGAATGCAATAAGCTCAGTCATGCTGAAAGCAATTAGGGGTTCAACATTAAACAAATATAACTAACTACTTCGCTACCGTCCTCAACTACAAACTACCATTACATGCGAAGAAATCCTTTAGTCATTGGAAAAAAGAACTGCGAAATGAATTGAACTTCACTAAAATATAATGCTATATCTGGACAGTTCTCACAATTTTATCTACAATCCTGACTTTTTCAGTGTGTCAAAGTGTTTTCCAATCGCTGCGAGCTTGAGGACGGTCACCTGATCCTCCTTCAAGGTTGCCTCCTTGTCATCAAAGTAGGACAACATGGATTCCACTCCAAGAGCGATTCGGACAATCGCATGGGTTTCGCTCACATCAACTGGTTGTCCAATGTAAGCGGGTTTGGAAAGAGCGTCTTTCTCCTCAGGTGTTGCGTCGGGCACCAACCCGGAAACATCCATACTCATCCAACGGTACAAGTCTCGCAGTTCGCTCATGTTCAACCATCCGTCTCCCTTAGCAACACGAATGCTAACGATGCTCCTTTCCACGCACCAAGCATCCAGTTCCGATCTTTCGTTTACCATACTCGATACGGAGCCAGCCCATTCTTGGTATGCTTCTGTTCGCTTACCATCTGGAATACTCGCGAGGGCTTCACAATTTGTGTTTGAGAGAAAACAATTAATAAGTTTGTCGAATACAATTCAATATAATGAACTTGTGATTTTCGAAGAGAGCAAAAAGAGCTATAATACTCTAAAAACTTACCTTCCATGCCAGCTAGTCCTGCTTCCCATCTCAATGCAAGACCAAGGTTGGCGCTATCATCTTTGGCAAGCAACGGCTTCCAGTTCTCCAAGCATTCGGGAAGTTCCTTATCAGTAAGGAATCCTCCAAGACCATCGATGGAGAACATTTCTTTTGGCTCAGGCGCAGGTGCCGCCCGAAGCTTTTTGGCAATCGCGGGCGGAATGATCACAGCGCCGCAGAATGGTGGCGCTTGATAGAACTTGCTGGAAGTGTAGAGGACAATCGAATCTTGTTTTAGCCATTCATGAAGCTCGTCCAAGGAGAATCTTCCTTGGCAAGCGTCGACAACACCAAGTGATGTTTCGCCAGCATCCATGCTTCCGGGCATTGTTTCGTCACGAACTCCGGTCTTTCCTCCGAAGACACCGTGAACGATAGGGTAAGATCCCTTCGCTTGCGTAGCAGCTACGAACTCCTCCATTTTTTGAGATGCGTCGATGACCTCGCCATTTTTCTCACGGGCAGGAACAGCAATTCCATCGAAGCTTTCAAAGCCCGACAAGTACTTGGTGCCTTCATCGAGTTTTCCCTTCAACGGAGCATGTGTTGAAAAATATTCTCCAACCGACGCAGGGGCAGTTCCAGCACCAATCTCCTGAAGTTGAGTTACTCCGTTCGAGATGGGAACATCTCCTTTGAGCGCCTTAGCGATGGCAAGTGGCAAGTATTCTGCATCGGATCCAGATGGGACAATGATAACTTCAGTTCCTTCTTCTAGTTCTAAATTTTTTGCGATTCTACTTCTTTGGTCCGCAAACACATCTCCAATAGCAGCATCGAGGCTTCCAGAAGGCATGGCAGAGAGCTCTTCATAAAGCTTCTTCGCGGCATCGTAACCACGTTGAGTTGGTGGATTTCCTGTACAGCTACCACGGAATACGTGGGCTGGATCAACTGGTTGGGGCTTGATGTGATATTTGTTGGTAGAAGAGTCAAGGATCAAGGATCTATCATCTCCACCACATGTCAGCATCGCTTCAAAGTCATCGAATCCCTTTGCTTTGGCGGACTCGTATGGCTCTTCTTCGAATTTTTGAACAGGCAGAGTTGAGAAAGCTCTTTTGCCGGTGGCGCTCTGCGTGTGAAGACCACGGGATAGAGATGGTCTTGCCGATGTGGAAAACGCTCTAACTTGATTTTTGTTTTGCAACGAATGCGATAAGAGGTTAACATTCTTCAACCCCTCGCGGGTGTACATGTCACTCTTCCATTCAGCACCCATCGCACGACCACCACCTTCCCAAAGCTTAACAACATGTTCGAGACCATGGAAATTCTCGTCGTAAATTCTTCTGTAGTAAAGTTCCTCCTTGGTTTGCGGAGTGTTGATAGGATAAGTGATGTGGGCCTCGTCCATTTCGGCATCCGACACCAAGGATGAGACACGACGTTGTAGAATGGAAACCCAGTCTTCTCCGACACCCTCACATTGCATAGCCTTGGCTCTCCACAATACGGGTTTGGGAATAATGTTTCCATCAGAATTTGGTCCCTCAAACAATTCTCTCAACATAGATTTCTCTCGTCCTCGTGTGTTGTTTCTGACGGCTTCAGAATCGACCATCTTTCGCTTCGGGTCGACACTCATGACAAGCTTGGTGAATTCGGTGTCAAGGAACGGAACACGCGCTTCGAGTGAGTGCGCCATTGTCATTCTATCCGTACGATGAAGGTTGATGTTTCCGAGCATGCCATAAATTCGGCGAAGTTCGTTTTGTACTTGTCTTGGGGTTTCGGCGTCTTGGAAATACAAGTAGCCAGCAAAGAGTTCATCCGCTCCTTCACCCGTTAGGACCATCTTTACATCCGCAGCAGCACGTTCCGCTAGAAGCCAGTTGGGAATGGCACTTCGGATAAGTTCAGCTTCGTATGTCTCCATGTGGTAGATGATTTTTGGAATGAGATCAAAAACTTCGTCGGGTGTGAAGGCCCGAACGTGGTGAGTAACGTTCTTGGAACCACCAAGGTTCTCCACCATAGCACGAGCTGCCATGACATCGGGGGAGTTTTCCATTCCAACAGTATACGTAGGAATGGGACGATCATCACCAAATTCTTTCATGCGTTCCTCGCGATACAATGGAAGTAAGTCGTGGCTGACAATGCAAGAGTCGACACCACCCGAAAGGAAGAACCCATAGTCAACGTCGGCCATCATTCGCTTCTTAACGGCTTTCGTGAAGGCCTCACGGATTTCATCGTCAGTAACCGCATGAGAACTATCCTCCCATGGAGCATAATCATCGTCACGGAGCCATTCAGGATTGTAGTAGCAAACCAAGCCTTCTTCGGGAGTCCAGTAATGCCCAGGAGGAATAGCAACCACTGTGGCTGGATCAGCGTGTCCCACTAAGGCTTTCAGTTCGCTTGAGAAAACGTATGCAGCGGCCTCATCGCTGTCCTTGGAGCTGCACAGGGTTCGTCCATAATACAATGGCTTGATTCCAACAGGGTCGCGAGCGGCAAATGCAGTAATCTTTCCAGTTTGAACGTCTTCTTCGAAGGCGACAAATCCAAACATACCATCAAGCATAGCAGCAGTCTTTGGACCACCATATTTGGCGAATGCATGAGCGATAACCTCGCAATCTGAACCAGAAATACGCTGATGATCCCAGCCATCTTTGTCAACCATTTTTTTGTAAATATCTTCGTGATTATAGATTTCTCCATTAGCTGCCAGGTGGACGATCTTTTCAGATCCTTCGGCGCCTGTTCGGAATTTCAAGTTGAAAGGCATGTCCGCAAACCGGTTCGATGGATCAACGATCGCTAAACGCGTGTGGCCCATGGACCAGCGAGCATGGCTTGCCGAATCGGGGTCCCCACCTACCGTTCCGGTGCTGATTTCATAGCCATCGGGACCGCGATGATCCAAGATTCGTGTTGTCTGGCGTAGTGCCTCACGATCATCGAGAAGAGGGATTGCGCCTCTGGTCGTCCCGGCAGGACGAGCAGTCCAGATATCATCAATCGCTGCCACAAGACCGCACATTTCACGGCGTTGGGAAGCAGCGGACTGCTTTGGCAGCAGCTGCCAGAGGGCGAGCTGCCAACCTTTGAACCTTGCTGTTTCTACTTACAAAGTTTCCAACTCGAAGCATGATGTTGCGCTTTGAGAAACGAAATTATGCGTCGTTTGATGTTGTTTGTTGATCCTTGAACGTGATTTTCGGCCTTTGATATCCGTCGTTTCCAGAAGTTGCACCTGAAGTTTGAAGAAAATTAGTGAAGCGACGTGTATTGCACGAAAATTCGACATGAAATGAGTGGGTGCACAAGCTGTCAAATCAAGATACGTGCATTTTCAGGCATTTTGGCGCAGACACAAAAGTTGATGCGCTTTCAAAGGTGAAGAGGACCTCTCGAATTTTCTTTAGTTTCGACACTCTGACGTTTTTAGGGGGAAAACTTCTCATTCTCGTGAAGAGATGAGGACAATGGATTAGTATCTATTGTTAGTACCTAAGAAAAGGCAGAAGTAATATGTTACAAAGTAAGGAGGTTTGAAGCATGACGTCATGCTATGTCCGCGCGCGAACACCTACGTGGCCAACGAAAAGCTTTGATCACAAAATCATGGAAAGAACAAAAGAATTCGAGGTTGCTTAAGCCAAAAATTGAAAAATTCTGATGCCTACGTGTAAAACTTCCATTTCGAATATCCATTCCACCGTGCTCAACTCTGCTCGTCGCGGAACATGATACATATGAATTGTTGTTCCTCAACCGGTTGTTTTTCCTCATCCGATTGACAGAGTGTCAAGCAACAAACCGTCGAAGGCTCTTTGAGGTATTGAAATCCTGGATCTAGATCATATTTGACCCAACGAACAGCATACGTTGACGTGAAGTGAACTCCGACCACGATTTTCAAGTTATCGCGAACAAAGAAAATGGTGCAATCGAGAATCCTCTATTCTGTATTTGGGTGCAGTTTGCTCCCCGCAGGGGTTTTAGCCTTTGGTGTTGAGAGTTTTTTACCGGCCGCCAATGATCTACATGCTCACTTTCCCATGATGATCCAACAGAGTGCTGCGTTGTCGCATTTTTCAACAACGCCGACGATATTTTCGACATCAATGGTCGATTCACCGTCACAGTTAGTACCGTTGATAGGATCCATCGACAGCAACAACCTCCTTCTCTCGGCCGCGAGCAACGACAATGCGATCGCAATCGGCGATATTGCTTCCTCGTTGCTCTCGGATTACCGAAAAGCCCTAGATGCAGAACCATTGAAAGTCAAAATAATTACGGGGTGTTTGTTGGCAATTGTGGGAGACGCCATTGCCCAATCGAGACAGCCCGAAGAATACAACAAGAAAAGGGCCGTAGCATTTGTCGCATTTGATGGTGTATGGAGGACTGTCCAGCAAGTAACATACGGACCAATCATTCAGACTTGTAACGGAAAATTTTCAATTGGTCTTCTGAGTTCGTTAGCATTTCTCAATTTGCAAGATGAATTGCTGAAAGAAGACAACAAAGTAATCTTGGGGGCGATAGAGCAAACTCTTGTTAGTCAGTTACTTCTAATTCCATGTAAGTTGGCTGCTGTGTTTACGGGTTTGAGCGTTTGTTCGTTTGCGTTGTGTGCGAAAGAATGATCGTTTGATTAATATAGGAGGTGTGAGAGCAAATTAAGGACTTGATTCGAAAATCATATTCACCAACAACTAACAACTAGTCACCCCGAAAATAACCGACATGATCTGTCTTACTTTTGCACAAAAACCATGAATGTCATGCAGTGCTATATTATCCCATTTTCTACGCCGTAACTGGTGTAGTCCAGAATCTGACCACACAAGAAACAATCACGAGGGCGAAAGAAACATTCATACCTCTGATGAAAAGAAACCTTCTCTTTTGGATCCCTGTTCAGTTTGGGGCATTCTACTTCGTGGAAGAAAACTTACGTGAGTAATACACAATCAATATTCGTCTTCGTTGGGCTTCAATTCGTTACACATCTGGCATATGCGTACGCTTATCAGAGATTTCTGTTGTCGCCTTCATCTCTCTCCCCTCGATTGAATGCGTACTTTCGTCCTCTTAAAAACCTGCAGAAATCCCTGTTTTGACAGCATGCGGGTTGGTTTGGACAGTGATATTATCGCTCTCTGCTGGCAATGTCAATCAATCCTCTTCGGAGGACAAGGATGATATGAATGAAACCGGTGTGGAAGAGAAAATGGTATTGGAAAGTGGTGCGAACAATGGAGCGGTTGGATTGGGAACAAGTTCCTTCTTTTTTCGGTTCGGCGCAACTGCCGATGACGACGGCAGCGACGTTATTTTAGAAGAGTCGTCGACAACCAAACAGCCCGCAGCGAACAAGACACTTTAGGATTCTTAAGAGGATGAAAGCAAGTTTTATTTCCTGCTTCAACTGAGCCGAAACTAATTAGAAGTTCGTCAGTTTTCATAAGCCAGCTATCCTGACAACAATTATTAGATATTAACAATGATAGAGAAATGATATTAATAGTTTGAATCACACCATTTAATTCCATTCATAATGTACATACTTTCCCCCTTTGAAGCTAGGATGGGTTTATTTGGTTTTTTCTTCATTTTCTAAATGATTTCATTTTTTTACATAGCAATCGTCAACGAGACTAGCTCGAGTTCAAACGAAAGTATGCCGGTGATGGCATCTAAAGTCATGTACCAATAATTCTTGGTAAAGCCGTTGCGACGATTTATATGTGTTTTCACCTGCGTTGAAGAAGGAAGTAGGGGAGATGCCTTCACAGCATTGCTGGAAATCATTGGCAAAGAGCATACTGAAATCAACGAAATTCGAAGATGAAGCATTCCGTCACTAGACGTCATGCCGGTAAACTTTGTGCAGTAACTAAGTATCAAACTAAGTAATGCCGTAAGAACTATTATACGATGTAATTCATTTCAAATTTTATCATGAATGTGCATTTTTGGTAATCGGAGCAACTAGTGATACTTCTATAGAACTTATGTTGATTTATTGGTGAGGGGCAATCAGTCTAGAGTAAACAACCTAGGGGGACCAAAGGAGGGGAAGAGGCATGGATCCGGGAATGGTTTCGGCGGCAATCCAGGCAGAGATAGCGAACATGGCGGCACGTCCATTTTGCAATTCAACAGTTCGGCGACGGTCATCGACAGTAATCTGAAGAGGGTTCCATCCCAAATCACCAGTCAAACCTCCAGGCTGGAGTCCAGGGGCAACAGTCTCGTCGTATGCAAGCTTACCGCTGGCGTGGGTCAATTCGTAGATTTCGAAGATTGTGATGAAAGCAAACATTTGTCCCCAAGATTCGGCAGGAAGAGATTTCATGGCATCAACGGGCTTCATCGCGGCAAGATCAGCGAACTTGATGTCCTTTGTGATGGAAAGGTATTCGTGGGGAGAGATTTTGTCGAAAGTCAATCCGAGTTTGTGGAAGGCGTATCCGACGGTGGCGAGCATAGCGGATCGTCCGTGCTTGAGCTCGGCAGCGCGGATGAACTTTCCGGTTTCCTCGGATCCCCACTTCATGGTGAGAAGGTCCCATTCATTCTCTCCAAGGAAGAAGGACTTTCCTCCGAGGAAAGGGGACTCACCAACAAGAGGGACCTTTTGCTTGGCGACAGGGGCGGCGGGTTCCTCTTCGACAGGTGCCTCCTCTTCGACGGCGACTTCTTCAGCAGCCTCTTCGCTCATTCGCAAAGCAGTGTTGCGGAAGTTGCTAGTGCCAGGGGCAAAGGCCGAGGCACTGGCGGCAAGAGCGAGAAGCGAAAGGGCGATCTTCATGGTTACTATTCAAAATGTTGTGGGCTATGCTTGATATGCGTTCACATGCATCTGCGGGAGGTGCACAACTCTAGGAGACTACGTCTTCTTACTAACGTACCTGGTACCCAAAGCACCGGTACACATCAAGTTTCCTTCGTACAAACATCCACAGAACTCAAAAAACTCGCAAATCTTTCTTGTTCAACCTAATCTAGGTGCATGTTACTTTTAGATAGAGTATGTATGATATGTAGTGATCATAGACCCATATGTGCATCATGATAAATGAGGACAATAATCGTATGCGCGATCGAAAGTAAAATTTGAATTTGAATCCAAAATTTTAGTCACAGAAAAAAGAAAAAGCCAAAAACCTACTGTATCGTACCGGTAAGGTTTACGGTACGGAACGATCTCTAAGCACGACCGTAAGTTACCGTTACCAGTATGAATACTCCTAACATTAGTAAGACTTGTTCGGTGTGTGACCATCATCTGCCCACTTCACATCTTAGAAAACTTTCGGCAGTATTTATTTCTCAGTAGACAAGAACAATCTTTTACTATCATAAAAAAAGGAAGACAATTAATATACATACGAATTAGGATGAAGAATCTCACACTTGTGGTTTGCGACGTCCAGCCTGAAGTGGTGAAGAAAGTGGGGGATTCTTCTCTGTTCGTTGACTTGGTCGACGTTGCAATTCGAGCCGCACGGAATTGTCGAACAACAAAAGCTGTTCGCGTGGTTCACACAATGCTCCAGTTTTCGGATTCGTCCTACGAATCCATACCTCCTTCGCATCCCAAACTTGGTATTCTGCGGAAATTGAAAGCCAAGAATTCGAACATCGATTGGTTCACTTCCCCCGACTTGTGCATTCCTTCAATTGAAAATGAGACCGTCGTGAGCCGGACGACATTTTTGCCACAAGCCACCGACACGAATTTGTTGGAGGCGTTACGAGACTCGGAGATAGAAAGTTTGGTCGAGAATCAAGAATTTGTGGTACTGGGATATGGACCGACCGTTCAAGCCGTTTGCAATTTGTTGGGTGATGTGATCGGGGCTCCCAACGTTCGAATTCTGCAGGAGTGCGTTCGAGACGAAAATTCACAACGCTGTCGAGCCTTTTTAGATCATGGCTTGCTGTTTCGGGAAGAAGTTGCCTCCCTAGTCGACTTTTTGGAATGTAAGTGAGACTTGAAGCGACAAAAAATATTTCGTGAAGATTCGTTATCGACACGTTCCGAGTCCATTTGACTCTGGTGGATGAAGATGGTACTTAAGATCGCTTCTCATTCTTATGAGTGACCTCCCGAAAACCAATTTTCTTAGCCATGGATTTACTGCAGGAAAGAATCACTGACTTGCCTTCATCACGAAAGTCCCAACCGCCCGTGGTTCAAAAATATGTGTGCGATTGTGAACGAGGAGGACATTTGTCATTGTTTATGTTCTATTTGATACGCGACCACGGATACGTGAAATGGCCACGGCAGCCATGGTTCCAGGATATTACCAAGCAGGGCAAACAGTATTGGTGTCCTTTGGGTCGACGAATTGTAGACTTGTGTAATGAACCCCAGTTTGGTTCATCGACGCGATTCTTTCTGAAAGGGCGCAAATGGCTGGACGAAAAAGACTTGCTACATTCTCTAGTTCCCGAGTTGATGCCTCCCACGTTTCAAAACCTGGAAGACGCCCAAACATACTGTGATAGCATTCAAAAAAGGGATGGCTGCGTTGATGATCTCGTTTGGTTTCTCAAAAAGGTCGATCAAAACGGTGGTCGAGCGGTACAAGTATGCCGCGGGCTGCCCACTTCACCAATACAATCCGACGAGCAACTGCAAGTGCACGTTCCACGACCATTGTTGTTTGAGATATCGAAAATTGTCAACGGCGAAGAAATACTGAGCTCTCACAAGTGTCACGTTAAGACCTATCAATGGATCGGCTGCACGGCAGATGACACAACGAACGAAATTTCTTGGCAAATGTACATGCATGGTTTGTATTATCTAGCCACGGCAGACAAACCATTCGATCCGAGCGATTTGTCGGATGAAGTACAGATATCAACGATGAGAAGGCATCGACTCTACGCCGACCATCCGTGGCGTGTTCGATGGAACCTCACCCAGAAATGCGAGTCGAAGATGGAAACGATACTGCGACGGGCCATCGAACGGGGCAAGTTGCGGTGCGAAGCGCCGTCGTTGGAACGGACAGCGAGCGACCGGCGGGGCAGCACTCCAATTCGAAATCATCACCGCGGATTGGATGCTGGACGAAGACGGAAACATGTTTCTGATCGAGTGCAACGGCACGCCGGTGCTCTACGATCCCATGATATCGCAACCATTGACCACAAGAGGGCTGAGGCTCTACGATGGTTTGTACAAAGCGAACCCTACGGAAGCCGTTGTGAATGACACCGGCATTCTCAGGGACGCGCTTTGGTTGGCACTGAAGGGAGAGCTGCCTAAGAAAACTCTGTGGAAACATATTGCTACTATACCCAGCCCGTAACTTCTAGATGCTTTCGTGGACTGCTTTACTTGTACTTTTCGACGGATCGTTCGGTTTCGAAACATGCGAACCCTTCGCAATTTTAGGCAGCGAAGGGTCTGCTTTTTTTTTTCACAAAAAAGACAGAACAGACCAATTCTGACATGTAGTGGATACAATAAACTTCAGCGGAGAAAACAAAGGATTGCATGCTTCAGTTCCATCTCTGCACCATACAGTACGCGGAACCACTACGACCTTCGAGTCATCTATGCATTTTCAAAAATCGACTGATTGTTTATTGTTTGCTTGCCGCCTTTTTGCGTTCTTCGAGTTGGGCCTGTTGCTGCTTCTCGAGACGCTCGAGTTCTTCGCGCTTGGCCGCGGCAGCCCGGGCATCGTTTTCGGCGCGTTGTTGGTGGAGCATCCACTTCTTCTTCTGGTTCAGGGATTTTTGTTGGTAAATCCGCAGGGGGAAATCGATTTCCCTCAAGACCACTCGAATGTGCGAGAATTTGTGGTGCATGATACCGTGTCTGCGGGTCAGGCGTGCATCACAAACACGGTGGTCGTTCAGGATCGATAGGCAAAGGGCAAAGTGAGAAAGCACATTATTCGAGTCGTCGCTGTTTGTTTGTTTTGTTGCAAAGGTCGCGGCATCCGATTTCCGGGCCGGAGCGATCTCGGCACGACGAACGCAAAATCGGCGGCACTCCAGTCACTTACCGCCCCCGACCCATTGGCTTGATGCGTTTCAGCATGAGAGACCTCGTGGCAAAGCATTCCGCGACCTCGAGCTGGGAAATCTGGAGCCCGTCCCGAATGTCCGCGAGGTTGCTGGTGCGCTTGAGCACCTTGGCCACCAGGTCCGCGTTTTTCTTGTCGCAGAATTTGAGCTGCGTCAGGGCTTCCTCCAGCGTGAGACCCGCCGCCAATTGGCAGATCCGGTTCAGTTTCCACGGAGAGTGGCGAATGGCTTGCTGGCGCCCGACGTAGGTTCGGCAGTTGTTCAGGCGTCTCCGGACGACGCTCGGTTTCAGTTTGGGGAGCTTTCGCGTGTCCAGAATAACTCCGTATTGCTCGCCGGACTCGCTGTCGGTGAACATGGTTGGTGTGGTGGGGGACAAAACCCGGTCCGGCTGCTGCTGTTCGTTTTTTTGTCCGTTTTCGCTTCCCCCGTCGCTGTCGGTTCCGTTGTTGGACTCCGCGGTGGCATTCGAAGAGAATTGCCGTGCGATTCTCAACGTTGACAGAGATCCGGGTCAGATCGGAAAGTCCCACGGAATACCGATAGTCCCGTTGGCTGGAAGCAGCGATCGATCCGAAGCAACGACGGTGTTGTTGACTGTCTTCGCGGTCCGACGACGACGGGAAGCGAGCAGCGGATGTTGCGCTGCCTCCATGGGTTCCGGTCAACAATTGGATTCGTTTCGTCAAGAGGTTGCCCGACGACGAAAAGCGTCTGGTGATGTTGTTCATGTTTGTGCTATTTCTATGTTGATCGATGATCCGACGACTTTTCTTCTCTTGTCTGCTCTCTTCCGTCCGCCACAACTATTCATGCACCGTGAAAACTGATGATTCACGAGGATCCGAGAAGGATGATCGAAAACGAGGCTGGTAACCTTTTGGTAAACCTTACCTTACCAGCGCTCCCTTACTCGTAACCTTACTCGTACCGGTACGTAACCTTACTCCTAGTTTCACCAACTTATTTTGAGGTGGACAATCAATGGGATAACAAATCAGAGATGAGACGGAGGTGGATCGAAATGCCATCCCCCAAATTGAAATAGGGTTCAAAAAGGTTTTGTCCCAATCAATCAAAATCTCTACCAATCAATCTCAACAAACATTCTCTCTCAATCAATCAATCATCAAAAAAAAAATCAGTCACAATGCCATCCTGTACCGGTACCGGTATCAGTACACGGACCTTTTACTCGAACAATTATGACCCCAGAGTACGAGTACGAGTACGATCAAGTCTTACGTACTAAAACATTGATACAAGTAATTTACCGATAATACATGAAGTTTGATACTGATAGTTCAAGTTTCGGGATTGATACTCAGTAACCTTACCTGGTACCGACGCGGGATGTCTTTGTAATGAAAAACCTTCGTGCTTTGCCGATTTTCCGATTTCTACCCATTTTTGGAGAAAGGCTTATCTCTTTATTTTTCCATTACTGCCCTAAGTTTCATTCCATTCTTTTGATGCACTAATAGTTTCTGCGTAGTAATATTTTTTTGAATGATTTTTCGCTGTGGTCGTAAGGTTACTTACACCAACATGAGGAACCCCGTAATTTTCTTACGCAAAAATTGATCAGGCGGCAAAGGCTGGCATAAGAGAACCCTGTAAACTGTAAACAGTGAACACCATCCTCACTTTGTTATTATTATTACTACGCAGTCCGTGCTTCTTGGGTTTTTTTTTTTTTCGATTCGGGAAAGAGCAAGAAGTAACTTAACCAATCGGGATTAATTACCGTTACTGACCGAAAAGCCAACAACTCGTACTCGTATTCATCTCACAAACCCCAACACAAATACTGTAGCTACACCTACAAGGTTGGGAACTGCACAACGATCCAACCTGAGTGTGACGATGCTTGAATCACACTCACGGACCGATTATGGACACGAGACATCGTCCTATTACGGCGGCAATGAATTCCATGCTTTCGGAGCCAGAGAGCTGCGTCCAGAGGATCGATCGGCATCGACCCCTTCGCTCTCGAGGTATGCTCCTCTCTTTTGTCTGCAGGTTTTCACGTCGCTGCTGTCTTTGTTCGCTACCGTCGTGGTGGTTCGCATATCGTTTCCAAAGCTGGAATCGGCGTATCAGCGGACGGTCTTCTTCCTCAACATTGCACTGGTGATCAATTCGATGTTTCTCGGGCTGCACCCTTTGCTGGTCGATTACAGCAGCAGCAGCAGCAGCAACGATTCGGTCTCTTGGGCGTTCGGGAATCCGGCCACCTGCTCGATGGTCGGGTTTTTCCTGGCGTTTGGGGCTCTCGCGGTGTCCCTGTACCACACCGCTCTGGCCTTTTACTTTTACTCCAGCATCCAAACCATCCGCGACGCGCACCACCACGAGAGTCGCCGGAGCGACGGAAAAAAGGACGCGGAGTCGGCGTCCTCGGAGACATCGTCGGAAGAGAAACTCTGTCCGGGATCCGAGATACTGGCAAACGCGATTTGTCTGATCGTTTCGGTGGCGATTTCCGGGGTCGCCGCGGGCCTGGACTCCTTTGGGTACGATCCGAGCATTGGTGTCTGCGCGTTCCGCGGATCTCCCAACGGCGACGGAGATGGGGTGTGGTTGGTGCTCCGGGATCTGTTTCGATGGACCCTCGTCACCAGTGGTGCAATAACCGTGCTGGTGACCTTGATCATACGATTCCGAGTCGCCCTCTACCAGAAGACAGAACGGAACGCCGAGCAACCCGGCGATGCCGGTAGCGAAAACAAAAATTCCAGTCCCAACAATGACGGCAGCAACAACAGCAACAATAGCAGCAGCAGTGTGACCGATCCGGACGCTCAATTCGATCGGGAACAAAAACAAATAGTTGGACAAAAGCTCAGGGCCATTTCGGCGCAGTGTTCCTACTACACGATCTCTTATTTGAGTTCCTACGTTTGGTTCGTAACCCTGATGTTCTTATCGACAACCGATGGTGATGCCGGCAGAGACGACGACTTGCTGTATGCGTTCCAGATACTGACGGTGATCTTCTACCCTCTCTTGGGCTTCTCCAATTGCGTCATCTACGTTCGACCAAGGATGCAGATGCTGCGAATCATGTACCACCGGGATTCGTTTTTTCGTCGCACTCCGAGTCTCCATGTCCAAGGCCGGGGATCCGGAAGAAATCGAGGAGGTCCGAGCCAAGATCTACGGGAGCAACTATTCGAGGTCCAGAGGATTTACCCCGGAGGCGTTTGAGCCGTCCTTCGGTGACGAGGACGAGAACGAGGACGATGAGTATCCGTCGGGAGATCTGATGGTTCCCAGTGTGGTCCATTTCGACCCTTCCTGTGCTGTCTCGGTGAAATCTCTGGTCACCACCGGAGGAGAAACAGACGAGGAAAACAACGACGAACCTTCTTCCTGATCCGACCTGACCTGACCTGACAACACAATACAATCCAATCCAATCCACAAAAGGGCAGCCGCCGGAGAACTATTCCAAACCATTCCGATCGCTATCGACCTCTTGCGAGGGTCGCAATCGCGATTCAGACAGATTTGAATTCTTCAACATGGTGGCGGGTAAAATCGCGACCGGCGGAGTTTGTCGGTGTCCATATGGAGCCTTCCTCTGTTTTGGGGACAACCACGTGCGTCAGATCCACCGCACCCCCGGTGTTCCGGTCCACCAATCCGGGGTCCTCTTCTTCGTCTTCTTCTTCCCGACGAGTGGTCGACCGAGCGGAGGGCGACCGGTGGTTCCGTCTCAGAAACAGCAAGCCGGGAGAAACGAATCGGATGCCATTGGTTCCCAGGTGCTGGTACCATTGCACCGCTTCTCGGGCATCGTTGGCGCGGCGTTGCGAATATTCGGCGGCGTCGAGAGGATTCTCGTTGGTCAGCAGGAGTGCCCGGGCGGAGCCATTCGTATTGCCATTGCCATTGCCATTGCTTTCACCGTCGTCGCTTTCGCTTTCGCTTCCGCCCCACCAAACCGACAGGCGACGACCAAACTCCGGGCCGGGGTTCATGAATTCCGAGACCACCGCCAGGGTTGCCGAGGGGTCCTTCTCGTCCAGGACGCGGCGGGCCAACCGAACGAGGCTCTCGAAAAATTCCTCCCCGGTGGAACCGCCCGACGAAAACAAGCCGTACCGGGCGGAGATCGAGGGGTCTGAGACCGGCACGGGCAAAAAGGGGGGATTCGATACCAGGTGGGTCACGGACGATGCTTTGAGGAGCTCGGTCCACGGTTGGTCTGCAGAGGCCCGCTCTTGCGGCAGCAACGGCGATGACGGTGATGACGACGACGAGGATGACCCATGGCTGTTTTCGGAAAGGATTCTGCCAACCGGTGCATTGATGTTTCCGTGGATGAGCGTGGGCGCCTCGAAACCGTTCCATTCGAAATTGAGTTTGGTGAGCCGCAATGCCCGCCGGTTGATGTCGACGCACGTCACTCGTGGCGTTTGCGTCGTCGTCGCCGCCGTCGCCGTCGCCTTCTTTTCCGACGACGCTTTCGCCTTCGCCACGAGGCCCAGAGCCTGGATCCCGGAGCCGCATCCGACATCGAGAATGGTGTCGTGTTCCGTGACGCGTTCCAGGGACGACCAATGATCCACCAGCGCCCTGTTTGCCGAGAACGGTCATTCCAAGGGTCCGTGGCACGCGTGCATCATGAGTAAGAGTACACGTATTATATCGAGGATTTTAAAATAATCATACCGATAACAGTATTGCGATAGCAACGATTTTTTTGGTTTGCGCACTCGTCTTCTCGGCACTGTTGTTCGTTTCTTTCGGTCCAAACCAATAAAGAAACAAACAAACAAACAAACAAACAAGATTGCAGCTCGCTCTCGCAAAACTTACAGGGAATCGGGTCCGATGTACATTACGGCACCGTGGTCGTGGTCCGGGTTGGTCCCATCGCTGTCGCTTTCACTGTCGCTGTTGCCATCCTCCGGCTTGCCACCCACATTCGTCCGGGAGAGCACGTTGGGATGGAGGTCCGTCGCAAAATACAGAGTCTCCTCCCCGATCGCTACCGGGAACACGTGGGCGTACGGAACGAACCAATCGTCTCCGTCGCTGTCTCCGTCGCTGTCATTGGATGTCGCTGTCGCTGTCGCTGTCGCGGTTCGGAAGGCGAGCCCCAGCGTCTCGGCGAGCCGGACGAATTCGCCGCCCATTAGCTCGACGCAAGTCTCGGTGGGAAGGCAGACCGCCAGGAGGAACAATTGGACGCAGGCACCGAGCGGAGAGGTCGGGAGCGGGGGGGCCCTCGTTCCGGCCCTTAGGGCCCGCAGATAGAGCGGGGCGGAAGGAATTTCTGGCGCGATCGAGTCGGTCGTTGTCGACGGCGGCGGTGTTGTGGTTGTGGTTGTCCTTGTCCTTGTCCTTGTCGTTTTCGTTGCTGTCAAAGACAAACCTCGCAACGGCCTCGCCGGAAAACCCGAAGGACTCCCGAAGGAATCGAACGGCCTCCGCGCGCTCTCGGAGCGTTCCGCCCCTCCCGAGGCGATCGTGTTTGTTTGCGGCGTCCGGATCGGCGGCGATTCGGGTGGCCGCCGTCGCGTCGGCCGGATTCCGCTCCAGGATGCTTCGGTAGAGGTCCTCCGAGGCCCTCGAAGCGGGCGTTGACGTCGATGTTGACGTCGAAGTCGTTGATGTCGTCGGTGTTTGTCCCTCCAGGGCCCGGACCCTGCGGGCCTCGGCGTACAGGGAATCCAGCGACGGCGACGGCGACGGCGACGGCGACTGCGACTGCGACTGCGACGGCGACTGCGACTGCGACTGCGACTGCGACGGCGACTGCGACTGCGACTGCGAGAGCGCGTGAGCAAGCGAAGGATGTTTGGATGAGAGGGTGGTGGATCCGATGGCCGCGAGAAACAGGAAGAATGTTGTTGGCGGAAGCAGCAACACCGTCAACAACGATGGTCGAGAGACTGTCATCACGCCAACCAAATGCGAAGCACGGTGCGGTATTGGATTGAATTGAATTGAATTGAATTGAATTGAATTGAATTGTGAGAGACGGACCAAGGAACGAGAGGGCCGTTTCGAGTTTCGATGAGAGAATTAGGATTATTCATCGGTAATTCATCGTACGCACGATACGACGAGGAATCGTAAGTTACGGTAGCTAATCTTACTACGGTACCTACCGTGCCGTAAATAAATAAATAGAGCGGTCAAGAGAATGAATGAATCAATTCAATCAATCAATCAAAATCAACAATCCGACGAACACTTTCCGCGCCGAAGTTGCCGAACGCAATCGAGGATCCGTTGGTGGTGTTCATGTTGTGATGTCCGAGGAGGGCATAAACAACATACCAGTCATTGCGTACGAGTAGGAACGTACGTGTACCTGGTACCGTACATTGTAGAACTTCAAATTCAAACTGTACGTACGAGTAGGTAGTACGTACTCGTACCCTACCCAGAGGATTTTTTGAGGACGCCGATCAAAATTGTATCCCCCAAAGTGAAAACAATCTGTCGTTCTTATTTTAAAATACTGTATTAGGGGGAAGATGAAAAACACCAAGATTTTGCTGTTTTTGTCTCCGCTCTCTGATCAAAAAATCACATCAAACGTTCGATAAAAATAGAAAAAAAAATCATGGTCATTTTGGGTCCCTGCGGTACAGTACGGGTACTACAGCCACTGTAGAGCATAGTCCTGGTAACTTACCGTAGTAGGACGGCCATTCTTGGTTCCGGCAGGAGTATTAGAGGAGTTCGTACCGGTACCGGTAATTACAAGTATTATTGGATCATTGCACCGCAACTCGTACCGATCGCGGCATCGGAGGACCATTGTATCGTCCGCCTTGCCGGAAAACCGTTTGAGTTGGATAGAATCGATCCCTCCATCCATCCCTCCATCCATCCATCCCGCAATCGACCGAATCCATCCATCGGATCGACCCGACGAACGAAAAGGCCATTTGTTTGGTCTCTGCCGCAAGTTAGTTAGTTAGTGAGTGAGCGAGCGAGCGAGTGAGTGAGTTAATTGATTAGCTCCGACTCCCCACGCACCCCGCACTCGCCATTGATACGGTAATTCACGGGGCAAACGCCGGTTGGGTTTGGATTTGATTTTTGGGTCGACGATTGCACCGCTTCGCTTCGCTTCTCTCCGGATAGTCTCCCTCCACTGTTTCCATGTCCATGTCACTGTCGTCGCCGATGCTTTCGTCCCGGGCTCCGGGAGAGGTCCATCCCGGGACGTCTTCGTCGTCTGCGATGCCGTCGCCGATGCCCTTGTCGTCGTCCTCTTCCGCTGCCGCTCTGGCAACCTTTCGCCTCCCCACCCGGGAGGAACGAAATCGCGCCGCGATGGAAGCCGAGGAATGCCTGGAGGCCGTGAACCGCGAGGGATTCCAATTGGACGGTTTCAATCTCCTGGGGGTGGTGGCCAATCCGCGATCGGGAGGTTCCGGATCGACGGCAACCACAACGACAGCGACAACGACAGCGACGACGTCGTCCCAAAGCGCGCCCATGGCGGAGACTCAACAACCACAACAATTGCAATTACAACAACAACAACAACAACAACAACAACCATCCTCCAACGTTCCCACCGCCAGAACTCCGCAATACGGATCCGTGTCGTCCGGTGATCCGCAACACCAACAGGGACTCTTTTCCGATGCCGTCCAGACCTTTGAATACACCCTGGCGCAGGTGGCCGAACAGATCGAATCCCTCAACGTCTATCTCGAGGAACTCTCGCGGCACTACCTCGGCGACGACGCGGACGAGTCCCTCTTTCTCGAGTACTACTACCGGAACGAGGAGGAGGACGCCAACAGCCCCGAGCACATGATGCGGGCCGACAACATCCCGAAGGAGCTGGTCAACCTCGAGCTGCACGACCTCCAGGCCTACCTGGAGGAGTGCGGGGTCCTGGCCCACACGCTCGTGGCGCAGGCCCTCGACACGAGGACCCTCAACGAGGAGGACGTCATCGACGAGGAAAAACTCCGGAGGCAGCTGGAGGACATTCCGGCCGTCTTTTACGACGAGGGATTCGATCTCACCGATGCCCGGACCTTTGCGGAATTGCTGCTGCGGCAGGACGGCGACGAGCTCGACGGCGACGAACGCGAAAACGAACACGACAATCCCGGAAAGAACGGAAGCAGCGATGCGACAAAGACGGCAACCACCAAAACGACATCCAACCACCTCAAAACGAAAGCGGCGAAAGCGGCGTCGACCCCCGGGGCCCGAAACTCGCTGTATCCAGCCCACCCACGAGCTGGTCCCGGTCCGGGAGCAAGACTTTTTGGCGGGGCACCTGGACAAGGTCGAGCTGGCCCTCCAGGAGCAGGTCCGACAGAAGTCGACGGCCTTTTTCCACGAAACCACGCGCTTCCGGCAGCTCCAATCGAGCATCGTCGACCTGCTGCAGCAGGTGCAGACGCTCCGGGTCTGCCTGCGACAGGCCCTGGGCGTCTACGAGCAGACCCGGGACGTTTCCGATCACCAGCGGAGGGACTACGAGATCCTGGTCGATCTGCTGGACGGGGCCGTGGAGCTGGTGCGGTGCAAGGCCTCCATCGGGGGATTGCTGTCGGCCAACGATCACCTGGGGGCGGCGCTGCAAATACAGTACGGGCGGCGATTGCTGAACGGGAGCGGTGGCAGTAGTAGTAGTGGCAGCATCAAGAAAAACAAAGCGAAACCGAAAACGGCAGCGATGCCGTTGCGACCAATGGCAACAAGAATGCGAGTGCCGAAAGCAGCAGCAGCAACAACACGGCGACAACGCTCGAGCTCCGGTTGCTGACGGCGCTCTCCTCTTGCGGTGATCAGTTCGCGCAGTACGAATCGCTGGTGGTCCAGAACCTCTCGGAGGAACTGGTGGAAGTCTTCTTCCACTGGCGACCCAGCGAGCGGGAACGGGTCCGGGAAACCATCGAGGCGCTGAGGATTTGCAACGCGCTCCGCAGGACGTCCGAGCTCTACCAGAGACGATTGCAGCAAATGATACGAATGACGGTCCGGACGACCATTGCCGAATTCATAGAGTCGTCGGCGTCGGCGGCGTCGTCTTCCCCGACGGCGTCGAAATCGGCATCGAACTCCAAGTCGTCGCCCACCAAACACAGCAAGAGCTCGGGGGGCGTCACCGGAATGACGTATCCGGCATTCTACAATTGCCTGCAGCTGTTGATCGAAGAAATCCAATCGATACTCACCATGGCACACAGAGTGGACGAGTTTTGTGCGTCGGAAGAAGTGTTGGGGGAACAGTCGTCGCAACCATCGCAACAATCCCAACAATCACAGCAGCAGCAACAACAACAACAGCTGCCGCAACGATGGACCCGGGAGGCCGTCGCCCAGGGGGCGGAACTCGCCACCAAATCGATCGCCGAGCTCCTGAGGCTCCGCAAGGAAGCCCATTCCGTCGTCTCGCTGGCGGAAATGAAACAGCTCTGGGACACCTGCATCGAATTCGCCGCCAAGATGGAGGGATATTGCGACCGAGCGACGCGGGCGGTGGGCCTCCGATCCACGCTGGCGGGCCAGGCCAGGGCCTTTCTGGATCGAACGCACGAATCCAACATGTCGGCGCTGGTCGCGGCGCTGGATTCCGAGCGGTGGTCGCAGTGCGAGGTGAGCAGCAGGGTTTGTTTGTTTTGTTTCGCTTGTTTGTTTGTTTGTTTTGGGTTTGCGGCGCGTTGTCCGGTTTGGGTTTGGGTTATGGTGTGACTTGTGTGGTGTGACTTGTGTTGTGTGTTCGGAGGCATTCCGTGCAGCAAGCAATCCGGAAATTGCATTGCGCATTCCATGCGTGCGAGTTTGCATTCTGGTTTTCCATCCGGTCGGGTAACTCATTTCATTCCTTATCGTGTCCGTGTCCGTGTCCGTGTGTTTGGATGATGAATCACAAAAGGTATCCAACGAGCGACAAGCAGCTCTCACGAGGTTGTGTACCGGACTCGCCACGGTTTCAACTCCTCTGCGAAATATCCAACAAAACGGAGGTGATGATTCGCAGGGCAAGGAGAAAAAGCCGGTAGCGGTTGTGGAAGGGGTGAATTACAAGGTCGTTTGGTCCTGTCTGTTGCTGGTCGAAATGATAATGACGAATCTGTCGTCTGCCGCCTACTTTCAGCAAATTCTTGCGACAAATGCGGTGACCAAGGTGGTGGAATTGATGAGACTCTTCAACGCACGAACGACAACACTCGTTCTGGGAGCGGGAGCCATCCATTCCGCGGCCAGGCTCAAATCCATCAACGCGAAGCATCTCTCCTATGTCACACAGTGTCTCGGAATGACGATATCGTTGTTGCCTCACATTCGTGCGGCTCTCATGGCTCAGCTCCCTCCGAAACAACACGCTCTTCTCACCGATCTGGACAGCATAAAAAACGAATACAAAGATCACAACGAGAAAGTTCTCAACAAGTTTGTGTCCATCATTGGCGGCATTGTGGAACACGGATTGGCGCCGCGAATCGCGGGCACGAATTTTGACCAGCGAGGCCAGAACCAACAACCGACACCGAACGATCGAGAGACAATCGAATGCTTTGTTTTCCTGGATGGCATTTCGACCAGCACACGAAAGTTGCACACAGTTCTGAACGCACTCCTGCCCCCGGATCATCTCCAGGATGTCTTTTCGCGCATATTCGCTCACCTCGACCAGCAGATGCCGGCTCTGTTTGTCGCCGCGGCTTCGACCGGGACGTTTTCGTTCCCGTCCACGGATATTGGAAAACACAGGTTGCTTTCAGAAGTTGCGCAAACCACCAAGACACTGAATGGTCTAAAGGGAGTACTTCCCTGGGATTTCACTGCGATCCATGTACTAGAGCGAAAGCTGGAATACAAGCTGCCAGAACCGACTCAACCAAGTGAAGATTCTACGGAGGAAGAAGGTGCGTCAGCGGAAGACGAGAGCGAAGAAACTGGTGCGACGGATGCCAAGGAGATCCAGGCACAAAATGTGGATGGGAGTGAAACGCCAACCGAGGCTGCCGATCCACAAGTAAATGGTGATAGTGCTCCGAATGCTGCAAGTGAGGAAGGAAACACGGAATCAGCGAAAGAAGACGACCCTCCTCCCAAAGCCGATGCCGCCGAAGAAAGCGGAAAAGAAACTGGCGCGACGGATGCCAAGGAGATCCAGGCACAAAATGTGGATGGGAATGACACGCCAACCGAGGCTGCCGATCCACAAGTAAATGGTGATAGTGCTCCGAATGCTGCAAGTGAGGAAGGAAACACGGAATCAGCGAAAGAAGACGACCCTCCTCCCAAAGCCGATGCCGCCGAAGAATGCGGAACCGTGAGCAATGGAGAACTTCCAACCTCAAACGGCAGCGAAAACATAGAATCCGCTGCTGCCGAAGCCAAAACGGATGAGTTGGTAAATGGAGAAGGTCGCCAGACTCAAGAAAACGGGTCCGAACCTATGGACAACGGGGTGCCCGATGCTAAGGAATAACGACAGAACTTCGAATCAATCACACCCCTATAGAGACCGGTTTTTCGTCCCCAGTCCAACAAAAGCCATGAGCGGTGCGAGTAACAATTTTCTAGCCTTCCTCGAAGCATTTATGTGTAGCGATAATCTCGTCGTCAGCACCAACAAAGACCGAGACATGGAAGGGGAAGCAAAAGCTCGTTTTCATCTAGTACATAGTTTAGCAGTTATATAGTGCTGAGTATTGTGCGAAGCCCTGGGAAACCAATGCCGTGTACCAGTACAAACCGGAATGCAGCCGATGAGCGCTTCCGGTTGGTTACTCATGGACCGGTCCTGCACCAGGAGATGGTAGCTGAACCAGGCTCACTCATTGTTTAAATCATGCCAGAGGGAGGGCGGGCACGCCGAAATGGTTGGCAACTTGAAGTACCTATCTCAAACAAAATATTTTGCCAAAACTAAACTGGTGTAATTTTCAACCGCAACAAAATATTATTTTTTTGTACTGTTATTTTTTTGATTTTGATTGAAATGGATGAGGAAGCAAACCAGGATCCTGACCAAAAAACCATGGAGCATCGAAACTAATGTGCCCACGGCGATCGTATTGGATTGACACTTTTCGTATTAGCATTACCTGTACGCTACGGTACGGTTCTAGGTGGATACCAGAGAGGAAATGAGTAAGTCTATCTACAAACTACAAACAAAAATGATTAGTTTACGTATGTTCAACATGTACTTGTACGAATACTCCTACTACTACATGATACCCAGTATCTTTCAACCTGGCACGATTATGGTAAAAAATCTAAAACAGTTTTCAAAGAATAACTTTCATTTTATCGCTGCGCGGAGTTCATGTTTCACATGTTTATAAAACAGTGAAGGGCAATTTTCACACGACCCGCATCGCCTGGCGTCGGCAAAGCATGTCACGCTGTTCAGAAAAAGAAACTCTTGAGTTAGGTAGAGTTACATACGGACCGGGGTTTGCCAGCTCGGATGAGCGATTGACTGTGGCACGACTCATACGGAATAATACGGCAAAAGCGTTGAGCCGTTTTGTGAAATGATAGAAGACGCCAAATTGTTTCCGATGAACGAAGGCGGTTGCATGCCTTTTTCACGATTTTTAACTGCTACCAACGCTCCTGTCGTTGATTTTGTGTACGAAGGGAACTACGAACGCATCTTTACCCATCGATCCTAGGCCGAAGCCTGAACCAGAAAAAGTTTTGCAACAGTCAACTCTGAACGAATATTAAAATCACATCTCCCTCTGTCTACTTGTACTCAACTCTGGTTGCAAACAACAAACAACCATCGTGCACAACCTGTGCAGCTTCCAATCTCTTTCGTTATGGATTGACGACTGATATTCACCTACGTGTACTTCGCAATTACTTCATTAACTTTTTTGTTGAAACGCTCTGAAACGGGACCGAGATCTTCACGAAAGTGGGAATAGAAGAACAAACGCAAGGATAAATAAACGAATTAGAAGCGGGACGATATATTGGAAGGCAAAGCAGAACATCGTGCTTGTAGATGATGGCGGTGAAAAATATGTTGAGGGTTGATACGAATTACAGAGATGAAGGAGAAACGGAAGATCAAGGGAACAATAAGCAGTTCTGCAAACCTTTCCGCCATTTCGAATATTCAACTAACATCACCCACGTATGGGATTCATCCCCATCAGTCCCCAACAGACCTCCAGAAAAACAAAAACAAACGACAGCAATCCCCATTGGGACGAACATATTACAGCAGTACCGCAGTAAGCGTCGCTTCCCAGGAATATTCCGCTCACACACGAAGTGGGCATAGCAGAGGTAGTCGCACAACGAGAGGTAGTAATGACAGCAACAAAAAGGTTGTGAGTTCCTTTTCCAGTCTGGCCACGCAATCGATTGGACAGGGGAAATACCAGCAGGCGATGGAATATTACCGATTGGCCCTCCAAGACTACACGAGGGATTCGACGAAAACCACGATCGTGGAGCTAGTAAATGCGGCGGCGACTTGTTTCAATCTGGGTGCACTCGCCAAGAAATTGCGCGAATATTCCAGGGCGGCAGAATACTTTACCCAAGCCCAAGACATATATTTACAGTCGAGAACAGTCATAGAGACCTATGTACGATCGGGAGGTGCCGGTGGACCTTTGTCGCCGTCGGCGTCGTCGGTATCTTCCTCTTCTGTGTCTACCTACTCCTCTCATGTTTGCTTGTTACAGCTCATTGTAGAAACTTTGCAAGCAAGAGCGCATTTGCATTACAAATATCAATCTCTGGTTGACGAGGCTGTGGAATGCCACGAAGAAGTTGTGGAATTACTGGAAGAAAACAACGCAACAATTGACACCCCTTCGAACCGGAGATCTAGGTTACCGCCTCTGGAACACGATGTAGTATATCATCGAATCCATTTTATCATCCTATCGCAACACGTGAGATGGCAGCTCCTGGTCACCTCCCTGCAGGCGTTGGGGAAGTTGTACATGGAAAAGGGAGAACTCGAGGATGCAATTGTTGCGTACCAAGACACGCTATCCATCCTTCAAAAGCTGAACGACCACAAAATCGAATCTACACTGCAGAGACAAGAAGAAATTTTGCAAATACTGCGAGCCCTTTCTGACTTTTATATGCAGAATCACTTTGACAGCAACGACGTGACGAAATTGGAGCGAGCCGCAATTTTGCACGAAGATTTGGAAAATTGGGAAAAAGCTTTGCAGTGTTGGGAACGAATATTACACTGTCAATCAAAGGAGTACGGAAACGAATCATTCGAAGTCTCGGTCGCTCTTGGGCAGCTGGCACGAGTGATGGTCCTTGAGGAAAATCTCGAGGGTGCTCTTGACCTATACCAAGCTACAGCAAATCTTTCCTTGAAGGTCAATCAGAAGAATAAGACCAATACAAGTCCGAGCTCCAAGTCAAAGGACGTTGTTTTTAGTATTCCGGAAGAAATCTTTTCGGGAATACTGGATATTTACAACGAGTTGGATCGCATCCCGGATGCAATTGATTGGCTGAAGGGTCTTCTTTCCAAGAGTGAACGTCGAGAGGATCAGGGAAGAATTCAATTGGAACTTGGAAAATTGTATCTTCACCAAGGGATGATTCATGCTGCATCCGATGCATTGTATCTGAGTTTGGAACTCTTTGATGGTGAAGATGAAAGTGCGTTTGAATTGCTTCGAAAAGTCCAATACTTAGGGGAATAGAGGCGAAGATGGAGACGTCGACGAGGAGAGAGCACAGCGTGCAGGTGTTGCATCCACTATTTCAAGAGATTTAGCCGATGGTCGTGATCTCGGTGGAGATTGTCTCACAGCCATCACTGAAGATGGCGAAAGTGCTTTTCTAACGGAAGGAACCAGTGTTTTCGAATCACTCGGGGCAGCTTTGAGTGGTGCTGGTGATGATAAGCTCGTCGATCAAAATGACGATGATGAAAGTGAAGACTTGAGTTTATTAATGGCAGATGCCGACAATGAAAATGGAGAGAACGTGCATCACGAGCGATTGAATTCAAAATCCGATGTCTCCCCAAACAAGTTAGAAGATAAAAATGAAGATCAACAAACATCACATGAAATCATAGACGAAAAGAAGGAAGAGGAAATCGGCCAAAGGTCCCTTGTGGAGGGAGTTCATAAAAATGATCCAGCTGGCAATGAACAAAACCAATTTTCGTTGGGATACACGTTCCCATCGGGTGAGGAATCAATTTCATCGATTGATGGCTCCCCTTCCAAACAGCCCAAGTCCATCAATGCGGAAGCCAAACGTGGCAATGAAACTTATCCCGAAACAATCGATGATCCTGACTTAGCAATAGCGTCGAGCAATTCATCATCAAACGTTGAAGTCGAACCGATTGGACCGAGTCAAAATGACACCGACAAAATTGAAGTGAAGAATGCGCAGTCCGATATTGATTCAATAAAGAAGGTCGAAGAGATGGAACAGCGCACCCAACAGCTGTCCCCCCTTGGATCTCAAGAGAGTCCAATCATAACTCAAAATGGAACAGGTGAATCAAACGATACGCCAGTTTCGAAGAGCAGTGCTAATTCTCGAACTGCTTTACTCAAACCAACAGGAAAACCCGCAATGGATGGATCAATCAATCTACCAAATATCACTTCATCTCCAAAACATCCAACGAATGAAAAGACTTCAAGAGGTAGGAGAGGATACAAGGAAATGAACAAGTCTGAGAAACAGCCTGCGAAAACGGGGAAAAGCCGAATCGTAAAGGCATTGTCAAATCCATTTCGAAGGTCACGAAGTAAGAGCAGATCCGCAGCTGGAAATCCGCTTGTTCCCCTTGATGAAGACAAAGAGGTTCGTCAATCGATGCCGACGAAAAAGCCTCAGAAAGAAAATATTGATGACGGATCATGCAACTCAAAAGAAGCCCCAATATCATACATCGACTTTCGAAATAATTCTGACGATGATCGGTCGTTAGTTTCGCAACTCACTTTTAAAGAATACGAGCTGCTTTCGAAAAAGAAAGAGCAGCAAAGCGAGAATGGCAATTGGTGGTGGGGAGGCACAGCTGAAGGATTCGAGGGGTGGTTTCCCTCAAATTACGTCAACCAGGCTGTTGAAGCTGCTGAGGGCTTTCTATCGGCTAAAGCTATCCATGATAAGGTGAAATCACGCCCGCTAGATTTTGATTCAGACGAGGAATCAGAAGAACCCGATGATGAAGATTCCCTTTTGAAAGATTCCTTCTCAAAAGAGTCTAAGACCGAGAGGAAAGGTGATTGTTCAAATAAAGCGAAGTCAACAAAACACTTGGAAATATCATCACAGTCGCGCAATCTATCGTTTGGATCTTCCGGAGCACAGGACGCGAACGAGTCCAATCCTGGAAGTAACAAAACTCAGTCTCTTGAAACTCGCATACATGAGAAGAAACTTCAGATAGAAGGTTTGCGAAAGAGAAATGGCCAAGAAGATATAGAGGTGGCCATGTTGCTCTTTGATCTGGCCGAACTGTATATAAAGAGAAAAGCTTCTGCCGACGCTATGCTATACTGCCGACAAGCTTTCAGAATCCAGAAATCCACTCTGCATCTACCGGAAGCATGCAAATCACTGAGTTTTATGGCAGATGTACACTGCCGCGAAGGTCGATACAAGGAAGCTCTTTCGTGCCATTATGAAGCTCGACAAATTTTAGAGTCTCTCTATGGTTATTTTGACGAAGAAATTGCCAAAAACCTGAACCAATGCGGAAATATTTTAGCTCATAAGGGTGAATTCGACCTGGCAATGGATAAGCACAAAGAAGCTCTAAGCATTCTGAAGGAATGCTGTGGCGAAAATGTGAGAAATCCCCTCGTTTCCGACACTTTGATACAGATTGGAGCTGTGTACTACAAGGAACGTAATTCCTTGGCGAATATTCAATCGAAGCAAAATGATGGCTACAAAACATTCATCGAAGGCGGTATGTTGGAGGTTATAGGCCGTGCTCACGAAGATAGAGGGTCGTACAGAGTAGCAATCGCCTTTTTTGAAGAGAAACTGCACTTTTTGAACAATGTCGAGAATTCTAACAACCTTGAAGACATCGCTGAAACTCTAAATAGCCTTGGAATGCTTCGGTGTCGCGCTGGCATGTACCTGGAGGCAATTGACAACTATGATAGAGCATTAGGCACCCAAATGAAATTAGGGTGCGACGATGTCCAGCTTGCCATGGCCAGAGTATTGGCCGGTAGTGTCCAATACTCCCTCGGTCACTTCAACAAAGCGCTAAAACTCTTTCAAGATGCGCTCGAGACTTTGCGCGAAGTAGGACTCGAGCAGGAAACTGTCGCTGCCACACTTTTTCACATCGGTACTGTTCAAGCTGCCCTCTGCAATTACGATGAAGCCATGTCGAATCTTACTGATGCCTTGGGTATACAGAAGAAATTACTTGGCACAGAACATCCAGCAACTTTCCGCACGAGAAGAGAAATTGGAAACTTATACGCAGTCTATGATTCAGAATTAGAATCTGCGTTTGAAGAATTCCACGATATCATCGAAGCGCAGAAACGTATGCACGGAGAGAGGCATCCTTGTGTCGCAGAAACCCTACATAGTATTGGATGTGCACAGGCAAGGAAGGGAGATTCGTCGGATGCGCTTCGCACTCTCGAAGATTGCTATAATATGAGGCTACCATTTCTCGGAATGGATCATCCACAACAAGCCGCTACCCTTCATGAAATTGCTAAAATCCAGCTGAAGAGAGGCCGGTTGAAGAAAGCACTTCATATCATCGATGCGTCTTTGAATATTAGAGTTGAATCACTCAGTGAGCATCACATTGATGTGGCGCTAACAATGGCAACAAAAGCGAGCTGCCTTGTTGCAAAAGGTAACTTCGTAGATGCGAACAAACTTTTCATGGAAGCACTTCCAATTGCCAAAACAGCTGTTGGTGAGTCGCACCCATCAGTTGCATGGATTCAAGTGCAGATAGGGGTCATGCACCTTCGGAAGTGTGATTTCGAGAGTGCGGCAAGTGCAGTGAAGAATGCTATTTCGATCTATCGGCAATCGTATTTAGACGAGGATCACCCAGGAATCAAGGAAGCAACCGATGAGCTCGAAAGAATAGAGAGAGCTGAGATGCTTTGCGTGTGATGGAACTTGAGAAATAGTTTACAACTTCAACCTCGTTAAAGGTATTCATTCCTGTAGATTAATTAGTTCAAAAATGATCAACTTTTCAACTTCTCCGTGTTTTGTTGATCGCAATCAGAAGAAAGTAAGTGTATGCCTTGATCATAAATGAAATTTGAATGCCATAAGGGACGAGAGCAAATCGTGTTCGGTAGGAATATTCCCGATTTTGCAGGATACAGTTGAAAATGATGTGAAATAGAGATATTCCTTCACACCATACTAGATGATGAAACATAACAGTGAATTACTCTTCCAATGTGTTGAAGTCTCAATTGTATGGTTGCGTTTAATGGATCAAAATTTCGAAATTTGGCGACGAAACCACTAACTACCGGGAGCTAAAGCTATGAGTGTAAGTCACTGATTTCAACAGGAGTTGTTGCAAACAGTCAGTTTATAGTGTTTGTGAACAGGTTGTAACTTTCGTTGAGGAGGTTTCCATTACTGGGAGGAGGTATTTGGTCAGATAGTGAGGCAACAATCTGTCACTCCCATGTGATCCATTTTAATTTATCACGGGAACCTTACTACCTTGTAATGAGAAACCAAAGCGTTCCGCAATGTGATCAGGGTTGAACTGCTGCTCGATAGTGCTTCAGTCAACAAACTGTCTACGAACAACACGATGCGCGAGTAAAACGACGTCTGACCGTCGCATCCGTATTCCTCCCAACCAATCCTGTCATCTTATTCGTATCTCAACAATCTCCCTCAGACCGCCTTCATCCGCATCGAATTCGTCGTGTTGCGGAATTCAGAAAAAAATTAGATCGGGACGTCTCACTCTCGGCACGCAAACCCAGCACCCAGTTCCAACAGATTCTACAAGTTGAATAAGAAAACTTGCAATCTCTTCCATTTCGGGCAAAGCTAGGACGCATTCCAATTCGAATCAGTTTCATTCCGTCGGGGTTTCAATAAGAAAAATGGCGAAAAAGAAACCGCACGCCTCCTTACAGGGCAAGAAGCCCATCAATACCGCAAAGAAGAAAACGGTCGTAATGAGAAATCCGAGCCACATTGGAAACCGTTTGAAAAGAAGCGAGGTATACGGAAAATACCTGGAGCAAAAGCGCGAAGAAAAGAAGCGGAAACGTTTGCAAAGAAACAAAGAAGCCGAGGCTCTGGGGGAAGACAAAGATGGAGGAAAACAAAAAGCAGTCCCAAAGACCATTGACAATACTCGAGAATTGGAACCTACGATGGTGATGAATGATCCCGAGGTTGTCGCGGATGAAGCCGACGATGAATTTGCGCGATATTTCAGGTCCGATTCTCCTCCGAAAGTCCTGGTAACGACCCGTCCCAGGCCTTCGAAACGGTTGTTCTTTTTCATCGCCGACCTGCAGCGGCTCATTCCCAAGCTGCATTTCTACCCGAGGCAAAAGTTTTCTCTGAAAGAGATTTGTCACTTTGCTTCCAACCGTGACTTTACACACGTCATTGTTTTATCGGAGAACGAAAAACACTGCAACGGCATGACCATCTCGCACGTTGGAAAAATCGACAAGGAGACACTCGGACCAACCGCATTTTTCAAGGTATCGAACGTTATCACTTCACAGAATATTCCAAATCACGGAGCTTCCACATCTCACATTCCAGAATTAAATCTCCACGGATTCGGCACCCGCCTGGGTCATCGAGTTGGCCGCTTACTTGGCAGTTTATTCCCTCACGATGCCGAGTTTCAGGGTCGGCAAGTCGTTACCTTCCACAATCAACGTGATTACATATTTGTTCGTCACCATCGTTATGTATTCGAAGAGAAAAAGAAAAGTATGCAACAGAAGAAGTCGTCGTCCTCGGAAAAGGACGAACCGGAAAAGCCTTTGGGGGTGAAGGATCGTGTTAGGGCGCGTCTACAAGAGCTCGGTCCTAGATTTACACTGAAACTACGTTGGATTCAATCTGGTGCCTTCGACACACAGTTTGGCGAGTATGAATGGATCCACAAGCGGAAAGAGATGGATACCACTCGCAGACGGTTTCATTTATAATCTTGAAGCCATAAGTTTAGACTATTTTCCTACGCTTGTGAACTTTCTTTATTCTTAATTGTATTTGAGTGAGTCCTTGTACAATATTCAGTAGGGTTGAAATTTCGGTTTTAAATATTTGAATATGCACAAAAAACGCGTTCGACCATTGATTTACATCAATCTGCTCCACGTTGTTCATTTCTCGGCGGTGCCACGTTGGACTGATGTGATTCGGTCTCCCAAACTTAGAGCAATTCCCTGTGTCTTGGAGCGGATGCGGATGTACCCAGCTAGTTTGCCATCGTTGTCTTCCTTCTTCTCTACTGATACGTTCACCAAAGCATCCTCGCCGAACACACTGAGTTTCATCATTGGAGAGGGGAAAAAAGAGAAAAGTGAGGGAGACGGTTCAAGTCAAACTGAAATGTATCGCTCGTCTGATATCAAAATAAAGTGAATGCATTCATCAAAATGAAGCGCTGAATTTTGATCGTCCAAAGATTGATCGATACGAGATAGGGACGCCTTGTCGGCGTTCTTTCTCGAGTTGTAATATACCCCGATATTAACGGACACCAAGCAGTAAATACGCAATAGGCATCCAACACGAAACCGGGAAGGAAGAATGACATGCGCAAATGAATGCATCAAACAAGTTTGAGAACATACCTTCTAGCGTAGAGATTGGCAGCCAAAAATGTCGATTTGTTGTCTGAAGGACGATCGGTCAAACACTTCATTTTCGTTGATTCCACAATGTGATCGAGGAATTCACTCAACGAAGTAATACTTGTTGCAATGGCAACCTTGTTTTCCCATTCAAACTCTGCCCACATGCTGCGGAACATTTCGTCACTGCAGGTTGCTGGGCGGATGTAATCCATGATATCCATATGAATATCATTGAGGTTGATCAATTTCTGCTCCTGCGTGGCCATGTCAGTGTAAACAATTGTTCCGAAGATATGACCAGTTTCCGTACTCGAAACCTTGATCGACGCACGAATAGTTGTTTGATCGAGGGGGCCAATAGTATGAGCTTGAGGTCGCTCGACAATTTTCATGTCTCCCATTGTAGAAAGCTCTACGGTCAAATTCGCCAAGGTATTTGGGGTGCGGTTGATGATGAGAATCTTCAACACAATGTCATAGTCGTGGACAGTCACGGAAGCTTCCGCATACACAGGATCAGCAAAACCAGTCAGCGGGTAGCAATGAGACAATTCCTCGGCCAGAGTGCTTGCCTTCTCGGAACCAGTGGCTCTGGCCAAATCACCTCCATCGTCCAAATCGACATCACCAGCATTCACCGCCATGCTCTTGAGCTGACGGAAGTGAATCAAGTCGTCTGCCTGTGTCACAGGAGCCTCCACTTCCTTCTTATTTTCTGGTAGGTCTTGGGCAATCTTGGCCAAATAATTCGAAAGCTGTTTCTTTCCGTCCTCCATGAGAACTGGTTTGAGCAAATCTCTCGTCTTTGCATCCAACAATACACGACAGCACATTGTGCATCGATCCTGGCAATCGGAACTCGAGGAACGCTGGGCCATGCTAACCGATGCGCCGCTTTCAGCCAGTTTGCAAATAGCGCAAAGAATGAGCACAGCTTTGGCTGTGCGAGGCTTGTCGACAGTGGGGAACAAAAGAACCAGCTTCGTCAAGCATGACGCCAGGGTTTCGGCAACAAACACATCGCCGTGGACCACAATCATCTTGCGCAGCTTTGGTGTCTTGTCTGTGTCTTCCACCGTCTTCGCTTGGGCATACGACGTTTGTGTGGCATATGTCCCATCTGCCAGTACAACATTCTTTGTCACTAGCTTTGGTGCGTCACTCTCGCCGGAAGGTTCTTCGCTTGGTTCTTCCACAACGAAAGGAGTGGAACCCACTTCCTTCACAATCTCGTCAAAAGTATCTTCGGCATCTTCCGGATTGGTGAACTCTCCGAGAATCCAGAGGGTGACGCACATGACCGGAGGAGAGGAGATGTCTTCCAACGATTCCAGTAGCTTTGGAACCAGTGTTTGACGGAGTGGGGGGTGCTCCTGAATAATAGCTCGCACAAAGGTAGCCACTTGCAACGACGTGCGGTCGGTGCTGGAGAGGAGTTCCATCAAAATTCCAACCACCGATTCGGCAATCTCCGGGAACTTTTTGGCGCAATCGTGAATGGATGCGACGAGCATGTGACGGACCGCAACACTCTTTTCGGAATCGTCCGAGAGCGACTTTTGCAATTCCCGCTTGAGCGTGGTGATGACCGAAGACACGTTGCGGGCATTGATCGATTCCATGGCAATTTCCAATACCTTTTGGCAAATATCGGGGTTGGGACTGGAGAGAGCTCTCAAAATGTCCATCAACAGTTCTTGAACAATCTTTCCGTGTTTGATTTGCAGGGCTTCCAATCGGTCCAAGACGATCAACTGAATGTTGTGGTCATTTTGGCCGTTGAGGAGGTTGGTGTAGGTGACGGCTGCGGCGCGAACGGCCGTGGGAGCATTGGAGAGACTGACCAAGGTCCAGGCGGCCTCGTAGCTCACGGCTGCCGAATTGCTGGAGAGCATCTGGAACAGGACGCGGACGAATCGAGACTTTTGGTTGGGATCCCGGCGACAGACTCTGCGGGTGAGTTCCAAGACGCACAAGCAGAATCCGTCTCCGAATTGGGTGATTCCCTCCTGGATGTGCTGTCCGAGAAATTCGAAGGCGAATTCTTCGTTTTCGTTGATGAGCATCAAAAAGGCATTGCGACGAGCGGCCATGTCCGTCTCGTTGGCCAAAAACTGAGCAATGAGCTCGGGACCGTCGGGGATCAAGTGATCGGCGTGCAACTTGGAGATGTGAAAGATGCAGATGGCGGCGCTCTTGCGGACATAGGAATGTCTGTGGGTCAGACAGGACTTGATCGAAGGAATCAGCGGACCCAGAATTTCCTCGTCCTTGACCTTGCACAGGAAGCGGAGCATACTCCCTCGGACGTATTCGTTGGCGTGGTTCAGATCATTCATTAGTGCATTGCAAACCAGAATCATTTCCGGAAGCAGTTTCCGAGGCACGGAGTTGCCCGCGGCTTGTTGCAAAAGCTCTTCCCCCGTGAGATCTTGGTATTTTGGCACGACTTCCCAGTACAACATCGTCAACTTTTTCAGTGGTTTGTCATCCGAGTTGATGCAAAAGCGGATGACCTGCATCAAGATGCGAGGCATAGTTTCACCGCCCAGCATTGCCATAATGGCGGCTTTGAGTGCATGTTTTTTCACCTGGGAAGCAAGTCGAAACAAGGAGTGACATTTCAATTTTATTGCAAAACAACAACACAATCAAATATACAATCGGTGGCGTCGTTAGCAACGCTTTTTGCTCCTTCGTCGACAAAAGGACTACCGACTTCGAGCAGTACCAATCGCAATAGCTGCATTTCCAGAAAAGATTTCGGGACTACGTTGTAGAATCCAACTGTCAACATCATTTGTTCTATTTTCTCTCGCCATGTCCAAACCACGTCCCCGTCATCCCGGCACAAATCACGTTCACGTTTACGACAACACGTACATTGTTATCGCTGCTCTCCAAGTTCTTGGCAATCTCGTCCTCCGAGGGCAAGCCTCCCGCGGTCACGTCGGACGCCAGCGTAAATGTACAGTATGATTCGATGCTGGAAGAAGGCATCTTGTCCTTTCACTTCAGTGATTTGATTTTATGTTGTGATCTGCTGTTTTATCGTTTATTGTACAGTAACCCTTTCGATGGGTTGGTCGTCTGATGCAGTTGTAAGAGTAATTTGCTATCAAAGCATCGGGTCATTTTATTGGCACGGGAAATCCTTTCAACGAGAGGAAAGGCGTTGTAAGTGAGGCTGAGTTTTTGTTTTTCAGCGCATGAGTGAGAAAGCGAATCCCCAAAGGTACTGATTTAGTCGTTATTTTTCTTTTGGAATAGTTTTTTTGATTGAATAAAAAAGGCTTTTTTCATTTACGTGCTCGTAATTACGTACAAGTATATTCTGACAATTTCATCTACTCCTATCCAACGATACAATCTAGTATCTACCGATTTAGACAAGGGGAGATTCAATATCGGCAATGGCTTTCACAAAGCCACGAATTGTATTGACTGTAAAATGTTTTAAAGATCGAGACATGTTTGTTGGATAAGTGACCTTCTTCATGACAAGGAGGGCGACAAGATTTTTTCGGCCGATCAATTCTTAGTACCTATACTGCTAGTAGTAGTCGCTGCAATCTGTAGATTTCAAGATTTGTAGTCTCTGAAACTTTTGTGCGGGGTACTATTGTAGAAACCTTACAAGGTGATTATAAAATACCACATGCACTTTGTCAACGTGTTGACAAGCCCACATCATACCGTGGTCCAAGTGTGACTGACCACATCGAGTTTCATCACGACATCTGCAAGGTGGCCTTTGTGATACTCTCCACAGCCAAAGGTATCATGGTCAGGGTCGTGACTCGTTCGGAGACGTATTCCTGCGCCTTTTCATTCATTCGGATTCTCTTTTCCAGTTCTTCCTTTGTGGCCGTCGACCATGCTGGCTGCGGCTTGGATGGATCACGCGACGAAGCCGACTGATCGTATTCGTCGTCGTCCAAATCGACCCAGATGGCTTTCGCACCGCACTTTGCGCTGGCACCGACATCGTTCGCCAAATCGTCACCGATGTGCACCCAGCACTGTTTCTCCGTGTCGATGGATTCGCCGCTGCTGCGTTTCTCGGACAACTCGCGGAAGCGGTTCAGGGCAACCTTGTAGATCCCCTCGCTGGGTTTGCGCAGCGGAAAGACGTCGTCGTCCTCGCCGCTCACACAAAAATCGAAATACTCCCGGATGGAATCCATCGAGAGGGGATTCCCTTTTCCGTTCGTGATGGCTCCGATGATCGCCTCGGGATGGTTGGTCTTCAACTGCCGAAGCATCGAAACGGTGTCGGGATAGAGATGTGTTTCGGCCGCCATGTGGCGGTGGTCTTCCCACAGATCGTAGGATCCAAACACGACCGAATCGGTGACATCTTCGCGTGGCAAAAATTTCTCGAGCTCGGTTCGAATGGCTCGCTTTCGCAATTCGGTGTAGGTGATGACCTTGTTCTCTTTCGACAGTTCGGTGCGTATCGCTTTCGTCGTTTTCAGGTACTCGTCTTGGGTCGTGTCGCACCCCAATTCTTTCATGTGTCGGAAGAGTGCTTTGTTGGCATCGGCGACGACCGGACCGACGGGGAAAATGGTATCATCCAGATCAAACGTAATGAGGTTGGCATTCAGTTTGCTGCGGTGGAAACTCCTGCCCGACAAGGCCCGGTTCTCGTTGGACACTGGGACGAAGCCAGCTATTTCATTGGCTAGTTGTGTCATCACATATATTTGTGCAAGAATTCTGCACAGCTTTGTTTTCGCCATGATCTATAAGGTTTTTTGAATTTTATTTTCCACTTCCTGAATGTGATGATTGCGGATACTTTTCATCCGAGCGGTGCGATTTTGCTACAACTTGCGTCTGTTGCCGTTTCAATTCGTACCTGTACGGTTTGTCGGAATGAGGAAATTAGAAATTGGATAATCGGAACATTTTTTTTCATCATCGTATTTTTTTCCCCACGACAACCATTTTCACAGAAAACCTCTCTCCACGTACTAGTACCCTACGAAGTGGTATGTAGTATGTACGTAACGTACGGTATGGTACCATGATGACCACAGACAACCATCGTACCGTAAGAAAAAAGTAAGTCTACAAGTAAGTTAAGGTTTACTGCATGCATTATTTCAGAAATCATTCGACCAAGAAGTCTCAAACAAAGGAACGCTGGAGACTACGACTAGGTAGTGTCATGACAACACAAGATAGAGCGCGAAGGGTGGTGGATATCATACAGCACAAAAATTGACTGCGTGAATGATTTTGTTGTTTGATCCGTTTGATGAGACTTGGTATTGATCAGCCTTCTTCTCAAACGAGATTGGCATCCGATATCGTCAGTAATTGTATTGCAGTACAGGTAATTACTCTCTCGTAAGAAAAACAGATACGAAATAATATATATTTCAGACTCTTGATGATTGCGAAAGGTCAGGCTCTCGCGTTGAATGAAATTAGAAATACAGAATTTTAGGTCTTTTTATTATTTGAGATAATCAGTTATCCGATCGTAATTCTGTCTTACTCCACTAAAATATACCAGGATTGCAATAAACTCCGAAGCGTTGAATTATTCCAGAACTTCGTGTGATATTTTACAATGAAATAAATTATAAGCAGGCACTTGAGTATAATGTTGTCATCATGAACTTTGTACCTTATTTTCTTTGTTGCCACTGAGATTTGTTGGCAATTCATATGGCTGGTCTTCCATCCCGATTTTTCTTCGCCCTAGCCGATGGCATGGTTATGTAATGTCCATATCTATGTCTCGCACCATGCGAGATCCCATGCAAAACGCCCATCATCCCCTTTTCCCTTTGACGTCAGGTGGAGTATGTTTTTCGATCTATCTTCAGATAGTATTTTGCTGATGCGACTGTGATTAATATGGGCAGAATGTGCGCTGAAACAAATGCATTACTTCCATATGCTTAAATCGAAGTGTTCATCATTGGTATGCTTTGCCTTGGGCATCTTTTTTTGGTTGTTGCCTCGTGTCATACCTCGCCTGTCATGGATCGAAGGGTTGCGAGCTCTTCATCTTTCAGTCTGATAGATTCCTCCAAGGCTTGCAGTTTCTTGTTCAATTCGAAACGTTTCTGCATTAGAAATTGCTTGTCTTCCCGGATGGACTCGATTTCCAATTGCATGCCGCCCAATGTAATCATCGACTTTAGTTTCAACATGGAATTGTCTTTTCGAATCCGGTTCAAGTCCTTTTGCAATTCTAGCAATCGGTGCTCTGCCGCTATCCGTTCTTCAGATTGGCGAACGAAATTCCTTGTCATCTCTGGATCTAAATCGCATTCGTTTCCAGTATCGTCAGCATCGGACTCGACGGCAGAGACTGGTGCTGTAGTGTAAATCGCATCGCCGTTGTCGCTTTCTTCCAACATGGTTGCGTTTTCCAGGCCTACAACCAAGTGTGGAAACAATGTCTATCGGCAAGGGAAGGTGGCACGTTGACAATCACTCAAGTTCATATCAATAGTCTTTTCGTACACAATAAGGGGATGGTGGTGACAGCTACAACCAGTAATCACAGCAAGATACTTTTTCGACGAAGTACTCGAAGCAATAGCTGTTACTTCTGACTTTGTCTTCCGAATTTTCAGCGTGTTTTAGAATGTTAAAATTTTACTGAATGAATCAATCAAACGTGGATGACACATTATTTCAACGGACCGGTTACAAATAAGCATGGCGACACAGAAAAAGACACATCCGGGTTTCTGGAACCCGGATATTAAGGAATATTCTTTTCGAGAAAAAGGCAAAAACGTTACTCTCTAATTTGGCATACTTTAGTCGTAATTAAACTTAAAAAATAAAACTTTCATCTGCGCGCACCAATTTTGTCGACATAAATAAAAAAAACATCCAAACACACCAATAACAGCACTTATCATGCATGACCCATTCGGTAACAAGAAAAATAAAGTTCTAATTGCACAATCAACGCGCATAGCATTTGTTTCATGTGCTTCAGTACAAAAACTCATGCTATTTTCAAATGGACGTATATCGACAAGTATCAGGAACTCAAGCAAAAGAAAGACATGTCTATATAGCTTAAATTGAGATCTTTCCAACGGTTACTGTAACATCGAATCGAGAATTTTGAATATTTGGGCCTGGAGGAACCCGGATGTGTCTTTTTCTGTGTCGCCATGCTTAAATAATAAATCAAAATCAAAATCCAAATCCAAACGGAATCAATCAATCATCAGGATTGTGAGCGAGCATGAGAATGATAAATATGTTAAATAACTGTCGAGTTGCTCGCGCGCGGTGTGAAATCTCCTGTAACCCAGGGGCTAGTTGTGTGTAATCAGAAGTAATCACCCTCTGCCCTATCCCTTAATCGTTCTGTACTTCTATAGCAGTATTTCGTACCCAACTTCAGGGGGCTAAACGAAACTCTTAACTCTCTACAATCTCTTAAAGGACTTCATATTTAGATTCAGCATAAAATTTTGGCCTAGAAAACACTTTGTCCCAGGTCCCTACTGTCAATATTCGATCCACCGGAGCTCCAGCAGCAGCAACAAGAGTGCGCAAAACACCAACAGCAGTATTTCCGGAAATATTGATATCACCATGGGAATTAATTTAAACGGAGTACTTCCTGTCCACCGATTCAAGATCCAAGTACATCATTCTCTTCCCCTATTAGAGAGCTACAATTGGAGCCATTTACGGATCGATTGCTCCAGAAATAAGTGAAATTCGAACTGTTTTTGTAATTCGGTGCCGTACCATCATGTCGAAACCGGCCGAAAATACCGATCATGACTCCCCAGCAACCACCGGGGCACCAAAAGAACCCCCAGCATCCACAGAAACTGAGGTTATTGATAGCCCAAGGATTAGGAACCTTGGGA
Source organism: Pseudo-nitzschia pungens (assembly GCA_037355855.1). Classification (NCBI taxonomy): domain Eukaryota; phylum Bacillariophyta; class Bacillariophyceae; order Bacillariales; family Bacillariaceae; genus Pseudo-nitzschia; species Pseudo-nitzschia pungens. The sequence goes on along the minus strand of CM074762.1, from coordinate 3,726,564 downwards.
ATCTTTTTAAGCGTTCATTGAGGTTTGATCAAGGGTATGATAGTGATGGCGCCAAGGGCCCCTTTTTCGATGCAATTATTGCTGAGGGGGATCAGTTTGAAGAAACTGGAGAAATTAACTTCGTCGACGAAGGAGCGAAAACAGGTCTCGTTGCTGTTGCTGACAGCAATCCGGATGGTGAAGAACAACATCATGCTGGTGGTGGTGGTGGCATACTACCACCCCCGGCACCAACAGGAGGAGGAGCTTCGGACGCCGGCGACAACAAAGAAAAAGAGAAGGATGGAACTGCTGCTGTGGTGGAAGAAAAAGACGCCGCTGCTGTCAGCAAAGAAAACGACAAGCCTCCTCCTGTTAATTTAGAAATGCAAACAGTCCTATGGCTCAAGGAAGAACTGAAACTTCGATGCCAATCAACCTCTGGAAAGAAGAGTGATCTTATCGATCGATTGAAGAAGGCAATAGACAGGAAGATACGTCGATTCGATACAGTGGAGGAAGCAAGAACAACGACGAGCGATAGCAAACGACCAGCAAGAAGTGGACGTCCAAGGAAGAACAAGAACAACAAGGAACCATCTAGTAGAAGAAGCAGAAACTTGATGCGATTGTTCCCTGATACTGTATTCTGGCGAGAGCTTCACCCTGAAGGCACAGTGGTGGAGGAGCCAGCAAACCCTTCTTTTACAATTGCAAGAGCTCCAACTGTACCAGAAGTGGACGCGAGACTTGCTCCTCCCCCCAAGAAATACAACTATGCGGAGATCTTTGATATCCCTGAGTTCAAAGGAGTGAAGACAGAGCCTGACTTGGACCGTCGTGGTAAAATCAGGAAGGGTCCAGACGGGGAGCCCCTCATGACACGGTCAGTACGGGAGAAAGGCTGTTGCGATCCAGCGTTCAAGGAGAAACACAAGCTATCAGTTCATTCCCCACCATGGCAGTTTGCTGACGTCTTTCTTCCATTGAATTCGGATGCAAAGGACAAGCAACACTTCAGTTTTGAATCGATGCGGCACTGGACAAACGTCAAAGCCTCTCTTGCTGCTGCTGGCGAGAAGATCTACCCTGAGTTTGTTCCATTTGAGACTGTGGAGTTGCGGCAATTCTTTGGATTGTATGTGTTACACGGACTTGTTCCAACAGCTCGTGTTGAATACAAGTTGCGATCGACAAGGAATGACAGAATTGCGGGGAACGACTTCGTCTATCAAGCGATGAGCCGGAGCTTCAGCAATCCGCAGAAACGGCACAAGCACTTCAAGGCATTTCTTGCTTGCCAAGATCCTCGCATTGATGTTCCTTCGCGTAGGGATTTCCCCAACTGGAAGGTCCGCCCTCTACTCAAGTGGATTAATTGGCGGTGTCCCCAGGCTTGGATGCTGGCTCGTCAAATAGCAGTGGATGAGATGACCATGCGCTTCAAGGGTGTCCACCAAGACAAGCGACGGATCACGTACAAGAAGGAGGGTGATGGATTTCAAGCTGACGCCCTCTGTGATAATGGATACTGTTACCAAGTCTACATGAGGAACGATCCTGCCCCTAAAAAGTACTTGGACTGGAATCTGTCTCCGCTGCATGCCCGTACGATGGCTCTGTTTGATTCCTTGAAGGACGAGCACCACCATGTGGGGATGGACAACCTGTACAACTCAGTACTGTTCTGCAAGGCAGCGTTCAAGCATTCAAAGCGAGTCCTTTGTCATGGAGTTGCTCGTAAGGCAAACCGTGGCATCCCTGACTGTGTGTTTCAGCAGGAACTGAAAAATGCCCGCGAAGAAAGAGCGGCTCGTGGTACGGTTAAAGCTGCTGTTCTTGAAGGGGATCCGGAATGTTCGTTTCTTATTGCATCCAGTGTGTATGATACCAAGCCAGTACACTATTTGAGTATGGTTACTACTAAAATTGAATGGGTTGAAAAAGAGAAGATCATTTACAACGTTGATACAAATCAAAAGGAGAGGATGAAATTCCTCCGTCTCAACCAGTTAGATACATACAACAACGGTATGGGCGACGTTGATATTGCTGACCAGCTCAGAGGAGTCTACAGATTGGATCAAAATGTACGGAACAGGAAGTGGTGGTGGTCTGTTATGTTTTGGGGAACAGGAGTGCTCCTGACGAACGCCTACAAGCTGTACTTATCTTTATGTGAAGAAGAAGGAGTGAAGAATCCCCGGTATGCACGTCACTATGACTTTAGGAGGGCAATTGGAGAGTACTGGGTGAACCCTCATGGTGTTGAAGCTGAATTTGATGCTCACATGTTCAATTGTACAGCCCAATTTGATCTTGATGGACTTGACCCAACCATCTCTCCTTTAACAAGCCCCTCCACTGGTGGTGAAGGTGCTGACACTGATGAAATGACGAGTCGAAAATCTTTTAGAGTTACAGACAAGTCCCTGCAACACAATGGAAGTCTCTGTCGGCGACTGGATAGAAACTTGGACCACTACCCATTTCCTCCAACAAGGAAAGCAACTAGGTGTGCTCTGCATGCTTGGCTTGGACTGAGGAAGCAAGGGACGCTGATGCGCTGCGCCACATGCAACGTCCATTTGTGTATTGAGTGCTATGGGACATTTCACCGGTCTGCTGATATTTTATCACAGAAGGAATTGCTGAAGAACAACTTTACTGAGCTCTCTGTTAAAAAAAAAGGAAAGAGGAGGATTTCTTACTAGCCTCTTGCTGGTGAGCGTCTTGCTGCTGTTGTTGCTGCTGCTTTTATTCCCATTCGATTCGGTTGTTCGATTCGATTCGGTTCATTCGATTCGCCGGTTGTTCGATTCGATTCGGTCGTTCGCAATCATGTTTGGCCTGTGCCTTGACGACGGCAAGTACTGATACAAATTCACCACCCCTTGTTGTTTGCAGGGCCTTTCAAAGTGTTCTTGTGTCTTTATTTGGAGTATTCAGGGCTCGGGCGGCCGAATGGTGGAGGACGAATGGTGCGAAAATCACGCCGAATCACGGGCCCGATGTACAAAAATCAGCCGAAATCTACTAAAATTTATCAAAATTCCCCAAGTAAATAATAAAAAACCCATATCTATGTTATTGACTACAAGTATTGGTGATTATTTGTTACTTTATTGCAGATAGAGGTGCTTTCATTGTCTCTAGAACACAGAACTCGGTTGACGATTTGGTCATCGGGTGGGTCAAAAATTACGAAAAATTATATTTTTTTTGTACTTCTATACAAGTATTACGCGCGAACGATTAAGGGATAGAAAAACTATTGTGTGCCCAAGAGAGCGAGTGCAACTGCCGTGCACCGGAATACAGTCACGAGTCTACTCGGGACTGGATTAAGGTTGAGGATAAATTAGCGAGGCGTTGGAATCGCCGATTCCAAATGCCAATCGAAAGCAATAGCAATAGACTAATTGATAGAGCTCACAATTTGCATATCACTACTATTCTAATCACTAGTAGACCCGGGGTATGGCATGATTTTAAAATCTAGCTGAGTGCTGATGACCATGAGCAGAAAGAGATCGATCGACCAAGGCGCCGACGAGATCGAAAGACTGCCAGAAAATGGAGGCACAGAGAGGCAAAAACAGGGAGAAGGACATCCAGTGTCTGCAGCACAAGGAAGACCGACCCCAGCAACTGTTGGCGCCCAAAGAAGGGAGCAACAGCAGCAACAGAGACACCTAAGTACCTGAACAGGACCATGGTCGACAACAGCATGTAATCGAAAAATTCGAAAATACACACTGAAAAAGTGACACATAATCCAGTGAGTGGACTAATTGGACCAACACTGAGGGGATGGACAGACCGAATAGGGGATGCCAACCAAAACCGAAGTATACGGATATCCGGAAAGGTATATAATGAATACCTAAACACCACCAATCCCACGGGAAACGGGAAGTGGGACCGGCCCGGTGATTGCTTAATAGGGAAGCAACGCCGGAGAACCACGGGAATCGAATCCCACGAAATAAAAACAGAAACAACTCCGGAGAACCACAGGATTCCCGGGAACTAAAGAGAGAAACAACTCCCACCACTGGGCAAACCAGGGGGAGAACCAGTTACAACACGAGTTATCACGAGAGCAATGAAAATCCAGCAAGAAAAACTGGAGGAACTGAGCAATCACTTTTTGCTCAGTCTCACCACAAGCAGTGAAATAACAGAAATAGTGTAACTAAAGTAACTTAATAAACAACTGATTAAACCACCATGGCGACCAAAGGAACCAAACTGAAACCTTTCAACATCACACGGGAGGACTGGCCGGAAGACGCCACCACCGTAAAGATGAATGTAGACAGCGAACAAGGTGGAATCGCATTCAGCGACTACCTGAAGGTTCTCAATGGTACTGAAAGACCAGAACTCTTCCTTATCTGGAAGAGAGACTTTGACCAGAAAATTGCTGGCAATGACAAACTCCACGGAGACCAGAAATTGGAGGTTCTACAGAGAATTCTCTCTACTGAGGCACTCGCACTTGTCCAGCGAACGCTCGCTCGGACCTACCTGGCCGAACCAACCCACAAGGTCCATCACACCAGACACGTACAGAACAAGATCCAAGAGATCGCGCAAAGGGACCAAGCAAACATCCTGCTATCAATGGGGCAAGACGCCACCGAAACTCCCACGGGAGCCTCCAAGGAGACGGCAAAGGAGAAATCTCCAACCGCCGACAAAACCGACACAGCCACGGCGAGATCGGACAAAGAGTCGGAGACCGACAACCTCGAGTCTCCAATCCCAAAGAAAAAGGTCGCAAGCGCCCTCACCCAGTACTACCAATCCCAGGAGTACAGAAAGGATGTCATCGAGGAATGCATGCATGCCCTCAAGCTCAAAATCTTTGGCAATGACCAACACGGCAAGCGCTCGTATATCGTCCTCCGCCGATTCATGCGAGGCATGCGCGTGGACCTCAAACATGGCATTAGAGCCTGGGCCAATCGAATGGCCGAACTCCAAAGCTACCTCCCAGAATGCCTCTGGGAATGTGGCAGTGACCAAATGGAAACACCAAGAAGTTTCACCCAAGGAGAAATGAAGGAAATCTTGGATTCCAACATGACCCACTCCCAACGCGAGAAGCTGGAGCACATTAGTTGGGACCTCTACACCCACTCCTTTAACACCACTATCGACAAGCTCGAAAACCTGGAAATCACCATCCGGAAGGAAGCAGTAATGCAACAACGCATCACCGACCTCGAAAAGCAGACCGGTGTCACCAAGAAGACCCCCAAGGCCGCATCTGGGGGAGGAACCCACCACGGGAAATCCCCTGGCAAAAAGAAGCGCCCTGTGGACAACAGCAACAAACAGCTATGCAAGACCTGTGGCAAGGTCCATGCCGGCAAATGCTGGAAACTAACCGGTGGTCCCCACAAGAAGGGGAAGTTCGACCGGGAAACCATCAACCTGCTCAAGGAGCACTTTGTGGCAAAAGAACAAGACTCAGACGCTGAGCAACACTCCAAACCCCACTGGGGAAGGAACCTATCGAACCACGAGTACTCTTATGTACTGGCCACGGCCCAAGCTGACCACGAAGTCTCCGATGACGAGATCGACATCTCCGAACGGGAACTCAAAGAGTACAGAAGAAAGTACAGAAAGACCTTTAAAAAGAAAGGATCCCACAACTGAATGGCCAATACCATCCACACCGGACCACGCATAATCAATCGATTTGCGGACGTCTGTGTGGAGGTATTGGACCATAAAGGAAGGGGGAGGATGCTCCGGGGCCTACTGGACTCAGGTTGCTCCAAGTCCATAATTCTAAGGCAATTTGTCGACCGAAGTCAACTAACGAACCGAGACCACAGATCTGTCACCTATAATACCTATGGGGGCAAGTTCCGAACCAAGTCTGCGGCTTCAGTGGGACTGAGGTTGATAGAATTTTCAAACTCCAAGACCATCAAATGGACCTTCCAAGTGGATGAATATCATCACCATGAGGAGGTGCCCTACGACATGATCATAGGATCCGACATGATGGCACAACTGGGACTGGATATAAAATACAGCTCCCGAACCATCGAATGGCAGGGTGACTCCATCCCCATGAAGGGAATGGGGGAACTTACTGACCCGGACAAATGTGAGGCAGTATTCTTTGCCAACACACAAAGTCCGATCCTCCAACAGGAGGAAGAGAGGCAAGCCAAAATCTTGGACGCAGACTACTCCAAAGTCGATATAGATGCCATGGTCAATGACCTGGAGATTACGGACGCGTCCAAGGAAGCCTTGAAGAAAACACTGAAGAAATTCCCAACACTCTTTGGAGGAGGGTTGGGTCTACTCAAAAATATAGAACCGGTGTCCATTGAGCTCCAACCAGGAGTCAAACCGGTCCGGCAGAGGTACTACTCTGTGCCCCATGCCTTTGAACAAGCACTTCGAAAGGAGATCACCAGGCTCTGTGAGATTGGAGTCCTGGAGAAACTCCCCCACGATGATGACTCACCGTGGGCATCCCCTACCTTCTGCCAACTAAAGAAGACAGGCGATATCCGAGTCCTCACAGACTTCCGGAAAATGAACGCCGCCATCCAGAGGAAACCATTCCCACTACCACGAATAGGGGAAACAATCCAACGACTACAGAAGTTCCAATCAGCTACGGCGCTGGACTTGTCCCAAGGATACTATACCATCCCCATCTGCAAAGAGAGCCAGAAAATCTGCTCCACCATCCTGCCGTGGGGAAAGTATGCCTACAAGAGACTAGCAATGGGGATTGCGTGTGCTCCGGATATCTTCCAATCAGTCATGATGAACCTACTAGGGGACCTGGACTACGTCCTTGTCTATATTGATGATATCCTGATCATTCAACGAGAGGGAGAATCCGAACAGGATCACCTCAACAAAATCGATACAGTCCTACAGAGACTGGATGATGCCGGCTTCCGAGCCAACCTCAGAAAATCCTTCTTCATGCAAAAAGAAGTGGAGTATTTGGGTTTTCTACTAACAACAGAGGGCATTCAACCCCAGCCAAAGAAACTGGAGGCGATGAAGCGCCTGGAACCCCCCAAGAACACCAAGCAACTCAAGATGTTCCTTGGGATGGTCAACTTTTACAGGGACATGTGGAAGCGCCGCTCCCACATCCTGGCCCCCCTCAACAAGCTTGCAGGGAAAAAGGGAAAACTGAACTGGTACTGGGGCCCAGCAGAGCAGAAAGCTTTCATGGAGGCGAAGAGGATGCTCGCAGATGAAGCGAAACTCGCATTCCCGGATTTTACGAAACCATTTCACCTCTACTCAGACGCCAGTGACAGGCAACTGGGAGCAACCGTATGCCAAGATGGCAAACCCCTTGGTTTCTACACAAGGAAACTGAACTCAGCGCAGCTCAACTACACTGTCGGGGAAAAAGAACTCCTTGGTATAGTGGAAGGCTTGAAAGCGTTTGAGGGAATCCTACGAGGACAAGATGTAATTATTCACACAGACCACCTTAACCTGCTCTATCAGCAGATGCCCACCCAAAGGATGGTCCGATGGAGACTCCTCATGGAGGAGTTCCACCCCGTAGTCAAGCACGTTGCTGGCAAAGACAACGATGCAGCAGACGCGCTGTCTCGCCTGGACATCACAGATGACCCAGCGGACACAGTGGAATGGCTACCACCAAATAAGCCCCTCACCTACGCGGATGAGGAAGAGCACCTCCGGCAACTCCTATTCCCGCTTGGAGAAACGCCGGAAGAATTCCAGGGCAATAGTGCATTCCCACTTGCCCCGGACATGATTCAGTTCTACCAGCAACAGGACACAGGAATCGTGAATGCTCTGGAAAAAGACAACCGCCTAACCACCAAAAATGTGGAAGGTTACAGCCTAATCCACAAGGAAGGGAAGATTCTGATCCCGGACAAACTCAAGGATAGAGTTATGGAATGGTACCACAGCATGTTGGTCCATCCCGGAGAAAAGAGAATGGAACAGAGCATACGCTCAGTGTTCACCTGGAAAGGCCTACGGAAGGACGTTCAGGACCTCTGCAAACACTGCCACACGTGTCAGATGTTTAAGAAGAGTGGCCGGAAGAAGTATGGACTACTACCGGAAAAAGCAGCTGAGGTCACCAAATGGCAGAGGGTCAATGTGGACCTCTGGGGACCTGCAACTGTCCACAACAAAAATGGTAAAGACTACCAAATCCATGTCCTCACCATGGTGGACCCAGTGACCGGATGGTTTGAACTGGCTCACCTGAAGGACTCCCCAAATGCAGCAGAAACTCAACGATTGTTGGACAGTACCTGGCTGGCAAGATATCCGCGCCCAAAGGAAATTGGCTTTGATGGCGGGAGTGAGTTCAAAGCAGAGTTCCAAGAGCTCTGCGAGAACATGGGGATGAAAAGAAAGCCCAGTGGGGCTTGGAACCCACAATCCAACTCGGTGTTGGAAAGGATCCATCAGGTATTAAAGGACTGTCTGTTGTCCTTCAACCTGGAAAACAGGGACCTCCACGAGGAGGACCCTTTTGAGGAATTCACCACCAAGGCAGCATATGCTATCAGAAGCGCCATCCATACCACCCTGGGGTACTCCCCAGCGCAACTAGTGTTTGGTCGAGACATGTTCATGCCGGTGAACTTCCCAGTGGATTGGGAAGCAATCCAAGCAAGGAAGCAGAAAAGCATCCACAAGAGCAACATCAGGGAAAACCAGAAGAGGATCCCCCATGTCTATAAAGAAGGAGACTATGTCACCCTGGAAAGGAAGGGCATTATTCCAAAACTATCCTTCCCACGGCAAGGACCTTACAAGGTGCTCAAGGCCCATGATAATGGAACTGTAACTATTGAAACTGCTCCTTTTGTAACTGACCGGGTTAACATCAGGAGAGTCCATCCCTATTATTGCAGGGATAGCCCTGAACCAAAGAAGTAATTGTTACAGTACCATGGAGGAGCATGCCGTGCACCGGAATACAGTCACGAGTCTACTCGGGACTGGATTAAGGTTGAGGATAAATTAGCGAGGCGTTGGAATCGCCGATTCCAAATGCCAATCGAAAGCAATAGCAATAGACTAATTGATAGAGCTCACAATTTGCATATCACTACTATTCTAATCACTAGTAGACCCGGGGTATGGCAGCAACGAACCCGACTGCGCACACAATAGTTTTTCTATAGGGCAGAGGGTGATTACTTCTGATTACACACAACTAGCGCCTGGGTTACAGGAGATTTCACACTGCAATCCCCCTGAAGTCGAAGCCGAGTGCAACGAGGCTGAGACTGAAGGGGGATTGCGGCAGTAACACTCCTGAGGTTGAAGCCGAGTGCAACGAGGCTGAGACCGAAGGAGGGTTACTGTTCATTTGGCCGAGCAACTCGACAGTTATTGATGTAACCAGTCGAGTAGGACCGATTTCCCTTGCAATCATGCGCGCGAGATTTCAAGTGGTTCTCGCAAACAAACTACAAGCATGGCAGCTACAATCTACTCAACTCGCTCTTTTGCTCTGGCGCCCGAACTACAAGCATGGCAGCTACGATCTGCTCAACTCGCTCTTTTGCTCCGGCGCCCGAACTACAAGCAGGGGGATCTTCTTGTCAAGCATATAACTGTAGTGTTTTAGTGCTGCTGTCGATTTCGATTTCGCTCGTGAGGTTCTTGTCCTCTCACTGGAACAAGAAATTCTTTTATTTCTAGGCACTTTTATTGTTTTATTTTAGTGATGTTTTTTATTTTTGTATTTACTGTACTCTTCATGTGACAGATGTCATTTGTTTTTATAAATATGGTTCTGGAAAACATTTTATTTTTTGAATCTTGCGAACTCCAATTCGTTGATATTTTTGGTTTTCATTTGATCAGCTTACAGACCTGATTACAACCTGCTTTCGTGAAAACAAAAAATATTCTTCTACGATGTCTACGTAGGTGCATTGGTTGAGCTGTAATCTGAAATGAACATTCCTATAGAGAGCTTAATCAGATTATTTTTTTAGGTGGGGTCGATTTGAAATCAGGGGAGGTGCGATTTGTAACCTAAAAATTTAACTAGTGTTTCTTAGTGTCGAGCTGCTCGAATTTTGCGAGAACCACTTGAAATCTCGCGCGCATGATTGCAAGGGACATCGGTCCTACTCGACGGTTACAAGTACGAAGTACCGGTACAAGTACGAAGTACTTCTACTAAATAAGGTTACGCAATGATTACACGTGCTTTCAGTAATATTCAAAGCGTCAGAAAAACTTTGGTTCGGTTTGGGTAAGATTATCTGTACTAATCTTACTCACTTCGTCGGGATGCGACAAGTAACTTACCGGTACTACTACTACTAGTACATGAAGGGTGAGGTTACGTACACTTGCCCATAAGTACCAGTAGAACATAGGTCCCGCCTCTCGATTCATTCATACCGGTAGTAAGGTTACCATTCAAGTGCCGGTACAAGTAACCTTACTGCCAATGGTCAAGAAACAGGCCGTGGGAAGGGTGCACTAAGAACCATGGTCAATGTTGGAATCTCTGTCAGTCACATAGGGTTAGTCGTTGTTTTTGTCACCAATGCACCTGTACTGTAAAGAACAGAACAAGAGTAGAAGTATCAGCAAGATACTACTAGTAGATTACAGAGTGAATTGAAGAACAGTAACCAAACTAGTGCTGGTTGTGGTGAATGGCAAGCAACCAAAGTAGTATTTCACAGGTGAAGTCAATAACAAGAGGAGATCTGCCCATTGGCAACCAGAGGAGTAAATTTTTGGATTTCAACAATGCATTCCATGATTTAGTACTAGTAGTACTACTAGTAGTACTACTAGTAATACTACTAGTAATACTACTTGTAGCAGGTGATTTTGTGTAGTTGGGACAACAAAACCAATGATGAATTGTTGATGCAAAAGTAAGAACTGAAGTTTAGTAATCTTCAGCAGTCAATTTTGCCACCAAATCAAGTTTGTGTATCTCACTAAGCAGATTTTTGAAGCAGATTCTCAAATTGAATGTTCCAATTACAGAACGGCAGAACGACACCAAGAAACATCATAACGGAGAATAATATGTTGTTGACCTTTAAAGGGAGATCCATGATCCATCGTGTTCTCCGATTGTGAAAACCAGATGGATGAGATCAACGACGGTAAAATCTGTTGTGAACAAGATATAACGCTGTCATATCATTCGAAAAGGACCATATGCTGTTGAGGGTTTCCTGCTTCGGATCGATTTGTATTTTCAAAAAATGAGATCTGAAGGCTTTGTTCTACCGTAAGCCTTACGGTACACACCTACTTTGTGTATTTGCGAAGGAGCGACTATTGTACCGGTACGTTATGTACGGCATGCGGATGAAAATATTTTGATGAGATGTTGATCTGAAACAGCTGATTACTTGCCGTGTCTTTTGTTGCTTCAAGAAGTACGTACTTCTTGAAGAAACAATGAGACAGCAGATAGGCTTCAAACAAGAAGAAAAGTGAAATGTCTTTGACCAATGAAAACGTACGTAATGGTTGACGAGGAAGAACTTTCATCTACATGACAGTGACTGACGTAATTGTCCAATCACATTCTTCTTAAGTGTTTTACGTGTGATGAATGGCTGGGAGGACCTTATCGTGGCGATTTTTTGGAGGAAAGAGTTTTCACGAGGCGTGATCACCACACAATTGGTTCGTTTCTTTTGAGTCGTTAATTGAGATCACTCGTTTTGATGGGTTGAGTGATCTGAACGTTACCTTACGGTAATCTTACCGCAGTTTTTCCCCCTTTTAAGATCTGCGTTGAAAACCAGGTCAGCGCTGCTCACATCATCAGGACCCATCAACATTGCAGTACAGTACCGTTGTTGCCAAGCCTACGGGACGAGTACGTTTTTGATAGTAGTAGCACTACGCGCAAATGTTCCAGTGACAGGTATCGCTCCAACTCGCCATCAATAGAATGGAAAGAATTGAATCATCTCTTCTCTTCTCATAATTACATCAGTATTAGGTGTTGGTTGCAGATTACCATCCAATATACCAGTCGGAAACAAACGAAAACAACAATGTTTTCCAATACTTACTTACTAATCAGTGTCGTTGTAGCGGCTTTGGGCCTCATGAGCGGAGATTGTGAAGGGTTCTCAACTTCCGCAGGGCAACTCAACAGACAATGGGGACAACAACAATCACGGCACATCCTTTCCAGCAGTGTAGTGAACGAATTCGACGTGGCAGAAACAGAATTGTCTCTGCTCAAGAAAGCCAAGAAAGTCTCGGCATCTCCAGGGTCCACATACGGAAAGAGTAACGCAGATGAACTCTTGAATCCGGCGACACAAAAAGCAAGCATCGAAAATGAATTCCCGAAGCGAAGAATTACAGCGAAGGTCAGAGAGACGGGAACGGATAGCATGAAACACTATATCAAAAGCATGTGCAATCACGAACTCCTGAACAAGAACGAAGAAATCATTCTCGCCAGAGAAATTCAAATATTATTGAAATGGGAAAAGCAACGTGAGAAGCTCGAGGAAGAACTGCTTCGGTGAGTCACGTGTTTTTAGTTTACTTTCCACTACACCCAAATTTATTTGACCTGGAATCTCACTCAATTATTTTTCTTTTCGACAGACCTCCAACCTACGCCGAATGGGCCACATCAATTCGAGCGAACATGACTGTCCCAGAACTCAAAAAGCAAATTCGGCGTTCTCTCCGAGCGAAGACCGCGCTGACCGAATCCAACATCCGATTGGTTGTTTCCATCACTAAGCGTTACCAAAACAGAGGTATGGCATTCCAAGACTTGGCCCAAGAAGGCATTTTGGGATTGACCCGAGCTTGTGAAAAATTTGACCCTGAGCGTGGATTCCGTTTCAGTACGTACGCCACCTGGTGGATCAAACAAAGCATCATGCGTGCTATTGCCGATCAGGGACGCACCATCCGTTTGCCGGTGCACATCCACGACCAACTCAGCGCTCTGCGAAAGGCTGAGAGGGAACTAAGGTCCGATCTTGGCCGACCACCAACAACTTCCGAGGTCACCGAGCGAACGGGATTCACATCGGACCGAATCGACTTCTTGAACAGGGTGTCTCAACAATCGATTTCTATGGAGCAAGAGCTTACGTCGTCCAAAGTAAAGGGATCCGGAGCCGGTATGGGAGGCGCGGGAGGCAACGCGCTAACAATTGGTGACATGATGGGAGACCCAGATCAAAAACCAGTAGACCAAGCTTCCTACCAAATGCTCAAAGATGATCTTTCACGACTGATTTGCACTCTCAACTCCCGTGAACAAGCTGTCATTCGAATGCGATTTGGACTCGACGACGGAAGACCGAAAACACTCGAGGAAATTGGAAAACGATTTTCCGTAACTCGGGAGCGTATCCGACAAATAGAAGCGAGAGCCCTGCACAAGCTTCGTCAACCGTACCGAAACCACGCTGTCAAGTGCTACGTCAAGGAGTACTCATAGACGAGCACCGATGATCCCTTGGTACACGATGAATAGCTAGGCTTAGAATAACCTCTGTTTCAATAGATATAACATTAGTAACTTTTGAATGCAATTAGGCAATTTGGCCAGGTTTAGAGCAACCTCTGGTTGAATAGATATAGTAACTGTGAATGCAATTAGACAATTTGGATCTGAATAGTGTTCGACTTCATAAACGCGAGACCACAGCGAAGTGAATTTGATAATTGAAACTTAGCTGCTGTAGCTTAGTTTTTAGATTCCATTGTGTTCTGAGTGAAGACCATCAGAAGAAGTTGGGAGCAAGGGTCTCGATGAATCTATTCTATTATGTTTGCTGTTAAGTTGAACTTGTAATCTGTACCTACCTAAAAAATTATGAAAAAGGTTTACCGGATACGTTCAACGTCGATGCCATCTCCCTCTCTTTACGATCGAGTTTCCTTCGTTCCGAGATAAGATAACGCAAATTTTTTAACTTGACTTCTGCTTGCTCGTCCCCACTCCGCGACCATGCATTCGTAAGAGTTGTCAGAGTAATAATATTGGGTCGTAGTTCATCATCACCCGACGCTAGAAATTTCTGTTGCATCCTATTGTAAACCTCCTCGGCACGATGTGCTCCTTCTCCCGAGGGACACCAAGCGTAAGCATCAATGACAGAGTTGTAACTGATGCTATCTGGTTTCAGACTCTCATCTTCGGCTTCGTAATATAATTCTTCCATGAATTTCAGGTAAGTCTCAGCGCGTTCGGCAGCACCTTCTTGTCGCGAGTTGGCCCATACCCCGATGATGGAGTTTATTGTGACCTGGTCTGGGCGACATCCCTTGTCGCCTGATCTATAGCGCTCATTCATTCTTTTCAAAATTGCTTCTGCGCGCTGTGGTGCCTCAGTGTAGTTGGACATTTTCCAGGCAAGGATTACTGCGTTATAACTCCGACTTGTTGGTGAAAGTTCGGGATCGCCAGCTCGGCTTCGGGCCTCAAGTTCATCTAAAAGAGTCTCTGCTCGAAGTGCTCCAGCTTTTCCCTGCCTTGATCTTGCCAATCCATCCATAACTGCATTGTAATACAACGTTGTTGGCTTGGCATACACCTTTCCCTGCTTGTAGAGATCTTTAGTCCTTTCTAGTAATTCCTCTGCAAGCTCTGCACCTTCTTGGGAAGCACTCTTGGCATAAGCCTGAAGAGCTGCGCTGTAAAGAAGTTTTGTCGGTCTCAGTCTGTCATCCCCCGCTTCGTAACCTTCTTCGACGTCTCTCAAAAATTCCGTTGCTCTTTGCGCAGCCTCTCGCACACGGGTTTTGGTGAATATATTGATCAAATAAGCATACGTTGTTGCGTCTGGCCGCACGTTTCCTTGTTGCTTTTGTCTCTTTTTCATTTCCTCCAGCATCTCTATTGCACGAATAGGCACACGCGAGTCCCTCATCTTCGATAGAAGGTAAAATAATGTTGAGTACGTAGCGGTACTTGGCAATAATTCTGGATTTTTCGTTTTGTTGTAGAGAGAGTTCATCCTTTCGATGATTTCATCTACTTCATCCAAAGATGTCTTGCTGACTTCTTTGCTTTTCGATATAGCATGAACCAAACTTGTAAATGTCTTCTCAGTGGGCATGAATCGTCCCAGATTGTTGACCTCGCTGGTCGATGATGACAAAGAAGTTTTGTACAGGCTCTCGAGCTCGTGAAAAAGAGAAAGGGCTCTTGTTGCGTTCCCCACATTTGCATGGGCAGCTATGACAGACGTGTATGAGATTTTGTCTGCCAAGTTGTTTTGTTTCATGGATTTTAATAGAGCTTCAGCGTGGTCTGTTTTCCCTTGTTTGGCAAATAAGTGAATGAGCGTGTTCAAAAACGTTGTATTTGGTCCTTCACCGGCATGTTCTTTCATTCTATTGATCAATGACATGGCTCTGTCAATATCTACTCCCGCCTTCGCATAACTGTACAAAACAGAAGTGTAGGTTACAACGTCAGGCCGAATCGATGGATTCTTTGGAGATGCTTTTTCCATCTGATATAACAATTCTTCGGCTTTCTCGGCAGCCAAAGTTAGGTTGGTAGTCCCAGTGCCGCGACAGTAGGCATCGATACAAGTAGAAAATGATATCTTATCAGGTTGTAGATCCTTCTCGTCGTTCTCTTGCATACGCGTTAGCAATGCATGAGCCTGCGTTGCGCCGTCTTTTGACCTCGCCCAGGCCTTCAAGCAAATGTTGTAAGAAATTTTGGTTGGCTCAGGAAGCAAGCTAAAAGAAGTTGTTGTGTCGCCATGTCTTCTTGATTTTCTATTCCTCGCTTTGTTTTCTTCTAATTTTGTGAGCAAGATCTGAGCTCGTCTCCCAGCGTCGTCATCCCCACTCAAAGACCAACAGTCCATAACCGCATTGTGGCAGATATCAGTTGTGATTTTCATTGTGAGTTCCATTTGTTGTAATAGCTCTTCCGCACGAAGCGCAGCCTTTCGCTTCCCACCACTCTTGGCGTATGCATTCAGTACGTTACTATAAGAATAAGAGTCTGCAACGATGTTTTTGCTTTTGTTCTTATCTGAGGTTTTCTGAAGAAATTGTAGGAGCTTGTCGGCTCTTCGAGCACCTTCCAAACTCCGCTGTCGAGCCCAGGCACTCAGGATTAAATTGAATGAAAATGTGTCGTAATCATCATGGCTTTTACTTCCTCCGACTCTCGCCAGAAGCATCTTTTCCGCATCTTCTACAACCTTTAATGGGACAACGTGGTGTCTAGAATTCCTCCTCGACTGTTTATTTCCGGATCGTAATTCGTCTGAAAGAATTTTGGATAGTTGTTGGTTAAACTTCACCGCTTCGACGGAAAGATTTTTCTTCCTCCGACTTGGCTTTGGATTATGAATGCTGTTGTTTTGGGGATGTTCTCGATGATGATTGCACTGTTGTCGTTCCACAGATCTTGACTTCGATTTCGACTTGCTTCGTTCTTGTTGTGATTTCGATGGTGGCGATGACGATGATTGTGTTGATTTACTGCCTCGTTTGGCAGGTACTAATGTCGTGTATATCTGTCTGAAGGGCTTTGGTTGGCTCTGTACGAAAGAGCACGATGGAGATATCCGTGAAAGAAATGTAAAGAGTATGCAAAACGAGAACAAACTTCGCCATCTCCGTCTTCGTTTCTGTTGAAATTGATCGTCCATTTCCATCTTGGCTGGTGCAAACTTTAGAAGCGGAGATAACGGCATTGAACTGATTCTGATGAATGCATCAGCCTACCCTCTGAGTTTCCTCAATCTTAATCACAACTACAATTGCACCATGCGTAGCAATGTCTCATACCGTTATCAATGTGATTCCGAGGTGACCTTTTGTTCTGTCGTTACCGTCTTTCCACAGGTATCGGTATCATACCATTCATTTTATTCGAAACAGAACTCTGATGCATGATGCGCTGTCAAAATAGCTTTTCCTGTCAAAAACCGGTACAAGAACAAGATGGATGGTTAGAGGTGTATTACCCGATGATATTTTTTTCTGATGAAACGACGAACGTTTTACTTCGTAGATTCTACGGTACGAGTAGAGTACGTAATTCGTGAAGTTAGGCAATTCTGATTGGTCATTGAAGTACGTATTCATACCTTCATTAAAAACAAAGGGTAGAATCGTGATTTTGTATGGCATTTTCGATCGGGCTAACCACTAACTACTCGTAACCTTACCGGTAAACCTTACGTAACATTACTCGTACTTTTTCGGATTTTCTCGAGATGAATTGATTGAGTCTTCCGTTACGGTACATACGGTACAGGTTCAAAAACGTACGTAACACGAACTACAACCACTTTCGTATTTTAAAACTCAAGTGTTCTCGATCCTTGTCTCCCATCTGTCTTCCCGTGGTAAGATTGCGAGCTGTGATTATCTGACCACTATCCGACAGAGACTTCTCGTAACTTCCAGTGGTGTATCTTGTCAGTTGCGATACACTAGAATAGTTGTCGCGAAGCACACCGATAAACAACCTGGATCTCTTCGATTGTCGCTCGCATCAGAAAGCACATCAACTTGGGAGCACGTACTCTCACCGACGAAAACCCATGATGAAGGAACTATTTGAATGCTATCACAGTAGTCTACCGAAATCTGTCCAAACAAGTTTTGACGAAGATGAGGTCTGGACGTTGAAAAATGGCAATCAGAGATTCGATGATGTATTTGTGGAGTGTGATCGCTTGAAATTTGAAGATTTGTTCTCCTTCGTTAAAAAACGTGTCGTTTTTATTACTCCAGATACGGCAATATCGGTCTACTGTGATGCTCCATCGCACCTCAAGTATACAATCGACATGGGTTTTATGTTTTCAACAACGACACATAATGTCGAAAGGACATTACACATATCGGGAGTTGATGCACAAGCAACATCTCCAGCACTGAACTTTTTATTGCGGTTTGTTCTCGGAATCCACAGCAACGTCGCAGATAAAAACAGCACCAACCATAATATTAGAGTAATATTAAAATGTTTTCCCACTACACCGCGCCAACCGCTGGGTTACCTGGATCTATCTGCCCCGAAAAGTAACGTGAACAGGAAACGAAAACTTTCGCCCTCGACAACATCTTCTTTCGACGAGATAAAAAATAAAATCGATATCGAATTCAGATTTTTGGCACTCAACAAATCACACAGTCAAGCAATTTTCGGCGATAGTCCTAGCATTATTTCATGCGTAAAATTCAGTCAATGCGAGATAGACAAGTGGGCGATACTCGATGAGGGTACTCAAGAACAAAGGTCCGTGAACGACAACAACGTGATCACAAAAACTGATCAAATCATCGGGCCCGAAAAGATGGTTCTCAGTTGTACCCAGCGGGAATTCAGAAAATTTTCAGAAGGGCGATTGTTTGTGTCCGAAAATATAGCCATCCGTGATATGCACCTAGTTCTGCACTTCATAATGGCGGATTTGGATGTTCAGCATTTAGTCTGCACGCTAAAGGAGAACCAAAGCTTAGAAAAGCTGACTATTGAGTACTTGGACATGGACGATGAGACATGGACTTCCATTTGTAAAGTTCTCTGTAACCACCCGAGATTAAAATATCTCGAGTTGGCTTATACAGAAAAATTTGCTGATAGCTATCGGCGGCTGACACCTGAACGCCGTCGCATCCGTACTTATGACGTACTGGAGTTGCTGAAAAAGAACAAAACTATTCACGAAATTCACTGGCCAAAGTTTCAACAAGATGAGACTCTAATCACCGACATCAACAAAGTCTTGGTGGAGAACAAGAGATATTCTTCATCCTGCACTGATGTGGATAGAACTAACAATACTAAAAAGTAATCAAATGGACTGCTTACTCTAAAAATCTGCATCAAAGTTGGTGTCGAGTGCTGTAGAAGGTTACGTTGGATGTACTGTCGAACAGCGGAACGGATAAGCAAGATTCAGTCAACCAGCGCAGGTGATGCAATTTGAAGACGAATTGAACTGCATTAGCAACAACATAGGAAGTAAGAGAACACCTAGAATGCCAGAAGAGCTGGAAAAGACACCTCAAGTTGAAACGGAGAAAGAGGACCCTGTTAACACCCAACAACAAACACGGAATAGAACCAGACTAGGAATCGAATTTCACTCGATGCGACGAAGCAGATCAAGTGTACTGAATGCGGCGAGGGGAACTATCAAGTCAGGTGCAGCGAGGAAGTAAACCCTGTCTGAAAACGGTTGATCGAGTCATAAATTACATCATCATGAGAATGAAAGAGAAAGGTTCTGCGATTAAACCAGCAAATGCTTCTGGTGATTTTGAAAGCAAAAGGTGCAAGAGAGTTTTGAACTTTGCGTTTCTGGGATTGCTCTATTCTCAATTGATAAGTCAGAGGTGCCCAGCCATTCGCAGCTGTGTATTTTCACAAAGAATGAAGAGATATTGTGTCGAAATTGAACGTCTCTCTGTTTCCAAGCATCATCGCTTCTTCGTTGCAATCCCAACGCATAAAGGATGGTCGTTAAAAACAAAAACACATTGAAGTAGCAAAATCATTCGTTAATCATAATCTATTTTGTTTAGTCTTTCCCGCAATTACATCATCGTCATGGTTAAATTCCTATTTGTTTTGGTGAATCCTACGACGCGGATCAGATACATTGATTTCGGGGGGAGCAAAATGCTCGGACTCACGGCGAACTTGGTACTAATTCAGAATTCCAATTGGATCCGAACTTGATTGCTGTGACGGACGGCGGACGCATTCAAATACTTCGTAATTAACACCCATACTGGTGCCGTAACCTTACGCACCGAAAGCAGTAGTTAATCTTCCTCGTATTGGTGGCTGTAACGTGAGATTTTACTGTTCCATGCTCCGAGAGAAATCAATCAAAAAAACGAAGCAACTCACCATTATCATCTTTTTGGGAACAAGTTCGCCTCCAAATTTGTCAGTACGTACCACCGCTCAAAATACAGAGATATCAACAACGAGATCTTCGTCTGCGCAACAATTGCTCTGCATCCGGAAGAAGCAAACATAGCAGCATCAGCAAAAAAAATTGACGAGATCATTATTCCGAAACACTCAACTCTAGCAGACAGAGAAATTTGAACATGTTGCGAGACAATCTCCTGGTGGAAACCCTTTGGGATTGGGGAGGTCGCCTCCTCGGCTCATCAGAGGACGGGCATTCCGAATTCGGCTTTCACATCGAGTTTATGGATTTGTACATGACCATTGTGTACCTTGTCGCAATTTATTGCTTCGGGCAATTCGCGTCTCGTGTGCTACAGATGCCTTGTTTGGTGGGAGAGATTTTTTGTGGAATTATATTGGGTCCTCCCCTTGCCAATGTTGTTCCGAATGCCGAAGCACTGGTCTTGATTGGCGAAGTGGGGTACGTGCTGCACAAAGTCTATCGCGTTTGTTTCTAATGGCATAGTACTAATCAGACTCTAACCGATTGAAACGTGGATGATATCATGGATTCGCATCGATTCGTTGCAAATTTCTGCCGTTGGAATCGACTTCTCGTTTTTCGATCATTACATTGCAGTCTGATTTTGTTGGTGATCGAGGCCGGCATCGACATCGATATGGCCGTCATGAAATTGGTTGGAACCAGGGGCATGATCATCGCAGTGATTGGAAGTTTTCTTCCTATTGGTGTTGGTATTCTCATTGCCTGGGCTATCAAAGTCGGGGATTGGAAAACAATCGTAGCTTCAGGTTCTGTGTTTGGTCCAACATCACTCGGTATTGCGTTGAATGTTTTGAAAGGGGGTGAGATATGAGATAAAGATGCCGTGTTGCGTGCCTGTGTGATGAACAACTCGACTCATCACACAAAACAACCTACTAACTTCCAAAACACATTGTTTTCTACCGTGATTATCAACCTTGTCTATCTTTCTTCCTTTTATATTTGTGAAGGCGGTGTATTGAATACGTGAGTGCCTATGCACATTGGAATCTGGTTGAGAGTATTTGAGGTGGGTCTAACGTTTTTTTTTTTCTTGACTCTCTTTTTCCCTTTCAGTCCTGTGGGTCAGATGATTGTTGCTGCGGCTGTTGTAGACGACATGATTGCCCTCGTTGTTTTGTCTCAACTAGAGGGTCTTGTTGGAACAATTACAGTGGCAGGTATACTGATTCCAGTTGTTAGCGCATTTCTGTTCTTGGTACTTGGTGGATACATTTGTGTCCGGATCTTACCGAACCTGATTGAGAATTACATCGTCCGGCAATGCTCTGAACATCATCGCGAAAAAGTCGAAATGGGCATAATGTTTGCATTGGTCTTAGGACTGATGCCTGCTACAAAGTATGCGAAAGCGAGTTATTTGATGGGATCCTTCCTTGCGGGCTTGACTTTTTGTCAATCAGACGCCTTGCATCATCAATTCGTGCGACAATTCAAGCGCATTCTGCAATGGTTGATGCGCATTTTTTTTAGTTCAACTATTGGTTTCCAAGTGCCAATCAAAGACTTTGGCAATGCCACAATCATCTGGCAGGGTGCAGTGTTTTGTCTCTCCTGGTTGATTGGAAAGGTTGCTGTGGGCTTCTTGGTTCCCAATTTTTCAGTACACAAAACTTTCAGGGGCAACCATTTCCGCGATTGTTTGATCACTGGTTTCAGTATGGCGGCAGAGGGGGAATTTGCCTTCGTCATTGCTGTGTTTGCAGTGGACAAAGGATTGATTGACAAAGATCTCTACGCTAGTTTAGTCCTCGCTGTTTTGATTTCTACGATTATCCCACCGTTTGCTTTGAGGTCTACGATTTCTTACTACAACAGAAAAGGAGAAGAAGCCGTGGCGAAGGCGGCGGAAGAAGAAGAACTGCGAGACCATAGTGTGGTTCTGGATGTAAAGCTGGGAGACGAAGATTTAATCGACGGCATCAAGAAAGAAACTCAAGTCTTTCTTGTGATTCAAACCCAATCGGAATCCAGTTGGGGTCTGCTTATTAAAATTATGAGTGTTCTAGGACAAAAGGGTTTGGACGTCATTGACCATCGTGCATGGTCTCCAAGAGGCATCAACACAACACTCGTAAATGAGGTATATGCGAGAAGCCCGATCAGTGTAAGAGACGAACAGACGCAACAAGAGGCACTCGATGCCTTAATTGAAGAAATCACGAATGCCATCATAGACGTTATCGATCAGAAAGATGCGAAAGTAAAAGTTCAACGTTGGTTCCCTGGAGTAGTTGAGGAAGTTGTCGAAGAAACAAGCGAAAGGAAACACAAAGATATCCGTCAACGCCTCTTGAAGGAAGCGGCTACCATCTTGGAACATAAATCGAAATTGCAGACCAATGCGACAAGAGCGAAGACTTACGAAGAACTTGCAGGTACGAGTCCTCCGGAAGACAGGAAAGAAGAGGCAAAGATCGAGGATACTTTTATGCGTCCTGATGCACCAGTTGTGGAAAATCCGCCACCGCAGAGGCCTCGACGAAGAGTCCGTCACAAGACTCACAGCACACCAGTGGTTGGAGGAGGTCTATTTGGAGAAACAGTTGAGGCGAGAAGCGGCCGAGACGACCTGTCGAGATTCCGTCGCGTCAGTGATTACACCGGGCAAAAGCATGAAGATTTGAATTTTAGTTTGAAGACATCTGGCGTGCCCGCCGAGATTACTATCAAAGGACAAGTGTTCCAAATTCGGATTTCTCGAGAAACCTACAAGAACCTTAAGAGCGGTATGGAAGGTCAATCAAAAGACTCTCGTGGGGTTCCAATTTCCGGTATCGAGATTACTGCACAAGACGATGCTCCAGTCGTTCAACGTCTGCAAGGTTTTGTCAGAAATGCTGGTCTTCAAAGAATTCAAGAAGAGGCTTCTGAGATTTCAGAAGAAGACAGTGTAAACGTGCGAAATACGCAGGATGCGAAGAGGTGAGCACCAGATGTTTATGGCGCTTATCCCTGAGTCACAGGATGCACTTCCGAAACGTTCATTTGAGCAGATGCCGAAGGAAACAACTTTGAATTGTGCAGAAACAGCTAGATGTAATATCATACAATTTCAATATTTTCTTTCCGCTCAATTTTCAACGAAAAATGTACAAACATTCATAGAGAGTCATCCAATACTTTATATTACGGACATCATTTTTGCTATCAAAGTCTTACCCAGAAGCGTTCGTTACGCGATCAGACTTATCCATCAATGCCTTGTGTGACTCAGGGAGAATATGTGTGCCTATTTACGACGGGTTTTTGCATCCGGTGTTGTACAAATTACAAACAAAGGCACATCATTCACAACCACAGTTAGTGGCATGGTTGATCTATGAAGCACTAAGGATCCGATTAAAATCGAACAGAGGGCGGATATACCTCGATAAATATTGGAAGGAAGTATTATTATAATAAAAATATTTTAATGCTGTTAATGAAGACCTGCATTTCACTGTTTTGTTAACTTTGTGAACAATCGAAGAGCAACACCCATGTATGATCAGAACCGCAAAACAATTTCCTCAATCTTATTCTTACTGGGCGTTCAAAGAGTTTAGTGTAAACTTTTTTCCCTACGAAAATGTTTCACTCAGAAAGGCAGCAGTCGACCAATCAGACCTAGATCCAATCGTTTTCTCATGCAAACTATGTTCGTAGCAGAATTTGTAAGCTTTCCATTCGATGACGGTAACAGTGTTGTCGCTTCTTTATCCACCCACAGCTTCTTGTAACCGAGCTTTTGATACAGCCGCACAGCAGGCTTGTTGCGTTCCTCTACATAAAGGTAACAATCGTCATAACCCCACTCGTATCGAACCATCCGTTCCACTTCGTTCACTAACTTTTCTGCAATTCCCTTTCTTCGAAATGCCCTGCCAACAGCCAAATTCGACATCAACGGACCATTTTTCGTATTCAAGCCCTTCAGCCCTTTGTCGGGGATCGGAGTAACCTCAATTCCAGCGCATCCCGTCAACTCACCCGAGGGCAATCTGCAAGTTACCAACTCGGACTGACCACGTCCGGAACCTGCATATCGTGATCGAAACTCGGAAAATTGTGAAGCGGAAAGAATCTTGCGTTGCTTATCGCTTAGTCTAAAGACGATGAAACATTGGATCTTATGAGAAGGTGATGACACCAAGATGCCAACTCAGATCTTTTCAGTTTGGTTCTTACCAACCACCAGTAGAAAGGTGAAAACAGAGTACTTACTCGGTGGCCCCTCCTCCTACTTTAGCTACCCAAAATGCATCGACGAAGAAGTCGGATGCCTCCAGCAAGGATGGGATATCACCGTTCGCTGACGTTGTTACCAATCCTTTTGGCTGTGCAAAAATAGCTCCGAGACCATATGAAACCGAAAAACTGTTTGCCGTGCGAACTTTTAAGTGAAGCAGTAACAGTATAGCGTAGGTGTACCAAAAGGCAAGAGGATGAATCAGTCGCGATCCTCTTTTTTTGTGCGGAAAAAAATATCGTTTGTCGTTGGCAACTTGTCGGTGTTGTCTCGTATGTGTCGTCATGCTGAAGAGCTTTCCCGTCGTGCACAAAAGGAATCCGATGCTTCGACAGTAATGTTAATCAAATAATGGCTTTGTGCTATTTCTACCTTCGACTTCTTGAATCCGAAATACGATAACGGCACTATGTTCCTCTGTGTTAGTCTATGTTTCACGGTCTGCACTGACAACCGAAGTACGGATACATGATGGCGCATCAAAAACTACTTCACTTTGTTGATCACGGCAAATCACTTTCCCAGAAGAAACCGTGCGTGTTCAGGGTTGCGTTTGTTGTTTTGGCGTCATCGATGTCCTCAATACTTCTTGAGTCTTTCCACGAATAAAAAAGAGCCTTGACGCCAAGACGCGAGAAATCCGTAGTTGTTGCTGAAGAAGCAAGTTCAATCTGTCCGTCAAACACTGCAATTGAATTTGTTGTGTAAGTAACCTTACCATTTCAACTGGCTAACCCAACACGATGAAAATTCTTGCGCTCCTAGTTTTTGACGAAGTCAATTGCATGCAATTGCATTCAATTGCATTAGTACGAACAACAAGTATTTATTTTCAATTCTACCGTTCTTTGTTGACGATAGTGATCATTTTACCTATTTTCTACTTCTAAGAGCGAAGGAGATTCCTGATGTTTCCTCATACAGTTTTTCAGAGTAAGGTTTAGCACTGGTAAGTTACGAGTAAACCTTGTTCGTGCGTAGCAGCAAGACCATGATGATGAATGGGTGCACGTCTGAATCATCTTCCTACACGTCATCAACTGGTTGGCTGAGCTTTGGGAATGCATTCTTCTTTTGTTAGTCCTTCCGGTCTCCCAAGGTCGTTTGCAATTGCCATGAAGTTACGATGACGACATACTAGCTCTGATGTGTACCGTATGCACCAACTACAAACACAAGATGAGTGTATCGTAGTAGACGACAAATCAATCGATGGCAACCGACGAAACTACGGCAGTTGCAATTTGGCACAGACGGAATTCGAAGTAGAAAGACAAGAACCAGTGTCCGTGAAAAAGAACGAACAAGATCACAGTGCGAGTAATCGACGTCTCTGGAGTTATTCGAAATCATCTTCATCATGTTGAGATCCCTCCTGTGTTCGCTTTTTCTTTTCGCCTTTCCAAGTGCATTGAGTTTCACCACCCCGATTCACAATGGTCCGAAGAGAACAGGTTTCTGTTTGAAAAATGTGATCTGTTCTGCTCATCCTCACAAAACAGACAAAGAGTTGGAACAAAACCAAGATTCTTCTATTGGGTCCGGCATCAGCCATTCTGCCGTCAGCAGACGGGCAGCTGTACAAGGAATAGTGGGAGCCATAGCATCAAATTGGATCTTGCCAACGTTACCAGCACTGGCATCGTCATCTCCTTCGCCATACGTTGTCCCTTCACCAGCCGAATCGGCGTTCACGTCTTGGCCTCTGGGTAAGGTGGCGTTTTCCCTTTTGCCTCTTGCAGGAACGTCCACACGGAGAGCTACGGTTGAGACAACAATAATCGAGGATACGATGTGGACACACGATCAAATTCAAGGTGTGGTCAATGTCAATGTGCCAGTTCGGCAAACTGTCATTCGACTGAAGGGCGGGGGTTTATGGGTGCACAACCCCGTGGCACCAACACCTCAGCTTATCGAGATGATGAGAGAATTAGAAAAGAAATACGGACCTGTGAAACATGTTGTATTGGGTACTGTAGCACTTGAGCATAAAGCTACTTTCGGTCCCTTCTGTCAAAGATTTCCAAAGGCTACAGTTTGGATTCAACCAGGACAATGGTCCTTCCCCCTGGATCTGCCTATAGATGCTTTGGGTGTAAAGCAAAAGGGACAGCGCCTCCGAGAACTTCCCGTACCAGGAAAGCCTGCGACAAACTCTATATTTCGAACGAATGCTCAGTACGGACCTCCCGAGTGGCAAAACGAAATCGACTATGAAGTACTTGGACCGATTACGTTTCAATCGGTTGGTGCTTTCTCCGAAACTGCTTTTTACCACAAAGCCAGTAAATCATTACTAGTCACAGACGTAGTGGTTGGAGTTGATAAGAACCCTCCCGCAATCATCCAAGAAGATCCACGAGCTCTACTTTTTCACGCGCGGGACAACATCACCGAAGTTGTTGCTGATACGCCCGAAAATCGTGAGCGAGGTTGGAGACGAATGGTACAGTTTGGTTTGGTCTTTTTCCCCTCGCAGATTACTGTTGTATCTACAGGCCAAGCGTTGAAGGAAGCGAGCCAGGTAGACAATTCCATGAAAAATCTGGGCGACGGAGCGGTGCCAATCAACCTGTATCCGTGGACATGGGACGGAAATAGCGATGAACAAAACTTCCAAGTGATATCGAACAATGGAAAGCTTTTTTGCCCTCCAATCTTGACGAAACTTATCCTTGACAGAGAACCTCAGATAACTCTGGCCTGGGTCGATCGGGTGTGTGAACGTTTTCCTGATATGAAGCGTATCATTACGTGCCATTTGAACAACGATATCAAAATTACAGCGAAAGATTTTTCAGATGCGTTTGATCCCCTGAGATCCACCCCACAAAATTTGAAATCGCAACGGCCGCTAGCGGAGGATCTAGCACTCCTACAGAAGGCTTCAGATTTACTCACCGACTTGAAGGTTGTTGGTCCCAGCCAGGTATGCGACGGTGAAGCAGCAAGACGATTGGGACGGTTTGCGAGCTTACGATAGTGCATTGTGTCGGTGAGGGAGGTCACGACAATCAACTCTTCATGAGTTGTCGACTATTTTAGATGTCTTTGGAATTTAGATGCTGGTGCAGTTGGCGCACTCAAAAATGCGAACAGCAGTAACTCGTGCTATTGCAAGAATTGAACTACTTTCAATTCAGAGCTTATCTCCTCGTCAGAAGTGGTAGAAATATGCAACTCATCGTAACAAGC
Source organism: Pseudo-nitzschia pungens (assembly GCA_037355855.1). Taxonomy (NCBI): domain Eukaryota; phylum Bacillariophyta; class Bacillariophyceae; order Bacillariales; family Bacillariaceae; genus Pseudo-nitzschia; species Pseudo-nitzschia pungens. Next base: position 3,699,189 of record CM074762.1, on the reverse strand, counting down.
GGGAAATCTTTTAACGAAAGTACAGTTCAGCAATTTTACTTCAGTTCACAAAAGATACATCATGACAGTTGTGTATTGCATTTTTAGGCCATATTTCCCCCCAACTAATTAAATATTAATATTTTAATATTGGTACTAATACATAATCGCATTGGTGCCATTTTACTTCCAGCAACATCATAGGTGTTAACATTGAAACCGGAGCTGTAGTATATGGTACATGAGGAATTAGGTCCCAAGAAATTGGTCTATGGTGTGGATACTAGTCGTACTTAGTACTTGTACCACAACATAGTCCCACCACCAGCACTGCTACTATTAGTAATGATTGTGATGATCATCATTGTTTCTACTATTAATATTATAGAGAATCATTAATAATAATGTGCCGTGTATGCTTATGAGATACTCCTGCTGGTAGTAGTAGTAGTATGGTAATATTACTAATGAAAACCATAGCAGAGAGGAAAAAGAAGGAAACTAGGAGAAAGTTTTGAGATAGACTGTTTGTGCCATCGGAGTCATTCCCCCTAATTTGCCAGTGGTAGTGATACTGTGATCATAATAGAAGTATTTGTAGGTCTTTCTCGAGGGATCAACAATCCAGGAGTCATGATGATTACTGTATTTTTTCTCCTTCTTGCTTCAGAAATGAATCTTTCATTCTCCTGATCTCTTGCCTCTAGGAATAAATCTTTCAATTTTCTAGTTTTTGTGTCACTATTCCGACACCGAGCAACACGTAGCAAACACGTACTTGTAATATAAACGATGATACAGTGATACGAATACCGGTACCGGTAGCGTGAATACCGTTTCACTTACATAAGGCTTACGACGAAGAGCGTGAATACCGTTTGTACAATATGAAATGTTCTCGACGGACAGACGACAATAAACGACATCCACAAAGAAATTCAGGCATAGCACGTGTCATTTTCTTTTTTTGAAGTTCTTTGAAGTCGCTCATCCAATTATCGTCTTTCATAGGGGGACTGTCACGGGTAGTACATAAGTGTCAGCACTTAGGAAGAATATTGTCGTTTGAAAAACGTTTGACTCGTGTTCTATTATCAAATGTTTTATTCCGTAGAGTAAAAATAATTATTTTGAAAGCCATTACTTGATTCTTCGGGTTCTCCGATTCTAAATCTCTTACGTGGTCTTACCAATCTCAAAAAGGAAGCTTCACGTGACGTAGAGTAACCTATCAATATCGATTGGAGACGACCAGGATGCAAAGAATACCGTAAATCATAATAACGTACGTACTACACATTTTCCATTTTGGTGCCTGCCCTCTGAAAATCGATCTGTCCTTGTTTGGTTGGTATCAACTGTACATACAGCGTAATGTAGTGTTCGGTACAGCTTATTGGATATCTGGATGAAATAAGTAAGAAATAATAATACTCGCTTCCGATATCGTCTCCTCGTGAGAGAGAGTGACCCTGGTATCTTTCTCACATCCACTGTAGTCCGCTTCCTTCGAAAAACTTCCGAAGCTATCCGGAAGACTCAAGTCCGGAACCGGCCTTTGACTCAAATCAATAGAGTTCGCAAATTCCCTGAATCGATCCCAGAGAGCGTCTTGTTGCGTACCTGCGACGTGACTGATTTCATTCCAGTAGATTAGACCTGTTGGTGTTGTTGTTGTGGTGTTGGATGGCTCATAAAACAGTCCCGACCACATAGCAAAACAAACCTTAGGCGATGGGGGTCGGCGTCGAGTGCAAACAGGAGGACACCAGCAATGGAGAGAAGTCTTCTTCTGCTGTAGACAATGCCAATGGCATCTCAACAACCGCAATCAGAACCACGCCAATAGAAGGAGAGAGCACTGTCCATCAGCCGCAACCACCATCTATGAATAAAACAGTAGTGCAATTACCGAGTGTGAGTACTACTGTCCCTATCGGAACATCAACGGAACCACCAAGCAAACGCATCAAGCTGGAGAACGCGGAGGGAACAATTGTTGCTTCCGTAAGCAACAGTGGGACTGTCGTAACACCTGTTCTAGCAAATGCTGTACAAAATGATCCAACACCGAGAACGGCAACGATAACAGCCCCTGTGGCGCAAAGTAGTTCAAAATTGACAACATCAACCAAGCCAGCCATGGTCATAGCATCAACACCCACTGGTCATGATACCTCGACTACCAGTGCTGCATCCGTTGGCGGAACAGATTCTGCTACTCAGCCACAACATGCACCTACTACCACGACAGCACCGACTCTACCCCCTCAACAGTCACAAGGAACCAATCAATCTGTTTCTGATTCTGCTGGCTCGAAGCCATCTACAGAAGTAACCAGAAGTGTTCCCGGGAAAGATGAAGCGTCTTCTTCCACAAATAGTAATAGCCAAGCAGGACCTCCGTCTGTTGTTACAGCATCCGATGAATCCTGTCCACAACATACAAGCCACTCAGACAACGCAAGCGGCAACTCTTCGAACGAATCTTTGCACGAATCCACAACAATTCCAACAGCGGCTACTTCTGCAGCTTCTTCTGCAGCTTCTTCTGCGTTACCTACTTCATCTACGAGGTTACCAAATGCCTCTTCTACGACTGTTGCCTCAACTCCTACCACAACCGTTCCCCCAGCCACCTCAACGAATCCTCGGGTGCAGCCTTGCCATCCGCCCACTCCGTCTAGTCTTAAACCTCCAGCTACGGCTACACAGATACCTCCTCCTACTAGACCACCACCTGTAAGAACTCAGGTAGCTCCCTCCACGACGTCCTCGGCCTCAACATCGCATCCGACAACGACCGCGCCAGTCAGTAGGGAGGTACCCTTGAAATCAGTTAATTTTGTTCATCTACGAATCAAATACCTTGGAGAACTCGAATACATGCTTCGAGAATTCAGGAAGCTGGAGCGGCAGTTGCTGGGGGCTAAGGGTGCGCAACAGCTCGAAGAATCGCAGGGGTCACGAGAACGACGAGAAAAACTACATTCATTCATTTTACACTTGGAGGATACTATCCGACAAATAGAACTTGGGTGTAAACTGGAAGAAGAGGGGAAGACTGCTACTGCAGAAAATAGAGATGTTGCTACAAACAGTGCAGGAACAACGATTACGAACAAAAGCGATACTTCAGTAAGCGCGACGATTGTTGCTGCGGAAGAAGCAAAAAAGCAGCTGGCAGAAGAATCAGCACTTTCGAATTTGACGAAAGAAAAAGAAGAAGAAGAAACAGTTCAAAAGCTTGAGGAACACATTCTTGCAAACCTTCTGCCCGTCAAGGTTCGACTCAAGAAACAACTAGCAGCACAGCAGGGGGCTACTCAGAATCCCCCTGGAATGCCTGCGCGACGAGGAAGTTTACAGCCGTCTTCTGCAGCTCGGGGAAAGGGGACTTTTGTTGAGGCGGTGGAAAAGAAACGCAAACACGCCGAATCGCTGCGTCTTGCCGCGCAAGCGCAACATGAGCGACAAGTTCGTAGCGTCACGGATCCCACTCAATTTGGGAAACCGTTGAGAGGTGTGGGGTCTTCTCTCACCAAGAAACTACACGGAACTACGCTAGGATCAAGTCAACGAAGGACCGGGCATGGGGTTGGTTCCTCGGCAGCACCAAAGGATGGACAGGAACGAAAGATTTTGCATGCTGGCATGGTACCTAAGAGCACGCAGCAAAAGTCTGGGTTGTCGGCAGCCTCTGGGGTCCATGAAATTGTAACGTCAGGGAGTCAAAACGAGAAAAATTCAGCAAAGCTTACTAATAATAAGTCTGTTGCCATCACGACAGCACCTGCAGCTCCGACAACAGCTGTTCAACCCACACCTGTGAAGACACCGCAAGCTGAGCCAAAAAATAGTGCGGTAGTGGTAAAGCCAAAGCCAAATATTGCTCCCAAGGTAGAACCAACACCGGCAACTACAGCAACGCCCAGCAACTCCACTTCAGTGGAGCAATCATCGAAAACTGTCGTGAATAGTAGCAGCGCACCTCTGAGCGAAGAAGACAAGTTGAGGTTCAAGAAGCACAGACGACTGAGAAAGTTGAAACGATTGAAGAGAAGAAGAGAACGAGAGCTTGCGAGGCAGCAACAATCAAAAACTCAACAACAAATACCAAGTAGCGCGCAACCCACTCCCAATCCAAACGCGGTGCGCAAAAAGCCTGGACACAGCAAGACCGGTCAGAAGAAAAAAGGACCACGCGTTGTTGAATACATTTGTTCACAATGTAGTGAGGCATACAGTTCTACCTGCGATTTCAACCCGTGGTGGGCGTTGGCTCAGCATAAATGTCCAAAATGCCAAAAGACCCAGGTACGGAAAAATGAAAGGACATTCATGCACAATGTTTTAATTTGTTGAAGCTCTCTCGTCTGAAATTTCTCATGCATTTATCCCTTTTTTGTTCAGATTCCTCGGATCGACATCAGCTCACCCGCCAATGCTATCGAGTACCATCCTGCGCTTTTATCACACCTTGAAGATGGCGGCAGAGGGAGTGGCGGGTCAATGGCTCAGAATGGTCCTCAAGCTGTGGTGCCAGCGATGCCCATTGTTTCGCAGATACCTGATGGTACTAATGATATAAACTCCGAGTCAGATTCTGATCTTAGTGAACTATCCGACGACAATATTTCAATTGGTTCCTTGAAAGCGGCTGAATTAGAATCAGATTTGCAATCCATGACGCCAGCGGAACGTGCAGAGCACGAGACATTTGGAAGCGAGTACGACGGGCCTGTTCTTTCGAACGAGCATGCTGCAAAACTGTTGATTCTTATCGGCCATGCGGCAACCTGTCCATGCCAGCATAAATCAGAAAAACACAAAGAAGTTTGCAGATCTGTTAAATACATGATGCTCCACGTCCGTGATTGCCCTGGAACAACATCAACGTTTGATGTATGCCCTTTTCCATGGTGTCGTAAAGTCAAGCACCTTTTATTCCACCTCGTTTCATGCACAAAACCAGAACAATGCGCAATTTGCTCTCCTAAAGATATCCCGAAGGGACTGAAGGATTTAGTTGGTCTGAATGCACACAGAATGAAAAAACACAGAGAACGTATGATCGCTGCTGCGAAGGCTATTGCGGCTAAAAATGCTAAGCCCAATACAGTAACAACAAAGAAACCAAACACTAAACATACAACACCGGCCTCCGGTACCAGTACAAAAGTGGCCGCGCAAGAACCAATTGCTGCAGTGCAAAACCCGGTTACTGCACCAGTTCAAGCTCCAGTTGCATTAAATACGGTGGCTGCAAAAACAGATATGCCATTCAGGCCAACTGCTACAAATGTTGCATCTGTCGAGACAAGGATCGCCGATACCACCTGTGTTCAAAACCCTGTAGAAACAAAAGCACATCCTGTGTTGGCGAAAGCTGTGACGAATCCTGCCACGCAACTTGCAACTCAACCGGTAGCACAACCGAAGGTTGCTTCAAACGATTTGCCGCCATCCATGTCCTTGAACAACTTTAATGTCTACGCAGAGATCGCAAAACTTGATGTACAGCTAGATACGGATGCAGTGGACGTCCCTGAAGCCCTACCGCTTGTTGTAGTAAAAGAGGACAACAACGCTACAATGCCTGTCACGATCAGTGGTGTGAAAAACAATGCAGTCGCTTGCCAGCCTACCAACTATTCAACTATGGAAGTGCTTCCATCTGAAACTGCAGCTCCACAGATTCTTCCAACGCCGGTTGATGCAATCAAAATGGAGGACCATGATGTTGATCATGCGGAATTGAGAGACCTCCTAGCAACGAACATACCAATGCATAGCGGTCTGTTGCCAGAGGTTGCTGCTGTTGAAGAGGGTTTCTATGAGTATCCTTTACCTCCTCACGAGCAACAAGTCTCTGTCCAGGTCACAAAACATCAGCAGCAGATCGACATTGATAGCGGTGGACCGGGAGTAGATACGTTGAACGACCCGAACTCTGATCCCCTCGCAAACATCAATCACGAAATCCTGATTGATTCTTCCGATGTTTCTCCATCGATGCTGGTTCCTACAACCACCGATACGAACACCTGCGTGAGTATAAAGGAAGAATACACACCTGCGTGAGTGTAAAGGAAGCTCCGACTTAACTCAGTTGAAGCAACCTCGAGTATTGCCACAGTTTCTCATTGCTGCTGCTACGCAATGCAGAAAGATGTGCAAGGATCGTTGATTTGAACGATGAGCTTTCCAATTTGATTCTTTTTTGAGCTACGAATATCATTGGAGAGTTTCGTTTGCAATAGGTTTCTAAATCTTCGAGATAACTCTATTCATAATGTGCGTCGTTACTTCCTTCTGTTTTTATTCCTGCAGTATCATTACTTTTTACGGACGCCAATGTGTGTAAGCACTAACCACGTCCGATCGTCGTTTTCAGAAATAATTATGATACCTTCAATTTTGAACAGGGTTGGAAACTCGAACTATTCAAAATCAACAAAAAAACAATGATTTCTTTGTGAAAAGGAAAGTACTGCGCTGACGCACGTGCGTCTCATGTGACCATTAGTTTTCCGTGTTTTTTTGTGCAGTTTCCTTTCCTCGAAATATGTACAAGTAGCAAATAATGCATGTCTACCCCACTGATTTCGTGCCTTAGTTCGTTACCTCGCGGTTTGCTTTCGTGCACGATGGGCCAAAGGTTCAAGGAATGGCGACTCTCAACCCGTGTGGTTTGCAACACAGATCCATTTTCAAAAAGCGCACCGAGCGCTTCATCTGTCGGGTTATGCCTTCCGTGAATTGTACATTCCAATGACAGTTCGGACTCCCCGTCACTCGGGACGTTTGGGTGATCCACGGAAGAGTGCGGCTCAAATGCCTTCCATTGCAACGTGCGGACTACAGTCGTACGATGCCAATCGCATCGAGGTTCAGAGACAAAATCGTCCGATCCTACGCCTCATGGGAAACGTTTGCTCATCCTTCTCGATTCGATTCGATTTGATTCGATTCGATTCGATTCGATTCGATTCGATTCGATTCGATTCGATTTGATTCGATTCGATTCGATTTGATTCGATTAGACGTAACTAGCCGCTGCGTATTGCTGCTTCCGAAATCATTTCTCGTCACCGTTCCCGCGTTGATTGGCGTAGCTGAGATAGGAATTCCAAGCTCCCGCCGACAGAGCCAAATACGGCACCCGCATCGTGTTCGGAACGAGTTTGAAGTTGATCGAGTTCGCAATCGGCCAATAGACGCACCCGTTCACAAAGGCTTCCGGAACCCGTTTCTTGATTTTTCCGGGAATGTCCGGATTGCCTTCGAGCAGCCCCAGGGCGCCAAAGAGCGCCACGAGGTAGGGCGGGAACAAAAAGGTCTGGGCCGCGACCGTCTTCTTGGCAACCGTCTTCCAGGATACTACGGATGTTCTCGCAGTGCTCGACGCGAATCGCTTGTCGAGGAACGAAAATCCGAGAAAGAAGTATGGGCCGTGCAGAAACAAACCCAGAAAGGCCCATCGAAACGTTCTCACCGCATCGTAGTCCTCGTTTCTTCCTCCTCCTCCTCCTCTGCCGGGGGTGGTCGATCCCGTAGCATCCGTTGCTACCGGCGGAAAGCCTCTGCCTTCGATCAAGAGTTGTGTGCTCAGATCGGAAAACCCCATTATGGTTCCGGATTGAAGACCCGAGCGCAGCAGAGCTTTTGCAATCATCGTCGTTTCTGCTTCGTTTGGTCGGAACTCAAGGTTTGAATCATCGAGAAGCGAGATGTGAGGAGAAAAATAATACGTACAAGTAATAATAACCGTCCCACGAGAGTGTGAAACACGGAAAAAGTGAAATAGGGCAAGTGAAAGAATTTCGTGCTTTCGGTGACATCGATCTTTTTCTTCTTCACTACTCCTACCGGTACGGTACTGTCGTAAAGTTACCGGTAACCTTAGTACGATGTACCATGTACCGACCGATAAACGCTGACTTTTCAGAAAGAACTCTTGCATGCGCTACAGGTCTTACATCACACCAATTGCAATTTTTGCTCCATAGTAGAGACTACAGATCTGAGGCTCCTGGAGTTGGAATTGATCAACTTTACGGATGCATCTCTAGCCAAAGTATTGGGGAAAAGGTCGGTGCTATGTGGTACTACTACTACTAGTAGTAGTACTAGCATCCTCGTGTGAAGATTGTGAGGATAGATGCTTGCCAGCTCCATATTGTGTACTAGTGCACTGTTGTCAAGTGTTAGACTTCTGCTTATGGATTTTGATTCACTTTGGTTTGAACTTGTGGTTGTTGTATTTGAATTTTAGAAGACAAGGATTGACTTTCATTGGTTTTTCTAGCTTTGGTGGTGTTTCCAGAAAGCATAGTAGTAGTAGTAGTAGTAGCAAGGATGCCCCATCCCCAATCACAGCTCTCTATTCAACACCTTTTGATCATGCAGAGCAATCATGGCTTGGTGATGGACTGCAACATGGTTTTTAATAACTTAAGTAGTCAGCAGTACTAGTACTGTTACTAGTACTACTAATAGCATGGATTCATATTGGTAAGGATGTCTAGCCAGAAGCCTTCTGCCTGAACTGCCTCCAACTATTAGTAGAATGTGATTCCAAAATGGATGGGGGGCGCTCAGGATCCAAGCAGCAATTCTTTTTGTAGAGAATGTGCGTTTGTTAGTCCTCCATCATAATTGTACCACCATCTATTTAAGCATGGCGCTACAGAAACTTACACCGGGACCCGGATGTTGGACAAGGTGCGCGCAAAACAACATTTCGAGAAAAAGGCCAAAGAAGTTTTTGAAACGAAAATTGAAAAAAAAAACACAAATCGCTCGGCTTCAATTATCGTTTCCGAACCTTCTCGTACCCTTTCGAATCGAATGAAGAGCAAAAGACGGAGGACGAATACAATGAACACTATTAGTAGTACTATGACAATCATGATACTAATACAATTCAGGGATGAGAAGATGGTGGACTGCTATTGTTACTACTACTGCTTCCCCTCCGTCCGTCGTCGCTTTTCTGCGGGCCTGCCGTCCGCTCGTCTTTTGCTTTGTTGTTTCTCTCTTGCCTTCCGATTCCTTTCTTCTTTGTGCCGTTTCATCACCTCGTCCCCTGGATAAGGGCAGATAATATCTGCAAAGTCTTTTGGTACCAGCTTCCTCCATTTTTCCCATAGCTCGATCTGTTTGATTTCTTTTATTCCCGTCGGGGGTATCACTTCCATTAATTCGTAATCGATCAACGCCTTCCGAATCATTGCTTCACGATCGACAATGTTTGCAGACTTCTTCTGCAAGTCTTGCACATCGATCGGCGCTGTCCCGAATCGATCTTGAGAGATGTTAATAAGAGTAGGGGCATTAGATTCCACAGTGAACATGTGACCAACTTGGATCGACCCGGTTCTGAATCCTTTGTACAGGAGATTTTCGAACGTCCTGAATTCCTTGAACTCACCATCTTCAACAGGATGGACAGTGATTCGCTCGTTCGTCTGGAGCGCTTTACAAAGCTGAGCAAAAGTGTACAGATTCTGACTGCGATAGTCCTTTTTTATGGTGTTGAACCATCGATCGCAGACGTTCTTGGTATGTCCGACGACGTAGAAGACAAAGTTCACCTTCTTGAAAAATCCCCCTTCAACTAACAGATTGGCGAGACGCAGTACAGAGTTGTTCTTGTTCTGGCCCCCACAATTGTCCATGAGAATGCTAAGTTCCCCCCCTGCTTCTTCTTCTTTCAACCACTGTTTTTTCTTCAGCAGCATTAAAATCATAGAAGCGACGTTGTCTCCCCCTTTCGTTCCTATCCCTTCATGATATACAAAAGCGTCCAAGCTTCCGCCCTTAAGGGAGCAATCAACTATTCCCAAGATTGGTACTGTCAACGGCGTCATGTAGTATGTTTCCCCTGGTTGAGTCGCTCCAAGGTTTGGTAGTTGTGCGTTCTGGCAATAATCAACAACAAGGCAATAGCGACGCCAACCGTGTGGAACGTTACTGACAAAATCGTTGTTCGCTTGCTCTATCTTTTCGTTACAGAGTTTTCGCTGGTCTGCAGCACGGCGGACATGAAGCGATCCTTCGTCTAGGATCTTAGAGTTCTCTACCAAAGCAGTTTCTTCTTCCATCACCAAGGGTGAATAGATGTCTTTGTCTTTCCATTTTGTGACTTCGTCGTTGTTCCTCTGTATTGTAACGATGTCGGGGTTGGTGGGTTCTTCTGTTATTTCGTTATTCTGTTTCTTCTTCTTGCTGGTCTCCACATAGTACCTCTTCATGCTTGTTTCAGTAAGACAGACGTTAGTACCAGGCTCTGTTGTTGACTCGTATCGTACATAGCGAAGGCGATTTCGAAAAACGTGACACTTGGTACAGACGTCTGCTGTTCGACTTACAATCTTTACGTTGCTGTGGTTCTGTTTCCAGTACATTAAGAAGTACTTCCAGGAGCAGATGAAAAGGGGATCGCCTTCAAAGTCTTCTAGGGGCTCGCACTGTAGTATTGATACTGTGTTAGGCTTGAGCGAAACCTTCCACCCGCGTTCCAAACAGAATCGATAGTACAAGGTTCTTTTCGTGAACGTCGGTGGCAATTCAACGACGCCCTCTTCTCCATCTCGTAAGCCTACTCCAGTTTCCTCTCGCATAATCCTTGTTGATTGTGGTTGGCTGAGCTCTTTCATCTCTTCAAAGAATTCATCGATATCTTCTTTAATTGTTGTTTCGTCGAAAGCTTTTACAGCATTCGGTCTCTTCCCGGTCAGTTTATGTCGGGGTGATGTATTGTTCTTCAAGCATGTTGTACAGGTGTTCCATTTTCCTCTTCCCCAATCAAGCATATAACCAATTGCTGATCTACAGATGCGAGTAGTCGAAAGCGTTTCAAGCGCTGTGTTCTTTCTTGCAGTGTCGGCGTCGATAAACTCGATATCAGCTTCTTCGGGATTCAGAAATGGCACGAGGAATTTGTCCTTGCCATTGTTTGAGTACTTTATCCAGTCCATGATTGTTAGTTGCTGAGCTGTCTTTGGTCGCTGGAAGAACTCTACCATGAAGAGAGCAACAGCTTCTTGAGCGTCCGGATTGTTCCGGAAGATTTCGAAGCAGCTGCATTGTAACTGCCGATTTTTGATAATACACTTGCAGTGATCGACCGATGCTTTCTCGGCAAGGAATTCCTTGCATTTGAACACCATTTCCCATCCTAGGTGTTTCTCTGCTCTGAAATCACTGTAGGGATGCCATTGTTTCTGTCCTTGTGGCATAGTTTGAGTGTATCGAATGGCGTTTTGCTGGTGCTTCGGCGTTCCGGTTCTTTGTTTCGACGGCGTTTTAGCGTTGGTATACCTTCTGTTATTGCTGAGCGCTGCTCTATTTTGTGAGCAATTTTATTCCCAGCTGTTTGCAACAGATCGACAGACTTGCTCTAGAGGTGCTGAGCTGCTGTGTTGCTCACGCGGATGGGGACTAGTTGCAATGAATACAAAGACTTCAACAACGAAGGTAGGCTTCTTTTTTTGTGTATCGAAAAGATCCAGCTTCGAAGGAGGAGCAGTTTCAAGAAACTCAATAATTGGGCATGCGCGACCAGCTGACAAGAGTCAAAAAATTCCTATTGCAACTACTACCAATCAGGCACTATTGACCCCCGCGCACCTTAAGCTGAGCTTCGAAATCGAATATCTTCGTAACTATCAGGAGTTAGAGAAAAAGAAAAACATCAGAATATAGCTTATGTTAAGATCTATCTGTTGGTAGCAAAAACAGAAAATCGATATAATCAATATTTTAGGCCCAAAAGGACCCGGAGGTGTAAGTTTCTGTAGCGCCATGCTTATTTATTGTGATCAGTTATTGGTGCAAACACACACTAATCTTACTAGAAAATAATCTGAGACAGGCATCGACAACTGCCGTATGATGAACTGTAGTACTGGACAAAGCAAGAAACAAAAATGAACCGATGCGTCGTAAGATTATCATTGCGTGGAATGACAGACCTTTAGAGGTGCGCCAACAAGGCTCTTTCTGCCCCACAGTCACTCGAAATGCGCGCATGTGGCGAGGGTCGCTGCAGCCTGCAACGTTTTTCTGCGAGTCTCAACACTCATCTCTCAATCAAAAAACAAAAAATCTCAAAATCAGAAAAATCAAGATCTCAAAATCAAATCAAAACACTCTCCTCATTGGCGGACGGGTGGGTCACTAGTCATTGTGGACCGATCATTGGGACCCGGCGAAGGCCAAAACTACCGGTACGGTAATTCACGGCCCTGATGGAATGAATCCATCTGTTGCGACGACACGACACAGGACCAGACCGACCACTGACTCCTCTCACGCAGCAAGACGGGACTAATGACGCCGGTCCATATATAATTTTTTGCCCAATACTCGTGCTCGTACGGTAAGGTACATGTACCGTACGAGTCAGTCGGTGTACGTACCGTACAACATCCGTCCCCGTACTTGTACTCGTGCTCGGAGTCTTACAGGTACTACCGCACCCGCACTCGCAGTTTTCTTCGTGAAGTTGGCGAATGGTTGTTGTGGATCCAGTGCCAGCTCCAGCGGCAGCGGAGGATTCTTCTCCCTTCTCCCATCCGCATCGATTTTCAATTTGTGTGACCGCAAACCCAACACCCAGCGAATGCAATCCCGATTCCAGAACTGAGACGTTCGTAGAGAAAAACGGTAAGTTTCGCAAACGAAGCCTTGCCATCGCCCATCGCAACGCAACGCACTACGGTAATTACAAATCACTTCACCGGATCACACCATTGTGGACTGACAGCTTGGTTCTTCCGATCGTCGAACCACTCAAAAAATACGATACATTCCAAACCGCATCCCCATCCACATCCGCATCTCACAACAGCAATGTTTGCTTCCAACGCCACCCGCCGTGTTCTGAACGCCGCTGCCAGCAACAGCCGCTTCTACTCTTCGACCGCAGCCATGGGAAAGAAGGTCGCCGTCTTGGGAGCCGCCGGAGGCATCGGCCAGCCCCTGAGCATGTTGCTCAAGCTCTCCCCCAACGTCACGGACCTGTCGCTCTACGACATTGTCGGAACCCCCGGGGTCGCCGCCGATCTCTCCCACATCCCCTCCGCTTCCAACGTGACCGGAAATGTTCCCTCGAGCGCCACCTGGCCGCCCACCCACGACACCGGACTCGAGAAGGCTCTCACCGGAGCCGACATTGTCGTCATTCCCGCCGGTGTTCCCCGCAAGCCCGGAATGACCCGCGACGATCTCTTCAGCACCAACGCCAGCATCGTCAAGACCCTGGTGGAGGGATGCGCCCAGTTCTGCCCAAACGCCGTTCTGGCGATCATTTCCAACCCCGTCAACTCGACCGTTCCCATTGCGGCCGAGGTCTTGAAGAAGAAGGGGGTCTACGATCCCAAGAAGCTATGCGGTGTCACCACTCTTGATGTCATGTAGGTAGTACTCCATGAGCTGAGTTTTGACGCAACCAGATTTATTGTGGAATCGACGGGTGTGGATTTTGGATTGGATTCGATTCGATTCGATTCGATTCGATTCGATTCGATTCGACAAGAAATAGACCGTCGCTCATCTCGTTTTGCTTCCTTTCTTTCTCGTTTGTGTTTTGTGCATTCCCGATTGCGTTCCCGATTGCGATTGGATGGGTCAACCCAAAACACGACTTGAATTTTTTTATCGCTGACGTCAAATAACAATAATCACAATCACAATGTCGATTCGCAGCCGAGCCAACACCTTTGTCGGTGCCTCCACCGGTGGAGATCCTTCCGAGATTAATGTTCCCGTCATTGGTGGACACGCCGGAATCACTATTCTTCCCCTCTTCTCCCAGGTTCCCGGATACTCCCCCGACGCCGAAGAGCTCGATGCCATCACGCACCGAACCCAATTCGGCGGAGACGAGGTCGTCCAGGCCAAGGCCGGTGCCGGATCGGCCACCCTCTCCATGGCCTACGCCGGGTACCTCTTCACCGACAAGGTCTTGCAGGCCATGAACGGAGCCGACGACATTGTCCAGTGCGCCTACGTCGAGTCCGACATCACCGAAGCCTCCTTCTTCTCGTCTCCCTGCAAGTTCGGACCCGATGGAGTTTCGGAAGTCATGCCCTTTGGCGAGATTTCGGCCTACGAAGAGCAATGGCTCAACAAGATGCTGCCCGACCTCAAGGCGCAAATCCAAAAGGGAATCGACTTTGCCAATAAATAAATAAGGAATAACATACACCGCGATCGATATGGATTGGATTGGAATGGAATGGAATGGAATCGAATGGATTGGATTGGATTGGAATGGTATGCAAAGGAAGGAATGCGGTGTAGTGCATTGCGTTGAAGTGCTCTAGCTATTGGTCCGTGTGTGTGTACAGATGGAATGGGAACAACGACAAAACCAAGGACCACCAACAGTGGTGTGCTGGTGGAACTTGTGGATGCGACTCCGCTTTTTCGGGAAAATTGTGGTCACTACCGTTTGCTACACGTGCAGCAAGACGACGGCGGCGACAAGAATCAGAGTTTTGTGTTGCGTTGTATTGTGTTGTATTGTGTTGCATTGAATTGAATTGAGCACGACACAGAGTGTTTTTCGTCGCAATGGTTTCACTACTTTTAAAACTAAGAGAGAAATAGTACACAATTATACGCATGGGCTTTGTGTCCTCGTTGTGAGAGAAACGCTTCTTCCGGTGGTAGTACGAACACAGTCGCGTTGCGAACGGCCCACGAAAGCGGCCGAGTCTCAATCCGTTTTCGGTCGGTCGGCCGATACGCTCGGAGTGTATGGCTGCTGTCGTGCACTGTGACGACGACGACTTCGACGACGACGCCACCGAAGGATCCACAGGGCGAGGAAGCCAACGCACATCCACACGGGACACAATCCCAGAAACACCCCCAACCCCACCGCGGAAGCCACGCCCAGTGCGAAACGAACGCGATTGGTGTTTCCTCGGTAATTCACGCAAATGTATTCCCCGTGGTCCGGGGGAAGCCCGCGTTGCAGCGACGACTCCAGGCGGCGTTGGGCCGTCTCGAACGACTGCTTCGTCGAGCAAAGTTTCCGCACCGGAGGTCGTTGTCGTCGTCGTCGTCGTCGTCATCGTCCCCGCACGCTCACTCGGTGTACTCCCGCCGGTGGTCGTCAATCGATCCATGGACCAATCCTGCCTCAGCAGCGTCTGACCCTCGTCTCCCAATATCCGAAGCGTGACCAGGCTGTCCTTCCAATCCACTTCGACCTCGGCAACGTTTCGTTCCAGTGTGTATTGCAACTGCCTGTTGTTGTTGTTGGTTCGTTTCTGCCCCGCACCGGGAACGCCAATATCCCGATCGTCGTCGTTCCCCTGCAGGAGTGCGTTCCACGGGACGACAAAGTGGACGTACCTCATTACGGTCTCGATCACCAGATTGAAGGGATAGAACGTGCATAATTTGCTCTTGTTGGGCCTGCCGCAGTACGGGGCATTCGAGCTCCAGGAGTGGGTCATGCCGCTCGAGGTGACCTCGTAGAGCGGCCGGATAATGCTATTGCTGTGGCTCGTGTCCTTGTCGGAATCATCGTCCCTTCCCGATTCCGAAACCGGGACCTTTTTTCTGCAGTCCTTGCGCAGAAATTGAGCCATGTGAATGTCTCCGGAAAACAAGATCGGGGCACGACTGTGACGAATGCACAATCCGAAAGCGAATCGAAGGGTCAGTCATCGGTGCTTTTTGACCGGCTCGTTCTCATTGCCAGTTTGGAAGCTGCACGCTATTTCCGCAGTCGACACTTGCTGTGACTTACACATTGGGTTGCAACAGAGTCTGATACAATCGATGCTGGGCTTTTGGAAAGCCACTTCCGTTGTTTTCGAAAGCACACACAATCCAAAGAAACCCCCAAAAAATGTTAGAGCGCTGTCTAACCCCTCTTGTTGAATACGGTACGTACAGTCACAGATGGAGATCCATCTACAATCCATGCAAAATCTTCCGCACGCTCACCTCCAATTCTCTACCTTGTTCACGTCATAAAACCAAGGAGCGTGAATCTGTATCCCACTGACAATGATGTTGACCCGAGCTTTCGACCGACCAATTGCTGTTTCGAACCATCTCCACTGATCTTCTCCGAGAAAGTCCCCTTCGGGATCCAACGAAAAAGGCTCCTTGGGCCACGGTGTCTTGTTGCTTCGAACGTCGAGAACGAATACCGCTATGGTTTGATCCAAAGAGTTGCGATCGGTGTCGTTTGAATTCTTCAATCGATGGATGTGTGTTTCGTCCGAAACCACATCCGGATCCAGGCCGGCCTCCAAATCCGAGAGCAACCGACCTTCCGTGGCAGAGAAATCATAGACCTGAACACCGTATACCCCAAGCCCCTCGGTCGCTCGTCGCGACATAGCCGATGAGCTGTCTTTCAAACCAAGAAATTTGGTGAACTCTATGCCACTCTCCTTTCGAAATGCAAACGTTTTGTCACCGTTGTTGATTCCATAGTCGTGATCGTCCAGGGCCCCAAAAATTGAAATCTTGCCTCCGTCACTGGTTTTTCCTTCTATCAGATCTCGATAGTCCGCAACCTCGAGTTGTTGTCGATAGAGATCTCTCAGATATCCGGGAGTGGCATGCGTGAATTCGAGAGGTCGTGAAAAGAATCTCGATGGGAATCGCCACCACCAACTGAGGTTATCTGGGGACGTGGTCGACGTTTCGGTAGGAGTGGTTTCCAGGTGTTCTTCTTCCCGCCCCGATTGCACTAGCCTGTCATCTGCATACACAGCATCCCCCGTCCAAACAAAGGCAGCGGGATTGCGATCTCTGATTATCTTCCAGAACGGTTGCTCGTAATGCTGAGAACTGCACGATCCAAGAATAATTCGAGAAGCGCGGGGGGGACGTTCCGATTCCATAGCTTCTTCACGACGCCCGTCATCCTCTGGATCCAGTGCCATCTCGACCACTCGTAGTTGTGGATCGTCGCTAGGTCTTTGGCGGCGACGCTAGGAAACAAGTACCCGAACTGAACTTGTACTTGTACCTTATCTCTTTTTTTCTTTGTCAGATACACTAATGATTGTTGACGTAAACAATAATTATCTCCGGCTTTTCGACCTTCGACCTCCAAGAGGGGAGGCGTTAGTCCTAGGTGAACCTTCAACCCTAATGGTCCAAACAAAACCTGAAACCTGCAGAGAGAATACGGTAAGGTTACCGTAAGGTTACGCACCAGAGACCTCACATCTTCACGCACACGAAACCTCAGGACGATACATCTACAACTTCGATCAGAAGAACTGCAAAATTTTGAATTTTCTTCTCAACATCATAGTAAATTGTACATCATAATCACTATTCTGCTCCCATTGCAAATTTTCAGTACTATATAATAATTTTTATATGAACAAAACTAATGGATTTTAATGGAATTCAGAGGCATCAGTCCATGCATCGGATGACTTCTCTTCTTGGTAATGCTCGAACAAAGTAGCTGGTTCAAGGCCCTTGTCGCGGTCGTGTTCTTGAACGGCATTGGCGAATACCTTGACCAATTGCGTGTTGGTAAGAAGTGGCACTCCGTAATCAACAGCAGTTCGTCTCATGCTGTAGTTATCTTCAAGCTTCTTTGACTCATGGGTAGGGATGTTGATTACCATACCGATGTCACCGCTCTTGATAAGTTCACTGGCGTTGGGTTTATCCGATTCCAGTGTCTGTTGGGTACGCAACGATAGTACAAGGAACTTGGTTCTTTTCCAATACCTTGGCAGTGTTCTCGGTAGCGTACAGAGTGTAACCCTGTTCGATCAATTGCCAGGCGCTGTGAGTAAACTCGTCTTGAAGGGACTCCTGGACAGAAACCAAGATGTTCTTCTTAGGCATCTTGAAACCGGTCGAAAGCATCGATTTCAAGAAGGCCTCCTCTCGGGTCTTTCCAAAGCATGCAACTTCACCGGTGGAAGCCATTTCCACACCAAGAACTGGATCGGAACCTCGAAGACGAGTGAAGGAGAACATGGGGGCCTTAACACCAACGTATCCACTGGGGCGATCTCTGGTTTCCAAAGTTGGCAAGTTCATATCGGAAGTGTCTTCGTCCACCATGGCCCGGGTTGCGGCTTCGATGAAATCGACTCCCATAGTCTTGGAAACGAATGGGAACGATCGCGAAGCACGAACATTCGTCTCGATACACATGACGTCAGTTCCCTTCGCAACAAACTGGATGTTGACAGGTCCAGTGATGTTGAGGCGCTTGACAATCTTTTTGGCGGCGTCACGGACACGGTGCTTGGTGTAGTCGGAGAGAGTTTGGGGAGGAAGAACCAAAGTGGCATCTCCGGAGTGTACTCCGGCGTTTTCGATGTGCTCGTGAATTGCAGCAGCAATAATTTCACCATCCTTTCCTACACCATCAAATTCGATTTCGGTGGCTCCTTCAATGAAATCGGAGATCACGACAGGATGATCCTTAGATACAGTTGCGGCTTCGTTCAAGAAAGCCTTCAACTGTTCATCGTTCCATGCAACGTTCATGGCAGCTCCACTAAGAACATAGGACGGTCGCACGAGAACTGGGTAGCCAACATCGTTGGCGAAGTCAATGGCGCTACCACTATCGGTGAGTTCAAGCCATCTAGGCTGTTGGACACCAATTTCATCGATCATGGCAGAAAACTTGTTACGATCTTCGGCGTTGTCGATCATCTTAGCAGATGTACCCAAAAGCTTGACACCAGCATCAGCCAAAGGAATTGCAAGCCCATTTGGAATTTGTCCTCCGACACTAACGACAACTCCATTCATGTTATCTCTCTCGTAGATATCGAGAACACGTTCACGGTTCAACTCTTCGAAATACATGCGATCGCATTCGTCGTAATCAGTAGAGACGGTTTCAGGGTTGTAGTTAATCATAGTGGCCTTGTATCCCATTTTTCGAAGAGAGCGAATAGCACTGACTCCGCACCAATCGAACTCGATTGAGGATCCGATACGGTAAGCACCACTTCCAAGAACGGCGACACCTCCGGATTCGGCCTCAACGTCGTTTTCAGTTCCGTGGTATGTCATGTAAAGGTAATTCGTGGCAGCAGGATACTCAGCAGCAAGAGTATCGATCTGCTTAACGACGGGTTCAATTCCTAGTCCAATACGTTTGCTGCGGACATCGTCTTCACTGCATTTGTAGATGTTGGCGATTTGAGAATCGGAAAATCCAACCTTTTTCGCGTCAAGCATGAGTTCTGGGTCCAACGTATCAAGAGTGACATCTTCCATACGATTTCTGATTTGAACAATGTGTTCGAGACGGCGCAAGAACCAGTGATCAATCTTTGTAATGTCATGGATTTCCTGGACAC
Organism: Pseudo-nitzschia pungens; assembly: GCA_037355855.1. NCBI lineage: Eukaryota > Bacillariophyta > Bacillariophyceae > Bacillariales > Bacillariaceae > Pseudo-nitzschia > Pseudo-nitzschia pungens. The sequence goes on along the minus strand of CM074762.1, from coordinate 3,679,873 downwards.
TGAGACTCTTCTCGTGCATTGCTTGTGCAATAGCGTAAATACGACGATCGGTGGGAACCGCAAGTTCTTGCTTCAGATCTTCCATGGTCTCGAATCTATCATGTGGCTCGAATCCAGCAATGGCTGGGTCAACCATACGCATAGCCTTTTGAAAGGATTCCTCCATGGTACGACCAATACTCATGACTTCTCCAACAGACTTCATTGCGGAACCAATCTCACGACTGACGTTTTGGAATTTCGTCATATCCCAACGAGGAATCTTGGTGACGATGTAATCCAAACTGGGCTCAAAAGCAGCTTGGGTTTTCTTTGTCACCGCATTGATGACCTCTGTCATAGGGATTCCGAGACACAATTTGGCAGCCACAAAAGCAAGTGGATATCCAGTTGCTTTCGAAGCCAAAGCAGAGGATCTGGAAAGACGAGCATTGACTTCGATAATGCAATATTCAAGCGATTCAGGGTGGAGGGCGTATTGAATGTTACATTCTCCGATGATACCAAGATGGCGAACAGTTCTGATGGCAGTATTACGAAGCATGTGATATTCTTCATCCGATAGAGTCTGGGATGGAGCCATAACCATACTATCTCCGGTGTGGATTCCAAGAGGATCGAAGTTTTCCATGTTACAAACGGTCACACAGTTGTCATAAGCATCGCGGACAACCTCGTACTCAACTTCCTTCCATCCCTTCATGCTCTTTTCGACAAGAATTTGAGGGGATGTCGACAAGGCTTTCTTTGCCATGTCTCGAAGGTGATCTTCATCGTAGCACATTCCACTTCCAAGACCTCCAAGAGCAAAGGCAGATCGAATCATGAGAGGATATCCGATGTCCTTGGCAGCTTCTACAGCTTCTTCGACCGTGTCGGCGGTGTAAGACTTGGCAATCTTCTCGTTAATCTCATTCAAACGATCAGAAAATAACTGTCGGTCTTCGGTGTTGATAACAACATCGATGGGCGTTCCGAGGACTTCGACACCGTACTTTTCGAAAATTCCGGCTTGGTACATTTCGACAGCACAGTTGAGTGCCGTTTGTCCACCCATAGAAACGACGATACCATCGGGCTTCTCCTTCTTGATTACCTCCTCAACGAATTCGGGTGTCACAGGAAGGAAGAAAGTGTGATCGGCCTTAAATTCAGACTTGCTGTCCATGTTTGTTTGGACAGACGCAATGTTAGGGTTCATAAGAACGACTTCCTTTCCTTCTTCTTTGAGAGCCTGAAAAATAGTTCGAATCACAAACGAAACTATGAGCGTTTTCTTCCGATTTTACTGGTTGAAAATTACTACGACGGTGAAATTTCTCATCTTTCCAGCTTACCTTAATAGCCTGTCCTCCGGAATAATCGAATTCTCCTGCCTGACCAATCGAGGTTCCTCCACTTCCCAACAACAGTACCTTCTTGACATCAGGTCGGGGAGGGGGAGGTTTTCGGACGGGGAATGTAATCTTGTCCATCGGCTTTTTGCATGCCTCGAGGAACGTATCGAACATAAATTCAGTGTCGGTGGGTCCGGATGCAGCTTCGGGGTGGAATTGGGCGGTAAAGTACGGTCGGCTCGTGTGAGCGATACCTTCATTGGAGCCGTCGTTCGCGTTGGTGAACAATGTTTTCCATCCTGGACGGAGAGTGGAACAGTCAATAACAAAACCGTGGTTTTGGGGCGTGATGTAGCATTCGCCTGTTTGGTGGTTCAATACAGGTTGGTTCTGTCCACGGTGACCGAAGGGAAGCTTTTGAGCTTGTCCACCAGCCGCAAGTCCCATGAGTTGATTTCCCAAACAAATACCGTAAATAGGCTTTACTTGGTCGTCGGGGCAGGAAATAACCTTTTCGAGCTCTTCAATGGTTTCTTTGCACATGGTAGGATCACCGGGTCCATTCGACAAGAATAGGCCGTCATAGAGATGCATTTCGGAGGCAAAAGGGTAATCCCATGGAACTACCGTCAACTCGACCCCTCGCTTGACCAAGTGTCGAATAATATTGTTCTTCATACCACAGTCGACAGCAATTACCTTCGTAGCATTTCCCTTTCCGTAGACAACTTTCTCCTTGATACTGACCTCGTCGACCAAGTGACGCAAGTTAGCGTTTTGAATTGTGCTGAAGTCTGGTACTGGAGCATCGAGGTCAACCTCAATTCTTCCCATGAGAGCTCCGCTCTCTCGAATCTTCTTCGTCAACATACGAGTATCGATACCTGTTAAACCAGGAACTCCTTGCTCTTTCATCCAGTCCCCAAGAGACGAAGCAGCATTCCAGTGGGAGTAATGGTGGGAGTAATCTTGAACGATGAGACCGTTTACATGGATCTTATCGGATTCAAAATATTTTGGGAGACCGTATTCGTCCAAAGTCTTTCGGTCGGGGACACCGTAATTACCGACCATGGGTGTCGTCAACGTCAAGATTTGACCTTGGTAGGAAGGATCGGTCATATTTTCGGGGTAACCAACCATTCCGGTGGCAAAAACAACCTATGTCATCAATAAGAATTGAATTCAAAATGTGAGAATCCGTCATGTCATACAGGGGACAATTTTCTTTCATTCCATTTGTCGTATGGATTCGCTTGGATATATTCCCGCTCTACTTGTTCCACTCACCTCTCCTTCGGCACTCTCGTGGCTACCGAATGACTTTCCGATGAGAGTGGTACCATCTTCCAAATGGATCTTCGCCAGAGCGGTTGGCTTTTTAGTATCATCTCCGCTCTGCGTAGCCAGCGATCGTCGAAATAAATTTTGCTGACCAACGACGCCACTGCGTCGTTGCATCGCCGAGCGTGCGGCGTGTCGAAGCATCTTCTGTCTGAAATGTGAGAACAGATTCAATTGAACCAAAGAATGAATGAGAATAATTGAAATTGCTGAGTAGCCTTTCGACGAAAAAACATCTCGACAGAACACTGACCTCCTTGTTGCTACTGCTATCTAGGAATTCGGGAAACGCGCGTCGTAGTCCCTTTCTGTCACAATAATGTAAAGTGATTCTGTCGTGATAAATCAAGGTACGTGAAATACTCGCGAGATATTCAGGGTACCATGTAGTTGAACAATAGGTTGAATTTGTTAATAATTCCTAATTGTGAGGTAAAGTGTGATTTTGTAGTACCGGCAGATCGACGGTTGACATCGATTGTGATTCTGATGTGTCGCGAGAAACTAGTGTCTGAATTTCAGAGGTTTTGAGAACGAAAATCTTTCTCGCTCTGGGGACCCACTTCAATTTTGACAACATATATATAGCCATATACAATTAATTACTCTATATAATTGAGTCCTTTGATCGAGTCCTGCACGCACCAGAGGCACTTAATCAGAGCTGCTGGAAACCAGTTACCGGTAGTAATGAAATTTCGTGAAGCAGAGGGAAAGACGTTCCAGACAACTTCGCGAAGTTCCTACGCAACGACATCACTTTGCTTTTTCATTGATTGAAACAATGAAAAACTATGACGTACTTTCCGTGACTGACGGAGTTGCAAAATTTAGTTTCTATCTCTCAGATACTATATATTGCTTGTCTAATAGAAGTACCGGTATCTTAATTATGAGATTTAAAAGAGCTGAAATTGCAAGCAGAAATACGAGTAAGTAAGACGTAAGGTCTTACGTAACAGAAACACCAAGGTTACTGTTCATATTTAATTATCAGAGGTGTGGAAAGTCTTTTTTAGAAAACGACGTTGCACTTTCAGTTCTCGTAAACATTTTACTGTACTTCGTACTTACTTTATGGGTCTGTTGTGTCGTAGATTTCGAATTACGAACGGTATCCTTTTAATTTTCAAAAGCATCTGGAACATGTCAACAAAACACCACACGAAACATAGCATGACTCAGAAAAGATACCAATCAACGAAGGCATCTGATTGACGCCGAAACTCACTCATCTATTGTCTACTAAAAGTAAGGTTACTCAAAGTACAACATCGTTTTGTACCGTAGCCTTACGCTATGTCCGATCTTCCACAATTGTACAGAGTAATTGCAGTTTGCCTCTGCAATTGCAGAAAGGGGCATAATACCCTACTGCTTTTCAAAATACGAGTACTAACTTGTACTAACCTTACCGTTCACAATAAGCGAGGATTAGACGAGGACTCGACGACTGCTGGAACAGCGCAGTAGGGGTACAACTGCGACATTGAACGATGGTGTCGCAACGGCTAGCTAATGCTCGAAAATACAGCACGGTGTTTTGGCAATGAATCTGATTCATTGACGAAAATTCAACAAGTCAAGTAGTACGACATTGCACAATGGTGTCGCAACGGCGAATAGCTAATGATGCTCGAAAGTATTACTAGTATGGTGCTTAAGGAATCGAATCTGATTTGTTGACGAAAATGCATCGGTTTCAGCGAGAAGTTCATTTTCGACTCGTGTACTGGCTTGAATCGGATCATTATTTAACATCAACCAGTGTCATTCAACAGTGCAAACTTCTGCAAAACATAAACTTGATGTATCATAGACCTGTTCATAAGTTCTACTAGTTTTTGCATTTTGCAAAGGGATTATCTTCGTACTGGTAATAAGTGCATTGGTACTAATAATGTGAAAATTGTGAGCTAGGATTTGGTACTAATCCACTGGCTTGTAGGCCCAGCACCATCTTTTAAGGATACCAAATAGTTACAAAGTAAACACGGCAACCAAATTGAGAATGGAAGAGGCTGTTGTCCCATGAAATATCTTACTGCCCACCTCTCAGTACCGCTGTTGGTGTTCCAATCCTTGGATACGTAGTGGGATGTCCAAGCCTACTACTTGGTCATTTTCATTGTCAACAGTTTATTCAGAGGAGATGTTTTAAGGCAGGGAAAGAAGTGTCAATCCTTAACAACAATGGAAAAAAAGAGTGAAAAACAATAGTATGGACTATTCCAATAGTCCAGATACAACTACTATGTTGAGTTTCTGAAAGGCTACCTGTGCATGAATACCTGTACATGAATCTGTTTTTGACCCGGAACCAATCATATTTCAGTTGATTCTTCCAGAACTCTGCAAATGCAGTTTTAAAACGCAGTTTGAAATCAGTGGAAAATGCCCCTACTAACACCCAATCCATATAACTTGCATGAAAATTCAAAAATAAGATGAAATGTGCATACGAGTTTAGTAAGCAAAGTGACCCGGTTTTTGGTGTCAGGTTATGAGCCAGAGCAACAGCAAACAGTCGACTGTTTCTGGTAACTGTAATCACTCCAAGACAACACCTTGGACACTAATTTATACCCGATGAGAGAAATGGCAAGGTCGCAAGGTTTCCAATGATACCCAACATGACTTATATTGCGCGCCTGGCCTTTTCGTACACCGGGCCACAAAATAAGGTCAAAATTTCGAAAATAAACTCCATTTCAACAACCACACCACTAAGAGCTGTCACCCCCCCCCTATCTCCATAACCAGCCCCGGCTTAATTCTGATATTACAGGGGCTCCATCTTTACTATAACAGCAACAAGCTCTCCAAGCTGCGGATTGATTGGGCGTTGTGGTTCGGAAAAACGAACTGGCAAAGCAGCAGCAAAAATCGCGTCTTTTTTTGGTCCGAAAACTTCCCTGGTCCAAACTACGGCGAAAATTCATATCTCGGTCCCCTCTGCGTCGATTCCAACAGGAACGCTTTGAACAGCTCTATTATATAAAGATAGACAAGGCCTCCAATTTGCGGATCGATTGGACGAGTCGTTTTCGAGAAACGGACTGTAGACTGAGTACACTCCCCTTGAAACTACGGGAGCAAAATCCGGTCAAACTACGGCGAAAATTAATAACTCCTCCCCGGCTTGACGAATTACGACCGGACCGCTTCCAACAGCTCTATTATATCAAGATAGACAAGCCCTCCAACTTGCGGATCGATCCGACTGATACTTGTTGAGAAATAGAGTGTACACTGACCAAGCAAAAAATGGAAGAAAATCCCAATTATTCAGTTGCTCCCACTGCTCCAGGGGTTCCTACCACCACAGCGCCTGTTGGATCCTGTAAGAATGGACATGCACTACCAGCATGTAGGAGAACTGAAGCGGCGGCAAGGCTTCTGGCCAGTGGTGCTGTGTTAGAGTTTAACAAGAAATTGACTACAGCAGACGCCATGAGAGTTTACGGATTTACAGCAGCAGAGTGTGCCAATCGTACTGTGAAAAGAAGAGTGATGAGACTCAGGGATAAGTACATGAAGGAGACCTCAGTCCCAAGGTCGATTGATGTATCCTGTAAAGCGCCATCTATCTCCCCTATGACATCCTGCAAAGAGAACAGCGCGAACAGCACGAGAGGAAATAGTATTTGCCAAAACTCCAAAAGCCAAAACAACAGTTCAACCACGGCATCCAGCAGCACTAATGGCAACAAGAGAGTAATCGACATCGACGCCGACGCCGACAAGAACACAGACGCGGGTGAGAACCCAGTGGATCCCCCCCCAACTACTTTGAAGAAGCCAAGGAGGAGCCATTCCCAATTGATGTATGACATGACAATGAAACAGAAGAAGAAGGACAAAGAACAACAGTCTTACCTTGCAGCAGAGAAGATATACAAAGAGCAGCCGCGATCGAACAAGCGCATCTCCCTCCGCGAGGCGTGTGATATGGTGAACAGAATGAATGGAACTGATATTAAGATGAACACTTTGAAAAGGCGCTTGACCCAGGAAAGGAAAGGTGTTTCAATTGGACCCCGGGGGAGACCATCCACTCTGCCACCAGAAGTGGAAGAGGCGCTGGTTACAGCAATGGAGACCTCCTTTCTACTCTGCTCAGCTGGAATGAAAGAGAAGCCCAACAGGAAGAAGGCTGTGGAGGATTTGCAAGCCTGTCTTTCCAGGGGACCTTGCTCTTTGAAACATTTTGGTAGTCTTTACAGACGTCTGCAACCCCGGTTTGCTGAAAGCATTGAAGTTAATAAGAGTAACTCTCGCCTGGAGGAGAGGAGAGCAATGTGGACTACATATAACATGATTAATGAGTGGTTTAGCAACTTGAAATTGCTGTTAATTGAAAAGGGTTTCGCTCGGCTACCTTCGGAGACGGAGAAGTTGAATGGTCACGAAGGGGAACTTGTATTTAACGACGGTCAGTTGCACCGTATTCTGAATGTTGACGAGACTGGACTAACCCTTGACGGGACAGGCAGTTGCGCGGGGGGACGTCCAGTAACGGAATATAGTCCACGCAGTTTGACTCTGCCGAAGGGAGCATCGAAGGCTTACAAAAGCAGCTCTCGCTGTACGATGATAGGAGGAAGCACCGCCGCTGGAGATCCTATTCCAGTACACTTTCAACTGAAGAGCAATGCAACGGAAGAGAGCAAACGGATCTCCCGTAGTTTTGCTACTGAACTAGCTCGCGCAGGCACTTGCAAAGGAAAATGGGGCTTCGGAGAAGTCACTGAACGGCCACACACAGCTAATTGCAACGCCAATGCCGGAATGGACGGCAAGGAGTTTTGTAAGTACGTTCTAACAAGCCTTCTTCCGTTGTACCGAGATGTAAAGCCAGCAAACGGAAAATGGGTCTTGCTAATCGTGGATTCTGGTCCTGGACGTCTCGATAAAACGCTCCTGCAGCAACTGAGTGTAGAGGGTGTGCTACTATTGCCAGGAGTACCGAACACAACTCACGTCACTCAAGTTACAGACTGTAGCTACGGTCCATTCAAGTCCGTATTCCGCAATAACAGGACGAAGCTTCATGCAATCCGCTCTTTAGAGCACTCGTCGCTGCGCACAAGGGATTATCCAATTTTGGTGTTCGGAACGGATAGAAGGTTAGAGTCTGCGTTTGACGCCGGCTTTGCTCGAGCGACATCGATATCTTTTTGGAAGAAGGTTGGAATTAGTCCCTTCACACGAAACTGTCTCAGAGATCGTAACGTGGTTCACGAGCTGATGATTTTGCCAAACGGAAATATCGACGAAGCAAAGGATCCAGCGACGGTTGAGCTATTGGAGCTCGAACGTCGAAACGCTGCGGCGGTCCAAACGTTGATCGATTTTGGATTCGACGGAGACGTCTTTCGTAAGCAAGCACCGCGGAAACAGCAGCGAGTTACGAGATCGGAAGCAACTACGGCGCGCGCGATCCAAGATGCGATTGCTAAGGCAAATACGGCGGGAAAGAAATACATCGTTCTAGGGGGGAGACCTTACAACTGCCACGATCAGCACATCGCCGACGAACGAGCGCTTCGCGAAAAAGAGATCGCAGAAATGAAATCCGCAAAGGCAAAAGCGGAGGTATATGCGAAGAAGGAAACGGAGTGTAAAGCGCTAATTCAGTCATGCAGCGGCGAATTGGCAAATCTGCGGGTGAACGACATTAAAAAAATATACGAGTGGAAGCTTGGAAAAAAGCCTACTGGTCTAAAGAGGAAAGAGGAGATACTGAGTGCAGTATTAGCAGTCAAGGATGACCCTCCAGTTGATGCAGTTCCTTGCTGGACTGAAGGGGATGACGCTGTACTGAAGCAATTAGAGGAAGAGGATATTACAATTAAGGAGACAGAGGTGGGAAAGAAGATAGCAGAGAATTATGGAAAGTTTGCAGACCAAGCGAAAACTATCACGAACGAGGTAATGGAGATTGCCAGAGCACACCTGTCCACAGAGCAAATCGAAACGCTACAGGATATGAAACAGAAGTATCCTTGTGAGGAGTAGCGCGAGCGCTTGTAGTTTATGTTGTTAGTGGTTTAAAATTTAGAGTGGATTATTTGTTACAGGAGATACAGGCCTTTATTGTTGTTGCAAATAGAAGACCGGAGCAAAAAAAAGTGATCGAAATTTCGTCTCGGAGATTTCGAACCTCTACGGTGTAGACTGACAGACGCTGTGACAGGATCGAGGCATATAGAGTTTTTTGAGATAAAACGACCGGCTGACGCACCTGTACAAAATATACTGGTTCTACTGATGTCACGGTCACTTTGCTTACTAAACTCGTACCTTTGCTCCACAAGGATACTTTCAAAAAAAGGGCCAGGTTTACTCTTCAGTTTCCACATCGGGTTGTGGTCAGCGTCAATCTGACTTTATTCGCACTGGTGAACTGCCTCTCATCTTAGCAATTGTCAGACATTAATATACTATCAGAGGAAGACAATGCAGCCTGCTGTGTGGCATTTACGAACTGAAGAAATGGAGCTGACTGACTACAGCAGTACGTACGTAGTTGTACGCGTAACTAGTACCTCATTTTTTCCATATTTTTTAATCCGTCACATACTTTTACAGTATTTAATCTTCATCGTACGCAGAACAATGCTGTTCTGTGGTCTCCTGTGATTGGCTGGGTTTGACTGAAAACAGGTTGTTTCTTTAGTTGATGAGGCTTCCTTTTCTGAAAAATTCTTTCGTCAAAAATACAATTCACGTAGACACCGTTTGTAACGCGATAACATCAACGGTAACCTTACCGTATTCGTGTGAGATGCTTTGTCGATTGTCGATAGCGTTCAACGGTATCGCGCTATTGAGGACATAGCGACGACAGAAGCACATATCACAGGCATGAAACCTTTTATTTACTTTCTATTTATAGTTGCGACTGGATCGAAGGCATCATTAGCGTTCTTGGCGCCACCCTCGAGCGAAGCGTTGATTGCAGATGGCGCAGCAAAGGTGAAACCCACGTTGAGGATGGTCGGGGGACGGGGCTGGGACAACAGTGACTTTTTGTCGAGCCTTTCTGGCGACGATGAGGACCGCGAAAAATCACAAGATGACTACAAGGAATTTTCCGACCGACGAGCAGCTTTCAACGCTCGACAAGCAGAAATAATGAAATCGCCAGAGGCTCAGGCATTCATGAAACAAAGGCAGGAACAACAATTTCGGCATCTTCAGCAAGAACAACTGCGACAAGAAGAGGAAGGACTTGCTGACGATGGAAAGCTTTTTGGAGAAATTCCTGAAGGATCCGGTGGTGGGACAAGAATGGGGCGAATGATGGCACAAGCTGAACGGATGCAAGGTCAGCGAAGCCAGAGTAACATGATAGGAGGATTTCAGCAGCAACTGTTGGGTCCACTGGACGACGAGGATGAAGAATTGTGAAAAAATATCCTCATCTTCTCAGATAAAGTCGATGACCTGTGACGTATCGGGAAGGGATGTAAACCTTTCAACTTTTTCCTTGGTAAATGACACTTCTGTGGGAATGGATCGTATAAACCTGTACACACCCTAGTATCACAGGAATTATGATGCTGATAACTACTACTGTATCATCTGCTGGCCGAATCATCTCATCGAAGAATCTCATCGAAGAATGCATACACTCCTTTTTCTAACCCCGATTTCGAATGCTTGAATCAATTAAGGATGTTTAATGATGTCGAATCGAACTTTGTTGCAAAATTCTTTTCTGATTGTCTGAAAAGGAAAATTGATTGTTGATCATTCTCGACCTGACCTGACAACATAGATGCCTATTTTTCTGTCATTGATCGGTAACGAAATCTCTACAACTAACTTAATGGAACACTCTACCGGATTCCCTGGAAGCAAAGAGCATTGTTTCAATCCTAGGTGAAGGAGGTTCCACTAAAATCAAATAGTCATCATTGAGTTCTCACTATGATTATTTTTCATTAAAATTTTTAAAAACCCAATTCTGATACCAATAAAGCTGTATTTGGCATCACAGCTTTGCTTTCTTACAGGACTTGAGGTTCAAAAGACCGCCATAACGAACGTACAGTCTCTGTGACTGTGATTGATTTTGGTATTTATACTGTACTCACTTCTGGGAGCTTCTTGATCCAGGATTACAGTCCCCTGTGTGTTGGGCTTCAAAATTTATACAAAATGTAACTACTCTCTATTGCTAGTACTACTAATACTCATATGTGAAAAGCCTACCAAAGGTGGTAGGCAGGTTTGAGTCATATGTGAAATTGAGGTCTGGGAAAGGTCCATGCATTTGATCAAGAAAAGATTAATGTCCTGCTCAGATCATCATTTTGATTTCTGCATCATTTTTACATGTGATATGTATTGGTGCTGTACTTTAGAAGAGCTACTAATATTGTTTTGTTATCATGTTCCTCAACAGTTAAAAAAGATACTAAGTTTGATCCCTGCTTAGCTATGCTGGCATTTTGCCAGTTTCAAACATGAAACGTGATTACGAGTCTGATCCAGTTTAACTACTAGTACAAGTCCCAACTACTACATTACGCTTAGTAGTACCAATTAATTGGTTGTGCACCACACAAGACAACTGATTTCAATTACCTGCTACTTGTATGCAGCATGGTACGGAAGTGCATATACTACTACTTTTTACAGAGTTTTCACTCTACCCATCAAAAACTAAAATGGATCACATTTTAGTGACAGATTGTTGCCTTACAATCTGACCAAATACCTCCCCCCAGCAATGGAAACCTCCCCAAAGCAAGTTACAACTTATTTGTAAAGAGTATAAACCGACTGTTTGCGACAACTCCTGTTAAAATCTGTGACTTGCCAAATTCCAAAAAATTGATCTCTTTTGGTAAGTGTCAACATTGGTACATTTACTACCTGCGACCATAAAATCAAGTGACAGCATGTTGATGTTGACAAAAAAAGAACCTTATTTGCACCACTTTTTTTAAATCAATCAATTTTTCTGTTTGTTGTTCTTTTTCGTGAACAAGTGGCACCTTTCTAATTTGCAGTTACATCTACTACAGGCCATGCCGCTCAAAGCTGTCTAGAAGTGAATATAGAGCATTGTAGAGTAGAGTGTTCGCTAACAGATGATGTCTTTACTTTGAACAGAGGTGGTGTATGTGTGGAGTTATCACCAAAGGCAAAGATGCTGTCACTCCATGTGATCCATTTTGGTAAATGTGATCCATTTTGGTAAATGCGATCCATTTCAGTTTTTGACGGGTAATTTACTGACCATCTCAAAAATTTTACCGGTAGAACCATGTTCACTAATGCTCGTTGAAGCAGATGCTGTTCTACCGGTACAGTAAGGCTTACTACATCATTCCTATCAGCTGTCCACCAACTACTAATTTCTACGGAAACCTGGGGACAGATGATGGGAACTTCGTACCGGTAGTAATGTGAATCTTTTAAGTCGTATTGAATGAATTTTGAATGTGCGCGCTCTTGCACAACCATGTCAGTTCCGAGAAGCATGTAACTTACCTTACTCGCAACACAACGGCAATTGCAGTCTTTTTTTTTAAAAAAGAAAAAAGGGAGATTATTTTTTGTTCAGGGATCAAAATTTATCGTACGTTTCGTGATCCCAGAAGAACAAGTAAGCCTTACTAAACCTTAATTACGTACCAGTACCGGTAAAAAAATGTCTGGAAAAAATTAGACCAGATTACCGTAAGAGTACTTGTATTACTTCTACCGGCACTGGTAAGTTTACTGTATTATTACGTAGTATTTTGTACGGCAAGTTACTTCCACTCCTGTACCGGTAGCTTCAAAGCAATGATTGGTTGACGATGTCTGGTCATAATTGCAATATCCGTTTGGAGAGAAATAAAATATTATCGGCATGCCCCAAAAAAGCGTATCTTAGATTCGAGTGTTGACACGGACATGCTTCGTCCCATTAGCGTAGACGATGTTTTCTACCAGTAAGGTTTACGTGTGTAAGGTTACGGTCTCATGGAGTAATTTTACCGTAACCTTACCGTATCCCTCAACGTCTTTTGTTGAATCGATCATCCGCGAAGGAGAAGGCCTCACTAATTATTGCGGAGTATTTTTGACCCCAATAGCTATCACAACGAAGGAACTTATCGGGTTCAAATCGAAGTACGTACTGTAATATACCAACGAAATGGCAATTGGACCTTCTATCGATCCAGAAGAGGTCGGTGTTTCGGGCCTTGTTTGGCTATTCTTCTCCTATGGATATGCTCTTTTCTACGCTGCGAATCTTATTGGGGAAGGCAGCGAGCTACTGCTGCTAGTGCCAAGCATGGCCGGTTTAGTTGGTGGCGTTGTATTGCCTTTGTTGGGAGCAGTTCCAGATGGTGGTGAGTAATTGTTAGAAGCGTTTTAAACGCATTAGTTCCCAGCGGCGTGAATTTTGGTTGCTTTCATCTACGATTGATCTTACCACAATCTTTCATTCACAATCGATGTCTTTCTCGCAAAAGCCATTATTCTATTTTCCGGGCTTGGATCCATCGAGCTCGCTCAAGAAAGTCTTAGCGTGGGAATCGGCGCCTTGGCCGGATCCACCATCATGCTTTTGACTATCCCATGGGCTCTTTCTGTCTTCGTCGGTCGTGTTGACATCGAGGATGGAAAGCTGGAGTACACCAAGAAACCCAAATTGTCTCCCGGGCTCAGCGTCAACGATACACTCACTGATACTGGCGTGTTCCTCTCCAAAGAAATTCAGCACGGAGGTTTGGTGATGGCGGCCACAACAATCCCGTACTTCTTAATTCAGCTGCCTGCGTTGTTCATGCAAGGGCCAACACAAGAGGTTGCGAAAGGCGAACATTGGTGGTCATTGGCAGCCTTTATTGTGTGTCTAAGTGGTCTGATTTACTACATGCGACTCCAATTGCGTTTCAGCAGCGAAGGTCAAGACAGGGACAAGCGTATCGCAATCGCGAAGAAGACACTTCAGGCTGGAAAAATGTCACTGAGGGGAGTTTTAAGATCAACCATCAAGTCTATTCAATCGCAATCGACCATATATTTGCTACAGGACATCGATTCACAGGATTACGGATCTATCGAGTCGAGAGGCCCCTCCCCTGAAGTTGTGGAGGTACTGAAAGAACTTCTGTTAGAAGCCTTTATGACTTATGATGTTGATAAGAACGGAATGCTCGAAAGGACGGAAATTAGAGTTTTCTTGAAAGATTTTCACGAGAACATAGAGGAAGATGATATCAACAACATTCTATCCAAAATCGATAGTAACAACGACAACGTCATATCTCTCGATGAGTTTGTGGTACTGTGTTATTACTTGATTGTGTACGATGATCCCGAAGACACTGAAGACAAGAGGGATACCTTGTTGAATGCGTCGTTTAAACACAGCATTAAAAAAATCATTTCCAACCCAGGAGAAGATGGTTATGAGGGAGCCGAGGTGGAGGAAATGCCAGAGGAATTATGTGACTTAAGTCCAGAGGAGCAGCAGGCGGCAATCAAGTTGAAAGCCTTCAAAATGCTAGCAATTGGAACTGTCATGGTCGTTTACTTTTCCGACCCCATGGTCGACGTCATGCAAGAGATCGCTGTGAAGGCTGGCATCCCACCATTTTATGTCAGTTTCGTCCTTGCACCTTTGGCATCAAATTCAAGTGAAGTGCTCGCTAGTGTGTTTTATGCAGCTAAGAAGACACGCAAGACTATGACCGTATCGCTGTCCGCACTGGAAGGCGCTGCGTGCATGAATAACACATTTTGTTTGTGCATTTTCATGGGACTGATTTACATGCGTGGGTTGGCATGGCAGTACACTGCCGAGACAGCATCTATTGTGATTGTTCAGTTCATCATGGCATACTTGGTTCAAAATGATACAATGACAACGGGAGTTGGCCTCTTTGTGTTCACGCTCTTCCCTTTGTCTCTGATATTCGTTGCCACATTGGAATTTATGGGGTTCGACTAAACATACCTCTTTTTTGTGATGGCAAATATACGAACCACAAATTGATGGTGGATAGTAGTGTAACTGAATGAGTAATATGGAAAGAGCTAGTGAAAATCCCAGATTGAATTCAATATGTACTACGTGTAGTATGATCAGAGTAAAAGATTCAACAGGTAGTCTCCTGGAAGGTTGATGATTTACTCTGAATGGAAGCTGACAATCCATCTTTCCAACCTCAGAAATTAAAAATAATGCGAGGTGGTGGAGAATAGTAGTTCGAGGGTTTGGAACCTGACGGAAGCGCATGCATAATTACGTACCGTACGGTGGATGATTCATGAGTGAGTCCTTCTCATTCGGCGTACCGTAACAGTAAGGTTAACGTTTCGAACTTTGAAAACACGGTTCCTGATCTCCCCTACCGTAATTACCGGTAAGGTTATGGCAGTGAGCCAAAAGCAACGATTACCCGTAATTAAGGTTACCGCACGTATCCGTGCATAAGGAATTATGTTCATACTCGTAACCTTACTCGTACGAGTTTAATTTTGTTTATGGAAACGTTTTCGATTTGTGTACCGGTACGAACGTACCGGTACGAAACAATTTTAGGTGACCAACACCGTATCTTACCGTAAGGTTACCGGTAGCTAAGTAACTTGTTTGTTAATGAGAAACATGCATCGCCATACCGGTACTAAAGTTTGAAGTTACGTACGGTAGGGGTTTGCGTACGTGTTGATACTTGTACTGGTAAGTTACTTGTAATTACCTCTGTTTACAGAATTCTTTCCTGATTCGTATCGGTCACCTAAAACAATTCGATTGGAACGGAGAACAAAGATTCTCATCCCAATTTAGTACAAAAATGCAGTCATGTTGTGGAGAAACAAGAAAGTTGTTGGGATTCGTTGGATTGTCCAGATAGATCACCGCTGCCGTCGTCGCGGACGAGGATATTCAACAACCACCAACGACACTCGTTATGCCTCCTCTCTTGATAAATCCGTCTCGACAAAATCCTCACCTTCGTCGACGGTTGTTCTTCTGCGACACGGTCAAAGTTTGTGGAACAAGATTCCAACTTTCACTGGCTGGTGCGACGTTCCGTTGACAGATCTAGGGATAGAACAAGCTCGAGGCGCAGCTCGTGTGATGAAGGACAAAGGTCTGGCTTTTGACTTGGTTTACGCTTCTGAGCTGAGAAGGGCTTACGAAAGTGCCGAAGCCGTTTTGGAGGTTTTCGACGAAACAACAAGAAATTCATCCAAACCCATTAAATTTGTCACTTCCTGGGAACTGAACGAACGCCAGTAAGCCTACGATTTTGATTGGTGACAAATCTAGCATCTTCGCGACATTGTTTTGTTTACTTAAATCAACTTCTTGAATTCTTCTTTTGAACGTATGATCTTAGCTATGGGGAACTTCAAGGACTTTCAAAGACAAATCCGGAACTTGTTTCTATGTATGGAGAGGAACAGATGATTGCGTGGAGGCGTGGAATGAAGGACAAGCCGCCTCCGATGGATAAAGGTGCGAATTTCTATTTCACGTAACGTCGAATGATTGTTTTCTTTCCTCGGAGAAGTCAGACTCATCCGTGTCCATTTTATAATTGTTCTGAACTCCGATGCTCATTTAGCCCATCCCTATTATCAAGCGCCGCCTGCACCTCTTACAGAATCTCTGCATGACTGCCAGGAACGCGTACTTCGCTATTGGCATGGCACCATAGTTCCAGCGATGCTTCCGAAGGAACGAACAATTTTGATTGCCGCTCATGCTAATACGATTAGGTAATTATTTGTATCGACTCCATCTGTCTAATTGTGCACTGCTCTTCTTGGCTCATTCCTTCCACCTTTACATTTCAACAGATCTCTAATAGCATACTTAGACGAAATTCCCGACGAAGAAGTTCCGCATATTCACATCCCAAATTCTGTACCATGCGTATATAAGATCGACCCATCCACCGGGAAAGCCTTGAATCAAAATCTTTCTCAGCTGAGCAAAAGGAAAGGGATTTGGTTACTGAGTGCCGAAAATCAAGAACGTTTGGTTGAGAAACTCGGGGTGGATAGCGAGTCCTTCGCGCGGTCGGTGTTTGCTTCGTGGGATGAA
This sequence comes from Pseudo-nitzschia pungens, assembly GCA_037355855.1. NCBI lineage: Eukaryota > Bacillariophyta > Bacillariophyceae > Bacillariales > Bacillariaceae > Pseudo-nitzschia > Pseudo-nitzschia pungens. Next base: position 3,663,115 of record CM074762.1, on the reverse strand, counting down.
AACGGTGATGGCGTACTGTCGAAGGAAGAACTTGGAAATAATCTATTTCGTTGGAAGAGGGATCCGAATCCTGCTATCAACGGTAGGTATATTTCGATTTACTCTTGGTTCATAATCTCAATCATCTGCTTACTCACACTCCTTCTTTAACAAAATACTCTGAAAAGCGTTGGCCGGAAAATTGTTAGAGGAGGTTAGTAGTCGCGTTATCGAATTTGTAATGATGGTGTGATTTTCGTTCCTCTGAAGCTCACGAATTCGAACACTTTTTTTTTTTGGTGTTTTTCAGCTCAATAAGGCAGGTCAAGTCTCCGACGGGATTACTTTGGAACGTTTCCAACAGTCAGCAATTGCCGCTAGTAGAAAACATAACTTGCCGTTCTTTGAGGAAGAGAAGCTGAACTCCTCTACGTTCTGATCAAATATTTCTTTGAGATGGTGAAGTTGGGACACGAAAGTGCGGATTACTCAACGATTTGATGTAAACTATTGTGTATCAAGTGTATTTTTTTATCTTGTGTATTTTTTTATCTGTACAGTAGCGTTTCTGCAGTAAATGTCATACTAAGGCTTCGTTCCAATTGTGTGCAGTCGATCTTATTATTCTTTGTCCGCTTCGCTCATTGTTGAGGCTTCACATTTGACGCATCCATTGGGCTCAGAAGATTTGAGAACCAGTTTCCTAGACTTGGGCCAGATGAGCTGTTCGTCTTGACAGCAACTTCGACTGGTTCATCGGGGTAGATTTTCATGTTGTAGCCATATTCGAATTCTTGCTCATATCCTTTCAGCTTTGGGAATGTTCGAACGATGGCGGTTTTCAAAGCTTCTTCATTGCTGAAAATCGCATTCGATACTTGATCACCTCGTGCAACCGCGATCGATCCGCAAGGTAACCAAGAGTCATCGGCACTCCCGAACTGACGAACAAAGATGGAATATTCTTGACCTCCGGAAGTTGCAATTTCGTCGTACTTGCTGCTGGCCCGTTCCCGCTCAAGTTGACCAGCCGACTTTTCTTTCGGAGCTTTGTCTTCACTTTTACCAAATCCTTGCGCCATCATGCACGTCGTTGTACTGATTTGTAACGAGAGCCAAGTTCGGGATTCAGCTGATAAGATACGATGTTCATGTCGAGCACTGCACAAATAATTTCATTTCAAGAACGATAATTTGGATGAACCGACGGAAGTACCAACTCGATTTCTCACCTTTTCTGTGGAAGGACTACGAAGGACGACGCAAGAGCCGGGAGAAATGCTGCGATAGTGGCGACTGTAACGACTCTCATTGTGATTGTTTTCAGGTTGGATTGGCCTTCGATTTTATACAGCTTCGGGATGTGTAGTTCATTTGTTGTGGCACGAACTCGAATCAGATGATGCTGTCCGATCACAAAGCAAGATGAAAGAGACCCAACAAGAATTTCGAAAAACACTCACTGCTCACTGACGATGGGGCAACGTCAAACGCGGGATACACGCAAAGTTTGAGTCAGTGAGAATCTTTGATCACGGGCAAAACGGGAATGGGATTTCTTTTTTGGATCTTTGATGGTTCTCGTTTTGCGTGCAATCAAAATTTCAATCTCAACAAGAAGCAGGCACTACGTAACCGTACGTATGTGTGCGTACGTAACAATAATACTAGTATTTCGTAATCAGTATGTTCAATGTCAAGTTACTGTATTGGCGTAGCGTACTTTCGTTGCTAGTAAGGTTTACTAGTACTACTAGGAATAAGGTGCCGTATGTAACCATGAGAAAGAAATACTTCGTCCGTTCCGAAATAACTGTGCGATGACCCAAGTGTTTGCGTTGTGAAATAAGTGTTGCTTTGTGTAGAAAATATGTAGAAGGTGTACCACGAACATCGAAATTATTTTTCTTTAATTTTTTTTTGTGCACTGCACAATTTTCTATAACAATCGCGTTTCCAGTACTCAAACGTACAGGATTTTCATGCGCGACGACCGGTGGACCATTTTCAGTGCTACTGCCATACCCCGGGTCTACTAGTGATTAGAATAGTAGTGATATGCAAATTGTGAGCTCTATTGATTAGTCCATTTGCTACAGTTCTAAGAGCCCTCCGAATCAGCGATTCTGTCGACTCGCCGATTGTTTTTATCCTTATCCTTAATCCAGTCCCGTGTGCACTCGTGACTGTATTTTGGTGCACGGCATACTCCTCCATGGTACTGTTACGATTTAATAGGATCCCTGCAATAATAAGGGTGCACTCTCCTAATGTTAACCCGGTCGGTTACAAAGGGAGCAGTTTCTATAGTCACAGTTCCATTGTCATGGGCCTTGATCACCTTGTAAGGTCCTTGTCGTGGGAAGGATAGTTTCGGAACAATGCCCTTCCTTTCCAGGGTGACATAGTCTCCTTCCTTGTAGACATGGGGAATCCTCTTCCGATTCTCCCGGATATTACTCTTATGGATACTCTTTTGTTTCCTTGCTTGGATTGCTTCCCAATCCACTGGGAAATTCACAGGCATGAACATGTCCCTTCCGAACACCAATTGCGCTGGGGAATATCCCAGGGTGGTGTGGATGGCACTTCTGATGGCGTACGCTGCCTTGGTGGTGAATTCCTCAAAAGGATCCTTTTCGTGGAGGTCCCTTTGTTCCAGGTTAAAGGACAGTAGACAGTCCTTCAGGACCTGGTGGATCCTTTCCAGCACTGAGTTGGATTGTGGGTTCCAAGCGCCACTGGGCTTTCTTTTCATTCCCATGTTGTCACAGAGCTCCTGGAACTCTGCTTTGAACTCGCTCCCGCCATCAAAGCCAATTTCCTTTGGGCGTGGATACCTTGCCAGCCATGTACTGTCCAGCAATCGTTGAGTTTCTGCTGCATTTGGTGAGTCCTTTAGATGGGCCAGTTCAAACCATCCGGTCACTGGATCCACCATGGTGAGGACATGGATGTGGTAGTCTTTACCATTTTTGTTGTGGACAGTTGCAGGTCCCCAGAGGTCCACATTGACCCTTTGCCATTTGGTGACTTCAACTGCTTTTTCCGGTAGTAGGCCGTACTTCTTCCGGCCACTCTTTTTGAACATCTGACACGTGTGGCAGTGTTTGCAGAGATCCTGGACGTCCTTCCTCAGACCTTTCCAGGTGAACACTGAGCGAATGCTCTGTTCCATTCTCTTTTCTCCAGGATGGACCAGCATGCTGTGGTACCATTCCATGACTCTGTCTTTGAGTTTGTCCGGGACGAGGATCTTCCCTTCCTTGTGGATTAGGCTGTAACCTTCCACCATCTTGGTGGTCAGTCGATTGTCTTTTCCCAGAGCATTCATGATTCCGGTGTCCTTTTGTTGGTAAAACTGGATCATGTCCGGGGCGAGTGGGAATGCACTATTGCCCTGGAATTCTTCCGGCGCTTCTCCGAGTGGGAATAGGAGTTGCCGGAGGTGCTCTTCCTCATCCGCGTAGGTGAGGGGCTTATTTGGTGGTAGCCATTCCACCGTGTCTGCTGGGTCATCTGTGATGTCCAGACGAGACAGCGCGTCTGCTGCATCATTGTCCTTGCCAGCAACGTGCTTGACTACTGGGTGGAACTCCTCCATAAGGAGTCTCCACCGGACCATCCTTTGGGTGGGCATCTGCTGATAGAGCAGGTTAAGGTGGTCTGTGTGAATAATCACATCTTGTCCTCGTAGGATTCCTTTGAATGCCTTCAGGCCTTCTACTATGCCCAGGAGTTCTTTTTCTCCAACAGTGTAGTTGAGCTGCGCCGAGTTCAGCTTCCGGGTGTAGAAACCAAGGGGCTTGCCATCTTGGCATACAGTTGCTCCCAGTTGCCTATCGCTGGCGTCTGAGTAGAGATGAAATGGTTTCGTAAAGTCCGGGAATGCAAGCTTTGCTTCATCTGCGAGCATTCTCTTCGCCTCCATGAAAGCTTTTTGCTCTGCTGGACCCCAATACCAGTTCATTTTGCCCTTTTTCCCTGCGAGTTTGTTCAGAGGGGCTAGGATGTGGGAGCGGCGCTTCCACATGTCCCTGTAAAAGTTTACCATTCCAAGAAACATCTTGAGTTGCTTGGTGTTCTTGGGGGCTTCTAGTCGCTTCATCGCCTCCAGTTTCTTTGGCTGGGGCTGAATGCCTTCTGTTGTTAACAGAAATCCCAGATATTCCACTTCTTTTTGCATGAAAAAGGATTTTCTGAGGTTGGCTCGGAAGCCAGCATCGTCCAGTCTCTGTAGGACTGTATCTATTTTGCTGAGGTGATCCTGTTCGGTTTCCCCTTCTCGCTGGATGATGAGAATATCATCAATATAGACCAGCACATAGTCCAGGTCACCGAGTAGGTTCATCATGACGGATTGGAAGATATCCGGTGCGCATGCGATTCCCATTGCCAGTCTCTTGTAGGCATACTTTCCCCATGGTAAAATGGTAGAGCAAATCTTTTGGCTCTCCTTGCAAATGGGGATGGTATAGTATCCTTGGGACAAGTCCAGTGCCGTAGCTGATTTGAACTTTTGTAGTCTCTGGATTGTTTCCCCTATTCGTGGTAGTGGGAACGGTTTTCGTTGGATGGCTGCGTTCATCTTCCGAAAGTCAGTTAGGACGCGAATGTCCCCTGTCTTCTTCGGTTGGCAAAACGTGGGAGATGCCCATGGTGAATCATCATCATGGGGGAGTTTTTCCAGCACCCCGATGTCACAGAGCCTGATGATCTCCTTTCGTAAGGCTTGTTCAAAGGCATGGGGTACAGAATAGTACCGCTGCCGGACCGGTTTGACCCCTGGTTGGAGTTCAATGGACACCGGTTTTATATTTTTCAGAAGACCCAATCCTCCTCCAAAGAGTGTTGGAAATTTCTTCAGTGTTTTCTTCAAGGCTTCTTTGGACGCGTTTGTAATCTCCAGGTCATTGACCATAGCGTCTATATCGACTTTGGAGTAGTCTGCATCCAGAATTTTGGCTTGCCTTTCTTCCTCCTGTTGGAGGATTGGACTCTGTGTGTTGGCAAAGAATACTGCCACACATTTGTCCGGGTTCGAGAGCTCCCCCATTCCCTTCATGGGGATGGAGTCGCCCTGCCATTCAATTGTTCGGGAGCTGTATTTTATATCCAGTCCGAGTTGTGCCATTAGATCGGATCCTATGATCATGTCATAGGGCACTTCCTCATGGTGGTGATATTCATCCACTTGGAAGGTCCATTTGATGGTCTTGGAGTTTGAAAATTCTATCAGCCTTAGTCCCACTGAAGCCGCAGACTTGGTTCTGAACTTGCCTCCATATGTGTTGTAGGTGACAGATCTTCGGTCTCGGTTTGTTAGTTGACTTCGGTCGACAAACTGTTGTAGTATGATGGATTTGGAGCAACCGGAGTCTAGTAGGCCCCGGAGCATCCTCCCCTTTCCCCTGTGGTCCAATACCTCCACACAGACGTCCGCAAACCGATTGATTATGCGGGGTCCAGTGTGGATGGTATCAACCATTCAGTTATGGGATCCTTTCTTTTTGAAGGTTTTTCTGTACTTTCGTCTGTACTCTTTGAGTTCCCGATCAGAGATGTCGATCTCGTCATCGGAGACTTCGTGGTCGGCTTGGGCCGTGGCCAGTACATAGGAGTACTCGTGATTTGATAAGTTCCTTCCCCAGTGGGGTTTGGAGTACTGCTCGTTGTCTGAGTCTTCCTTTGCTATAAAATGCTCCTTGAGCAAGTTGAGCGTCTCCCGGTCGAACTTTCCCTTCTTGGGGGGTCCGCCGGTTAGTTTCCAGCATTTGCCGGCATGGACCTTGCCACAGGTCTTGCATAGTTGTTTGTTGCTGTTGTCCACAGGGCGCTTCTTTTTGCCAGGGGATTTCCCGTGGTGGGTTCCTCCCCCAGATGCGGCCTTGGGAGTCTTCTTGGTGACACCGGTCTGCTTTTCGAGGTCGGTGATGCGTTGTTGCATTATTGCTTCCTTCCGGATGGTGATTTCCAGGTTTTCGAGCTTGTCGATAGTGGTGTTAAAGGAGTGGGTGTAGAGGTCCCAACTAATGTGCTCCAGCTTCTCGCGTTGGGAGTGGGTCATGTTGGAATCCAAGATTTCCTTCATTTCTCCTTGGGTGAAACTTCTTGGTGTTTCCATTTGGTCACTGCCACATTCCCAGAGGCATTCTGGGAGATAGCTTTGGAGTTCGGCCATTCGATTGGCCCAGGCTCTAATGCCATGTTTGAGGTCCACGCGCATGCCTCGCATGAATCGTCGGAGGACGATATACGAGCGCTTGCCGTGTTGGTCATTGCCAAAGATTTTGAGCTTGAGGACATGCATGCACTCCTCCAAGATATCCTTCCTGTACTCCTGGGATTGGTAGTACTGGGTGAGGGCGCTTCCGACCTTTTTCTTTGGGATTGGGGACTCGAGGTTGTCGGTCTCCGATTCTTTGTCCGATCTCGCCGTGGCTGTGTCGGTTTTGTCGGCGTTTGGAGATTTCTCCTTTGCCGTCTCCTTGGAGGCTCCCGTGGGAGTTTCGGTGGCGTCTCGCCCCATTGATAGCAGGATGTTTGCTTGGTCCCTTTGTTCGATCTCTTGGATCTTTTTCTGTACGTGTCTGGTGTGATGGACCTTGTGGGTTGGTTCGGCCAAGTAGGTCCAAGCGAGCGTTCGCTGGACAAGTGCGAGTGCCTCAGTAGAGAGAATTCTCTGTAGAACCTCCAATTTCTGGTCTCCGTGGAGTTTGTCATTGCCAGCAATTTTCTGGTCAAAGTCTCTCTTCCAGATAAGGAAGAGTTCTGGTCTTTCAGTACCATTGAGAACCTTCAGGTAGTCGCTGAATGCGATTCCACCTTGTTCGCTGTCTACATTCATCTTTACGGTGGTGGCGTCTTCCGGCCAGTCCTCCCGTGTGATGTTGAAAGGTTTCAGTTTGGTTCCTTTGGTCGCCATGGTTAATCAGTTTTTATTTTACTTTAGTTTAGTTACAGTATTTCTGTAAGTTGTTATTTGGGGTGGAAATGAGCAAAAAGTGATTGCTCCAGTTTTTCCCTCTGAGGTTCACTTCCACGCGATACCCCGTGTTGTAACTGATTTTTCTCCCAGGCTAGTACAGTGGTGGGAGTTGTTTCTCTCTTTAGCTCCCGGGAATCCTGTGGTTCTCCGGAGTTGTTTCTGTTTTTATTTCGTGGGATTCGATTCCCGTGGTTCTCCGGCGTTGCTTCCCTATTAAGCAATCACCGGGCCGGTCCCACTTCCCGTTTCCCGTGGGATTGGTGGTGTTTGGGTATTCATTATATACCTTTCCGGATATCCGTATATTTCGGTTGTGGTTGGCATCCCCTGTTCGGTCTGTCCACCCACTCAGTGTTGGTCCAATTAGTCCATTCACTGGATTATGTGTCACTTTTTCGGCACATGTTTTCGTGTTTTTCGATTATTTCCTGTTGTCGACCATGGTCCTGTTTAGGTACTTAGGTGTCTCTGTTGCTGCTGTTGCTCCCTTCTTTGGGCGCCAACAGTTGCTGGGGTCGGTCTTCCTTGTGCTGCAGACACTGGATATCCTTCTCCCTGTTTTTGCCTTTCTGTGCCTCCATTTTCTGGCAGTCTTTTGATCTCGTCGGCGCCTTGGCCGATCGATCTCTTTCTGCTCATGGTCATCAGCACTCAGCTTGATTTTAAAATCATGCCATACCCCGGGTCTACTAGTGATTAGAATAGTAGTGATATGCAAATTGTGAGCTCTATTGATTAGTCCATTTGCTACAGTTCTAAGAGCCCTCCGAATCAGCGATTCTGTCGACTCGCCGATTGTTTTTATCCTTATCCTTAATCCAGTCCCGTGTGCACTCGTGACTGTATTTTGGTGCACGGCAGCTACCAGTAGTATCACTAGCATTATTAGTAGCAGGAACAAAACGAATCGGATTGCGTGCAAAAAACACACTAAAACACACACAAAATTAAATTAAAACACACACGAACAAAAATAACTAGTGTTATTGTGCAAAATACGAGGATTAATCAATTTTAATTTTAATTAATCGACACGAAAAATAGGCTATCTTTGGACGATAAACCAAAGACAAGAACTCTCTTCTTGTTTCTATGACCTATACCTGGACAAAAATTCAGTGTCTTAGCTTTCGAAAGAATCTTCCCCGAGGTTCAAATGCCAGGTGGAACCCTTTCAACCGGTAAAATCACATTTGAAGGGCAAAACGGGCCCTTTTCAAGTCCTAATGAAAGGTAGACCAATAGCGCGAGCCTATCAGTGTCTAACCAGGCATAAGGACTTAGTTGAGGAGTGTTTAACCCAAAAAGAACGATTTGAATCGGTTGAAAATTGATCGATAGACAAGCTTGTATGTGCGAAGCGCACACTTATTTCGGAACGGAGGAAGTACTTCGTATGTTGAACCGCAAACAAAGCACACTCATCATAAGTTACGAAGGACTGGTTATTGACAAGAAAAAAACTCTTTGTAAGAAAAAACTTTGTCTCAATAACTACTACTTGAACTTTGTATTCAATACTAGTACAAGCTGCTGGTGGCACTGCAAAATTCCTCTATTTTTTAGTAGTGCATTGGTACATGGAACTGAGGGAAAGCTGTCAGGACTTTCCCTGTACACAAAATCGGACTTCCAAGATGTTGGAAATATTGGTGTCCATAATGAATATCTCTCCAGTGGACAATGAAGAAAATGAGCATTTTAAGCATTTCCATTTTTTGTCCCAAAAGAAAACCAGATTCTGCACTTTCACTACTAGTAGTAGTAGAGCTCCAAAACCAACATATGAAGAAATGACCTCTTTGGGAATCTATGAAATAATGCAACCTCAGGGAATGTTTTCAATCCCAAAGTAAAATACCATACAATCAACAAATGCTTACATCATGACGTTGGGACAAAAGACAGTTTGTAACTGTCACGGAATTATGACAGATCATCACAGTGCAAGAAATTCTCAAGTGTTCCATTGAGTCTCAATCAAAAAATGAATCTTAGTATGCTACTGGAAAGTGTCCCTCACTAATAGATAAGCTTTTGAATAATTCCTGCGAAAAAATGCTTTCTCTCCAGCATCACCCGTGCTGATTTCGTCATCAGTTCTCAACATGTCAAATCTACAACGTCCAACCATCGAGCTCCTTCTCGTAGGTACAAATTTAGTGTTTTCGTTCACGCTCAGAACGAATCTCAAAACAACAATCTCAAGAAGCTTAAACCTTACCGTACATCCGCTTAATAGTAATCTTACAGTAACTTAAGTTACGGTAACTTACTTGTAGTCATTCTGTTGTTAATTGCCTACGGTACGGTAAGCCTTACCCTAGAACTGTATCTTCCTTTATTTTAATTTCCACAACTTTTTGTTTTTACGATTGACGATGTGATGTGGATGACGCGTGATTTTATTAATGGGACACATAATTCCTTTGTTTGCACTAGCAGATTGCACTAAAATCCCAATTTTCTCTGATGTGTCATCCAATAACCACGGCAGCACTAGAACGCAATTTTTATTCAGGCGTTCGTGTGTTACTACCGATGTCATTGTGTGACAATGACTCTTCTCAGCAACATCTGCTCTTTTGGTAGCCACTGAAATGATGTATCGTAATCACCGTGCGTTGATCTAAAAAGAGAGCAGATGGTCTGTGTTGCTTGCAGCATTGGCAGTCGACTGGACTTGATTCCCCAATCACTCCGTAGAGGAGGAGATGTTTTGACGATTACGACGAATTCTCGTTCTATCACTGAATTATTCCTTACGGTATGGTCAAGACGCACTGAACGCATATGAAATCCACTTCATTCTTCCGAAAGCAAACTTCACCTCAAATCTGCAGAGAAAAAGTGTTCGTCAACGATGGCGAAGCGAAATCTACCTGATGATAGTGGTTCGGATCCAACCGCTGTAGACGGAGGGGAAGGCAAGGAACAACAAGAAGACTGGGGTGAACTTTACCAACTTGATGCCACTGAGAGCTACTCAACAGATGACTTTAGCGATAGCAGTGACGAGGACGATTTCGATTATGACAAGAGTTACCTTCGTGTCGAGATTCAAAACGAAGGGGAAAGCAACAAGAACAAAATCAATTTTTTCCCTCAAACTGGTATGCGTCGGTTGAACTCATCAGCTTTACTGAAGCATACCAGAATGAACACCTTCACGAACCAACAGGAAAACATCGCAAGGGCAGAATCGGCCCCCACATTGCGACCATCGTCGAGTGGAGGTCTACCGGCATTCCTGGCGAATCGGATACGCAACGCTGAACTGGTTGTGGGAGAAAATGCAGGTAGCTCCGGCAAGACAAACTTGTCACAACCAGTAGCAGTTAATCCTACAGTAGGTCCGGCGACGAAAGCAATGGAGCAGGAGGATCCAAGAATCATATATTCACAAATTCTCGAGAAGCATGGGGTATGCTCTAGTGTCCAGAAAAGTGAAGAGCTGAATGATTTTTTCATCAAGATGGGGGAAGCAAATGTTACTGGATATACAATGGACAAAGTTACTGCCGTACGTAGCGAAGACGTTGAAGCACTTCGAAACATGCATTCGGAAGGTCAGACCCTGCAAGTTTGTAACCAATTTGGAGAATCAATAATCCACTCTGCTTGTCGGAGGGGCCTTGCGAAGGTTCTTCGGTTCCTTGTGGACGAGGCACGCGTTTCTCTTGCGGTAAGAGATGACTACGGAAAGACTCCCGCTCATGATGCCTGCTGGACGATTAAACCCAACTTTGAAGTTGTGAAAATCGTTGTCACCACGTGTCCTGATTTGCTCTTAGTGGCAGATAAAAGAGGATCTACACCCTTGGATTATACGCAGAGAAGTCTTTGGGGTGATTGGTGTGCATTCCTGAAAGAAAACGAGGACATACTAATTCCGAAACAGTTGGGGCTTGATCCGAAAAAGGGCGAAGAAAAAAACGATGATTAACTTTTTCCTCTCACTTTGAACAGGTTGTGCATGTTCAGCAAAAACGGTGACATCACTCGAAGTGAATTGAAGTTGCGACTGATTCGTTGGCAACAGAGACAGACACTTCGAGAGAACGAAGAATTGTGTCAACCATTTGAAGCATTCTGCATCGTGGACACACATCTGTTTGCGAAAGTCTGCAATATCCAACATGAAGACGGAACATTGCTCTCTCTCTCTCTCTCTCTCTCTGGCTTCGTGCCGTCTAGCTCCGTATAGACATTCGAGGGGACGTGACACCTGAGAGCGCAGATGCCCCTGAGATTGATTGCCTTCTTTGAAAAAGGAGAGCATCGGAACATTCTATTGACACATTCAGATATCCGCCACTGACCATCTCTCGAAGAGCGAAGAGAACTATGTTTCCTAAAGACCTCAAGACAGAATAATCTCTATACTACTATTCATTACGTGGCTTCATTGCTACCAACATCTTGTTTCGAAAAGACATACTGGCCGATCAAACTTGGTATGTACAAGATGCTTCATTACCCCAGAAGCGACGATGTGAAGCGTTATTGCACCACCAGCTCCGAACGAATATCAGCAGTAATGATTTTTTATCAAAAGTAATTGAAATAAAATGTTGAGTTATCTTTCACCTGTCACTGACACGTATTGACTACATACTCTAATTGGATACGAATGATCGGTAATGATCGGTATAGCCAATATAACGCCCAAGTAATCAATTTGATTCGTTGAGCAAAAAAAGGGTTCACGAACGCGAGAGTAACGATGCAAGTATTTTTACGATGATTTGTTCATGAACCATTGATTTTGTCGAAGACATCTCTCGATATCCAAATAACCTAGATGCCTCTGATCTGCGGAAGTTCGAGTTATGCTTCCAAATCGCTGGACATAGCGAGACCCTCCTTCACTTCTCTTCCGACTGAGAATTTGCAACTGGTGATCCTCCTGTTACTTTGGGTTGATATCAGGTTCTCCTGCGGAACCGATTTTATAATCCGCAGCCCACTGAACATCGTGGAACCATTCTCGTAGGATTCCATTTTCCTTCTCCAACGCGTCGAAATTCTTTTTCTTGTCTTCTTCCGAAATGTTGGGATCCAGGACGAAAACGAAATACATCTTTTTCCCCATCGCCTCACAAAAGTCGACGCGAAATTCTTCTTTGGAATCGTTCGTCGGAAAGGCAATGGGTTGCATTGACAAGCCGATTGGAGCTATGACGAAACATTTCAAATCTATCGCGGGGTACATTTTCATCGAATCTTTCGTGAACCTGAGGGGCCAGATTGGATAGTCGAGTTCCTTTCCTTTTGTATCGATTGTTAACGTGTGGTTGCAGCCGTTCAGAGCAGAAGTGCTGAGATCTTTCTTGTCTTCTCCGTCCTTCCAGTACCAGTGTTCCCAAAAAATCTTTTGATCCGCGACGCTCTCATCGGAACATGCGATGCAGTACCACACCCGGTCCATGAGCTTGTTTGCATTGTCCGTCTTCTCATAGAACTCTTCCCACGACAAAGTCTTCGTCGGGTTGGTAACTGGTGCGGGTGTTTCAGCGGGTGTCGTCGTCATGGTTGTACAGTATGTAGCGAAGAGTTGTATTTTTGGGAAGTGGTACGTCTAGTAAGAGTACGAGTAATTGTGAGAATCCAAAGGCGGGAACGTGGTTTGATGCCTATTATTTGAACAGATCTGTCGTGAAAAGACAATAGACGTGTTCGGAGTTTCTGCTTTTGGATCATCTAGCAGCTTGCAAAAACGAATGTGGCGTCTTCTCCGTGAGAGAAGATCCGTGCTTGGACGATCCACAATATGGCGCACGTGCACTTCGGACGACCACGTAGAAAGACTATTGCTGTCCTTGTCAGAGGGAGCAGATGGGCATAGTCATTCGGGTCAAGGCTTGAGGGACAAGCCTGTAAGAAAAAAGGGCCATTATTTTCGACTTAAACGCATTCCTGGAGCTCTGTATTCACTTTTCATTGTTGACTGAATTCAAGCTCGCAACCACTTGTACGGTATTTTGAATACGGGTACCAGTACACTTCCTCACATAAGTTCAGGAAAAATAACGTACACATAAGCCTTACCAGTGCAACCACTATTAGCGTATTATTTTTTCCAGTTATGAATGAGATTTACCGGTAAATTACAAGTAAGATCTTACGATTTTAAAATAATATCAAAATGATTCTGTATCAACAGTATCATTACTACCGTACCGGTAAGGTTACTACTATTACTTTGTACGAAGTGTTATTTTTTTAATTCTCAATTTGCCAACAACAGCTCCACGGTGAAGTTCAAAGAAGCAATCGGTTCGTCAAAGGTTAGGAGAGAGCAAATTCCTTACTACGAGTCCGATAACAATTGAGACTGGTCCAGTGCGCGCCCAAAATGTAACCAATTTACACGAATTTACAGGGAAGGTGCACATACCATAAATAAAAATTATTCTGTAGTAGAGAAATTCCTATAACCCTTTATATTATGGTCTTTTGTTAGTGGAAATCCCTTGTTGAAGAGCTTCACTAAACTCTTCAAAATCATCTATTTTTGGTGTTCGCAAAAGTTCTTTTTCCGTGCATCGGCCTTCGAAAATGTGGCTCTATCCACAACAACGATCGAGAGCAAGATGGTATCACACTTGCTGACTATTGCCACTGTCTTGGATGGGGGAGGTTGATCTTGCGTCATTGGTGGAGAGAGAGAGAGCGGAGCTGAGAAGCAGAGAGGAATTCAGCAGAGAGGGGAAATCGATCGATGACACGACAATCCTCTTGTTCCGGAGACTCGACAATCCACCACAGTATTCAGTCTATCGATTGAAAGTACTTACCTTGGAATCCTCTGCAACTGCACTAAAATCTCCTCCAAATTAGCTCTGAAACCATGTCTATCTTCATCAAAAAGGCCCCTTCTGCTCTCAGCAAGAAATCTGCCTCCAAACCTGCCCCTCGCAAGCTCGTCACTGTCAAGGAACGCCGGGAACGCCTGGAAGACCTCGATACTGACTCTGACGATAGTGGTTTGCTCAGCATCGAAACAGTTGCTCCAGATCCACCTTTTGCTGGATTGGAAGAGCTATTGAGAAAGCGCGATCCCTTCCCCAAGCCAGCAAAACAGAGCTTGATTGTTGAGTTTCTGGATGCTGATCTCTCTCGTCTTACAGAGAATGAGGGAAAAAAGACTCTGCTTGAAATTCAGCAGGATTTGAAACACACCAAAGGAAACTCCAAGAGCTCACGACTTTGGACCAGCGACTACTTGGCAGTGCAGCTTGCTGCCATTGTACGAGCCTACGAATCCTACCAATCTTTTGTTGCGTGCAATCGATCCACCAGAAACAAGATCCCTGCGATTGCCATGCTTGACAACCTCCTGAGCAAATTCTCCATTGAACTCGACAAAGAACGCGCCAAAAAGCAGGCCGTTCTTCACGCCGAAGCCAAGAAGAAGATTGCAAAGGTCAAGAAAACTGGTGGTGTTAGACCCCAAGATGACATCGAGTTTGATAGATTTCTCTTGCTTTCTATGCCTTGTCCCAACTGCAAGCATTTCAACACCATGCATCTCCAGAGCAAAAAAGAAATCAAGGAAATCAACCAGCAAGTGGAGGACGAGTACCAAAGGAAGAAACGTCGGTACGCCGCTTATTCTGTAGCGCGTCAGCAACAAGAAAAGAAGCCCCGGAAGGGGAAGATCAAGAGTCGCGAGATCGGCTGCTTCTGTTTCAAGGTCAACTGCATGGACATGCCAAATGGAGGCAATTGTTCTCATTGTCGATACTGTGCCAGCAAAGGGAAGAACTTCCTCAACGAGAGGAGTGTATGTGCTGATTGTGATATTTGCGCCTGTGACTGTAGCATTGTGTTCTTCGAATCGGAAAGGAAGGCAATTGCTGATATGGTGGATCCGAAGAAGAAAGAGTCTGCTCCCCCCATCGGTGGAATGGCGTTGCTCCAGCACCTCGAAGATATATACGCGTCGAAAGTCAACGAGGTGTTCCTGGAAAATCCATCAGCGTCGGAGGAACAGATAGCCAGAGACGCCCATTCCAGTACCTTCCATGAAGTTCTATCCGATCCGGTTTTCGCAAGTGCAGAAGCGAGAAAGAAACTTCAGGAAGATATGGGTCCACTGGAGACTACCACCAAGGATGGGAAGACTATCGATCAGCTCCAGGCAGAGAAGAGGGGTGTCACTCTGGATCCCACCGGAGACTCCAGATTTTTCCGGAACAGACTCCAGGAACATCCAATGGATCCAACCAGGTTCCTCCGTAACAGCAATACGGCGAACCGGTTCTCAGAGACGCCATCTGGTGCTGTCGAAGGGATCGGATCTCGTGTCCAACCAATCAGCGTCGATGGAGCTGAATTGTTGTGTACTCCAATCAAACCAAGCCGTAAATTGTCGAGTGAACGCGAATTGTCGAGTGGTACTCCACCAACCGAATTGTCGAGTGGTACTCCACCAAGTGAATTGTCGGGTGATACTCCTCCCTTCCTCCGATCCATGAGGGAAGCAGCCAATGAGAAAGCCGACTTCCAGGAGAACTCCCAGCCCACCTTGGAGATCCTCGATCACTTGGGAGACACTCTTACTGCTGAAAATGATTCAGCAGAAGCTTCCCGGATCAAGCGCAAGGCAACTGATCTTGCCAAGCGTGGGAAAGATCCGGATGAGTGCCTCCCCAAGATGGTGGACTGGTGCAAGCGCCAGAAGATTCCGGCGAAAGACAAAAAATAAACTGTATTATTAGTAATTATCTATGATTAGCTGTAAATTGTCGTGTCCATTGTCCATTGCCGGTTGGTTGTTGGTTGCCGGTTGCCGGTTGCCGGTTACTCTTGCTGGAGACATAGTGTAGTTTTTAGATGTTGCCAGCAGCAAAATTATGAGCTGCTGCTTGTTGCTGTTTGCTGCTGCTTGCTCTGCTGTTTGCTGCTGGAGTGGATCGATTCAGTTGTAAATTGATAGATCCACTCGTGTTTGTGTTCCGGACTTTCGTGTACCGGTATGTTCGATATCCAGACTTGTAAACCTACAATAGTTAAAGAGAGGTCCAACACCTATGAGTCCCAGCAGTTCTTCTATACTTTGCGGCGTCGGCCGACTTCAATCCCAGGAGTTCTTCTATACTTTGCGGCGCCGGTCGACGTCCAAGGTTTTCTATTGTACCTATGTTCGATATCCACCAATGGAAATGAATATAATCGATTCCCACAAGTGTTCGATACTTAACTGTGGGAGTGACGCAGGAGTGACACTGCCGGCGGCGCTATTGGTATACAATCGAAAACCTATTACAAATAAACTGGAGCTACTCTAATTCATTATTTCTGTTTTTGCAACTCTGCAAAAGCAAATCCCCCACTAAACTACCACTAAGAAATACAACCAAAATCGACAATCGACAATGGTGGAGACACGACAATTGACAATCGACAATGGTGGAGACGCGACAATCGACAATGGCGCTCAGCGCTTCAGGGGATTACAACACCGGGGTAGGTACCATCCTCGCTGTATCCACAGTGAGCAAACGTCCCGTCGAATGGACCGAATGCTCCTGCAGCTCTGTAGATCTGTTGCTCTAGATCTACCAAATCTAGCTCCCCTCTCGTGTTGATCTTGAGGTAGTTGACTAACTGACAGATGATATACTCTGTCGGTCCATACTTGGGTTGATAGGGAGGTCGAGGGACAACATTGTATCTCGTCGGTCCGTCCCTGTCGAAAATCGTATTGTAGACAATGGGAGCAGCATGGCTGCTCAAGTTGTCCCACATAAAGACTCTCCAGTCATCTGTTTGTGGCACTCGCTGCTCTCCTTCAAAGGAAGAGCAGATAGTGCCTACAAAGGAAGCGAACGCGTCCCCTGTGGTTCCAGGGTTTCTGCTAACTCGTACCCATCGACGAGGATGGCGGAGGCTGCCAGACAAATTGTTGGGTACAGTGGGATCTCCAGCTTCCACAGCAATAATAACTGTAAGTTTCTGCCCTTTCGCGTAGTTGCCGATACTTCAAACTCTCCGAAAACTAACTGACCAAGCGTTTCTGCGATTCAGTCGCTTTGTTTCCATGGCGAACTCGTCTATATCGATGAGGCGCTTTCTGGGGATACCAGCAATACCAGATGGCAATGGTCTGTTCCAGAACAACCATTCCTTCCGCTTGTTTGTGGGAGTGTAAGCCCGGTAAGATTCGATACTGCATTTCTTTTGTGTTACATTAAGCTCTTGTAATCGGTGGGAGAGGAGCTGCCGGCTGTAGATTCCTCCCCCCTCGTTGTAAATAAACATTGCCATCTCATCAAGTGTGGCCTGTGGCCAAATAACGAGACAGAGCATAAGGAGCGTCAAATCTGCACCTACCAGCTCTGTCTTGTCTTTGTTGCCAGTCATCCGTCGGGGATGAAGTTGTTTCTTCCACCGGAAGAGTGTCGCTCTTGCGACAGGTACAGGTAAGCCTGCTTCGTGATCCTCCAATATCTCTAGACGCCTCCATACTGGATATCCCTGAGCTCCTCCTCTTTTAGGATGAGGCTTCTCCTCCCTCTGTTGCCCTAACTCCCTGCTAAGTTGCAGTTTGCTACGCGCTTTGGCTCTGGTATCTGCCGGATCCACCATGGTCAAGTTGTTCGGTATGTGTTCTCGTTATTGTGGTGCGAAGAACTGTGGTGTCAAAAAATGTGAGTTTTATAAAGAGTTTAGTGAAGCTCTCAAAGAATGCGTTTCCACTAACAAAAGAGCATACTATAAAGGGTTATAGGAATTTGTCTATTACAGAGAGAATTTTTATTTATGGTATCGTATGTGCACCTTCCCTGCACGCTCAGTGTAAATTCGTGTAAATTGGTTACATTTTGGGCGCGCACTGGACCAGTCTCAATTGTTATCGGACTCGTAGTAAGCTGAAAACTCCATTCACTCCTGCTCTGTTGGAAATTGAGCCTACTAGTTCCTGATATCCACACTTCGATTCTGTGATTCTCTATCATTATTTGGTTTCTACTCGTCGAAAAGAGAAGAGATTGAAGCGGGGAAACTCCAGGATACGCAAAAACATCGCAACAGGTGTCTCAGTAACCTTACGTGCAGATTGCTTGCTTGCTTGGTTGCTTGGTTGGACAGAAATAAGAATCACCGCGAAACATCAATGATACGTCACGGCCGCAACTGCCTCGTGCTGACGATCTTGTCGCTGTCGGTACAAGCATCGGAAAGCGAGCCTCTCTTTCCCACACGCCAACCAATCCAAAAAATACCGCCATCCGAGTCGCGTTCATCCCTGCATTTCTTAGCCGACAGCAACAACATCCATCATGGCATCGGCAACTGCTGCACGCACACGCACACGCACCACAAACGGTATTCGCTGTCGTCGAATCGTCGACAATCGCAGCCGTTCCATCCGGAACGACGGAGACGGGGCCGGTTTGTCGCACGAGTCTTTGATGGAATTGGAACGCGGAGGATTTTCTCGCAGATGGGATCGGTGTTCGAGTCCGCTCGGAATGCGAGGCAGGACTGCCGTTTTCTGGCAAAGAGCGCAGGTGATGGAACCATTGGATCCGACGGCAAAATCCCGTCGTCGGTTTCTCCGAAAGATGGGTCATTCCCGTCGTCGTTGCTGCGGCTGCTGGACGGGATGCTGCGGAAACGGCCCCGGTGGTTGAGATTCCCGAGAGTGACGCGCGATCACGTAACAAAGTTCTCTACCGTTCTGCAATACACGGCACTAGTGGTTGTCTTTATGGAATTATTCTTGGTGCTGAAGGATGTCATCGACGAATTTGCCGGTGACCTGCAAGGATTTGACCAGGAAGCTTTTTCGTGGGGTATTGCTGCTCCCGGCGGTTGGTTCGGGAACAACCGATATGCCCTGACGAAAAAGTCGGTCCGCAAGATCATTGCCTGGCTCGAAAAAATAGAAGCAACAGCCGAACAAGGAGGAACCCTTTGCCCCAAACCACCCAACATTGCTCCCGCGTGGATGCTCACGGTGGCACAAGAACTGCACAATTGCAAATCCCTGTCTCTGGCTGAAATCCAAAGAATTCTATTGGAACTTACCAATGCGGAAGCTTCGCTTCTTGATTCCTGTTTGCTGTCGGCCAACAACAAGGTTGACGTCAACGAGGGCATCGGGGGTCTCTTTGCAGCGAAATCTGCAACTCATCAACTCCTCTTGTCGTCGTTGTCGGCTCTGAGGGACTCCCACAGCAATTCATCCATACCGAACAATCCATCCCCGTACACAAAGTTTGTTGCAAAAGGGGTTGGAAACAACGACATGGTTCTATGGGGTCCTCCGGGTTCCGGAAAGTCCCTCTTGATCTCTGCGATTGCCAAGAGTTCGGGGTTGCCGACCTTGATGATAACACCAAGTGTGATGCAACGAAGCAAAAGTCTCGATGGGCTGTTTTCGTTGATCGAAACCCTTGGATCGTGTCTGGTGGTACTGGACGACTTGGACGGACTCTTCATGGCGTCCCCGGGGAATAGCAGAGACTACCACGAAGCTGCCGCAAGAAATTTCAAGAACGAATGGTTGCAGCGATGGGACGATCTTTTGTTGTCATCGGCAGATCCTGGAGGCAACACGTCATCCAAGTGTGTGCTCACCATTGCTGCGACAAACCGACCGTGGGACGTGGATACCGCCGCCTGGAGGCGTCTTCCGAACCGAGTCTACATCGGGTTGCCAAACGCAGAAGATCGGTACGATATGTTGAAAAAATGGTCCAAGGATCTGCCTCCAATTGAGGATCCCGTGTTGCAATATCTTGTCGGTGTCACAGAAGGTTACATACCTTCGGATCTATATCAAGTCCTTCATAACGCCTGCCAGATGGGGCCAATCGCACGCCAAGACTCAAAACTGACGATGGAAGATGCGAATGCGGCACTATCTACAGTCATGCCCACTCGCTTCTCTGCGCAATACATCCAGCAGTTGCAACTCTTCGTTGGGGGAAACGGATTCGCACCGGGGCAAACGCCTGCGACACAACAAAAGCAGCCACCCACATTTGGTAGTGGTGGTTACGACTTCTTTTCCCCGCATTCAGTTCAAGCCTTGCCATACTGCGAAAACGGATATTGCTGGCAGACACCACTCGGCAATTTTTATCAATTTCAGATACCGGTCGATTCTCAGGTATTGGCTGCGATCCAAACAATATTATTGCACAGTTTCGAATGGGGTTGGAGCGAAGACTGGGATGGTAGCGACTACGATTATGACGATGATGAAGACGAGGACGATGACTTTCATTAAGGTGTCACGGAAAAAAGAATATCGAGAAAACAATTTTGTTGAGACAAAGTGGTCAAATGAAGAACGGACAGACGAAATAATGAAGGAAACACAGTTCAAAGGAGAAGAAATACAGTCCGAAGGAGAAGATACACAGAGCACTAAAACAGATGGCAAGAGGTGCAAACTAGCAAATATTTCAGGTTCACAAAGCCGATAGTAAGGACAGAAATGTGGCGAATCTGCGATGAAGACAAGACAGTTGAACAAATATTCAATGTCTCCAACTGAAGGTACTTAGAGCAATGACAAAAAGGATATTGGCGAGTTTATCACAGGAAGAGGTTTAGGAGTGATTTACAATGGTTGTTAGAACAATCGTTGGGATTATTGGAGGAGAATACCTGGCTCATATTTTGTAAAAGATAGAATCCAATAAAGTAACACTTCTATTAACCCGTATATTTCAACCATCTCAACATTCTTCGAAGAACGTTTTGAGTTATAAGCGTTGAAGGTCAATCGGATCAGTAGAAGATAAACAGAATATCCAAGTAAGTCACCAACAGCAAAACAAGAACATGGGCGAGAGCAAACCGAAATCCATAAAGGTGGATGTGCCAACCTTTAGTGTGGATACAGAAGATGGATTCGCGAGTTGGTGGGCTTACCTAAAAGCGTACGCAGCGCAAAAGGACTTTGTCGATATCCTAAAAGAGGACCGACACAAGGATTTGCCGGAAAAGGAGGAAGATGATGATCCAAGTAAGCCCCATTCCGACAAGAATAAAGCAGCAGTGTTGAAGAACCAGTTAGCCGTGTCAGCCATGCAAATTGCTTTCGCAAAAGGAGAAATGATTGGATGTTTGGCGATGGTGCACACTTCTATTTCCAAGGATTGGCCAATCGGACAAGCACACATTATTGTCAAGGATCTATTCGCCGAGTATCGAGGAGATCCGGCAACAGCAATGTTTGACCAGAGAAGAGAGATGGCTAGACTTACCATGGGAAACAAAGAAAACCCGAGAGATTTCTTCGCAAGACTGGCAAAGATCGAGCTGAAGTATGCGGATCGCACACAGGGGATCAGTGAGGAAGAGAAGTTGGTGTTAGTGTACACCAAAGCACCCGATTTGTACCAGCAAACACTCATTCGAAAGCGAGAGGAAGCACTGAAAGAGGACAAGAAGGCACCGCGAATTCGGGATATCAAACAGGCAATGATAACATTGTGGAAGGCAATGAATGAGCGCGACAAAGAAAAGTCTCGAGTAGAGTACAGTCTCACGACGAACGAGTACAATTACGACGGTCAGAAAACCAATAACGGCAAGAAGAACAATGGATACAACCAGAAGAAATGTTACAATTGTGGGAAGCACGGACACATCAAACGCGATTGTCCAGAGTTAGTAAAGAAGTGCAAACATTGTGGCAAACAGGGGCACAACGACGACAACTGTTGGGACAAGCATCCAGAGAAGAAGCCGAAGTGGTGGAAAAGCAAGCAATCGACAGAGGTGGCGGCGTTATCCATTAGTACAGAACTGGCGCTGGCAAGGATTGAGCAATGCATGATGTGCCAGGAAATCCACCATGGTGAGGACTCGAACTCAGATACAGAAGGAAGTAGTAGTCTCACTGAACTGAATAGACCAAAAGAAATAAAAGCCAAAGCAAAGAGACGCAGGCGCAAACGCGTCAAGAGTAATAAACAGGTACAAAAGGTACAGCGTGGCTACGGCAAACAAACCAGAAAGCAACGATATACCGGGTGTTGCAAACAGTACAAACGTGGACACGACCAAAGACTGTGTGACACTCCGATACAAAGACCCAAGACACACACGAGTAAACAATCAAAAGGGTGTTGCGGGAGTAATAAACATGTCCGGAAGGTGTGCGGGATTGGAAGGCCGACGCGTAAGAAACAAATTAAAATGGAGCGAAAAGGATGGTATCGCGCGCCAAAGCATACATACCAGAGACCAATGCTGGGTCAAGTACAGTCAGTTACGGAAGTGATCGATTGCAACGGACAGATACAAGGTTGGAGTATGAAATTGAAAGCAGTGCCAGCGAACACTGAAAGTGATATGGTGATATCCATGCAGCAATATATACATGCTGCTGAACAGCTGGAATCTCGGACACGCAGGACGTACATGATTCGGGACTGGTCGGACAGACGTGCAGAGTGCGAGCAGGACGAGAGTCAACGGATGCGGGAATACGAAAATGATGCGCAGACAGGACCAGATGAGTATGTAATGCTAAACGCCGGATCAGACACGGCACTCACAACAAACACGACATCGGAGTCGCTTTACTCACCCTATATATGGATCGCAGATACAGGAGCAACGTGTCACATTACGAATAGCCGGGTAGGCTCAGTTCCTTCTAAGAACGCTAACGCACGACTAAAGACTGCAAACCACTCCTTGGATGCGAGTGGAAACAGGATGCAAGCAGTTGCAATAGTGGATATACCAGGTATCGTACGAGGACCAAAAGGAGCTACCACATTAATTCGCATGAAAGACTGCAGATATGGGGGATCTAAATTCAATCTTTGCTCCATAACCAAACTAACTGACAATGGTTGGACCATGAAGGGAGACAAAACAGGAATCTACTTGTATAAGGGTAAGCAGAAGTTGCATTTCGACATACCAATCCACTCGACAGAAGGAAAACTGTGGGCACTGAGGATCGAACGGACACACAACAACAACGATTCGGAGGAATGCGCATTGACAACACAACAACAAACTACAGAAGGGATTTCAATGCAACTAGCACACGAGTTATGTGGACACGCAAATGTTCGAAGCACAAAGCAAACAGCAAAGCATCTGGGCTGGAGGCTGAAGGATACTAAACAACAACCATGTGAGGCATGCGCAGTGGGGAAAGCCCGACAAACTAATCTGGGAGGTGGAGAGAAAATCGCAGCCACGAAGATCGGACAGAAGTGGTACCTCGATGGACTCTCACTTAAAGAACCGAAGAAGGGAAAAGTGGTGTTCCCATACAACAATTGTCTGACAGTGGCAGTAGAGGGTCTGACAGGAGGAACCATCGTGGGGTGGTACAAATCAAAGAAAGGATTCATTCAAGAATTCTGTACCAAGTTCAATCGTCTCAAGAAGAATGGCAAGCCTATTGAGTACGTACGTTGCGACGATGGCGGAGAGAACTACAAGTTCGAGAGTGCGTTAAACGGGAAGGACTGGAGAATGAATGCTCAGTTTGAATACACAGCAAAGACACCTCAACGAAATTCGCGAGTGGAGACGAAACTATACCATTTATGTGGAAAGGCGCGCTCAGCGTTGACCGCAGCAAACGTGCCGGACAAATACAGATATGTGCTGTTTACTCACTTCCTTAAGTGGGCGGCACAAACGGATATGTTGACAGTAGTGAAGGTACATGACAAACTATTAACTAGGCATGAGCACATGTATGGGTGCTTGCCTAAGTGGGTCAACAATTTACAGGTGGCAGGAATGGCCGGGGTTGTCAAGACACACACCAGAGGTACGGCGAAAGTTAAGGCACGTGGCAAAACATGTCTGTTTGTCAATTATGCCGAGAACCATGCCGGAGATTGCTACGTTATGTATGACCCACACACAAAGAAGCTGTTGTACTCTCGTGATGTGCAATGGCTTGGAAGAATGTACTATGAGAAGTCAGCTATGCCGGGAATACAGGTTGAAATCGATGGCGTCAATACAATCGAAGACGAGCAGTCGGTGGAGACTGATGGTAGCAACAGCAGTTCGAACAGTCAAAACGAGTCGGTTCAGACAGAATTTATCGATTTCGAGGCGGAACAGCCGTTGTTCGATACACAAGACGAAACCGAAGCAAGTTATGAGTCAGATAGCAGTGAAAGTGTTCCAGATACAAGAATGATTCGGGCTGTAACGCGAGCCGGAAGGCAAATCAGAGCGCCGTTGGCACACGATGGGACAGAGTTGGCAGCACTGGCAATACAGGATGGATATGCAGAAGAAACTTGTCTACTGGGACTAGATGAAGCGGGCGCAAGTGCGCTGGATGAGGTCTACGATGAGAGTATGATGGCAGAAGAGGCAGTCCTATTTACACTAACAAAAGGTGAGAAAATATTCGTGTCAGTTGAACACGCTTTTGGGTATATAGACGCAACAAAACAGCATCGATTGGTCGCAGCAGCACTATCAGACGACAGAGGAGAGTTATTTCTTGTGGGAGCAACAGGCGAAAACTATGGGAATACAGAAGAACTCAATGTAATGAATTACAAGCAGGCAATGCAGACAGTCGACCGAAAGGAATGGGAAAAGGCTATCAAAGTGGAACATGACAAGATGGTTAAGTACAACGTGTTTGAAGTGGTGAATCGAAAGGATCTACCAGCTGGAACCAAGCTGTTTGACAGTACATGGGCCATGAAGAAGAAGCCCAATGGAGTGTTCAGAGCCAGAAATGCATTTCGAGGGTTTCAGCAAGAGGATGGGAAACACTACGACAGCCACGACAAGTCAGCACCAGTGGCCACAGAAGTGAGTATCCGAATCTGTTTCGTGCTAGCATTGGCGGCAAACTGGTACCAACATCTAGTGGACGTGGAAGGAGCATTCTTAAATGGGGAATTCCAGGATCCGGAGAAACATCAGATCTATATGAAAATTCCGGAGGCATATGAAAAGTGGTACCCAAGGTGGGGAGTGTTCAAGTTATTGAAAACACAGTACGGAACAGTGCAGGCAGCGCTACAGTATTATCGAGAATGTTGCAAAGCGTTGGCATTTATGAGATTTAAGAGAAATCCAGCAGAACCATGCGTGTTCTATAAGTATGAGAAAGAGGAACTCGTGTTGTTTGTGCTCTGGGTAGATGACTGCTGTATTTCGGGGCCTAAGAATTTGGTCTTGAAAACAGTAAAACAATTCATGAGCTTATGGGATTGTAAAGACTTGGGGCAATTGGAAGAGTATGTGGGATGCCAGGTGGAAAGAGCACCAGGACAAGTAAGACTGACACAACCAGTAAAGGTGCAGCGATTTGTAGATGAATTCGGATGCACAGGAGGTACAGGACCAAGCAATAAAGCCCCAACTACACCAGCAGAGCCGGGAAGTGTTTTGGAGTTCAATCCGGAAATGGATGAACCTTTAATGCCGGAAGAACAAACTAAATATCGATCTGGAGTGGGCATTTTGTTACACATGATGAGATGGAGTAGACCGGATGTACTTAATGCCGTGAGAGAATTGTCGAGTCACATGCAACAAGCGGGAACCAAAAGTATGAAAGCGCTAAAGAGAGTCATGAATTTTATTGTGTCAACCAAGAAGAAGGGATTCACAATTAAGGTAAATAAGCCTGGTGCATGGAATGGACGACGGGGCAAATACAAGTTCACGATCAGCGGTAAGTGTGATTCGGAGTACGCGAAACACAGCAGCAGAAGAAGTGTGAATGCCGGAATAGTGTACCTAGAGGGCGCAATTGTCAAACAATTCAGCAGAATGATGCCAATTATAGCGCTGTCAACAACAGAAGCAGAGCTCTACTCAGCAGTACTTACGGCACAGGATATGATGTTTGTGTACCACATAATGATCAACATGGAACTGGAAATTGAGTTGCCAATGATATTGTACTGTGATAACAAGGGCACAGTCGATTTGGCGAACAACTGGTCTGTGGGAGGAAGAACCAGGCATATAGATGTCAAACAGAATTTTCTCCGGGAATTGAAGGAGAGAGGATTCCTTATGGTGAAGTGGAGAACTGGGAATGATATGACACCAGACATGCACACTAAGAATTTGTCTCGAGATTTATTTAACCAATACAGCAGCGAATTGGTCAGCTGAACAGGTTAAATAGGGAAGTGTGTTGAGACAAAGTGGTCAAATGAAGAACGGACAGACGAAATAATGAAGGAAACACAGTTCAAAGGAGAAGAAATACAGTCCGAAGGAGAAGATACACAGAGCACTAAAACAGATGGCAAGAGGTGCAAACTAGCAAATATTTCAGGTTCACAAAGCCGATAGTAAGGACAGAAATGTGGCGAATCTGCGATGAAGACAAGACAGTTGAACAAATATTCAATGTCTCCAACTGAAGGTACTTAGAGCAATGACAAAAAGGATATTGGCGAGTTTATCACAGGAAGAGGTTTAGGAGTGATTTACAATGGTTGTTAGAACAATCGTTGGGATTATTGGAGGAGAATACCTGGCTCATATTTTGTAAAAGATAGAATCCAATAAAGTAACACTTCTATTAACCCGTATATTTCAACCATCTCAACAAATTTTACTTTATCGGATTTGAATCATTTTTGTTGACCAGACACCGCAAGCTGTCGTTTTTGTGTTTCATGAAGATTTAGCCCCAACCCAACCTTGTTGTGGAGTTATTTTATTACTCATTGTATCAATACATGTGCGATGCCACAACACACTTTGTCGAAAGAAAAGTCCCAAACAACGTGTTTCTCGAGGTTTTGTCATCGCCTCGTGACGTAAAATTGATTGAAGGGTTACTCGAATGCTTGTTGCGTCAAAAATTTGTTTGCATGATGTCGTCTAGTCCGTCCTCTAGAGAGCTGAAGACGTGGTCACTTTCGTTTGCATTTCCGGTGGAAACGACTGCAAGCGGCGCAGGGCATGCCGTGCATCGTAAATAATCCGTAACTTCTTCCGAGCATCTTGTCGATTGTACAGCAATATCTAGAGGAGTTTGAGAATGAAAGTTCCTCCTGCCACAGGCTTCGGGGTAGACGGAGCACAAGCGCTTTACGATTTCTAGCGATCTGCCATAGCTTACAGCAACATGCAGGGGGTAATTGCCTCGTCGATCTGCAACTCGTGCACACTGTTGGTTGGCCGTAATCAAGAGATCGACAACATCCAAATCGCACTGTTTCAGAGACAATGCAGTTCCCAGCGAAGCACAACAGTTTGCTCCGTCCTTGTAAGCCAAGACATCGGGTCCGGATTCAACCAATAGCTGTAGCACTTTCGCATTGGCTCTATGATTCAGAGCGATGTTGATAGGATAACCGTACAAGGCGCTGTTGGCCCCTTCTAAAGAGTTCAATTCCATTTTATCGGTCACAACGACCGATCTTCGAACTGCATCAATATCAAACCGTAGTGCCGTTTCTATCACAGAGTGGGAGTTGGGGAATAGCCGGCAAGCCTGGTGGAGTAAACTATCTGACGAATCACATTTGGCATGGTTTTTGTGTCTCATTTCCTCCTTGTTTGGCTCGGAGAGAGTCGGAGCAGTAGATGCTGTGCTCGCAATAGCTGGAAAAGACCATCTTCTTGAAGCGCTTCGCCGTTTTGTGTATCCCTTAGCCGGTAGGAGAGAAGAAACATCGAGTTTTTTGTTCAAACTTTTAATAGACTGGAATGAATTTCGCTTCGACAGGGACTGTGCAGAAGATTCTCTTAGCAACGATTGGGATCTACACTTTACCGTTGATTGGGCCAGAAGATCTTGCAAACTCGAAGCCTTGTGTGTCGCTGACAACATTCTATTTCTTGTGACACTCCCACTGAGGAAAGAGGTATTACCACTTGTTTCAACGCCAGAAGCGGTGTTCCAGGTAGCATTCACTTTTCCAACTGATGGGGTCCCAACCTCGGCCATTTCACTCCCATAGGCTCGAGAAAAGTCGCTAGAAAAGTCGCTCCGTGACGAGGATTGGTTCATTTCGGACGACAATTGCCGCGCACTCGCGCTGTAAAGAGCAAGTTGCTGTCGAGAGGCACTATTCCTGTATTTCGCCTTGAGTGCTCGAGTCAAGAGTCCTTCACTTTTATTTTGTTTGATCATGATGTTTTTGAGACGGGCTCTGCTCGCCTTAGCTGTCAGCATGTCTGACTTCATTGAAGATGAACTATTCTTGGATTTATTTTGAGCATTACTGGATCCGTTTTTCACAAACAAAGTATCCATTGGCTCGATCTTTCGAGTCGAACTTGGATCTACTTTGCAATCAGTTGGGCAGGGTGATTGCTGTTGTTGCTGACGATCTTTTCGAACTTCAGTGGTCTGACATAAGGGGTGCTCTATAACATTCAGCGTGTTTCCTCCATTACCCGTTCCGATGCTAGAAGGACCCCTTTTTCTTGTACAGGTTGTCTCCTGCCACTTGTGCGACAGGCCGGAATTTCGTATTGCCAAGAATTCCGTGTCGCTGTTGGAGCAAGTATAATTATTGTTGTCGCTACAACTGTAAACGCTACCAAGTGAATCATCTTTGCAAGTTATTTCGTCATCAAATCCAGAAAGGAGGGAAATGTCGTCTTCTAATCCATCACCACCGTCAGCATCAAACACCATTTCTTGTGTCATTATTGCAGTTTTCGGAAAGAGGCAAGGCACCGTTCGAATAGGACGATGGATATGGTCCGTAGGGTCTTATTCGTAGCCTTAATGTTGATTGATCGATGCTTAGAAAATGGTTCCAATACTCAGCGGTAGCATTCTTTGCACAACGCCACTATAAATCGATAACAAAATAATGTTTCCACAATGAAATCATCAATGAAGTGTAAGTTACCACTATGCTCCTTCTATGAACCCTTAATCTTGGATGAAAGTGTTTTCTCGAGATAGAAAGGAGAGAGGAAAGGAAAAACTGGGACCGAAAAACTGTTGTCAGTGCTAAGGTTTACCGTACCGTAGGTTCCTTCACTTATCATTACTTGTTCACGCCATAATAATATTCAAAGCAACGTATCATCGGAAACAATTATTGAGTGTCCAAGGACAACGATTTTGTGCCTCATCAATCTTTGTTCTAGAAGATTTTTCTTTAGTTTTCCAGTTTTAGCAAACTTACTTTCTTCGTAGAATTAAGAATACCCGAAACCATTGGTGTTGAGATAAAAAGATTTTTCAGAAACACGTATCTGTTGCTTAGTCTTGGTAGGTGGATGGAGAACAAAAACAATCCCAGTAAACTCGCTATTTCATTTTTTGGGGTTATGAATACCACTGAAAAATGTCGATTTTATCCGTTTTGAAATATCTTCAAGTCATTTTTTATTTAGCTTACGGAGAAATCTTGTTATTTATTTTTGACTTGCCTTGGATTTGTTAAGAAACATAGAATAATTTTCCCTTGATCATCCTCAAATAAAAGAGGCAATCAACAAGAAAGTATTATCGTCAATATGTGGTAATGGGAAATTCGCAGATTCCGAAATGGTAAAGTTTACTTATCTCCCATCGAGAACACTATCCCATTGTAGATTACACTAAGTACTATTCGGAATACGTCACAACTATTCTCTGATAATGTTGGTGATTAAAAAACAAATACTACAAAATTCCTATAAGCTATCCCCGGTTCTACATCCTCAACTACTCATTCCTACGGAAGCCGGGGGACAGCTGATAGGAATTCCGTAGTATGAATAGTACGGAATATCAGTTAACCTTACTGTACTTTTTCAATGAGAACTGGATCTGTTGTTCCACGGTTCCACCTTCGAATTCGTGATCAGAGCATCTTCAACATCTCAATCGAAGAAGAAAAAATCAGACCTACGGTAAACCTCAAAAAAGAAAAAATAGTCCAAAACATGGACAAACCTAACAAATTCGACTGCACACACACACACACACACACCACTCTCTCTCTCTGCTAACTATTTGTATTGATGCTGATGAGATTAGGGGTGACAATACTGTAACTAAATGGCTGATAGTAATCATTACCAATCAATAACACCTGTATGAGGATCAGTGTCAGCAGGTTCCTCCAATCCAACTGATTCCTCTGATATCCAAGAAAATGAGACCCATTGCGCTGCAGAGGAAAATGAATGGAAGCAAACAGCAACAGTGGATGAGTAATGATTCTGCTGAATTTTCCAAGAAAGAGCAAAGATGAGACATAATTGGTTTCTTATTTATTTACTTTTCTTTGTCACCCTCACATTGTCTCCAGTTGTGACAATTCAGATTTTTAGCCATACCTAACTTGTGAACCTATTGTAGCATTGCAGCTGGATTCATGTCTCAAGTATATATAGAGTTCATCCAGGTAATGTGAAAAGGTGTGAAATATACAGAGTACATCTTGCCATCAGTTATTCAAAGCTGTTCACAGACTTCTCAACAATAAATTCAAAAAGTTCAAGAAACATTGCAACTACTGTTGTCTTCACAATACTAGCAGAAGTGTAACTGGATAAAGCTGAATATCTCTTTCCTAGAGTAATGATGTTAATGACAGTGATGGGTTTCATTGCATCTTATATTCCTCCTAACTTGAAGGTCCTTGAGTGTGTTACGTTGTTGATTTCTTGTATAGGACGTCTATCCTGCTTGATTTATCAAAAGAAATTCAATCCACTGAAAAATACAGTTGAAACAATATGTGATTTTGAACCTATCAGATCAGCAAGACCAACACCAACGATTTGATTTCTTCCTGCTCCTCTTTTTTCGGCCGGTATCTCTTCTTACGGAAAGATTGGAAAACTTGTCGTCATTCAACCACCAAGTATCAATATTGAACTTTATCCTACCAACTTCTTTACCATTCTTGGTCAGGATTTCTTTGCAGGACTGGCTTTTTTCAGATGCAAAGGTGGTTGATCGCAGCAAGTTATCTGCAATCGTCTCTGACACAAACTTATCAGACTGCAATGCAGATATTTGTCGATTAAGCTTTATCTCACCAGGCGTCGTTTGATTGAGTACTCCGCGTTTGCGAGATTCTGATGGATTTTTCGGTTTGCTTTTTCCTCTCAACCGAGCTGCAATCGACACTGCTAATGACATACGTCCAGCGTTTCCAGATCGTTCTGCATTTGTATGTAATTCCTCATCTGATGTTTTTCCTCCCGACGAGGAAATTATCAGTGATGCAAGATTAAATGAGCACGACCCAATCAATTTCATACTGTCTTTCGTGTCGTGCACCATGATATGCAGCATTGCACCCGTTAAATCCACTGGAGTTCCAGACTCCAAATGCGTTCGAACTTTAAAATTGATTTCATTTTCCCACTGGGGACTAAATGTATTGGGAATAGGTTCGGTGCATGGCCATTTGGTCGTCCCTTTGATTGGAACTAGAGCGTTGATATCAAGAGCAATTTTGGTCGAATTCTTTCGATACCAGGCACTCCAATCTCCGGTTTCCCCCTCAGGCTTCATCGCATCCGTCGGCGTAGCAACAAACGAGATACACGGACTAGGAGTCTGAATCAAGCCTGAATACTCCTTCGAAATGTCGCATTGAATGGAAGAAATAAAAATGTGAAAATTTTCGCTGGAGACTTTGCCGCTTGTTCCGTCGGAGGTATTAGACCCTTTCCCAAGAATCTTTCTGACTTTCACACGAAATGCTGAGGTAGAAGCTGCCAGTTTTTTCCCTCGCGATAGCTTTCTCGACAGAATTGGTTTGAATTTTAGTTTTTGGTTTAGCTGAATTTCAAATGCACCACGAATCGGTTTGTGGTCGGACGTTGTGAAATGATCGATGGGTTCGTATGCCAGCAGGCTGACATTCTGCAACAAAAGATGGTTTGCGTTGTATAATATTCGGTCGGTGTAAGATGGGGACCGTTTTGAAATATAAGTATATCCATCTTTCCTTTCAACTTTGAAAGTAGGAGGAAAATCACATCGTGGGGTAGAGAATCGAGCCAGACATTTTTTTTCTCGTAAAGCAAGCGATAACTCATCGTGTTTGTTCAAAGTATCCCAATCTCTCTCTTTTGCCAGGCGATGCGCCTCTGCCAAATGCTCCTCTGATCCTATTTCAAAATCTGGTAGTCTGGTTCGAAAATTTAGATCACCCATGGCAAACATAAAATGACTAGTAAGAGAGAGGTCACAGTGGTGGTCGCCAACCAAGGATGAGGTGCCCCGAAAAATATCTCCGATGGTGGAACACCTTGTGTTGTATTTTGTCAAACCCTCGTGCGCCTCAAGATGTGCAGTCAAAAATGAAATTCTAGTCCCCTCGTTGACATTGCATTCCGCCACAATACCACCTTTGTTGGCAAGTCCAGCCATTCCAGTGTTCTGTGCTTTGACACTGATCACGTCCAGTGAGATGTTGTCTTCGATGTAGAAGATCATGAGTCTCATTTGACCGCGTTGAAAGGATACACCTCGAGTGTAACTAGGTAAATGACACCCTAACGTTTGGTGCAAGAAACGAGTATCATCTCGACCTCTTCCATAATCAAACTCTTTACTAGATTCGTCCTTCTCCTCCGGTAGAGTACTTCTCTCGTGTATAGACGAAAGTTGTTCGTCCTTGCCCAGAAACCGTTTCGAATTTTTGGTTGAGGACCTTTTTTTTTCGTTGTAATTTTCGTTTTTGGTTGCTTGCTCCACAACATGTGTCACTTTTTGAAACGTAGAGCTCATCTTGGATTTCGATGCTTCCCTCAGGTCAAACGTTGCCTCTTGCATTCCAATGGCGATGATGTCAAACTGTTCGCCATCACTCACTTCATTCGTGTCATGTTCCATGCCGTTGCCGAGCCATGATTCCGTTGGGTTTCTCTTCCCATAGTTGGCATTTATTGGGTATTTTTGGTTCTGCAACACTAATTTTGTACTACCGTCTCTGGGTATCCACTCATTGATGGATTCATCGTTCGGTTCTTCGTTTCCTATGTTTCCTGTACAGACCAACACCTTGATATTGGGACTATTGTTGAGTCCATTCGGGATCCTCGAAAGGCCATTGGTATAACTAAGCAACACCATTGTGTCTCATGAATGGGAATGGTGTTTGGTTTATAACATTGGAGGAAAACAATTGTGGCACGAGCGGGGAGGAGTAAGATTACTCGTACAAGTAAGCCTTACTACGGTATTGTTTTTTCCTAATGATTTCCGCCGAAAAAAATAACACATTCTCGTTCGTATTCTCGCCAAAAAATATTTAATTTTTGGCCATTTTTCGCTACACATACCTCTACATCTGTCTCCGATATTCTTTAATTTTCTTAAAGAATTTGAAAACAAAAGAGGCACTAATCTGCTTGCCATTCAAGAAGTATATGCTTGATGAAATAATTAACACTGAACTCGGAACAAAACTTAGCTACGCAAAAAGTCCAATTGGTGGTATAGGTAATCTTAAGAGGTATCTGCACCAGCACGCATGCCATTGTCGAATCCATTGCCTACTTGAGCTCATTTTTCAGCAGCATTAATATGCCCCTTGAAGTGTCTGATACTTAAGGTCCATCTCAAATTCCTTCGATCATGAATGAAAAAGTGCAAGATTACCACTCAACCACGTTATTGCTTCGAAATTGCACAACGTTACTCATAAGTATGCAGAAGTTACCCATAAGTGTCATCCTTGTTGACCGAACTATCGATCAACATATTGAGAAATTTGTATTGATGGGGACAAATCGGAAAAGAACAGGACGGTAAGACCTTACGAGTATTCGTTTGACAAATTCGACCAAGTCGAAATGGATGAGGAGAAAAAAATAACAATGAGGGATGGGGACAGATGAATAGCACAAGTAAGCCTTAACTGGGGCACTGGTTAACTTCTTCAAATCAAGTATTACTAGAGTCAGATGGGAATTTGTTTACGAAGTAAGTCTTACCTTACTCATACTAAATAATAAAAAATCCATGGCATTTCTACTCAAGAAAATAATTGCACACAAACCCATTGCAAAGGTGTTTTTGGTAGTAAAACAGTATTTTATGGATTAAACTTTACTTCGTTGCTGCAGCAACCTTTTTCATCGCTAAAATTGTTTACACCAATAATTGTGTCTTGCACGATGATGTTCTGCTACCTTATCAATGGTGCCTGGGATGCTGGTCCGTTGTTTATGGCTCAATAACTTTCGAAGAACCATTCTCTCGAAAAACAAATTGGTATATAAAGTTCTACAGCCTTCCATGAAATCCTCAAAACGTATCACTTCAAGTCAACCTTGTCGATCCGTGCATTCACACATGTGTTGTTCTGCATGTAACAATACGCATAATAATTATTTTATATTTCAGATCACATATAGAAATAGTTTGATTGATGGCCAAGATAGCGTCGAACATTCGTCAATCATTTGGCCCGTTTATTGTTTGTTTACGAAGGAATTCCAGAGATGTATGCCCCCTCGCTGTTCAAATTCTTTTTCTGTTGTGCGGCTTTTTGGTGCAACGTGAACAAGTATCCAGCAAGGGCAAAGAATCCAATGCCGAATACCCAAGCGAGAGTCTTCGAAACATCAGGACCTCGGATGTTTTTCATTGCCTTGTTGAGTTGAGGAAGAATGTTGTGGATCATCTCACAACCGCTGGTGTCCTTATAGGTAGCTTTGACGCTTGATTCACACTTAAGAGCTTCTTCGTAAAGCTGTTCACAGACCTCCGAGATTCCGTTGTTGTTGTTTCCATTGTTGTTTCCATTGTTATCGTTGTTGTTGGCTTTGCAGGACATGCATGTGGAGGAAACCAAGGGTTGCGAAGGAAGACTGTACCCGTAGTTGTACTTCTCGTACGTTCCCTTGGGAGCATGTGTTGTGCAAGTAGAGTCCGTGAAAATTCCAGCGTACACGCCGGAAGAGGTACAGTACGCTCCGGTGTAGTACACTTGGTAGTTTTGGTTGTAGTTATAATTGTTGTTGTTGTTACCTCCGCCTCCTTCCAAAGGCCTGCACTCGGCAAATTCCTTGATTTCATCTTGACCTTGTCCCTCCTGCTCGATACAGTAGTCTAATCCCTTCTCCATTAGACAGTTGTTCAAGCAGTAATCTTCGTTGTTGTTATTGTTGTTGTTGTTGTTCTGACCGTTGTTGTAATTGTAGTTCGCATTGTAGTTACCGTTCGCATTGTAGTTACCGTTCGCATTGTTATAGTTGCCGTTGCCGTTGTAGTTTTGGTAGTTACCGTTTTGGCAGTTGTACTCACAACTCTCCTTTGCCGTCTCACATTCATACTCTCGGGATTCCTTCAAGGCATCTTGATACGTTTCGACAAATTCTCTCATCTCCACGATGTATTCTCCACCGTTGTGGCAAGAGTTACAGCTGTTGTTAGGGCAAAGCTTGAATTTTGCGACGAGGTTGCTTCGGAGCCCTTCATCTCTCTCGAACATAGGAATCGAGGCGCAACCATCGAATTTGAGCGCGGCATCAGCAATCCATGAACTGATGAAAGTGTATCAAAGAAGACGGGTTGGAAGCATTAGTTAGAACTGTAAGATGCGTATACACAAAATAGCAATATCAACGAGGGAATCCGTTCGTGTCGCAAACAGAGCACCGGGACTTACTAGTAATAATTGTTGTTGTTGTTGTTGTTGAGTTGACGGGCCTTTCCCATGAGCTGTTGACCCATTTTCGAGTCAGCTCGGATGGATCCGTCAAAGCATGCCGCAGGGGATGCCAAGGCAAGAAGGGTCAAAGCAGCAGTGATTACCTTCATATTGAAATACTGTAATGGTCTAGTTGCCGCCGTTTGCTGTTGTACCACTAGTGGTATCAGATGATGTGTGAGATGCCGTTGGACGAAGAGATTCCGACTATCAAAGTCACCTAGTTGTTTTCGCATAGTTTTGTGCCGTTGAGAAGGGAAAACAGAAAAAAAAGAAAGAAAAATCTCAGCCTCGGTTAGCGTTCGCTAGATTCCTTGCGATGGCATTGGGTTAGCGAAAGATGGCGCGCGTGCATGTGCATGATAATAGGGAATAGGCAACCGCAACGGCCAGTATGAACGAGCCATCTTTTTTTGAAACATCAACTCCGCGCCACCTTTTACGTAACGTGCTGGAAAAAGTAAGGTTTTTTACCGCTAAGTGCACGAGTAAGAATAAGGTTACGTGTATGAGTAAGTTACGGAATAGTAGTACTTCGTATTTAATTTTTTTTACTACTTCGTACGTAATCAATTTTACTTCTACTTCGTATTATTCTTTTCTTTTTGTTAGTAAAATCTTACCGTACGTATCTAGAGTAACCTTACCGTACAGGGAGATCTGGAAAAACAAGGAGAGTAGATGATGAAACCTTCCAGGAACACCATACCGGTATGAGGTAACTTATACCTTACGAAGTACAAGTAAAAGTAGGAACACCATACCGGTATGAGGTAAGGTTTACCTTACGAAGTACAAGTAAAATTACTTTGTAATGTCAACGTTTAGCCATTTCCAATACTTCTTGGTGTTTTCATACTGGTCAGGAAACTGCGAAATTACTAAACTGATAGAAAAGAGGAAAGTAGCTAGAAGGCTTGAACTTGGCAATTGTGTATTGCTTTGTGCGTTATGTGTGTGGACGGTTCTGCTAGCCTAGGTGAACGGTTCTGCACTGTTGGTTTTGATTCAAATGCGGGTAAAGGGGAATGCCATAGAAATAACAAGCATGCATTGGTCTTGATGCCACCCAAAGATTATTTTATGCCATTTTCGTTAGGGGTATTGAAGAAAAAATGGTCAATACGCAGTAACAAAGGCCAGAAAGTATACGACTTCAGTTGATGATTGAATAAAACGATAATCTATTGCTCTGTGTTCAATCTTTGTCATCTCAATGGTACTGATTTCGATCTATCCAATTCCAAGCTGCCAAAGAAGGAAAGAATACTCAAATGCTCTGGATTGAATATGTCGGTATCGGTCGCTAGCGCTGAAATGACCCGCTGTCATGTCCGTTTGTAAACAGATAGGTCTATCCTCGTTGTCATTGGATACTCCGAAGCGTAGACTTGCTGTGTATTTCAGGGGTTCCCAGTAAGCAACACGTGGGTCAAAAAGACCTGCCGTAATCAAACAGCTCGGATATTGTGCACCAACTTGGATGTTATTCATTGGACTGTAATCCATCATGTATTGAAAGAAATACTTCTCGTTTGGATTTCCCCATTCTTCCCACTCACCAGCAGTAAGCGGTATCGAAGCATCGGTCATTGTGGCTACTAAATCCACAAAGGGTACACCTAAAACTGCGACACGAAACAGATCCGGAGCCTGATTCAGAACAGAACCTATAGTCAACCCACCAGCAGATCGCCCTTCACAAGACATTAGATTCGGTGTGGTCCATTTTTCTGTTTCCACGAAGTGACGAGCTACATCGACGAAGTCGTTGAACGTGTTATTTTTCATCAAGAATTTACCATCTTCATACCATTGTCTGCCTAGCTCACCCCCACCTCGAACATGAGCAATCGCATAGATCATTCCTCGATTGAGCAATGTTATCCGAGAAGAAGAAAAGGTATCCTCGATACTCTCCCCGTATGCACCGTACGCGTAAAGATGGAGAGGCACGAAAGAATCAGTTGCTTTTGCCTTTTCGATTGTTGATTTCATGTAGACCAACGACACAGGAATTTCGGTCGTGCCGTCACGAGAGGTAACATTTATACGATCACAGGCATACTTGTCCTTTTCGTAGCTTGGAGTATGAGTTGTCATCATAATTATTCGGTTGTCGACATCGGAAGGTTCACGTAGATCGACGTGCACATATTGCAACGGAGTCGTCTGTTGAGATGGGAAAGGCTGCGTAAGTTGATGTTCGTACGAAACTGAAGATGGCGACCTCTCCCTAACAACCAAACCAAAAAGGTGCATGGTGTACTTACTAGAGATTCATAAACAACTGTGATAGAAGTTGCTGCGTAATTCTCATTGTAACCCAGATCTACTGAATGTGCGGGTTCAGCATCCCAATTAAGCTGGTCTGAACGAATCACACTCAGGCTTTCATCAAGTTCAACAACCCACAGCTGTGCTAAGCCATTTTTGCGACCTTGAATAACTAAGTGATGTTCAAACGTCACAAACCCCTCAATGGGAGTCCCATCGAGCAAAGGACTGCCGCTATTTGATTCCATTAGACGCATCAATTCAAAGTTGCCATCAACCTTTGATTTCCAAAGTTGGAAGTCCGAATTTCCTCCAACGTTTGACATTACAAGCCAGAACCCTTTGAAGTGTTCAACATAACATAAAACATTCTCGATACGATTGGTAATCACGGAAGGTGATTTAGCTTTCATCGAAAGATCAATGTAATGAACTTCGCTCGACTCCGAGGAATCATTGTTGATGATTAGGTATTTTTCGTCAGCAGTTTTTGCAATGCTTACGAAATATGAGTTTTCCAATTCTTCAAAAATAAGCTCTTCTTCCGACTCTTCTTCATTTTTGAAAGTTCGACAAAAGACTTGATAAGATCGCTCCGCCTCATCTGTTTTTGTGTAAAATAGAGTTTTGTCGTCTGCGCCCCAAACAATTTGCCCACTAATGATTAGTGGTGACCCAGTATTATCGTTCTTAGAATCACTTAATGGAAAGCTTTCCCCACTATCGATTCGATGAATAACTAATTCGTAAAATTCGTTTCCTTGTCGATCGACCGTGTACGCCAGAAGTTCCTGAGAGGGAGAAATCTCTATTGATCCAACATCGAAATAACTGAGATCGCGAGCCAATAAATTTTCGTCAAGATAAATAATCTCATTCGGAAGAATTGGCATGGATTGCGAACCATCCCAAAGTGAGAGATGTTTTTTCAAGAAGGTGGCGTGAAACGTAGCGTTGTCGTCATCATCACCTGTGAGTGGCGCGGGTTTTGGAGCTCGAACGTGCAATGGATAGGGCTTTCCTTCGATCGTTCGGCGATAGTAATAGTAGTCCCCCTTGAGATTGGGGAAACTATGAGACGTTTCTACCATGAATGATTTCATTTCGTTGTATATTGTTTCGGTCAGTTTCTTTAGGTGTTTTGTGCGGGTTTTGGTATACTCATTGTTATCCATCAGATGTTGTATCACCTCTGGGTCAGATCGAGTCTCGTCACGCATCCATCCATATGGGTCGTCTATGGCTATCGGGGGGTCCATCAGTGGGTGTTTAGAATCTGCAGATTGGCGTGGAACCTGCAAATCCCACCCCGGAGGTGGTGCACCCGCATAAATAAATCTGTCTTCTTCCCTGCGTGCGATCGGTGCCGTGTTCTTTCTTTCAGAGAGTGGAGAAAAGTGATAGACACCAGTTACCCCAAAGAGTATTGTAACACTACAAAGGAATGCAACTCTGATCGTGTGTACGGGACGTCGGAAATTTCGTTTCATTCCCCACCGTTCGGATGTCGTATTGCCTTTCAAATTTTCGAGCTCATCTGACTCGATGTCTTCTAACTCGAAAGGAAAACGAGGATTAATTGACCTCATCTTGTTAGGTTTGTTCGACTTCGATTTTCTAATCCAAGATCCATTGTCCACAAGTCGTATCGAATTTGTATCTGCCCTCTATCGTGCTGTCTGTTTAGGTCAGAATCCAGGATGCAGGAAAGAGAAAAGATGAACGGCATGAAATTTGAAATTCCAAATTACTAGGTACGTGTAATCTTAACCTTAAGGTTAGATGATAATAAAAAAAAATTTAAAAAATGCCACTGAAAGTGGTAGACGTAATTACGGGAACATACCTACGTACATACAGTATGTACGTGCAGATACAACATACGAAGTAATGCTGTACCGGTACCCATTTTTGTAACTTCTATCCTTTTGAGATGTTTCATGGTTTTCACTAAAAAATATGGATTCGAATTGTTGAGAGATCTAATTCTGAACCATGGTAGGACGAAATGCTTAGGAATAGCTTTTGAGACTATTGATGAAAAATAGAGTATAGGACTATGATGAGACCGCCGATCAAATCATGGCCAGCATGCCTGACTGATGACATGCTAAAGAGGATCTTTTCCTCCTCCTGCTGAAGATTGAACATAGGCCACAAACTCCCCAATTATTTATTCATATCTATCCTACGAACTGGAAGCTTAGAAGTTACGCGGAAAATGAACTTGTTATTGCTGTTACTACTCCAGTATGTTTGTGGTGGGTACAGGAGGAGCTTGTGACCGGCTATTGTAGTATGAATAGACCTAAAAGCAGAAGAAGCAAGTCCAGGACAATATGGATAGCATCTACTTAACCTGGACCACTGCAAATGCATACACAGATACCAGCATTGGTCATGAAAGAAATACTTGATGACACCTTCTTGCTCACTGATTGTGGCAAACAAAGGTATTCAAAATCCCTATAGCTA
This sequence comes from Pseudo-nitzschia pungens, assembly GCA_037355855.1. Taxonomy (NCBI): domain Eukaryota; phylum Bacillariophyta; class Bacillariophyceae; order Bacillariales; family Bacillariaceae; genus Pseudo-nitzschia; species Pseudo-nitzschia pungens. Next base: position 3,622,813 of record CM074762.1, on the reverse strand, counting down.
TTGCTTCTTCTTCACTAATGATCTTTGAAAGCAATCCAAGTAAAAGACAAGAAGGTAGAGACAGTGATCCTCCATACCTGGCCTGCTGCTGTCTCTTGTTTGATCTCCACAACAAAAAATGATTCTGCTCTGTGACAGATGTGTCCTAGTAGTGAACGACTCTGGTCCAACGTGTTGCAACCAGACCAGCCACATAATTACTGGTACTCCTACTTCCATTTTTTATTTGATGATTGTTATTATAAAGTTATCACAGTGTGTTGGAATCTTGAGAGCAAGACGTGAGTGTAAACTGTGAGCAGAGCAAACAGCAACGAAACAACACAGGATGTGTGTCGAAGCGAGTAACTACACACTCAATATGCCAATATATTTTGAGCAGTATTCTTTTCAAAGTTGAAAATCAACCATAATATTTTTACCCTATTCCGAACCTGACACCTCTGACGACGCAACAATTTACCGGTGATGGGACGCGGCATCAATTTGGATCCATTGCGATCAACATTGACCCCTCTGAGGAGTGACGAGTAGAAACAATACGAGACGTCGCAATAACTTCAAATCATCATCAAGCTGGTGGTTGCAGTTCAGTATTTGGTTTACCAGTTCAGTATTTGGTTTGCTCAATAAAGTGATTGAGATTGAAACATTCTCTTGGGTTATGTTTGTTGCTTCCGAAAGAGTTTTTTGTCCATTTCATTTGCTGAAACGAGAGCGTTCGAAGAGAAGGACAGCGTGAATCGTTCCAAATCGAGACCGACAGAGTTCTTATCCAAGTTCAATTTACTTGAGAATTAACCACAGAAGCACGATATCCAGGACAAATAGCATGCTCGAGCAAACGGCCATGACCCATATGCCTGTGCTTGTGGAAATCTTGTCGAGAGGAGATTGCTTGTCATCCTCATCCTCTGCTTCGATGATGAAATCGAGGGCATTTGCTTTCATCTTCGTTCGGTGCCGTGTGTCCTCTATGCTCAAAACCACTGGTGAATCATCATCATCTTTCAGATTCTTCTCGGATACTAGTAACTGGCTAACGGGAATGCTCTCCAGTGAATCAAACTCTCGTGACACAGTCGATCGCGTCGATCCTCTCAAATCGGCAAAACTCTCGTCGACAATTCCGATCTCGGAGCCTATACTGCAGTCTCGTCCCGTTCGTTTTTTCGGGAAAATCGACATCGACGACAACGGCTCGTGACCACCACCGCCGCCAATTCCTAAGGCTGAAAAGTTCATGCTTGGTTCTGGTACCCCATCGTTTTCGTTTTCAAAATAACCATAGTTATTCTTCTTCTTCTTCTTCCTCCGAAAAGCACTCAAAATACTCGATCCATCGGAGTGTATCGAGTCAACGTCGGTTTCATCGTCACCGCAGAACCATTCAGCACTTTCGTCGTAGGCAGATCGAGGCTTGCCGTCCTTGGTGGTCGTCTGGGGTCCCCCAAAACTAAATGGATCGAGTTGTGAATCCATTTCTTGCTTCGTCCGAGGCTGCGCCGAAATGCTCGATGGTTTTGTCCGGACGTAATTTGACTTGTATTGTTGCGTAGCTCACACCCCCGATTTCAATTCGAATATTCTGCTTGACGAAAATGCCCTATATCTATCATTGCGAATGATTGAGGTGAGTGGAACCACGAACTACTACTGCTACAACTACTGTTGGAAAAGTAGAGGTGGTCCGAATGGACAGGTGATGTGTCCGATCTGGAGGAATCTGCCGTACGGTAAGGATACTATATCCTCCGAACAAAATCGAAGAGCAAAGAGGTCGAAACAAAATTATTTGTTGTAGTTCGTGTTTCCTGCGAAGTATGTTTTTTTCAGAAGGAATCCGACGCATCTGCTGTTTGATACTACGGTTGTGGTTCTCGAAGACGCCTTTCGTCTTAGTCTTGCTTCTGATAAGTTACCGTAAGGTTAACTTACTGTTTTTCCTCATTTATCACGACGTTCAGTGTTTGCCAACACATACATACCGGGGTACATTCCGAATAGTATTCAAATGGCGGTCAGAATTCATTGACATTTCTTCTTCTTCATCAGCATCAAATCAGGAATGTCACTATTTGCGAAGTGTTCCTAAATAATCATAAATGCATTTTACCGAAGGACCTCATTGCGATACGTAGTACGTAGTATTTCTATGTTTTCGAAAAATTCAATTTCAAACTACTTCGTAATTTTAATAAAAACACCCAATATTATTTTGTTTAACTCATTATATTTTTAGAAGTGCAGTCAAGATCAGGTCCAGAGACAAATTAATCGAAAACAAAAAATCATAATGGAAACATAAGTGAACTTATACAAAGTGACCATAATTGTTCGAACTTCAAAGATGTGAGTATCGTACTGTACGCCTGAAACAGACGAGTTTTGACGAAAAAGAGCACGCGAAAAATACAATTTTAGATCGTACGAGGACAAGTATTCAAATACCGGTACAGTAACCTTACCTTACACGAAACTCCATGAACGTTAATAAAGAACGTAAGGTACTCTACGAAAAAGTAGGTACCGGTAGGGTGGGATTGGCATTGCAGTATTATTATCATTACAAAATAATATGTATCATTTTTTTGGTTTCATTACTAAAAGTATCATTCTTTGTACTACATTAAGTGCAAAATGTCAGTAAGCGCTAATTGTTTTGGTTGTACAACAAAATAATCATAATAATACTCGTGTGGGTTCGTTTTTTTTCCGAATGAATGAATCAATCATCGCATACCGTACGGTATGAAAACCAAATGGGCTCCGATGTCAATGAGTGATTCCCGGAATTACATATCGGAGTATTACATATTAGCTTTGCCGGAATTAATAAACACATATAAAAATTGCGCACCCAACGGAAGAACTAGATTTGTCTCAACGCACGAGGCCTATTTTGGAATTTGGAATCTTGTCGAAAGAAACAAAAATTGTCTATTAACCGCCAACCCGAACCTGCACCTGCACGGTGAAATTTGTCGACTTGTTCTTGAAATCGCTATCCTCAACAACAGGGGGGAGTTTGCTCTCCAATAGAAATTTTTTATTCTTTTTTCGATCGAAAACAACAACAACAACAACATGTCCCTTGAAGTGCTGTACTACTACTACTACGACAAGCAGTGAACATTGACTTGTTCGATGACGCTTGTCCTCGTCATGGTCGTGAGAGGAGTTTACGAGTGGTTGTAAAATTAATTAAGAAATCCTGTTAAAACACCAACAGCAGCAACAACAGGGGACAGTTTGTACTGCATCAAAGTAGTAACTGGTACGGTACAACTGAAAACTTGATCGATTTTTAGCACATGTTTGATTACACGTGTAGGCATGCGTTGAGTGATTGAAATTTTCAATTTTTAAATTCCATCTATTTTTATGCACCTTTGTAGTCGGACAGACGCCACTACAAGCTTATATGAACATTTGCATCAGATATACGAGTCTGGTTATTCCGGGAATGTTTTTTAGCTAATATATGAACGCTTAAAAACATAATATGTAATTCCGGGAATCACTCAATAATAGAAACTGCAGAGATTGCACGACCTGCTGGGTGAACTGATTTCAAGTTGAATCACCCTTTTCAAGTTGAATCACCCTTTTCAAGTTGAATCACCCATGTGCAACTATGATGGGCTGCACTTTTATTTTTTACAGAAGAAATCAACAAAGAAAAGAAGATGGAATCCTTGTTTGTATTGTTGACAATTGGGGAGGGATTTCACACAAATAATGGTCAGCAGGGAAGTTGCAGGTGTGTGGTGCCACTCTGATTATTTGTAGAGCTACTGCAGCAACATCTCCTGTTTCTTTGCTCCCTGGTATTTAGTTTACTGCCTTTGTGATGGACCTTCAATATTTGTATCTTGGACAAGCCTTGATCTAATTTACTCTGAGAAAGACATATCTATATTGAATTAGTTCACATTCTTTTTTTTGATCAACCTGTTCACAAGTCGGAAATGAGAGGTTGAGATTCATGTTGTTTGTTTGTTAATGGTTGCTAAATCCACACGCAAGTGATCTTCTTCTTACTTCTAGTACTCTGCCTCCTGCTGTTTCTTTTTCTTGAAATTTTATTGCTGCTTCAGTTCTTCTTGTCTAGGATCTATTGTCCCATTCCTGTTGAATGTTGTAGGATCTCTAATGCCATCTTCAAGAGAGAGAGAGCAATTCAAAGAATCTTCTTACTATGACAGTAGTGGGAAATGTTTGTCCATAATAAAAAGTGGCAAGAATAGCACCCTGCTGTGTCCCACAGCCCAGCATGTTGAGGACGGTACCAGGGTAATATCACACTTTTTTGGGGTAACCTCACACTTTTTCTCTTACACTTTTCAGCTACTTACAGACCCTTCCAAACATATGATGGCTAGTGACAAGGACAATTTCAGGCAGGAAAAGGGAGCACAGTGGCCTCTGAAGAAGATATTGGGAATAGTAATGGGGAGAAAATTGCTATCAATGCAGACACAAAAATTGCTACTGCTGTCATTGGTAATGCGATGCGATTGTTGAGGTCGAAAAGGTCCGAGAGTACTACTACTAGTACCGCTGTGAATGACTGAAGGAGCAAGTTCCATTTGGAACTGGAGTAATGCAAGATACATAAAAGTGTGATTGGGAGAATGAAGAATGAGGATGTTATTCCACAACATTCCATAATGGAGAAGGAGAACTCCTTACGTCATATTGATATTTTTTACGATCATACATTCTTTAGTTAAAGTAGGTAAAGTAGTAAGTTAAAAAAAAATGTAAGTTTACCCGAAAAAAGTGTGAGGGTACCCCATGTCCATTACAAATTTTTGTGTGATAATCTTGTTGAGTGATTGTTCTTTGTGGTATTTACTTAGGTGTGTTTCCTTCAATAATCATTAAGCATTGATTTCTGGCAATTCATGAGACGCTGTTTTTTTGTGGGAGACGCCACTCATAGAGGTTTTTTAAATTTGACTGCCGCTCAGTAGTGTGGTGGTCGAAGGGTTCAGATTTAGTGCTGCAAATTTTCCGCAATTATGCAAGCAACGTGCATGTACAGTGTACACGTACCGGTGGGCTGATAGATGAGAGCGGTTGATGAGATGTTCTTGCTACTTGCAATCTGTTCTTGCTCATAGACTGCAACATGGGCGTTAGTAAGAAGTTAGAGTATTTTTTTAGTACAAGTAACAGTAAGGTACAATTACGAAGACAGCGTGCCGAGGAATTTTCAATCAAATAAACCGGTATTGGTGGACACCTGCCAACCAAAACAGGAGGTCGGCATTGCTTACAGTACAAGTAAGCCTTAGACCTTACTACAAAATTCTTATCAGCTGTCCCCCGGTTCTACGTCCCCGACTACTAATTTCTACTGAAACCCGGGGACAGCTGTTAAGAATTCTGTAGTATCCATGCAGTTACGAAGTAAGAGCATTGAACACTGCTTGGAATTTATCGTCAGGACAAACATCAGACCACGAAGCGGGTGCACCTGTAATTTTGAACGACTTCGATTCTTTCACAAAAAGTAAGCTTACAAAACAATAGTAGTATTCATTTTTTATTTCTAGAACAATAAGTTTTAGATTATTTAAGGTTATTCCTAGATTTAGTCGCTGTTAGTTGCTTAAGCCATACCTGATTGATTCTTGCTTCTTCAGTGGTGCAATTGGTTCATTTCCGATCAAGTGGAAAAATAAATCTTCCGTGTTTCTTCTTAGAAAACTGAGATTTTTCGTGCAGCTCGCAACGACAGCCAAACCAAGTGAAGGCTTGTCACAAATTTGTTTGTGATGACAACAAAAGGCCTCGGTAAGTGATCAATTACTCCGTTAAAATTGCACCATGATTGTTTCATTCGATTCCATTTGGATAGGTTTGTGTTCCCACTGTTTGCTTTGGCGTCTCCGTTGGTATCAGATCATTATTATTATTTTTTGTCAGACATATCTTTCTACATGACACTGATTGTTATAGCGTAAGGCGAATAAAATGGCTCACAATATTTCCCCTCATGATCAAAGATTCAGAAGAACGACGAGCTCTATACGACGAAACATTGGGCAGATCGACTTCGACGGCAGCAAGAACCAAGGTGTCTTCAACATCACCTGTCGCAGCAAAGAAAGAAAAAGATCGAAAGAAAAAGCGCACAGAAGCTCTAGCTTCTGATCCATTGACAGAAGCCCTCGTACACAAGCGTACACAGTCCAATACCTCGAGAACGAAAACTTCCGCTGACGGCAGCGTTGTGCAGTCAATTCGCAGAACATCGAAAAAGTCAGCTTCAAAAGGGAAGAAGAGAAAGAAGAAAACTAAACGCATCTCTCAAGATCGGCAAGATAAATTGACAACCACATCTACAAACCTTTCGCTAGGAACTCCTTTGTCTGAAAGAAAGTCCAACTCGTCTGTGAAAAAATACGATCTCGAACGCTTGGAACCACATAGATCTCAAAAATCGCAGAGTAAAAGAGTAGGTTTCGACGGCGCTGTCAATTCATTGTCTCCTATTATACCAGTCAGGTCCAAAACAAACGGAAGCAACCAAAGTACTTGCAGCGACTCATTCCAAAGCGTCGATTCATCCACCCAATCTTCACTGTCAAACGATAGAAATCGCCAGCATAAACATCCGATCAAGCGAAAACAAAAAACAATTAATCATTCAAAAAATATGAAATCGAAAAACGTGGATGCCGAAGCGAATGGATTCTTCAATTCCAATCCAGAGGAACCGATTGAAAGGAGTCTCCACGTTCCGAATGACGAGGTTCCACCCTCTCTTTCGACTTCTCGCAAAAAGTTTATCTGGATTTCTGCCATATGCCTCGTCGTTCTTGCCGCGGGTGTGACAATTCCTTGTTTGTTGCTCTTTGGTGGTTTAGGTGGCAGCAGTAACAATTTTCCGACGCTCAGCAAAGTCCGAAGTAATGAAGTCGTTGCAAGCATTTCGGACGATATTTGCAATGAAGATGTCCCACGCAGTGGATTGTGCACTCTAACAGACTCCGAGACAGAAAAGCAGGGGGGAGATTTGTGCAATCTACTGGCCAAATCTATGATCAATACGACAGTATTTGGTGATATTGCATTGATCAATGCCGGACTCTGTCAAGATCATTTGATTTTGCCTGAAATCACTGTAGGCAACATCAAGGAAGTAATTGTTCCAGAAAATCTGGTGGCTGTTGAGATTTCCGGAATCGACCTCACCCGAGTCCTCACACAAGCATTGACGTCTTCGTTTGGTAGTTCCGGCAACCCCAGCGCCTACCCTTACGCTGCGGGTTTACGGTACAATGTGGAAGCAAATTTGCCTCCATCTGAGCGTGTGAGCAACATTGAGGTGATACGCGGTCTTCGTCAAGATTCGTGGGAACCGATTGATCTCAGAAGATTCTACACGGTGATCACGACTGAATCCTTGGCAAATGGTGCATACGGATACGAGGCGTTTGCAGACGTCATCGATGATTGGAAAGATGCATTGAATATCAATGCTGGCGATGCATTCTACAATTATGCAGTGACGCAAGGCGAAGACCCCGAGTGGTCACTTCTTCCCGACGGCGAATACTCAACACAACGCTTCGTTGCAGAAGGGGAGGAAGCACGACTTGGTAGTGTACCATCACTGATGTGCCATGCATTGATACCTGGTTCACCAGCGAGTCCCTCTTGTAGGGCAGCAGATGTTGTCAATGGAGGTCAAGTTTGCAACTTCGTATCCTGGGCAATTTACGACCAAAACTTAAATGCAGACGTTGTCATGTTCAAAGGAAGCACATGCGCAGGAGATATTGAAGACGGATATCTTGTAGAGAGTAAAATTGACAAGGCTCTTTCTGAAAACGAGTCGCTGGTAACCGTTGATCTCCTTGGATCTGAAATCGTTGCTCTACTACAAGGTCTTGTATCTAGTGGTGATAATGGATCTTATCCTTATGCTGCTGGCATGAGATTTGACGTCAACAAGAATTCATCTCCAAGCGTATCCAACATTCAGGTGCTGACCTCCAACGGAAGTTGGGCTCCAATTGTACTTGCCGCTACCTACACGGTTGCAACAACTTCGAAACTTGGAAGTTTTTCGAGTGTCCCCCAATCTATGGGCAAAACATTAAAAGATGATATAGTCAGCTACGCTCAAGAATGGAAATCGATTTACTCTCCACCAGCAGCCAAGTCGTCAACACAATCATACGTTTAAAAATACCAACCTTTCACGTTATTCATAGTTTTCATTTATTAATACAATATTATGACAATTCATTTATCATTGGCTACTAAGAGAGATTCAATCAATCAAGTTACGTGTAACTTAGAACAGTATGACCTGAAAGAACTGCGCGAACATATACCATATCTTCCAGCCGGACAGAGACACCCCAATCACGAAAATCTAGCTTCAGAATTCAGGGATGAGATTGGCAAGAGTGGAAGGTCACGCACAAACAGTGATACTGTCAAACCGTTGGTTCGAATGTTCCACGAAGGACGATCATCATTGATCTGCTAGCACCACGCGCCACATCCTCTGTCGTTCATTCAAGGCCACAAAGCTCTCCGGCAACCAAATTTATTTGTCGTCGCAGCAAACGACAAGAAAAGTTCCAACCGAACTAGTGTTCAGAGACTATTACTATTATTTGATGCTTAACGTAATCATCACATGTGGATCACATTCCATTTATAATTAATAATACTGCGTGTAATATCAAAAATAATACGAGTGACGAGAAACAAAACAACACCGTGCGCAGCTCTTTCGCAAGAAAATGCTGTGTTTTGCAGACCAGCTTCCCTTCCGGTAACATCCCGGGTTGTGTCTTGGTAGTCGGTTCCAGACGCTGCAACAAACCAGCGGGGACACGCGTTTGGTTGGTTATCGCAAGGCCTCCTCGATGGCATCCAGATCCGCGGTAGGCAGTTTCTTGTCGTCCTTGATGACGTACAAGATGCTCCCCTGTCCGACCGCCATGTCCGAGACCACCAGGCCGGAGATCGAGTCCACAAAGGCCGGTTTGGCACTCGATTTTTTCCCGTCGAGTCCGAGCTCACCGTAGGGTCCGTTGCCCCACACGACCGTGTTTCCTAGATCGGTGGTGCACGCGACGTTTCCGGGTCCCGCCCCAATGTGAGTCACGTTGTGTTGGTTGTTGGCGAGCGCGTCTACCAGCTGCGGTTTCATGACGGCGTCGGCATTGCTGCGATGGTTTCCCCAGTAGTAGACGTGTCCCTGGACCGTCAACGCCAGGGAGCAGTTGGCACCGGCTGCCAACTTGGTAAAGGTCATGCTTCGGTTCAGGAAGGAAACGTGTCGTGGAAAGTATTCGTCCTTCTGGCGGTTGTGTCCCAAGACTCCGTAATTGCCGCATCCCCACGAAAAGATTCTTGTTCCGCTATTGCCCCCAGCTGATGGTGCTTCCAGGGCCAGTGCGTGGTGCTTTCCTGCCGCAATGTCTTGGATCTTGATTGGTTGCTGAATGGTGATGGTCTTGCGGTTCAGATCGTTGGAGTTGTTGTCGTCGGGGTCGTTTTCCACAAAAATGGTGCGCTCGCCGAACCCGAATTTGTTGTCAAAGGCGAGTTTGTTAGCCGCCACAAAGTGCTCTCCGGTCTCTCCGTTTCCCAGCTGACCGAATTCGGCGCTCCCGGTGGTGTACACGATCCCCTGGTCGCTCAGAGCCACGCTGAAATCTTCACCGCAAGCAATCCTGATGAATCGCGTGGCATCGTCGCCCTTTTTGCTGCCGGCGATAATGCACGGCTTCAAGACGCCCGATTGCTTGACGCTTCCCCTCCACGCGCATTGGCCGACCTTGTTCTGTCCGAGAGCGTAAATGGTTCCATCGGTTTTCAGAAAAAGGGTGCTGAAGAGAGTCAACAAAAGGAGAACCATTTTCGCGATGGGTTGGGTTGGTTAGATACCGCTACCGAAAAACTCGAACCAATGCGAAGAATGGGCAGTGCAGCCGCTATCTCATTCGTCAAACTTACTGCGATTTACCCAAAGCAGCCGTTTCTATATCCGTTGCGATGATTTTGGGCGTTGGAATCACCTTGACATCTTCGCCAAATTCCGACCCAAGAACGAGACCTTCGTTCTAAACACCGAACAGCACAATACAACACCATACAAGAAACACAATGAGAAACACGCTCTCGGCAGTCTTTGGGAATGAATGACAAAGAGTCGACGAAGCACATCCATCCGTCTCTGCCACACTCAACCCACTCAGGTACACAGCACTGCATCGCATTGCATTGCATCGCATCGCATCGCATCGCATCGCACCGCACTCACCCTTCCCCATCCGTAGGCTTGGTTGGACTTGTCGATCGCAATGGCGTGCGCGGCGTTGCAACTCGTGCAAACCCTGGTAATAGCTACCTTTGGCATCAGCACCGTGGGAACGGCGAGGTGCTGCACCGCCTTGTCGGCGGCCCTGAGGTTTTTTCGTCCCACCAGCGTGGAATCCATGGTCCCCGATTGCACCAGGGATCCGTACGCGCCTCCCTTCTTGTTGCAAGCGGGCAGCGCCGACAAATCGTATTCGACGGTCCCTCCGGACGACGAGGCGGCCGAATCCAGCAGTCCTCGTTCCACCTTGAGCTTCTTCGCGGGGCGTTCGTCCTTCGACGATCCGGTCCCCGCGGCGGCCACCGCGGATCCGCCCTCTTCCTGCAGAAAATCGGCCCAGGCCGAGGACGTCTGGGGAGACGAAAAGGGCGCGCTCGTCGCCGCGGATCCGTCTCCGCTCTCGCTTTTGTTGCCGCCCGAGGCTCCCGCGAGTCCCCGTCCCTCGCTCTGCATCATGGCCAGGACGGCATTGCGGGGCAAGCTGTGAATGGAACAGAGCGGAACGGAATTGTTTGTTTGTTTGTTTGTTTGTTTGTTTGTTTGTTTGATGGTTCATTCGATTTTGTTTCATCCAGACGAAACGAAACGAACCGAAACGAACCGATTCGAGTCGAGAAACGTGGCCGAGCGGGGTGAGTGCGACCGTTGTCGTTCCTACCAAATCACGTCGAATCGAATTTCACAACGCGGCACCTGCCGTGCGCAGTTCCTGCAGGGTCGCCAAGAACAACCACGTACCTTCCACCGAGATCGCGGGTCAGTTGATTGATGTCACTGTTGGTGCCGAATCCGGGAGCTACAATCTCATTGGATCCGCGGTTGCGGGACGATCGACGTGTCGTGCGGGGCATGGTTTCCTATCGTATCGTATCGTATCGTATCGTGTGGGTGGTTTGGTTTGGTTTGGTTCCAACAGAGAAGCAAGAACTGCTGTATTTGCACTACAATACGGTTGGTTGGGTCTGTAATTACCGTATCCATGAGATTGGAGATGGAAGCAGTGACAGAGCAGACAGGTAAGGGAGTCCTGCGACATCGCCCAAGGTTCGATGCAAGGTTCGACATCCAAATCTGTCGCGCGCCATAATCTTACCACTACAAGTAAGAGTAACCTTACCGCACTTACAATTGCTCAGCACGATTATTTTGTTGGGGTCGAGGGCCTCGTGGACAGTCATCATAGTACATACAATGCATATCTACCATATGTCTAATATGAGTATCGAATATACTAATAGTATAAGCGTAAGGCAGTAATTACCCTCATACCTCATACCACTTACAATAGCTCGAAACAACACATCACTATTATTTTTTTCTCAAAATCGAAACATTCACGGTTTGCACAAGTAATTAGGGTGTTCCGAGCAGGAGAAAAAACGTATCATTGTCAACGTATTCCTTTTTCTTTCATTCCAATAATTACCTAGAAGTGATTCTTAAAAACCAAAGTCCAAGACGAGCTGAAAGAAATCCTACAACAAGGGGTTTATTGTCGCTGTGAACTCTAACCGTATTGTCCTGCAGTGGAATTGAACGTGTTGTAGTAAGCTACAGCGGTGGATCACACACCAAACCCTTTTTCCAAATCGAAATTGAAATCAGGTCTTCACCAGTCCCAATTGATCCAGAAGAAAAGAGTAATCAATGGCGAGCTCTCGGAGGTATTTGTAGCGATCGGAAGCGCTGAAATGCCCCGCACTCAGGTCCAGCTTGAGACAAACGGGATTTTCGTTCTCGGGATTCGCGTGGCGCAAGGTCGCCGCAAACTTGGCGGGTTCCCAGTAGGCAACCCGTGGGTCGTGGAGGCCACCCGTCAACCAGCAGCTGGGGTACTTGGCACCGGCCCGCACGGAGTTCATCGGGCTGTAGTCCATCATGTACTGGAAGTACTTTTCCTCGTTGGGATTCCCCCATTCGACCCATTCGCCCGATGTGAGGGGAATGGTCGAATCGGTCATGGTCGACACCACGTCCACGAACGGAACGCCCAAAATGGCAACCCGAAAGAGTTCCGGGGCTTGGTTGATCGACGACCCCACCAGCATGCCCCCGGCAGACCGCCCCTCGATGGAAAGAAGATCGGGGGTGGTCCATTCGGAAACCAAAAACCTGGCAACGTCCACGAAATCGTTGAAGGTGTTCTTTTTGCAGAGGTACTTTGCTCCGTTGGGCTCTTCGTACCATTGACGTCCCATCTCTCCACCACCACGGATGTGCGCAATGACGTAAATCATGCCTCTTCGCAGCAAAGGGAGGCGAGTGGAGTCGAAATCGGCCTCGCAGCAACTGCCGTACGAACCGTATCCGTACAAGTGCACGGGCACTCGCTCCCCATTCTTGACCTTGTCCATGGTATCCTTGCTGTACACGACACTGATGGGAATTTTCGTCGTTCCATCCCTGGAAAGAACCTCCAAGCGATCGCATCCGTACGAGTCTTTTTGGTAATTGGGCACCACCTTGGATTTCAAGATGGTGCGGTCGGAATCGCTCCCTTCTTCCAGAGGGATTTCCATCGTCTGCGGTGGAGTCAGGAGCGAATCGTACGAGACCGCAATGCTCTTCGTATCAAACTCGAAGTGAGCTCCGAGACCGACGTCGTGGGCGGCCTCTTCGAATTCAAGCCTCCTGACGGATTTGCTCTCGATGGAATGGACCCAGATGCGGGGGATGCCCCCTTCGCGTCCCTCTACCACCACGTGAGATCCCAATACGGAAACCGAGTCCAGCGACTTGGCAAAGCCGCCATCGAAAAGCGGATTGCCGTCGGCATCCTCCACCAGCTTCCAGTCATCGGCACAATTGGCGGTTGCGGCAGCCTTCATCAGCTTCATGTTGGGGGATTCGTCAACGTTCGTCCAGATCCACCAGGTATCGTGTCCGTGGTCAACTTCGTAGAGGACCTTGTTCCGTCGCGGAGCGATGCACTGCATCTCGGCAGCCGTCTTTTCGTCGTCGGTCGGTAGGTACCAGATTTCGGAGGTTTCGCTCGACGCGGCCTCGAAAAAGATGTATTTTCCGTCCAGAGATTTACCAACGCCACACCAATACAAGTCGTCGGGTTCTTCTTTCATGAGAGTGTCGGATGGGTTTTCGCTCCAGTTCTTTCTCTGATACAGGCGGTACGGGCGGTGTTGATCGTCCATGGTCATGTAGTAAAGGGTCGAATCGTCCTTTCCCCAAACAAGATCACCGCTCGATTCGAGGGGTTCATCGCTTTTGTCTCCATCGATAACCTTCAGCAGAACGTCTGTTCCGGTCTCTAGATTGCGCACATGGATTTCGTATTTTTCGTCTCCCGAAAAGTCTACCGAATAAGCAACAAGGTTTTGCGAAGGACTGGCACTGACGGCACCGACCGAGCAATATGGTTTGTCTTTGCCCAACTCGTTGACGTCCAAATATGCTTCTTCCCCTGGTAAAATAGGCGATTCCTTGCTACCATCCCATTCGATTGTTCCGTACTTCTCCGATGTCTTTGGTGCACGGCAATATTGCGGATACGCTTTGCCTTCAAAAGTTCGGGAGTAGTACCAGTAACGATTTTTGGGACGGGGAGTTGTGTAATCCGTTTCTTGGATGCTAGATAGAAATTCCTGATAAAGTTCGTCTTGCAACCCCTTGAGATGCTTGGTCATCTCCTGAGAATAATTGTTCTCGGCCTGCAGGTGCTCAATGACTTCCTTGTTCTCTCGGTCGTCGTCACGGAGCCAACCGTAGGGATCTTTAACCGGCACGGGTGGGTCCATAAGTTTCTCCGTCGATTCGTTGGCTTGCCTGGGCATTTCGGGATCCCATCCCTCCGGCGCGGCACCGGCGTACACAACTGCGGGGCGGGACCGGAAAGACAGCACGAAAGGTTCATTGTCAACGCAATTTTGTGGATGGCAAAAAGTGACCTTCCAACGTGGGTTGTTCCGCTCAACAACTGGTGTCAACTATTGCAATGACGATAGAAAACAGAAAACGTACGTACCGCGATCTTCTTCGCGACGGGGAAAGGGGGGAGTTGCTACCATGGTTTCTTCTACCGTACTAAATAGTTGACTCGAATCGGAAGCTTCGTTCGAAGAGCAAGTGCCCGCGGACTTGTTGCTGCTGCGGCGGCGAGGAATCGTTTTCTTTTCCGAAAATGCTGTCGGGTTGAAGTTGTGGTGCTGCAGAAAAGCTGAAGCAGTAGGCAAAGAATCCACGACGAACCGTCGCGCGAGGAATGGAAGACAAAGCGAACAACAAAATGGTGGTTTTCAATAGAGCAATTCCGAAGGAGTTCGGACCAACGAGCCTCATCGTGAGATTCTAACGAAGAAATGTTGGGCCGATGGACGATGGAGCGACGACGCTTGATTTCGAATCCAATCGATCGGCAATCGAAAACATGGTCATAATTGAGTGTTTTTTTCCTAAAAAAAGATGATGATTACGATCACGATGTCATTTTTCATTTTTTTGGCATGAATTCCAAATATTACCGTACGGTACGGTCGTTAACGTACGTTCACACTAAATACTCCTAGTACGGTACATACGTAGTAGAAGTATCTAGGGTGTTGAATATTATTTGAATGCTGCACTTTCAAGCTGCGATGAAGAGTTTCTCACCGAACATACTTGCTATTTAAGATAAGGTTAAGGTTACTTACAGTTCGTAACCTTACTCGTACTTCTTTCCGGTAAAGGCCTAATCGGTACCGGTAAGGTTGCTTTTTGATTTTAGTAAGTTTTTAAGACTTACCGTAAGATTACGGTAAGGTACTGTAATCTTTGGCCATGACAAAAACAATAAATTCAAAAAAATAATGAGAAGACATACCGGTAAGATTAAAATCATCACGAGAAACGGGCGATGTTGATTGGATACGATCCCCCGTCAGAATTCCAACGATATCTGCGCATTGCTTCGTATCTACTTCGGACTACATACCTGTACCGCTAAAAGTAGAGTAAAGCTTACAAGTACGTGCAAGTTGAAACAAAACCAAATCCTGATTGATTTTTCTTGCAACTCCCTGAATTCGCTAAGATTACTCGTACTCTGCGAGAAACCTAAAGGACCGTCGGAGTTTCGCTTTTCGCATGAGTTGGGCAACCTTACGTCACGAAAAAACCGATAGGAATAGCTTGCCTCGCAGCCCTTAGGTGGATACCACAATAGTAAGCTATTGCAGCAGCATTCAGCATCATTCAAAGTTGACGAAAAAGAGAGGCATTAGTACAAAACAATGATTTCATCAATCAAGGGCACTCCAATGAAAGCTGCGAGGGAGAGAAAAGACCTCCAGCTCTACGGCGCCATCTATCCAGCACAAATGACAGCTTCATCGGGAAACCCAGACGACGATAGTTTGGACGATGCCTTGCTAGAAGGACCTGGGACGGAAGAATGATCCGCTTCTCGAGAGTTTGACACGAAATTCAAGCCTGAAGCGGTTTTTTGGAGAGGAAACAGATGACGACAGTGTCGGGGACGACGACAACGACGCGGATGACAATGGCGATCGAAAATCGATTCACTCCTCGGCAGTGGGAGGGACGGCGGCCAGGTCTGTTTACAACGAGTTTGGCCGATGCCATGGCCGATCCGGATCAGATTGGCTCGGCTTCCATTGGGTCGGAAGTCATGTCCATCACCAAGAATATTCTTGGAGCAGGGCGTTTTATCGCTTTCGCAGGGCATCGCTACATTTAGTAACGATCCCATTGCAATGATACCGTCTATTGGGTGGGTGCTATTGCTGGGCGCGATGTTTGGGTATTTCTGCTTGCTCATTGCCAAGATTTGCAAGAAGACAAGATCGGCTACCTATCGTGAGTGTTGGGAAAGCACCATGGGCGATCGCGGGGGACTGGCGGTGTCGCTAGTGAGTGCGTTGCTGCCAGCGCAAGGGAATCTTTCGGCCACGACGGTTCTCAGCCAAACCTTGCAGAGCTTGCTCGAAACTATCCATATTTATTGGAGTCGAGTTCAATGCCTTTTGTTTCTGACAGTTTTTGTACTGTTGCCCATGTGCCTGATGAAAGATCTCAACTCAATATCAACCTATTCCATGATTGGCGTTGCAAGTATTGTCGTTGCCGCGCTTGCCATGGTGATCCGTTATCTCGATGATAGCTATCAACCAGGTGGAATATTTTATGAAGAGACCAGACTTGAGTTCCGACCATCGTTTGGACATGAGATATCATGGAATGCCACAGTTCTACCTTTCGTCTGTATGGTCTTCAACTCCTATATTATGCACTACAATTCACCGAGATTTTACATGGAACTGAAAGATCGAAGCATTCCTCGTTATACGATGGCAGTTGGTTTGTCGTTTGGGCTCGCTTCGATAGTTATGATTCTCATTGCCGGATCTGGATTTTTGACTTTCGGAGAGAATTCTTCTTCCTACATTTTGAATAACTATTCGCCGGATGATCCCTTGGCGACGGCGAGTCGAATAGGTGTTTTCTTCTCAACACTTCTGATGTATCCGATTGCGTTTTTTGGAGTTCGAGACGGAATACTGGATGTTTTTGGAGTGCCGCATTATCGGCAGACAAGCCGATTTCTGGACACTGTCTCGCTACTGGTACTATCTCTCTTGACAATTGCTGCTATCTTCTGTTACGATCTGGGTGTGATCAATACTGTGGGTGGCGGTACATTGGCAACGTTTTTGTGCGTCATATTTCCGGCCATAATGTATAGACAGCTAGTGATCAATGCTGAACAAAGCAGTGCTGCCGAAATTGCCGAGTCTTGGATGGCCTTGTTGCTCATGGTTATTGGAATTATTCTGGGCGTGCTGGGGGTATATGAGAGCGTTCTAAACACATATTCCTGACCGAGCATAAGTTAGAATCACCTCTAGAATAATTTTGGATAGAATTAGTATCATTTTTCTTCAAAAATAACAAAATTGTTCACAAATTGTTCGTATCTCTCAAAACCTTGAGCTTCACCGTTCCAGATTTCAAGTGTCAGAGAACAGCACTAAAGCAATACAGTGAACCTAATACCGATCTACAATAAGGCATCTGCCTCCTCTTAAAATCGGATCATCATCTTGGGCTGAAAACAAGAGCAAAGCGTAAGGTAGACATTAGTACTAGTACTCTAATCAATCCTAATTTACCGTACGTATGTATACTTCATCAAGTCAGTACTATGTCGTCTGTCCCAGGCGGTTCAACATCGATGCGTACAGTCTGTCCTTCTTCCTGCATCGCAGCGCCAACCAAAAAATTGAGAAGTTCCCATCGGAAGAAAACCCCAACCAACCGACGACTTGGCGGGAGCAATAAACCTGAGTGACGATGTATGGATGCGTTCCATTTTCGGAACGTCTGAATGAAATAAAAACGGTAATTTGACGTTATATTTTTCCTACGTAGCTCTTCTCAATCTTACGTATTTTAGGATAGCTGAAAAGGATTCTTGAGAGAACTCTTCACCAAGATAATAGCTAAAAATGATAAACGAATGATGGATTCCAGCCATTTTGTATCAATGTGATTTTGAACAAAAATTATGTGAAGATTGTACCATATGTACGAGTCATTCCGCACCGTATGCTTTTCATCCATCGTGCGGTATGTGCAGTATTCTTTCTTGACTGAATGTTCGTCGTTCCTTCGCACTTGCGTTAGAGATCAGAGAAAAATACCATGATCTACGTTTTCACTTTTCACCCACCTCTCCTTGTGTTATTTTCTTCACGATAGCAATCTGAACTATCAATACCACCCATACTTTTTTCTCCAAGAAAACGAAGAAGAGCGCAACAATGGCATCTGCAGACGAAGGTTCGAAAGAAATGGCATTAGCCATTCTCAAGCAATTGCAGGAACTCGAATTCGCAAAGTCGTCGAAAGCTTTGGAAAAAGAAATATTGAAACGATTCTCGTTGAAGAGTTTGCCCTTGGTGCTGTCCGAAAAACTGTTGACATTGCAACCAATCACGAAAGCTAACGATGACGATAAGGACGACGATGGCAGTAGTACCAGTAGTGATTCCTCTTCGGAATCCAGTAGCTCTTCGTCATCGGATGAAGAATCGGAGGCAGAAGTTAAGAAGAGCAAGGGAGCTAACGAGAAACCTTCAAAATCCAAGAACAAGAAAAAACCAGAGGCCGTGTCATCTAGCGATAGCAGCAGCGACAGTGGTTCCGATAGTGACAGCGACAGCGGTTCGGATTCAGATTCAGATTCGAGCTCATCCGAAAGTGACGAAGATGAACCGCCGAAAAAGAAGGCGAAGACGACTCTTGAATCAAAATCGAAGAAAGAAACCGAAGTCGTAACTCCAGAAGAGAGCAGCGATAGTGACAGTGATAGCGATAGCGACGTAAGTGATGTGGAGGTGTCAAGTGTCTCATCCGTGTCATCTGACGACGACAGCGATTCAGACTCGGATTCAGACTCCGACTCTTCGAGTTCAGACTCGTCGTCGGATTCTGAAAGCGAAGATGAAGACTTAGAAGCCATCCAAAAGGCCAGGCGTAAAGAGGCAGCCGAAAAGGCAAAAAAAGCCGCAGAAGCAGCCTTGGCATGGACTCCAAAGAAAATTAAAAAGAACGACATTAAAATCGAAGCGGGAACAGACGGTGCGCAGGCTCTATCTGCTGGGAAACCTTTTCAACGGGTTGACGATTCGTTCTGGGGCGAAAAGGCCATGAAAGACGGAGGTGCAATGGCAGACAATTCGTACGAGGGCGTGTTTGGTAGTGACGGATTCGGCGCGAAATCAAGCGAAAAGTTGCTGCAGGTACGAGGGAAACGCTTCCAGCACGAAAAGACTAAGCGGAAAAGGTCCTTCAACGGTTTGGCTCGAACTGGTGGAAAGATTGACATGGCGAGTAATTCTACGAAATACAAGTATGACGACTAATTAATCAAAATCGCACAATCGAGCTTTTCACCACTAACGAAAGAAACCAATTCGACGATATGACGGCAATTGACTCATAGCAACAACATTTCTAACTCTAGGATCAAATATACAGGATAGAAAAAACTAAGCACGCCACTTGTGTTCTTTGAGTTACATCTTTCTGTTGCTGACTATTCACCGTACTTCATGACTGATAAACCTCCGAAGACAGTGTCATCAATCTACCCTTAAAAATCATATTTGAGTAGTTTGTATTTTTTGGTGTATAGTTTATCGTGATAGAATATTCTTTCGCTTGTTGAGGCATCACTTTGATGACGATGAATGGGTGAGTACCTGTGAAGAGTGGCTGTGAGAGCTCTGAATAATCGTCACAAGAAGCAGTGGAAGATCTTTCTCATTTCGTTTGAAGTGATACTTGCTGTGAATGGGTCATTGGCTTTAGAGGCATTGGATGCGGCTGCGAGATCTGGTGTTGTCATAGTCAAAAGCAAGTGCGACTTCTGGGTTACTGGATGAATTCCGGATTTTGAATCCCTTTTCCTGGTTTCAGCGGTCTATACTTTAAAGTTCATGGAAGCCTATCGAATCAAATCATAAACGAGTTTTTGGTGTCGCTCGTTTTGTCGTCAACAAAAAGCCCTTGATCATCGAATCTGACACCATCACCTACATCTTCGTTATCAATCACAGGTTTTTTCATGTGAGGTCTTTCGCGATCGAACAAGTCCATTGTGAACCTCAATCCCGTTCACAAAGTAGCGCGTAACTTGATCCATCGCATGCTCCATATCGGTCGACACAGTGCTAGCACTGAATCCCTTCTCTGACGGGTAACTGGCACCAGTTCATCTTCCTCAAAATCAAGAGACTGTACAAACAAGTGGTTTTCCATTTCCGTTTTGGATGTTTATAGACGAGCTTGCCTCGTGTCGCTCAATGATTTAGTCACGAAGCCTTCATTGAGGACTTTCTCTTCCGAAATATGTCGTCGTTGATGCTGAACAAAGGCCCGACCAAGTGCTGGCGAAAGAAAGACCAAAGTGCTCCAAGAGTAAAATCGCGTTCCCAGGTCCCATGGTGATGCGTCGATGGTCGAGGAAAAGTTTTGCGAGAATCATTTTCCAATAGCTCAAAGGTTCTCTGTGTTCACCATTGATCAGGTCATTGTAGGAATGTTTTGATCTTGTGTTCCCATCCGATACTATGAACACCATGAACCGGGATAGAAAGATTGAAAGCTACCCCTTTCGCCTCTAGAGGTGCCAACGGACTGAATGGAGCAATCGCATTCGATCTCAGTATCGCAAATTTCATTCGGATTTTTTCAACCCTTGCCCTTTATTGTGAATGTATGCAACCGTGTGGGACAAAAGAAGTATCTACAGGATTCGACAAGAAGTTCTGTGAGCAACGGAAGGACAAGAGATGATCAGTAATTATGGGTTTTTCAAAAAAATTACGAAGTAAAAAAAAAACAGAAAAATCGGAGCGCTGATGAGACCCATACCGTAAGGTATGGTAAGGAGTACAGATGGGCTTATGTTTAAAATGCATGACTCGAATTCTAGATTTACTCGAACGAGTAATAGCAGAGTGAGTGAGTCAGTCCCAACGGAATTTCAGTCCTACATGGCTGGGAATCTTGCTTCACGAGAATTTGAAATTGTGTGAATTCGAGTAAAGTCGAATGAATCAATCAACCAAACGGACATAACGGCATTTGTGTGTGCCCGTTATAATTACGAAGTATTTTTCGTTCCTCGTTGCTTTTCTTAGGAACGATGTTTTTGTTTTACGTCATCTTCTCGATGGTCTTTCCTTTTCTTCTTCATTCCGCAGTGTTCACGCATGTTTCACAAAAAAATTTCATGGCTGGGAAGAAAGCAAGCAACACGGTCTCTATCCCATTGCAATACAGCATTCCTTTCTCCGTTCGAACCCCAACACGAACTGCTCTAAAGTGGGATGACAGGGATCTGATGGCCAAGACATAGCTTTTGTTTCTCATATTCCAACGATACGATACGATTACGATCCGAGCAATAAACCAAGAATGATAAAATCCATGACCCTTCGACCCGCCGGTTGTCATCGATTCGCGCATCGAATTTTATCGGGCGTCACCGTCGCATCGAGAAAGTATGGAACATGCTGTGGGGATCGCTCTGCGCAATTCGCCGCATTTCGGCCGATTGTTGGCATTCGGCGGAATGGGCCGTCGTTGCATCGCGCGTCGTCCACATGGAATTCCCCAAACCTCGCCGATTCGAAAAAGCGGGGAACGAAACACTACAACAACAACAACAACAAGGGCTTTGGCAGTCATGGGATCAACTGCGCGACAAATCGGCAGGGGAGTTCCGATGCATCGAAAGCTACCGCCGGGGATCAAGGACCGCTCGAGAAAAATTCGTTCCGATACATGATGAAGCAGTACGGTTCGTTGTTTTTCGGAACCTATTTTGCGGTGTACTGTTCCACGGTGTTTGGCTTGTTTCTGAGCGTCCAATCCGGGCACCTGGATGTCATGTACGTCATATCTCTGATCACGGGGACCTCCTCGCCCACCGATCCCGGTGGCGTTGCCGATCCAAGCACCATCGAGGAGGCGCAGTCCACGGTGAAATACCTGGTGGAATTCCTGGAATCCTATTCGCTGACGAAACCCGTTGCTCCCATGGTGGAAGAATATCCGTGGGTCGGAAACTTTGCGATCGCGTGGATTGCCACAAAGTTCACGGAACCGATTCGATTCGGAGCGACGGTTGCGCTGACGCCGCCCCTCGCCAGATTGTTTGGTTACAAACGTGTGTCACCAGCCGTTCGGAATGCCGGCCCCATAGACATTACGTCCAGCAAACAAAAGGACGCGCCCCCTTAGCTCGGTCGAACCGCGAGGAGTGCATTGGCGGATCGTCAATCAACGCGCAGTAATTACTCGTAACTACAAAACACCGCAGTGGATATGATAACATTAGGATTAGTGCTTTTGAAGTTTTTGTTCGTGATCGTGAAGCGAAGAAAGTCCACGTGGTATAGGAATTAAAACCGCGAGTCTATGGCAATAGCGATCAAGTGATAAATTATCCTTTAGAGGGTTGTAATGATTCAGATAGTATAAAGAAGACGTTCACTCTTGTTTGCTGCTCTGGTGGTTCCATCGCATCGCCGGCACTCATCCCTATCAAAATAGTTCTCGGGCATGACCATGACCAGGCACTAGTGTGGGAGATGGGATGCGCCGAAACAATGTTGGACTTACACTTTGTTGCGATGAAAGATGGATGACAAAGCAGAGATTCGAAATCGATGAGCTCGAGATGCTTGTAGATTCAACCTTTCGAGGGATTAAGATTACGTTAAGGTTACGGTAAGGTTACTCGTGCTTGCACACCGCAGTGGGAAAAAACACGATTCAAAATTTTGTACGATGAACTTTAGCACAATGGAACGTACGTGTAAGCTTACTTCTACGTACCTATCGTATCTATCATAGATTCATTCATTGAGGAATGATACCGTAGTCCTCCTGTTGATTGCACGCAACCTCCAAAATTTTCCATCCAAAAAAAAAACTCCGTCGGTTCGGTTCCCAGTCTTCGTTTTTGAACTCTCTCTCTCATCAATCAATCAAAACGAAAAAAGGCATTCTCACGCCCCAC
Organism: Pseudo-nitzschia pungens; assembly: GCA_037355855.1. Taxonomy (NCBI): domain Eukaryota; phylum Bacillariophyta; class Bacillariophyceae; order Bacillariales; family Bacillariaceae; genus Pseudo-nitzschia; species Pseudo-nitzschia pungens. Next base: position 3,599,906 of record CM074762.1, on the reverse strand, counting down.
GCCTCGGTCAATGCAGTCCGCTGTCCGGAGTGTTTTTTGATTTCCGACGCTGCCCGCAGAAGACAACCAGACACCGATTCTTCGACCGAACATGTCGAGTGATACACCACAGGAAGAAACCACAGGCGTGACGAAATTGGAGTGGTCGGATGACGATGACTTCTTCGGAGACGACGACGACGGCGACTTCAACGACAGCGACAACAACGACGTCGATGGGACGATGGACTCTGGTGACGGGGGATGGGTCGATGATTACCATCTCGGCGACGACGAAATGATTTCGTCTCCAACGGGCCCGAGCGAACCCATGGAAGGCTCCGAGGAAGACGAACCCGAGGCAGGAATCGCCGACAACAATGACTCCGAACCGGAGTCCGCGAAAGCCGAAAGAGTTTTCGGCGACGGAATCGCGGAGGGGGAGGAACCATCGAAAATCGAAACGGGCGGTGACGACGAACCCGAGGCGGGAGAGGCCACCGAGGATGCTTCTTCTCCCGCCGAGATGATCGAAGCTTCCCCGATACCGCCACGGGGGCCGTCGCCCGTTCCGCTTTCGTCCGCGAACAAGCCTCCGCTGTTGCCTACGGATGCTGCTGCTGCTGCTGCTGCTGCCGGTGAACGAGTCCCCAGAACGCCGAATGTTTTGCCGAGTCTTTCCGATCTGATGGAAAACAGTGGCAGAGTCATGGATTCTACCCCCCTTTCGTTATCGCTTGCGGGGACGGCGGGGACGCCGGGGACGCCATTTGTGGAAATCGTGGACGAGGACGAGAAATTCGAAGAAATCGTGAGGCAAAGGAACCGAGTAAGTTTGTGCCGAGATAATTCCGTCGAAAGGAATTCTTTCAATCGCTGGAGAGGAGGTTTGAGAATCGTTCCCGGGGTTTGACAGGATCACATTCACATTCGATACTGACTCTTCTTCGTTGGCCTCTTCCGCATGTCGTTGTGGAAACGCCGAAATGCAACTGTATAGGTTCGCAAAGAGAGGGAGGACTACCACATTGCGCACATCAAGGTGCAAATGGGTCGACTAGAGGATGCACTGGCGGCCGAGACAAAGCGCAGAGTAGACGCCACCACCGCCCTGGATGAGTTGGCCCGGACGCAGGTCCACGAGATGGAAGAACGAGTGAGGGAACAACTCCGAGAAGAAAACGAAAAACTGCAATCTCGCTTGACAGCCCTGGAGGAACGGGTGCGGAGGCTGGAGGAAAATTGGGCCATCGACGCGAACCGCCAAATCGACATCGTCAACAGCAAGGCAACCGATATCGGAAAGGCCATAGCCCGTATTCAGGAGGACCAGGACATGGAACGAAAGGCTCGATTGAAACGAGAGGGTATTCTGTTGCGGCAGGTGGAGGAACACGCAAAGGAAACGGAGGAGAGATGGAACGCGGAACGGAAGGATCGGGTCGAGCGCCTGAAGGAACTGGAGGATTCGATTCTCCGGAACGAGGCACGGTTGGCACTGGAACAGAGACGCTACGAAGACCGCCTCGATAAGGAATTGACTCTGCTCAAGGAAGAACTGTCGGTGGAAATCGAAGAGCGACAGACACAAGACGAGCAAATAGTCGCGGCCTTGAATCGATACACGCAGCAATTGCAACACAGTCTTTCCATCCTGAGTTCGGATTAACCGTGAAACGTTGATCGATCGATCGATCGATCGATCCATGGAGAAGGGATCTCGTTCGGTACGGACATAAGAAGCCCAACACGCAGATGCTGTCTTTCAAGCTCTGCTGCCAGGGGAGGAAGTGGCATCGACAGTAGTGTTTTTGTAGGCTGCTAATGATAATGCGATATAAAACCACTCCATTTGAACACGCTATGAGTTGGTTACCTTTCTTTGTCGTTCGTTGGCATTAGTTGTTTTCCATGAGAATTGTTTTCGCAAACAAGATGGCCGAATGCAGCTGGATCGAACAATTGAGTCGGTCGTAGTCGTGCTGGCCTTCCACCATGCCCCAAATGCCGATCTGAAACTCCTCTTCCACCCGGCTGGCTTCCGAGGCCTCGGCAACGTCCGCAAAGGGGACGGTGGGGGCGGCGCCCCGATCGGCGGGCGTTCCGACCGCCAACCCCTCGCTCTCCAGCATGGCAAAGGCGATCAGAAACGACTTGGCCTGCGTGGCGATCGAGTTGAGCGCGACCAGCTGCCAGGCGTCCAGGGAACGGGTCCAGGAGGCGGCCGCCCCCACCAAGCTCTCGGGATGGGGGAGACCGGCGCTGGGTTTCTCGTCCCCGCGCTTGCGGGACATGAGCATCCCCTCCATCCCGAACGCGGCGACGGGGCTCGCGCCGCCGAGGCGTTCCGTGCAAAAGTCGTGGAGTCCTTTCCACGATTGTTGCTGGCGACGGTGCAGCAAGCGATCCTCGGTCGGGTCGGCCCAGAAACAAGTCTTTGCGGGGACCCACGACAACACAGGACGGGACGGGACATACAATGCGACGACATGCAATGCAATGCAATGGAATACAATGCAATGCGAGGCAGCAGCATGCAGCAATACAAGGAAGCAAGCAAACAAGCAAGGTGAGTCGAGACCATTGGATTCGCGGGTGATCCATGGACGTGCCAGGGATTGCAAAGGGTCCGAAACCAACATCCAACGACTCCGGGGAGAAACTGAACAAAACGAGACACGCACCGTATCGGTCGGCAAGTACTTCAGGGCCGTATCCCGATAGAATTGCGGCTGGTGCGCGGCTTGATCGAGCGCCGTACAGGCCAGGGTCATGAGCGGCATGTTGGAAGGTTGGAGCTCTTTCGTCTGGCTGTCCCACTCGGCGGCAATCATGTAGGCCAGAGTCTCCGAGGGAACCGCGAGGGTTTTGCCCATGGGAGTCGAGACCTTTCGACCGTCCAGTGTGACGCCGTACCACTGCGTGTCGTTGTTGTCGTGATTCGATTCGCGTTCCGCAAAGGCGGCGTGCTCTTCTCCCGGGCGGCGGGGCGTGAGCATTTTTTCGAGAGACAGCAGCGACTTGTTGGTTTGTTGCTGGGGAACGTGGTGGACTCCCGTCGCGGACTGACTGCCGTCCACCCCCGCCGAGATGGGTGATGCTACTTTAGCATCGCTCTCTTCCCCGGTTGTCGAAGCCATCGTTGTCGCAGCTTCTTCCCAGGGTGCGGTGTCCAAAGCTCTGGTGCCAACTTCCTTGTAAAACCTGGAACGCCCCGCCAAGCGATTTCCGGCAGCCCCTGCCGAAGACCATCGCTGTTGTTGTTGTCGTTTGGAGGAAGAGGAGGAGGAGGACGCAGCCAAACTCCAGGAACCCACCGTGACCGTGGGTCCAACCCGTCGCGCCGCCGCTGCCGCCGCTGTTGCTGCTGCTTTTGTTGGGTTCATCATCGTGGACAGCTTAGATGTTCAATCTTTTACGCCGATTGATCGAGAGTATGGAAATTAGTATTGTTGTTTTTTGTTTGCATCGGGCATCAAACCGATCTGTGCCGACACCGCTCTCTGCATCACAAGAACAATAAATAAATTCCTTGTATCTTCTGTCGAAGTAAGTTACGTACCGTACACACACCGTGTTGGTGCCGAACGAGTTCAAACTCGAAATACACACTTTCGGGAAGAAAACGGCATGTTTTGGAATGCCGGATTTTTCAAATGCGATGCCTGTCCGTCATACCATTGAGTAAGATCTTAGTCGAAGGGTTCGAATCCTCGGATAACGGGCTTTTAACGGATTGGTTGTACGAATAAAGAAGATGATGGAGTCACGAGCAAGACACATGAAACTCGGGACTCAAACATCATTCCGATTGCGGAGTGAGAGAGGATTGTGCCGAAGGTTGCTCCCGATGGAAAAATAATCTCGTCAGTCGCAGGCATGTTCGCTCGTTGAACAAGTTTTGTGACGTCGCGCGGAAGCTTCGATTGCGGATTGCGATAACTACCGGTGCGGTAATCTTACGGTACCGTAGCAGGTGTCATGTTTTACGTTGGAGCCGGAGGATCGGAGCCAACACAACTCCACGGCTATCTGTTGCATCGGAATCGACGAATCACTCTGCTTATCAGTGTCGGATGATTGGAAAATGTTGAACGCTGTTGTTAAATCATTGGTCTCGTTGATCTTCGGGGGACTTCTCCTCGTCATTGACGAAGCGGTATGTTTTCAGCATTCCATAGTGTCCTCGTCGAATTGGAAACCATTGCAGACGCTGAATACCGATAGAAGCACTGCCCGTAGCGGTTTCAGCAGCAGAAGTAGTAGCTGCCCTCTTTCGGCACTACCACGAGTGATTGTATTCGACCTAGATAACACACTGTGGACGCCGGAACTCTACCAACTGCGACGCCTCGAACGTTCGAAAGAAATCCCGGTGGCAGGCAGAGATGTTGTGCTCTTTGACGGTGCGAAGCAGGTCTTGGAAGACATACTTCCCAATCTTGGAAAAGATAGCAACGAAAAGAAACCAATCTTAGCGATTGCCTCTCGGACCAACAAGGTGGATTGGGCCGAAGATTTGCTCGACCAATTCCAACTCCGAGATCGATTCGAGGCGATCGAAATATTCCCCGGCATCAAGACGAACCATTTCGTGAAAATCCAACGCAGCACCAAGGTTCCCTTTCACGAAATGATGTTTTTCGATGATGCGCGCGACGGAAGATACGGGAACTGTGAGCCGGTCGCGGCGATGGGAGTCTTTTGCGTTCATTGTCCCGATGGTTTGAAAACCAAGGACGTTTTCGAACGGGCACTGGATTTGTATCAAAACGAGTGGGACAAAACGCCGAATACGATTGTCGAATCCGACGGACAAATGAAGATCAATATTCCAAAAAAATACGAGAAGTCACCGAGACCCTCATCTAAGGTCTTCGAGGGCGTCGTAAAATTAGTGAAACAAGAAAAGTATTTTGGATTCATAAAGTACCGAACCGATCACGGCAAACAAAAAACCAAAGAGATTTTCTTTCACTTTAACAATTTAGCAATAGAACCACGAAACAGCATTGCCGAAGGTGATAAAGTCACGTTTCAGATCAGGAAAGATTATAAAAACAGCAACAAAGACATGGCATTCAACGTTGACCGAATTGAAGAGGGTAAAGACGCCTCGGAAAAGGTACTTTTTCGGTGTTTTTCAATGAATAATCCATTCGCTGCTTTGTTGGCAAATGGGTATAAAACATTGGAAACCAGAAATGGGACAATGTTTTCCGAATACAGCGAGGGAACGCAAATCCTTTTGCATGTTGGTCAAAGAACCTACCCCGATGGTGGTAAGCATTTGGACATCATGAAAGCAGCACAGCCAGGAATTAGTGACGACGAAATTCAAAAACTGAAAACCTTGCCCAGAGGATTTTCCAAAGGAAATATTGTTGCGATTGTGGAAGTTGGCAAAACTTACGAGACAACAATATCCGAACGAAGCTCTCCCGACTTTGAACGCAAGGTTGTAGCGTATGGTGCTGATAGTGGAAGGATAGTAACTGAAATCAAACGAGTGGCGTATCTGAAGCGACCAGTGAGGCAGAGTGGTGAGGCAGGCGTCTTCAGTGTAAGTAACATTGACATGATATGAGTTATTCAGAGAGGTGGTGGTGAAGTTTATGACGATCTTCTTTGTAGGTCAATGCCCCTTATTTTCAAGGTGGCATCACCGCCAGTTTGTCCTGATTTTCCTCAAGTCTCTAGGCGCAACGTATCGAAAATGTGTATCACCACTTGACTCTCATTCTTTGTTGAACTTCTCAATTAATTTCTGGTCTTTTCATCGATTCCCATGGCACGCCTTCGATCTATGTAAATACAGGTTAAGATAGATCCCAGTGTGCTTCCAGATGGTTGGACAGTTCCCTCCACTGTGGCTGATACAAGAGTGTTTGAAATAAGTGGATGATTTTTTTTCAACTCCGCAGAATGACACTGACCCTATTTCTAAGATTCGAAATCGGATTGTCTACCAAATCATATTTTTTGAGATTTGCGTCATATGTATTCTAGAACATTATGGAAACAGTTAAGAAAGCCGTTTGATTTAGGTTTCCTTTAATTTGTACTATTATTTTTATCTGACTTTTTGAGTCACAACCTCATCATATCAAAATGCCCTATACCCTTCGGCTATTTCAGCACTATTTGTCTGAAAATCAGTCTCCATGGTAGTCACATTATTGATTGCGAAAAGCAATTTTTCTCGTAGGAGATCCTTGCTTTTGTATTCGGGAAGAGACAACGAGAAAAAACAGGTACTCGCACTAGGGAGCGCCTGATCTCCGTCGTTCCCACTGTCTTTCTGGATTTTAAACGGAGCATCGAAATCTGATTCTTTCATAGGTAAACGATTCCGAGCCCACACAAACTGTAAAAAGCGTTTCCGCTCATCATTTGTCAACTCTCGAAGAATCTCCCAAAAGTACTGAATAACAAGATCAGATTCATTGTATCCTTCGTATTCAACAACCCGTCTTAGCATATCGACATCAATATCAGGGTTTCCACAAAATAAATCTCTCAACTCTTCGCCAGAAAAAATTGAGAAAATTTCCACTGGTAAAACGCTAGAAATTCCGTCAATGAATGAATTCAACATTCTATGTTGCCACCATAACAACATTGTTCTTTCTTTGTCATCCTGCTGATGAGCAAGGCAATCGATTTCTCTCAATTCATCATTTTTGAACTCTTCCTCCGCCATCGCTCTCCATACTGACTCCATTGGAAGCGGAAGGTCTAATGGAATGCTATGCCGAAACGCCGTTCCTACTAGTCTACCCAGGAAAACAAGTGACTCTTCGACCTCTCGAGATGATTCATTACCAGCTGCTATCAACGTACAAAACGTTGATCGTATTGAGTTCTCCGACTTGGTGATTGATTTTCTTCCATTTGAAGTTTCTGAAGTATTGCTACTGTTCAGAGAAAACATGAACAAGTCTCTGTTTTCTCCAATACCAGCTACATTGTTTGGAGTCGGATCGAGCACGCCCAAACTCCCATTTCCAGTTGCGTCAACTTGAAGAATCTCTCCTAGTGCGTCTGTGAAAGCTTCCCGGTATGGCCCTGAGTAATCATTCACACCTTCGCCGATTAATTTCATCTTGAATGCTCGTTTCTGCCCGCCGTGACCTTTGGCTACAAATCCTCTTCTAAAAGCAGCTCCACCCCACGCCTTTGTCTCGTCTTGAAGCTGGGCAAAAACACTGTACTTTCGTTTTGCTTCAACGTCGTCTCCTAACATCACGCGACGAGCTCTCAGACGATTCACCCTCACTGTCCTTATCTCTCGCGGAAGTTCATATTCATCGTGAGAGAGTGGAGTTGGCGTAGTTGTAGCTTCAGTGATACTTCGTAAGAGATCCTGTTTTACATTGGTAAATAAAATTCCACGAACGTCGCGTATGCATTTCGCAGTTGAAGGAATTTGTACCCAATGCGAGAGTAATTCTTTGTTTGAACTTCGTCCAGCGCGTTCGATTGAAGCACCATGCCCATACACCCCACCAAGAATCGCCGACCCCTCTTGACACGGACGGACAGACAACCAAGGAAGAGCAGTTCGCGCACGCCGATTGAAGGCTCTTAGCATAGCAATTCGTGCCATAATAGCTTGTAAAGATGGTAATTTTTGTACTCCAAGTGATTCAAATGCGGTGGACGCCGCTTGATTCGCTTGCAATGGACTGACAAGCGTGTCATCGATTGTTTTATCTTCAAAAGAGGAAATCGCGAAATTAACGGCAGATGCAACAAGTTCAAAAGGTGTATCCAAAGGGTTTCCTCCCCCACAAAAGTCACAGATGGTACTGTATGTGCGAGCGAGGAAAGCATCCGAAAGCACTTCAGAGTATCCATCTATTACACCTTCAGCAACAACACTTTCAAAAAGACCAATGCTCTCGATTGCGATGTCACTCGTTCGTTTTTCGTCCTCAATACCAATTGCTGCGTTATAATTCTTGAACCATTGCAATGCGCATTCTCCCGGTGTTGAAAAGCACATTTGAGTCTCATCTTCGATACAATCTTCGTTGGGTGAATGGGCTGGAACCACAATAGACTCTTCTTCTCCCCCACGAATCTTTGAACTAATCCAACCTTCTATTTCCTCAAACCTGACGCGATATCGAATTATGCCAGATGCATTGACGCGCCTCTCGAGAACGCTTTTCTTTGGAATGACTGTTCCGACGGGAATTGATCCTAAATTTAGTGACCCTTCCAATATTTCGAGATCGGACCTGATGACTGCGCCACCGTCATAAACTACTTTCAAACCCCCAGATGAGGTACATCGAAAGCGATCCATGAGAGGTAACGCGACACCATTTGCCTTCGAACCATGAACTAATTCAAGTCCGTCAACTACTTCGCTTTCATCCCAAAACCATGCACGTCCACCCCCTTCATTTAAACTCCCTCCTTCACTCTTCTGCGAAACAATCTTGTAGTAAAGTCTGCCTTGGTACGAGCCCAAAACAACGGCTTCTTCAGCGAGCTCAAGTATTCTACCGGCACTTCTCTTCAGTCGTACACGGTCACCAGACAGGAGAGCACGATCCAAACCGAGGAGTGCACTCGCAGAAGCACATGCTAATGGGGAAGTATCTAGATCGACATCAAGACCGAAAGTCGTCAAAGGAAATGGTCCACTTCCCCGTGTGATTGCTCTACACCATGACTTGGAATACCAGTCTTTATATTCAGCGAAGGCTTCATTGACAAACCAGCGGGGTAAATTGACGTCTGGTTTTGTATTCATTCCCTGGTTATCATATTCTTCTTTTGCTTTTGAAAAACTGTGTATAACTTCATCTGTGGCAAGTATATTCCGAACCATTGAAGCGCTATCAACACCATAACTCGAGCACCATTTAGAAGAAAAACTCACCCGATCTCCTTGATTTCGAAGGCCTACAACTGGCCAAAGTGTCCTCGGCCTCACAGAACCTTGCGCGAGATATCTACCGTTTCGACCTCCTTCAGTACCGCTTGGGGCGCCTTGACCAGCTCCACCACTTCCACACCCGTCAACATTGAATCCGAAAGGAGAAATATTTTCGAATGCGCATCCCAAATCATTAAGAATATGTTCGCCATATTTGAGACCGTCAAAGAAAAAACTTAATCGACCTGAGTCGCAATCGAGCAATACTCCAATAGTATCGCCAGCATGACAATGTGCTCCGTATATGCGTTCAGCTCCTGTAGTATACGTCGCCCTGAAATTAACGAACCCCCATCCATGCCACCTATTCAGACGAGGAGGACTATCATATGCATGGGAGGATCCCGAGCCATTTCCATTTGGTTTCTCAGCTACACCAATAAAAACGCTCCCAATATCTGCCTGTTCGATCTTAATTTCCCAGTAATGAACACCCTTAGAGAATCCAATGTTTCCAAACGCAGTTCCTCTTCCATCAGAAGATACACAAGATAGAGTCCTATCCTCGCATGATAATGAGAGAGAAGAGGCGTGGAAGTCCTTATCAAAACGCATAGGCGGAGGCATCGGAGCTTGTACTAGGGACTTGGATATTTGAAGAGAATCGTCGATCAAAGGACGTCGCCCGCGAGTTATACGCATCTCACTTTTTACCTGGATAGAGCTTCCGTCTTCACGATTTCTAAGACCTTTAACGTCATACGTTGTGGTTCCGACATACTCTTCAAATAATGAATGAGTTACCAGTTTGTTGTCAGTATCAGCCTGCAACATTCCCTCTTCAGACTTCGACGGATTCAGTGTGACAATAGTTCCAGGAACAAATGATGGTTGTCCAAATCTTGCATGCCAGCCCGAGTCTTTAGATCCATATAGCAGAGTCTTTTCTTCCAAGACAAACGAACCGTCTTGCTTAAATACGCAATGAACATAGATTCCAGCTCCAAACTCAGGTAACTCCAGCACTCCATCTCTTCGGGTGACGAATTCTCCTTTCTCCTCCTCAGTCGTTTCCGATGGTCGCAATCGAAGCAAAACACTTTGACACTTGCCCACTCCAAAACCATGCCGCGAAGCACACTGCTCTGCACTCTCTGGTAGTTGATGGCGCTTTCGAATCCGCGTTCCTTTATCATTCACATCTACATGGTTAACATCGTAGCACCCACCATCTCCACCATATCGATAAATGCCCTCGGTTCCGGTCAAATGCCATCTTACTCTTCGTGCCATTCCAGGAATACCATTCCAAGCTTCAATCGAAAGCACTGTTCCGATTGGTAGTTTTGGACTTGGATGTTTCTTCTTCTTTCTTAGAGTCTGACTAATGGTCTCATTTTCTTCATTACCCATTTGATTTACGTCCTGTTCTGTTTCAGCTGTGTCTTCAGCATCAATCGTTTCCTCAGTACTCTCCGGTCCATTGTCTCCAACACCAGATTGGTCGCGAGTTTTCAATGACTGTTTTTCTTTCTTCTTTTCTTCGTCGCGTTTCTCTTTTTCACGTTCATAGCCATCTTTGCCATCACTGTTTCCATATTTTTGCTCATCCCAATCCTTCCCTCGAATTACAATGCATCCTTCTCGCAGCATTGGAGGACCATCTCCACCTTCCATCAGTGTTCGGACAGCTGATCGCGATGGAGTTTTCCATTCCACAGAAAATCGCTCAATTGTGCCAGTCCAGATTTCCCAGCCGCGATCACTGGAAACCCAGCCATCTTCGACCTCCCAGTCGTAACTATCGTCTGTTTCCGGCATGGGAAGTGGCGTCGCCGCGTCCACAGTAGTTTTTTCCCACGTACTAAGGAAAGAAATGGGGAGGTGAACTTCTTCGTTACGTATGGCTCGTGTTACGCTGCAAAGAAGCTCCACCATCGCTTGAGAATATCGAGAGCAAACAGGAACGGCGGCTCTTTCTGCCCATACCCTGCGAGAAACTGTACTTCGAAGCCGCGCGTAATAATTCAATAAGGTCGGAAAGGATTTCACCACTTCTGTCAGAGCTGCCGGACACTGATTCAATATACCAGCAGTCGTCAGGGCACAGATCATTCGCCAAGGCAGTGAAGCTGAAAGTAATCCTACGCTCCAGGCTTCGAAAAGCTCGATCTCGATTTCGATGAAGTCATCAACATGCTTCGCGACAGATTTGCTCAAAAGCAGTCCAGTCAAAAATGACGCCAAACGGGCGTCAGGATACGATTCAGTTTCTTTCTCAATTTTCGTCTTTTTCTCAGACAAATCCTCAAAATTGTTGTCGTTTTCAGCAGAATTGGAATCATCGTTATCGTATTCGACAACTGCTAGTTGCCTCACTGAACGTCTGATTGAGGCAATGACAACGCGTCGAAATTCCTTTGATTTAATTACTGCTGCTTGCAGACCCTTACACAGGAAAGTCAAAACGCCTCCTCCACCATCACTGCCAATCGCAGCTTCGGCACTTGAGGCGAGGGTTTGTCCGGTAGATACAGATCTATTTTCATTCAAATCCCAGTCAAGGACTGAATTCAGAACTTGGACGATACCCCCGGCAGGCAGTAGAATTCCGTCATCAAGATCTGCTACTGAAACAAAACCAGCCCTTTCCATCGTAGAGAGTCGAGAATGCAGACTTTCAGTGCTTGATATCCCTAACCCTAGGGCCTCTGCAGCTATCGCCATAGCACCCGCCTCTCCGACCCAACCAGCAGAGCGTAAACTTGCACTAGACTCGATCATGTTCCAGAAACGAAGACAGGTTTTTTGTCTACTGTCGTCCGAGCTCACAAACGCCTCAGGATCAAAATTTTCCCCTGCTGCGATAACAACGTGCAGAAGTAATTTACGGGCGACCAGTGAAGATAGGATCATTGCTTCTGTAAAAATCTGTTTGCGTATCGTTAACCCCGTGACACGAAGACCATCCTTCATTGTTCCAGATAGTGTCGACTCATCGCTTGGTTCGTCGCCATTGATTTTACCCAAGTTTTGTGGGGCAGACTTCGCCCACTCGGTCTTGATTCGACGTGCTAGACAATAAGCTACGGCATTCTCTGCGGGTTGCGAAGATGATGAGCTTTTTGTGTTCGTGCTCGAGTGCTTCGAGCGTCCTGATCCTAGGTGTACCGAGGCATCAGATCCGTAATATCGATGAGCCCAAGCCATCAACTCGTGACCATGCTCACCATCTGAAAAATCGCATAAGAACCGTTTTGTACTTGATCCATCAGAGGGAGGTCCAAGTAACGATTCTTTTGAAATCAAGCCTTCTCTTTCTTTTACGCGTTCTAGCACAGCCTCGCCGACCCCACGGTATCCAGGTGGGGGGGCGTATTGGAAAGAAACGCTTCCTGGACCACCAAACGTAAGTCGGACTTTTTCTCTTCTGTTGAAGCTAACGCATGCATATACTCCACCACAAGGACGGAAACCTTGACCTGAAAATGCAATTCCCATACCTATTTCTTCACCTTTCCCGTTTAAGGTAAACGACACTATACCTTCGTCCATATCAACGAGACAACCAACCACGTCACCCTCGGCCCAGCGACAGCCCCATTCTGTTGCTGTTGAGTGCCAACGATATCTTCTCCATCCATCGTACGCCCAGGAGCTTGGTCCATCACCGCATCCATCGCCACGATCGGAATGGCAATGTCCTGCAAAACTGCCATCTGCCCATCCAATTTGGAGACAACCAGCAGTTTCGAGGACAGCTTCGTAGTACCATTTGCCTGACGTTAGCAGAACACCTTTTGATCCTACTGATGAGAATCCACCCGATGGTAAACCAGAAATCGTCAGCGTCTTATGATCAATGACAGAGCGTCCTGATATGAATCTAAGTGGTATGACAGAGCTTGACCATGCTTCGCTTTCTGTTGAGCTACATCCACCTGCATCAACATTTGCCTCTTGATCCTTCTCGTTATCACTAGGAGAAAATGGCTGATCATTTGATCCTTGACTATCTTCTTCCTCGTCGTCTTCATCTTCTTCGTCTTCACCGTCGTCTTCTTCCTCATCGTCATCGTCATCGTCTTCTTCCTCCTCCTCCTCGTCGTCTACGTCGTCGTCTTGAATACCTTCATCTTCCGCACTTAATCTCTCACCATGCGTTAATATCCAGGTCAAAGCTTCGTCCACATTATTTCCGGTTGCATTCAGAGCTTCAGCGCACCATCGACTAGGGAACCCCATTTCCGTCAATTGGCGAAGTAGATGACTAGAAGCTTCGGCGCGATTCGCACGTCGTCGACCGGACCCGGATCCAGAAGATTGGCGCTCGCGTTCTCTTTCTTCGGCTAAAAGCCGTTCCATATCTCCACCACGTTCTAAGCAGAAATGAACAGCAGCCTCTATGTTTGTTCCGCCAGTTCTCCGCAAGGCCAATTCCGACCAAGATCTGGGCAACCCAAGTTCAGCCATTTGCGCGATCGCCGCCTCACGTAAATGGGCTGCAGCAGTAGCGGCCGCTTCGCTCTCTTCATCCTCTTCACTGTTGTCGCTCGCAGCCGTTGATTGAGATTCAGTTCGATTTCCTGATGAATCTACTCTCCCAGGATTCGTTCCCGCAGATCTAGCGCTTGCATTTACTGCAGAGGGAAGTTCAGAAACCTCCTCTTCTTCACTAGCTCGGGAAGTGAAATCCTTCTCTTGGTCTTTGTTGGCACTTTTCGAAGACTCTAGTTCAACTATTTTCTTAATATCGAGCAATCTTTCGTCCCATGCGCTTGTCGGAGTCTCTTCAAGAACACTGCACTCGAAGCTTAGGCGACGAAGCAGAGATAGAACATGTAACAATCTAACTTCATGAATCGGCATTGCAGAAAGAAAAATATCCTTCGCCCCTACCACTAAGTCGCGTTCTCCTTCGGATGACAGATCGTCAGGGAATGCAAGTTGAAGTACTTCGGCAAAAAGTTTTCGCGACTTCCCATCTTTGACAAAGGTAGAGACAATTTTTTCATTTGAGAGAAGAGTAATTGTCGATCTCAACGACATGAGCGCATATGTCACATCAATAATATTAGACCGTATATCAGAGAGCTGAATAGAATCATCAAGAACATCTGCACCGCATCGCGCCCTCTGCAGGTAGGTAACAGAATCACCAAGAAGAGCAGGCACAAGTGTTTCGACTGAAATTGATTCGTCTATGAAAATAGGAACTTCTTGTGCCTGAACGACATCAATCATCGGACTTCGTAGAGCTCGAACTGTCAGAGCATGTCGCGAATTCATCTGCCTCTGTGTGGCAGAAAATTCTGGATTCTTAACATTTGCACTGTTTCTGTCCAATAGAATGACTTCACAAATTCCATTCTTTCCGTCAATGTTACTCACTATCCCAGCAGAAGATTGGTGACGGCATAGGCCTGCAACGATCCCTTCAGTTCCATTACCCACTAAGTGGTGAGGTGAAGAATTCACTAGAGAGAAGGCGCTTGAATGGCTCTTGCTGCTCGATAAAGACTGCCTATCTCCTGACAGAGGAACAGCTGCAGGCGGCTTCAAGAGCACACGAGACCCTTTTCTAATAGAGTCTATGGAACCATTCAAGAAACAGAGCGTCCCGATTTTAATGTGGATTCCGGATGGAGGTGCATTTTGCGCAAGAACTTTGTTTAATACACTGTTGATGCAAGCTCGCCAGGCACTCTGAGAAGGAGAATGAAGGCGTCGGAGTAGAGATATGGTCTCCCGTGAGAGCATCCCTTCGTCTTCGTCTACGTGTGTAGTTATGGTGCCACAGGTTGATCCAGCAAGGTGGAGAAGACTGCTCACAATTTTCTCTGACGGTGACAAGGTTTCGAGCAGTGGATACATAAGTCGCAAAATACGGCATCTGTATCTGATGGGTAGCTGAATAGATTGAATATTTGATTTCGAATGAGGAGTCATTCCTTTGTCTTTGGGATCCATATTAATCCCTACAGCGTCAAAAAGTGATGTGATCCATTCAGGGCGTTTTACAATTGCCGCTCTCGCAATTTCAGAATCTACCGAGGCGACTAGAATGTGTATCCAATGCGAAAAGTACTGATGATTGAATAATCCTTGGGCTTTGACAGATTTCTCAGGTGCGTTCTGGGAGGTAATGAGTCTCCGTGATCCTGAGAGTTTTGAAGGGCTACTTGGCTGAGCTATCGACATCATGCCGTTCTCTTGAATAAATCTTGCACCGGATAGACCAACCTTACGGTGATTCTTTGTGCTGATCAGTTGCTTCCGTGCGGCATCAGTACTTATGCATTCTTCACAAAACCTTTCCCACTGAACTGTTCTCTGCTGTTGCTCAGTGTGGAGTGTGGACTTGTAAACAGCATCAAGAACAAGAGGTTTAAAATTCTCAAACTCATGGAAGAGGACTTCAAGGCATGCAGAAGCTGATTCATGATCAAAGTTGGATTCAGTATCCGGTGCATTCCATGTTTGGAAAAATACGACGTGTGCTAGCGAGACGGTTGCCCTTAGTATAGCTCTTGATACTTCAGCACGACTTATTTTGTGCAAGCTCCGAATGACTGACACTTCTTCTTCCTCCGAAGATGTCGTTTCAACAGAATACGTTAGATATTGCCTGTGGGTGTTTAGAATCGAAGGAACCAGGGTCAATAATTTACTTCTCATCACGAACGGAATGATGTCGTCTCTGCGCATTACTACTGTCAGACAAGGAATGCAAGTCAACAACATTGAATCAATTGACAGGTTTGATTCGTGCGACGCATCTTTACTTCTTCGTTCCAACCCATTCTCAGCCAACCTGCAAATGGCATTGAGAAGTTGATGAACACTATCTCGATATAACTCACGCACACAGCTCAGTGCACCATGGGTGTTCGACAAGTAGTGACACCCAAGTTCGTCGCGTGAATCAGATTCTGTTCTTGTTCCGCTCGAATCGATGCAACCTCGACCGAGTAATCGCGGAATTCCCACCAGCAGAGATTCAGCGACGTCGGAAAAATCGGAAGACAAATCGAGAAGAGTCAAAACTTGCTTGATTGGAATCAATCGCAAAAGAACCCTTTTAGTGGATCCACGAAATTCTTCTCGTATGAAATCAAGGTCAGAAGTAGACGAGACACGTTCATAGAGTCTCGAAAAATCTGCACCTATTGTATCAATATCAACGTCTTCTCGAGTCGAAGACGAAGTATCAAGACTTAAGAGGAGTTCTGAAATATCGCAAAACAGTAGACAACAATCCAGGGCCTTCTTTCTCATAGATTCATTGCTTTTCTTGGCTATGGCATGCCGAACTCCATCCTCCATCAATTTCAAGGACCAGCTCCAAATATTCTGCAAGTCAGAAACAGACATCTGTCTGATGTCTCTTCTGCAATGGGTGACAAAGCCACAAATAATCATATGCCGTGCGCGACGGTATTCGACAGGACACAAAGCCGCAAGTGATCCAGTGCCGGAACACTTGGAACACATATCCTTGTCCATGCTTTCAACGTGAGCAGCAGTTTCTTTTGCAAGCAAAGAAGAGTTGGAATAGTCGACTTCCAATAAATCAAGCTCTGCCAACAATAGATCAATCGATCGACAAAATTCACCTGACCGATAGATTTCTGATCCAAAATAAATTTTTTTCAGATCCTGAAGATGGCGCCTGATGCCATCTTCAGTTGTGGTTAATGAAGTTTCATAAAATGTTTTCGAAGCAAGGCATTCCCTCAGGTTGATTGAATTACTTCCACATTCTTCTTGCGCAGTATCGGACAACGGTGACCTATCTGGATCCTGTAAGGTGCCATACGTTGAGCGCTCGCCAATCATCGAAGCCAAGTGGCTGTGAGCGAGGCAAAGCAAAACATCTCCCGCAATTCCCGTGTGGGCAAAATCGTTTCGCCTGTTTAATGCCATAGATGTTTCTTTCGAATGAAATAGAGAGACTTTTGTCGAATCATCTGCACATAGCAAACCGGCGATCTGCCCCGTAGTGCCAAATTGAATATTATGGTAAGTGCCTTCGAATTTCGTACCATCAAGGCTCAGCCTTGCATTCACCACACATGAAGAAGAAGAATCTTCGCTTGTTATCGAAGAAAAGGCCTCATCGTTTGCATCAGTCCACTCTTCAACAAAATGAAGTGACGAGCCCTTGACTGTGCCTACTATTGCCACGAGACCATTCTTTGATTTCCCGATAGTTCCAACACCTGTCCCCTCGAAACCTATGGATACATCATTTTCATTAGAAGCGACAAAATCGACTATGTACTCTTCAGCATCCGAATTTGATCCTGACGAACCCGTGGCTCGAATTGTCCATTTTCCTTCTTGAAGACCGTAATGAAATAGTCCTGGAGACAGCAAACTCGCTTTCTTCAATCCTTCTAACTTCAGAATTGATTTCGATAGTTCAGAAATTAATGTCAAAGCAAACCGTTCCGAAATAATTGGTATGGAGCGAGGAAAAAGACAGATTGCAGATGCTAGACTTGGCAAAATCACTTTCCATGGAAAATCGTCCGTTCCTTCCTCGACGCTCCGCACTATGTGCTTTAGTGAACTGATGACGTATTGCATCCCATCTAGTTGGACTTTGTCGTTGAAACTCCGCACCTTTTCCACCAAAGAAATCGAAT
Organism: Pseudo-nitzschia pungens; assembly: GCA_037355855.1. NCBI lineage: Eukaryota > Bacillariophyta > Bacillariophyceae > Bacillariales > Bacillariaceae > Pseudo-nitzschia > Pseudo-nitzschia pungens. The sequence goes on along the minus strand of CM074762.1, from coordinate 3,582,383 downwards.
GGATATCGGTCTCCGAAGATTTTGGAACAGAAGGGTAGTAACATAAACCCGCTGTCGGATCCATGACACCACCATTCCGACCAAGAGTGCCGCCAGTTGTCTCAACTGATAGTATCGTTACTTTATCATCCCTCTGATAGAGACCAACAGCCGGGTAAAGTTTCGAATCAAGAGGCAAACCCTCAAAAGCGACACCCCAATCCTCGACCGTTCCAACACCTTGTGCTTGTCGACGAGGGGACGAGATATTCTGAACCATCTGATCGAAGGAATCAGTGCCAGTCGCCGAGCTGTCTTTCCATGAACTGTAAGCTATTGTTCCAGCGTCGGTATCTAAAGTGACGACAATTGTTGAGCCGGTCCGAAACGTCGCTCCGTAATCGCCACGGATTTTGCGGCGGTCATGCCAAAGTGCCTGCGTCCCAATCATGCCCCACCCATATTTATCACCGCCAACATAGGTTCGCATGCTTGCCTGTGCGGTTGCTACCCCAATAAATACATGGCCCCGTTCACATTTATCAAGCCGAATAGCCCATCGATGAACTCCACTTTTCGGAGAGAATGCCGTAGATGAAAGGACTGTTCCCCATACCTTAGACGCCCGTTGATTTATGGAGGATGCAGGCGATGAAGAATCTGAGACTTCAGGATGAGATACAATAGACATGCTATCTGAGCACTTGGTGGCATCAAATTGGATATTATTTGAATCACTATGGCAAACACGAAATGTCTCAGCTGGGGAGCTCGTCAAAGCGGTAGAAGAGTCGATGATCTCCGTCTCGGTACAGGTGCCAAGGCTATCCCAAAGCAAAACATGTTCGTGATATCGGTGACATAGGGCAAGGTAAAATCCTTGAAGTTCACGTTTCAAACCAACCGATGCAATAGAAGCAGACCCAATGGAATCAATCACAGACCGTGCACAGTTGGGCTCCCCAACCTCAAATTGGTGCCCTCCTTCCATTTTTGATCCGGTTTCATTCGCAGGCATACAAGTTGGTCGTGATACAAAACGGTCAAGCAAATCGCTGACCCGCAAACGTCGACTCAGAATCTGTAGTCTGTGAATCGAGGGTTCTGATTCCGATAGTGGTAGGGATATGAGATTATCGATTAATCGATTATGCCTAGAACCCTGGCTGTACTTGGAGGAACATTCTGCAAGCGAAGACCGCAATACCTCAATCTGCGCGGACAAGGAAGGGTATACAATTGGTACAGTCTCTCCCCAAAGAAGAATGGAGCTTTTGTAGAGTCTTGTGTGTAAAAAAATGGATTCTGAGTCTTGAACTTCCCCGTCGTGGTCAGCGAAAAGAGCATAAAGCGTATTTATGATTCCATTTGATGATAGAGATGCCAGACTGATCGACAATTTAGAAATGACGCTGGTGGGTAATAATTTATGACAGTCGGTTGCGGACATCCCTTTTCGCTCACACAACCAATCTCTGGTCACTCCCTGTAAGAAGAGACGAAGGCTTTCCATTGACAGAAAGCAGCAGTGAGAAAAAAATTCAACTTGTTTCTTCCACGCATTGGTCCTCTTTCGACGAGATTTGGACAGAGCTGCAGCTTCATGAGCAGCCGCAGCCGCCTTTCGCCTCATACCCTTCGCCTCGAGAGTCTCGAGAGATGCTTTGGAGTCAGAGTTCTCTTCATCAATGTACGACAAACCCAACGCTATGGCAGGATCGTCACGTTCTTCGCTGTTTCTCTCATCGTCATCGTCCTGGAAAGATTTTTTTTCCTGGGCAACAGCTCTCTTAAGATTTTCGATAGCGTCGTTTCGCATGTCACTGGTCAACAAGAACAATGAAACTAAAAGTTGTAATGATGTAGCAATATCACTGCGACTTTTCTCGTTTGATACCTCTGACCTAGACGATCGGGATTGCGGGGGAAACTAATGACGATCCGATTCCGTCTGAAGTTGCGTTTGTTATCGTGGTTTTTTTTCGAACACTCGTCGAGTGTTCGTCAACTTTAAAATACGTTCCTTTTTCGATTCTCACATTCATGTATGTTAACAACTGAAGCAAAACGCTGGAGGCTGGAACGGAACCAAAGACATTCAACGCAGTTGGATCTAACGACTTTGAATCCCATTTCATTTGATCATTGCCACCAAGATAGTCCTTTCCGTCAACTGCTGGCGGCTTAGGCATTGCGGGTAAAGGGCTCTCTTCGCTCTCTGGATCTATTTCACTCTCGTCTTCTGAGAGGGGGCTTTTGATGACTGGGGTTACGGGACCCAAATTAGATCCGCCCAATGCTGAGACCAAAGTAGTGTCCTCGTTATTTGAAGATACATCAATCATGGTTGAATATGACTCTGTCTGTTCCACCATACTAAGAGCCAGCGCCTGTCGTAAGATTACGTCATCATCGTTGTCGGCGTCATCAATTCCTTCGTCGTTGTCTTCATCCTCTGGTTCTGCGTCAGAGGCAGATGAGGAGGAGGAGGAGGAGGAAGATGAAGAGGATGAAGCATTCCCATCTGCATCCTCCTCGACTTCGTCTTCGTCGGCTCCGTCATCATCGTCTTCGATATCGTTTGCAATCATAAGTTGCTGTTCAAATAAGTCTCTGATTGGAGCCGTGGCGGACATTTCAAGTTCTTCGCGACGGATCTCTGTTGTCGAAGCATCTGGTGTTGCTGGAGTATCCATCACTGGTTGAGGACTTGAGAGCGATGCAGGAGCTGGTGTAGTTAACGAGGAAGATGGAAAATCGCTCGCAGTATTTGTATCTTTCTCCCCGCTTGCAGCCGAATTTTCTACTTTTGCATCACCTTCCTTCTCCGCAAAGAAACGTTTCCAAAGACGAGCCTTCTGAATCTCAATCCGGTCCTCGTAAGTTGCAGCGGCTTCGCCCAGATATGAAATGAGGTCATCGTTCAACAGCCAAGCCCCTGCGTTCATTTCTTCGTCTTCTTCATGAATTTTTAGTAGAGATATAATTGATCCCACTTGTAAGGGGGCTGCAATAGTAGGGTCGTTGGTTGAATCATGCTGTTGACCTTGTTGCTCGTGAGAATTGTGTTTCATCGAGGCTTCCTCATTCTTGTTTTGGCTCAATGTCGGGACTTCTTCATCCCTGCCTTCATATTCCACCAGAAGAGATAAAATTGCAATCAACAAACCGTGGTCAAATGTGGCGAATGATGGCGAAGTGTCCGAGGAAGAACTTTCTTTGCACAGATAGGCAATCAACGATTCCAAGATGTAGGCCGTTTCTTTTGTGCTTGTGACAGGATCCGTGACAGCATTCCCTGTTGTTGGCAATGGTGAACTTGCTTCCTTCACTGCCTCTTCTTGTACTTGGGGAGCAAAAGATGGATGGTTCGTGACGGCATTCAAGAGGGACTTGAAGCAAGCAGAGAGCTGCTGTTCGCCACTTCCCGCTGCCGAAACTCCGGGCTTCTCGTATATTCGTCTCAATGCTGCAACAAGCCTGAGAGACGGGGCGATAAAACTGGTGCTCATTTTAGTTGTAGAATCTATCTTTTTCTTTTTGGAAGCCAATATTTTAGAGTGGTGACGTAGGACTCGATTCTTTTTTGTCTCCGAAACCGAACTTCGTTGTCTCTGTCCGGAGAAGTGGGATGAATTGCGGTTCTTTTTGATGTTACTCCCGAATAGCAAATCGTACTTTTCGTGATTATCCACTTCGTACTTCGACAGCGCAAGAGCCTGGTCGATGAGCGCTGCTTTGGTTACTAAATTAGGTCGCACAGTGAGTGCTTGTGGAATTGATTCCTCCTGACGGATTTACAGACCCAGAAACAGAAGCAACATGGATTGCATCAGTGAAGAGTTTCACCAATGCCGTCGATCATAGGCAAAGAACCATTCAACAAAGTGACGGCAATTATTTGACCACGGGATACCGATGCAAAGATCCAACGAAAACTTACCAAAACCCGGGCCGCGCGATAGAAATCACCATCCGGGTCCATATCGATCAGAGTCTCAATGGCCTCTTCCCGGCCTGGCGGCATTTCTCTCCAAAACGTCATGATTGCATCGGTCGTTTCTCTTTTGAGTAGATCAACTGAATAAAAATCGAGTTTGCTCTTGACGACTCACTTCGAAAAGGTCGACGTTCAGTGTCCTTCGAAAGCCATCGAAAGGATCTATGTCTTCGTGATGATTCCTGAACATCGTTTCCGGGAGTCCCTGATTAGGCCTGGTTTCATTATTTTTTGGAGTCCGTTGTGTGTCCTCCTGCGCAGTTTGATAGTACGGTACCTATCAATCGTACATACAGGGCCACGCAGTACAAAACGAATGTACAAAACACTGGTATTGGAAAAGTACGTAGAAACAGAACGCACAGTTTATTTTTATTAAAAAAAATGGTGTCGCTGCCACTTATGGTTTTTTCGCTCTCAGAAAGACTGATGATGCAGAGGTAAGTTTACGTACAAGTAACTTAGTGGTGTTAGAAGTACGTCCTCCTAAGATTACCGTACTATTCTGGTTAACACGATGCATCAAACCAGTTTTCAAGCCTTTTTAGTGCTAGTAACGTACAGTAACTTACTTCATCATGTCGAAGCGGGCTGTCTACAAGTAAATCCCCATAAGTTGATGAAGTCCTTGATTTGCACGCTGGTCGCTGAAAGGCACCAAAGTGAGATATTGTCAAAAGAAAGTACACCTCAATCAAAGGGTTACTGGTACCAAAACTCCTCGAACAGAACACAAATACAATAGTAGGCTTCGATTTTATAAGCAGTGATGGAGATCAGGAGAAGGGCCATTGGTAGGGAAGAATAATGAGCATGAATTCAGGAAGAATGGATACTTTGTATTTCTTGACATCACCTTATTCATTCCTCGTCTAGTATTAGTTTTATCTCCTGGATGTTAGGAGTGAGTCATTCATACTACAATGGAGATAATAATTATAATATACTTATTTAAGTAGTAGTAACTTTACCCACCAAAGGCACCAAAGGTGGAACTAAATTACTCAGTCCATAACCAGACTTTCATGTCGCCTCCATCAAACAGACAGGACCCCAAGTGGTAGAACTACAATTTTTCAACCAAACCTTGAAAAGCAAGCAGGGAAATAAACAAAACAAGGCCCACAAAATAGGGACTTGAGAGAAAGTGAAGTGGAAATGAAGGTAGTGGGAGATATCCCAAGATCAAAAGGAGTATGGCACTGGATGGGAAGTGGGAAAAAGAAGTGGAAAACACCAAGTCTCAAGGTGGAAGCACCTATAAGATCCACTAAGCCAAGCTTGCACCAGAGCCGCCTCCTAGTGGTATGGCTGCACTGGTTGGACAGGTACTACAATGGAGAACTTTTGAGGAATTCACTCATCGTGCAAGGACTTCTGGCTGATGGGCTGTTTCAGAATGTTTGACAGAGGATCAAAATCCGCTCCACTGATAATTGTAAATAGCTATAGGTCACAAACCAAATCTATCCTTACCTCTTCTCTATTGGTGTTTTGGTCTGCGCATTTTTTGTTTCAAAATTTATTTCAAATAGTTACTTGTCACTCAGACTTGGTACTTTAAGTGAGAAACACAAAATTAGAGCAAAGCACCAAAACATTTTAAACCTTTTTTACAAGCTCTTTGGAGTCTAAGGCATCAAAAAGTGCTTGTGGTAGATTAAGTGGAGTTGGCTTCGTTTGAACAAAGAATGTCCAAATTATTATGCTATATCAACTTGTAGCTTGCAAATCTATTTTACTACTTTTCATGTGTCTGAACATCTAAAGACTTCTGTGTATTTTGTAGGATGAAACTAAATAGGATCAATATTGTGTGCTTATTTGCGATTCTGTGTTGCTCAACCTTAATTAAATTGCTACTCACTCTTGATGCAAATGATGAACAAATAAAACACTAAAGCCAAGTCAACTTTCCTTTCCACAAAATGAGATCACAAACCTTCAGGACTCAGTAGGAATAAGTGTTGTCAGCGTCATAGGTTGGTTCCAATCCAGCCTGTTATCAGTTCATATCGGTTCGATTTCAATTCAATTTCACCGGACAATTTTTGCAGCTATACAGCATCGAGTGTCTATCTTCTCTTTTCTTTCTTTCACACACGACAAAAGAAATGCTGTATTGAACACTAAAGATGCAATAAACGAGAGGCTGTAATGAAGCAAGAAGTGATTACTGTTCTCGAAGGAAAAGTGAAAGCTAGAATTGATCTTGAACACGGGAGGCGCGAAACGAACAACACGGTTTTCATGCCAGGTGTTTGGCTCTGTCCCTAAAATTATATTGACATCACAAATCATATCACTGAAGGTGAATAGCACGTTGAATGGTTCTGCTGGTACTCGCCAAAATACGACAAATAAATTCCAAGCAATTCGACGCTGATACCTTCCGGCATACTACCAACTCAGGCTATTTTGAGTTTCGACTTGCCCCTCTCGAATCACCTAATTCAGTTCAAATTCCCTTTTCTTCAGTAACCAAGAAGTTTTTTCCCACTTTCGGATGAAAAATCAAGTCCAGGAAGCTTGATGGACGGTGGCTAGTTTTCAGAACGACGTTCGATGAAAATTAATGGGAAGATCAAAATTAGGACTGAATTCGGTGTACAGAAATTAATAGAACGAGAATCGTTCATCCACGGACAACAACCAGGCCAAGCTTTTGTTTTGTTCTTACTTTATCTTCGCCCTTGGGAACGGTTCCTTGACCGAAGCTCCCACCCAAGATACCAACTTCTCCGTTCTCAGCACTAACGCTTCCACTCAATCCATCAGTCCGATCGGGTTGTGCACAATAATCGGTACAAGAATCACTACAATATTGTTTATCCTGTCATTTGTACGCACAATCACACAATGAAAATTCACGATTATTCAGGAGACAGATTATCATTTCAAAAACAGTGTTCAATTGAATAGTCTTTGTAACGGGAGCCATTTGTCAAAACGAATCGGAACGTTTTACCTACAGGAATCAGTTTTTACGAAACATGTACCTTTGCACTTACTTTTGGGGCGATAATCAAGCAATTCTTGAGGCAATCTTTGAAGCAGTCAGCGGCAGCCGACGCGGGTTCTGGAGATGAGAGCACGACAGCACCTACGGTGGTGGCGGCACCCACAATAGATGCAAAGTAATCACGGCGAGATTGTCCGACCGAGACGTCAATGTGATCGCCAATCGAGTCTGACGGGCTTGAATTCTTGATCCTGTCGGGAATATCACACGTAATTGACCCTGTTTGGAAAAGAGAAAACCCGGCCGAAGACGAAACTAGTATGGACGCGATGACGACGCGGGAGTTAAAGTTTTTCATTACGGAAAAATTGTATTGCGATCCAATGCGTTTCTGTTGAATTTTGAAACGCTTCGCGTTACGAGATATCTTTGAGCTCAACAAACAACTGTCTTGATTGTATCGCACCACCCAAAATAATACGGTACGGTAATAATAATGCGAAGATCAGCAACACAACATCGGTATTACAACCGGATCGTATTACTTCGTACGAAGTATGACTAAGTTACCAGGTAAATTCTTACTCGTATTACGATTGTTTTTGCCTTTCTTTTAGATCCTTCAGTTGACGCCGATTGAAGCTGACAGTCGAAAATAACGTCATCCCCATATTTTATTTTACATACCTTTTATATGTATTCTAAATATGAATATTGAACCTGGTTCATTGCATTATACAGCCTTACTTCGGTACGTACCGGTACCGGTACAGTAAGATACATGTAAAAAGCTTACGACTTCATAGCACCGGTGGTTTACGTGTTCGTACCGGTAATCGCGGATGCCCACCGTAACCTTACGGTAAACCTTATGGTATGGGAAGAAAAAAATGACAATTTTTGTTTTGTTTCGCGCCAAAAAGCAAAAAATACAGTAGTACTACGTAGTAATCTTACTTTTAGTCGTACATAATTGATGTTGGGTAACCTTATCTTATTGTACGTAGGGGCTCTACTCATGCTTTAGGTTAAGAGTTGCTGCGAAGGCGGGCTGATTGATTCATGTCATGTGCCGTTATACCGGTAGGATACAACAATGTATTAGTAGAAAGGAACATTTTTCTCGTTTGACATTATTTAAGCTCTGCTAACGAAACAGACGTTGCTTTACGTCTGATACTATGAATAAGGTTACCGGTACCGTTATCCCTGCATCATTTTTTTCAAAGCAGGCTCACCCTTCGAATGAGATTATTCGTACACTGTTTGACAAAAAATTATCGGTTTCTGTCACTGTAGATTAGTTTGGTTTCGGGGTGCATTAGTTTCGCATCAACCAAGACGTCCAACAACCAGTAAGAAAACCGTCCACTCAGACTTCAATACTTACCCGAATACCCGAAGCGCAATCGATTCTACCGATTCTACCGGCGAAACACAGCGAGTTGCGTACAGGACGAAAACATAGACAATGGAAATATTAGAGGAAGTCATGCCCGAAAAGGAAGGAATTTCGGATACTTTCTCGGGTGGTGTCAACAGTGTCAACCAAAAGAAAGGGAAAAAGTCCAACAGCAACCGGCGGCGCAATCAGAACAATAACCTGCACCAACGCAACAATACTAATAAGGCCAACGAAAAACCGAAAAAGGCAGTAGTCAGCGTTCAGCCGGACGAAAATCTCTGCCCCAATGTTGCGCCCGATCCTCGCGGCGAGGATCCAGATCATCGCATGACTAAGAAGACCGCTGGTCGCAATTCGGAATCGTTCGATCCGAAGAGCACTATTGTGCGTCCAGCTCTGAGAGTGCACGTCGGATCCCCAACAGCGAAATGCTACAATCGGTTTCCCCTCAAACACGACGATGTCGTCATAGTACCGGAACTCTTTGGTCCAGAGGAGGACTGGAAACTTTACTACAAACTCGTTGAAGAAATGACTGAATTACAACAACAGAATGTTAAAGGGAGTGAATGGATTTCTTGGCACGAAGGTGCACATCTAGTGGCCAAGAATCCAAGCGGATCAAAAACCTTTCAAGAAGTGGTTGACAAGCTCTGCGAATATTTTCAAATTCAAAAGAAAAGTATCGGCACGCGGTTTAACTGGTACAAGGATAGTTCCGATTGGAAACCCTTTCACCATGACTCGGCGTAAGTGAAATCAGGCAAGAAAAATATGACCAACAAAACTGCATTCTAATTTCCACTCACTGTTTTCCGTCTTTCGCTTAATGTTGTTTTTGTTGTACATCGTGTCGTAGAGCTTTCAATCCCTCTCGGGCCAAGACTCAGAACATTACGGTAGGAGTGAGTTTCGGTGACTGCAGAGAACTTGCCTTTTTGAGAGCCGGTGACGAGTCTGATTGTCGGTTGTACTTTCCCCAACCTAACAACGGTGTTTTCTCCTTTGGTCGAGATGTGAACATTCACTGGAAACATGGAATCAATGCGCTTTCCAAAGAAGAACAAGAGGACCATGGGATCAACAAAGGAAGAGTAAGCATCATTCTCTGGGGCTTGGTTACCAACATCAAGGAAGAAGAGAATTCGCCACCGCTTCTCGGAGCTGACGGGAGGGGGCCTCATGCGGCGAAAAACAATCACAAATATCAGAGCAACAACAAAAACCGAGGACGACGAAAACCGCAGCAAAAGAACCCAACAATTTCGTTGGCCAAAGACTCGAAGAACACCGATTCGAAATAATTCGACAACAAATACGATATCTCTGATCGAGTCAAATTATTTTTAAGTGTTCATGTTAGGTGCAGCGAAGAAGCAGATTGCGCCGAGCACGAAAACAAGATAAGTTTTCACGTACAGAGGGTGATTGGCAGTGGACTGGCATCAGAAGAAATAACAATGATAGATTACAATGTATGCATATTTATTATTTGAGTATTGAGCTTCCTACCTTCTACTCGATACTGTGGCAATCATCCCTGCACGTGCGCGAGTATCTATTTCGGAAAAATCTATTCCATTGATCCTTTCACTATTTGATCTTCATCGAACACTTTGTCGGTCTGTGAAACCTCTACCCCTGTTTGGTTATGGGATCGATCGTTGACAGTTGACATACAATGCGATAAGGATTGATATACCCTCTTTAAGTTGTTCCTCGAACTTTCCTCGAACTCCGTACAAATACTCATTTTGTCCCTCCTACGATTCCTCATCGTCAGGAAGATGCAAGAATTCGATAATTTCTTGGTAGGTCTTCTTCTTTTGGAGTATGAAGTACACCTTCAAAGTTACGAGGTTCAAGAGTGACTGAATATCCAAGTAATTGGCTGCTCTCACCAAATGAAAACGCATCTGGTCTGGATCGGGTTGCATATTTTCGTCATCGATAAAGTCCTGGTACCACTCCTGCGTCACAATCTGTCGCATTGCATCGTATTTCGCAATAGGATAGGATGTGATTAACGCAGTCGTCGAAAGAGTATTGTTTTTTCGGTTTTGTGAGAAACAAAATTGTACGTGGCAAAATATATCATTTAGATGCGTTAATGGCGGAGGCATAGAAGTTTGCAACAGTCGAAGTGGAAATAAAGAGCACGTTGTGACTTTGTCGGTTCAACCAACTTCGTTTCCTGTGGCAAATATTATTGATAAATAATAATGATACTTCGTACTTCGTAAATTGGACAAAACTTACACTTTCAAAAGGCTGTGACGACATCCCCCCGAAGGAATTCTCCGGGATATCTCTCATCTCTTCCTCTTTGTAGTAATTCAGAAATTCTACAACCTTCTCGAGGCAGGCAGCATCAATTTGTTCGAGCGGAACTTCTTTGTCTTCCCTCTCCCCACCGTCATCATCATCCTCATCGTCATTACCACCAACTGCATTCATTATCGTGCTAGAAATCTTAGCAGCGTCATACGAAATTTGGAGGGACTGAGTCGTCCCATCCTCTTGAGGCTTGGAAGTGAGTGTGATCATGGGTTCTCTGTCGTTGTTCATCGCTTCTAAAGTTTGTGACCTTCTCTGGGGTTACCGCTGTTCCGAGGTTATGACAACATCGACGTGTATTCCTGGGGTTCGGACGCTTCTTACTACTACTACTTCTACTACTATCCAGTAAGGTTTTACTTTCAAAAGTGTATGAGAGATCTTGGTCGTGAAGGACGAGCCGCGTCCCCAAGATTGAAGACATAAGCCATGCAATGCCGCATGTTAAATATCTCGACAATATATAAAATACTAGTACGTGACAATACGTACAAGCACCGCCATACTGTATGAACAAAGACCAGCTCCGTAGAGAAGGCCGTCTACCTGTGTCCATTATCTGTAATCCCCAGTACAGGGCTCAAGGTGAACAGTTGCTAGCAGCTGCTGAAAACAGTGACAGCGAAAGTGATAGCGAAAACAGTGATGCCTAGTTGTAGAGCGTAAGGTTTCTTACGAGTAAGACTTACGTACTACAAAATTCCTAACAGCTGTCCTCAAGTCCACGTAGAAATTAGTAAATAGGCGCGTAGAACCAACGGACAGCTGTTGGGAATTTTGTAGTATCCGAATTGATGTGCCAGCAGGTACCGGTACGAATAGGAATTGGACTTTCTTCAACCGAACCTTTTACACGATTTGGAGTAAGTTACCTCACGAAAAAATGATGAAAAAAAAAAAATAATAATACGAGATTATTATTAGTATATATAAACAGTATCTGACACCTCTCTTAACGATTTGCGTGCAGTTTTAATCCTTACGATCCCTTTCTCTGACACAATATCGTAAGTGCTTGGGACTAATTATTAACCAATCAAATTCAACCATAATACGCGCGATGGCACGGCCTTGAGGTGCTTGTGAGAAGAATACTTTCAAAGAAACAAACTTTCTGACACAGAAACAAACTCCTTATGTATTAAGAAACAAACAACTCCATATGTAGTAAGAAACAAACACTGTTTCAAAAGAAACACATAATTTTCGATTCGAAATGCCGAAACGCCACAACAAAGACGACAAACACATAAATTTCGATTCGATTCGGATTCGAACGAAGACGACGGCAAACAAAACAAACACACTAAACTGAACTGAACTGAACGTCGAATCGTCATCTAATTATCGTACACTACTAACTAAAGTGTTTGAAGAATTTGGTTGTTGTCTTGTACCACAGCGCCCCGTACGGCGCCCCGTACGGAGCCTCGTGGTTGTCGTGGTCGTGTCGCCGCCGGCGTTTCCATCGTAAACGACTTAGCCTTTACGAGATGTTTGTGGAGCGTTGAAAGAGTCTTCTTATTGGTGGTTGCCATGAACTGATCTCCTTCTTTCAGCACTGCATCCAATGATTCCCCGGCAGCAACTCGACCCTTCACAAACTCCATTATATATTTGAGTCTTGAGAATTGCTTCTGGTCAGCAGCGTTGTAATGCTTTCGCCATTTATTGCGGCTCTTCTTCTCAAGCTCTTCAATCCCACCAGGGAAATTGTCGTTGTCTTCGAACTCGCCAAGCCCAAACCACTCGTTCCACATCGACGAAACGGACGTATGTTTTCGAAACAATGTTTTTCGGACGACGAGGGATCGATTACCCGCCGCGCCATTTGCTGCTGTTGCTGTTGCTGCTGTTGGTACTGCGACTTGTTGTATGAGTGGGTGACTAAACACGTGCTGCATAAAATCGATGATTTGATTGGTCCTCGTATCCTGCTGTTCTCTGAATTCAGTAACTGAATGCTCTAAACGTTGAAAGCCTCGTTCATAGTCCCGTGACAAATTACAGATTTCGGAATGAATGTTGTGCAACCGGTCACGAAATCCTGGAAGAGCAACATCCATACTCTGTTCGATCGACGTAGTTTCTGAAGTTGTTTCAACGACCATCACCTTGGCAATGAGTGCCTCCTGATAATCCTTGAACAACTGTGTTCTGAAAACGGGCAAGGAGAAGACCTTATGATTCCTACCCTTGTGGAGTAACATGGCAGCATCCTGCAGGACGACACACTGTAAATTGAGTAGAAGGTCAAAGAATGCTCTGGCTGTTGTTCGCTCGGGTTTCCCGTCGACTGTCTTGATTGCGTTGTCGAAGAATGGAAAAACTTGATCTCGAAGCTCTTGCGGTGGGTCCAGGGTACTTCGTGGCAAGTAGTAACCACGTCTATCTTGCGAATGCCCTGCCATCGCTCGCATTGCCTTCAACGGTAGCTTCGCCGAATATCGATCCTCTCGTACATTAAGATTCCAATTTCCGAGCATCTTGATAAACTCTGGATCAACCTCTTTCAACTCTAAATCAACCGCACCTGTGCCACGGCCGAAGTGGACAAAATGCTTGGACGCGATTTGCAACGTGTTGCATGCATTTTTCATGGTTTTCGCATAAGCTTGATCCGTGATGGATTTCGTGCTCATCGGTTTGGTACAGTCGGTGAGTAATTTGACGTCAAACCAGGATTCGTTCACTCCAAAGTCGTATACAGCAAGCTCCCCTGTCAAATGGAACCGTGCCAACAAGTAGAAACCCAACGCACCAATGGGACACATGGCAACGTTTTTGTTTCTTATCACCCGTCCATACAATGTTTTGTTACCGTTTGTTTTCCCCGTGGCGATTTTCATGATCAAGATTTGGCACGGATGGACGCCTTCGTCAAGTTTAAGAATATTGCACAGATCAGACAGCTCGCATTTGAATAAGGATTCGCCCCGCAACACACCACCATGCGTCATAAGGAAACAGTATCGATCCCTCAACGCAGCAATGTGGTAATAGTCTCTGTTACGATTCTTTGCAAACAAGAATTCTTCGATGCGCTCGATGTTCTGAACGTTCATGTACGGTGACAACATGTGGTCTATCTTCTCATCGTATCGTGCCTTTTTGACTCGTTGTTTCCTTTCACTCACGACCTTCATCAACTGATTAACTCTCTCCGATCGAACCTGTTCTGACGTAAGATTATTGGCGTTTTGACTTTGCTGGTGTTTCAACAATCTGAGACACGCGCACAAGGTGTGATTCACTACGTCGAGTCCTACAGGATCTTCGGCGCTTTCGTGGTAGAGTTTGGCCTCGCAATCGTCGTTGCGGTTGTTGTACCTGTCCATGACGGCGTTGAAATCGTCGACGTCGAAGATCGGTTGTACTGCGTCGGTTTTCTTCTTGCGTCCTCTTTTTCTTCTTGCACGATACGCATGGTAGAAAACAAAGCCGAACACCTTTTCCTCTGTCACTGTTTCGGGATAATCCAGGAAACCAAATACAGTTCTACAGTACTCTTTGAATTCTGCTTGTTTCCTCGCGTAGGCAAGTCTTGTATTCTCTGGAACACCATGGATGTCATCCTGTTGGACCTGCCTTGCTGCTTGGGCAAATAAACCACTTGTGTAAGACATTGCTGGAGATTTCGTGTTTCGGTGTTTTGGCGTTTTGGCGTTTTCTTGTTTAGTCGTTTGTCGTTGTGTTTTGGTGTTGTTTCGGCGTTTCTGCGTTGCGGCGTTTCGGCGTTTTGCTTGTTTCGGCGTTTTGCTTGTTTCGGCGTTTTGCTTGTTTCGGCGCTTGTTTCCTTCTTGTTTGTTGGAGGTTTGCTTGCTGGAGACAAAGGGGAGTGTTTTTGTTGAGGGTAATGGGTGTTTTTAGCTGCTGTACTTGTTGTGGTTGTTGTTGCTGTTGTTGTTGTTGTCGTCGTTTCGAAATTTAAATTTATGTGTTTGTTCTTTTTGTTGCTTCGAAGTTTATGTGTTGGCTATTTTTGTTGCTGTTTGCCCACCACCCGGTGGAGTTGTAGTACCGTACAAACAGTGTTTGTTTCTAGAGTGAATAGTTTGTTTCTTGTGTGTCCTAACTCTGAACTCGCCCATGCCCTTGGTTCTTCTTCTTGTCTCTTATCAAAACACAAAGATTAAGTTACTTCGTACGAAATAAGAAGTCCCTATTAACTCGTACTAATTATTACGCTGATACAGTAATCAATAAGTGTAGTTATTAATTGAAGGAGTATTGATCAGATATTATTAAATACTGCTTTTGTAAAGCGCGCATGCGCATGTATCTGACACAGCACGAAAGTATCTGACCCACGAGCGTTTTTTGGTAAATATAATACGAGATTATTATTAGTATATATAAACAGTATCTGACACCTCTCTTAACGATTTGCGTGCAGTTTTAATCCTTACGATCCCTTTCTCTGACACAATATCGTAAGTGCTTGGGACTAATTATTAACCAATCAAATTCAACCATAATACGCGCGATGGCACGGCCTTGAGGTGCTTGTGAGAAGAATACTTTCAAAGAAACAAACTTTCTGACACAGAAACAAACTCCTTATGTATTAAGAAACAAACAACTCCATATGTAGTAAGAAACAAACACTGTTTCAAAAGAAACACATAATTTTCGATTCGAAATGCCGAAACGCCACAACAAAGACGACAAACACATAAATTTCGATTCGATTCGGATTCGAACGAAGACGACGGCAAACAAAACAAACACACTAAACTGAACTGAACTGAACGTCGAATCGTCATCTAATTATCGTACACTACTAACTAAAGTGTTTGAAGAATTTGGTTGTTGTCTTGTACCACAGCGCCCCGTACGGCGCCCCGTACGGAGCCTCGTGGTTGTCGTGGTCGTGTCGCCGCCGGCGTTTCCATCGTAAACGACTTAGCCTTTACGAGATGTTTGTGGAGCGTTGAAAGAGTCTTCTTATTGGTGGTTGCCATGAACTGATCTCCTTCTTTCAGCACTGCATCCAATGATTCCCCGGCAGCAACTCGACCCTTCACAAACTCCATTATATATTTGAGTCTTGAGAATTGCTTCTGGTCAGCAGCGTTGTAATGCTTTCGCCATTTATTGCGGCTCTTCTTCTCAAGCTCTTCAATCCCACCAGGGAAATTGTCGTTGTCTTCGAACTCGCCAAGCCCAAACCACTCGTTCCACATCGACGAAACGGACGTATGTTTTCGAAACAATGTTTTTCGGACGACGAGGGATCGATTACCCGCCGCGCCATTTGCTGCTGTTGCTGTTGCTGCTGTTGGTACTGCGACTTGTTGTATGAGTGGGTGACTAAACACGTGCTGCATAAAATCAATGATTTGATTGGTCCTCGTATCCTGCTGTTCTCTGAATTCAGTAACTGAATGCTCTAAACGTTGAAAGCCTCGTTCATAGTCCCGTGACAAATTACAGATTTCGGAATGAATGTTGTGCAACCGGTCACGAAATCCTGGAAGAGCAACATCCATACTCTGTTCGATCGACGTAGTTTCTGAAGTTGTTTCAACGACCATCACCTTGGCAATGAGTGCCTCCTGATAATCCTTGAACAACTGTGTTCTGAAAACGGGCAAGGAGAAGACCTTATGATTCCTACCCTTGTGGAGTAACATGGCAGCATCCTGCAGGACGACACACTGTAAATTGAGTAGAAGGTCAAAGAATGCTCTGGCTGTTGTTCGCTCGGGTTTCCCGTCGACTGTCTTGATTGCGTTGTCGAAGAATGGAAAAACTTGATCTCGAAGCTCTTGCGGTGGGTCCAGGGTACTTCGTGGCAAGTAGTAACCACGTCTATCTTGCGAATGCCCTGCCATCGCTCGCATTGCCTTCAACGGTAGCTTCGCCGAATATCGATCCTCTCGTACATTAAGATTCCAATTTCCGAGCATCTTGATAAACTCTGGATCAACCTCTTTCAACTCTAAATCAACCGCACCTGTGCCACGGCCGAAGTGGACAAAATGCTTGGACGCGATTTGCAACGTGTTGCATGCATTTTTCATGGTTTTCGCATAAGCTTGATCCGTGATGGATTTCGTGCTCATCGGTTTGGTACAGTCGGTGAGTAATTTGACGTCAAACCAGGATTCGTTCACTCCAAAGTCGTATACAGCAAGCTCCCCTGTCAAATGGAACCGTGCCAACAAGTAGAAACCCAACGCACCAATGGGACACATGGCAACGTTTTTGTTTCTTATCACCCGTCCATACAATGTTTTGTTACCGTTTGTTTTCCCCGTGGCGATTTTCATGATCAAGATTTGGCACGGATGGACGCCTTCGTCAAGTTTAAGAATATTGCACAGATCAGACAGCTCGCATTTGAATAAGGATTCGCCCCGCAACACACCACCATGCGTCATAAGGAAACAGTATCGATCCCTCAACGCAGCAATGTGGTAATAGTCTCTGTTACGATTCTTTGCAAACAAGAATTCTTCGATGCGCTCGATGTTCTGAACGTTCATGTACGGTGACAACATGTGGTCTATCTTCTCATCGTATCGTGCCTTTTTGACTCGTTGTTTCCTTTCACTCACGACCTTCATCAACTGATTAACTCTCTCCGATCGAACCTGTTCTGACGTAAGATTATTGGCGTTTTGACTTTGCTGGTGTTTCAACAATCTGAGACACGCGCACAAGGTGTGATTCACTACGTCGAGTCCTACAGGATCTTCGGCGCTTTCGTGGTAGAGTTTGGCCTCGCAATCGTCGTTGCGGTTGTTGTACCTGTCCATGACGGCGTTGAAATCGTCGACGTCGAAGATCGGTTGTACTGCGTCGGTTTTCTTCTTGCGTCCTCTTTTTCTTCTTGCACGATACGCATGGTAGAAAACAAAGCCGAACACCTTTTCCTCTGTCACTGTTTCGGGATAATCCAGGAAACCAAATACAGTTCTACAGTACTCTTTGAATTCTGCTTGTTTCCTCGCGTAGGCAAGTCTTGTATTCTCTGGAACACCATGGATGTCATCCTGTTGGACCTGCCTTGCTGCTTGGGCAAATAAACCACTTGTGTAAGACATTGCTGGAGATTTCGTGTTTCGGTGTTTTGGCGTTTTGGCGTTTTCTTGTTTAGTCGTTTGTCGTTGTGTTTTGGTGTTGTTTCGGCGTTTCTGCGTTGCGGCGTTTCGGCGTTTTGCTTGTTTCGGCGTTTTGCTTGTTTCGGCGTTTTGCTTGTTTCGGCGCTTGTTTCCTTCTTGTTTGTTGGAGGTTTGCTTGCTGGAGACAAAGGGGAGTGTTTTTGTTGAGGGTAATGGGTGTTTTTAGCTGCTGTACTTGTTGTGGTTGTTGTTGCTGTTGTTGTTGTTGTCGTCGTTTCGAAATTTAAATTTATGTGTTTGTTCTTTTTGTTGCTTCGAAGTTTATGTGTTGGCTATTTTTGTTGCTGTTTGCCCACCACCCGGTGGAGTTGTAGTACCGTACAAACAGTGTTTGTTTCTAGAGTGAATAGTTTGTTTCTTGTGTGTCCTAACTCTGAACTCGCCCATGCCCTTGGTTCTTCTTCTTGTCTCTTATCAAAACACAAAGATTAAGTTACTTCGTACGAAATAAGAAGTCCCTATTAACTCGTACTAATTATTACGCTGATACAGTAATCAATAAGTGTAGTTATTAATTGAAGGAGTATTGATCAGATATTATTAAATACTGCTTTTGTAAAGCGCGCATGCGCATGTATCTGACACAGCACGAAAGTATCTGACCCACGAGCGTTTTTTGGTAAATATAATACGAAGGTTAAATCTTACTCTACAGTAACTACTTCGTAACGCAAGTACTGTAATTACGAAGTACTGTACGGAGTAGTAATACCGGTAACGTACAGAGAAAGGAAGTTTGACAACGGTCACTTTCATCATCATTACTTTTTCCCCCTTTCCCGTGAAGAGCGAAGGGCACAGCGACGACAAACCAATTTGCTATGAAGTTGAGTTCTAGTTCTAGCATACTCGTATCCTCAATCCAATCTACAACAAAGTTTCTATCGTAAAAAAGATATTGTGATCGCGATCATCGATTTTGTTCACTTTGTGAGCGGCTATTTGAATGCTGCGAACGCTTTTTGGAGCTGATGCCCAAGAGAAAAATGAACATGAATACCGAGGACGAGGGGGAACAGCATGGAGTGTTGCACAATAACGACGACCATCGCCATCGCTGGCAATCAAGTCCCCTTCACCACAAACTCAAAACAGTTGCTGGGGTAATGGGGAACGTTTTGGAATGGTATGACTTTGCAGTCTTTGGTTTCTTTTCGGATGTCATCGGTGAGGTTTTTTTCCCGAAGGGCCAGTCCGAGGATCTTAGCGTAATGGAATCCTTTGCGGTCTTTGGTGGAGCTTTTCTGATGCGTCCAATTGGTGGTTTAGTGATTGGTTACATCGGCGACACGTCGGGTCGGAAGAAAGCGCTCGAAATAAGTATATTTCTCATGGCATTGGCGACAACTCTCATGGGATGTCTTCCAACATACTCGCAAGTAGGGAATTCAGCTATTTTGCTGCTTTTGATGGTGCGGATGCTACAAGGGCTCTCTGTTGGAGGGCAACTGATGAGCTCTTTAGTCTTTACACTAGAGGGTCGTCCCGCACATCGATGGGGATTATACGGCAGTTTTGTCATGGGAGCAGCAAATATTGGCACTTTCATAGGAGGCCTCGTGGCCTACGGTTTAAGACTGACATTGACAAACGAACAGCTTTTACAGTGGGGATGGAGGATACCTTTTCTATCCGGTATAATGATTTCCTTCTGTGGTATCTATCTAAAATACTTTTGCACCGAGGATGAAAGCGTACCTGGACATGCTGTTGTTGTTCCAACCAACGATTGCCACGATAATGATCCACCCCAAACAATAACGAGTGACGTCGACGATGAAGTAAACGACATTGTGATAGTGGAGAGGGATTTGGATGAAAATCAATCCAGCAATTCCGCAGATGCTACAGAGCAACAAATGGCGTTGGATACCTCCATAGAAATCAAACGTCCATCGAATCCACTTCGATTAGCTTTCTCACCAGAGAATCGACGATCGCTTTTGGCCAGTGCCATGGTACCGCTTGTATGGAGTGGAGGATTTTACGTATCTTTTGTCTGGATGGCAATCTTCATGCAAGATTTGATTGATCCCCCGGTACCTTCGGCATTTTTAGTGAACTCGTTCAGTATCTTGATGTTGGGCATTTGGTTTCCTCTCGCAGGAATTTTGTCAGATGTGATCGGCAGGCAAAGGGTGATGACTGCTGGGGGGTTGATCTTTGGCTTCGGGGGACCAGTTTTATTGTTGGTGATCGGCAACTTGGGCAGGAAAAGTTCATGGATAGCCTTCTTTTCCCAGATGGGACTTGGTATTAGTCTGGCAATGTGGGGATCGCCGATGTGTGCGTGGCTCGTTGAATCGTTTGATCCTCGCGCTCGACTGACCTCTGTGTCAATTGGTTACAATTTAGCACAAGCTTTTGCTGGGGGCATGTCACCTTTCGTCGCGACCCTTTTAATGGACAAGTTTGGGAAGGGAGCACCAGGTTTCTTGCTGACCACCTTGGCTTCAATTTCAATGATTGGGCTATGGGTTGTTGCACCAAGACATGGCTACAATCGACAATCCCAAGAAGACGATTGCAACGATGTCGGTGTGGTGAGTCTGGAATTAAGAGAAATAACTTAGTTCAGTGCTGTATACAGCTAGGCAGATAATACCCCGCATTCCTTGCATAACGGAGATCTTTCGTGACTATTATTATTATTTTATGCCAGAACCTTAAACGAAGGTAGTACAAAGTTTTGTACACACGGCATCTACGTTGCTGGAATGATGCAAAGGAAGCGCTAGCTGTTAGCAACTATACCCCACCCATTTTCAGGGGTCGTCTTGTTGGACCGCTATCGCAGGGGTTGAACTTTTTCAATATGAACAGTTGTTTTGCTCTGAATGGCGTCGGGCTTGTTTTTGTCATTGTACTGGCTAGTCAATCTCCCTTACATTGTTTGTTATCTCGCCTCAATGGAGATCAACGTTCTGTGAGATTTGGGTCCAGGCCAGTTAATCTTGTCGAAAGTTTTTTATCTTCGATGTAGTGTTTTCTTGGAATTTCTTCGTTTCACGAATACACGAAGATGTTGTCATTCATACGCAAGCCCTCGTGGAGCACTCAAGAGGGAAACGTTCTCTTCCTGTGCATAAATTTCTTCAAAGGTATGCGCATCTTGTCTTGCACACATAGTTTTTCTGAACACACCAAAGCAAGCACAGCTAGGCAGCCATGGGGGGTACCACGCCGAAGTTTTGTTGTCCAGGAAAGTTTCGTCAATCGTCCCACTTAGAACAGATGTATTGTCTAATGTCACGGAAGTCGGCAAATCACCGGGGTTTCCCTTATTGTCGACTTCCTTCCAGAGTACAGTGGGCATCTCAGTTCCATAATATGATTGAAACAATCTTTGCGTCCTATCTAATTGCTCATAGTACTGTTTCGTGTTATATTTTCGAAGCAAGGAATGGTGGATGAATCGATGAGGTCTGGCATGAAAATCTTGAATAGCATAAACTACGTCTCTGTATAATTCTGTTTCCAATATCAAGAAATGCCACACGTGTGCCACTGCCTCTGTCGGTGAGAGAAGCCCATTTGTGCTGTATTCGTCCATAATTACTTTCAGCTCGAGGAATCGAATCACATTCTTTATGACATGACTTCTTTGACTGGCACTAAAATCTACCAGGAACTCTCCCACGATTTCTTCTAGATCGTTCCAAAATCTGAATGGCTGTGCCAGTACACTCTTAAACTTTATTCGCTGCGTAGCACTAGATCCCGATGCTCGAGAAAGTATTTTCTGAAAATAGGGTTTCCTCTGCTTCTTATGCAATGAATTTTCCTCAACTTCCTGTCGAGGGTGTTTAGGTTCCGTTTCATGACGATAATTCGTCTCGATCTCCTGCCGATGATTGGTCATCGTTGTTTGGATTAATACTTTCATCACATTGACTGGGGGGACCGCATGAAAGGCTATCAACCGTTGATTGTGTGTCACGTCGGAGTCTGTGGGATGGGCACTTCAACTTTCTAGTTGTCGCAAAAGTTGCCGAGTTTTTACCGGTAGTTGTTTCCTATCCCCACCAAATCGTGGAAGAACGTTCTGTCGAAGTCACTTGGCTCGCATGTGCCAAAAAAGGCACGATCGCACCAAATTTGGTTGCCAAAAACAAAACAAAACCGTTCAGATCGGATGTTTGATCATAAAAACTATCAATTCAATTTACACTTTGTGAACCACGATGAGAGCAATAGTTTGTGCCGTACACGAGTTTGCCGGTGCCTAAAATTCTGATTGAAAAAAAGGCTGCTCAACGTGAGACATACGGTAGGGTGCGTACGACAGAACTCCTAAAAGCATTCCCTCAAATTTCCGTAGAAACAGTTTTTGGGGATTTGACGCAATTGGACGGACGCCTGGAAAGAGGCAACCTTACCAGTACGTAGTTATATTGTAGGCGTACTGTAAGGAGGGTCATCATGAGAAAAATGCTGTAACCGGGTATCGTACCAAGCAACGACAACACGGAGGACACGAATCGTACGTACCAGCTCACCCTTTACTGTACCAAGTCTTTTCCAGGGGTCATAATATAAGAAGGGGTATGCCACGAAGTCTGTCCGTCGCCCGTGTTCAACGTACAAATACTAGTAAAAAAAAAATGGCACTCCATATTCCATGTGTGGTCCAATTTAGAAAAATTTCCCTCAACCTCAATTTTTTTTTTCCACTTTCACTGCATAACACTAACAAAAA
The DNA here is from genome assembly GCA_037355855.1 of Pseudo-nitzschia pungens. NCBI lineage: Eukaryota > Bacillariophyta > Bacillariophyceae > Bacillariales > Bacillariaceae > Pseudo-nitzschia > Pseudo-nitzschia pungens. The sequence continues at coordinate 3,559,871 of CM074762.1, read as the reverse complement.
CTATTACACTTCAATCTATAACAACTCCATCAAAAATTGTAACAAAACAATATTTGAATATTGTATCTAGCCCAATTTTTTACAGGGATTATGAATATGTAACTGCTTTTCACTCTAGATGGATGGAAGATAAAGTAATTTATTTGGATGGATGGTCCAAATTTTGGTTCCAAGTGGAAGCTTTTAATTGAATAAAAATAAAACGGATGACGGACGGACGATCCGATTTTGTATTTTATATTCCAGGTGGAAGGCACAGATCACTGGTAGTTTGAATCAGCAATATCAGACAGCAGATGGATGTAAACTGAAAAAGGTACTTACTACTTGACTCTCAACTATATACGTGAACTGCATATCAAATTTAAAAGTTGGAGAGTGATTGGAAGTGTACTTGGTAAGTTGCTTTATCAGGTACACTTTTACTAGTGATATGCAGTAAATTATGAGAAGAAAAAAATTGACTGAGGGAAATTTTTCTATTTTGGACCACACATGGAATATGAATCACCAATTTTTAGCGATCGTGGCATACCCCTTCTTATATTATGACCCCTGGTCTTTTCTTCGTTGTACTGTAATCTTACTGTTACACGTTCCAGGTACACTTCACAAAAATGATATCAACTCCCACAGAACGTTATCACGATAGGACGCCATGATTATTGCTTACTTCTACTATTATTGTTATTATTTTTAAGCTTACCGATACTGTATTCAAAATCAAAAGTCATCACTTTTTTGTTGCCAAAAAGTGAAGGGCGTTGAAGTGAGTCTACAGTCTACAGCGGATATTACTGTTCAAGCGCTATTGCATACACTCAGAACAATTCATTACAAGATACTCCCCTACCGGTACTAGTAGAAGTACAAAAGCATTGGTCAATGTGGAGGACTTGATAGGATGCTTTATTTTTAATTTTAAAAAGGAAAAAAGCTTAGCTTGGCTCAACTCAGCTATGTATTCATAACAGCGTCTTGTAACACCTTAGAGTACCATACTACAGGGCTGTAGCTTGTACTGTACCTTTGTAGTGCAAGGACTGTATTATTTCAAATTGTGTGCTTGCTTGTGCGCTGACTAGGATGCTTGCGCTTACTGCAGGGTTGGGTATCTGGTTCCAGTACATATTGAAAGTGCTAACCATACCCCTCGGTAGTAGCATAGACATTGTACTGTGTAATGCATCTGTAACCCTATAGCACTATGCTGCAGTGTGCTGTGGGTGCTACTGCTAGGTGTTGGGTACTGGTTCAAATCCTGCACAAGGACCTAGCACACTAGCTGATAGGCGCCCCATAGCACCCTGTTACAGCAGCTTGCTAAGCCTGCTGCTAAGCCTGTTGCTTAGCCTGTTGCTTAGCACACAGCCTAGCACACTTTAAACAGTTCCTGGAGGCTAAGGTATGTAGTAGCTCAGGTACAGATCCCTACACAGGGCCCCCGCAGAATACTATGCATCCTCCACAGCACCATAGTGGCTTTCTTTACAAGTCATTAGCTGAACCTCTAGTGTGGGACTGACTTTATTGAGGTCAAGAGTTCCGTTTCAAATTTATGTACGCTTCTCTAAGGAGATCCTTGGAGGAGGAATCGGCTTACAAAAGTGGCCTGATGACTGATCTCCTGTGTGTTCCTGAAATAGAAAGTTGTATGTGTTTCCATACTTAAAAATTATGTATTTCTATTTTGAGAACAACTCATTGACCATAACTGCCCCAAGACTCAGTCCATTAAGAATAGATTTGACAGAATTTACAGGACCACACAAGATTAGACAAGTATCAAATTTGGGCATTACAACCAATGTCTTGATGCTAGTACTAGTATCAGCATGTTAGGTGGGAGAAAGGGAACGGAAGGGAAAGAAAGCTAGATAGATAGGTACATGTATGCAGATCTTTTTTTTGCATGCAAAATGCACACCAACTCTCACAAATTCTTGAAATGCCTTTAATAAAGCAGAAGGCTTATTATTTCATTTTGTTTCATGTCACTTTACCATACCATGGTGACTATTTAAGCATGGTATCGCAGAAACATGCAACATCCGGGTTCCGAGGGACCCGAATCTCGAAAATTTCGATTTCTTGTTTTAGCTTTGGTTGGATAGATCTTGATTTAAGCTATATTACAATGTTTTTCTTTTGGTTCAGCTCCTTATACTTATTGAGTTACATCCTTTTTATGCCGCCAACTCTGAGCAAGTGCTGTCACGGTGCCCAATAATAGTAGTTGCAACAAGAATTTTTTGAATCGTGTTAGCTAGTTGCGCATGCACGATTATTGAGTTTTTTCTAAAAAACAAGGGCTCTCAGTCGGTCATTTTTGTTTTTCCAACAAAAATGTGCCTCCGAAGGATTTAGTAGTGAGGAAACCGGAATTCTTCTCTCAGACTTCAGATAACTTTTTCTCGAAAACTATTTTCAGTCTGTCCATGGTACCAACAAATATTGCCTTGCATGTTTCTGCGATACCATGCTTATTTGAACAAAGTATTTACCAATACAGATTTATTGTACTTCTGAAGCTACAAGAGCCAGAATCTTTATCTGCAACACTACAATATACACTTCTCAAGGGACACGCACCTTGAATTCTTCAGTGAAGACTAGAAAAGTTTCAAGGTTTTCATTTGGCCCCTAACCAATAATATGACCTCCATTATTTGTAGGTGGAATCCAACTCTGGAAGATTGCAATTATTGCATAGAAAATTGTTATTTCGTATCTGGTTATTATGTAGGGATCAAGTGCTAAGGAACTATCATCTTATTGTTTGCAACACATATGTTGTCAAACTATTCCCTTGATGTTAGCTATGTTTTACATATTATTGGTGTTAGATCAAGAATGACCAGTTTCTCATGTAATCCATACATAACGTTGAGATATCTTAACAGTACTCCTGTGCTTTGTTGAAAAAACTGTGTGAATCATTTTGAGACTTATAATAATTTTTTTATGACATTGCTTTTAAAATATTGACCTCAGGACACGCGACATCGGACATTTCGATGGTCACAACTTTGAGCAGAAGTTGGTTTCATTCTTTTCCTCTCTTCCTTACTCGCATTATCGGTAGTATTATTGGCTTCCATAATCGTTGTATTCTTCACATCGCTGTTGAGGAGATGGCTCAGGTGTGGGTGATAAGCATCGCAATAGTCTCTGCATCCGGTAAAGAACGCTTCCTCGACCGCCCAAGCTGAAGATCTATTGGCAATCAACGCCTTTTCCTCGTCGCTCAATGAATTTTGTTGCATGAGTAGCAGAATTATATTGCGCGTCATCGTCTTTTGTTGAGCCCGAACGATATTGTACCGTTCGAAACCTCGTGTGCATTGAAAATGATCTTTATTCCCCTGTCTATCATCAATCCCCAACACATAGTTCCTGGCCTGTTTTGTGAACTCCGCCAATTCAATTTTTGAGTACCATACGTTATCGTAACTGAACGTGTCTCGGGGATCACTATTTGTGCTTTCCCTCTTGCCGACGTTGCCTTCAGCACTGGTATGATGAATAGGTTCTGAATTCAAGAAAGAAGAGGAGGACAGCGACTCGAAGAAGCGCACTCTTCGAATAGGCTTAACGACGGTGCAAGCATCCACTTGTACATTCCCATCGATAGAGCGAGGGCGTTTTTTCCCAAGTTGCAGACAGCAGGGGTTGTCATATTTCGAATGTGTCTTCAAACGAAGCGACGCCATTAGTGGCTCGGAGTTGACAGGTGCAATCATGGTTGGGGCAAAGTTTGTTGGTTTGTTTGTATTTCGTAGATGGCTTAGGATTATGAAAACCTATGTGAACATCGATCTACTCGTACTCGTACTTCGAGTTGTTTGTTTTTCAGTTTGTGTTATCATGTTGCCGCATGTAGCCAAACCTTAGTGTTTACTCGTAAGTTACTCGTAGTTAAAATTTACCTTCAACGAAACTGATGTTGAAGAAAGCGAAGTTGAACAAATCGGTGGAGGCTATTTGATTGACTCAAAACCGGCAATGAAGTGGCCGAAATAACTTCTTCGTATGTTGCACCAGGCACATTTTGGTGTCAAAGAAACAGAGACTTCATATTCTTCTCATGTGACGCGAACCGTAGAAATATGAGGAATCGACTTGAAGTTTTATCCAATCAAGAGAAAAAGTTAATGAAATAATTAACAACTGTCAGAAATTGACAGACTTTTGCCATATCATTATATTATTATTATATTAAAGCTAGACAGAATGTCCGCGATGGATGAACTTTCGTTCTTTACGTCCCCTTGCCCTAAAGTATTCGAAGTTCAACACGAACTTGATTTATTCCTACATTTTTATCTTGTGTGGTAATACCTCAACGAGGAAGTGTCGTAGAACGAAAGGTTGAAATTGACGAGCATGGAATAATCTCTGTACGGTAAGGTTACGTGTAAGCCTTACTTCGTACCAGTTCCCATATTTTTTCACTATTTATTTTTCATCGATTGTACTACGAAGTACGTAGTAAACCTTACTTATATTATTTGTATTACGTTGCTGGAACAACAGAAGTGAATCAATCATCAGATGCTTTCAAGTTCAATACTCTTCGGTAAACACTTACTCTTCGGCACCGTCATTCTCTTCATTTTTTCAATGCCGTTTTAAATCGCATGCCAACTGTCGCGCAACATACCGTACAACAAACGAAACCTTCTGTGCCAGGTACGAATACAATATGATCTACGGTATTCAAAAGCACTGGTCATAATTGTTTTAGAGAGGTTACGGGTAATTACCGTACGGTAGTTATAAGCATGTCGTAAGGTTTACTGTGAACATTATTTCACGTTCCGTCGATTTCTTTTTTAGAAAAAAAACATAAATCGGAACACTACGATTAACGATTAAGATCTTACCGTACTTATTGAAATTTTCTTTACGAATAAGTTTCAACCTTTTTTGGGGTTTCCATCGCTACGGAGAGATATTTGGTCAGACACCGGCAGTAATGGAACATGGTCACTTTTTTTGGTTCGTCAGCAAAAATCATGGGTAGAACTTACTTAAGGTTACCGTATATTAGTAATAATAACAATATTATTAACACTGTCAAACATCACGTACCAGTTTTTATTTCCTCATCTCAACTAGTTGTTTCTTGATGAGACTGCTGTATCTATTATTTCACAGTTTGCAACAAATATATCACTCAATTCGGAACACTAAACAAGAGGCAATTGTTGAGGGATGCTAAGTGCATCCAAATATGACATCACCTGAACCAGTTCTTCCTTAGGAGTCAAAATACAATTTTCATTTCCTAACAATAATGGTAATAATAATGTTCTTGATAAATTATTACAAGTGTCCATAGGTCTATGTTTTTTACCTCCTGTTGGCTGGTCAAGGAAGTGAGCACATTTAGAGTGCATGAATGGAATTTTGGTCTATTGTCCGTCGACAATAGAGAGCAGCAACAACAGTACAGCACGGAGTGCTGGCAAATGGTTAGACTACAGAGGATACTGTTCAAACACTTGTTGCATATACCATGAGCACACTAGTAGCTACCACTCTAGAGGTACGTTAGAGATGTCAAGTATTGATGCCGGGCATGATGTGTTGTTCTATAGGCTTTTAAACTGAGTGAATTCCAAAGAGTGAGAGCTTCTCGGATTGAGCTCTGATACAGAGAACATTGAACATCTGCATCAGGTTTGGATCCATATGTCCGTAAAGGGTCAGGGTACGTAGGTAAGTACTTAATTCAACATACTAACCATACCTTTTACTTACACCATGTAGATCCAGTACTGTAGTGTACGCTGTACACTGTAGCACAGAGCATCATATGCAATCATATCTTGTGTGCTATGTACTTGCTCCTGCAGGGCTGGGTACATGGTTCTAGTACAAATTGTACATGTTGACCATACCCCACAGTTGTAACATCATTGCATAATATTGAGGTGAAATATCTTCATAAATTTCAATATTCACACACATTTTGCGCGCAATAAAATTGACATAATTATTGATGGCTGTTTTTTGTTATATATCTGCTTTAACTGGCTGTATGAGTAGAGTGCCCTCAACAATAACCCTCAAAGCTGTCCTCAAAATGTGTCCTCAAAACATGTCCTCAACAATTTTAGTCCTCAACAGTCTGTCCTCAACCATTATGTCCTCAACATTTTGTCCTCAACATTAAAGTCATAGAGGTTGAGGACAAAATGTTGAGGACATAATGGTTGAGGACAGACTGTTGAGGGCAGAATCCTTGAGGACAAGTTTTGAGGACAATCATTTTGAGGACAAAGATGTTGGTTTATGACCATTAAATTATGGTCGCTCAGCATTATTGAAAATATAGAAGAGACATTGGTGCCCTGAGATTTTTTTGAGAGTAGTTGCGCGCATAATGCGCGTGGATATGGAAATTTCCCAAAATTAGTTTTTTTTCCATAATCTTCCAGGACCTTCCAAACTGCTCCAGGAAGCAAGAACAACTTCAAACAAAAACAACAAGTAGCTATCTTAAACACAAGACTGCCAACAAAACAAGGGCACAGTAACAGAAGAATAACAGGACCAGATGGTCAACACTTACTACATCTCCATATAAAGGAAAGGGAGCAATATGAGTACATGGCCATGCTGAATGAACTTACCAAACAACTTGGGTAGAACAGTAAAAAAAACCCTAACCTTGCCACTAACCTTCTAACTGAATACAGGTGCTGGATTGCTAAAAATAATTTTAAGTATCAATGATTAGTTCCTCTAGATACTGTCTCATGGTGGGGAGCAATTCAAACATGTCAGTTGCAGCTTTGAATATCATGAAATAGCAGCTTTTGACAACAATAATAATAATGCTCTCCTCCAAACTCTTTTGATTGAGGCAGGAAGAGACTCAAAAGCTGACTCTCACGATACAATTTTTGGTGACGGAATGAATGAATCATCAGAAACCCCCAGTACCGTACAATACCCGTATTTGTGCTGCCTGGTTCATTTTCGTCGGAACCTTACCGTCCGGGGAGTAAAAATAAAGATTGCTCGTGGTGTCGGCTTTTCGCGATAATCGTTTCCGTTGGATTGGAGTATTGATCGTTAGAAAACAATTCATTCGGAATTCGTTGTTTGACTTACGTAAGATTTAGGGCACGATAGAACATGACCTCGCACTTCATGTATTTTCTTACTGCACTGATATTCCAAATCACTATTGTACCGGTATGTAAAATGGTATACGCCTAACGTACGCTACGCAACTGACCCATTGATTCAACAAGAAAACAATTGAGAACACATCTGGAAGCCATCAAAAGACCACGCAACGACGTGTCCACGTAATAGGGCCGTCCGATTTTTTCGCCTCCACCGGTTCGTTCGTTCGATTGATTCCGCGAATCATACCGGTACGACACACGCCCATGCTTTCAGCATTGCTCCGGCTGTCTGGCGCGCGCATATGCACTCCTCAAAACTATGCCGCCAGCCAAACCAATTTTTGAAAGAACACACCAATAATAATTTTTTTGGATCACCTCTCCGGAAGCGAACAAAAGCGCCGCTCCGGAACATCATTTGTTACTACGAGAAACCGTAAGTATTGATGTAAAACCGGTTCTAGCACGATTCGCGTACAAGACCTCGGTAATTACCAGTACGTACTCCAAAGCTGAGCTCCGAGTACTAACTGGAGTCGAAAGCGTTCTCGATTCGGTTCATAGAAGCTAGACAGGGTTCTTGTTGTGAATCAATCAACTGTTGTCTCCACAGTTGGTTCTGACCTAACCGAAACCTTCTGCAATCCCAAACGAAACTTCCTCTCCCACAGAACAGAGACAGAGATTGTTCCTTTCCTTTCCATTCCACCGATCCAATCACAATGGCACAAACAATGGGGACGATGGCGACAATAGGCACGCGAATCGACAACATGATTGCCCAATTCGATCAGCTTCCATCCACTCAACTCTACGGTTTGATCGTTGCGGCGACGGTCGGACTCTGTGTCGTCCTTCTCGGAACGGGCAATTCGAACTTTGAGCTCCACCACCAACGACAAAAGCAGCTCCAACAAAACAATGATGACCTGAAGAAGCCCAAGATGGCGGCGACGCCTCCCGGCAAGCAACCCAAGTGGCATCTCTTCAAGTGGATCAACTTTGTTGCCGTGGGCACTTTTCTGTACAGTGTTTTTACCTTTTGCTCGAACGCCTCTCGGTATCTCCACCATGAATCACAGGGCGTCCTGGTTCAATTCTTGGTAGGATGGTCGGTCTTTTTGATGTATTTCTTTGGATTCTTTGGCGTGTCGTTGATCCACGAAGACATTCCGCGAGAGGAGGAAGAGAGTCTTTCAAGGTACGTTATTATTATTATTATTATTATTATTATTTGATGGCAGCGAACGTTATGGGTTGCCAAATCGCATCGGACTTTCAAAGTGCCCGGCATTAATAATATTCTCACGATATACCGGTATATAATATTATTCCTTTGCGTTTCTCGTTTGATGTAAACAGCAAACCCCAAACCAAATCGGTACCCACCAACAGCAGCGCACCAAAGAAGGCCGTCCACCCCCCCGCTGCTTGCACTCCTGTCTGCAGCGATCCGTCTTCCTTCAAATCCTCCAAATCCTCTGTTCCAGAGAACATCAAGGAACTCAGCGACGACGAAATCGCCGCTCTGGTTCTCAGCAACAAGGTCAAGGACCACATGCTGGAAAAACTATTGGATCCCTTCCGAGCCGTAACCGTTCGACGAATTGCCTGCAACCAAAAACTTGCATCCGTGCTCGGCCGCGAGGACAAGTCGAACGTCCTCGAAAAGCTCCCCTCGGAACCATCGCTGGACTACTCGCGCGTCTTTGGAGCCAATTGTGAAATCGTCGTCGGATACGTTCCGCTTCCGGTGGGATTGGTCGGACCCCTCACCATCAACGACGAATCGGTGTACGTTCCTATGGCCACAACGGAGGGATGTTTGGTAGCCTCGTCCAATCGTGGGGCCAAGGCCATTACGCAGGGAGGTGGTGCCCGCGCCAGAATTGTTCGCGACGGCATAACTCGTGCTCCCTGTCTGCGCATGAATTCGGCCATGGAGGCCGCCGACCTGAAGATTTGGTGCGAGCAACCGCAAAACTTTGCCATTTTGAAACAGGCCTTTGAGTCGACCACCAGCTTTGGAAAACTGAAGGAGTGCAACCCCACTGTTGCGGGAAAGAACGTATACCTGCGATTGGTATGCTTTTCGGGAGACGCTATGGGAATGAACATGGTCTCCAAGGGATCGCTCGCCGTCATCGAAACGCTCCAGAAACACTTTCCCACGTGCCAATTGATTGCCCTTTCCGGAAACATGTGCACCGACAAGAAGGCTGCCGCCACAAATTGGTTGCAGGGACGCGGCAAATCCGTCGTGGTGGAGTGCGTCATTCCCAAGGAGGTGGTCCGAACCACCCTAAAGACGACCGTTCCTGCTCTGGTCCACACGAATCTCAACAAGAACCTGATTGGATCGGCCATGGCGGGAGCGATCGGCGGATTCAATGCACACGCCTCCAATATCGTCACGGCGGTGTTTTTGGCCACGGGACAAGACCCGGCACAAAATGTCGAGTCATCCAATTGCATCACTCTGATGGAAGAACAAGACAATGGAGATTTATGGATGTGCTGCACGATGCCGAGTATTGAGGTCGGAACCGTCGGAGGAGGAACATCGTTGCCCGCACAAGCCGCCTGCCTTGAGGCGATTGGATGCAAGGGCGGGGGAGTCACACCGGGAGCCAACGCCAAGAAGCTTGCGACCGTAGTGGCAGCCGCAACCATGGCGGGAGAATTGAGCTTGCTGGCAGCACTTGCTGCCAACACGTTAGTCCAGGCGCACATGGTGCACAACCGAAAACCAGCGTCGATGAAATAAAAAGGAATTGCTAAGTGGTTAATATAGAATAGGTGTCGATCTGTGTTTTCTGTCAAGTGTCAGACACATGGTGTGCCAACAAGTTATTTATTTAGTAGAAAAGATATTTCAATGGCAGAGCATCTTTTTTGGAATGCGGCGACTATATTTGGTATCTGGGTAGAAGAACCACAGAGCAGCTCAAAATGAGACCGGCCAGATGGAAAAGAATGTCGATTCCATGTTGCTGTATGGTGAGTGCTGGGATACGTACGCTGGAAAGAAATACGGAATAAAATTATGATCGTCACTTGGTAGACCCTCCGGTTCCATTCACGTGCGTTTTAGATTGGGCTATCATTTTCCACTGGGCTTTCCTCGTTGCTACTGCTCTCCTGCTCTCCGTTTCAACCTTACTTCCATAAGTTCTACGAGCATTTTCAGCTTCGTTCTGTCGTTGGAATTTTTCAACAATTACTTCTTGGCGCTGGCACTTGAACCGCAACACCGCCAATCCATCTCAACTGATCCCAACCGGCATGAATTTTTTATCATTGTGATGCAATGTGTCCCATACCGGTACGTACTCCGACAACCCGTAGAAACTCAACAAGCTGACTCCGAACTCCTATTCCATGGCATGTTCTCTCTTTGTGCATTTCAAAAATCTTTGCAAGATAATAACGCTCTCACAGAGACACCAAATGCTTTTAATATGATTCCGACCTGCTTACAGCAATCTCCCATGTTTGTGTTTGTGTTTGTGTTTGGGTATGTGTTTCTTTTTGTATTCGTCTTTCTATTCTCGGATTTGTCCACGGATTCGTCGCGCCAACTGCATATCTTTCGGCATTATAGTGACCCGTTTTGCATGAACGGCACACAAATTGCAATCCTCAAATAGACCGACCAGGTGCGCTTCGGCTGCCTCTTGCAAGGCCAGAATGGCCGACGCTTGCCAGCTGTACGCCCGACGAGAGAGCCCCTGTTGAATTTCTCTCACCAATCTCGCGAACGGCAGTCGTCGAATCAGCAAGTCGGTGCTGTTTTGATATTGTCGGATCTCTCGCAGCGCGCGTTCCCCTGACGAAACGGGTTTATTACGATTATTATTTCGAATCAATCGGTTCGTATCATCCCAAAGAAAGTGAGAATTTTTGGTGGGGAATAAAATTTAAGGAAAAACCGACACGATGAGTGACAATGGCACCCAACTCGAATGGAGGCTTCGGAAACAATGGAAAATCGAGGACAAAAAAATCCCAATTCACAACACCAAGTTGTCCGATTTTGCAGACTTACCAGGTCTCATTCTCCTTCTTTTTCTCCTCACCGGCGTTTCGCCAGGTCTACGACGCACAACCCCAGCTGTTCTCGAGCGCCCCACAACGGAAGATTCATTGCCTCCGCCTCCGACTGCAGATGCACTGCCAGTTGATCGCCGAGGTCCACTCTGTTTGAAGCGTGCCATGTTTTCGTTCTAGATGTTATTAAAATGAATAAGATTTCCTTGTTGTTGTTGGACTCTTCTTCCCAGATCCCACGGACTTTCTCCAAGGCTCCCTTTTCTAACAATGTACCACAATAACAAGAGTGAATGATAACCACAATTGGAAGTAATTACCGTAGGTTGCTATTTACTGGCTGTGTTCCTTGTTGCTGGTGAGCGAACGGTGACATGCAATAACACGACCGTGCTTGCAAACTAACAGGGCATCAGGTAAGATTACAGTATCACTCTCAACGACAAATTGGACCTTTTTTAACGAAAATACCAAGATTTCCTTCTCGCCAAAGTGTGAAGAGGCGCGGGCCGTTGAATCGAGTCACGAATTAATTTCTTCCATTACCACGTTTTCCGAACCTCGTCTCGGATTTTTTCTAGCATCATGTAACGCGTGTGTGATCTTGAATGGCGGCAACTCTGATGCCTCAACCCAGTTTCCTAATTTTTTGTTCTGAACATACCGTACACCTCTTGTTGTAAGCTGACAATGAAGCTGTGCTGAAAGCCGTATGCACAGAACTCGCAAGCATAGAAGGGAAAAGCAATGACCTGAAGGATTGTAAATAATGTTTGTGCGTGTTCTCATCACCGATTGCCGCATGTGAAATAATGATGATTTTATGAAGGAGTAAGAATTTAAGTTTTCTCTATTTCATTTGCTTTTCTTCGCCCTAGACGGATCGCTCCTAAAGACTCACAAAAACGTAGTAGGCACAAAAACAAAGAATCTTTATGTTAATTTATCAAACAGACACTTCTGGCTCCTCCTCGGCCTGTTTTTCCGTCAGTTTCGAAATGGCCTCATCGTCCTCGTCTAACACTTGAGAATATTCAGATGGTTTGTCCTCGCTCGCAAAACCTTGAATGATTGCAATAAATGTATTGAGACGAGCAGGTCCAATTGCCGGTCGGAAGCTGAAGACTACTTCCTTAGAAGACTTTAGCACGACATCCATAGTATTCGGAAAAGGATTCATCAATGTCGAAGTTACAGTTTCGTCAACATGGAATTGGATCAAGTTGAGATCGAATGCCATCGACCTGGTGGAACCCAAGAGCGGTATGAAACTAGTGACGAAAAGAATATTCTTCGATGTAATGTAGCACCTTCCGTATTGTGAAGCTCCGAGTGAAATCTTTATCTCCAACAACGGTACTTCGTTCTCCAATGGGCTTGGGTAACCTTCGTTTCCCTTGTTCAAAGCTTTTTCACAATACTTCATAAACATGGAGGCCGTCTCTGTAGCTCTTTCACTGTGGTCTCGAGAATTTCCAATTTTATGTACCAGAGACCGTTGGTGAGACTGCATATTAGCGAGTCGCTCCATGATTTGCGTATTCTTTCTTCCAAGTCGTGCTCCTTGTTCTTCGTCATCTTGTTTTGAGAATGCTCTGAAGGCAAGAACCACAGCGTCTTTTACGTCTATCTCCCCTGTGGGAGTTTTTGCAGCAATTTTGTTCAGAGCCTCTGACACCAATCCACCCCACGGCGGACATATTGCTTGAGGAGGAGTATAATCAAGTGGATATTGATCGAGTGCCTTGGGTTTCGGTAGAGACAAGGGCGGAATTTCGTAACGTTCCATCATCGGGTCCAGCAAGGTTATGCAGACGGCACACTTATACTCAGCACGGCCTGCATACTCTTCCAGTTCCTTTGCCGACTTCAGCAACTGCGTAATCATGTTTTCACGACTCAAACGTCGCAACTGAGAACAGTACTGTACATCTAAAGTAGGTAGGCAAGGGAATTGCCCGAATGGTAGAGTTGCCAGCGTATTGTACGAACAATCTCGAGTGTCCAACTCTTCAACAATGTGATTAGTCAATGTCCAAGCGACCTCGACCACCGGCCAATCGTTCTTGGAAAGACTGGGCAAAGTCAATCGCCGGATTGTTGCCAAAGCTTTTTTGTTTTCTTCTCGAACCGATGGGCATGATTTGAAGTTGGATTCTAAATGTGACCCAATAATGGACTGCGTCGAAGATTCTGAATCCAGAGATGCATCGGCTAATCCTAACCAACTGTAATTTACGAAACATTCGATTCATTTTATCGATGCAGACGATTTTCCAAAGCAAAAAAAAGTGGTTAGGCATGGATTGTCCGAGAAAATTCCGAAAATAGAAGAGCTGCAACCCATCGCTTTGAAACCAGGTTTAGGGTGAAACATACAAAGACACAGAACGCACCTTGCTTGCTGTTTGGGATCCATCTTGTCGACTCCACCTTCCTGTTTTTCGGCAGCCATTAGTCGTTGAATCAGACTACAGGTCTGTCTCAGATGTCGTCCCATCATCTTGGTGTTATCGTTATCTCCCGCGGACGACGACGATACCGAAACCGTAGTGGAAGTAGAAGCTGCAGTGCTGCTGTTTTGAGACGGCGAGGACTGCGCTTTGGTTTCTTGCTGCTGTTTTCTCTGTAATATTTGTCCTAGCTCCATCAAAGCGTCGGGATCGTCCTGGATGTGATAAAATCGCAAAAGCAGGCGCCGTTCCAAACAGTCGCTCTTTTGCGTACATAGCTGAACGTCCACGACATAAGCGAGTTGGTCTTCTGGCAGATAAACTGCGCCTCGCAAATGAGCTCCTTGTCGTTTGATAATGTGGGTTGTACAATTGATGGACAAGATTTCGAATGCATTGTGGGCCGCGTCCATGATCGCTCCACACAAGACATCCGGTCGGACACGAATAGCAATGGTCCGGACGGGAAGAGGTTCTTCGATGTTGGTGTTTTTACTATCAATGCTCTTTTTGCTAATTTGTTTCAACGGAGTTCTCGCTGGATTCTGGGCATTAGTTGTGTTTGTGGCGGGTGCCGTAAAGACGCCGCCAGTTCCAATATTCGATGACGACGAAGCAGTCCGCAGCAAAAATCGATTCAAAGGAGTCTTACCCGAGGTTGCCACGGGAGTACCAGTTGAAGACTGACCCCGTTTCATTTCCCGCAGTCGTCTCCCTTCCCTTACATCGTGGAAAACCAAGCCGGCGTACAAGCGTTTCAACTTACGGAATGGTATGGGCAAACAATAATCTTTTACAAGATCTTCTGCCGTGTCCACCGAAGCCGATCCCGACAAAACAGAAGGAATAAGTTTTTGCGTCATGTCGCAGTAATACCATTTCCCCATGCGTTCCATCTTGAGTTTAAGATAGTCCGCGTGTTCTTTCAATGTGTACGTCGACCGCGGGGTCGAATCAGAATCCTCAACCGGGGATACTTTGGGTGGCTCTGGTTCAGCTAGTTGAGCGTCTAGGTTCGTGGGGGGAGGAAGATCGGACTTACTGGCATCAACATCGAGATTGTGGTTCTCGTCGAGTCGAATTGGAGTTCCTAGCATTGATATTCCTGCTGCAAATTCCAATTCTTCTCGCAAAGCCTGTTCACTGATGGCCAATTTTTCCATTTCATCATCCAAGTCATCGTCTTCCTCTTCTAGCAAGGATCTCGATATATCACTTAAGTTTGCGTGCGAATGTATCACTTCATCCAATGCATCTGCTGTTTCCGCCTCTGAAAAATCCTTCAAGACGTCCTCGAGTTCGGACATTTGAGGTGCAAGAGCCATAGCCATCTTTCGAATATCTTCGGTCAAAGCAGCATCATCTTCGAAACTGCAATCTCCATCACCGCCTAATATGTCACCCTCCAGATCGCTTCCACTGTAGCCATCGCCACGACGAAAGGACTCTTCTTGTTCCCGAAGAAAATCATCAATGTTCTCGTTTTTAATCTCCGAGCCTCTCCTACTTGCCATATTGCTGCTTGCCTTTCAATCAGAGTTCGCACGTACACATAGAATGTGACCGTAAACAGAGGTGCTTGATGCGGGTGCTTGATGCGGGTGCTTAATGCCGGTGCCGTTTGCCGTTTGCCGATCTCAAATAATTCTTCCAACGTTCAATACCGATGGACTTCAAAATATTTGAGATGATGGTACTTTGCAAGGACAATTGCACGCAACAAATGATCTTGCTACGATCTCAGATACTTCGAGTAATAATCTAAAACCGTACGGTATTATTTTGTTTGTGATCTTTACGTTGAGAAATCGAACGACAGTTTCTAGAGTCACTTCTCAACCAAAAATTACCAGGTTCCGTAAGATCTGCTCTTGCGAGACTCCTCACCAGTCTCCACAAGTCACACGGGTAATATTCCGTCCACATCATAAAGTACGGTACGGTATGTGTGATGACTTGCCTTCAAGCATCATTCACTCCGCTAGGGTGCACGTATGAACTCTTCAGTAGGACCTCAGATTAGGCTTTATGGATGGACGTGCCAAAAAATAAAGGTGCGTTCCAACTCTCCAAAGTGTCCGATTCAGTACGGAAGCAATTTAAGCCGCCCAAAAAGAGCAAGTTCGCGTTTTTGATCAAAGCATGGTCGTTGTAGTCTCAAGTCTGGAACCTGTAACGTACGTACCATATGTATTATTATGTACTACAAAATTCTTATCAGCTGTCCCCCGGTTCTACGTCCCCGACTACTAATTTCTACTGAAACCCGGGGACAGCTGATAAGAATTCTGTAGTACGAGTAAGGACTACGAAATAATAGTACCGGTACCTACATTGTTTTGTTGAGAGATGATTGTTCTAAAAGCATAAGTACCGTTACGAGGTAAGGTTTGGCCTTACCATACTCAATACGTATCGGTAAGATTTCGGGTAACTACTTCACCAGGTTGAATGTACGAGTAGCGATACCGGTATTGAATACTCGTACAAGTAAGGTTACTCGCAATTGGTGCGACTTTTTTTCTTCGTAGAAGATGTAAGGTTAACCTTACCTGTAATCTTACCGTAGCACCGTAATTCGTATTTCGTTGATACAGCACAAAAGAACAGGGAGGCCCCGAAGGAAGAAAGGTACCACGTAAGTTACCCGTAAGATCTTACTGCTGCAATTTGATTATTACTTCCTCCGTTCCGAAATAACTGTTCGATGACCGAAACGTGTGCGTTCCGTTTTAACTGTTCGTTTGTGTAGAAAATATGTAAAAGTTGTACTACAGAATTAAAATAGTTAAAATAGGTGCGCATCGTTCAAAAAACTCACTTAAAACAAACAAACAAACAAAAATAACTAGTGTTATCACGCAAAATACGACAATTAATTAATTTTAATTAATTAATCGATAGGCTATCTTTGGACGATAAAACGGAAGACGAGAACTCTCTTCCTGTTTCTATCACCTATACCTGGACAAAAATTCAGTGTCTTAGCTTTCAAAAGAACCTTCCCCGAGGTTCAAATGCCAGGTGGAACCCTTTCAACCGGTAAAATAACATTTATAGGGCAAAACGGGCCCTTTTCAAGTCCTAATGAAAAATAGACCAATAGCGCGAGCCTATCAGTGTCTAACCAGGCATAAGGACTTAGTTGAGGAGAGTTTAACCCAAAAAGAACGATTTGAATTGGTTGAAAATTGATCGATACACAAGCTTGTATGTGCCAAACGAACAGTTATTTGAAGACCCAGGGCCCAGGATAAAGCAATTTTTTCACTGAACAACTACGTAATAATACAATAACGATTCATTTAGTGCGTCTTCTATTGCAACTCCTTGTGTCTGATGAACACCCTAGAAGTTCTTTGCACTGTACTAGCAGCTGGTGACCCATGTCAGTACTACTGCTGCTTCCTCATGCCAACCATGAATGATTACTAGTAGTTCCACAAGGATTCATTCTCACAAGCACGTATCTGAAAAGGATTGTGAAATTACTTTGGCGCAACATCAGCAATGCATGATTGCCATATAACAGTGAAAGAACAGTATTGACTGATAGCCTTGAACGTAGTTCTTTATGAGGAGTTAAGTATTACTTGATATGTCTATTTCTATTCGTCTATGCTTTTTGTTTTGTCTCGAGTGCGTCGCAAAGGCATCGATGAGAATCATCGATGGTGATCAACCGAATTTACTAGATACATTCACTTCGTCTGAAATCCCGACGAATCGAGCCGTCTTTATGGACTTCTTTGAGTATTTTCTGCTAGCTCTTCTTAATGCTTCGGGATCGACAATGCCTTCTTCTCTAAGTTCTTCCTGCACTCTGAAAACAGCCTTGTAAAGTTTGCGTTGCACTCGTTCAAGCTCACGGGTACATTGCGTTGTCTTTTCCCCCAAACCTCTCACGCATACAAGATGCTTGTTTACAATCATATAATCTGCGGAGATGGGGTACTTTTTCTCGTCTTCCATCATTTCGATGAGTGTTAAGGATCTCGATCTGATGGAACGGTAATCTTCTTCGTCCATCCAGCACTGTTGAATTTCTTCCGGAGTGAAATCAAGAATATGCGGAACAAAAACTGTGTGATCATGTTTGGAGAATCTGACTGACTTTACGGGTTCTTCCGGTGTTTCTGGTAAGTCTTCGAGTCGTTTTGGTGAATTACGTCGAGTTCTTACTTTGCTTCGGCTCCTCCTCTTTGCTTTTTCACCGACTTCCCTGTT
Organism: Pseudo-nitzschia pungens; assembly: GCA_037355855.1. Lineage (NCBI taxonomy): Eukaryota > Bacillariophyta > Bacillariophyceae > Bacillariales > Bacillariaceae > Pseudo-nitzschia > Pseudo-nitzschia pungens. The sequence continues at coordinate 3,541,996 of CM074762.1, read as the reverse complement.
ATCATCCGTGCTGGCAGAACTCGATGACATAGAGCTGCTGCTGTACGAAGAAGAGGAAACCGAAGCGTCCTCGGTAAATTTTGGATTTTGTAAGTGTTGAAGGATTGACTTGTTACGTGCATTCTTCTCGTTATTAGGGTTTCTTTTCTTCAAAGTTCGCACCCGCGATGGTGACTTAGATCGTGATCGCTGTTTCTCTTTTTTTTGCATTTGTATCCCCTCTTCGATGACGAAAGAATCTAAGTCGTAACCAAGTTCACTGGTATCTAGATGGACACCTTCCTGCTCCAGAATAGCTAGTGCCTGCCTTATCGCCGATCTGTCGTCGCTAATGCTGCTTGGTGGAACCATCATGTTCTTATTCCTTGTGCTTGTTAGACAGTGTTCCTGATGCACTGTAGGGGGTGCCTCAAGGTTGAAATTATCGATTGATTGGTCTCGCCGTTTCGGACTTGAAAAAATTATGGAGCACAACGGTGCCGCAAATTGACCTTGATACGAGACACTTCGAACCTGAATCATGGGTCACATTTGAAAAACGTTTTACTTAACGTTATTCAAGTATTTTCAAAGAAGAACTTCGGTTGAGGTGCTAGCGTGTTGCATGAAAATATCAAAGAGGCCGGTACAAGCAACGAAGCAATACTCATGGATAATCCATATTATTATTGCCTTGACAGGAATCGACTCTTTTTCCAAAATTTTCCGTCACAATTTCACTTACTTAACGTTATTCACGTTTTTCAATTTTTTAGGAATGCGATAGTTCAATTCGTCTCGCCAACAACAATTAAGAGCGATAGGTTCGGAACATTACCAACTTTGAAATTCGAAGAGTTGTGTCAGCAACGAAGAACCGTCTTCTGAGATAGGCTTTATTGTTTTGTATACTGCTGGCTTAAAATTTATGATGTCGAAGATGTAGTCTTATTTCTTCCCACTTTCCCAGCCCCTCTGGAGAACAAATTTGACCATTTTTTTGCTTTATCATCGTGTAAGGTTACGACTTACGACATCATCTGACAGGAAGTTCATAATTACTAAAAATATGAATGAAAAGCTAACAAGTTTACGACGACATGCTAGAGGTCTACGAGATGGAAAGCAAGTCTCACAGTTTCAAAAAATATGTCATCTGACAGGAAGTTCATAATTACTAAAAATATGAATGAAAAGCTAACAAGTTTCCGACGACATGCTAGAGGTCTCCGAGATGGAAAGCAAGTCTCACAGTTTCAAAAAATATTAGTACTATTATTAAAATAATATTACCACCACCACATTATCAACACCAAAAGCACATCCTCTAATAACAATATTCTGATTGTTGATGGCAACTCACCGAAAGCAGACATGGTTGGAAAAAGACAAAATGCAAGAAGTTTGGGTGCAAAGAGTCGATAAAACCCCTGTCTGTTGGAAGCCTTGAAAAGTGAAGGAAGCAAATGACGGTCTGAAATTCGTCTTTACGTCCTACTATTCATGGTAATTCTTCTTGGTGCCGTCTTCAGCATTGGTATTACTAGTACTATTAACTAGTAGTACCTACCAGTACTACTAGTAGTACTACTACTAGTTGTAGGCTTGTAAGGCTGTCACTATTAGATAAGAAATTGACTTGCGAAAAAGTTGGTGGGAAACTTTCATGTTCGACTCCTGTAAAGAAAAATGTTTCATCAATCGCTGTTTTTGGACTGGTGGCTATTATCTGGCCCAATGATGATCTCCGCCACAAAATGATGCAATGACCCCACTACTAATTTTGACAAAATAGTGCAATAGTCCCTAACTACCGGTACTTTTGGATTTGATTGAATTAAGAATCAGACGAGTCTGTAATATACAATTCGATTTTTAGTGGATCTATTGGTCTAGTTTACTACTATATGCAGTACTTTTTAGTTCCTATGCAAGTTTATCGGAAAACAAATTCCCTCCTCCCCCGACTTCAAACTAGGAAAAGGCACAAAAAATCATTGATTTGGAAATTCGATATTTTTGTACAATTGTACTGGGAATCATCAGGTAGAAAAAAATTGTCGCAATGGCATTGCATTACATACCACAATACAGCGTATTGCAGCGATACGCCGTAAAATTATTGCGATACAGCAAATGGCGAATTGTATTGCGATTGGGTATTGGAATTGGTAATGGTAAGCGGCAATTTGTGACAGGTGTGTGGTGGTTGAAATTATGAGTACTGGTGGAATCGAGTTTTGCTCTAAACAAACAAGTTACATTTTTGATATGATTTCTAGATCTGTGCCGTGCACCAAAAATACAGTCACGAGTACACACGGGACTGGATTAAGGATAAGGATAAATACAATCAGCGAGTCGACAGAATCGCTGATTCGGAGGGCTCTTAGAACTGTAGCAAATAGACTAACCAATAGGGCTCACAATTTGCATATCACTACTATTCTAATCACTAGTATACCCGGGGTATGGCATGATTTTAAAATCAAGCTGAGTGCTGATGACCATGAGCAGAAAGAGACCGATCGACCAAGGCGCCGACGAGATCAAAAGACTGCCAGAAAATGGAGGCACAAAGACGCAAAACAGGGAGAAGGATATCCAGTGTCTGCAGCACAAGGAAAACCGACCCCAGCAACTGTCGACTCCAGTGTAAGGGAGCAACAGTAGCAACAGAGACACCTAAGTACCTAAACAGGACCATGGTCGACAACAGGAAAGAATCGAAAAATTCGAAAATACACACTGAAAAAGTGACACATAAACCAGTGAGTGGACTAATTGGACCAACACTGAGTGGATGGACAGACCGAAAGAGTACGCCAACCAGAAACGAAATATATAAAATATCCGGAAAGGTATACACCAAATACCCAAACACCACTAATCCCACGGGATAACGAGAAGTGGGACCGGCCCGGTGACAGCTTAAGAAAGAAGCAACGCCGGAGAACCACGGGAAACAACTCCCACGAAATAAAAACAGAAACAACTCCGGGGAACCACAGGATTCCCGGGAGCTAAAGAGAGAAACAACTCCCACCAATGGACAAACCAGGGGGAAAAAGCAGTTATAACACGAGTTATCACGAGAACAGTGCCAAAATCCAGCAATAGGAACTGGAGGAACTGAGCAATCATTCTTGCTCAATTTCGACACAAGCAACAAAGATAACAGAAATAGTGTAACTAAATTAAATAAAATAACTGATTAACCCACCATGGCGTCTAAAGGAACCAAACAGAAACCCTTTACCTTTGCTCGCGAGGACTGGCCGGAAGATGCCAGTGCTGTGAAGATGAGCATAGACTCCGAGAAGGGAGGAGTGGCCTTCAGTGACTACCTGAGAGAGAAACAACTCCCACCACTGAACAGACCAGGGGAAAAATCAGTTATAACACGAGTTATCGCGAGAGCAACTTAATCTAGAACTGAAAACTGGAAAAGCTGGAGCAATCATTCTTGCCCAGTTCAGCTCAAAGCAACAAGATAACAGAAATAGTGTAACTAAAATAACTTATTAGACAACTGATTAACCCACCATGGCGACCAAAGGAACCAAACTGAAACCTTTCAACATCACACGGGAGGACTGGCCGGAAGACGCCACCACCGTAAAGATGAACGTAGACAGCGAACAAGGCGGAATCGCATTCAGCGACTACCTGAAAGTTCTCAATGGTACTGAGCGACCAGAACTCTTCATCATCTGGAAGAGAGACTTTGACCAGAAAATTGTTGGCAATGAGAAACTCCAAGGAGATCAGAAACTGGACGTTCTCCAGAGAATCCTCTCCAACGAGGCACTCTCCATCGTCCAAATGGTCCTCGGTCGGACATATTATGCCGAACCAGGACACAAGGTACACAACAACCAACTGATCCAACAAAAACTCGAGATGATTGCCATGAGGGAACCTAAGGAACCCCCCGCTGACAAATCCAAAGAGGCGGTGGAGGGCGCCAGCGCCCCAGCCGCCGCCGACGCGACTGCTACGGCGGCGTCCGAGACAGAACCGGAGTCCGTCACACTCGACGACCCGGTCCCCAAGAAAAGGGTCTCATCTGTCCTCACCCAGTACTACCAAACCCAGGAGTACAGAAAGGATGTCATTGAGGAATGCATGCATGCCCTCAAGCTCAAAATCTTTGGCAATGACATGAATGGCAAACGATCCTACATCCTGCTCCGAAGATTCATTCGAAACACGAAAATCGACATGAAACACGGTATTCGCTCATGGGCAAACCGTATGGCCGAACTACAGAGCTATCTACCCGATTGCCTCTGGGAGAGTGGCGCTGCAAAAGGCACTGCCCCATCCAGTTACTCAGAGGAGGACATGAAGGAAATCCTAGATGCCAACATGACCCACTCACAACGCGAGAAACTCGACCATATTGGTTGGGACGTCTACACCCAATCCTTTAACACCACCATCGACAAGCTCGAAAATCTGGAAATCACCATCCGGAACGAGGATGAACTCCGCAAACGCATAGTGGACCTCGAGAAACAAACCGGTGGTACCAAGAAGAATCCCAAGACCGCTTCTGGGGGAGGAACCCACCACGGGAAATCCCCTGGCAAAAAGAAGCGCCCTGTGGATAACGGCAACAAACAGCTATGCAAGACCTGTGGCAAGGTCCATGCCGGCAAGTGCTGGAAGCTAACCGGCGGACCTCCCAAGAAGGGAAAGTTCGACCGGGAAACCATCAACCTGCTCAAGGAGCATTTTGTGGCAAAAGAACAAGACTCAGACGCTGAGCAACACTCCAAACCCCACTGGGGAAGGAACCTCTCGAACCACGAGTACTCCTATGTACTGGCCACGGCCCAAGCTGACCATGACGTTTCTGATGACGAGATCGACATCTCCGAACGAGACCTCAAAGAGTACAGAAGAAAGTACAGAAAGACCTTTAAAAAGAAAGGATCCCACAACTGAATGGTTGATACCATCCACACCGGACCCCGGATCATCAACAGATTCGCAGACATCTGTGTTGAGGTATTGGACCACAAGGGAAGGGGGAAGATGCTTCGGGGTCTACTAGACTCTGGGTGCTCCAAATCCATCATACTAAGGCAATTTGTCGACCGAAGTCAACTAACGAACCGAGACCAAAGATCTGTCACCTACAATACCTATGGGGGCAAGTTTAAAACCAGGTCTGCGGCTTCAGTGGGACTGAGGCTGATAGAATTCTCAAACTCCAAGACCATCAAATGGACCTTCCAAGTGGATGAATATCACCACCATGAGGAAGTACCCTATGACATGATCATAGGATCCGACCTGATGGCACAACTGGGACTGGATATAAAATACAGCTCCCGAACAATCGAATGGCAGGGTGACTCCATTCCCATGAAGGGAATGGGGGAGCTTACTGACCCGGACAAATGTGAGGCAGTATTCTTTGCCAACACCCAAAGTCCAATCCTCCAACAGGAGGAAGAGAGGCAATCCAAAATTCTGGATGCAGATTACTCCAAAGTCGATATAGACGCTATGGTCAATGACCTGGAGATCACAGACGCGTCCAAGGAAGCCTTAAAGAAAACACTGAAGAAGTTCCCCACTCTCTTTGGAGGAGGGCTGGGACTACTCAGAAATATAGAACCGGTGTCCATTGAGCTCCAACCAGGGGTCAAACCGGTCCAGCAGCGGTACTATTCGGTACCACACGCCTTTGAACAAGCACTTCGAAAGGAGATCACTAGGCTTTGTGACATTGGAGTCCTGGAAAAGCTCCCCCATGATGATGACTCACCATGGGCATCGCCCACCTTCTGTCAACCCAAGAAGACAGGGGACATTCGGGTCCTTACGGACTTCCAAAAGATGAACGCAGCCATCCAAAGGAAACCATTCCCACTACCACGGATAGGGGAAACAATCCAAAGGCTCCAGAAGTTCAAATCAGCCACGGCGCTGGATTTGTCCCAAGGATATTATACCATTCCCATTTGCAAGGAGAGCCAAAAGATCTGCTCCACCATTTTACCATGGGGAAAATATGCCTACAAGAGATTGGCAATTGCGTTGATATCCGCTCGTCAGCGGTCTTCGGGGAACTTAATCGACTCGTAGATAACTGTCTCATACTGGCCTGTAAAATAGGGGAAAGCCTTAACAATAATAACACGTATATCCCTGGCAAAGGGTGAGTCTACAGTGGACCATTCAAGGTCTATTGCATACACTTAGGCAATACAAGGCACTTCCCTAGAGGTACATCAGAATCAGTCGTAAGGGAGGGCATGATAGGTGTGTTTATTTTAGAGCATAAAGAAAAGAGTGAATACAGGGAGCTGAGCGCAGCTCAGCTCTGTATCGTGTATTGTGTATCGTGACATCGATTCGCTAACTCGCTAACTCGTATAATAACAGAACTCCTGTAGCTCTGGTACTGTATCCTACGAGTAGCGAACCGTATCGGAGTATCGTAGGTATCTCCGATTAATTAGACCGAATCGTGTGCTAGCGCGTTGGGTAACTGTTTGGGCCGGGCATCCAGTCATGGTACATATTATACACCAATGACCTGGCCCCGGCGGTAGCATGGTATCTTAGCATGGTACCATGGTAGGCTAGCATCTTTCAGTATCTTGTAGCCTTAGCAACCCTAACCCTGTAGCATTTAGCTACACCATAAAAGGTGCTTTACTCGGGGTACGTACGATTGGTACAAATCGTACGCGTCGACCCTAGTAAACTCTGCTAGCATCCATACTAAACAGGATAGTAGGATATAGACCTGCTGCTAAGCCTGTTGCTAAGCCTGTATGCTACCAATTAGCACATATCTCAGCACTCAGCTCAGCACCTGTTAGTCAGCTACTGGGTGTTGCTGACTGTAGCCCCAGTAGCCCTTCTACACAGGAGCCTTAGCACAGATCATAGCACACTGGATATCTTCATACAATGGGAATTGCTTGTGCTCCGGATATCTTCCAATCAGTCATGATGAACCTACTAGGGGACCTGGACTACGTCCTTGTCTATATTGATGATATCCTGATCATTCAACGAGAGGGAGAATCCGAACAGGATCATCTCGACAAAATCGATACAGTCCTCCAAAGACTGGATGACGCCGGCTTCCGAGCCAACCTCAGAAAATCCTTTTTCATGCAAAAAGAGGTGGAATATCTGGGATTTCTATTAACAACAGAGGGCATTCAGCCCCAGCCAAAGAAGCTGGAGGCGATGAAGCGCCTGGAAGCCCCCAAGAACACCAAGCAACTCAAGATGTTCCTTGGCATGGTCAATTTCTACAGGGACATGTGGAAGCGACGCTCCCACATCCTGGCCCCCCTCAATAAACTTGCAGGGAAAAAGGGCAAAATGAATTGGTACTGGGGACCAGCAGAGCAGAAAGCTTTCATGGAGGCGAAGAGAATGCTCGCAGATGAAGCAAAGCTTGCATTCCCGGACTTTACGAAACCATTTCACCTCTACTCAGATGCCAGTGATAGGCAACTGGGAGCAACTGTATGCCAAGATGGCAAACCCCTTGGATTCTACACAAGGAAATTGAATTCAGCGCAACTCAATTACACTGTAGGAGAAAAAGAACTCCTTGGAATAGTGGAAGGACTCAAAGCGTTTGAAGGAATCCTACGAGGCCAAGATGTGATTATTCACACAGACCACCTCAATCTACTGTATCAGCAGATGCCCACCCAAAGGATGGTCCGGTGGCGCCTTCTCATGGAGGAGTTCCACCCGGTAGTCAAGCATGTTGCTGGCAAAGACAATGACGCAGCAGACGCGCTGTCCCGACTGGATATTACGGATGATCCAGCAGACACAGTGGAATGGCTACCACCAAATAAGCCCCTCACCTACGCGGATGAGGAAGAGCACCTCCGGCAACTTCTATTCCCACTTGGAGAAGAAGTGCCGGAAGAATTCCAGGGCAATAGTGCATTCCCACTTGCCCCGGACATGATTCAGTTCTACCAACAAAAGGACACAGGAATCATGAGCGCTTTGGAAAAAGACAAACGGCTGACCACCAAAATGGTGGAAGGTTATAGTCTAATCCACAAGGAAGGGAAAATTCTAATCCCGGACAAACTCAAAGACAGAGTTATGGAATGGTACCACAGCATGCTGGTCCATCCCGGAGAAAAGAGAATGGAACAGAGCATACGCTCAGTGTTCACCTGGAGAGGTCTGAGGAAGGACGTCCAGGACCTCTGTAAACACTGCCACACGTGCCAGATGTTCAAAAAGAGTGGCCGGAAGAAGTATGGACTACTACCGGAGAAAGCTGCTGAGGTCACCAAATGGCAGAGGGTCAATGTGGACCTCTGGGGACCTGCAACCGTCCACAACAAAGATGGTAAAGACTACCATATCCATGTTCTCATAATGGTGGACCCAGTGACCGGATGGTTCGAATTGGCCCATCTGAAGGACTCCCCAAATGCAGCAGAAACTCAACGTTTGCTAGACAGTACCTGGCTAGCAAGGTATCCGCGCCCAAAGGAAATTGGCTTTGATGGCGGGAGCGAGTTCAAAGCAGAGTTCCAAGAGCTCTGTGACAACATGGGGATGAAAAGAAAACCCAGTGGCGCTTGGAACCCACAATCCAACTCAGTACTGGAAAGGATCCATCAGGTCCTGAAGGACTGTCTATTGTCCTTCAACTTGGAACAAAGGGACCTCCACGAGAAGGATCCTTTTGAGGAATTCACCACCAAGGCAGCTTATGCGATTCGCAGCGCCATCCACACCACACTGGGATATTCCCCAGCGCAACTGGTGTTTGGAAGAGACATGTTCATGCCTGTAAATTTCCCAGCGGATTGGGAAGCAATCCAGGCAAGGAAACAGAAGAGTATCCACAAGAGCAACATCAGGGAGAACCGGAAGAGGATCCCCCATGTCTATAAGGAAGGAGACTATGTCACCCTGGAAAGGAAGGGCATTATTCCAAAGCTATCCTTCCCCCGGCAGGGACCTTACAAGGTACTCAAGGCCCATGACAATGGAACTGTAACTATTGAAACTGCTCCCTTTGTAACCGACCGGGTTAACATTAGGAGAGTCCATCCCTATTATTGCAGGGATCCTAGTAAACCGTAACAGTCCCATGGAGGAGTATGCCGTGCACCAAAAATACAGTCACGAGTACACACGGGACTGGATTAAGGATAAGGATAAATACAATCAGCGAGTCGACAAAATCGCTGATTCGGAGGGCTCTTAGAACTGTAGCAAATAGACTAACCAATAGGGCTCACAATTTGCATATCACTACTATTCTAATCACTAGTAGACCCGGGGTATGGCAATCTGTAGATAAAAAATGAGTTGATATATAATATTAGTATCACCATCATTTGAGATCTATAAGAAACATATGCACATGATCTAATTTTCAATTAAAAATTACGTGTAAAGATCTATTGAGCGTTCGTTTACTTTTATAATTGATGATTGTTGGATGATATGATGATAGTAGTAGTATTCAATCGTGTCTCAGTATGCGACACCTCAGGCCTACAAACTTCCAATGGCCATCTTGGTACCTAGAGCACCCATGATGATTCCCAAAACTGCTGTTCCCAAAGCGAACTTCACCTCTCGCTTTTGTCCCTTTGTTGCATCAGCTTTTTTCTTGATAGCTCCTCGGTACATCAAAGCTGGGAAGATGTAAATCAATCCATTACCCAAAGTTGCTCCAGCAAGAGCCATGACGAAGCTAACGTCAGGAAGGACCAAGGCAACACCTGTAATCGCAGCCAAGAGTGCCACGGTCAAAATGTTTTGTGCCTTGTTGGTGCTCTTTGTCTTGAGCAAGTCCGACACACCATCGCGTGCGCCAACGAAAGCTAGCGGGTAACTGAAGACAAGAGATACAGCGACCGCGATTCTTGAGAGATTCATCAAAGTATCGCGGGTCGAATAATTGTTGAGAATCAATCCATTGGAATTTGCCCCGAAGGTAAGGAATCCAACCGAAGCAACCAAGGCAAACAGTGTAATACTGATGGCAAACGACGTCGAAACAACTTTGTAGTATTTTGGGAGAGTCTTGTCCTTCAATTCGTTGTAGAACTATTGATCAATTTGTTTTTTCCCGGAACAAGAGCAAGGCAAAAATACACGACCGCGAGCCACATCATTGTCAATAAATGAACATGTTTGTGAGTTATTTGATACAAAAAATGATGACGACAATAATGTGTCTCATCAACGCCTGTCAATGAATCCAAACCGATTCGCCAGTACTCTCGGTCGGGATGGCGTGCACTGATTCACACATCTCGAGTGTGTCGCAACAAAAAGTCGATAGATACCTACCTTGGGTGCGTTGAAATGCGCCATGAATGCGGTGCTCAGCATGCTAATGAAAATGGCTGCCGATGGGGTGAAGGCACCCTCAGCTCCGACGGTTCCAAACTTGGGTCGAAGGGCGACGGCGTTGTCAGCTCCAAATGTACCGGTTGCGGTATATGCCTTGCCAAAGTAACGAGCGACCATGGCGAGGGCGGTGTACACCATTCCCAAGCTTCCGACCAAGGAAAATGGTGCCAATGACGACAGGTTTTTCATCAAACATAATGGCAGCAGAATGGCACTAGTCAAACCGAGCGTGACGGGAACCTTGGTGGCTGTGAAGCCAAGAGTCGACAACAAACTCACAAAGGTGTCTCCGAGAATCATCGAATACGACAAGCAGGCAGCAACCGTCTTGAAAGTCACGGCAGTGGCTGGCAACCAACTGCTCGACTCGGAAACGGTTGCGCTCCATGCGTCCCGATAGGATTTTGTGTTTGTGTAAGCGCAGCATCGTCCAATCAATGCAAATCCATAGGCCGACAAGGAACCAATGATGGTGATGAGAGAGATTGCAGGAACGACTCCGCCTGGTGCGTTGGCAAATGCGGCAATTCCTGCCGGGAGACTGAGCACACCAGCACCAACAATGCCCTTGACCAAGTTGAAAATAAGCTGCGTTACCGATGCCCCGCTGCTATCGTCGGCTTCGGTGCTGACAGCTGCAACATCCGCAGCCATGTACAAAGCATGCTGCTGTTGATGGCTGTTCTTGACGGTACTGCGAACAGGAGACAACTTGGGAGCGATGGTCGAAACTGCTCCCGGTGGCGTGAATGGGTTTGTGTTGCTTCGAAGTAAATTCGTTTTCTGCACAGCCGACGACGTCGAAAAGGGCGAAGCCAGAGGCAGGCTCAGGACGAGCAAGGATGTTGCGGTTTTCATGTTCATTGTGTTTTTCCAATCAAAAATTAGGAAGGCAGTCGTTTGTTGCGTTCCTTTATTATTATTTCTTCCCTTGGTGTCAATTTTCAGAGTGGATCGGTTAATGAAGAGTGATCGAGATAGCTTAGTTCAAGCTTCGATACCGCATATGAACTACTGAAAACATGGAGAACATACCGTACTTGTAGCACGTTTCCATGAGGTCGGTGTCAACGAGAAGAGAAAGATTTGAACGCCTCAAGTTCCGTGTGCCGATCATCGATTCAACGTTCGACTGCAATAAATCTAGAGCCACTCATTTTTTGGCGTCATTTTCGCGCAAATAATTTGTATCCATCGCATCGGGGCGATGCAATCGTCAGCTTTTAAATGGGAGAAATCTCTTTGATTGGGTTACCTGCCTGTTCCTTCCTCCCGACCTGAATCTTCGTCGGCATCGGATTTCGGACAGAACTTCTGGAAAATGTACGGTGTCTGCAGTTGACACTCACCTCTGTTCGAACCAGTAGGAAACTGCCGATTTGATGATGTCTCAATAAAAATTACGAACAAAAAATTAGCACGAAGTAATTTACATCGTACGAACGTGAATTATTAATAATATATATTGCATATTTTGCAACAAACAACTGAACAGGTAGAAAGGAGGAGAACGAAAGCCCCCTACATTTGCGCATAAACTATCTGCACCATGAGATTTTATACGTCCACAGTCGCCCTGTTTCTGGTGTTGGCCGCATCCCCTACCGATGCGTTGTTGACACCAACTCGTCAATCCATCCCGTCGGCGTCGTCGACTCTGATTGCCAAAACACCAGCATCGACCACCCGTCTCGGAAACGATGCTGCCAGTGCTGCAGCCGATATCCCCAGAGGCGGTGGTTCTGGAATGGCTCAAGGAGGTGGAACGGCCACCATTCCCACCGAGGTTTTCAATCTCATCAAGAGCATCGTCGGAGCAGGAGTTTTGAGTCTTCCAGCAGGCAAGTACATCCAACGAAAAAGAATGTGCGCTCGCATCCGACACACGCGTCCACTCCAATATCTTCCGTAGACTGCAATTGGGCATGGACGGAAACGGCAAGGCGGAACGCAGAGCTGCTGGGCGGACACAATTTTCCTCACTAAGATTTTGTTGGGGTTTCAATTTCCGTGTCGATTCTTCAAGCTCCGTGAACTGGTTTCTAATGTTATTTCTTTCTTATTCCATTGCGCATTTCAAAACAGGTGTTGTTGCCTTTGGAAATGCTCCATCAGCAATGATCCCCGCGGTCGGCCTCATTACGGTCATGGGTATTATTTCCGCCTATACCTTTGCGTTGATCGGAAGAGTCTGTCAAAAAACCAACACGATGTCGTATGCCGATGCTTGGGACGCCACGGTAGGAAAGTCTACCTCCTGGATTATTGCCATGTCGTGCTTTGTCGATTGCTGGTTCGGAAATTTGTCCTTCAGCATGATTCTTGCGGACACCATTAGCAACCTTTTGGCCAGTGTTGGAATTGCTGCTACTCGAACTCAATCTCTCCTAGGAGTGACCGGGCTCGTGCTTTTGCCTCTGTGTTTGATGAAGAATCTTGCCTCGTTGGCTCCCTTTTCGCTGATTGGAATTGTCGGTATGCTCTACACCACCATTGCCATGGCTATTCGATATTTCGGTGGGGCCTACGCTCCCGGCGGACAATTCCTTGCCACGGCGTTGACAGCGCCTGTATTTGGAAATGCCGGGGCTGCAGCAGCCATGAGTGCAAAGACATTGATCCTGGCGTCGATGCTTTCCAATGCCTACATTGCTCACTTCAGCGCACCAAAATACTTCGCGGAATTGAAAAACAACACAATTGGACGCTTCACACAGGTCATTGCGTGGAGTTTCGGCACATCGGTCGCACTCTACTGCATTATTACCGCCCTGGGATTTCTGACGTTTGGAGCCTCCTCGAATGGACTGATTTTGAACAACTATTCGACACAAGATATTCTCATGAGCTTGTCCCGCGTTGCTGTCGGTTTGAGCGTCACCGGATCCTACCCGCTCCTATTTGATGGAACTCGAGAAGGGCTCATGGATCTTTTGAAGATCCCGAGGGAAAAGCGATCCAACTCGCTCATCAACAAGCTCACGCTAGGAGTTTTGGCAGGAACTACATTGGTGGCAGCCAAGCTCACCGACCTGGGGTTGGTAGCAAGCGTTGGTGGAGCTACGTTTGGTACGGCCTTGGTGTTCATTTACCCAACGATTATGTTCCTCAAGAGCCAGAATGGAAAGACTACCAAGGAAACCAATTTGGCCAAGGCCATTGCAGTTCTTGGGGTTATCATGGGAGCCTTAGGAACCAAGCTTGCTTTGAATTAAAAGAACCTAGGATAGAACAATTATGGGTATGAAGCACTTTGACATACAATACTGTAGGACTGCGATGTTTTGAATAAAAGCAATTAAGCAGTCCCTCATTAAAGTTGACGTTCTTTGCTAAAATTCGTGTTAGTTATTGGGGATGGCATCTAGTTTTTACAGAGAAGATCCACACTCTCAAATATATTTTATTCTCATCTCTGAATTTCAATTTTTAATGATCGTTGAGGTCATCGCAATTGACGTCGGAAGCATTCTAGTTTTTCCTTTTTTTCTACTCCACTTTGTTTCCGTTATCTACTCCACTTCGTTTTCGTTTTCATTACGGGGAACAGACGGTGGGTTACCAGTGCGTACTGGTACCACGAACAAGTATCTTTGACAAAGAAGGTCTGGAGTCTACAGTACAAGTGAAAGTAACCTTACCATAACCTTACATCTACTAGGTGGTGTTGTATTTTCACGTCGATCTACTTCGTACTCGTACTACCGGTACGTAGTACGGAGGTGGTGATAATAATAATTGATACAACTACTTTCCTTTTTTACGATCACTGCATCGTAAGGTTTAAGGTTACAATGAGGTTTTGAATGAGCCTAAAGTCATCTATTACTGATACAAAGTTGAAGGCCATTTTTTACTTCAGACGTGCTACAAATTGTCAGTCATGCATCCGACTTCTCCAGTCATGCACCCAACTTCGCCAGTCATGCACCGAAATTTGCCAGTCATGCACCCAAAAAGGCCATAAAGTAATCATATGTTTCATACCTAAGACAGGTATCTTCCGCGAAAAAAGCCAAAAAAAGGCCTACAACCTTGTATCAGTAATAGATGACTTTAGACTCATTCAAAACCTCATTATTATTGGATATTCTTGTTTAAAACATTTTAAACTATAATGAAGGTATTTGAAATAGAGATTAGAATTGATTTTTGATTGAGTTGTTACTATCTGAAGTTAAGGTATTTTAACTAGTGTTTGTTAGTTAAAAACAAATTGAAAGAAAAAAATGAGGGGACAGGTTTTGTTAGTTGTGCCACGCATAGGTAATTTTTTTTTCCAGATTCGAACGAAGTTTTTGTACTGGAGCGCGCATCGTGGCATACCCCTTTATATTATGACCCCTGATCACTGCATCGTAAGATTTACTAGGGTTACCTGTATTTTCTTGTCCTTTTGGGGCTCGGGACTAAACCTTTCAGAGTTAACACGACACGTCTGGCATGCAACACGATGAAATCGTGATGGATGACATCTACCGAACGTAGGGACAAGTATCGATTGTACGAGTAATTTACCTGGTCGTATGTCGCACTAATTAGCGATCCGTCCTACCATTCACGAAGCTTCGTACTAAAAAGAATCTTGAAACTCAACAAACACATCGATCGCGATTCATTCCAATGGATCGGGAGGCCTGTCACTCCCCGTAGGATTTTCGTTTGTGCTCTCGTACCGGCACTTGTACCTACCCAGACATCCGAAGCAGTGCGTGTACATCGAAACCGTCGAAGGAAAACTTGACAAAGTACCGAACTTGTACTTCTTTTCTCAACCCAAGCGAAGATCGACAACTTCATAGCACCGCAGCTGCGACACTCCAGAGAAAGAAACGAAATTCGAAAAAAAGCGCTCCACAATGATTCGAGGTCCGAAGCAATCGGCCCTCATCTTGGCAATTGTTTGCCTGTTCTCATCCGCATCAGCGATCCTCCCGAAGAAATCATGGCCTGTGATTGGTTACGAAGCCTTCAATAAGAAACAAGGCCCCGGCGACGCAGTGGTGAAAGGAAAGGGCTCCTCCTCTGCCGTTCGGGAGTCGAAAAAACCCTCGGACAGTCCGGGTGGCCTGGCGAAAGCCGTTGTTGGTGTCGGGGTTGCCGCTGCCTTTGCCGCTATGGGAGGGAAAGCTCTGGCAGGAGAAGAAAGCTTTGAAAGGTCCTTGATAGAAGCTGTTCGCAAGCCGGTTGTTGCGGTGAGACCAGCGGCCGTTGTTGATCCAGATGCTGCCCCGGCAGCAACCACTACCGATGGCGCATCGATCCCCAACGAAGTATTCAACTTGGTCAAGGGTATTGTCGGCGTTGGAGTATTGAGTCTTCCCGCCGGTGTTGCCGCCTTTGGAAGTGCCCCATCGGCGTTCATCCCCGCCGGAATCCTAATCACGGTGATTGGTATCTTGTCCGCGTACGGTTTTGCTTTGATTGGAAAGGTGTGCGCTTACACCGGAGCTCAAAGTTATCGTGAAGCATGGAGCAAAACCGTCGGCGAAAGCACTTCCTGGATTCCAGCTTGGTCGGTAACCTTCAAGACTTTTTTGGCTTGTCTGGCCTTTTCTATGGTTCTCGCCGACACCTTCTCCAGCTTGTTGGAAACCACGCGCAACCCTACTCTCTTGGTCGTCACGGGTATCATTTTGTTGCCACTGTGCTTGTTGAAGAATCTCAAGTCTTTGGCTCCTTTCTCTCTATTGGGTGTTATGGGAATGGCTTACACCGCTGTCGCTATGACCATCCGTTTCTTGGATGGAAGCTATTCCATGGGCGACGAGACTCAGGGTAAATTCATTGAGCAAGTTGCTAGCAGCTTGAGACCCAAATTCGGCAACATGGGAGCGGAAAGCGTCTTTTCTCCCAACGCTTTGATTTTGGTTTGTATGTTGAGCACAGCATACATGGTACGTGGATGGAATAAATCGAAAAGCTGTATGCTTCAGCGGGAATGGTGAAACGCGATCGCGTGTGGCGATTGTACCGAAATCATTGTTTCTGACATGCAATGTCTCTATCCTTTTCTCTCTCTCCAAAAACCCGATAGGCTCATTTTAACGCTCCCAAGTTCTACCTTGAATTGAAGAACAACACTCTTCCACGTTTCAATGCCGTTGTTTCGTTTGGGTTTGGAATTTCCATTCTCCTCATGGGATTCATTACCATGGTTGGATTTTTGACCTTTGGAAAAGCGTGCGACGGACTTGTATTGAATAACTACGCCGGCAGTGACATCTTGATGGGACTGAGCCGTGTTGCCGTTGCCGTTTCGCTCGTTTTCAGTTACCCGCTGGCCTTCACTGGATGTCGCGATGGATTTTTGGATTTGGCAAAGGTTCCTGTCGACAAGCGATCGGCAGGTGTTTTGAACCTTATGACCTTTGGACTTCTCGGGGTGATCACCTACTTTGCGTGTACCTTGACGGACGTCAGCTTTGTCTTGGCATTCGGGGGAGCAACACTCGGAAATGCACTCACCTATGTTTTCCCTGCACTGATGTACAGAGCTGTGGTGAAGCAGCAAGGGCGAAACGAGGCTTTCGGAGTGAATGTATCGTTGGCCTCTGCAGTACTTGGCATTGTAATGGGTACAATTGGTGCACAAATGGCTATTCGAAGCCTCTAGAGGCGGAAGAATTAGACGGAAATTGAAGGGCTTCTAATTTTCCTGCTACGTTATCCACATCAGGTGTCCGCCACGTAAATGGTACTATCATAGTTAAAAAAGATATTATACATTTTGAGACATCTTTCGCAATCCTGAACATCATCAGATCAGTAATAGGTACCGCGATCACTGAAATGTTTTCACTGTTTGAATCTGCACTTTCACTGCGAATGATTGTGAGAAATTTGGTTGCATTTTTAGGCGGGGTTGGTATGGAATGTCATAAATGTTTCCTTCTTCTCATCGTTTCCATGCTGTACTATAAGAAGCCCCTGGCATCAGTTGGGAGTGTCATATTCAACCAGAGCAAGGCAAGATTGTGCTTTCAGTACGCCAGCATATCTGCCCAGCATGTTTGCCAAACATGTTTGCCCAGCATATTTGCATTTGATGCCATATCTCAACCAACAATGTTTGAAGGCCTATTCAAACTAGGAAAAACATTTGCCCTTTTTTTGACTGCTGAAATACCATCCTCCCAGTCTGCAACGCAAACAGCCGAAATGGAAAAAAAAGAAGTATGAAGACTCACTTACTTGCAGATGGCTAGATCAGGATGTGTTTTCTCGTCTTCCTTCTTTCACTGACTCGAGTCAGATCGAGAAGAGAAGAAATTTCGTACCGGAGCGGTGGGTTCCAATCTCAAAGATTTTTGCTTGCTCTGGGCACCCACAAAAAGTGAACGTTGGTGGTGTACCGTAACCTTCCCACTAAGCTTACCGTATCTTGCGTGTCGGAAGCTTTTTCGTCTGTCCATCGACAGCCTGAAGTCCCAAGTTATTTACTGGTAATACGGTAAGGTTTACGGTATTACTAGTAGTACTTCGTACTTCGTATTATTTATGGCGCATTGATTCACGTTTGAGATATATGACCTAAACTCACTCGTACAACGTCGACAGATCGTAGACAGCCGAAAGACGACTCAGAAAACATACGAGAACGGTAACAGTAGTAAAAGAGTAATGAATTCTGAATTCGATACGTAGCAATTGTTCCTCTTCCAGTGTGGAAGATACAACCCCGAGTGATTGGTCGTTGCAGCCAGCCATGTTCTGCTTTCGCTATACATCATTATCACCCGATGCATAAAATGGAGGCATCGATGTCGGAATCGTCGGCTGTACCGGCGTCACCGCCGTTTGAATCCCCCCGGCGAAACCAAAGTGGATTTTCCGCCATTGGGATGTTATACGTGACAGTCATATTGACTTGCTGGTTTCATCACGAGCCAAGGATGCTCTCCGATCTTATCGAATTTTTCAACGACTCGTCGTGCTGGAATCGGAGTATTCTTTGGCACTCTCACGGTTATACAAACGTGACGTCGGCAGTCGCGTCATTGTTCACTCACGCCGACTGGGAGCATGTATTTTCGAACATGTTCGTGCTATGGATGTCGGGCAAACATCTGTTCGCTTCTCGGAACAATTCTTTCATTGAAGAACGGGAAACCCCACATGATCGCTGCTCGTCGTCGTTGTTCTCGTGGACCAGTCCGCTGGCTTTCCCGTGGTTCTTTTTCGGTTCTCAGTTTCTCTCGGTTGTTGGTTGTCGGTTCATTTGCCACTGGCTAGATCGAGAATGGGCTCGGAAGGCTGCACGGGAAAGAAAATCATGGTCGTGGAACTGGGTTCCTGATTCGTGGAGAGATGCCTGGTTCACTCTTTCCCATGCCCAACAAGCAGTCGATCTAAGGGTTTGGAAACTCCGACCGGGCATTGGGTCGAGCGCCGCCGTGTACGGTGTCGTTGGCGCTCACGTGTACGCTTCATTGTGTTGCAGGCATCATCCTGCCGAAATGGACATGAAAACCAAAACGATATGGCTCGCAAAAATCGGAATGGAATTGGCCCAGACGCCTCTCTCGCTGGAGCAAATTTCTTCGCTCGATGCAGCAGATAACATCGACCACGCATCCCATATTTGTGGATTCATTGGCGGATTCTTCCTTGCCTTCCTTTGGGATCGCATCATTCGTATTCGACAAAGTTGTGCCCGACACAGCGACGACATGTATAATTTATGATATAATATAATACAGTGATTCAATGAACAAATAATTCTAAGCAAATTTACTGCGCTTATCATCCTCACTATTTCCTATTTCCATTTCAGCACGAGTTGAGTCATTATTTCCATGTAAGCAAATATATTCGAACTACCGATATCACCGACTCGACAAAGCGAAACCTTGTCACTCTGTCCTACACCATTCAGTGGCAGTGTCTTTTGCATGGATAGTCATCGTCGTCTCTCGTTTCTTTCGCATTGGCATTGAATGGGTCGCCTTTCTCTTCCGGATTCCCTCTTTCGCTGCTACGGTGCTTTCCGATTTCTTTCCGCGGTTCCAATCAGTTGTGCTTCGCCGCCAAAAAAATCTCTCCACAACGCCACGCAGAGACCGTGCGTGAGTGCGGCGGCGTGTGCACTTCCTCCACTCACGACGTAGGAAAGGGTCGCCCCACCCAAGACAATAGTGGCTCCCACCAGGAACCTCCAATCAACGAATACATTTCTACCCCGGGGCCAATAAGTGCAACCAGCCACTGGATGGAACAACACGTGAACCACCAGAACGACCCCGGCGAGCAGACATTTTTGGGAAGAAAATCCGCCGCCTTTGGTCGACGGGCTCCCGATCAAGATCCCCCTCCAAACGACTTCCTCTGCGAACGATGGAAACAAAAATGCGGACAGGGGTTTCACACTCCAGTGGAACTTGTCGCGGCGATGTGCATTGTTCCCGTGGTTGTTGCTATTGTTCCGTTTCCAGGGTGGATGGTAGTCCTCTCGGGGGTTGACAAATCCCGAAACCGTTGCGAAAAGACCAGCGATGCCACTGGTCACGAGAGAAATGGCAACGATGATTGTCCAATCCGAGAGCGTCGTTGGGATTGTAGATGTGCACAACACTGCCCGCTTTCCGATCACAGTGAACAACGATGCCATCGTCGTTGTTTCTTCTCTGGTAGTAGCAGGTGACGATCGATTTCCAATTTCCACACTCGGGGCTTGGCTACACGCAATTCCGTCTTCCTTGCACGAACTGAAGACGGCATCACAATAATATTCAAAAGTACTTGGTAGCTCGCATCTTACCAACGTACTGGTACGACAATTGCAAGTACACTTTCAAAACAATTGTGTATCCACATCCAAAAAATTGCTCCATTCGTGCAGAACCTTGCCTCATCGATGATGAATGATGATGCCTCCTCCCAATTCTCCATCGTTTTTCGCGGACTTCTACAATACCGTACGAACTCGCACCGGTACTGTAATCTTACGGTAAGATTACGATACGAACTCGAAAAACATTGGCACGATTATTATTCTCTCACTATTTTTTCTTGTTTTGACACCACGAGCAACGACTCGGTATTCCAGTCCCAGTTCAAATGAATCCCGATCTCGCTTTTTCTTTTGTCCCTTGGAAGCCTCCCTGCCGCCATCACTCGTACCGGTAAGGTTTACTCGTAAGGTTACAGTAATTAACCTTATTTTTACGAGGCGAATGAATGAATGAATCAACAATCAATCAATCTCAATCATAGATATTCAAAAATTGCTGACATCACCTACGAATTTTTTCACATACTTGTACTCGTAAACCTTACTTTTACGTACGTACACCAGCATTGAAAGCGGTACGGTACGGTGTTGATCGGTACGTCTTTCAATCAAAACTGACAACGTTTTTCATTTTCGCGTCTCCAAACTCAACTGAACGGTCAAAATTTACTTCACCGTCAACGTGCTCGGTAACGATCGTCAAACGCATCGTTCCAACAGTCTTGGAATACCAGCAAACGCCTTGAGAGAGACCCAAGTAGCAAGAAAGAATTGCCCACAGCAGCATATCGCCACACCCAAATTCCAAGAACATCGTACCTGCCTCTTTGATTCATTCAATCGCGCGGATCATCGTTGCATACCGTACGAGTGCCGTAGTATAGTTTTTGGTCCGATCATGAGTCTCGCTTCGAAACTCCTTGCCTTGACACCGGCAACCGGAAATGCTGCCGCTCTCTCGGCCACGAGTGCGATGCAGCCTCATCCTTTGGTTGTTCAAGCACTGAGGCCATTGCGAAGCCACAGCATCCACAGCAAATGGTCCTTTCTGACGCCGAAAAACTCGAGCTATCGAACTGCAGCGACGACAGAATACTTACAACGGTTGATGGCACGGTGGAAAAAGAATTTTTCTCGGCTGTACGCCCGGCGGATGCTGGAACTTGCTGCTGCGGCAGCATCCGTACAGGTACTGAAATGCCAGACCGAGGCTGCTGCGATCGCAAAACCAATGCAATGGCAAAACTGGGAACAAAGAGACTGGGAAGAGACGGCGCTTGCTTCGGTTGGAAACACAAAATTGGCACGTTTCTGGATGGCCACGAAACGAGTGATCGATTTAGCATTGTTGGCGAGCCCTTTCATAGCACTGGCTCCGCTTTCCCTGGTATCGGATAGAGCGTACAAGGCATCCTGGGACTATGCCTTGTGGGGGATCGAAAGGGCCGGCCCCACGTGGATCAAATTGACCCAGTGGGCGTCGACTCGACAGGATTTGTTCAGTCCAGAATTTTGCCAGCACTTTAGCAAATTGCAAGACAACACCGAGGGGCACAAATGGGAAGAAACAAAGAAAATCTTGAAGGATCAATTCGGAGAAAAGGGCATGGACGCGCTAGAAATCAAGCCGACGCCGATAGGATCGGGTTGCATCGCTCAGGTCTACCAGGGGCGACTCAAGGAAGCATCGATACGCTACCCCAAGGACACTAAGGTTGCCATCAAAGTCCAGCACCCGAACATTTGGAACAAGGTTTGTGTGGATTTTTACATATTCAACAAGATTGCCAAATTTCTAGAGGGTCTTCCACACCTCAATCTGAAATTTCTTAGTTTGGTCGATACGGTCCACCAATTTCGGGATGTCATGATCCCGCAACTCGATTTGAGCATCGAGGCTGCCCATCTCAATAGATTCAACCAAAACTTTGCCAATGACGACCAGGTGGCATTCCCTCGACCGTTGGACGAATTGACAACCAGCAAGGTCTTAGTTGAAACCTTTTGCGAGGGTACTCCGATCATGCACTTTGTAAAGGAGAACAAACCACAAGAAGAAAAGAAATTATTGGCCCATATTGGTCTGCGAATGACGTTGCAAATGATCTTTCGTAAGTGATACAAAAAAAGGGACGCACCATTCAGGTGTATGGGCCAGACAGAAAGAAAAATCTACTCTTCCTCATGAATGAATGATTGAATGAATGATTGACTCCTTTCGATCTCACATTTCTTGCGCCTTGGCTCGCTCCTTCCACTTTGTCAAACCGAAAATTTTGTCGCTGCGTGCCAAAAATCAACAGTGCATGACTTCATTCACGGTGATCTCCACCCTGGCAATATCTTAGTTTCGGGAACGTATCCGAATTTGAAATACCAGGTTTTGGATTGTGGCCTGGCCCTGGAAATGGGACCAAGGCAGCACGAGAATATCGTGAAAGTCCTGGGCGCGTTTACGCGCAAAGACGGACGAACCGCGGGGCAAACTATGGTAGATATGAAATCGGAGTCCCAGGCGTCTCCGGAGGGGAGAGAATTGTTCATTCAAGGAATTGAACAGATATGTGTCCAGGACGATGACCAAAACTTTATTGAAAACGTCGGAGATTACATCACCGATATTTGCTCTCTGGCTTGTATCCATCGTGTAAAGCTAGAAGGAGCCTTTGTCAATGCCGCGTTGGCGGTAGAAATCATGGAAGGTCTTGCGAGCGCCTTGGACCCAGGACTGAAAGTTCAACAAGTCGCGTTACCGTTGGTCGTTAAGGCAGAAATGATGGTAAGTGCCATCAGAGCAAAACACGAATATTGCTTTTGGCCACGAATGACACATGCGTCGTCACTAACCTTGACAATCTGGCTAACTCGCTTTTTTTTCCCCAATGAACAGCATCGACTAGGATTCCACTAGAGGAGTTCATTATTTATGGTGCGACAGTTTTGTATTCTACTAGCTAATTGGTAGAGCAGATAAAATACCAAATTGTGTTGATTTTCTTCCAATTACTTCGTAGTAGCTAATACTTTGGTACGACGTAAATTCTTTCGGAACTATTCTTCATTTCTGTGCCACAGCTTGTCACAACCCTTTTCAGGAACTTGAAATTGCATATAGCTGTTACCAACAGTTTGAAAAGTTTCAAAAGAATTGCATGCTTTTTCAACTAGACAAAATTCCTTGATTCAATTCCGTCAGCCCAAGTCCGAGGGATTCTAATTCATTTGAGTATTGGAAGAGACTTGTCCAGCAAGAAAGTTGCAGTGCGTACACAAATATTTCCCAGAGTTGGAATAAGGATGACCATCAAAAGCCCACGATGAAAGGCCCTACATGTGAGGGTTGGAATCGTCGCATCATGAAATTGGCTCGGAACAACTGACCGCAGTATGGCTTCGAGACCTTCCTTTCTTGAGGCCAGGCTTCGTACAATAAATTCTGTCAAGAGAGGAGCTCCTACCACTGTCGCAACTTTGTGGGAGGTTAATCTCAGAGCTGCTCTTGAGACTATTGTTTTTAGTATTTCTCCATATTCTTCCATGCCCAACATATTTGGTTTGGCCGACTTCTCGCGTCCCGCGGCTTGCGAGAATATTCGTCGAAATTTCGCTCTGTCTGGCGGAGGGATTGGTGCCGATCGATTCAGTCGTACATAAAGAACGAGAACTGCGACGTAGGCCTCTTCGAAGCTAACCATCCCATCGTTGTTACTGTCCGTTTCCTGAAACAATTTATCGACGAAGCGGTCGATGGAAGACCTATACATTCTTGCAGTCGAAAGGGAAGCTCTTGGCGGCAGCGGTGAACGCCCTTTTCGGGCGTCAACTGTTGACACACGTACACAACACAAGAAACATAAGAAAATAATGGTTAGTAGTGGAGCCATGATGTTTGCTCAACTATTTCCTTCACTTTTGATTATATTTTGGCTGTTTCAAGTTCTGATGTCGAAAGATTTTTGAGAAAGAAGATACTACTAAGCCTTACTTCGTAAGGTACTTTTTAGAAAAAATAATGCAGTATCAATTAAGGTCATGCTTTCTATTTGGAATCGAGCATCTGTTGAATTTTTGCTCGTTCTTGCATTACGATGAAAGGCTCAGTAAGACGAACATATTCGTTTGTAATACGAGTAATAAGGTTACGTACTCGTACTTTTTGTATCCGAATATCTTGCAACTTCATACAAAAGCCCTTGTTCTTTGAAATACATACCAAGTAGAATTCACTCATCCATACCGGTGCCGTACCGGTAGAAGCACATCAGTGGACCAAAAAATACAAACAAGAAACTGTATGAATTCAGTATTGAAATGTGCAGTGACTGTGCTCACCGCTTCAAGCAACCACTCACCGGAATAGCAAGGTACAGGTAACCTTATGCTGTGTCGAGAGTGCCCACAAATTCTGAACCCGATCAAAACTACTAGTAGATTTTTAAAAAATATCAAAGGATCTTGGCTGCTATCGCATGCCATCTACGGTAAACAAGACGAGAAAACAAATCTACTACTACCTCCGTTCCAAAATACTGGACCGATCTGCACCTATTTTTTAACTTGGAGTCAATTTTCAACCAATTCAAATCGTTCTTTTTGGGTTAAACTCTCCTCAACGAACTCCCTATGCCTGGTTAGACACTAGTTATGCTGGTGGTATTGATCCACCTTTCATTGGGACTTGAACAAGGCCTGTAAAGCCATGCCAATGTGATTTTACCGGTTGAAAGGCTTCCACCTGGCATTTGAGAGTCCGAGAACTTTCTTTGAGAAGCTGTGACAGTGAGCTTTTGTAAGAGACCATGTGTTAGAAACATTAAGAGAGTTCTTGTACTTTCATTTCTGTTCCAAAGAGACCCATTTTAGTGCCCGGGTGGTGTGTCCCATTTGCATTCATAAGGTCTACAGGGGACTCAACGTACCCTAAAAAGAGGAGTTTTCGCCAGTTTTTTTTTTCGATCGCGCATTCGATCGATTTTTTTGTGTGTGTTCTTACACAGTGAAAAAACATCGTGTAAAAACACGTGCTTTTTCTCTTTAGAGTTCATGTGCACCTCTTTTCGATCCACTCCTCGATTCATTCTTTGTTGCTGTTGCACCTCTCCGCTGTTGCACCTCTCCGTTGATGGCTTTTTTTTGTCCACCGACCACTCTCTCTCGTCATTGGTGACAAGAAGCACTGTGTCGCGTGAGTAGAAAGTGTACTGGAACCGGACGCCACCATGGTTCTTTTCACAATCGTCGAAAGGGAAAGGTAACTCAATCGATCGTCAATTGACTCACTCTTTTCTTTCGTCCGGACCTCTCTCTGTTGGCAGCAATGACAGGTAGGATACAAGCAGACAGGTAGATGAAGTACTGGGATGGCGTCTCCCGTAATACTCTACACAACAATCAACTGGGAAAGGCAACGACGAAAGATGGCGCGGACGCAAAAGACAAGAAAAAAAGCGGCGCGTTCGATCCACCTTCTTTCCATCGACGCCAGGCCCTGCTTGTAGAACTTGGTAATGCTGTACACACCCCAAGCTTGGGAAAACATGGCGCGGACTAGCAGGGGCTAGCAGGCGCTAGCGGGCAAGGCAACAAGCAACAACAGCAACAACAACACGATCGATCGACCAAAGAAAAAAGCGGCGCGTTCGATCCACCTTCTTTCCATCGACGCGAGGCCCGATCTGTACAATTTGGTATTGCTGTACACACCCCAAGCTTGGGAAAACATGGCGCGGACTAGCAGGCGCTGGCAAGCAAGGCAACAGCAGCAACAGCAACAACACAACAACACACCAATGCTACAATCAACCGTGTGAGGATCGATCGATCGTTCTGCTCACAGTTCGATAGAATTCAATCTTCCAAACCGAAAGCAATGAACGTAGTAACCGACGCACTACTTCTACTAGAAGAACAAGAAATCCAGCAGCGCCAAGCTGAACTGAGCTCACTCAGTGGATCAGACAGCAACTCAAGTGGTAGTGACTCCGATGGTTCAGGACGCAAGCGTCGTGAGTTGACTGATAGCGAGAGAAGCGCTGTACTCCATATCCTGTTACAGCACAGAAGGAAAAACGGGACGCTGACTTACAAAGCAACAAGAACTGCTGCCACTGCGATGAAAGTGAACACTCAGACTTGCTTGAAGATTTGGAAGAGGTACCTGGCAACGGTCTCAAGTGAGAATCCAAGTGGTGACGTGAGCAGCAGAAAGAGTAACTGCGGCAGGAAGAAAAAACCAATCGACGAAGCGTTGGAGAAGATTAGAGAGGTTCCCATGAACTTGAGGGGGGACTTGAGGAGTCTCTCTGGAGCGTGTGGTGTCCCCACGACTACCCTGGCACGTCTTCTCGAAACAGAACATCTGCGGAGACATACAACAAGTCTGAAGCCAGTTCTGACGGAGGAAAATAAGCTTCAGAGAGTCCGCTTTGCTCTGTCGCATATCAATCCAGATGGTACGTACAAACCACTCTACAACACAGTGTTTGTTGACGAAAAATGGTATTACGTGTCACCAACGACCCAGGGGTTGTATGTGCTGCCAAATGAACCTGTTCCGGTGATCAAATGCAAATCCAAACGGTTCCGTATGAAAGTCATGTTCCTTTGTGCAGTAGCACGACCGAGGTATGACACCAATCGCGGAGCTTGGTTTGATGGCAAGCTTGGAATCTGGCCGTTCGTTTATCAAGAGGCGGCTCAACGCAGCTCATCTAATCGTGCAAGGGGTACCATGGTAACCAAAAACAAGAGCGTTGATGCTGCAGAGTACAGACAAATGATGATCGAACATGTTTTGCCAGCAATCTACGAGAAGTGGCCTAACCGTAATGAAGCCATTGTGATTCAGGAGGACAATGCGAAACCCCATCATCCCTCTATTCGGGTCGCAATTGAGCAGAAAGCTATTGCAGACGGTTGGAACATCAAGGTGAGAGCCCAGCCGCCAAATTCTCCAGACTTTAACATACTTGATCTCGGCTTTTTCAACTCTATCCAGAGTTTGCAGTACAAAGAAAAACGAGCTCGTGGAATTGATGGTCTTATTGGTTGCGTGGAGACTGCGTTTCAGAAAACCTCTCGTGACACACTTGACGACGTGTTCTTGTCGCTCCAGTGTGCTTTTGACGAATCTTTGGGTGTTGGCGGTGACAATACTTACAAGCACCGCCATATGAACAAGGATAAGCTCCGTAGAGAGGGCCGTTTGCCTGTATCCATTATGTCCAATCCCCAATACAGGGCTATAGGTCTACAGTTGTTGTATGGAAATAGTGAAAGCAGCGATGAAAACAGTGATGAAAACACTGATGGGAACAGTGATGCCTAATTGTACGGTCGAAACAGTGATGCCTAGTAGTAATTGTACGGCGACAGTGATTGAATGTACGGATCGAAATCTAATTTTTAAATTTAAAATAATTCGTGTTTGTGGTACAAATTCTACGTATTTCTACGCGGAATGATACAGTATTTAGGAACGGATACAAAAGAGTCATCGGTCCAGTATTTTGGAACGGAGGTAGTACTAGCTAGTATTGAATAGTAGTACTACTACTACTTTTGTACTACTACTACTAGTACTACAGTAGAAAAAGAAGAGTTCACTTACTACTAGAGTACTCTACTAGTACTACTACTACTAGTACTACTACTACTAGTAGTAGTATTGTTGTTCTTGAATGCGAAGTACTAGTACTAGTAATCGCAACTACAAGAACAAGCATCAACTACTTTTTGAATGGTTGTTGTCGACAACTAGACCTGATCATGTGGGTTCAACGACCATTATCATTTTTGCATCCAGAGTAAGTCTTACTTTCTAGACGTTTCAATTTGTTGAGCTACGAAGATAGATTAGTACTACGAGTCCGATAACAATTGAGACTGGTCGATTATGAGCCAAAAATTAACCGAATATTCCCGAACCAAAACGGAACGGAGAACATACCAATGCCAAAAAATCATTCTGTAATAGAGAAATTCCTATAACCCTTTATAGCATGCTCTTTTGTTAGTGGAAATCCCTTGTTCGAGTGCCTTACTAAACTCTTCAAAATCATCTATTTTTGGTGTTCGCAAAAGTTCTTTTTCCGTGTATCGGCCTTCGAAAATGTGGCTCTATCCACAACAACAATCGAGAGAGCAAGATGGTATCACACTTGCAGACTATTGCCACAGTCTTGGATGGGGGGGGGTTGATCTTGGATCATTGGTTGAGAGAGAGCAGCAGAGGTGAGAGGAATTCAGCAGAGGGGAAAGCAGCGGAGGGGAAATGGATCGATCGATCGATCGATCCCCGGAGACACGACAATCTACCGGTACCACAGTATTCAGTCTGATCGATTGAAAGTACTTACCTTGGAACAATCCCCTGCAACTGCACTGAAATCTCCTCCAAATTAGCTCTGAAACCATGTCTATCTTCATCAAAAAGGCCCCTTTGGCTCTCAGCAAGAAATCTGCCTCCAAACCTGCCCCTCGCAAGCTCACTGTCAAGGAACGCCGGGAACGCCTGGAAGACCTCGATACGGACTCTGATGATAGTGGTTTGCTCAGCATCGAAACAGTTGCTCCCGATCCACCTTTTGCTGGATTGGAAGAGCTTTTGAAAAAGCGCAAACCCTTCACCAAGCCAGCAAAACAGAGCTTGATTGTTGCGTTTTTGGAAGCCGATCTCTCGCGTCTTACAGAGAATGACGCAAAAAAGTCCCTGCTTAAAATTCAGCAGGATTTGAAAATCACCAAAGGGAAAGCGAGCAAGTGCTCTCCCAAAGTCTGGACCAGTGACTACATGGCAGAAGAGCTTGTTGGCATTGTTCAAGCCTACGAATCCTACCAATCTTTTGTTGCGTGCAATCGATCCACCAGAAACAAGATTCCTGCAATTGCCATGTTTGATGATCTCCTGAACAAATTCTCCACTGAACTGGACAAGGAACGCGCCAAGAAGGAAGTCCTTCTTCGCGCCGAAGCCAAGAAGAAGATTGCAAAGGCCAAGAAATCTGATGGCGTTAGACCCCAGGAAGACATCGAGTTTGACAGATTTCTCCTGCTTTCCATGCCTTGTCCCAACTGCAAGCATTTCAACACCATGCATCTCCAGAGCAAAAAAGAAATCGAGGAAATCAACCAGCAAGTGGAGGACGAGTACCAAAAGAAGAAGCGTCGGTACACCGCTTATTCTGTATCTCGGCAGCAACAAGAAAAGAAGCCCCGGAAGGGGAAGATCAAGAGTCGGGAGATCGGTTGCTTCTGTTTCAAGATCAATTGCATGGACATGCCGAATGGAGGCAATTGTTCTCATTGCAAAAACTCTGCCAACCTCAACGCCAGGGGTGTATGTGTGGATTGTTGCATTTGTGCCTGTGACTGTAGCATTGTCTTTTGCGAATCGGAAAGGAAGGCTATTGCTGATTCGGTGGATCCAAAGGAGAAAGAGTCTCGTCCCCCTACCAATGGGAGAGCATTGCTCTACCGCCTCGAAGATATATACGCCTCAAAAGTCAAGGAGGTGTACCTGGAAAATCCAACGGCGTCAAAGGAACAGATAGCCAGAGACGCCCATTCCAGTACCTTCCATGAAGTTCTATCCGATCCCATTTTCGCAAATGCAGAAGCGAGAAAGAAACTTCAGGAAGATATGGGTCCACTGGAGACTACCACCAAGGATGGGAAGACTATCGATCAGCTCCGGGCAGAGAAGAGGGGTGTCACTCTGGATCCCACCGGAGACTCCAGATTCTTCAGGAACAGACTCCAGGAACATCCAATGGATCAGACCAGGTTTCTCCGAAACAGCAATACGGCGAACCCCCTTCCGCTCTCTCCAATCAAATCCACCGGAGGGATCGGATCTCGTGTCCAACCAATCAGCATCGATGGAGCTGATGGCGCCAGTAAATTGTTGGGTACTCCACCAAGTGAATTGTCGACTGATAGTACTCCACCAAGTGAATTGTCGACTGATACTCCTCCCTTCCTCCGATCCATGCGCGAAGCAGCCAATGAGAAAGCTGACTTCCAGGAGAACTCCCAGCCCACCTTGGAGATCCTCGATCACTTGGGAGACACTCTTACTGCTGAAAATAATTCAGCAGAAGCTTCCCGGATCAAGCGCAAGGCAATTGATCTTGCCAAGCGCGGGAAAGATCCGGAAGAGTGCCTCCCCAAAATGGTGGACTGGTGCAAGCGCCAGAAGATTCCAGAGAAGAAATAAATTTTATGTTTAGTAATTATCTATGATTAGTTGTAAATTGTCGCGTCGTTGTATATTGTCGTGTCGTAGATTGTCGGTTGTCCATTGTCGATTGCTGTAGATTGTCGATTGCTGTAGATTGTCGTGTTGTTCTTACTGGAGACAAGGTGTAGTTTTTACATGTTGCCAGCAGCAAAATTATGAGCTGCTGCTTGCTGCTCCTTTTTTTTTATTCTGCTGCTGTTTGCTGCTGTTTGCTGCTGTTTGCTCTGCTGTTTGCTGTTTGCTGGAGTGGATCCGATCGATCGATCGTGTTTGTGTTCCGGACTTTCGTGTACCGGTATGTTCCATATCCAGACTTGTAGACCTACAATAGATAAAGAGAGGTCCAACACCTCTGAATCCCAGCAGTTCTCCTATACATGGACGCGTCGGTCGACTTCAATCCCAGGAGTTGACGCGTCGGTCGACTTCAGTCCCAGCAGTTCTTCTATACTTTGCGGAGTCCGCCGACTTCAATCCCACCATCTGGGTGTCCAAGGTTTTCTATTGTACCTATGTTCGATATCCACAAATGGAGATGAATATAATCGAATCCCACAAGTGTTCGATACTTAGATGTGGGAGTGACACGGGAGTGACACGGAGTGATCGACTGCCAGCAGCGCTATTGGGTACAATCGAAAACCTATTTCGAAGCAAACTGGAGCAAGCAGCAAGCAACTCTAATTCATTATTTCTATTTTTGCAACTCTGCAAAAGCAAAATCCACTAAACTACCACTAACAAATAGAACCAAAATCGAAATCGACCATGGTGGAGACGCGACAATCTTCTAGTGCTGGAGACACGACAATCGACTATAGCGCTCGGCGCTTCAGGGGATTACAACCCCGGGGTAGGTACCATCGACACTGTATCCACAGTGAGCAAAGGTCCCGTCGAACGGACCGAT
The DNA here is from genome assembly GCA_037355855.1 of Pseudo-nitzschia pungens. Taxonomy (NCBI): domain Eukaryota; phylum Bacillariophyta; class Bacillariophyceae; order Bacillariales; family Bacillariaceae; genus Pseudo-nitzschia; species Pseudo-nitzschia pungens. The sequence goes on along the minus strand of CM074762.1, from coordinate 3,510,742 downwards.
TGCTCCTGCAGCTCTGTAGATCTGTTGCTCTAGATCTACCAAATCTAGCTCGCCTCTTGTATTGATCTTCAGGTAGTTGACTAACTGACAGATGATATACTCTGTGGGTCCATACTTGGGCTGATAGGGAGGCCGGGGTACAACGTTGTATCGCGTCGGTCCTTCCCTGTCGAAAATCGTATTGTAGACAATGGGAGCAGCGTGGCTGCTCAAGTTGTCCCACATAAAGACTCTCCAGTCGTCTGTTTGTGGCACTCGCTGCTCTCCTTCAAAGGAAGAGCAGATACTGCCTACAAAGGAAGCAAACGCGTCCCCTGTGGTTCCAGGGTTTCGACTCACCCGTACCCATCTTCTTGGATACCGGAGGCTGCCGGATAGATTGTTGGGTACAGTGGGATCTCCAGCCTCCACAGCGATAATTACTGTAAGTTTCTGCCCTTTCGCGTAGTTGCCGATACTCCGAACTCTCCGAAATCTAACTGACCAAGCCCTGGTGCGATTCAGTCTTCGTGTTTCCATGGCAAACTCATCGATATCGATAAGTCTCTTTCTGGGGATGCCAGCAATGCCAGATGGCAATGGTCTGTTCCAGAACAACCATTCCTTCCTCTTGTTGGTGGGAGTGTAAGCCCGGTAAGATTCGATGCTGCCTTTCTTTTGTGTGATATTCATCTCTTGTAATCGGTGCGAGAGGAGCTGCTTGCTGTAGATCCCTCCCCCCTCGTTGTAAATAAACATTGCCATCTGGTCAAGCGTTGCCTGTGGCCAAATAACAACACAGAGCATGAGGAGGGTCAAATCTGCACCCACCAGCTCTGTCTTGTCTTTGTTGCCGGTCATTCGATGGGGATGAAGTTGTTTCTTCCACCGGAAGAGTGTTGCTCTCGCAACAGGTACAGGTAAGCCTGCTTCGTGATCCTCCAGTATCTCTCGTCGACGCCATACTGGATATCCCTGAGCTCCTCCTCTTTTAGGGTGAGGCTCCTCCTGCCTCTGTTGCCCTAACTCCCTGCTAAGTTGCAGTTTGCTACGGGCTTTGGCTCTGGTATCTGCCGGATCCACCACCATGGTCAACGTGTTCTCGTCTTATTCTCGTTATTTGATGCGAAGAACTGTGGTGTCAAAAAATGTGATTTTTATAGAGAGTTTAGTAAGGCACTCGAACAAGGGATTTCCACTAACAAAAGAGCATGCTATAAAGGGTTATAGGAATTTCTCTATTACAGAATGATTTTTTGGCATTGGTATGTTCTCCGTTCCGTTTTGGTTCGGGAATATTCGGTTAATTTTTGGCTCATAATCGACCAGTCTCAATTGTTATCGGACTCGTAGTATCACCTTTTTTTAAAAAATGAGAAGAATGTGCAGGTAAGGTTACGCACTGTAGTGCGAAGTACAAGTAACTTACTTAGTACTTCGTATTCGTTTCTTAATCTTACTCGTAATTACGGTGATGCAGATTTTTTTATCGCATCATTTTTCTCGTTGGTCTCGTCAATCATCCGTGACTGGATCAGTCAGAATTTTTTTTGCACGCATACTTCGCGTGCGTTTCTGACATGACTCAGACCTGATCTTTTTCACAGTTGCCGTATCTGCACCTTAAACCTAAAGGTACGAATTAACCTTACTGTGAACACTTGTAAAAGTACTTCACTTTGAGTAGGCGTACAAGTAAGGTTACCTCGTGCCACTACAAAATGACGAACAATTTTTTTCTCGACACTCGAGATCGAAAAGAATTGCGTCAACTTCATTGCGTCGTTGGCATCGATGTACAGAAAAGAGTGAAGAAAAGAGGTACCGGTACTAGATAATCAGCCTTCCTTAATCACAACTCTACTCAACTCAAATTGAAGTGAGCAGTCAGTTAGAGATAACTCTTGAAACTTAGCTATTCCAGTCTTTCTTGACAAAAGTCTGAGTTGAATCATGACCGGAAGCTTCCGAAAAATGATCCTGTGCCAAATCGTTCCGACGGTTTGCTTGGTGGCGTTGGCGTTGGTCTCGATTCCGACAATGACAACCGAAGCTTTCGTAACGAAACCACACTCTTCTGTTGCGATCAAGAGTGGTGCTCTGACTGGCGGTACGTGTAGTGGGAGGGTTAATACGAAACTTCTTGTTTTCGATCGCATGACGGAAGACTGCATCGGCGCAATCGTTACATCACAAAAACAAGCCCAAAAATATTCACTTCAACAAGTTGAGCTACCGTTTTTGGTGGCGGGGATTGTTGATCTTCCAGAGACTCCAGCGATGGAACGTACGCTGAAGCAATATGGAGTGTCGTGGAGGAAGACAACCAGCGCACTGGAACAGCTTTATCCCGACAAGGGAAAATCACAAGGACTCGGAAGCTTTTTTCAAGCTCGTGATCCCAGCGATGATCTGCCGTTTGGACGAGATGTTCAAAAAGTTTTGAAAGAGGCGGGAAATATTGCCACCGCGATGGAATCCAATACGATCCAAACGCATCACTTGTTTTTGTCCATGCTTGAGTACAAGGAGGGAGATCCACCAAAAGCCGTGACGGATAGCGCGAACAATGGAGCGTATTACTTGTTGACACAAATTGACCCGGATATCACAGCTGTCAACATGTGCGTTTCCTTGCTTGGCAATTTGGCCGAAGCCAAAGAAAAGGAACGGGACTTGGTTACAGGACTCGGGAGCACAGCAGGAACAAAAACCCTCGATGAACTCGGGGTAGATCTTACTGCTCAGGCGAAAGATGGGCTATTGGACGTAGTCCAGGGACGGGACAAAGAGATCGATTCTTGCATTCGAACACTTGTTCGTCGAAGAAAGAACAATGTGTGCTTGGTCGGGGAAGCCGGAGTTGGAAAGACCTCTATCGTCGAAGGACTTGCCCAGATTTTGGTGTCCGATAAATGCCCACCTCGCCTGAAAGGAACTCGTTTGGTGTCTCTCGAACTAGCTAACCTCGTTGCCGGAACAAAATACCGTGGGGAGTTTGAAGAACGCCTTCAAGAGGTTGTAAAAGAGATCACTGACCCGAAGGCCCCTCCGACGATTTTGTTCATTGATGAGGTAAATGGCGTAGAAATAAGTCGACCGAAGATACTCTGAGTGTATGACTTGACGAAGTACTGACCCACTTTTTTCGCCCTCCAATATTCAGATTCACAACTTGGTTGGAGCAGGAGCTGCAGAGGGTGGAATGGACGCTGCAAATCTTCTGAAACCCGCTCTTGCCCGTTCGCAGCTTCAATTGATCGGAGCCACTACCATTGCGGAGTACCGTAAATACATCGAGAAGGACGCTGCATTGGAGAGAAGGTTGCAACCTGTAATGTGCAAGGAACCAACCATACCAGAAACTGTGGATATTCTGCAAGCTATTGCAGAGTCATATGAAAAACACCACAAAGTGAAATATTCGCCAGAGGCGCTTGTGGCTGCAGCGAAATTGTCTGAGCGGTATCTTACCGACCGCTTTTTACCTGATAAAGCAATCGATCTAATGGATGAAGCAGGTGCAATTGCTCATCTATCGAGCTATTCGGTGTCGGGAAATGATGAGAACGAAGATGGTGAAAAAGTCGTGCCAATCGTTGATGAACATACCGTGACAGAAATCATCAGTGAATGGGCAAACATTCCTTTAGGAAAACTTGAGTCGAGTGAAATGAATCGGTTGGTTCAGCTTGAAGCTGACATGACACAGCGTGTCAAAGGTCAACAAAGAGCGATTCAATCGGTGTCGCGGGCAGTACGTAGGGCTCGGTCTGGTTTGAGAGACCCTAATCGGCCGATTGCATCCTTTATGTTTTGTGGGCCAACAGGAACTGGTACGTACAACGGAGGGTATCTTTTTGTAAACCAAATTGAATGCATGGGTTAAAATCAACTCACTATCTTGACGCCATATTGTTTGTTGTGCCATGAACGTTCTTGTTTTTAGGGAAGACTGAGTTATGCAAGACCCTAGCAGAGACATACTATGGATCCGAAAAAGATATGATTCGAATTGACTGCTCGGAATATATGGAGAAGCATTCTGTTTCAAGGTTGACGGGTCCTCCACCTGGATACATTGGCTACGAAGAAGGAGGTCAATTGACAGAAGCAGTTCGCCGGGCACCCCATTCAGTTGTTCTCCTTGACGAACTTGAAAAAGCCCACGGTGACGTTCTTAATATCTTGCTTCAAATTTTGGAAGATGGCATGTTGACCGATGGGAAAGGCCGTACGGTCAACTTTAAGAACACTATTCTGATCATGACTTCGAACGTTGGTAGCAAGAATATTTTGTCACTGTCACGGATGCATTCGGAAGGACTTAACGGCGCACCACAAGACGATGATTTGCTATACGGACAACTTTCGGAGACTGTCAAGGCGGCATTGGAAGATACGATGAAACCAGAATTATTGAATCGTATGGACGAAATAGTAGTCTTCTCTCCGTTGTCTGACGCAGACCTTTCAAGCATTACAAGTTTGATTTTGAGTAAAACTATTGAAAGAGCAGAGGCAGAGCAAGAGCTGAAAATATCTGCCGCCCCTGCACTTTCTCAAAAGGTGATGGAAGAAGGAAGCAGCAATGCAGCTCAATTCGGAGCTCGTCCGATGAGGCGCGCGGCGCAGCGATTCTTTGAAGACGCGGTTTCTGACGCCCTTGTACGGGGTTTCTTACAGAAAGGGGATGAAGCAGTTGTTGATTTGGTGATGGAGGCAAATGGATCATCTAGTCATCATGTCGTGGAAGTCCGAAGGAGCTCTGATGACGAAGTGTTGCAGGTACTGGTCGACAGAGTTAGTCAGGGGATTGGAAGTGCGACAGCGGAGCATGACAACTCGATAGGCCAATCGTCATCGATGGATGATCTCCCTCGAAAGAAGAAATCCAGACCTGTTTACAACTCGGAAGAGATCGATGTGGAGGTGGATCCAGCTCGTTAGTTAGCAGCGTGGACAAGAGCTCTGAACAATAAAGCATTTATTACGCGAGTTTTTTACAAAAGTATATAGTACACTTATCGCCTAGTGAAAACGTAAAACTCTTATTGCCTAGTGAAAAAGCAATTGATGAAGAAAGGTGTTGATATTTCACATTCTTAGGAACAAGGACCAATTTTACAAATTATTCGGTTTACATGTTCAAGAAGATCCCTTAGATTTCCATGTTGGTGATGGTTTGCGTCTCGACAAGAGACACTCCCTCAATCGCCTTGATCTTTTCAAGGAAATCCTTCTCAGGGGGGAATCCAGCTTCTTCCCAAGGTCCGAAGTCCTCCAATGGCACAGTCATCATCAACTTGAAATCCAAGCATCCTCCACACACCAATCGGTTGACGGTGATCTCACTCGAAGCCTTCTTAATTTCAGGAAGACTTTCGTCGACGACTTTAGCAATGGCCTCCAAGCTCTCGGAAGTGGCCTTGTCACCTTCGTACTTGCATCTCCACTCGCGGCACACTCGGTTGAAAGACATAGCACCATTAGCCAAAGGAACAGGCTCGGCCGACAAGGCAGTCGAAGCTCGGCTTTGGGAAACTCCTTGAGGGCTGAATGCAGCGATTCCGGTGACGGCAGAAAGGAAAAGAGCGGCGATCTTCATGGTCGAATATTTAATGTCGTAGCTTCTCTCTTATCCAACTTGCGAAAATTATGAGAAAAGCGTTATGTACTCATCACAGGTACATCTTATCGATATCTGACGATGAAATGTTGGGTCGATCGGATTTTTAAAGATATCGGTCCTGAGTGGTTTGTTGTAACGTACGTACCACCGCATGGTCGACCTGGTATCACTGAGCGGCAGGGCACGAACCCCCCAATTCATCTCGTCAATCAAAACAATAAGATGAGTGAGACTTGCGACTGACGTGTGTACTTGGGAAAAATTGACTTGTACGATTCACATCAATTTCAAACTGGATACTTCTGAGATACCGTACGAAATTTAAAAAAATGAATTTCCCACCCATCCCTAAAAACTAAAAGCCTTCTTGCATTTTGGAATTGAAAGGCGCGAAGACTTTACAGCCTATCGAGGCCCTACATGTCAGGATTTTTTTCGTCGGTTTCAAATTCTGCAGATAACAGATAATACCATTAGTAACTCATCGTCTAAATCGTCCAGAAACATCGTGCTCGCATTACATTCGTTTGCATTTTGAAGCAATTGCGTACAATTGAAACATTTTGTGGATTGGAAAATCTCCAGCTTCAGTATCGTGATGCTTATCATCAGTAACAACCGATGGACAGTGGTCCATGTTTCGCTATGGGCTGGTTTTCGTGACTTGGGGATTGGTGACTTGGAACTACTGCATGTTCAGCCATTTCGTTCATCAGCCTCGTCACTTTAAGCCTAGCGGTGATGATCCGAATCACCACGGAACAGATGATCATGATCATGATCATGGTCATGGATCATGAGCACGGACGAGGAGGTTCTTTCGATAATATCCATCTCAAGAAGGATGGGCTTTTCCTCTACGGTCTTGCCCTCCCCTTGGCATTGCTGACTGTCGCTTGCTTGATTTGGAATCCTAGCACGAGTCCAAATCATAGATCAACTCAAGAAGCACCCGTTAGCAAGAAAGAGATTACTCAAGGCGACGTCAACGTTAAGAAGTGGACCATCATCTGGTTCCTGCTCCCTCTTTTGTTGATCATGCTTGATGGAGCCCGTGGTCATGACGTTTTCGGTCCTCATTCTCAGGAACAACATATGGGATGGAATCTTTACGTTCGAATCTGCATGTCTTTAATGAGTCCTTCGGGGTATGCTGCTTGTTGGGCATTGGCCCTGTTTCTGATCCCCGTCACCAAGCATTCGCCCATTCTCGATTGGCTACGAGTCACCCCCGTCCAGGCTGTGGCCTTTCACCGTGTGGCGGGCTGGACCGGGTTTTGGAATTCTGTGTTGCATGGTTTCCTTCATTTGCGCCATCTAATGGACTGTCCTAAATCCAGAGCGTGTGCGTCCGTGGTACGAACAACTCAAAATTCTTCTCATCCCATCATCCTTGAAGTGCTACGGAACGCAAAATCCATGGGAAGTATTTTGGGGCCGCCAAGATCCTTTAGACGGTACAGATGAAGAAGCCAAATCAGTGTTGGTTGGCACTTGTAAATTTGACAGGAATGGTTTCTGTTTTGGCCTACGTGCTTTTGGCAATCACTAGTCTACCCCAGGTTCGTCGGTATTCTTATGCTCTCTTTTACCGCGTGCATATTCCGTCCGCCTGGATTATGCTGATCACGGCCATTTGGCACTACCCAACGTGTGCCCTGGTCTTGATCCCCAACATCATATACTACATTTCATTCAACATTCCCATCTATGTGACGCAAAACATAGATAACTGGGGACGTCAGAGGAACTCAAAGAGAAGAAATAGCTTAAGCAAAAGCCCACTTATTGAAGCAAACCTTATTGAGGGAGGGTCCATAGAACTCATCTTCGCGACAGAAACCAAGGACAACCGCCGCCACGAAAGTCGTTTCGCCAGATTATTCTGTCCTTCGGTGTCCCCTCTATCCCATCCATTTTCTATCTTTTCTCGCCACGATTTGGTGAACGTCGGGGTCGAAGGTGCTGTCAATGGAGATATTTCATCAGCAAATCTATCCATCTTGCTTCGACCAACCGGACCTTTCACAACAAAATTGACCAAGGCTCTCTTTCCCAATCATTCGAATGATGAAAGAATCGCCCAAGAACTTCCCATCGAAGATTCAGAAGAAAGTTTTGAGTCTATCTCAAGCCCTCTCATTCCCACTTCCACACCTTGCGCGATAAACGTGGACTGCTACTATGCAGGCTCTTTTGATTAGGGTGAATCGTGCGATGACATCCCACGACAAAATATTGTTGGTGGCTGGTGGAGTAGGCATTGTGCCTTTCTTGGAATTCCTGCCTTCTCTGCAACACAGAATCCAAATCGATACCGCCCTTGCGGGCACTACCGGAGATGCATCTCTCGTTGATAGCGAGAGCTTATTGGAATCAGATACCCGTGCCGGGCCAAGTAAAATTCATTTGCACTGGTATTGCCGTGAAATTGGTCTAGCGTCCTATGTTTGGAACAATTATCTTCAACCTCACGTCGAAAAGGCTTGGGAAAAGGACTCTGCTTGCAAGGATAGGTTACAAATTCATTTGCACCTCACGTCGTCGAATTCAATCGAAGGAAATGAAGAGATCTTGGAGGGAATTTCCGGCGGAGGTTTGGTGCAGAAACAATCATACTCTATTCAAACTCAACAAGAGAACATTCGTCCGGTTCGTGATGCTCGTTTGACTCAGTCGCTTTGGAGTGGTCTACTAGTGCCAGGTAATTCTCATCATTTTTGGAACAGTTCTCCACTGGTGGTGGTACAAAGATTTCATCATTGATGAAAAGTTTCGCCACGACAACCTCATCATTCGATCCCACAGTATCCTCTTCACACTTTTATTGGCTTTGGTAGTATCCATACCCATGGAAAGATACCATCGGTATTGTGATAATGCAATGCCAGCACAAATCGCTCCTGATACAGAAGACGCTATTGCGGAGTTGAATGTGAACAGTGGCACGGAGCCCACAGTTCAAGGACAACGCTACTGGCAACAACCTGCGATCCGCTTTTGACGGTGTCATCGGGACGCCCGTTGATTGAGGATGTGATTGGAGATATCATTGACTCTAGGTCACCTGGTGTATATTCTTGTGGTCCTCTTCCCCTCATGGACACAGTAGAAGATGCAATCCGTCGCAAGCGCGCAGACTGTGCATTTTACCGAGAGGATTCTGAAATGTAATGAGATGTAACGATGATTCGACGATCGTGCAGCTCTAGTATCACTACGTATGTTAGGTACAGGTGCTTCGTCCGCGCACCGGGCATTGAATACCGTACGTGTAATTTTTGGGCTTCAAAAAACATAAAAAGTTGTTCAACGTTTTCACAAAATCAACATCGAAGGAGTCAAACGACGACGAGATCTTTCGTAGGATATCGTACGAGATAGCAACATTCAACATACCGGGTAAGGTTAAGGTTGCTCGTACAAGTAATGTTACTCGTATTGATTTTCGCAGATCAAAACCTTTCCACATCTAAAATACTCTGATTTTCACTACTACAAAGTTCCTAACAGCTGTCCTCAAGTCCACGTAGAAATTAGTACATTGAGGCGTAGAACCAACGGACAGCTGTTAGGAATTTTGTAGTAAGGTTTATTCGTATGAATGCGGTAAGGCTTATTAGTATTCATTCTCGGAAGGCTTACCGTAAAGCTTAAAGCTTACTCCAAAATAATCGAAAAACTTTGAAATACAGTACTTCGTACTAATTAGCGCTTCCGAAGTCCTGATTGCATCACCAATTGGTTTTAAAAAACGATCACAGACTCTTACGGTACTATTTCTAACCAGCAGTATCCTTTCTGAAAAATAATTTGGTGGTGTCCATTACAACTTAGTGAAAACTGATACAACAACATTATAGTAATAATAGTAAAAATCTTACTTCTTACTGCATCACCTTGTACTATTAGCATCAGGGCCCCCACTCTGAAACAAAGGCAGTAACACAAAATTTCCTGCTGGTGATCTTTGGGACACGATTTTTCAAAAAGGACAATCCTCATGAGAGAGAACTACCGTTACTACTAGTGGTGTGGCAAGAACAAAACACCTGCAAAGTTCATTGACCAACTAAGTTACTAGTAGCTATCTGACTCTGCAGAAGACACAGGTGGTAGTCAACAACCATGTTGGAGTAATTATGTGGTTGCGAGGGCTATGCCCTTGTTTGTTTGTCTCTAAAGTTTGGTGGTGACGTGCTATGTGTACTGGTAACCTTACTTGTACATTGTTTTTATGCGAACAGTGCGAAACAAAATAATATGGCTCTTTTCACTCTCGAAAACATGGCATATTATCAATTATGATCAAACAATTATAAGCACGAGTTTCAGTGCCATAAGAAAGAGCTTCTCTACCGTTTTTTGGTGACAATTTAGTAATCCTCAAACTTCTTTTATATACTATGCTGACATTGATTATTCACTGCAGAAAATAATGAGAAGCACTTGTTCTTCGTAGGGGAACAGAATTCGGCACTCTCAATACAACAAACTGCGGCTGTAGTTTCCCCCATGACGTGTCCAGAATGTTGGAAGGGCTCTATCCTGCGACGATAGGTGTTGGCCCACAAGGACCAACAGTGGTCGCGCTTCACAATTCAACGTTTCGGATGGAGCGAAAAACGTACGACGGCTAGACAGTGCAGGTGATCTTTTGTTGTTGTTGTTATTGTTGTTGTTTGTTGAGAGAGATTGTTTCGTGACCCGTGAATTTGTATCAGGTCATAATTGGTACGTACAGTAATCCTGGTAGTCTGATATGGTAACTTACGGTATTTCTTGCGCTTTTTTTCAGGTAAGGTTTACCTTTGTGACCCCCATGGTTGAGCTTCTCCTCTAATTGTACCAGAGTACTGCAAATACGAGTAATCTTACTTGTACGTACAGTACGTTTTGAGTTTCCCGGCACACTGCTGATAAAATCTTTTGATCGAGAAACGAGAATTTTGCTGCTGACCCTTTGAAAACCAGTCTCTTTCAATCTGCTAAGGTTACTGTCGTCAAACAGTAATACGACTTCGTTGTGGCACAAAAAAGATATTCTCGTGAGAGTCGAAAGCTCACAAGCAATTAGGTTTTCTCTGCTCAAGTGACTCATCGATCATCACAGCAGTCCTCTCTGCATCTGATATATCTACAACAGAGAAAGGATTGTTCGTGTGTAGGGAGCCCAATCTTTGTGAAGCCTTTGAACCTGTAAAATGTCTGCGAAATCGAAAACTAAAAATGCGCCGGAGGCTGCCTCAGGGCAACTCAATCCTGTGTTGTCGGCCTTTTACATTGTCGGATTCTTGAATTTGTTGTACAAAGCACTTGTTGAAGCTTATGAAATTCGAATGTACGCTATCAAGGAGTACGGTCTTGTCATTCACGAGTTTGATCCTTATTTCAACTACCGTGCAGCAGAGGTGAGTGCCATGAAATGAAACTACTCGTCAATTGTATTTGTTTGAATTTGCCCGTCGTTCTATGGCGATATTTCGTTTACACGACCGTTCGAACCTCACAGAATATTCTTGGTAATTGTCATGGTATGTTTTACTATTGATAATAAATGCGAACGCGATAGTATTTGTGGCAACATGGTGCTTCGAAATTCTTTAAGTGGTTCGATTACATGTCGTGGTATCCCTTGGGAAGGCCTGTGGGAACCACCATCTACCCCGGAATGCAATTTACAAGTGTCTGGATTAAAATGTTCATCTTGCCTAACATGTCGATCAATGACATCTGTTGTTACATTCCGGCCTGGTTCGGAATTTTGGCGACCTTGTCCACCGCCCTCCTTTGCTACACTGCAGTTTCATCAGTTCGCAAGACATCACACAGCTCGAGTTTGTTGACGGATGTTCCGGTGGTATCGCAAGTTACAACGCAATTAGTGCTACCTTTGAAACGCATCGTCGAAAAACTCTTGATCCAATTCACGGGCTCTAATTGGGGTATGGCCAATCAAAAAAACCCTCCAGCACTGGAAGCTGCGACTTTTACAGCTATCATCATGGCAGTAATACCTGCTCACTTGCTACGTAGTGTTGGTGGTGGGTACGATAATGAAAGTGTAGCCACTACGGCGATGCAATTGACGTTCTGGACTTGGATCTGCACGTTGTCCGCTAGGACCACCAAGATGGCGGTCATTCTCGGTACTATTTCCGCTTTCATGTACTTCTACATGGTTGCAGCTTGGGGTGGTTATGTTTTTGTCATCAACCTGATTGGGCTTCACGCGTTGTTTGTTCTGTTGCTTCGAAAGATGCCGTTTGAGCAACTGTATTTTTCATACACGACCTTCTACTCTGTGGGCACATTTTTGGCCATGCAAGTTCCTGTGGTAGGATGGACTCCGCTCAAATCATTAGAACAATTGGGTCCTTTTGGAGTCTTTGTTGGTATGCAAGGCTTGATGCTCATGAGATATTGTGAAAAGAAATATCCTAAATTGGACAAGTGGAAAGTTAGGGGTGGAGTGATTCTCGCATTTGCTCTCGCCGCTCTACCTGTCCTGTTTGTTCTGTACAGCAGGGGATATTTCGGCCCCATCTCCTCGCGTGTGAGAGGACTTTTTGTCAAACATACCAAGACAGGAAACCCATTGGTTGATTCTGTTGCAGAGCATCAGAAGGCGTCGAGTGAAGCATACTTTCAGTATCTGAATGTCGTTTGCCACCTGGCACCAATCGGATTTGGAATTGTGTCTCTGATTGCATGCACTCCGGAAAGTAGTTTCTTGATTGTCTATGGAATTGCTTCTTACTTTTTCAGTCTCAGAATGGTACGCCTCATTTTGCTAGCGGCCCCAATTGCTAGTGTTTGCGGTGGAATCGTTTTGGGTTATGCATGGGCGTGGAGTGTTGGAGGCATTTTTGGTGAAAACCGACCATCGTTGGAGTCGGTTTTGTTGCAACTAGATGCTGAATCCAAGAGTGGTGCTTCAGCTTCCGTACCGATAGAGGAAGATCCTGATTTTGATCTTTTCGACGATGACAGCAAGAAGAAAAGCAAACACACCAATGGGAAGAGTGGTAAGGAAGGAAAGAAAAAGAAATCTTCAAAGAAAAAGTCGGCAGTCCAGGAATCTACCTCTAAGTCTGATCCGATGTGGATTCGTGGTGTTCGTGTGGCGATTGGAATTTACTGTATCGTCTACAAGGTGATTCCACAAAAGAACGAATTCAGGAACATGTGCCATGCAGTTGCGCGTCAGATTAGTCACCCAACCATCATTACAAAGGGACAAAATCGGCAAACAGGAGAAACCGTTGTTGTCGATGACTATCGAGAAGCTTATTTTTGGTTGCGGGACAACACTCCAGCAGATGCGCGTATCATGGCTTGGTGGGATTACGGGTACCAAATCACTGGTATCGCAAACAGAACCACTATTGCGGATGGCAACACTTGGAATCATGAGCACATCGCTCTCCTTGGACGTATTTTGACTGGGCCTGAGAAGGATGCGCACCGTATCGCTCGGCATCTTGCTGACTATGTTCTAGTGTGGGCCGGTGGTGGTGGTGATGATCTCGCAAAGAGTCCTCATCTCAAGCGTATCGCAAATTCTGTTTACAGAGGACTTTGTAGCGAGCCAACTTGCCGCGGTTTCTCAATGAGGGTGAGTCTCTGACTGTCTTACGTTTTGTAATAGACTCGCATACTTGATTTTCTTCAGTAAGCATTAACTCATTCCTTTCTTTCGTGTTCGCAGCGAGCTGGAGTACCGAGTGCCCAACTTGGTGCAAGTTTGTTGTACAAGCTTCACAGTAACAACATTGTTCCCGGCGTACAAGCCGACCCAAATCGTTGGAAAGAAGTGTACCGCAGCAAGTACGGTAAAGTCCGCATTTACAAAATATTATCTGTATCGAAGGAGTCGAAAGAATGGATTGAGAAAAACCGTGTATGTGACGTTCCTGGTTCCTGGTTCTGCCCTGGACAATATCCACCTGCCTTGGAAAAGATTCTGGCTGAGAAGAAGGACTTCGCACAGCTAGAAGATTTCAACGTCAAAAGTTCTGATGAAGAATACCAAAAACAATATTTTGAAAATTTGAAGTAAGTTTTTCATAGAAGAATGGCAATCTCAACAACGTTTCGGGATGGCACGGAAAATGCATTTTTCTCAACCGAATACTTCCACCAACCTCCTTTGTTTCTTTGATTTGTAGCAATAAGGGACGTTCACCGCAAGCAGACCAGAACAAAAAACATCAGTTGCAGCGACTCAACGAAGAGGATATTTCAAAGATCAACAAAGTTTGGGACGATAGTCAACAAACAGGAGCGATGTGGGAGGTCGTGAAGGAAAACGACGGCACGGAATTCATGGAGATTCTCAGTCTAAATCCTCATATGGCACACCTTCGGAGCAAAGATGGAAGAGGACCAATGTTCTGGGCCCACGAATTTGGAAGACCGGAAATGATCAACATTCTGAGGAAACTTGGTGTCAAAGAAGATCTTGCAGACGCAAACGGGATCAAACCATCTGATATCACCCACCCGTCAATCAAAGGAAAAATCTGAAGTCGCAGTATTGAACCATGAACGTGCGGAATGACGAAGGTATGCGATTACCGGGCGTCCAAAAATATGCAATCTCTTTAAGGTTATCCGGTGTACTTGATGGATGTTCGTTAATAATCAATAACTTTTTGTCAATTAACACATTAGCTTCTACAAAATAAAAGTAATAATAATACGAATACATTTATGGGATTTTAATGAATATCTGTTTGAACATGGATCGTGGAATAGCATTAAATACCAGAACAGACGGACGACCTTGAATCAGATCGGTCTTGAGTCTCGTACAATACCGTTGGAGTTCAGAAGTGGTGCTCAAAGAGTAAGGACACAAGTGGACGTACCTGCAGTAGGTAGTATGTTGCTAGAAGCTACGATACGACACATTGGTTGATACATGTATGCCGCCTTCCGCATTTCGCCTTCTGTCCTGCCTCACGTTTCCACTACGGTACAGGTATGAGGAAGAAGTCGCTGCTTCAAACTGGGGCAACCCTCCCTTCTCAGTTCGACACCATAATATTATTACTACCGTACGTACTTCGTACTTCTACAGCCGTACAATTTCGAGTACCGTACGTTTAGCTATTAGTAGTGCGATTTTGTGCATCGAATATGAGAATATTATGTGCTCGTATTTTTATTATTGCCGTGTACCGGTACTTATCACGCTCCCTCCAAGCTCACAAACTCAGCAATAAGGTTTAACTGGTAATTACGAGTAATTTACGGGTTCAAGTAAACCTTACTACGAGTGGAGGATTGAGAAAGCGATGATCACGGTCGAAAATCTTCCCGGTGGGTACAAGTAAGTTACGAGTAACCTTTTGAGATTACCCGTAAGATTTACGAGCACTGGTTCGGAATGACCAGAACAATTTCTCGCATTTTTTTTATCTCGATCAAAAAAGAATCTCGGGTTACTGGTGTAAACCTTATCGTGTTTACAACCCATTCAAAATATCTTTCCCGAAAAAAAAAAAGAGAAGACTAGTTGTTGATTGCTGGACTCAACAGTCGTATCAGGTTTAGCAATTTTCCTGTAGGTCACGGCTACAATGGCGAAGTCCAATCCCTCCGCGGTGGTTGTCGATGATTCGAACAACGATGCATCGGTAGACGACACGGTCTCTTTGGCTAGCAATGATCATCCGAGTCAGACCGAAGAGGACAGTCTGCTCGGATTTGTTTGGATTTCGGTCTGCAGCTATTTCATTTATCGCATAATTTACCAATCTTACCGGATTCGCATGTCAGCGATCGACGAATATGGGCCGGTAATTCACGAGTACGATCCATACTTTAACTTTCGTGCGACGGAGGTAAGCCAAAAAAGAGACAGAACCGGTATCCAATTGAGGCAACGCGGAATATTTTTCAGCGACAACACTACACGCCGAGCGTTGATTCGGACTCACCAATCTCTGCTTCTTCCTCTGTTTCTTCTTCGCTCTTTCGTCCAGTACCTTCATGAGCATGGCGCGAAGAAGTTTTTCCAATGGTTCGATTACATGTCTTGGTATCCCTTGGGAAGACCGGTTGGAACCACCATTTATCCCGGCATGCAATTTACGGCAGTGTACATCAAGCGCTTTTTGTTGCATAGTTGGTCGTTGAACGATGTTTGCTGCTACATTCCTGCGTGGTTTGGCGCAATTGCTTCGGTCCTCGTTGGTTTGTTGACCTACGAATGCACCATTCCCGAGAATTCGTCATCGAATTTTCTCAAGTGGATCGTGGAATTGGTACAGGGCAAGAGCAACGATAATGCTTCCAATGGCCGTTCGAAATCCGTCGTGCTGGGATTTTTCTCTCCCGCCATGGAATGCGCCTGCTGCGCACTGGGAATGATGGCCATCGTTCCGGCCCACTTGATGAGAAGCGTTGGGGGTGGATACGACAACGAATCGATCGCAAATACCGCAATGATATTAACCTTTTATTTCTGGGTGCGCAGTCTTCGGAACCCACAATCCGCCTGGATGGGTGCAATTGCCGGAGTGGCCTACTTTTACATGGTGGCCTCGTGGGGTGGCTACATTTTCGTTTTGAATCTAATCGGAGTGCACGCGGCGGCCCTGGTTCCCATGGGGAGATTTTCACCCAAAGTATACCAGAGTTATTCACTGTTTTATGTGATTGGTACCGCATTGGCCATTCAGGTTCCAGTGGTTGGTTGGGCCCCACTCAAATCTCTGGAGCAATTGGGACCGTGTGCCGTGTTTCTCGGGTACCAAGTCTTGCGAATCTGTGACGTGATCAAGGGAGAGCGAAGCATGACAAGGATGCAATTTTTAATGTTACGGGTAAAGGCCTTTGTCTTTCTAGGAGTCGTCTCAATTGTTTTTATATTTACGGTGGCCCCAAGTGGTTACTTCGGACCACTTTCCTCTCGGGTTCGCGGACTCTTTGTCCAGCACACCAAAACCGGAAATCCATTGGTGGATTCCGTTGCAGAGCATCAGCCCGCAAGCTCAAGGTCCTATTTCCAGTATCTTCACCATGTCTGTAGTCTTGCGCCAATCGGATTTTTGATGGTGATGTTCAAATTGAGCGATTCTTCCAGTTTCCTTTTAGTTTGGGGGACGGCGGCCTACTTCTTTTCTCATCGCATGGTCCGACTGATCCTCCTCACGGCTCCAATTGGGAGTGCACTTGGTGGAATTGCTGCGGGAAGAATTCTCACGTGGTGTCTTCAACAATGGTGGGAAAACGAGGATGGTTTGTCGGCCACGCAGAAAGAAAGCGCTGGCAATGGAAGAAGCGCCAAGAGCTCAAAAAAGGGTTCCAAGTTTCGGAAACCAAAGAAACCCAGTTTTGCTGCAAGCAACAATTACGAGAAAAAAAGTGATGCCCTCGATGGACTGGATTCATTGAAATCTGCTTTCGATGGTGCCTTGACGACCAGTGAAGCAGTCCTTCTGAAACGAGCTGTGGCAACTCTCTTTCTGTTGATGGGATACATCCTAAGCGTCAACTTTTCACACTATTGTTGGAGACTCGCACAGGACCTTTCGAATCCTACAATTATCGTCAAGGCTCGGTTGCGAGATGGCACTGTCATCAAGCTGGATGATTATCGTGAAGCTTACTGGTGGTTGAGAGACAATACCCCCGAAGATTCAAGAATCATGGCGTGGTGGGATTATGGATATCAGATAACGGCTATGGCCAACCGAACAACTCTTGCCGATGGAAATACGTGGAATCACGAACATATTGCTCTATTGGGTAAAGCGTTGACTGCCGATGAGGAAGAAGGGTACCAAATCGCGCGTCATTTAGCAGATTATGTGCTTATTTGGGGTGGAGGTGGCGGTGACGACTTGGCGAAAAGTCCGCACTTGGCAAGAATTGCGAACTCCGTGTACCGTGATCATTGTCCAGCCGGGGATCCTACGTGTCGTGCCTTTGGATTACTGGTGAGTTTCATTCTTCGGAAACCTTGGTCGAGCCTTGGATGTATTTGATTGATTCGAGTTGCCTTTTACTCTTTCTTCATCATGTCTCACAACAACATTTTCATCTCTAAAATTTACAGGACCGTCAAGGAACACCTTCACCCATGATGGAACGTTCTCTTCTGTACCACTTGCACGGACACGAGATAAAGAATGGAGTTCAGGCCGATCCCAACAAATGGAAAGAGGTTTTCAGATCAAAATATGGTCGTGTCCGAATTTATAAGATTCTTGGCGTCGATGAGAAATCAAAGAAATGGGTCTCAGACAGTGCCAATCGGCTTTGCGACGTCCCTGGTAGCTGGTTTTGTCCTGGTCAGTACCCACCAGGGTTGTCAGATGTCCTATCGCTGAAGAAAGATTTCGCTCAGCTAGAAGATTTCAATCGAGATGATGCCGATGAAGAGTATCAAAAGCAGTATTTCGAGAATTTAAACAATCCACAAAAGGCCGCCGCAAAGGCTCGACAACACGAACGAGAAATGAAACTTAAAGAAACAGCAAACGCTGAGGCCTCGGAGCCTCCTCCCCGAGACCAAACTCATGCAAAGAAAGGTGTTGACGAGATCTACAATACTTGGGAAGACACAGAAGATACAACTCTAATGTGGACATTGATTTCTAATAACCAAGTTGATGACTTGAGAATGTGGCTTGAAGAGGATCCCACCGTCGCTTTCATTCGAAGCCGCGATGGTAGAGGACCAATGTGGTGGGCATTTGAAAAAAGACACGAGGATATTACCAGAATGCTGATGAAAGCTGGGGTCCCTCACACCGATCGAGATGCTAAAGGTCTCACTCCTGTCGATCTCTTTGAGGGCAAATAACGCAAAAATGATGAAATAATTAAATACTCAAAAAACCAGGTGTTGTAGATTGCCTATCATACAACCCAATCACTGGGGACCTCTCTCGATAGTTTCTGAGTTCGAACTAAGACAATTGTGCGTCCACTAAGTTTGGTACGAAGTAATTCTTACTGTATGACCAGGTTACGCAAGAGGTCAGACACCGCTTGTATTTCACGTGCTAGTACCTCGTGCGTACCGGTAAGTTACTCAAAACTTCTTGGTAGTACGGTACCGTACCGGTAGGCAAACGAGTAAAAATAAAGGAATTTTAACTACGAGTAACTTATCCGATTCTTGTCTTGCATCTTCTTCCTCTACAACATACCGAAGTACGAAGCACCTTTCTTCGTACGTTACTTGTACAGGAAACCATCGTACGTACATTACGCAGTGTAGGTCGTAATTCAAACACTGAAGGTGGTGTGCGTTCTTATCATGAATGAATGAATAATCTAAATCGAATGAATCATCATTTGTGCCGATGGACTCGCTGGATTACAATTATTTTTTCCGTTATGTTTTCAAGGTTTGGGGCTTACTTGTTGTATATCCAAACTAACGGTCAATTTAAAATTGTCAAAAATCTGATTTTCATTCCACTTTTTCGACACCATCGAACATGCCGGGTATCTGCCCGTACGCTGTATTGCATATCTCCATCTTCCATGAAAACATCTTGCACGCAGCATTGTGCAAAGCACTTCGAGAGGGCGAAGGATCTTTCACAATAACTCTAATTGCCATAATTCAGCAAACAGAAATTACCGACCGAGACTATGCCATTGTCACGTCGCTTATCGAGTAGCAGCAAAGAAGCTTTCGCTGATTTCTGCACCAAGAATCAACCTCTATCAAGACGCCTTTCCATTGGCGACGATGCGGCCTCGATAAATTCTTCGAGTCGTCGAGACTCGATTGCTAGGGATAGGGGACAGCGTGTTTTGAAACGCCGCAACCAAAAACATAATATGCCAAGAAAAGGTTTGAGACCTTCCATCTCGAAAAAAATTCAAGACAGTTTTAGCAGTCCCGAACCTAAGAAACGACGCACAAGTACGGACAAAGAAAACGATGAGGCTCCGAATAGTAGTGCTCTACTGTCACCAACGCCATATTGGAAGGTAAGTTGATTTGCAACTATTCAAGAAAATCGGACACGAATACTGCTCTTGGATTCGCACTCAATAGAAATATTTTCTATTTGCCCCAAAAGGTTGCGAAGGAACGCGGTCACAAGCATTCTCCTCCTGTCACCCGATCTGCCAGAAAGAAAAAGTTGAGAGACACGACGAAACAAAGAGATGGGTTGCTTTTGTTTTCTCCACCAGATCAAGTTGCCAACGCTCGCAAAGAAAAGCTTGAGCTCGAGAAGAAAACTCAAGACCGGTAAGTCATCGTTGTTCATCCGAAAAAGAAAGAATCTAGAATTTTCCGACAGCCTTGCGAGACATTGTCCCCAAGTTCCTCATCAACTTATTCGTGATGATAATCTTTCTGATTCCGTGACAGCGACAATCGCATTGAAGAGAATCGAAGGAATGGGCAGTTGCTTGTTTTCTCCAATAAGTTGGAGAGTTTGACGAAGCTACCACCTGCTAAGGATAGCGATGATGATGAACGTACAGAGAGTTCCACAAAAACCGTCAAGCAACAGCCTAAGAGTAATTCTAATCCAGGACTCGACGAGAAAGAACTCGACTCGTCGAATAAAATCGAAGGAGCTGTTGTTTCATCCTTCTCGATTGACAACGAAAAACAAGCAGGAGAATTTGAGGAATTTTCGTGTTTGACAAAATCAACAAATCATGATGACCATTCCGAGGAAATGATGAATGCAATCAAAGGATTGGGAGAGAAATTCGAGATTTTGGATCGCCGTCTTTCTGAGTTTCCTCCGTCTCAGACAACGGCCTTACAGCAACAGTCCGATCCAAAGACAATCGAAGAAATGAAACAGAAGAATACCCAAATCAAGAAGCTATCCCAGAGAAATTCTCAACTGGAAAAACAAAAAAACGATCTTAGTTTAGAATTGAGTAAAACAAAGTCAGATCTATCTTCCGAGCAAGAGAAACTTGCGTTGGTCGGAACTGAACTCGAACAGGTTGAGTCGCTGAATGAATCTTTGAAAGCAACCCTAAACGAGTATAAGGAAAACAACAATCTACTCAAGAACAAGATTTTACCTCGAACAGAAAAAGAGCTTAAAAAGTCACTGAAGGAGCTCAAACAGTATAAGCAACAAGTTGATGAAATATCAGCTACATTAGAAGAGTACGGAACAACAATTAAAACACTGAAGTCCGAAAATGATCGTTTGTTAAGAGAAACGGAAGAAGAAAAGGCGCACTTTCAAACACTAAACGAGGACTCGTACCGCGCTCATCAAGAACAGCGACGTGAAAATGAGAAGAAGGATAAGATGATAGAGGAGATCCAGCAATCCTTGAAGACAACTAAAATCGTCCTTGAAAATGAGCGTGCCCGTGCCGACGAAAAAGCAAATGAGTTCCAAAATGCATTGAAACAGCTAGAACAAACCGAACTCGAAAAAAGAAAACTGGAGGGGCAATTTTTGAAATTCAAAGATGCGATAGTGACGAGTAACAAGGAAAGTACTGCAGCTGTGAGGCTTATAGAAGAAGAAAAAGAAGCTCTCCAAAATCGACTGGCAGAAATTGAAGATCAGTTAATGAAAGTGACCAAGGAGAAAGCAGATGCCATGTTGCGCTTGAGCACGTCTGACAAACGAGAAGATGAACTTTTCAATCGCCTTCGAGAAAGCGATCGTGTCCGCAAAGAGCTCCACTCTCGCGTTATGGTCCTGATCGGCAGCATTCGTGTTTTCGTACGTGTGCGACCCCTTCTTCCGAATGAAGAGGAAGCATCAAGTGATAAGAACTCCGAAGAAGTTTTCAAATTCCCAGACGGGCTGGAGGCGGTTGAAAGAGATAAAAAATCAAAGTACGGGTGCGACGATCCAACAAAAAATATTTTGGAAGTCAGGGAGCCCTACAAGGATCGGGGGGGTCTTTCTCAACGACGCAAGAAGTGGTCCTTTGGATTTGATAATGTGTTTGATCCATCTCATTCCCAGGCAGACTTGTGGGAATCTACTGAACCTTTGGTCCAGTGTGCAATCGATGGTTTTAATGTAACTCTTTTCGCGTATGGTCAAACTGTAAGTGATCAGATTCTTGTGTTGTATGATTTCCTCATTCCATTCATTATTCTCATAACGATCACATTTACCGCGACGAACATACAGGGCTCTGGCAAGACTTTTACAATGCTTGGCAACAATGAATCGACGGGTAATGAGGGAATTATTTCCCGATCGATTCGTAAGTTGTTCGAGGCAAAGGCAAAAATTGAAGAGCTTTCTCGTGGGGAGAAATCGGTTTCGATGACTATTGAGCTCTTGGAGATTTACAACGAACAGGTTAGAGATCTTTTATCTACAAAAGCCACTAGTCCCCTGAAAGTTTGTGGCGACAAAGCGATCGGAAGTATACATCAACCCGTTTCAGATGAAGCTAGTGTGTTCAGAATTTTGTCCGAAGCGCAACGACGGAGAACGGTGAAAGCCACGTCTTCTAATGCCACAAGTTCACGAAGTCATTTACTGTTCACGGTTGAATACACCGTCTCGTCAAAGGATGGGTCAACTCAAGTTGGTAAACTGAATGTATGCGATTTGGCAGGGTCCGAAAGGTTATCAAAAAGTGGCGCTCATAACACTGGTGGGGCTCTGCTCAAAGAGACCAAGCACATTAACTTGTCGCTCAGTACTCTCTCAAATGTTATCGAAAAGCTACAAGCGGGAGACAAAAATGTTCCATTTCGCGATTCCAAACTCACTAGTTTGCTGCAAAATAGCTTAGGTGGGAACTCCAAAACTCTTTGCATTGTTTGTTGTAATCCGTTGCAAACGCACTTTCATGAAACTCTTTGCAGTCTGCGCTTTGCTGCAAAAATCAATAAAGTCGACTTGAAATCTGTACAAAACTTCAGTGCTTAAAGGTCATGGTAAAAGTCATCCATTTGCATTATGTATTGGCAAATAATTACTCTAAAGTAAAAGTATTAGAAACAAAGTTGACAAGAATATCCCAAGTTGACATCTCAAGTTTGGCATTGTCATAGCTAACAAGATTTCTGCCGTTACTCAGTAGAGGTGAACGGAGGATAAGAATGTTGAAGAACCAGTTTCTCCACGTCTTGTAAGTTCGGATGCCACAAGTCTACAATTAGGACTGTTCGTGCCAAATCCTTCGTACGTTGGACATTTTCGTTCGATTTGCCATCGGTGTGAGCTGTGGTGTGGTCGATCACTGTTTCTTCTTCGTTTGAATACGTAACTGAATGAACGAAAGAGTCATCGAAGACGAAGGTATCGCTGTTCATGTCCCAGAATATTTCTTCCTTGAGCCCAACTGAAAGGGAAAGTGTGTGCGGTTGCTGTCGTCCAAACCTACTAGAATCAATACGCTTGGAAACTGACATCAAGTTGTCGGGTAACTTCAAAAGGAATTGAAGTCGATGGCGGACGTTTGTAGGTCCACAGTGTGGTTCAATATTTGTCCCCGGATAAATTTTGGAAACAAAAGCATTGCCAAACAAACAATTATCTAGCAGACCAGGAATGTTTCGAACTAGTTCCAGTAGTTTCCGGCACGATTCCTTTCCATCTTTGATTCCGGAAAGCAGGATCGGATTCCAAACTCCCTGGTTTAACACGTGAAAGACTTTCCATTCGCCGGTTGGAGAGGAGTCGTTAACAGTCCAATTGATATCATCGGGAGAAGTGACTGCAACATCATTGCTATTGGCAATTTCCCGCAATGCTTCGAACACAATGGAACGGGTTTGTCGCTTTTGCAAATAAACGCGAGCATCTTGATGCCATTCGGTGACGATTTCCCTCGAGGGTAAATCTGGAACCATCAAAACCGTGGGGTTTTGCAACGGTGAAATCTGATCGACACTTACATTCTTACCGCCACTAATTTCAATTGATGACAACGTTTTTGGTTTCAATACGGCATTTGGAATTCTCTGATTGAGTTTCGAGAAAGCGGAAGGATCGCTTGCTTTCAAATCCCGAAGGATCCAAGAAAGCTTCCTTTCTGCTCGTTCTTGGACATATCTGTAACGCCGACAGCGGATGCAATCGGGATTCTCGCAAGAGGAAACCATCGCGGGCTCCTTTTGTTCTTTCTCATTTTCGACCGTCATCCGCCGGGACCGCCAGTTCCCACGACCGGAGAAACAGCGATAATAACAAAGAACTGATATTGTCAATATGATTGACTGAACTATCACCACTCGCAAAGTTGCAATATCCCATTTAGATTCATCGGTACTCAACATGAACGCTCTGGGAGTGAATGACAAAGCAGGTTGCAGGAATTCCAAATACTAGCGGGCTGTAAAATGATGTTTGTTCACTTCATCCATTCCTTTCTTCCACTCAGGACCAATCAGACTACCATCATTGTTGAAGCGGATTGAAGGAGTCGAAGTCTTTTTCTCCTTGTGTTGGTGATGGCGTTCACTTCCACCTGATCACAAACTGAAGCTATCACACTCAAAGAACGCCAAGATGTTGTGACATCTTGCAGTTCAATTTCTTTTGGTTCCTTCCGTGATGGTTCCAATTTTCAATTTCCAATCGTTCTTTCACCACCGCATGAAACACAGTTCTGTTTTTTAAGGGATCTTTAACTTTGGGGGGGGGGGTCCGATTGCTCCTTAAATTCATACGTGAATCAATTCGAATCCCATTTGAATTTAATTGAATTTAAGTAAGTCGAAAACGCGGTAACCTTGGAGTAAACCTTAGTAGAATTTTTAGTGCATCGCTTTTGCAGCCCTCCAATGAACGAAGCCTCCTTTTCTGCCTAAAACGAAGCAACGAGGTCACGTCCTGTCGCTCACAACTAAATGAGACTAGACAAGCTGTACTGAGTACTTAGCTTCTCACTTTGCCCCAGTCTGAAGCAATTTCTTTTTTTTTAATTCATCACCATGTCTACGTTCAAGAAGGAAGCCGGAGCCGCCGCCGAGGACGCCGTCGTCCACCGCATTCGTATCACTCTTACGAGCCGCAACGTCGCCAACGTTGAGAAGTGCTGCGCCGACTTGAAGAAGGCCGCCCTCGAGAAAAAGCTTCACGTCAGTGGACCTGTTCGCATGCCTACCAAGAAATTGCGAATCACCACCCGTAAGGCTCCTTCCGGAGAAGGTACCAACACTTGGGATCGCTTCGAAATGCGCATCCACAAGCGTTTGATCGACCTCCACGCTCCTTCCGATGTTGTCAAGCAAATCACCAGCATCCAAATCGAATCCGGTGTTGAAATTGACCTCACTATCAACGACCGATAAATGCTAGGTGTGAAGGAACGGTGATGCTATGCCTGATTTTGTACACCCAAATCTCCGGCATGGATTTTTTGCCTGGGATAGATTAAATTAAAAAATAGTTCCGATTTATTCCACCAACCATTTACGAGTACATTATTATCACTTCTTTATCATGGTTATTCTAAAAATCCAAGCAAACACTACACACGTTGAAACCTCTACAAGATGGGATTGTCGAGTGTTTCTGTGGTGGGTACAAAAGTTCATTTTTTTAGGATACCAAAGTGGCGTTTCACCTGTTATTTCTCGATTTTAGCACATCGGAAATGAACTGAATTGTCCTTTTAACGGAGCGCTCAATAACAGCTTGCAATGACGATACAAGAAACCCGATGCGAAGGACTTCAATGCGCATCAAAGTTTAGGTTACTTGCAGTGACCAAAATGAATGTTTTTGTATAATTGTAGATATTGTCATGGAATAACAAGAAGAGAAATATTCAAGCAATAGCAGTAATAGTTAAGGTTACTGCATTTAAAATTGAGAAGAACTGACTCAACATTCTGTGATGTTACAAACAAAAAAGACTACCTACATTGGTAGCTTCGTGGAAATGCATCATGTGATGAATACCTTCGCCGATGAAAATAATGTGTACTGCACCTAGTGATAGTGCAAATGCCCTCTGATGAATTCCTTTCCTATGCATCTATCTACCTGTCTCCAACACATGACTGTGTCTGTGTGGAATCATTGTTTGTTTCCGATCAAACAAAAGAAATTTTAGAACTGCTCACCATGGCAATCTCGTGCATTTGATCTGACTGCCTGACAAGAAAACAGTGATGTACCTTTTCAGTGAGAAATCAGTGCATTCCCAGAGTTTCTTTTAACGATTCGGAATCTACTAGCTATTATTGTATATCTATTTACAGAATTCTTCCAACGTCATAAGAACTTTAGTTCAACCACAACTTTTCACTTCCCTTTTCCTTCAAGTTCTTCCATGCGGCGTGGGTCTCCTCGATAACTTCCTTTGTGGCGGCAACATCCAAGTATTTCTCGTCGAATCCGAAGGAGTTGAGGGGCTTGTCATCGGGGGTCTTGTACCATCGGAACCATTCACGGATTCCATCCTTGACGGCTACAGGAACATCATCGATGTCGTTGTATTCAGCGGCAAGGGGATCATCGACGGCGATGGCAAGAACCTTCCAGTCCAATTCACCGTCGTCAATCATGGCCAAGACTCCAAGAGGCTTGACTTCCTTAACGGTTCCCATCTCGAGGGAGGATCCTCCAATTTCGACAACATCGATCGGATCGTCGTCACCGAAGCACTTCAATTCGGGGTGTTCGACGTTGGGGTCCTCCCAAGTTTGGGGAAGGCATCCTGTTTCGGAGAGATTCGCAACCGATCGAAATTTGCGCACAAACGGCGAGATTTAGAGAAAATTTATTATTAGTTCACTGTGAATATCCCCATCACGTGAAAGTCCGAAAGTCTGTGCATATGTTAATTTGACATTCAAAAAAGAACACAACGTACCGTAGTTCCAGAAGATAGGTCCGTGGTAATCACGAAGGACTCCCTTCTTGATGTCCTGGGCGATAGGGTTTTGTTCTTCCTTGGTGGCAACCTCCATCTTGGCCTTGGTCATCTTAGGGATTTCAACAACCATGTTGTAGGTTCCCTCGCCGGCCTCGAGAGGGATGTCGTGCCAAGGGGAGATAGGATCCTTAGCTTCGTTTTGGAACCCCAATCGGAAAGATTCGGTGCCGGTCTCTCCCGTGGCTTCGACGGGGAAGGCAACCATACCAAGGCTAGTGGAGAAGGCATGGCTGGAGGCAGGGGCGAAGGCCGAGGCGGATCCGGCCAAGGCAAGGATGGAAAGGACAGAGGATTGGAACTTCATCTTGTTTTGCTTATTCTGATAGAATTGGTAGGGGTTGTGAGACGTAGAGTTAGCAAGGCTGCTGAACGGCCGAGACAGAGACGAGGAGAATCTTGGTGCGGTCGACGTTTTCGTGAATCTGGCGAGCATATCGTTTGGGAGGTGAAAACACAGATGTTTTGTCGTTATCGGATGACACTTGGAAGACCACGTAGTGGATACTGGCCAAGAGTTCCTTAGACATGCGAGTGTGGCATTTTGTACCATCAACCCGCGCCTGTTCACGTTGATAGCTACCAACGTCATAAGCAGAATGCTTTCAACACCGCACAATTTACGAAGAAAGATCATCGAGAAACGGGAGGGAGTTCAAAAATCTGTATCCTCGATCATAGGAGTCGAATCAAATCGTGGATCTTACTTAGCTTTTTAAAAGTGTTCGATGCATGACTGAAAGTTTGCTTGACGTCATCAACTCGTAATGAGTCACGACAGAAGTGGCAAATAATCGGTTCACAAAAAAACGCGACAATAACAACATGTCCCTTTCGAGATCAGAATTGAGAACGCCCTCTTCAATGTTTCGGTGATCGTCTACGCTCCCACATTCATTGCCCTAATTACTGTCGCATTGTTTCGTGTCGAGAATTTGATCGAAGAGGCGTAAAAGAATTCGGATACAATTATCCACAGTGAACGACAATGAAACTCTTCTCTTTCCTTCCACTACTGGTGGTCGCTACCAGCGGCTATCATGTCGTTGCATTCACCACTAGACCGGCAACTACGAAGTCATCTATGATTCGGTTGCATGCGGAGTCTCCGTCACAAGTAACAGAAACTGTAGATGAAGACACTTCGAAGGACTAGTTTAGATGAGGAAGCACCAGTTCAACGCCCGTCAACAATTTACATTCCCCTCAGTTTCGAAGAAATGGTGAAGCAGGTTTCGTCGGCCATGGAGGACGCAATGAAGGAAGGCAAAAAGCGGCAAACACTTCGAATTTTGTTGCCCAGGAGTTCGGACAACGACCAATTTGGACAGTATTTCGAAAAAAGCGTTACAGATCCCGATCCATCCATCTACGTTGATACCATTTTGGTCCCCCCAGACGAGACTTGGCAAGGTGGAATCATGCAGCTGTATCGTGCTGCATCCCTTGCTTGCCAAGAAATCTTGCGGTACGTGTTTCCGAGACGTCGTTGAAGGCGAATTATTGATTTTCAATGAATTGCGTGGCTGGAGGTTTTTGGCATTGCATCGAAATCGAAGCAAGGCTGCAACAGCCTGCAGGATTTTTGTCTCATCAAAATATTCTTTTTGGATGAAATGTGACTTCTGATTGTGTTTCGATGTAACGATATGGATTATTGTTGTCGTACACTTTGTCAAATTCGTAGTCGCTATTCGAGAAACGCCCAGGGAGGAGTAGTTCCTAGGCTGCAAGAAGACCGATCCTTCGACGAGAGCGGTGTCGACGGGGTTGGTTTGTGGCTCACACAGGGTGCCTCTGCATCGGACGATGTTTCGTGTTTTGTTCAGCCCAGCCAGGAAACCATCGACGGTATCGACCGCATTTCCAGTCAGGCCGGAGAACGAATGGTAGCTCTGATCAACCCCCAATGGAGAATTGTGGACGACGCCTTGGATGCGGCTTCGAAGAAGGAGGGCATCTTTGGACAATTCGCATCGTTTCTTGGTGGCAAGGGAAACTCTTTGAGAAGACTGGAGGAAATGGGATTTGAAAACATCTACATCATGGAGGGCTATGTCTGCCGAGGTGGGAATGTGAGGTTGATGAAGCGATTTGATACCGACTGGTATGTGTTTGCTCAAAACGACGCTGGTACCGATTTCATCGAGTGCGGAAGCTCCAAGCAACGCCCATCCTACCAAGATGTCGACAAGATGCTCGATGACAAGGGGATTAGTCTGAAGTACGCTCGTGACATTGGCCTGGCTCCCAAGCTGTAATTTTGACGTGTTACACATCTCAGGAATATTATTATGAAGTGATAAAAATATTTGTACACAATTAGAGTAGTATCAATCGATGATTTCCGAACCTGCCTCCTAGAAGCTCGCCATGTAAAGTGAAACGAGGCTATCCAATTCTGCTTGTTGGAATTGTAATACTACGCATGTGGCAATAAGGTTTGAAGTTTGAGGAAATCAATACTTTGACAGAGAGAATAATTCGTTATTATACAGGTTTGTTATAGTATTTCTATTGAGCGCGAGAGGCTTGTGATGAAAAAGTAATAGAATGGAGGATTGAGTAGTTGTACAACATGTCACATAGTGCAACGTGAAAAACATGTAGAATCGAATACGGAGTCCCTTTGTATCGACCATGAGAATGTATGGCATCCCAGCCATGACATTGAACTTTGTGAGCGTGTGTTTTTACGCAGAGAGATTAGTAGCCCTCAATGGTTTCGTTGTGTCTTCTACAGCTCAACCGTGTCCTCAGCACTATATTCTCTTGAGGCATCGCTCGGTAAAGAACGGCTTCGCAAAGGAAGGGTTTCGATACCAGCAGCCCCTGTTGAGACAAAGTTTAGACCGGCCTTACGGTTCTCTGCACAAATCTCACAAGTGGCTGAGGAACATTGATGGACATCCGTGGAGATACCATTCACCAATTTACTGTCGTAGTGCACTTCATAGTCGTCGACTTGTGTCGGGAGGTGGTTGTTGCCGGTGTATCCGGTCCAGTGAGAGATGACAGAGTCACCTTCTCCAACAATGTGAATGTCACGTGTGTTGTACTCGTGCTTTGCTAGTCCGCTCAAGCTGTTCCCGTCCGAACCGTTGTAGAAGGTATCGTCATCAGCACTCTCGTCGAGCTTGAGGTGGGAGACTTGCTCAATCTCGTTGCGGTTGCGTCTTCGCACAAACAGTACCAACAGCAAGAGGAGAGCTAGCAATCCTGTTGCTGCGCCAATGAACGGTCCAGCCTTCATTTGTCTCGATTGAGCCATATTGGTATCGGAAGCCGCGTCAACAGATTTGTCACTTGTGTCGACCTCGTCGATTGTAATACCGTCAATTTGCTGCATGGGATACCACTTCGTCACGTCGTCCAACATAGAGAAGTATTCTTTCAGCGACCAAGACAATTTGTCTTGGATTTCATCGGAATCGACATCACCAACGTAATTCATTGATGTACCGCATGTAATGCTGCACATGCCTTGATCGTTACAGGACTGTCCCTCGCTTACGGTGTAGTCTGTGGACATGACGAATACGCGAATCGGAAATTACAACAAAAGTGAGGAACGAATTCAGCAACGAACACAAATTATTGCACGGATAATCAGGGACACGACACCACTCACCGCACTTCCAATCCCTGAGGGCGGCGAAATCGGAACTCGAGGCCTCGTCTTCCATCAAGGCTCTTGTGTTCTTGTTGAGCCAGTAGTAGGTCTCAGCAGTCTTGAGAGATTTTGATTTACATCCCACCACGTATAAGGCAACAGGAGCAGATACAATTTTGTCAAGGTGCATTCCTACATCGTCGGGAAGAAACTCCGAATCTCCGTTAGCATCGCCCTTTGGGTCCGCCTGGCCTGCCGCCATATCGATCATTAGGGGCACAGACACCGCGAACTCCTCCGTGTCACTGCGGTCGAGGGGAGACGCAATAGCACGCGAGAGCGCAGCAGATCCGTTAGACTCGCGGCCGTTAGCATTCGATTCGCTCCAGAAGGAAATGATTTCCTTCTTGCTCTCTGAAACGGAATAAGACGCGGGGAAAACTTCACACAATGCCGGGGGACCAGATGACCCAGGTGAATCACCAGATGACCCAGGTGAATCAGCTCCCTTTTCTGATGGTGGTTTCACGGATGGTTCCGCAGTGGGAGAGTGCGAAGACGTAGGTTGGAGTGAGACCGAAGGTGAGTTTGTCGGAGCGGACGATACCGTGGGTTGATTCGAAATAGTGGGTTGATTCGAAATAGTAGGGCTGGATGAAGGAGCCGACGATACTGTTGGAGACAGAGAGGCAGTGGGCGATGCCGATGGCTCAGGAACGTAATGCTTGTAGTAGTACTCTTCCGTGCACCACTCTTCGGTAGGACTCAGGCTTACGGAAGGTGCATATGTTGGAGGATTCGTGGGAACGCTGTTAGGATAAGGAGCGGGTCCATCCTTTGCTGCCCTTCGTGTTGCTGCCTTTCGCGCCCTTGCTGGACTTGTAGGCCTTGTTGTACTTGTGATGGTATTTGCAGCCGCTCTTATCGGCCTTAGGAATCTTATTTCTCCACCCATAATTTCCTTCTTCAGCGGTGCTATGATAGTTGGGTGTTGCTTGATAGTTCGGGGCTGCTTGAAAGCCGGAGAATCCGTTGGAGCCGCGCAGCTTGCTTGCTGTCACGGCATCGACGGCGTCCCTGAGAGATGGTTGCCCAGACTCCGGGGAATCACCGATTCTCCCGCTGGTATCATCGTTTCTTGTCTTGGCGTGAAAGTTGTAAACTAAGTTTCCAAGACCTCCGACTTCGCTGTTGTCTTGGAGAATACCAATGAGATCGGTTGATAGCTCTCGCTGCGGTTCTTCCGTTGCGAACGCCGATGGGCTCTGCATTAAGAGCCCCATCGCGAATAACGTTGTTGGTATTGCGTATGATTTCATTGTGATAGATTACTTCGTTTATTGTGAATGTTTCCGTTTCGTGCTATAGGATACGAACTTGAGCGTTGTTATCGATGTTTGTTTTGTTAACGCTTGCTCAATTTACTTGATGATCGGTGTTTACCTCGAGTGAATAAATATGTTGCTATGTCACGTGGTCTCGTTTTGTGAGACAGTTCCGGGTAAGTTGTTTTTGTTCCCAGAAGCGGATTTTGATCTTGATGTTGGCCTGCACAGGGGACTCGAACAAAAAGTGAGGCATCTAGCGTTGAAGGGCAAAGCCGTACAATCTCGTGGACGCATCGGCGGCAGTTTCATTCGTTAAATCCGACGAAATCGGATAAATCCAATCTAGTCGTTTGCTTCTCGAAGCCCTCTAATTTTTGTCGGCTTACTTAGGCGTTTTCTCACGATTGCGGGCAATGAACGGCTTTTAATATGTGCGTTCACACATAACACGTTTAAACAATCCTTTTTTGTCTTGTTTGTAAATTTTGCGCGTCTTAAATGCTATTTGAGTCTTTTTTGAACGAGCCGGCCATCAACGTTAGAAATACGATTGGAAATATCATTACCCGGCGGGTTGAATACAAACGATTAACCTTACTAAAAAAGTATCCTCCCCCAAAGAAAGAAACCAAAAAATCATCCATTGACGACCATACAAAATGGTTGTCTCTGGTTGATTTTCAGGTAGTAGAATTGCTGGGCTCCCGTATAGGTGAATAAAAGATTGATTCAGGATACTGTCGCGCGCAATCCGCTCTAATGTTGGCTCATTCATTCCAAATTATTCGGACCCACTTGAACTCAAGCTCGTTAGTAATACTGTATTCTCGGTATGGAATAAGATTTACCTACCGTAGAGTAAGACCTTACCGGTAGTGGAACATATTCTTCCCATCACACAAATGTTTTTGATTTCAACATCCGAAGAGCGACCTACGAGTACAAGTAAGGTTACCGGCGTCAGAGTTGTTTTAAGGACTCCAATTGTCTTCTGTACTACGGTAGCATTTTATGTCATCACCTAGAAATAATAATATTTCATTCTTAAAAATATCATTCATTGCTGTTACGCACTGTCACTTTATTGTGCATTGGAAACTTGCTGGGTCCAGCCACCGAGAAGGGACTGTTTTGATAAAGCGCTTGTTTGCTTGCTTGCTTGCTATTACAACAATATGTTTTCTGTACATGTACTAGTTGGCAGGATTAAATTTCCAAGCTCTTGTTGAGAAGCTGATATTTCGGATTATTCCAAACTGATCACATTCACCAAGTCCTTGATACTTGCCAGGAGTTTGTGATACTAGTAGCTTTTCAATAATGAAAGACTTCCATTTGGAATTGCTTCTGCAAGGCAGAAAGGTATTGGTATGATTGGAATGGTCTTTGTTGTAGCTTCTAATCTTTCTGAAGCTTCTAATTTCAACACAAATGGATGTCTCAACTTTTCAAGAAAGTACAACAGTCATGATTGAAAATGCCACAATGAACATCAATCAAAGTTGAGGAATCCCACCACATAGTTTGGTCAAAAGTATGTGCCAGAAGCTTGGACTTCTGTGAAATGAAAACACACAACAAATCTTTTGCAACAACAT
The DNA here is from genome assembly GCA_037355855.1 of Pseudo-nitzschia pungens. Classification (NCBI taxonomy): domain Eukaryota; phylum Bacillariophyta; class Bacillariophyceae; order Bacillariales; family Bacillariaceae; genus Pseudo-nitzschia; species Pseudo-nitzschia pungens. Next base: position 3,477,769 of record CM074762.1, on the reverse strand, counting down.
GCCAATTCCTTAGGGCAATATTGCATACAGTGCAATGTTGACAATATAGAAATGATCTGTGGACCTGTAAATGGTAACCGCCAGTGCAAGGAGAGATGGCAGATTGGGGGACACCAATGAACATCACAAGCCAGTCTAAGACCTCGAATAGCAACTGTTAGTCGTCCATCATCTAAGATCAATCACCTTTCAAATGGGATCAAGCATGATGCTCCGGAATCATTTTGCCGCTTCCAACAAAGTAGCAGTTTGGGGGGATCATATTAAGTGTGAACGTTACTATTACTAGCAGACTAGTGATCCTCCTCATGATTTGATTTTTACAAAAGATAGACAAACCAAACACCATGGAATTCTACTAGTAGGTGAGTGCGTTGCCAGAACAAAGCTATCCTGTAGTAGTACAGTGACCTTTTCCTTTTACCCCTTTTTTCTCCTGTCTGGTTCCAAATCTTTCAGCTCCGAGCAACTTTGTATCCATAATATTTTGGTTGTAATATTATCGTAAGTGTGTTGCAGCAAGATTGCGGTAGTCTTTCTGTCTGTCCTGAGCGGATATTTTGTTACTCCTACGATGTTTTCTAGGAAACTCTCTGTCGTCAACGATCCTTTCGTGACTTCGTCGATTACGTTACGAGTAACCTTACTTCGTATTCGTTCAGTAAACCATGAACCCAATGTAGTAATTACGAACCGTGCACCCAACTCGACACACTCTTTCTCGTCCACTATTTGCCCCATGCACGAATGCCAGGATGGGCTTTTGACGCGACCGACCCCGGATCGACGCAGTCGAAAGCAGCGACCGTCTTCGACGGAATTCCCGAGGCGTCGACCATCCACAGCCCACCGCCGCTCCCGTCGGCTTCGCTAGCGGTTCCCGGCGCCAGCTCCATCGAGATCGGAGCGTCCTCCCGGGTGATCCCGAACCGCAACGCCCTGGTGGTTGGGCGCCAGGTTTCTTCGTGCGACATTCGGATCGCGCACAAATCTCTGAGCCGGCAGCACGCTCTGCTGTACTATCACTCGACGCGCCTGTACGTGCTGGATCTGAACACCAAGGCGGGAACACTGGTCAACCGGAACAAGATTCATTCGAGCACACCGGTAGAATTGAACGACGGGGACACGATTCAATTCGGAAAGGCAAAGCCGGTCCTGACCGTTCGGTGGGATTGCAAAAAGGACAAACACAGCAACAATGATGAAGCAGTGGGGGCGACAAACGACGGGGGAAACGAAACGGAACAGTCGAGCGGTCAGCATCGTGGAATCCAGAGCAGCTGTGGAATCAAACACGGAGGAAACACGTCGGGGCAGCAACGACGATAAAACCGAAACCAATCCATCGGAGGAACAAAGTGCGATCGAGGGGTTGACGGGCCGCGAGAGAAGGCGAGCAGAAATAGCCGCCATGATGGCATCGCTAGACGAAACACCAACCTACACAAAATACGTTCCAACTGCAACCAGTGCTGCCGGGACGCAGCACGAACCAGTAAAGGGCAATGAAACACCAGGTGCAACCGGATCGGTGGAAGAATCATCGCAGCAAAGAAAGAAAAAGCGAGTCTTGGAAAAACACCGCATCCCTCTCACGGAATGCACCGACATGTCCGTTATGGAGACTTCGCACATCTCGACGAGCGCCATGGACCCTACCGGCGCAAGATTTGCCATTGGAAGCATGGATTCGAGTCTCAAACTCTATGACTTTGCTGGCTACAACATGCTCGATCCCGTTCCCTTTCAAAATTTGATCGTCGAAGATGGCTATCCGATTCGAAGCATGGCCTACAGTTCCGATGGATCGTCGATACTCATCGGGACCGGATCCGCGCAACCCCGCGTCTTCAACCGCGACGGACAAGAACTCGTCACCTTTGTTCGCGGGGATGTTTACGTGCGGGATCCTTCGAAAACCATCGGTCACACGGCGGCCGTTACCAGCGTTGGCTGGCACCCCCTCGAACCATCCATCGTGTTTTCGACGTCCCGGGACGGGAGTTTGAGGAGCTGGAACGTCGACAAGGGCAAGCTGTCCTTTGGCAGGCTGAATTGTTCCGATGTGGTCGTCATCAAAAATCTGAGGACGGGGCGCATGACCATACCGACGTGCTTGGCTGTATCACCCAGCACGCTGGCGATCGGAACGGAATGCGGGAGCCTGCAGATCTACAAATATCCGCTAGTTTCCAAACTGCGACCCCAGCAATCCGTTCAGGTGTCGACACCGGATGCCGAACACAAAACCAAGAAAGAGGCGGACGCAATCGTGAGTTTGGTATATGCCTTCGACGCCACCAAAATAGCGGTGCGGACAAAAACGCAAGTCACCGTGTGGAACACGGCATCGAGGATATCGTCTTCGACTCCACCATGGATGAAATACGACGATTTGCCGCTTCGAGACGACGACGTGGATGTCGATAGCAGCACGCCCACCATGGCTTTCTCTCCGAATGGAAAGATTTTGTGCATCGCCACAAACAAAAAACGGGATGGTAGCGATCGAAACTACCGCAAAAGCCTGGAACTATTCTTGCTTCCGAAAGAATCCAAGGTCCAAAACGACAAAAAGCATGCCTCACCCATCTTCTCCCTTCCTCTTTTGGATGGCGAACACGACACCGGATCGATTCTGAGTCTCTCGTGGCACCACAAACTCAACCAGCTTCTTGTAACGACACAGAAGGCATTCCAAGTCTTTTATTCTACCGAGTGGTCGACGAACGGCATCCTCCTCACAAGCGGTCGTCGAAAGAAACGCAAAAATGTCGAAGAGAGTCTGCAAGATCTCTATGCGGCACGCGCTCCTCCCCCCGGAACCGCGATCCGCCAAGACGACATCATCACTCCCAATTCGTTGCCTCTGTTTAGCGGAGACAGGAATCGCGCAAAGAGCAAGAAACAACGCGCCGAGGAGGAACACCAGGAGTCGGTGGCAAGGCACATTCCACAACAGCCATCCAAGGGTGTTTTCAATACCGGGGTCAACATGTTCACACAAATGATCATGGACGACCGGTCGTCGCACCAAAAGAAAATCGCTGGAATGGATCCACGAGAGGCCCTAGCGGAGTACAACGAGGGCAAGTCGTTCATTGGCAAGGCCTACGAAGGGAACGTCGAACGCATTTTGGCCCAAAAGACGATGGAGCAAGAACAAGATGAAATGAATGGTGCTTCCGGGAAAAAGAATTAGTGCATATTCTATTCACAAGGAGAATACTCTCAGCCCCATACATCAGAAAATGGCCTCCACTGATGATCGTTCTTCCCCAGATCACAATGCTCCTACGATATGAAATTCGTATCACAGCGATGGATCAGTTCAAACCCTGGCTTACTTCAGAGACACCAATAGGCAACATATCGTATGGCGAGAAAAACTGGAATGCTCTAACTTATCCACGTATCCGACGTCACTGTTCTTTCAATCCCATAATATGATTTGATTGAAGTAGACGCCGACCGGTTTTCTCATTAAATGTATTTTCACCAAGTTTTCTTAGAATATGAATGAATCATATGCCGGTAGCTTCCGCAGATCACTACGAACTGTCTTAAAGAAACACTGATCTGGAAAGCTTGTAGTGTGTGCATCCATGAATCAAAAAGTAGCAGATTTGATCATTCATTGTTCCCCGTTCTTCCAACATGAAGATGCATGGTAGTTTTTGCGTCTCTGCGGTCTCTTTATTTCATGCATCATCGGAGCAGACGAGACCTTTCACCTTTTCTGGAATCTCTACAACCCGTTGATCCGAAGACAAAAGTAGAAATCTTGCGCCTAGTTTTCGCAACTGATTTTCTGTGTGTTGCATATAGTTCACCTTGATGTCGCGAAAGGCTTTAGCATAATCATCTCCGTACTTTGACATGCATTTAGCAATGTATTTCTGATCTTCCTCATTGATTGGACAGCGTTTTTCTTTCTGCTGTCCCAGTTCGTCCGAATCGGGGACGTCAAAAAGTTCGACGGCACTGACATCTGTTACTGCCTTTGGTTTATGAGACGGGTTGGTGTTTCTGACGTCGTTGTTCGGATTTCCAACGAGTCCAAACGCAGCGAGATTCGCAGTGAAAGACTTGGCTGGATCCCAGTGCTCGCGTACAGTAGCACTTTTGATTCTCTTATGAAGGTCTGGATCCCATCGCTTAAAATGCCCTTTATTCTTTAGCTTTGTCTTTCCAATCCGTCCAGCTCGTCGTTTCTTGTTTGTCCCGTGTTTCACCATTTTTCTATCGGGCAAGTCGAATCGAGCCTCTCTGTGACTGTTGTGTTACGAGTACTTGTAGTTGGAATTGTTCAAGACGGAGTAAGACCTTAACCTCTTGATCCTGTGCATTGAAAACCGGGGTTTACAGCCATGTCGTTCGCTTCTTATTCGTACGAGTAAGGTTACGACGAATAGAACAAACGAAGCTCAAGTCACAGTCAATCACAAATCATTCCTGAATTCTCAGTCACCATTATTTTTTTCTCTCTTTTTTTTCCCCATACTGTATTTTGTGGCTCTGGCATCGGAAGACGACAAAAACTTACGGTGTCTGTCCGTCTATCTGTCCTGTCTATTTGTCACTCTATCTTTCTGTCTGCCTGACTTCGGGTAAGGTTTACCAGCAGCAGGTAAGATTTACCGTACCGTACGAGTCCGTGTCATAGCAAACAAGGGTTGTTATGCCGTTTGTATCTACACCACATGATCAGAGTTGTATTGGTAGAGTATCAGCCTGGTATTTTCACTTTGCTTTCACCACGCCAATGAAGTAATCACATTAAATTGATCATTACAAATGGATTCAAGTGTATTTCGGAAGTAAACAGGAGTATCTTTTTAAAAAGGTGGAAGAATATAAACAAGGTTGGATTCCAGTCAAGCCGCGAATACAGTAGTGGTACTAATACTATAATTCTCTTTTTCAACTTGTGACATTAATTGGACTTTCGATACTTGAATATAATTCAAGGTGTACAATAAACAGTTGCATTGGCAGCATAGTAGGAATCATCAAAATATGATCCTATTGGATGAAGAAAATTCTGCACTGGACAATTCCTTTTTTTCTGCGTCTTTTTCTTTGCTTTACTTCCCTTCGTCCCATTTTCATCCTTATCAAGCTTTTCGAAGACCATTTCTACAGCGGCCAGGGCATTCACATGTCCATACCCACTCAAAAAGTCATATCCTGCCTCATTCATATCAATGGCCGTGTCTTCCATAATTTGATAAATATCGAAGGGTATTGAAAATGCGTTATCACCCAAGATGATATCATCCACGATGTCCCCATCCGTTTCATCCCCTACTATTATGTCGTTTTCTTGTTCGGCATCGGGATCGGGATCGGGATCGTCATCTTTTGCTTTTTTCTTCGATGACTTAACGGTTTTGCCATTCAGACGTCTTCTGTTTTTTGAAACCGAGGACATTGCCTGGAATAGGATCGCACCCACGGCAGCCGCAGTAACAACCGAACAGGAAGTTCCGTAGAATCTAGGTGGAACAAAGCCAGGCAAATTGTCCCAAAGAGAATTCATAATGTTCTAGAACACCGAAGAAAGTAGTGTATGATCTGGCATCAGTGATTAAAATGTCAATCAAAGACAAAAAGGTGAGAATTGTTTTGTAATGATATACTATCGATATCATCGCAAACAATGGTGACGGAATCAAGAAAGAACCGAATGCAGCTCAAGCTTTTCTCGACTAAAGGAGCCTTACCCATCTGAGGCGACAAACCGTGGTTGTCGTGGAATCAATTCTTGTGAAAACCTGTTCCCTTTGTCATCGAAAACAAGCGGAACTCCACCGCGCGAGGAAAAACTTTCAAGCTCTAGCTGTCCAAATACTTGTTTTTCGGATGCCGCTCCGACAGCAGCTACACTTGGCGCCAATCCTATACCAGTGAGTGTTGAGGATCCTGCACTTGGATCAGAAGAGGAAACGCCAACATCCATCCACTTTATTATAGTAGGAGAAGGGCCGGAATACTTCGCGATCACCAAATTATAAGTTCCTGGAAGTAGAATCAGTATTTCTACCGCATCCCCCCCAACATTTACAGAAGTGCTGGCATTTATCATCCCCCCGTTCTCGACGTCAAAGGCGAAGATATCCAGGTCAGTCTTGGGTCCAGGGAGTCCGCTGACACTAAACCATGGATCATCCCAATAAAGAAAGAGGTGAGATTCCGAAACCTTGTGTTATACGTTGAAAAGCTTTCCCCTTTCCGAAGTCATGGCAAGACACATAATGTTGAAAAACTTCAGCATTGGGACACGATGTATCTTTGTATCCCCGACTCTCCCAAGATTTTGATCCCCAGTTTCTTGCGACGGTGAAGTAAGCCACCCCGTGGTCGTTTACGGCTTTTTCTGCAGCTTTCGGAGTGGGGCCAAGTTGGAAAATAGGTTCAAAACCATCAGCCCCTAAACACCGAAAAGTTAGATGACGAAAAGAAACATTTCAATGAAGACATGGATCCATTATTTAGCAACATTTCCGATAATTGTTTCCTGCGTTGAGACCGATGCGAGCGATGCGAGATCGAACTTACTGATATCGTCGATAATGATGTCACATCCTTCTTCCACCAAATCTTCGATCGCAGATCCGAAGAAACCCCCAATATTCAAAAAGCCACTACTAAACACGATCTGAGCGTCCGGGACCAAGTCGTAGAGAACTTGTGCCATGGCGCGCCCTTCGTCTGATACCGGGACTTTAAAATCCGGGTCGGGCTCTTTGAGGACTTTTACTCTATGCTTACCACCTGGCAGATTCCCAGTCTCGATATCGGTCTCTTCGGATGCCATCGAATTAAAACTATCAGATATGATTCCAACCTTCACCCCTTTTCCTGTCAACCCCGGATACTTGCGCAACATGGCATTAATTTGCATCGCTGCAATGGCCTGCGTTTTTACTGTACCAGAACCAGTAAATGCATTGGTTTCGGCCATTGTGCCGAGAATGATGTGACTCACTTCGCTGAGACTTTCAATCACACCGCCTCTACCCAACTCTGATATATCACACCATCCAGCACACATGTAATCTCTACAATCTAAATTTATGCAAGCACCAGTGTCCAAAAGAGCAGGTTCAAGTGCCGATGCCGCATTTGCATTTGGATCCTCTCCGGAGTAAATGATCTTCACACCAATCTCATCGCCCATGCTACTTCTCCACACAACCCCGTAAATGTCGGTTAACAGTGTTCGATTTTCGGACCTCGAAAGGCTGGAAAGAACGTAATCGTCCACCAATCGATGCATTTGCCCATTTAGCTTCTTATCGTCAGGTATCGGAGAGGGACGAACCAAAGGGAACGAAATCGCCATGACAGCGGCGAGAATTAGCACAAAGTGACCCGTCATGGCGTGAATAGTCTCTCACTCAATAAGAAGGCCTTCTGCACTGGTTTCTGAATACCTCCCACTTTTCATTCGTCCTGCTTCCGCTTCAACCGAGATACGAAAGCTGTTTCAATTGGCATCAGGAATTGGTAAGGTACCAGTAACAGTACCCACAGATGAGTTAACAAGCTCTCTGTTCAAAAAAAAAAATAGTGATGACAATTTATTTGTTGCAGGAAATCGACTTGTTGAGATATAACCTCCGTCAGCGATTTCGATTACTTATCGAAATAGCGGCGAACGGAACCTTTCTTCAACAAAAATTTGATCATTGCAACAAAAATATTATTACCCGCAGTCACGAAAAGATTCCATGATCTCCGATCGCGACCAAGAAATAAAATGGATTTTTGTCTGTCGCTACACGTACGAGTACCAAGTTCCTTTGTGCTCGTAAGGTTTACTTCTTTTTCCGATTGCATCGATTAGTATTCAAAATCAATACTACAGAATTCCTATCAGCTGTCCCAGGGTTTCAGTAGAAATTAGTAGTCGGGGACGTAGAACCCGGGGACAGCTGATAAGAACTTTGTAGTAGTGCATTAAGTAAGATTTTTACTGTATTGAAAACTTTGTTCACAATACTGCTACAGTGCACGCCATCACATTCTTTGCTTTATTGGAGATCGTAAAAGCGGCATAAGGCATTCGCCAACGTATCAAGACATTTTATCAGTGAATGATAAAAAGGTCTTAAATAGGTTACGTACCAATTATGAACCCTGTGATAGATCTCTGGACTGTTTCGGCGACGGAAATTTTCGTGAGAGTAGAAAAAGCGTGCAAGCAAAGAGACGAACGACGAAGGGGTAAAAAACCTCACGTAAGGTCAGGCCTTACTCGCAGTTTCGATAGTGACATGTGGGGACGAAGTAATGCACGTGGTATGTAGTAGGAATACAACATCCCAGAAGCCTTCGGGAATCGCAAGCAGTCTATCCGACAGTATTACCTTGTAACACCAGGTCCCAGTACCTTAGAGAGAAAGCAAGTGCCGGTAAGAATCATACCAGCAGACTGTTGAACATACTATCATGCCCTTTTCCTAGTGTGAATTGACTTCTTGATGGTGGGCGCTTTGAAGCATCTCACTATGTGCATTGCATGCATGATATCCTATTTCAAGTTGACTCTGTTTCTTGCAGTCTAATGTGAAATACCAGCAGGTACTACAAAGATCCCAAAACTTCTTGGTGTTTTCCCTGCAAACCATAGTACTGTAACATAATCCATGTCTTTGTTATGTCAATCATTTGTAGTTCAGTATGCTTTCTTTTGAAAGGAATATTAGGGTTTGGAGAATATTGCTTGCAGGTATTCCTATCCTTCGTGCACACAGTATAGTTCAATTAGTGAAAGATAAAATGTCAGAGATTTTGTTGTTGCCAGATTAGAGTACTACTACCTGTGAAAATATTTGCCCGTTGGCAATAGAGATAGCAGCAACAACAGTACAGCAGCATGGAGTGCTGGCAAATAATAAGGCAACAAAGAAGCAATCACAGATGCTATTGGATACACTGGGAGCAAACTAACTACCACTCTAGAGGTATGTTAAAGGTGTCAAAATAGGTGCTGGGCATGATGTTCTTTTATAGGCTTTTAAAAAGTGGTGGAGGAATATTCCAAAGAGTGAGAGCTCAGATGGAGCTCCGAATATTCTTGCTGGTTTGTTTGTTGATACAGGGTCAGGGCATGTAGGTCCAGTACTTAATTCAACTTACTGACCATGCCTGTTACTGAAACCTTGTAGCACCTGCGCTGTAGCGTACGTGCTGTACACTGTAGTACTGTGCTTGATTGATGTGGTCACTAAACTTGCTCACGCTAGTAAATACAGGGCTGGGTACACTGTTCTGGTACAAATCATATGTGTTGACCATACCCCAAGGTAGTTGCATAATATTGAGGTGACATATCTTCATATACCTAGATAATTTGGATGGTTCATGATGACCTGAAATGTCCATCACTCTAATGAGCAGAGCACTTAGTAGTGAGTTTTGATACTGTAGTGAGTGACAAGGGAGCAAATATCTTGTTGATATTCTCATTGTCCTTCAAATCTTTTTGATGTGATCAAAGATGATGGTTGAAAAAGTCTGGTCATCACCACCTTTGTAATGTACATTATTTAGGAAATTAAAGGGATTCCTACTGTACAATCAAATGTACATTATTTAGGAAATTAAAGGGATTCCTACTGTACAATCATGGTTCCAACATCCATGAATGAAATGAAATGTCAAGTGACAGAAAAGTAGTATTGAGTGTTACTTTCTGTTCACTAGTTGCCTTGCTTCCCAAAAAAATGATGATGGCAGCAACCTTTACCAGTTTGCCCTCCTCACAAGCCCCAAATTACAATAACGAGAAGGAGCAGTTACTAACACATTCACCCCATGTGCACACATGATACTAACAACACTCCTCTCTTCAAGCTTTGTTACATCTAGTAAAAACCCTTGCCAACCTTTCATTTCTCTGCTGAACTTTGGACCCTGCAGATTAATTAAGAGGTCAGATGAGTCCTGTATTAATTTGGGAACAATGAAGGATATTTCATAGTGACAAAAAGCGTTAGGGGTGTCTCGGCATGCACGTGGAATTCTTGATTGAGACAGAGCGTGTGCCCTATCATACAGTTCTACGGTGCGGTGGCACAGCAAAATGAGAACCATCTTGGAGATGAAACCAAGGATTCATTCGCAAGAACCCCTCCACGCCACTCGGCACCAGGGTTCCCCCGGCCGTCATGTGTCGAGTTATTTTTTCAGTCACTCCACCACTGAAAAAAACTGAATAAGCTGCGATCCCTTGCCACGTGTGAGAAAAACTGTCAATTTCAATCTGCGCAAAAACCAATTGACGAATGAGATGACGCAACTTTTCTGCGTGTTGCGCAACGAGGATCCGGCAGTATGGTAAATTGTCGTTCAAAATCAGGTATTTTGGTCGTGGTAGTTGTCACATTGTGAGCTTGCAGCGTTTTTGCCCTATTAGATTTTAGTAATCGTACCAAAGATGAATTTTCATCCGAGGTTTTCAAAGCAACCTGGTGCCCAGTTTTTAAAACGAGGGAAAGTGATTGCTTCTTCAATTGTCCAAGGTTGCAACTACACGATCATCGGCATTAGGGTAAAATCATGATACCGCACGCAATGTATCCTCTCCTTTCATCCACGGATACGATAGATCGGTGCGAGGAGGGCACAGAGGTGCACATATTTCACCGTTGTCGCATAAATTCGCAGAACAAATAGACGGGATTGGTCAACAAGCATTCAAACAAATTATTTCAAAGCAGTGCGAATATACTCCAGCGAACCTTCTTGAGTAGCCAACTACGAAGAAGAACTTAGGTCACGAATCCACCCACGAAAAGAGAAGATAGAAGAAACGGGAAAAGAAAACAGGATGGTTACCAGCACAAGTATCGTCGGGCTTTTCTCATTGTTAGTGGCGGCGATCGCAATCCCATCGGTGTCCTCGTTTAGCATTCCCGACGCGTACCATTTCCACTCCGCCATCGCCGACTCGATGAACTATCACCACGCCATCGTTCCGCAAGCCAGCAGCACGTTGAACATTGCCGATCTTTTACCAAAGAACAACGACAACGTCGACACCACCCTTTTCGATCCCCTTTGTGCGTACAAGGAGCTGCTCAAAACGCACCCCTTGCCGACCAAAATGATCACGGGTGCGACTCTGGCGGTCTGCGGTGATGCCATTGCCCAGTCCCGAGACGCTGATTCCGCTTACGACAAGCGCCGCGCCGCATCCTTCGCCGCCTTCGACATGGCAGTACCGGGCCCTGCAACATTTTGCGTTTCCGGTGATTGTGGCGTAGTTGTCACGGGCAGATCCTCGGATCCGTCCCACCCCTGAACGCGTTCGATTCGTCTCAGCTTGCCGCCATGGAACAAACGCTGGCGTCGCAACTCGGAATCGTTCCATTTCTCTACTATCCCGCATTTTTCACGATATCGGCCGCCATACAGGGATTGTCGGCGTCGGGGGCATGGTCGAGGGCCGTGGAGACTTTCATTCCTCTCATGAAGCGAAATCTCCTCTTCTGGATTCCGGTTCAATTCATACAATTTGGATACAGTACAGGAGGATCTTCAGGTGAGTCCTGCGGTGAAAGCCAGTGTGCTGTGTTGCTCAAGCTACGAGGAGAAGAAACAATGATAAAGGCCCGAATTCCCCCTCTCACACTGTGAGTCGTTTTGTCGCTCTTTTTCTCGCGCACACTGTCCGATCTAGATTCCGTTCTTGTCTTGCGCCGGTCTCGCATGGACATTTATTCTGTCCCTCTACGCCGGTTCGGCCAAGAGCTACGGCTCGGAAAAGCAAATGGAAGGAGACATGAAAGCGCAAGAAAAACTCGTGCTGGCATCATCATCGAATTCCACGACGACCGTTTTCGACCAAGAAAAGGACTATGTCCGGACCACTTTGTCCCCTACCGGTAGATTAGCAGGTTGCAGCAGCAGACCCAGTTTCAAGCTAATGATCCTCTCGTTCGTCCACCATTTTGTACAATAGATTTCATAATACGCTAGCATTTCATAATTTTCATAATATTTAAAATAACGGACAACAACGTTGTGAGAAGTTACAGATTATACTTTGGACAGAACTACGAAGTAATTAAAGCTTACTTGTGCTGTTCCTGTAGTAGTATTCGTTAAGATCTGGATTCATTCAAAGATGCGACACGAAAGCACCAGATTTTATGAGATCGATGAAAAATCCCAGAACCTTTTCGTCACCAATCGGTAGCTGGAGTTCCATACATACTCATCGTATCTATTATAGATACATAGAGTAGCTCGCAACGTAGTCTGGACCATCACCCCTGGTCTGGACGCAATGAATGATCAATCGCGCCAAAAAATTTCCATCCCACCCGCACACTTGCTCCATAAACGAAAGTTCAAGTACCAGTACCGTAATCTTACGCACTCGTAGTAGCTGTCGGAAGAGAGGGAAGAGAGTACGTGTAGCATTGAGTCATTCCCGAAATAGAAGTTACATATATCGTTTATGTAACCCCCGAGTTACTTATTTATGGCGCGCAATAACGGAAAATTCTTATAATTTTTTAACGGTCGAGCCCTTTATCAGAATTTGGAATCCCGTTGAATGAAAACAAAAACTCTCAGTATAGTCATTGGCGGGTTCCAATGACCGGCAGGCGTTGTGGGACTCGTTTTCATTTAGTCAAGAATTCCTTACTTATTTTTTATGTCGCTACAGTGAGACCCCCCTCACTGTAGCGATTTAAGTAACCAGTTACTTAAATTAGCCTTTTATGTGTTTCCGAAATACAAAGTTTCATGTTTATGTCTACTTAAAAAATAAGTAATCCTATTTCGGGAATGACTCATTCTTACATGGTTTTACAGTAATACGTAAACCTTAGTTCGTACATAATTATCGTTTTGCTACCGACGGTTCACCGACACCGGTATGTAATAACCTTACCGGTAATCTTGGACGTGGGGTATCCTCACACTTTTTTCAGGGTAAATTTACATTTTTTTTTAAACATACAACATTACGTACTTTAACTAAAAAATGTATGATGGTGAAAAATATCAATATGACGTAAGGAGTTCTTCTTCTCCATCACAGAATGTCGTGGAATAACATCCTCATTCTTCATTCTCCCAATCGCAGTTTTATGTGTCTTGTAATACTCCAGTTCCAAATGGAACTTGCTCCTTCAGTCATTCACAGCGGTAAACCTTACTACTCTCCGACCTTTTTCACCTCAACAATGGCGTCACATTACCAATGACCGTAGTAGCAATTTTTGTGTCGGCATTGATAGCAAGCTTCTCCCCATTACTATTCCCGATAGGCTGTGCTCCCTTTCCTGCCTGGAATCGTCCTTGTCAGTAGCCATCAAGATGCGTATAATCCACCAATTCTCAACTCAGGCACCAATTCGCACCATGGCATCACGAATCAACTTTACGTTGCTTTTTGATTATTATGAACTGGCAATTTATGAGGCGGATTATTCCCCATCTTTATTGTCAACATTCAGTGGTTTTACGGATGGAGCCAACTGATATCCGTGGACCCATGGACCCGACGGAGGTATGTCATAGTACCACCATTTCTTTATTTCTTCACAAGAGTCAGGTGGATTGTTGACTTCTATTTTTGTCCGTTTCCTCTATAACACTCATTATACCTATTTGTTCCCTCCGTCAGGATGCCCTTTGTTGGTCCACAACGGATAAAGGTTTGGCGCCAACGGATAAAGGTTTGGCGCCACATTTACTTATCGTAAAAATAGAAAACCAATGCGGACCAATAGGGGACAGGCAGACAGTGGGGAAGCGGACAGGAAGAAGGGGGACAGACAGACAGTGGAGAAGCGGACCAGTCACGTACGATTTATACCAGTTGTACATACCCCGGGTATCCGCACTAGCACAGTGTACCTGAGTGCTACAGGGTTAGGGTTGCAAACGCTAACCTACCATGCTACCATGCTAAGATACTATGCTAGCTCGCTTAATAACTGTTTGGGATAGGTGTCATAGTATCTTAGCATGGTAGCATGGTAGGGTAGCATTAGCAACCCTAACCCTGTAGCACTCAGCCGGTCTGCGATAGAGGTTCACTTTAAAATGTCTACTAGGGAGTTTTACGTAGAGATGGGGGAACAGACAGTACGTGTGATTCTACAGGGAAAATTCTGGTAGTTCTGTCCAGAGTTGCGGGCAAATGGATAGAAGTACTACTTTTGGCCCTGTAGAATTTACGTAGGGCGGGGAAAGACAGACGATTGGATGAGCCAATGAAAAAATTCAAATTTGAGTATGTAGAATTTGTACCGGGAGCTGAGTAGAACATTTTTGACGAAATAAAGGTGCGATCGATCGATAAAGGTGCAGCAGGACGACGCGATGGAGGTGCAGCAGGTCGATGCGATGGAGGTGCAAGACGCGAGCGATAGAGGTGCAAGACGCGAGCGATAGAGGTGCAAGACGCGCGCGTTAGAGGTGCAAGACGCGAGCGATAGAGGTGCAAGTCGATAGAGGTGCAAGGTGATAGAGGTGCGAGTTGATAGACGTGCGAGCGATTGTGGTGCGATTCGATAGAGGTGCTAGTGTACGGTAAGAGTACACTGTATGTTGACCATGGAGGTGCAAAAATTGTTTGGCGTACAATTAGTACCGGTACGGTGGGTGTAGGGGAGGTGCGAGTTAATTAATATTAGAGGTGCATGTTAATTAAGTGAAAAGTTAGTTAAGTATAGTTGGTTCTTAATTAAGAAGAAGAACGTTCTGACGGAGATACGTTCATATGTTTGGAAAGTTCTGTAAGTGGTTGAAAAGTGTAAGGAAAAAGTGTGAGGTTACCCAAAAAAAGTGTGATATTACCCTTGTACCGTAATGTTACCGAAGTGATGCGGGACTGTGTCTCACCAGTCACACTGTAAGGTTACCGGTACCGGTACGTACCGGTAGCTGTAATCTTAGGCTAAGTTAGAAATTAGACGATGGCGCGAAAAATAATACTTCGTACTTCGTAATGCTTTACGAAGTAAGGTTACTTCGAAAGACAAGCGTGATGCACGTCTGTCGAGATGGAACGAAACGACAAGCAGTAAGGTTAAGATACTCGTAATTACTTCGATAATCAGGTGATGGAAACCCAAACGCCCTATTTTTAATTTTCTTCCGGGTCGCAGTCTGTATAGCCAACGGTACGGAATTTACAATACCCAACGTCGACCGATGCCGTCAACAACGTCTCAACTCAAGAAGCACCACAAATCGTTTCGGTCCGAGCCACCGGAACGGAAACGCCGGCGTTTCGACCCGGACTCCGTTGGCTCGTCGTTCCAACGCAGCGACCCGGCAGCGGTTGTGGATGTGGATCTGGCTGCTTCCGCGGATGCCGCGGCGGAGGCCACCGCCGGATGCCCGCCCTCGCCAAAGGCTGTTTCGAGGCAACTTTCCGAGATGGACCATCCGTCCGTGCCGACGAGAGCCCTCCGGGCACTGAAACAACTGCAAACATGGCTGGTGGACGAGACGACAACCACCGAATCTAAGAGGGAGCTGATGGAAAGCTTTCGCGACTACGGTGGCGTTGCGAGAACCCTGGATTTTCTCGAGGCCAACCTGCTCGACACGAATTGCGCAACGACCGTCGCAGCCGTCATTGCGGATTTTCTTTCGTTCCGGTGGAATGAGACGGAAGGAATCCGAGAGGCTGCCACCGATATGGCAAAGACGATCGTCCACCGCAACGGAATCCCGATCTTGCTCCGAGCCAACAAAGAATTTGCGGTCGGGCGCGGCACGGTTTCGGCCACGAAGCACATATGGATTGCGCTGGGCAGGACGGTCAATGGGGAAGAAACCCGCAACATCACGGACAAGACGCACAAGCTCTCGCTTTTGAAGGACGCCACCGATTGCGTGTTCCGACTCGCGTCGTCAAACGGCACCGAGACGCGGAACGCGGACGTCCTTGTGGCGGCGCTCTACGCCATTGCCAACACGATCAAAGACGATTCGATCGAAAAAAAAGACCTGAACGGCGTGGATGTCGTGCCGGGATGTCTCGAGGTCTTGAGAAGGAACGAAGTTTGGGACCGCGAGGACGATGTGGCAATGTACGCGCTGGGGATCCTGACCATCTGCGCCAAACAAAAGACTCTCTTGAAGAAAAAAGATTTCGAACGATTGCTGCCCATGCTCATCCATTGCGTGAACCGGTTTGAAAGCAGCGGTCAGATTCGATGTTTACCCTTGGAACTTCTCGAAAGCGCTTGCGAAAAACTTCCCAATGAAATGATGGAAAAGGAAAGGTGTGCTCGAAGCTGTATCTGCCTTGCTCAAACCGGAAGGTATGCTCGAAGAAGTGAAGGAAAAGGCCCGTAGCATCATGAGAAAAATACTGAACTGACCATCGTTGCGCCGAAGAATCGACCCGAACACTGAATCTACCAAGGCTTCCATACTTTGAAGCAAAAGGTAATGATGAGAATGAATAGAACTATTTGCTGCGCATTTCACGTACACGTACCGTACAGAGTCAGGGCAAAATAATGTTAAACCTTGGAATTTATTCTATATATTTTATAAGCGTTCCTTGTTGCATAGCATTTTTTTCTTGAGTCTTGGTGCAAAACGAAATCACATTACGCCACAAACACCCGTTTCTTGCGCACTTTCAGAATAGCGTTTAGCGTTGGATTTCACACTCGGTTCGAGTTTTGTGATCCATGGATGTTCGAGTGCTTCCTTAGCAGTGATTCGTTCGTTGGGATCTGTCGTTAGCATCTTCGACACCAAATCCAGAGCTTCTGGCGATATGCGACCCCATTCACTATCGGGAAAGTCGAGTTCAGCGTTCTTATTTGCTTTGATCAGTTCCTTCTCGGTTTCGCCATAAAATGGCTCGTACCCGCAAAGCATCAAGTACAAGGTAACTCCAGCCGAGAATATATCTATCCGGTTTTCATAACCTTCCCCTGGCCCGGCCTCGAAGATCTCGGGAGCTACATATCCAGGTGATCCGCAACGGCCTCTTACAAGCCCGTCCACACCCACCAATGTAGCCATCCCAAAATCGCCAATCTTGACCGACTTTCCGCACTTGGATTCGTCACAGGTTGTCATCAAGATGTTTGCTGGTTTGATATCACGGTGAGCGATTCCGGCTTCACTCATGCTATCCAATGCAACCAAAATATCGCGGACAATATAGCCCGCTTCGTCCTCTTCTAAAGCTCCCTTTGACGAAATATAGTCAAACAAATCTTTTCCATCGAGAAGTTCTAATTCAATGACAACGTGATCGGACGTTTCAAAATAACCATGAATTGGCAAAAAGCTCGATTCTGTTCCCAATTTTGCAGTCAGCGTTGACTGCACGGCGAGTTCACGGACAACAGTATCGCGTCTTTCTCTTCCTTTGATGACGAGTCGCCAAAACTCGTTTTTGTCAATAATTTTTAGGGCAACATTGTTTCGACCGGTATCTTTTGGAGAGCGTTCTTTGTCGCATCGATCCTCGTCTTCCGCATTGCTGTCTGAAGTCTTCGGTATCTTTCGTCGAGCAGGAAAAATAGAAGCATACCGCCCACTTCCCAGAGGACGATCTTCCTCGAATTCCCATAGGTCGTCTATCCGAAGTTTGGCAGCCCTGTTCAAACAAGTAATCCAATGGTCACGTTCGTCTTTGTTTTTGACTCGGATCAGGAGAACTCTTCGGTCCAATTTGGCGCAGGGACTCGCATAAAAGTGTAATTCTAATGCGTCATCGAAATCTTTCTGGGCGTGAGCACTTGCATGCTGTAGGTGGGCAACCCCGCGTGGAAGACTAGTCAAAGGAGAAGAATAGTCGTATTCGAAAAGATAGTTTTTTCGGAGAACTAGTCTGCAAGACGACCATTTGCCGAAGGAGAGATGATATTTGTCTCCTACATAAGTCATAAACGCATCTCCCAAGTCGATTGTTCGGGAAGGATCCACGGACGCGGTAGCATCTGTGGCTGATTGAATGGACAATCCCGTCATGTTATGGACCGTGCTTAATGGAGAAGCCGCCAAGGCAGCGGGTGCAATCAAGTACCTTCTACCCTGTGACCAAGAGTCGGCACTTTGAATCGGTTTCAGAAGACGAACGCTCGTTTTTGTGGAATTTTCTCCAAAAGAATTGTTAAGAGGAAGCGATTTGCTGAGCAGAGTCGTAGAAGAAATGAGATTTTCCTCTGCGATTTGATGGGCTTGTCCTCCGATAAATCCAGCCATTGAGTTTCTTGGAAGCGATCCGTACTGAGCTGTTCGGCCTTCGCCACTCAAGAATTGGTTGTTGATGTTGTAGGACCTGTACGCACCCGCCAAATCACAGTTGGAAGCCCTCCTTCCACCGAGAAAGGGACTGTTTGCATCTTTGCCGTATTCGGATGAATTGTGAATCTTCGTGAATGCTTTTTTGGTCGAAGGCGACGCCGGCATTCCTTGTTGAAGTTGTTCCAATTTGCTCAGCAAATGGGACGAAGAGGAAGAATGTACCGTGACTATCCCACCGATGCCTCCAAGCATTTCGTTCAGGGTTTCTGGCGGTTCAGGGACGCCGCAGTCGGTAATCACGGTTGGAGTTGTATAGCTAGAACCATAACTCTTCGGAACGTTGCGAGGATCCAGCATCGCGCTCGATCGCAACTGATCCTGTCTATGCTGCTGCGTATCATCCATGTGACTGTTGTCCGAGTCATCGAGGTTTAGACCAACGTCATGGTAGTCCGAACATGGTACTCGTAATCTATTGTAGCTGCTCATTCTTTTCAATGAAGGCATTTCAGGCATATTCGGCACATCCAATTCCTCCTGAGTTGGAAACTGAAATTGTTTCACTGGCGTATTCGAGCGAGAATTGGAATTGGAATTTGAAGTGTATATATAGGTGCGTGAATTCGATCGTACGCGGTGAAGCTGCGTTAATGACGGAGCCGATGACGTAGAATTGAGTTCCTTCCCTTCGCTGACTACTGGATTGGTATAACGATCCATTGAGCTTACTGGTTCTAGATTCGAAGTTGACGGATACCCGGAAGTGGAATTGTTGTTCATGTTATGGAAAGAACCATACCCCCTCAATTGTTGGTTCAGCACACTCGTGAAAGTTGGTGGAGTTGTTGATATTGCGCTTGTTGTCGATGCTGATGCTTGTTCACATACAGGTTCTGATCTTCTCAAATCCATGAGAGAACCTATCTCAGTAGCCTCTGGAAGGGAAGATGGAAAATGAATGTTCGTCTGCGTTGCTATTGGTATTGCTGAGGATGGAAGCGGCGCCGACCGCTGCCGCCTTGTCCCAGTTTGCCTTGGAGAACCACCATCCGGATTGCAACATGACAGGGCAGCAGATCCAGATCTTTCTAGCCCCTTTCGCAACGGAATATCTAGTGCATCCATCGATTGGTGTCCTCGGTTGATTCGGCCGCTGCTGCTGCTACCACCGCCTTTCGAAAACACTGACGAAAGGGAAGCAGTCTTTCCTGATACATTGCGAGAGACCAAGCGTTTGGACCCCGGTATTAGCGAAAACGACGACTTTTTCTTGGTTCCCTTCGTTCCAGCTCCGATTGTGGAATAGCTAGCTCCACTTCCAGTCGTGCCAGTCGACATTTCTTCCGCTACCGGCACGGATGTAATACTGCTTGACGGAGACGACGACAGCGTCGGCGAATGCTGTGGATTCTTGCCTCGAAGGAAAACATTCAAGGCCCCTTCCCATCGTTTTCGAGGCGGTGTATCGCACGGAGACGGTGGCGCAATCATCAGGTTGTCAAACTCGTTCTCGCCAGGTTTCGTAGTCTCTGCAGCTTTGGATTTCTTAGAAGACAAGCTGCCGGAACTCAAATTCAGAGAAGAAACGGATGGAGATCGGCCGATAAAATATCGGGTTAGTTGGATTGGTCGACTCGCTGCAGTTGTTGTTGTCGCGGCGGCAGATGATGATTCGTGCATGTGACGTCTCGCCATTGTCTTCCGTTCACTTTTTCGGTCGATTGCGAAGTGCAAGTTGCGAATGAGAGAACTAAACTTAGTTTCGTCCCAGTCAGGTTCGAGGAAGTTGAGGGAAATGCGAACTACTTCTAGTTAATACTCATAACACATCCATTGTAAAAGTGAAGAAAGCAGTAGGGAACATTTCTATTTTGGGTATTACAAGTCGTTTTGTTTTCTTATCGAAATTAGAGAACATTATTTCCGGAACTTGAACTAGAAACAGGAACCCATCAAAGTTCTGTTTCAACGCTAGAAATTGGACATTACTTTGGTCGCACATGACGTAGGAACACAATTCATAAATTAAGCGTGTGCGGCATTTATTTCAAGGAGCAATAACGTAAATTGTTCCCTTTTCTCGAATTCTTTTGAACCTCTCGAAGAATGCATTTTGACTCGGGTCTTGAAAAAACTTACGAATGGTTTTTGTACTGTAGATACCTACAATGCACTGTGTTCTCGGGATTCGGCACGGACACTGATTCCCGTAACAAGAAGATATCTACCAGAAGAAGGGCTCGGTTGGATTCGTGGCTTTTTATTACACGTGTGATCTTTTCCCTATTTTTTCTATTCGTATAGAACACACCTTCACCAATCACAAACTTCGAAGCCATTGTGTGCCAGCTTCTGAGCATCTGGTCGTCGCTGATAATAAAAAGATGATTGTAAAGCATCACAGATGCTCTCATGAAAGGCCCTCCCCAAGCCGGATTTTTCGTGTTTTCGCAATCTGCGCAGTTGAACTAAAAGACGAAGGGCATGTATGAGTATGTTTGTTCGTAGCATCATCATCCTGATAGAGTGACGGAAGTATGTCTCTCGAGATGATCAACTCTGATCAAAAGGAAGATACTGACAAAAGTGCAAGTACATCGAATAGATTACAGATACTCGTACCGAATAGAGTTTTTACATTCTCATTATTCTCATTATTATTTAAACCAAACAAATAGCAAAAATGCAATACGGTATTAGAATTTGGGAATGCAAGGTACGAGTAGCCATTAAGATCTTACCATTCACTAGAAATGCATTGAGAAAACTGTTGTCATGGATGTCTATTACGGTATTTTGACGTTCCCGTTTTACCGAAGTGGATTGCATGCATGCGATTAGAAATAGAAGTTGTCACGAACATGGCATACATGAAGAACAATGGCTGCAAGATTGCTCCTGCATCATCAAGTCTTCTTGTTTTTTCTGTCGATTGCGACAGAGAACACAATGCTGGAACTCGTACTTGCAGGTGGTAATCGAATCAAAGATCTCAAACGAAGAATTGCAAACATCAAATCGAATAATAACAATTCTGTAACAACAATGCGTTGCAGCATTCCCATTGGCAGTGGCGGTTCGCCCTGCCACTGGCAATCGCGCTTTTCACCGCCAATTATGTCTCTCTGCGTACCGGTAAGGTTACTGGTACCTCCAAACCAGCTCGAAACGTCGGACGAACCGCTGGGATCCAGAGAAAATGAAGATCAGAATGTTTCTCGCGATGAATAGATACGGTACCGTATCGGTAGGAAAATATGTATCAACATGGATTTGACGAAATCACGATCGTCGACCCCGCTCCCATCTTATCGTCTTCCTGAACTTGCCAACAGCAATATTGCTGCTGACGTTACAAGTACTTGTACCGTACTAATGTGATAACGCGTTGCTGTTTTGGAATATCGGCAAGGAGTTCATGATTACTACGAACATTGTTTTAATATACTCCTACCGGTACCGTACTACTGGTGGCTCACGTAATACCGTAGTACAAGAAAACACAAAACACCTATTGTGACCAAGAGTTAGACACATTCCGATAGGGCGAAAGCTTCTGCCGTAGAACGTAAAACGAAAAGGTTTGCACCAGCCGAGAATCGAACTCGGGGCCCAACGATGGCAACGTTGGATTTTACCACTAAACCACTGGTGCTCTGTTATTCACACACGATGTTGCAGATTTGTAAAACCGGATTGGAACTGGACTCAAAGGGTTAGAGTGAAACCAACGAGTCAGTCTTTCAATCCCATCTCGTTTATCAGAGATCCTGTGCTAGGTTTTCTCAAAACAAGGATTACTTCATAACCAAAAAAAAATAAGCAACTGCGAAGACAAATTGGTGCTGTTTGTTGATGAAGCGAAATCTCATCAACGAACAACTGAGCAAATAAAGCAAAAGTGACAGTAGTATGGAATGCTTCGTAGATACGAGTACACGGTACCCAAAATAGTAATAGACATAATATCATTTCCAATTGATTACTAGTAATTGATACAGAATGGGTACAAACAAACGGATTTCCACTCGGACTTTCACAACAAATCGCGAATTCTTTCAGGGCGTTCAAAAATAATGCGAAGTAAGGCTTACTTCGTAATACAATCCTACCAATAAAACCTTACTTCTTTTAGACCCTGTTAAAAAATAATGATGAGAATTCCCCATTTCTAAGATACGGTATAATATTATGTATGGTACGTACGTAATCGTATCAAAATACTGTAATATTGGTAAGGTACTCGTAACCTTACGTAGTAAGAATAATAATGATACGAAATACAGCTTCTTATTTTTTTCACGACTGAAGTTTTTCTTTCCGTGAGGGGTCACTTCGTCACTTGTGCCCTGGTACGGTAAGCCCTTACCGGTACAAACGGTATCTTCTTTGACAACCTTGTTCTCTCTGAACTCCATCTTGACGTAGCCCGAGTACGTGTAGTTACGGTACGCTCTTGTTTTTTGCTTTCCTGCAGATGAATCAATCTTTGATGTTGCGTTCTGCTGGCCTCTGGTGTCTCAAGTTCAGACGACGAAAATCTTTGACACGATGAGAACGATTTCAAGATTGTCGTCATAACCTTACGTTTGACTCTGTGCAAACGCAAAAGAATACAACGAGAACGACGAGGAGAACGAGAACGACAACCGAGAAACCAATTCAAACATACCAAAATTATCCTTACCATGAAATATCTCCACCTTTCTGTATTTGCCCTGTACATAGCAAGTGGATATGCTTTTTCCACTCCTTACGCGAGTATTCGTCGGTACACCGAAGAAAACAAATCCCCGCTTGGTTCGGGATTGTATGGTAAGATCGGATGATAAAATGTTGAATGACGAAAGATAATTCAGTAAACTGTGCTGTGAAGAAAGACAACGACACAGAAGAAGCCTCATGGAATAACTCTATTATATATCCATCTTCTTGCTATTCATTCCAGACTCCGAATCCTAAAACGCTCAAAACTACCGACACTGTCGACGAGGCCATTTTCTCTCTCCTATCCGCAGGAATCAACGGCGCCCCTGTTGTCGACCCGATAACAAACAACTTGGTTGGTTGTGTGAGTGCTTTTGATTTCATTCAAAAGGAAGAAACTGGAGCACTTCTTCCTTTTGACATGGAAGACCCAGAAAAGCAAAAGGAAATGTCCATCAGCGCTCGTAAAATTGTTGCCACCACCGTTGGAGAATTGGCGACGGAGCCAGCGCTCACTATTCATGTCAATACGAATATGAAAGATGCTGCAGAGATGCTAACTAAAAAACAGAAACATCGACTGTGCGTAGTAGACGATGACAACAATCTGGTAGGAATTCTTTCGACATCCGATGTAATGAGAAACATTATCGATGTGCTCAAGGCGTTGCCCGAAACATCGTCGGCGGACACGTCGTCAGACACGTCGTCAACCAAACTTGCCCCGTGATTCCAGAACCTGTAGATCAAACCAATTCCCACGGAATCAGAATAGTTGAAAGGATCGGCTGAGCGGCGGTAAATAGATGAATGCACCTAGAATACCATGGAAACAAAATTTTGGCACTCGGACACATAATATTTTGAACACAACAACCAGATCCTGCTGCAGTTAGTTATACCGTGTTCGCTCTGAAATTTAGCAACGCTGCACATCGTGCTTGGCGGGGTCTGTTCTCAAATCAGGCCACGACCATCTCAAAAGTCAAAAATTAGATTTATCATTATTACTTTACGCACCTTGCGACAGATAGATTCTAGTCTCTAAATCGAACAAACTGCAGTGCAGGTACTTATTCCATTTCTTTGTTTTCCAGGAAATATTGCTATGTCCATACATCATTATTTTAGAGCACGAAGAATGAACGAAAGGAGCACACGTATAACATCAATACTGAATGAATATAATGTTATTATGATCTCTTTATATTTTCACCTTTTGTTATGGCTCGTTCAAAACATTCATCATCCTCCGTACGCTCCCAAGACTTCATCTAGATTGAAGAGTCATAACGTTAGTGAGGATATTTATTACGTCGTACAGTTTGAAAATGAGTGTAATTGAAAATGCAAACAGTCAAGTCAAAAACTGCAGGCTCTGCGATGCGAGATTAATAAGCTGGTCATAGTGAACAAAAATTCCACGCAGAGTTCGAAGTTACTGCAGAAAAGTAAGGAATTTGCTTCAGGATAAATTTGTACGTTTGTCACGTTCGGATCCAGTTGATTGTTGTTCCAGTCTAGTGGTCTGCTGAGAGACTTCAGGCGTCTTATCCCCTATCCATTGATGGATCTTTCTGAGTCCCGCTCTCACGATTGCAACAGTAGATGTCAAAGAACTCGCTTGAAGTCTAACAACATGATTGTGCCCACCCGATACAGCAACATCAGTTGCACGAAACAAAACAAGATCATTGATCCCTCCTCCAACAAGGAATCCTCTGGCACTAAATAACATGAGAAAGAAAAAAGAATCGAAGAGAACAGTTTCAATCATGTGAGCAGCTGATTGTGATCACACTTACCAGAAATGTAAGAGAGCGTAGAGTGCACAGTACATCCATGATAAGACGATCGTAATCAAGGACGTACCAATCCGGATCAACAATAAATCCGAATCCAGCTGAAATCTCGTGTTTTTCTCCGGCCCCATCAACATATGTTCCGTTTCCCTCCGTGACGTAGTAGAATTCAACTCCAGGTGCAGTTTTCGCTATCAACTCTGTCCCCGGCGGCAACCTCACAATGTCGCAATACAAATCGGACGATAGCGACCAGTCTGGAGATACTAGTTCTAAATGTTGGCCACAGACGTCATCATCCTTGTTGTCTTGTGCCTCGCACTTTCTGGGTATGGGAGTCCCGTTGAGTTCCGACATGAGGCATGGTTTTCGAAGTTTCTGCAACAGTGGTTGTTGTTCCGTCTGTTGTCCTGTGTCGAGAAGATTATCATTGCTGCTTGCGTCATACAACCAGGAGAGAAGTTTCAGACGCACATGTTGCCACAAACGTCGCCTTCTTATCTCATACGAAGCAACCCAGGAAAAACTCATACCCACTCCGACTCCGAGCCAGAAGGAATAGTTGGAAACATTCCCTCCACTAACAGCGAGCGATTGAGACGGAGACAACCCTTTCGACGAAGAATCGTCTATTCGTCTCTCGTCAGAAGGGAACAAGACCACGTATGCGGCAGTTGCTGCTGTTATGAGAAACGGTAGGCCTGCCATATTGTGAATGAATAATCAAGTTTTACTTGCTTCCACCGATCAGACATACACTAACTTGCATCGTCCGTCATCTTGAGGAAGTAGAAATGGAAAATTGATCACGAAGCAAAGTTTTGTCACGAGAAGCGTCATGGAATGAAAATATTCGAAATCGGAAAAACTGAGTGAACATATCGACGAAACATAATTCTTACTGTAACTTCAACCCTAGATAACGTAAAATGACGAGCACATGCGAACAAAAAAAGTAAGCTAACCTTACTTCGTAATACGAAGTAAGGTAACTTCCCTGTAAATTACTAGTACTACGAAGTAAATCTAAAAAATATTTTATTTACTAGTAGATTGTTTCCTTTTGTTGGGATAAAGAGAAAGATGATAATAATAATACTGGATCATGCTCGTGGGAGTAAGTAAAAGACGTATGTACACCTTCTGCATAGCCTAGCTACTCTAGAGGTCTCGTCAAAGAAGAGAGGAAAATGATGATATGAGAGTGAGACTTCTGATTTCAAAAAGTCGCAAAAGGAAGAAATCCATAGGAACTTGTTGTTCCAAACAATGATAATCATTTTCCATTAATACTAGTACTGTATCCATTTTTCTTTCTTATGTACTATGGAACATGTCTACACTTCTCCAATGAGAATTATTGTATCGTCAATACTTGTCCAAACATGATCAGTTCTACTTGGAAAGTTTCGAATATCCGACAATTTTACT
Organism: Pseudo-nitzschia pungens; assembly: GCA_037355855.1. Lineage (NCBI taxonomy): Eukaryota > Bacillariophyta > Bacillariophyceae > Bacillariales > Bacillariaceae > Pseudo-nitzschia > Pseudo-nitzschia pungens. The sequence continues at coordinate 3,451,565 of CM074762.1, read as the reverse complement.
TTCATATACTAGTAGAATGATGCATCGGAGAAGTACGTCGGATGTCACGAATCCACCCTTCATGGGTGGAATTATGGCACACCCAAAAAATCGAGTTCAGTGTTGCATCTTTGAATGTACGTGGAATCGGGAAATCCAAACTTGATCAAGCCACCATTCAGCTGGGTTTTGTGGGGGATGGAGGACCAAGTAACCTGGTTTTGTTTCCCACTAGTTTTAGATGTCCCAACAGTGAAGGTGAGTCCTCTACGGAATGCTTCTTTTAAACGGGATGAAAGACGAATTCCTTCCAAAGTATTGGGAACAAATGCTCTTCGATGTAGCCTGGGATATTGCTGACCAGGCTGGACGTGATACATCATCTGGATTCCCGCAGGAATTGAATAATCAATGATGATTGTTCCAAATTTTTCAAACCCCTCGCATTGCGTTTCTGGATCGGATATTACCGTCATCTTGCCAGATGGCATTTTTCCGCGAACGGCGTTTATGATTGGTGTGCGGCATACGGGACAAAGGTTATTCATTGCCATGGTGTGTAACATACAATGTTCGTGCACCAAGTGACCGCAACGAATCAATCGAACAATGCTGCTATCGTGATTATTGAAGGTGCGTAGACAAATGGCACATTCATCCTCGATATTGATAGACCGCAAAGGCACATATTGAAATGAAGTTTCTGGATCGTCCTCATCGAGTCTATGTGGAGCTTTATATTTGATGACCTGTGACCTTGGTGGATGCTTCTGTGTTTGAAGACGTTTGCGACGTTTGGACAATTGTAATCGTTTCGTAGGTTTTACTCCCCTTCTGTGAAAAAGCTCTTCCACAAGACACATTACTCTTCGTTGTAAACATTTCAAACGGGCTAAATTCCCTTGGTTGGTTGTAAATTCTTCACCCGGAAATTGGATCACTGGGAGACACTGGGAACCATGTTGTAGAACTATCATGCCCGGTCTCTTCCGGGATGTAATTGAGTTATTACCTTTATCATAACCTCTATCAGCCTTGTCTGCATCCATTGATTCACCTTTCAAGCGGAGGACCATCAGCCCAACACTGCCATAATGAGAACAGAATTGTGGATCTTCAGCCGTGTAAATCCCCTCGCCGTATCTAGACCCATTGCGAATGGTCGAAATATTTCTCGAACTGCGCTCACTTTCATTCAGCAGTCCATCAGTTCTGATCCGTTCCAAATTTTCTGGTTTCGTGAAGTGGTACCCTATATCCACCTGCGAATACTTTCCCGTCTTTTGAAGCTTTTCCTGTTGAAGAAGTAGGCGTTCCGCCAAAAAAAACATTTCATCGATGCCGACAGCAACTCCAACTTCGTTTGATATTATGTTTGGAATATGTGAATCTGTTGATGACCGTGGAAAAGCGCCTGTCGTACTTCTGCTCCCAAATGGAATGGGTGATGTGACAGAACTAAAATTCGTGGTTGATCTTGAAGTAGCCAACTGTGTATATGAAGTGGACGGATTCGAAGCCAATCTTCCATAAAATGCTTTCAACGGATTTGGAGCTCGGTATTTCTCTTCCAAATTTTGAAATAGCTCGGATTCTCTTCCCTAAGTCAGGAAATGGAATTGGTCAAGGTACATTTTAAGAATCCATCCTTTTCATTGAGTTTGAGTAAATGCGATGTCAAGGAAAACATACCTCATACTTTGCCAAGATATCAAAGACCGCTGCTTCTTTCCGTGAATCGTGCTCTCTAAAAAATTTTACCAACATCGATTCGTAATTTGGCGAGATACCGACGTTGCCAAAAATTGGCGGCGCAAGCGATGTCTTTCTTTCTTCATGAAAATCCCGAACGAGTTTCTGTATTTTTTCGACGAAGACCCACGCTTTAGTCAGCGCTTTCGGATTCTGTTTCTGCTCCAAGTCCAGTCGATCACGTTCAAGAAGTTGAAAAGAATGGACAAATTGCTCGTCTGTGAACGAGAGTGAGGTAGATGGTTGTTTGCTGCTTTCTTTATCGGAATCATGTTCTGAGACATCGACACAAACTTCTTTTTGGGGGTATTCATCCCGCTGTTTTGGGGTGGTGCCTACATTTTCTTTACGTTGACATCGTTTTCTAGGGATGTAGTTTCCAGAATCATATGGACGATCCACATCGATTAACTTCTGCCAGAAGCATAGCAAAACGAAAATCACCGTCCCTACGCAAAAGGTTTTCAGACTATAAACAAGACGATCGATGCAAAGAAACATACTCCTAACTTTCTCTTCGATCAAAGTAATGATAAATTTTCAACGTGCGGGCTCCTCAGCAATGCAAGAAGGAAATATTCTCGCTTACAAAGGTTGCAATCGATTGTAAGCGCACTCCATAAACAAGTTCACAATCACCAAACAATGGGTATTCCTACAGCAGGTGGATCTGGTTCGTGGAAAGAGTTCAAAAGAGAAAACCGCAGCGTTCCTTCGTTTGAAGTTTTCATGTGTACCGTGTACCAGACGTTTTCGTGTTCTTTGTCCCTCTGCCCGACAAACCGATCCAAAAGGGTACAATACGGTAATTACGTAAGGTTACCGTAAATCTTACGCGATCGCTGATGACGAAACCATCCGTGATACAGTAAGGCTTGTTACTCTCGCCTCAAAAACGGGAATGTGAGGAGCAAGTGCGTTCATGCCATTAGCGAGATTTCAAACACTCTCAAACTCTTTTCTAAGATTAGTATTAGTATCAATAGAATCATCAATACTACTACTAAATACCATTGAACAAGAGAATCTTACAAACTGTGGAAAAACCTCACTAATTATGAACCTTGTTTCACTCCTTGTTCTCTAACTAAAGAAAGAATTTCGATTGAAGAAAAATGTAACAAACATCCCATCGTTTTTAAATTGTCATGTGACTTGTGCCAGTAATGATCTTCTTCATTACACTACTATCTACGAAGTAATTCATTTTGCCTGACAATCCCGTGGGAAACAAGCTTCTACACTTTCATTCATTGTTAGTAAATAGTAGTAGTACGTGAGTGATGCATTTTGCTAGAGGATGTTTAGAATTATTGAAACAGATCAATGACAAAAAGTTTTGGAACACTGTGACATCACCTTCGGTTCCATCGACAAAAATATCTCTGGTTCAAAACCCAAGTTCACCCAACTTTTCATTCAGATTTGTCCGCCACTACTGCTGGTGTTCAGTCGTTTGAATAGATAAGATATGGAGGAAGCATTAATCATGAGTCATTCACTTGTCTCACGCCAATCAAAACACTTCGGGAAGAGGGAAATCTCCTGACAACAACATTGGGGTAAACGTAAGAGTTGAACGTAATAGCAAATTTCATATTAAATAATAGTACTCCTATTGTGATTTGTATCATGTACATTGAAACCCCTCCCCCCAATTTTTTGTGGAAGTACAAATTACAGTTGATCCCACGGAAACAATTCTTATCTCGAACTAGATTCTTGCTCTACTTCTTGAACAACGTCAGATAACCAGTAAGTGGCTAACTTGAGCCTATCAGTGATTCTGTCTTGATCTAGTGCATGCAGTCTGTAGGTTTCATCCTCGGATGGGTCCAGGGAAGTGCAGAATGCTGCCCAGCTGATCGCATTCATTTCGCTCCAGGACAGCATTCCTTCTTCTGCATGACAATCTGTGACATATCCGTTCTGATCAGATTGCAACGAGTCAAGAAACGCACGTGCAAACCGATTTTTCCGCGTCTCTTCATAGTTATCGTAGTCTTCTTCCTCCTCCTCTTGACTGGCGCTGTCGACACTATGTAAAATCTTGACTGAATGATCAGTTTTAGATTCCTTTTCTGCTCGTTCCTGTTCTTTATCTGATAAATCGGTAATTATTGCAAGGACGCTTCTCGCCATCTGATTAGCATCTTCAATACTGAAGTAAGATTCTTGATGGTCAAAGTGTTCCTCGCATATTGCGATAAGTGGTTCTTTAATGACGTTACATCCATCTACGGAAGTTCCTACTTCGTCATCAAGTAAAGTGAAAAGCTTCGCCCTTCCAATTGCCTGCGCTGTGCAAAAAATACCCAAATCATTTCCTACATCCATATTGTATTCTTTTATTTCCATCAGTTGCAGCTTGTTCATCATTATATCATCTCCGTCTTCGTCTTCTCCTATAATTGCTCCAAGTGCGAAAATGCCGTGATTAAGGTCGAGAGCCCGCTGAAAGAGGCGTAACTCGTCATCACTATGAAATTGAAAGTATTTTTTCTCTCCTGGAAGAACGGCTTCATCAGGAGTTATCCGGATCACTGGTACCCGCCTCGTGGATGTGCTGTAAATTAAGGCGTCAGCAGCTTCATCGTGGTTGTCTCCATGAAAAGTAATTCCGGACGGAAGGTCCCTCCACTCGGATATCCCAAATAATCTAATCGTCGCGTCTCGAGTGACATCACTGCAGATTTTACTGCGTGTAAAACCGTAACTTCCACTGAGCAGGGCAGCGTAGATAAGAAAACCGAGCGACATCATAGAAACTGTCTCAAATGTGATGGTTGGGTAAGAAAATAAGACCCTCATTTGCGTCTGAGAGCTCATAACGCTTTGACGCTGTCGAGTGTTTCTACGTGAAGAACACCATGTTACAAAAGAACGAACGCCCAATACCGGTAGATAAGACGGGTTTGTCTGGACCCAGCCGAGGTGACGCCAAAGAGAGAACAAAATTCCAAGAACGTGTGAGCTGGTGGTGAAAAGCAAAGGAAGGAATGTGTCACGAGTACGTTTGTAGTGTGTCATCCAGCATCATGAAGAGAAGAATATGAGTCAGTCAGCGAATATCCGAGTCGTAAAAAGAACAATTTTCTTCGATTCCCACTTATGACGTGGACTCATTCCCCCTCGAAAGTAAAGGAAAAAATAAGTAACGGTTAGGTTACGAGTACTTCCCAAGAATAGGGCCGTACATGTGCACGAGGTAACTTACTTCACGACCAACACCATATTTTTTTATTGCAAATGCTTGTTTCTTACTACGAAGTAAGTCACTTCGTAGCTGACCCCTGCTTCGTAGTTGTTCGTACACAATAAACTGCCGTATCGTAACTAACATGCTATCGTGACATACTGTCATGACATACTATCATACTATCGTGACATGATCTTACCGTAAGATTAACCGTAACCTTACCGGTACATTACTCTTGATGAGAGTTTGTTGGTGTTTTCTAAAGAGTAGATATTGGAGAATTTCTGGCATGACAGGCAATGGCATCATTTATATATCCTAATGAATTCTCATGAAAATACATTGCACATGTTATTCAAAGTAAGAAGTGGTATTCCTGTGTTCTTCAGACATGGTTTATTCCATCAATCAATATTTTTTGGTCTTTTCAAATCAAGAAGTTTTTTGTTGGGACTCAACAGAGGATGATTCTGGACATCTTTCTCTGTAATATCATTTGAGTTGTGGTTGCACTTTCCCTGCAATCCATATTTATTCACTTCTCAACAACACCTATGGTAGAACATATTTATCACTAGAAAATTCCTACTAGTAGCAGGAGCTGCCCCTACTAGTGCATGTTCCAAAAATTAATGCAGTCTAGGAATCTACCAGTATTAAATTGATTTGGTTTTTGTATTCTGACATTTTTTCAACGACAGGTGTGATTGTCAAATGATTTTGGGTTTTATCCAGTCCTTCAGAAGTCATGAATGACTTGTTGTGTGTTGGGCTCTTCAATCCAGACATGAAAAATAAGTCATGAATGGGCCTAATAGATGGTAGGCATGTTGCACCATTCAACTGGCGCAAAAATAAGTAGTGTGCAAAAAGTCTAATAACTTGTACCAACCCAACCAAAAACATGCTCATAAAATTGAGGGTACAACTCTCTTTGCACTTTCAAGTTCTGATGAAAAATGAAAATGCGCCATCAGTACATCATAGCTAGCAGGCTCCAGTTCCAGTACTTCTTTAAAAAAACAATTTCAAAAAATTCACTCTAAAAATGTATACTACTACCAGCACTAGTAACACCTCGTGAACTGTGGAACATATCCGGGCACTGACAACTGATAAAAGTTGACCTACCCACAATCATACAAAGGCATCGACTAAGTACAAACCTTCTACAGTTTGCCTTCGTGTTTCCGTGCCAGTCTCCGAATACTATAATTTTGGATCACTGTCATCTTTGACAGGTATTGTGTCTACATGTACAAGGCAAATAGTTGCAGCATCACCAAGAGGCAAAAAGAGGAGAGCAACAATCAAATGCCTACGCAACGAAAATGTATTTTTGTTTCACTGGAATATCTAGTTTACATTAGGCTAGCAGATACAGGTGCCTTCCGAATATCCGTGCAAAAAAAGTCGGTTCGCTTCAAAATATTGGCTAAAGACTCCGCCTGCATCGGAAGAATGCATAACGATGGCATACCAGAGTACGTACAGAGCTCATACAAAGATTGGGTTGTTCTCCTGATAGACAAAGGTTCGGCTTCTTCGCATCTTTCGTGACTTAGAATTGCTGCCTTCAGATCGAACGCCGACCTCCGTCTCGATTGGATACGTTACTGTATTCATTCTAGTGTCGTGCACTTCGTTCTCAGCAAAAGTTTCTTCATGATGTGTTATGTGGGCATTTTCAGCGGATCGCATGATCCTTCGTTCGTGCTCGTATTCCATTGCAAACCGACCCTCTTGTATTTGGTCTGTGTCACTCAATTCTTCTGTGTGGTCGATATTGTTGTGAATGTTGTCCATATTATCTTGAGAGCTTGCGTTGTTGCACACTTTCACAGATCCCCTTCGATAAAATGGATATAACTTCGAGCTTTGCGATTCATCAATGTATTGACTGTATCTTCGAAGTACCGCGAAACGACCAGAAGCTGAGCCAGAGGCACCAGCACCGGATGCAATCCAGAGGAGTTGCATTACGAATGGAACAATTTTCCTCTTAGTTGACCTGTGAGAAGAGGGTTTCATTTTCGAACTGTACGTTATAAACCACGCGCGGGAGCTATTCCGATCAAAGTGTTTGGGGCACGATATGTCTTGTGTTGTTGGTGGTATATTTCGTTGAACCTTTCTTATGTTTCTGCCAAAATCACTATGTCCTTCTTAGTCGATTTTCTCGTTTCGGTTGGATTGTAGGCGGCGGGTCACTGAGACTAGCCAAACACTTCAGTGACTAACAATTTTGACCTTTCGAAGGACACAAGTGAGAAAGCGTTCCTTTGCCCATCTTACACGTACATGTATCGGATTGGTCGTGCTAAGTTTACCTGTAGGAGGGAAGATTACTTTCTGACTCGAATGTGGAGCGAAAAGTTTTAGTTGCCGTTGGAAAAAATATTGCAACGGAAAGTGAATTACAAAATCCGCGAGGCGGCGGATTTTTACAATTGCCTGAGTCAGTCATGAGTAATATTTATCGCTTTCTGACGAAATTTTGGTCGTAGACGACATAACCTACCGGTAATTACTGTGGTGTTAGTAACCTTACCCGTACCTTGTACTCATTAGACGTACGTATGTAAGTAACTTACTCGTAATCTTACTTCGAAGTCTTCATTTTTTCAAAATCAGTACGTACGTAAGTTTACTTTTAAGGTTAACTTACTCGTATGCGGATTACGAATACGATTGCTCTTCGAAGTAAATTCAACGAGATTCCACCAGAGGCGCGCAAAGTGGAATCTCACGCAATTTACAACGATGAACAAGTCTCAATCAATTATTTTCGGACGCGTACCGGTAGGACAGTAAGATTACGGCACAGCGGGGATGACTTCCGGAGCGGTCGGAAATAGAAAAACGTGCGCACCGCGCGACAGGTTAAGTTTTTTCAAAATGATACGTATAAACTTACCATACATACTACATATATCAACGTGTGATTTACGTATTAATACGTAGAACGAGATAAGTAACGTTCATGATTCAAATTTAAAAAAGGGGGAACCGGGAAACTAACAATTGGTTTTTTTTTTTGACTTAACGTACGTAATTAATTAATTACGTACGTAATTAATTAATTACGTACGTAATTAATATTACGTACGATTGGATTTAATTACGTACGATTGGATTTAATTACGTATGATTGGATTTAATTACGCACGATTTCACAATTAAGCTCTTAAGTGGCTTATATCAAAATTAAAAAAGCCAAGCCAAATAATAACATTAAAAATGTACTTAAGCCTATCAATGTAGCGCTTAGGCTATTACTATAGACGTATAAGGTATACGCGCCATTCAAAGTGCCGCTGATAGCCACTTATTCGGTACGTACGTACTAATATCCCAACTGGTTTACGTGCGGGGGGCTGTCGGATAAGCCAACTAATAACATAATAAAAATTTACTTAAGTCTATCGATGTAGTGCTTAGGCTATTTTTTAAGCCAAGATACTATTGATCTATTAGGTATACGCGCCATTTAAAGTTCCGCTGCTAAATACGAATACATAGTACTAGTACTTCAATAGCAGCAAGCAGATAGAGGTGCTGAGTGAATGAGCCAATCAAAAAATTCGATTTTCCAGTACAAATTGTACAGGGATTTATGTAGAAAAAAAATTAATACAGGGGGGACGACAGCAATCAGCAACGCGACAGCAATCAGCAACGCGTTGATAATACAGGGGGGACAGCAAGCAGCAGCAACGCGTCGATAATACAGGGGGGGGACAGCAAGCAGCAGCAAGCAGCAACGCGTTGATAATACAGGGGGGGGACAGCAAGCAGCAGCAACGCGTCGATAATACAGGGGGGGGCGACAGCAAGCAGCAACGCGTCGATAATACAGGGGGGGGGACAGCAAGCAGCAGCAACGCGTCGATAATACAGGGGGGCACAGCAAGCAGCAAGCAGCAGCAACGCGTCGATAATACAGGGGGGGGGACAGCAAGCAGCAGCAAGCAGCAACGCGTCGATAATACAGGGGGGGGACAGCAAGCAGCAACAACGCGTCGATAATACAGGGGGGGGCGACAGCAAGCAGCAGCAAGCAGCAACGCGTCGATAATACAGGGGGGGGCGACAGCAAGCAGCAACGCGTCGATAATACAGGGGGGGGAAGCAGCAAGCAGCAACGCGTCGATAATACCGCTAGAGCTGAGTATCGTAGGAATAATTGGCTGTCAGCGCCACTTTAAACGGTATTGAAAGCAGGACTTGGCTGTCAGCGCCACGCTAGAAGTCACTTTGTCCTGAGTACCGTATAGGTAGGAACAAGTGGCTGTCAGCGCCATTTAAAGTGGCGCTAACCTTACCGTAGTGCAAGTACTCCCCGGTTCTAGGTCCTCGACTACTAATTTCTACTGAAACCCGGGGACAGCTGAAACCGGTAGGAATTCTGTAGTAGCGGCACTCATCAAATTAAAGGAATTTGGAGGCTTTAATAAAAGGCTTAGGTTTTTAAATTGATACAAGGCTTAAGTTTTAAATAGCCCCTACTTCAACTTCGGTAACCAGGCGCCATTTAAAGTGGCGCTGACACCCACTTACTAGTGCAAGTCGTAGATTGTACGTACCTACGGTACCAAATATGTGGCTGTTAGCGGCACTTTAAAAGGCGTATACATCGTCCTTGTCATCAAATTGAAGCAATTTGGAGGCTTTAATAAAAGGGTTATGTTTTACATTGATAGAGGGTATATTTGAATTGTTATTGCCTCGTTAAATTGGCTACTTTACCTATTAAAGCCACATAATTACGTAATTAATCTTCAATCGTACGTAATTAAATCCAATCGTACATAATTAAATCCAATCGTACGTAATATTAATTACGTACGTAATTAATTAATTACGTACGTAATTAATTAATTACGTGAACCAAAAACAACTAAGTATTTTTAGTTTCCCGGTTTCCCCTTTTTAAATTTGAATCGTGGAGGTTACTTATCTCGTTCTACGTATTACGTAAATCACACGTTGATATATGTAGTATGTACGGTAAGTTCATACGTATCATTTTGATGAAAAAACTTAAAACCTGTCGCGCGGTGCGCACGTTTTTCTATTTCCGACCGCTCCAGATGCGATCATGGATCGTTTTGCATTGGCGCGCAAAAAAGTGCAACGTGGCCGTTTTTCACTTTCAATGTTTTACCGTAACTTACATGACACGAAGTATTTTACGTGCAACAGAGCAACCAGGAAGAGGATGCGGAGTTTCATGAAAACATGGCTCCTGTGAAGACCAGATGAGAAAGAGACCACTATTTTTCGCTTCCTTATCTATCTCCTACGAGTATAATCAGATAATTCCTAGAAAATAACTTTTAGAGAAGCAGAATGCATTACAATGAACAGTGTCAAATGAACCTACTAGTAGTACTAGTAGTACTAGTATCATTATACTAGTAGGAGGATTACAGGTACTAGTAGAGAGTTGGAGTACAAGAAAAACTTAGAATGGATGGAGGTCCATCCTCAATTGAAGTAAGAAGGATTCAAAATTCAGCACAATCCCCATCATTAAGTAATGCTATTGGAAAATTTCAAAATCACTATCTTCCAACATGCATGCTATGTGTGTGTGACAATCAAATTGTACTACTATATGAACTCCACATCTTCCTGATGACTTGTCACATAGTGCTATGATGCATTTTTGTCTTGTTCTTTATCTCAAGCCAAAAAAGTACTTTATAGCTGAGTAATTGAGTAGTGGTTGAATGTCCACAAAATTGAAAAGATCTCGTCGTCCTGCCGGTCAGACGAACCAAACAACAAAGTTATGGAGGTTGTTTTTTGCTTCTTGTTGGAGATACAAATGGTTGTGTGTTGTGTCGATGACTTGAGAAAGCATAAGCTGAACCAGGTCATAAAGGAAGCACAACCTGACTCTATTCATATTTTGTTCCTCGTGATATCGCACCCCAAGATCCCTTGGTGCGTACGGTAAGGTAACGCAAGGTTAAGTGGAACAAGCATCACACAGCAGCAGCTCAGAGTAAAATAAAGCTGAAGCAGTAAACCTTAAATTAAGTAGTGTGATTTCTTCGTAGGAAAAATATCGTACGGTGAAGAAATGAACTCGATACGAGGTACGTCCGTACAGTGCTGTACAACTACCGGCATTACGTCTACAGTAAGGTTATTCGGTCGACGACAGTCGAAGATCATCCGGACTCCGGAAGACAGGGAACGAATCCATTTTTCTGCGATACGAGTACAAAATAACCTTACCGGTACAGGTAATTACTACTTTTATGATCAGGAGTATGCCTCGTCTTGTTCTTCGCACATCAGGCGTCGCCTTGTTGATCGACACGCCAAAAGAGCGACGATGGACCTGATTCCAATGTAGGATGAGTTTCAATTGCGAACCAAAGGCATGAGGTATGCTACCGTACTTATAGGAAAAAAATATCGATTGGAATCAGCCGCCAAGACAATGATGAACACGAACACAAACGACGGCTTTTGGAAGCCGTCGAGCCATGACAACGACAAAACGAATGCCGCTCAGCCGGTCTTTAACTTCTCGTCTGCCCCTCTGGCCCAGCAGCGCATGCTGCTCCCCATACACAAACACAAACGGCAGATTCTATACAGCGTCGAGAAGTTTGGTATCGTTGTTATTGTTGGAGAAACGGCATGTGGCAAGAGCACACAAATACCTCATTACCTGATGTCGAATGGCTGGTGCGACAATGGTTTTCAGATAGTTTGCACACAACCCAGACGGATCGCAGCTCAAACTTTAGCAGCACGAGTTTCGAAAGAGGTGGGAAGGGGGGATCTTGGGCACACCGTTGGGTACACAGTTCGTTTCGACGACAGAACATCGGAAGCTACGAAAATTATTTATGTCACGGATGGGATTTTGTTGCGGGAAGCAACACTCCGTGATCCCTTACTATCACGATATAGCATAGTCATGGTAGACGAGGCTCACGAAAGAAATCTCAATTCGGATGCACTCTTAGGCCTGTTGAAAAAGATACGACGAAAGCGTCCAGATTTGAGGATCATAGTTTGCAGCGCGACCATCGATGCTGAGGATTTCTTGAATTTTTTCGTCCCGAGAGAGGAACAGACGGAGAAGGTGTCATCGAAACGCCGTCGTCGCTGGGATAATGCAGAGAGCGGTGAGCCTTCCGAAGCAGCTCCACCAACATCAGCAACTTTGAACAGGGGAACAATAATATCGGTGGATGGGCGCCAGCATTCGGTGGATATTCTCTATCTGGATAAGCCAAGCAGCAATTATCTTCGCACATCGGTTGAAACAGCCTTGAGCATATGTAAACGATCGTCAAAACATGCAGCTGGCACAAAAGCAGGTGGGGATGGAGATATTCTGTGTTTTCTACCAACGGGAGAAGATGTCGATGAGGCGATTCGAATGGCGGAGGAAGTTGTTGACAGTCAGGAGCCAGAACTTGCCCGCGATCTAATTTTCCTACCATTGTATTCAAATCTTCCCTATAGCATGCAAGCTCGTGTGTTCCAGGCCAACGGACGCAAGAGTGGCGGCGTTGGTTCTGGTAGAAAACGAAGAATTATATTCTCTACTAATATTGCAGAGACAAGCGTGACGGTCCCGGGAATTACGCATGTGATCGACAGTGGACTCGTGAAGCTTCCATACTTTGATCCGAAGACCGATTTCGACCGTCTAATCGTAGTCCCTAGCAGCCAGGCAAGTGCCAAGCAACGTGCCGGACGAGCAGGACGAATTCAAGCGGGTCAGTGCTATCGGTTGTACACGGAAAATTTCTTTTCGAATCACATGGACAAATCGACGCCGCCTGAAATCCTGAGAACAAACCTATCCAGCTTCATTTTGACGTTGAAGGCGTTGGGTGTGGATAATATTCTTGGTTTTAACGTTATGGATCTTCCAGGCATTGACGCTCTCTCGCATGGACTAGAGTCACTTTATGCATTGGGTGCTATCGACGACGACACAAATTTGACAGTTTTGGGGATGGACATGTCATCCTTTCCTACAGAACCAAGGGTATCCAGGATGTTGCTTGAATCTTTGCGGGAAGAGTGCTCGAGGGAAGTGGCGGGGATGGCTAGTGCCCTTCAAGTTCGATCATTATTCCTTCCAATACGAGGAAGTTCGGCCGGAAGGCAACAGAGACAATTAGATTATGACAATGCAATCTCGGAATATGCTGATTCAAGTGGGGATCATGTCACGTATGTGAATGTTATATCCGAGGCGGATGATCGACGAATGGACCGTGAAGAATGTAGCGAAAAGTTCTTGGACTACGTTGCGCTGAAACGGGTCACCGAAGTTCGCGATCAATTACTCCGCCATCTCAAGAAATTTGGGCGCATTCGCTCTCTTGGAACGGCAACGAGTGAAGAGCGGAGGGTGACGATATTGAAATGTTTGACTGCCGGCTTCTTTTTCAACGTTGCCAAGCTGCACAATGATGGAAAGTATTATACAATCCGTGGGACCAATCATATCCTTGTTACGCCGAGCTCTTCTAGCGTCTTTCACACACACGGAGCACATTCTGAATACATTATCTTTAGTGATACCCACGACGGTTCTAGGGGGGGCATAGAACTTCGGGCCGTTTCAGGAATTGATCCTCGATGGCTGAGAGAATTAGCTCCGCACTATTGGCATTAGTTTGCATTCGTGCACTTGTACTCAATAAATATCATGGGATATATATTTTCAGTTCGCTCTGACCAACGTCTACAGTACACTCTCGTCAAAAGTTAAATCATGACAGAAACAACGAACTTAACAGGGAGAGAGGGAAGGATTCAACATTTTTTCAAATATAAATATCATATTAATATTACATTATTTTCATAAATAGTAGCAATGAAATGTGGTTGGACCCCCGAAAAACGTCGTTCCGCGATAGCGTTCCCGCAACCTGAAGTGTACTAGCACATAATGAGCAGTTTCCAAAAATTGTTATGCATAATAGCTTTCACCGTCTGGGTGGTGTATGATCGAGCACTGTTCTAAGATTTGTCTCCACAGAGCGGTTGTTACACAAATCGATTTCGACTGGAAAAGAGTGATCTTGTAGTGCTGCAGACTCAAGAGTAGTTGGACGCTGAATTCATGACTTGTTTTGCGATCGGTATTTGTAGTTCTACGGTCTCTGCCCACCTCGACAATCAGAATGAAAGAAACCGTCTTAGTTCGACGAGATTGCAGAAAACCCAAAAAGATAGACTGCATCGTCTAATGAAGGTAAGTTAGTGTCATCGAGATCCGGTGAAGAAGAGAACGAATTTGAGCATGCAATTTTCCATTGATCGACGTCATTGCATGTGAACTTGGATCTAGAAGACCCCTCGGCAACAGGAATATTGTCGAAACGATCGTCCTCGAATTCGGTTCGTTGACGTTTCCTACATCTGCGAAACATGGAGGTCTTTTTCATGTAGAGATTTGAGCTTGATCGGTTCGCGATCGTCGACGACAAATGGCTGCTACTGCTGCAACTATCATCGTCACTTACAGTAGCAGATATGTCATTGATGGCTGTACTCAACGAGTTCGTAAGTCCGAGTCTTGGCTCGAACAGCTTGAGGGCCTGAACAACAAGGTGGTCGCACCTTGTGACGTCTTCTGATCTTGTTTTTTCTTTGAAACTAGTAACAGATAATGGTGGCAATGCTGTTGTAGCACGTTGTGTTGGTGGTGATACGCAACTCGTTTCGGAAGGCTTGGGATTCTCCTTGGACTTGAAAGTCTTCGTGATTTGTTTTCCTTGTTTTAGTTGCTTTTGCATGGCCTCGTACCTTGGCTTCCAGAATCGAATTCGGTTGTTGACAAACCAGTTGTTCAGACGCTTTATATCGATTCCTGTGTCTGCCACCATGCGGGCCTTCTCCGCTTCGGAAGGGTATGGATGATTAATGTGCTCAGGGCTCATCAACCAGTTCTTCAGATAGTCGACAACATTAGTCGGGAGACTGTTCGATCTACCGCGGCCCTGTGACTTTCTCTTCTTGGATGGTGATGGTGTTGCTGTTGCTGTTGCTGTCGTCATTGTCAAAAATTTTCCTCGATATGTCGTATTGTGTCTTGTTTGATGTACTATGAGTTGTGATGTATGTGCATGTCATAAGTCGTCACGGAACTTCGAGAAAGAAAGGTGTGATGGAATGGTGAGAATTTGTTTTGCGTACAAGGTACAATTATTAAAGTTTACCGAAGTGTCTAAAAAAATGCTGGATTGTATTCAAGGGTATTCGTGCACTATTCGCGTATCGACCCATCAAACTGTCAAAGTTGGGTGTGATCCGGTGATTCTATTGGCTGAAAACGTTATATATTAGGTGGTGACGTCTCTTTATATGCTAGATGTGCAGTAAGTGAGTCCCTTGGGGGCTCATGGGTTCTCTACCTGCTTTCAGTCGAAAGGGGCATGCTCCAAGCACGCGGAAGAAGAACATTAATACTGCTACTCATCCACTTTCACGATCTGATTGGAGAGGCTTTTAAAAATTGTCACTAAAATTCCGCCCGTCGTCATTTTCCAATAACAAACCATTCATCGTCATTGCCCAATCGAAATCACACAAATCATAGCAGAGAAAAAGCGAAAAGGTGCTTCACGAAAATCGCCTTCCACACAAGCAAGGTTCGCATGCGAGGAAACTGTTTTGTTGTTGAACTCTAATTTGGAAAAGGATTCGAATCAAAAGACCCGGATATTGGTCTTCTTCCTTGTGTACGGTCGGAGGCAATCATGTACAATCGTCCGTCATCAAAAAATCATCATTGGCGAAGGTTTGAGTTTTAGAAGCGATCGTAGTTGTTCCAACAATGACATTCCACGTAACTACTGTAAATTTACTTCGAAAACCGAATTGATTTGATTGAGTAAGGTTTATTGTGTGTCGAGCGGGAAGGTTTCTGACATGAAAACAGATGATGCCCAAAAAAATTCTGGTAAAAACAAACGTATGCCTCAGTTACTCGAAAGTCAAGGGATACCTACCGGTAAACCGTACGTACCTTTACTGTACGATTAACCACCGCAATGGAGAGCGCTTTTCACATCCCAGTAAGTCTTACCGGTACTTGTACTCGTACATGGTAAAATATCGCAGAGTATTACTAACACGAAGTATTTTTTTAGTGTATCTATGCAGTAATACCGGTAAGGCCTACGGTACAATGTACCGTAGTAATTTTCTGAGAGAGGAAATGCGACAAGATTTTAAAAATAGTTGATGCCAATGCACAATCCCTATCAGCTGTCCCCCAGTCCACGCAACCTCAAGTACTTCGTACTCTTTTTTACGGGGACAACGGAATGATGATACGCTCTGGAATAATACAAACGATAGGGTAACCTTACCTGGTATCTTACGAGTAAGGTTAGGTGCAGCACTATCGAAGTCCTCTCCAAACTTGGCGTTTTTCTCAACAACGAAAAATACAGTAAGGTTAGTGGCTACAGTCATTGAGACACCGTAGAACTCAGTATATTTTCTACATTGCGTCAGCAGACGACTCTAACAGTGGTGTCTACCGGTAAAACTTACCACAATTTCGATCGATAGAGGTTCGAAATCTCCGAGCTCACTTTTTTTGCCCTGATGACATGTAACTTACGGTAATCTTATTTGCAACGAGAAACAATAATAAAGGCATGTCTCTCTGTAACAAATAAATCACTTTAAACCACTAAAAACATTACCTACAAGCGCTTGCGCTACTCCTCACAAGGCCACTGCGCTCACACCTCCTCCAGCATTTTGATTTCTTCCGGGGATAGATGTTCCCTGGCAATCTCCATCCTCTTGTTTGTGATAGCCTTTGCTGTATTCAGTGCAAATGCTGTGTTGAATGCTGACTCCAATTGCGTCCTGGCAACTACCATTGCTGGATAATTGCTTGCCCTCAATGATTTCCACTCTAACAAGCAGAATTTGTGTAATTTCTTCCTGTTCTTGTGGAAGGCTGTCTTGAAGGGACTGTACCAGTAGCTCCAGTCAATAACTTGTGTCACGTGAGTTGTGTTTGGCACACCTGGTAGTAGTAGTACACCCTTTTGGCTCAGTTCCTGCAGGAGCTCTTTGTCGAGACGGCCTGGACCAGAAGCCACAATTAGCAACACCCATTTTCTGTTTGCTGGCTTGCCATACCCCGGGTCTACTAGTGATTAGAATAGTAGTGATATGCAAATTTGTGAGCTCTATTGGTTAGTCTATTTGCTACAGCTCTAAGAGCCTTCCGAATCAGCGATTCTGTCGGCTCGCCGATTGTTTTTATCCTTATCCTTAATCCAGTCCCGTGTGTATTCGTAACTGTATTTTGGTGCACGGCATACTCCTCCATGGTACTGTTACGATTTAATAGGATCCCTGCAATAATAGGGGTGCACTCTCCTAATGTTAACCCGATCGGTTACAAAGGGAGCAGTTTCAATAGTTACAGTTCCATTGTTATGGGCCTTGATCACCTTGTAAGGTCCTTGTCGTGGGAAGGATAGTTTCGGAACAATGCCCTTCCTTTCCAGGGTGACATAGTCTCCTTCCTTGTAGACATGGGGAATCCTCTTCTGGTTCTCCCTGATGTTACTCTTGCGGATACTCTTTTGTTTCCTTGCTTGGATTGCTTCCCAATCCACTGGGAAATTCACAGGCATAAACATGTCCCTTCCAAACACCAGTTGCGCTGGGGAATATCCCAGGGTGGTGTGAATGGCACTTCTGATGGCGTACGCTGCCTTGGTGGTGAATTCCTCAAAAGGGTCCTTCTCGTGGAGATCTCTTTGTTCCAGGTTAAAGGACAATAGGCAGTCCTTCAGGACCTGGTGGATTCGTT
Source organism: Pseudo-nitzschia pungens (assembly GCA_037355855.1). Lineage (NCBI taxonomy): Eukaryota > Bacillariophyta > Bacillariophyceae > Bacillariales > Bacillariaceae > Pseudo-nitzschia > Pseudo-nitzschia pungens. Next base: position 3,433,794 of record CM074762.1, on the reverse strand, counting down.
CCAGCACTGAGTTGGATTGTGGGTTCCAAGCGCCACTGGGCTTTCTTTTCATCCCCATGTTGTCGCAGAGCTCCTGGAACTCTGCTTTGAACTCACTCCCGCCGTCAAAGCCAATTTCCTTTGGGCGCGGATATCGTGCTAGCCAAGTACTGTCCAACAATCGTTGAGTTTCTGCTGCATTTGGCGAGTCCTTCAGATGGGCCAATTCAAACCATCCGGTCACTGGGTCCACCATGGTGAGAACATGGATGTGGTAGTCTTTGCCATTTTTATTGTGGACAGTTGCAGGTCCCCAGAGGTCAACATTGACCCTCTGCCATTTGGTAACCTCAACTGCTTTCTCCGGTAGTAGTCCATACTTCTTCCGGCCACTCTTTTTGAACATCTGACACGTGTGGCAGTGCTTACAGAGGTCCTGGACGTCCTTTCGTAGGCCTTTCCAGGTGAACACTGAGCGAATGCTCTGTTCCATTCTCTTTTCTCCGGGATGGACCAACATGCTATGGTACCATTCCATGACTCTGTCCTTGAGTTTGTCGGGAATCAGAATCTTTCCTTCTTTGTGGACTAGGTTGTAACCTTCCACCATTTTGGTGGTCAGTCGATTGTCTTTTTCCAGAGCATTCACGATTCCTGTGTCCTTTTGCTGGTAGAACTGAATCATGTCCGGGGCAAGTGGGAATGCACTATTGCCCTGGAACTCTTCCGGCGCTTCTCCAAGCGGGAATAGGAGTTGCCGGAGGTGCTCTTCCTCATCCGCGTAGGTGAGGGGCTTATTTGGTGGTAGCCATTCCACTGTGTCCGCTGGGTCATCTGTGATGTCCAGGCGAGACAGTGCGTCTGCTGCATCGTTGTCTTTGCCAGCAACGTGCTTGACTACGGGGTGGAACTCCTCCATGAGGAGTCTCCATCGGACCATCCTTTGGGTGGGCATCTGCTGATAGAGCAGGTTAAGGTGGTCTGTGTGAATAATCACATCTTGTCCTCGTAGGATTCCTTCAAACGCTTTTAGCCCTTCTACTATGCCCAGGAGTTCTTTCTCTCCAACCGTGTAGTTGAGCTGCGCCGAGTTCAGCTTCCGGGTGTAGAAACCAAGGGGCTTGCCATCTTGGCATACAGTTGCTCCCAGTTGCCTGTCGCTGGCGTCTGAGTAGAGATGAAATGGTTTCGTAAAGTCTGGGAATGCGAGTTTTGCTTCATCTGCGAGCATTCTCTTCGCCTCCATGAAAGCTTTCTGCTCTGCTGGGCCCCAGTACCAGTTCATTTTGCCCTTTTTCCCTGCTAGTTTGTTCAGAGGGGCTAGGATGTGGGAGCGGCGCTTCCACATGTCCCGGTAGAAATTTACCATTCCAAGAAACATCTTGAGTTGCTTGGTGTTCTTGGGGGCTTCTAGGCGCTTCATCGCCTCCAGCTTCTTCGGCTGGGGCTGAATGCCCTCTGTTGTTAACAGAAATCCCAGATATTCCACTTCTTTTTGCATGAAAAAGGATTTTCTGAGGTTGGCTCGGAAGCCAGCATCGTCCAGTCTCTGTAGGACTGTATCGATTTTGTTGAGGTGATCCTGTTCGGATTCCCCTTCCCTCTGGATGATGAGAATATCATCAATATAGACCAGGACATAGTCCAGGTCACCGAGTAGGTTCATCATGACGGACTGGAAGATATCCGGTGCGCATGCGATTCCCATTGCCAGTCTCTTGTAGGCATACTTTCCCCATGGTAAAATGGTAGAGCAAATCTTTTGGCTCTCCTTGCAGATGGGGATGGTATAGTATCCTTGGGACAAGTCCAGCGCCGTAGCTGATTTGAACTTTTGTAGCCTTTGGATTGTTTCCCCTATTCGTGGTAGTGGGAATGGTTTTCGTTGGATGGCTGCGTTCATCTTCCGAAAGTCAGTTAGGACGCGAATGTCCCCTGTCTTCTTTGGTTGACAGAACGTCGGGGATGCCCATGGTGAGTCATCATCATGGGGGAGTTTCTCCAGGACTCCAATGTCACAGAGCCTGTTGATTTCCTTCCGGAGTGCTTGTTCAAAGGCATGGGGTACTGAATAGTACCTCTGCCTGACCGGTTTAACCCCTGGTTGGAGTTCAATAGATACCGGTTCAATATTCTTGAGCAGTCCCAGACCTCCGCCAAAGAGTGTGGGGAACTTCTTCAATGTTTTCTTCAGGGCCTCCTTAGACGCGTCTGTGATCTCCAGGTCGTTGACCATGGAGTCTATATCTACTTTGGAGTAGTCGGCGTCCAGGATCTTTGCTTGCCTTTCTTCCTCGTGTTGGAGGATTGGACTTTGTGTGTTGGCAAAGAATACAGCCTCACATTTGTCCGGGTCAGTAAGCTCCCGCATTCCCTTCATGGGGATGGAGTCGCCCTGCCATTCGATTGTTCGGGAGCTGTATTTTATATCCAGTCCCAGTTGTGCCATTAGGTCGGATCCTATGATCATGTCATAGGGTACTTCCTCGTGGTGATGGTATTCATCCACTTGGAAGGTCCATTTAATGGTCTTGGAGTTTGAAAATTCTATCAACCTTAGTCCCACTGAAGCCGCAGACCTGGTTCTGAACTTGCCCCCATAGGTATTGTAGGTGACAGATCTTTGGTCTCGGTTCGTTAGTTGACTTCGGTCGACAAATTGCCGTAGTATGATGGATTTGGAGCACCCAGAGTCTAATAGGCCCCGGAGCATCCTCCCCCTTCCCTTGTGGTCCAATACCTCCACACAGATGTCCGCAAATCTGTTGATGATCCGGGGTCCGGTGTGGATGGTATCAACCATTCAGTTGTGGGATCCTTTCTTTTTAAAGGTCTTTCTGTACTTTCTTCTGTACTCTTTGAGTTCTCGTTCAGAGATATCGATCTCGTCATCGGAGACTTCGTGGTCAGCTTGGGCCGTGGCCAGTACGTAGGAGTACTCGTGGTTCGATAGGTTCCTTCCCCAGTGGGGTTTGGGGTACTGCTCGTTGTCTGAGTCTTGTTCTTTTGCCACAAAGTGCTCCTTGAGCAAGTTGATGGTTTCCCGGTCAAACTTTCCCTTCTTGGAGGGACCACCGGTTAGTTTCCAGCATTTGCCGGCATGGACCTTGCCACAGGTTTTGCATAGCTGTTTGTTGCTGTTGTCCACAGGTCGCTTCTTTTTGCCAGGGGACTTCCCGTGGTGTCCTCCCCCAGATGCGGCCTTGGGGGTCTTTTTGGTGACGCCGGTCTGCTTTTCGAGGTCGGTGATGCGTTGTTGCATTATCGCCTCCTTCCGGATGGTGATTTCCAGGTTTTCGAGCTTGTCGATAGTGGTGTTAAAGGATTGGGTGTAGAGGTCCCATCCAATGTGTTCCAGCTTCTCGCGTTGGGAGTGGGTCATGTTGGAATCCAAGATTTCCTTCAGTTCTCCTTGGGTGAAACTTCTTGGTGTTTCCATTTGGTCACTGCCACATTCCCAGAGGCATTCTGGGAGATAGCTTTGAAGTTCGGCCATTCGATTGGCCCAGGTTCTGATGCCATATTTGAGGTCCACGCGCATGCCTCGCATGAATCGTCGGAGGACGATGTACGAGCGCTTGCCGTTTTGGTCATTGCCAAAGATTTTGAGCTTGAGGACATGCATGCATTCCTCCATGATATCCTTCCTGTACTCCTGGGATTGGTAGTACTGGGTGAGGGCGCTTGCGACCTTTTTCTTTGGGATTGGAGACTCGAGGTTGTCGGTCTCCGATTCGTTGTCCGATCTCGCCGTGGCTGTGTCGGTTTTGTCGGCGTTTGGAGATTTCTCCTTTGCCGTCTCCTTGGAGGCTCCCGTGGGAGTTTCGGTGGCGTCTTGCCCCATTGATAGTAGTATGTTTGCTTGGTCCCTTTGTTCGATCTCCTGGATCTTTTTCTGTACGCGTCTGGTGTGATGGACCTTGTGGGTTGGTTCGGCCAAGTAGGTCCGAGCGAGTGTTCGCTGGACAAGTGCGAGTGCCTCATTAGAGAGGATTCTCTGTAAAACGTCCAGTTTCTGGTCTCCGTGGAGTTTGTCATTGCCAGCAATTTTCTGGTCAAAGTCTCTCTTCCAGATAAGGAAGAGTTCTGGTCTTTCAGTACCATTGAGAACCTTCAGGTAGTCGCTGAATGCGATTCCACCTTGTTCTGAGTCGATACTCATTTTCACGGTGGTGGCATCTTCCGGCCAGTCCTCTCGTGTAAAGTTGAAGGGTTTCTGTTTAGTTCCTTTAGACGCCATGGTGAGTTAATCAGTCAGTTATTATATTTTAGTTTAATTAGTTACAGTATTTCTGTAAGTTGTTATTTGGGTTGGAAATGAGCAAAAAGTGATTGCTCCAGTTTTTCCCCCTGAGGTTCACTTCCACGCGATACCCCGTGTTGTAACTGGTTTTTCTCCCAGGCTTGTACAGAGGTGGGAGTTGTTTCTCTCTTTAGCTCCCGGGAATCCTGTGGTTCTCCGGAGTTGTTTCTGTTTTTATTTCGTGGGATTCGATTCCCGTGGTTCTCCGGCGTTGCTTCCCTATTAAGCAATCACCGGGCCGGTCCCACTTCCCGTTTCCCGTGGGATTGGTGGTGTTTGGGTATTTATTATATACCTTTCCGGATATCCGTATATTTCGGTTGTGGTTGGCATCCCCTGTTCGGTCTGTCCCTCCACTCAGTGTTGGTCCAATTAGTCCACTCACTGGATTATGTGTCACTTTTTCGACACTTATTTCATTATTTCTTTTGTTCGATTATTTCTGTTGTCGACCATGGTCCTGTTTAGGCACTTAGGTGTCTCTGTTGCTGTTGTTGCTCCCTTCTTTGGGCGCCAACAGTTGCTGGGGTCGGTCTTCCTTGTGCTGCAGACACTGGATATCCTTCTCCCTGTTTTTGCTTCTCTGCGCCTCCATTTTTGGCAGTCTTTCGGTCTCGTCGTCCTTTTTGATCGATCGGTACCTTTCTGCTCATGGTCATCAGCGCTCAGCTTGATTTTAAAATCATGCCATACCCCGGGTCTACTAGTGATTAGAATAGTAGTGATATGCAAATTTGTGAGCTCTATTGGTTAGTCTATTTGCTACAGCTCTAAGAGCCTTCCGAATCAGCGATTCTGTCGGCTCGCCGATTGTTTTTATCCTTATCCTTAATCCAGTCCCGTGTGTATTCGTAACTGTATTTTGGTGCACGGCATGGCTGTACGTCTGGGTACAATGGAAGGAGGCTTCTTAGAACGTATTTACGAAACTTGTTGGTGTCCATTCCCGTGCTGGCATTACAATTAGCTGAGTGTGGGCAATTAGTGATGCATCTGAAGCCCCATATTTCTTTGCAGTCTCTGGCTTGATCTAGTTCATCAGCAAAACTGCAGGAGATTTGTTTACTCTCTTCCATTGTCGCATTGTTCTTAAGTTGAAAGTGTACTGGGATGGGATCTCCAGCAGCGGTGCTCCCCCAATCATCGGGACCTTGCCATTTCTGTTGTTGGGTATGAAATAGTGTCCAAGGTGTACTGTTAGAGTGATAACAGCTAGATGAAACAGTGGACCTTTTGCTGATGCTCTGGTTCATAACATGTCCCCAAAAACACGTTGACTTTAGCCACTAAACCCTTTCCTTGTACAAACTTATCAGAAAAAACAACACCATATTCATATCATTAATAAGTTGTAATATTATTATGACCTCAAACAAGTGTGAAAGCAGCAGTTTCATTTCAGTTATGAATTTCCATTTCAAATCTTGATTTTGTGAATGCCTTGTGAGACACATGTTACGCTGAGAATGAAATAGAAAATAGATTTCTTTCATCTTGATGAAACTCACAGCAAACTGGCCAGGCAACACAAAATAGAACTATTGACTGAGTTTTCTTTCATCAGAGCTACGTATGATAACTGTCACACAACCCCGTCGCATCCCATTGTTGCGACCTCATTTGTGTGCAAATTTAACACATACAAAAATTGTCCAGCAGAAATGCACACCCTATTGTTCGGAAATAATTTATATTTCTTCTGCAAATATCGATGTCATTCTTTTTCAAAATAATTTATATTTAGTTGTCAAAATCGATTCCCACTATTCTGAAACAATTCATAAGTGGTTGCAAAAAAAAATTATCTTGTTGCAAAAAGTATGTTACAAAACATAGTCAGTAGATTTTAACATACCGTGAGCTGCATGTATCAGATACACTATCTGATTTCCATGATAAGTGTAAGGGTAACTCATATTCCAAAAGCTGAAAAATGATCGCAAGCATACACTAAATCAATTCTGATTTAATCTGAGTAGATTAATTCTTGATCATGAATTAATCTAGAATCAATTAAGAATTTGACCAATATCTATTTCTTGATTTCTTAGAAACCAATCTCAGTTTTCACCAAACCCCCAAATGATCTGTAGTGTCTGTTCACCATTATCTAGTACAGTTCCAGCACAACAATCCACAATATTTGCTTGAATTTATTTTACAATGACTATTTTTACGTTTGAGTTGCATGAGATACTCCGTACCTGGGGTTTACTAGGCACTAGAGAAGCAATTGTTATACCAGGTAGGACTAGTATACAACTTGGACTTGTCAGCTATTCCATTTCAACAGTCATCAGTGAGAGCACTCCCTTCTTGTTGAGTGATTAGCAAACATGTGATAGAATCCAAGCCACAAAGGCAAGGATTGTATTGCAACCCATATCCTCAAAAAAACTGATTCTGTGGATGAATGTTGAGTTTAGAGGGGTCCAAAAATAATCCTGGGTAAACCTCCTTTTACCAACAAAGTTTCTTGTTTGATGAATAATCATACCGTCGTATTCATGCCTCTATCTCGAACTTCATTCTACCGTACCGGTATGTGTAAGCCTGGCTTTCGGGCTTCCGATGTTTTTCGATCTTTTTTTTCTTCTCGCTTAACATTACGTAGAAGTAGTAACTAACTTTTGGCGTAAGTTACCGGTAACCACTACGGTACATTCTTTTCTATGCCTGTTTCAGAGAGTCGTGAATAAAAATGAATGAATCGATAACCGATACGATTCATACCGTAATTAAGCTTTACCGTAAGATTACCTGTGATGAGAAAGCGACTTACTTTTAATGTGCGAGTGCCAAATGCCGACCGATCAACGAATGAATTTAACCCATCAGTTATTTGCGCGCACCATCCGAAAGACTTCCAGAGTTGTGTCTGCGCAGCTCTCTTTATCACAACTTTTCCAAGATTGATTTCCTAAACATTTTTTCAAACGAACTGGCTCGCGCGCTCCACCCTCCGAGTAAGCGTTCACAAGACTGAGTTAAAAGCAGGGGGAACTTTAAAAACCTATCATTTTTTTCTTCGCCGCTCGCTGTTTTCTTTCCACCAATTCCATTCCAATCCATCCAGAGGTGTTGCCGGAAAGCAAATCTGAGCACAAAAAATTATCAACCGATAGAAAACGGGCGTCTAATAGACTATCGGTACCAGCTAACGATAAAGTGCAACCAATATTAAAAAAAATTCAAAATGGGAATCGATAAAAGACTAACCAACATGGAGCAAATCGATTCACCTCGTAGTGTCTCAGCGCGGTGCTTCCATATCTACGATCACAAGAAGAATTATCGAACACATTCTATACTCAAAAGGGGCAGGTACACAAGGTCGCTACGACTGAGAGATGAGCGATGTGCGTACTCGCCACGGATAAACGAGGCGAGATCTCCATCGGAAAAGATTCTCAAAATCATAATGCCAAACGATATACTCGATGTCGATTCTTCTGTTCCTTCGTCATTTTCACCTCCTTGCGCAAAATTGCCGAAAAAGAAGTCAACCGTTGACTATCGAGAGCTTTCTTATAGCAGTGACATCTCGGCTAATAATGTTCGGTTTCACTCCAAAGTTCTCGTAATGAGAATTCCGTCACGATCTCAGTACCCCGAATCCATGAAACGAAATATGTGGTGCTCTCTTTCTGAGATTGCCAGGTCAGCTCATCGGAACACCGTCGAGTACACTTCGGAAGGATGGGACTGGCGCAATGCCGTTGAAGAGGAAGCGATGTATATTCATCCCAAAACTGGACAATACATACATCCTGTACATGTACAAAGAGCAGCCTCGTCAGCGGCATCAGAATCAGCAACTACCGAGGTAGAAAAGGGAGTTTCGACGATTAGGGGGGCAGATTCTGAAGTAGTCAACGATGACACTAGGGTTGCCTTGAACGATCACGTGTAGAAAAAGATTTTAAGCTAAACGACTGGGGTTTAAGTCGTTCAGCTTTTATGAATGTCCGTCTCTTATGAGGTCGAAGAAACGAAAGTTAAAGGAAAAAATCGATTGAACGATTTGATCGTTTGCTATTCATTGGGCCTTCCGACTAGAAAGGAATATTTCGATGGGATGGGAGATGCGATGGAAAGAGACAGGAACATTGAAATCGAGACAGTTGTTTCGCTTCAGATTGGGAGGAATTATGAGATGACTGAATGAAACTTGGTTAGTTAGCCAGTATCTAAATTAAAGCGGAAGAAAAAATCCATGGGACGTAGATTGAGGCGAGCCTCGGGGGGAGAAAGGCAACTTAATTGCGTAACAGGTTTGACGACCCAACACAATTATTGATTCGGAGTCATACGGTTGTCGCAGCAGAGCATACTATTGTACTACACAGTTGTATGGGGGATGTTTGAACATCGAAGCGAAAGCTAACTTGTTAAGTTTTTACTTTTGCAAATCATATTCATATGCATGTAGTCTATAAGGACGTCTTGTTTCGTATTATTTTAATAGCGTTCGAATCATCATCAACCTGATGTAACTGCTGTTCCTTATTCTATTCTTTTCTCTAACATCCTCTAAGTGTTCTTTCCACGAACGAGGAAGCAGAGGTAAATACGTGTCCGAGTCGTCCCACGTTTTTTGTTCGTGCCGATACATCACGATGGAACCTAAGGTTAACCTTGCTGTTACCGTAGTTCTTTTATCGATCATCGAAAGATGAAAAATCGAGAACGTTAGTGAAAAATTTGAAGGTCTTCCAGAAATATAATTTCCCACAACCTTCAGCATCACACATCGCAGCATCCATCAGTCGTTGTCGTCGCCATCACTTCTCACCTTCAGAAAAAATGAAGAAGTAAGGTTACTTCGTAACACTGAGATTGTTTCGTATCTCTTTCCTTGAATGTGGATACAGCACAGAAGTACATCAATCTCAATAAAAATGTTGTCGTTCAAGTAAGATTATCGTTTACAAGATCGATTGTCGAAGACAATTAGATTTTAAAAGTTGGTGAAAATCCATCTATACGACCAGCACTTATAGATTTCGACTAGTTGCAATCACTGGATATGCCAAATGGTGTCCAAAAGTAAGTCAAACGCACGTGCTTCCTCGGAAAAGGAAGAAGAACCGTCGGAATCAAACGTAAATCGACCTAGGAATTTTCTGGTGAAAGATGCGACAAAACCTTTCGAGTTTTCGTTTATCCAGTATGGTAAGCCGGCATCGATTGTCGTCCAACAAACCGCCGACGACGACACCTGGCCAGGAGGTGCACTTTGGGATATAGGTGTCATTCTCTCGAGCTTTTTCGTCGAATTGGCTGGATTTCAATCCACTAAAAAGGAACAATCAAAAGCAAAAATTCCAGCGAGATTGCTGAAGGCTATACCGAATATCAAGGATCTGACGGTTTTAGAACTTGGATGTGGTGTAGGATTGACAGGAATTGTTGCAGCGGCAGTGCTAGGAACACAGCTATCAATATTAACTGATTTGAATGTTGTAGTGGAAAAAGTAACAGAGCAAAATGTTGAACTGAATTCGACACCCTCTGTCACAGGGAGTGGAAAGAATAATCCTTATAGATTGACGAAAGCTGGAAAGCGAGGACGGATAATGTCGATGCCTTTATGTTGGGGCAACAAACAAGACGAAGACGCGGTATATGAATGTTTTCGTAAATATACGAAGCCTCCTGCAAAATCTCAACGAAAACAGAAAGGCAAAAACAAAGAGCCTCGAAAACCAGACATTGGTCATCCTGATTTAATCATTATTGGTGACGTTGCTTATCAGCACTATCCTGGTGCCCCAAGCCATTTTGATATATTGCTTTCGACGGTATTGAGATTTTTGGGTCCAACGACGCTTTTAGTGTTTGGGACTCGTATGAGGTAAGTGAGAGGGTTGTAAACTTACTGTGCGAGAAACTCCATAAAGAAATTGCTGTTTGAAGAAGACAACTTGTCATGGAACTTCACCACCAGTTGACAAACATCATTAACGAATGATTTTCGTGTTTGTTACCGTCCGCAGGATGCCTGCTTCAGCGGATTTGCTTGACATGTTTTTAGAACAGATGGAAGAGGTTACGATTCCTCCAATCAAAGCTGACGAAATCGACCCCACTTTCAATAAATTCAAACACCAGATAACGATTCATGTTTTGAGAAAACGGAAAGACGACGAAGTTGAAAATTGCTAGACATAATGCTCGTTGGATTGAATCGCCCTAACCAACGAAGACTTGAAGACTACAGTATCATGTGCATAGTAAATGAATCGATAACATTGCTGATAGTTCAAACTGTTCTCAATTCAACCTATTATTCCACCAAATGTTCTTCGCTCTTTTCCCCGAGTCAGCGCGACGCAGCCACGACAATCACATTGCAAGGTTCCTTGTGCCTTGGCTTCTACACTCCATGGAATAGTCTGATGAAGGTCAAGCCTCCATGGATGGTTTTTGTCCGCACGAACAAATCGCTGAACCGCCAAAAGACTAGCTGAATCCATACCTGTATTAGCAGGAAACTCAATACAGGTAGTATAAGCTTCCATGTCCGAAATTATTGAAACATCAGCTTTCGAAATTTGCATACCACTTGGTCGTGCGCCCTCTGCTAAGCAGTCTTTCCAACTATCGAGCCGCCCACCCAAATCCATTACCTGTTGATCATGACAAGAGCCAAAATGAGCTTTCATCAAATGGTTTGGTGACATACAATGAGTCAATAGCCGCGAGATAACTTACCTCCGACACTTCCTTGGAGTTGGATGGGGAATAGATACTTTCTATTGCATTTTGGTCACCAGTAGTCAAGGCACTATAAAAAGATTCAACAGCTTCAAGGAGTTCCTTCTCGGCAGTCGTTGCAGCGGAATTAGTTTGCTTAGTCTGATCTTCATCTGTTGCATCCAGAAAGTCAATCGGCCGGAGAAATCTTCGTAAAGAAGTCCATAGCATTTTGCAAGTTTTACATTCATGGAGGAGAGAAAATGGGATTCCCCATTATTTTTGAAGGTGCAAAAAAGAATGGATAATTTCCGTAATTTGGTTAATATCCTGAACATTCGAAAATGACAGACGGTCGGCGAACAAGTTGATTCAAGAAAGTCTGGCGACCGACTTACTGGCCCATGAGTTGAAGGATTTGTATTTCACCATCACCTGATCCAAAAGATCTCCCATTTGAGTTCAATCCGAACCATCGAAAGTCGAAGTCATTGCTCAATTCATCGTTCGTTAACCCCCGAAAATAGTCTAACCACACCTGCGGTTGATAAGAATCTGCCAACCAAGATTTATAGGATGTTGGGTCTAACACTTGCCAGTCTTTTGATGTCGATCCATCGGTGGAAACGGGAACAACGAAAACTGATGCTTGAGAGAATCTTTGGCGGTAAACTGATAAGTCTTTCAAGACCTTTGTCAATCTTGATTTATTTCCACAAATTGCAATGATACGAGGCGGCTTGTCTAAGCCCCTGAACACTTTCAATGTAATTGGCTTCGAGAATGGCATTTCAGAAAAGGGATTGGTTGGCAGCCTTATCGGTAAACTTTCCGTGTTCAACTCTTTTTCAATCCTTCTCAACTGCCTGGCTCGTCGAGTGCATTCTCGGACAAACAGTGCCCCGCTAGCAGTTGCCAGCATGAAGGATCCAATCGTTGTTGGAGTGTTCATCGGGTCATATCCGACAGCCTCCACAAGAAATGGAGCCGATAACAGTGTAGCTCCAAGGAAAGCGTAAAGGATAATGCGTAACGGTTCGGACTGGTTTGTTGCGTCGTATCGAACGATTGCGTCACCTCGTACAGATCGAAGAGACAGCGGGTCGAAGACCGGCTTCGAAATATCAAACTGGTTCGACATGTTCAATATGACCCGATTGCGGTTAACAATGCGCGATTCATCAACTTTATTCAAAGTTGGCATGCTGGAAACACCGTACCTCGTAACCGGGGAAAGGTCACTGTGTTGGATATGGAAAGCATTACATAACGCTGATTGGGAGCCGATGACAGCTACCAAGGTTCCAAAAATAAGCTTCATCGTTTTACAGATTTTTTTCTGTCGCACTTGTACAGAATCAAAAACAATTCACAAAATATAAGAATGCATTCGGGTCCGCTCGATGGTCTCTTTTGAGATGAACAAACCTCTTTTACTGTATTGTTTGCTTACTGTGGTGTACAATTACAGAATTCAGCTGAGCACAGATCCATGCAGGTGTCCAAAATCCTATCTTTGCAAATCACTCACATTGTGGCGATACTTTTCCGACTTTTTTTGAGAATTATTTTCGTGGAAGTATTTTTTCCCGAAAACAGAGACATGACGTCATAAAAAGGAGCTCCATGAACGATGAACAGTGACTGATTATGATTGAGTCAGTCATGACCACTTGCGCACCACTCAAAATTCTTTGGCACGCTTCTTTTCGTGTCAAAATTGGAAATCTTATCCAAGTTTGACAACCATCAACTGCCGTCTCATCAAATTTTCCCGACAACGTTACCGATCAGTCATATCCTTGGATGGAACGACAATGATTGACAATCATCAAAAAAGGAGATCTGCTACATTCGTAGCCACACTGCAGTTGAAAGGATGAGTAATCGCTATTCTTTCTTTGTGCTGTTGCTGCAAGTACTCTCTGTAGCAGTGTTCACTGTTACGAAGATTACTGTAGTTTCGTTCACTGCCCTCCCTCGCAATCATCTCCATGTTGGTCACGGTCAATCTGGGTCAAGATCGTACACATTACTTGCTACCAGTCGGTCAGGTCAATCAGAAAGAAATTCAAACCGAAAAAGACCAAAGAAAAGAACATTATTTGACAAAAAGGCAGAGAATAAGAAAGATTTTATACATGGTGGCATTGAGATATGGAGAATGTACGGAATCGCGGTTCATCCCGACAATCTCGAGGAAAGCGAATCATCGTCTACGGGTAACAACAAAAAAGTCATCACTTCGGAGAATAAACTTCCTGTGGCACTCCAAAGGGTTCTCGTTGAAAAGTTACGATTGAAAAACATCCCTGTGGGTACACGAGTTGTTCGTCGATCCTTAGACGCTCGCAAAAAGTTAAATCATCCTGTATACAGCTATGTCGTTGACATTCCGATCGAAGGATCATTACGTCACTCCTTGAGATGGAAGGAAAAATCCGGGCGCATGGAAAAGTTAAAAACGATGGTGGATAAATCCGTTGATAGTTCGAAAAGTACACGTTCGGAAGAAAAGCCTGAGTCGAATTCCGCAAATGAGGAAAATACTGAAAACCAAGATCAGACAAAGACCGTCGTAGTGGTTGGAATGGGACCAGCTGGGCTATTTTGTGCACTACAACTGGCCCTTGGTAGCAACGGTAGAATCCAACCGATTTTGATCGACCGGGGTCAACCAGTTGAGAAACGAGGGCAAGATATTGGAAAATTGATTCATCGACGACTTCTAAACGAAGAAAGTAATTTTGCTTTCGGGGAGGGCGGTGCTGGGACTTGGAGCGATGGGAAGCTAACAACCCGTATAGGAAGAAACAGTGGGCCAGTACGTTTGGTATTGGAGACATTGGTTGAATTTGGTGCACCATCGGACATCTTGTGAGTATGGATAGTCAGCTGAGGAGCTTCTTCTGGAAACTCAGATTTTTTTTTTACGCGTTCAACCTCCATATCAGCAAACCCGCTCTCAATCAAGATTCTTTGCATCGCTTCTTTCTTCATGACGCCTGCAAAAAATACCATAGGTGGAAGGGAGCTCCGCATTTAGGAACTGACAATTTAGTTAGATTGTTGCGGAAGATGCGCTTTAGACTCGCTGAGTTAGGAGGTCAAATACACTTCGGAACCAAAATGACTAATCTGAAGATGGATGGTAATCAGGTCTGTGGAGTTTATACCGAAGACGTCAGCGGAAAGCAACATTATTTCGAGGGAGATCATGTCGTCTTGGCGACCGGGCACAGTGCACGAGATGTGTATGAAGATTTACATCGGGCAGGGGTCAAATTGGAACCCAAGGGGTTCGCTGTCGGGTTTCGAATTGAACATCCACAAAAAATTATTAATCAAATCCAGTATGGTGACGAATGGGGACCTTCTGTCAAAACTGGAAAGAAATTGACGGACAAGGCGAACGACGAGTTTTTTGGAACGGAACCCCAACACATTGCTAAGATGCCTGTTCCATCATACCGACTTGCTACAGACAAGGCAATGGATGGAGTGGATGGCAAACTTCGTGGCGCGTATAGTTTTTGCATGTGTCCAGTGAGTATATTGTTTATTGAAAAATCTTATTGAGCATTGAACGTATAGGCGGTTTAAGACTTTGTCCGTCGACACTTTTTATTGACCATTTTTCCGACCTCTTTCTAATTTTGTCACATTTAGGGTGGACAAATCGTCCCGGCTTCGACTGATCCGGACGAAGTATGTGTGAATGGGATGAGTTTTAGTAGAAGGGATTCCATTTGGGCAAATTCGGCACTTGTGGTAACAGTAGATCCTGATGATAAGATTCTGGAAGAATACAGAGCTGATCACGGAGTGTTGGCGGGGCTTGAATTTCAACGCGATATGGAACGTCGGGCATCGAAACTAGGTGGGGGTGATTTGACAGTTCCAGTTCAACGAATGACAGACTTCTGTGATGGCAGAATCTCCTCTACCATTCCGTCCTCCTCGTATCGTCTCGGCGTGAAGTCGGCTCCTTGTCACGAAATCTACCCAGAATCAATAACAAATGCGTTGCGCGATGCGCTCACAAATCACTTTCAGAAGCAGATGCCAGGGTACTATCACCCAGATGGCTTACTTCATGCTGTTGAAACGAGAACATCAAGTCCACTTCGGGTACCAAGAGATCCAAAGACATTACTAGCAATAGGAACGGAGAATCTGTATCCTTCGGGCGAAGGCGCTGGATACGCTGGTGGAATTGTATCTGCTGCAGTGGATGGAATTAACGTTGCAGAAAGAATCTTGGATACGATGTATGGCGAGTCAAGGCCAAATAGAATAGAAACAGGAAAGGCAGTAGGCTTCTCGTATTAATGCTGCTTTTCGAATTTAGGTAAGAAAGCAGGCTTCGCTTATGCAGCTTGAAAAGCGACTATGATTATGAATATTTAACACCCCGACAAAAATCACTCTAGCGATAGAGACCAGTAAAATTTCGGCATGTGCAAAACGTTCATGAAAATCAGAAATTTGCTGGTTCTCTTTAGCATGTGGAATGACGAACCCGGTGTTTTGATAGGAAGAGTATGAGACGCGTTTTTTCATTTTTGCTGAAGATGCTACGCTTTTCAATCCAACGAAAGCTGAATTCTAATACGATGTTTCTTCTTCAACACTTTTTTCCCGCCTTAGCTTATTTTTGACAAAATATCGATCGACACGAGTTTAACTTTATTCTATTGAACAATTACTTCTCTATTTTAATTCCCCGGAATTTTCTAAAATGGAATCTAGTGTCATCTATAGGTTGTTGTGTGCGTAAGCTTTTCAAAGAATGACTGCAACCAGGATGTTGCCCGTCCAATCATTATAGAAGTGATAACAATGCCATTCTTCGGCCTTCCCCATCAAGCACGAAGAATGGACGCGTAGTTGAAGTATTTTGAAAAGATCCGGTCATGACTCTTTCCATATCTAACACTTCCTGTGAGGGTACGCTTGTGTTACCGTCGTATTCATCAATTGACCAGGAAATCATTGCACTCGAAGGGCAATGATCAATCCTGATTGCCTTCGATTTATCGAAATCTGTGACAGACTTTCGTGCATTGGACACTTCCCCACTCTGTCCGTTCAGCAACATGGTGCAGAAGCGATACCCGCAACATTCCAGGTTTATTAACTGATTGGAAGGTCGACTTCTTTTCAAAAAAAGGAAGGCTGCAGTTCTCAGCGACATTCTTGTCAATTTTGAATTGATTCCGAAGTTTCATTAATTAAACGAGAACGAAATACGGTTTTGGGTTTTCAATGAGTGAAACTATGACACACTTCCGTTGTCAAATAATGATTACCGTAATTACGGAATTTGTTTACTTGCAATCCATGATCGTGGGTGGTTGTCCAGATTTGATTCGATGAGCTAATCTGACCGGCGAAAGCCTTCGTTTTCAACAAAAAAAAAAAGTGATGTCAGAGAAGAAATCGTTCTTGATATGGGATCAATCAATCAAAGGGTGATGTTTTCATGCCAGCCTTCGTAAAAAATGAGGCGCGTCCCGAAAACTTGAATCTTGTCCAATCTTGTTGTTGATGTTGGTTATCACAACATCATGAGGACGACGAGAAAAATAACAGTACGATCGCTTATTTCATTTTCAGTCGTGCTATTATTTATTTTTAGCCAAGCGAAATGAATTGCTGTCCATCAATTATCGGGATGGAATACAGTCTTTGATGACACCTAGCTTCGTTGGCGCACGTAAGGCCTAAATACCTCTTAATATTACAATGTAACTTACGAAGTAAGGTTAACCGTACTTCGTATTACTTATTTTCAAAAAATAATGTTAGTATTCGTTCCTTTGAACCTGCGCAACCTGGGACACTGTCCTCGTCTTCGGACTCGAAGTATCGTACCGTACAGTATATTACTTGTGTGGCACTTACAAATAAAATCAAAACGCCTTTTGAGTCCTATTTTAACAGCTCAACAATACAAGCAGAAGCAGAAAGATAGTTGAGAGCAGTCAGTGTTGTGTTGCTGGGTGACATGATCGAAATGATGTGCGAAAGTAAAACCATGTCTCAGAACTAGCAAGCTACTACTTCTTATTTCTCCATTGAATTCGGGGTGTTCGTGGGATAGTACTGGTACGCAGATGTAAACAAGCTATTTTTTGCAAATTTACGAACAACTCTAGGTATTACTTCGTATTTTTAACTACAATGTTATCCGACTCTACGAAAGTAGTAGTCAACAAAACAAATTTGAAAGCATGGAAAACTACAATGTTCGATACTTGAGTGGTAAGCTAATCATGTACGTGTACCTCACTTTTGAGAAATTAAAAATTCCAGAAGGTCCCTCCAATGCGATGACAGAATAATTTTTTTTCGAATAATTTTTTTTCGACCAAAAGAAAATGATTGCAACAATTCAAGGCATTTTTAGAACTTTGTCAGTCCGTTGTTCGCATCAAAGCAGCATTTCCTTTTGTATTTGGTCTCGTTTTTCCTTTCCAAACAACTGCTCTCCGAGCTCCAAAGCAAAGGCCAACGATGTGCCCGGTCCCTGGGAAGTTGTTACCATTCCAGTCACGGCTACCGCATCGTCGATGGGATCGACGAGCTTCTCGCGGAACGGTGGTGCGGGGTAACACGTCGCACCTGGATCCTCGAGCAGACCATTGGATGCCAAAACAACAGCAGGAGAAGCACAAACAGCCGCATAGCGTTTGCCGGTGCTCTTTTGTTTTTCCAAGATCGACACAAGAGTCTTGGAATCTCTCATATGTTCTGCTCCTGGATATAGAATAAATTGGTGGTTGTCGACAAGGATTCGAGACAGATGTTAGGAAGGACTATACCTCGAAATTGCAGTACCGAGGCGTTGTTTTTGATTCGTGTGTGGCTTACCAGGCATACCCCCGGGGCAAACAACGAGGTCGTATTCTTCCTTTGCGGCGTCTTCGATTGACATATCTGCCATTATCTAAATGAGAGATGCGTACATGGGTAAGACTTTCCAATCCAAGCCGAGATGACAAAGAAAGCATAGCAACAAGCGTACGTCATATACCGTCAACTAGCTTCGGAAATTGCATGATTTCTGTTCGTTTGCGATCAAGTCGCACGCACCTTGATTCCTCGACTCATGTTGCACAGAAGCTTCCCTTCCGGCATCACCGAGGCAATGGTGACATCTGCTCCGAATCGGGTCAATGTGTCTGTGATGCACGTGGTCTCGATTTCTTCGGATCCGTCCGCAATGGGAACCAAAACGCGTTTACTCATTGTCAATGCGGTTGATGTTCGGTGGAATCCACGATGAGAGGTTGTAGAGAACCCTTGCGATCGCTTTCCAAGCGCTAGTAGTGCAACGGCAACGATTCGCATGTCGATTAAAAACGAGAAATGTGGTGACTTCCTTCCCTCGTGCTTCTTGGGATGTGTCACTGGATCCTCTCGACAAGACGAGAATCTACCGTTTTTGGTACTTGTACGTGCCAGTACAATGAAGCACGGCAGCTCATTGTGTACGAAAGATTTACGAAGAAGGTAAACTCTGATGTTTACCTGACTTGTGAAAACACAGTAAGATCTTACGTAATTGTACGAGTGTTCGGAACAAAAATATCTTTCCGGGAACATGGTTGATTTTTAAAAAATTGCAGTCCGGAACAATTTATGGAAGCCCCCATGCGCCCTCTCGACACGCACAAAATGGTGCGCATATTAAAAAAATATAGAAAATATAGAAAATTAAATTCTCTTAGCCCTCCGATTTTAGGTGAAATGTTTTTCCTTCAAATTCCCGATCACCCAAAAATAAATTAGTCCGAATTTGATCGAACTATCAAAATTCCCATGACCCCTCAGATTTTGGCGATAGTTTCAGCGATAGCAACCAACTCACTTCCAGCCCATGACCGACACCAGTCGACACCAGCGACACCAGTCGACACCAGCGACACCAGTCGACACCAGTCGACACCAGTCGACACCAGACGACACCAGTCGACACCAGTCGACACCAGTCGACACCAGCCGACACCAGCTGACACCAGCCGACACCAGCAAACAAACGAACAGATACACTAGAAAAACAGAACGAACAGACGAACACGTCGCTACCGAACAGACAGTAGACAGATGAGCAGACAGACGAAATAAAGACAGATGAAATAGAAAGACGAACAGACAGACGAAATAGACAGACGAAATAGACAGACGAACAGACAGACGAACAGACAATAGACAGACGAAATAGACAACGAAAAGACAGATGAAATAGAAAGACGAACAGACAGACGAAATAGACAGACGAACAGACAGACGAAATAGACAGACAAAATAGACAGACGAACAGACAGACGAACAGACAATAGACAGACGAAATAGACAGATGAAAAAATAGAAAGACGAACAGACAGACGAAATAGACAGACGAACAGACAGACGAAATAGACAGACAAAATAGACAGACGAACAGACAGACGAACAGACAATAGACAGACGAAATAGACAGACGAACAGACAGACGAAATAGACAGACGAACAGACGAGTAGACTCATACGGTTAAACCTTACTCCTTGACTGTTCGTCTACTTTGTGTTCGTCGGTGTGGTGTGACTAATGTCTGCTAACCAGAACAGACGAACGTGTCAGTTTCGACTGCCTGTTCGTGCACCGTACTAACTCGTACAAGCTAATACCGTACCGTCCTTTCGTAACCTTACCTTACTTCATAATTATGTGCGGCTGTATTATTTTGAGAAATGGGAGGGATGTTTTCGTTTGAATTCGGCAGCCTTTTTTTTGTGCTCAGCAGTGTCTGAATGACGTTTCATTTGTGACGATGACTGGGCAGTGTACGCTCCTGTAGAATCACAAGCAATGCAATAAAATTGGGTGGCTTTCTTCTTTTCTCCGATTAGTCGCATGAAATCCCAACGTTCGTGATACGCCTTAGGAGGCTTCCACAATACCTTTCCGCGATATTCTTTGGGAAAGATCGACGATTTTGACTTGCTTGATTGCATATCCTGCGATGTTGATTCTTTCTTCAAGGGAAGTTTTCGTCTGCTGTGACCCCGAGTTCTAGGGTTCGCGGACACTTCGTTTGCAGTCGTTGATTTCCTCCCTTTTTTAATCGCTGCCTTCGATTTGGCAGCTTCGTCCTTTGGCAAATTTTCCGGCTGCTCCTTTGCTTGTTCATGATTTAGTTCACCCTCAGTTTCCAACGGGATGTCCTCCTTCGGATTATTCTTGTCATTTGGCTCGGTTTTGACCGAGACCAATATGACTGCTGCCTCTGTGAATTCATCTGTAGGAGGGGGTTTCGTGTTCGTTGCTGCGTGTCGAGTTTCTTTATTGAATGACACCTCGGTAGCTGTCGTGTTCGTTGCTGCATTTGACACCTCGGTAGCTGTCGTGTTCGTTGCTGCATGTTGAGTTTCTTTACTCTTTTTCGATGACGCCTCGGCAGCTGTGATGTTCGTTGCTGAATGTCCAGTTTCCGCATTCTTTTGCGCTGACGCCATGGCAGGTGCTGTATTTCGAGCTTTCTTAGTACTGACCATCGATGACGCCGTAGCAGCTAATGGTTGCTTTCTCTTAGATCCCACCAAGTTGCCGCCTTTTTTTGAACATGCGTCCATGTCAGTTTCGTCATCTGATGTGTCCGGTGCAAATGCTTGGAGTACTATTTGCGAATACGACGGATTTACAACGCAGTTTTTGCATGTGTCTTTCTTAATCCTTTTGATGATTTTGTGGTGATTTCGTTCTACGGCGTCGTCTATTTCTGCAAGGATACCTCTGGCTTCTTTCGTATTTCCTATTATGGATTTCCAGTGTAGTTCTCTTTTCCTAGGTAAAAAATTAACCGTGTTCGCTTCTCTCTTGTTCGTCAGGTTTTCAACCAAATACATTACTGTGCGGTTGTGGAACGTTGTCTTCTTTGCCCGAGACTTCCGTAAAGTCCTGGCAAATGAATGAAAGTTGTGAGAACTGAGCATAATAGATTTTGGTTTGGACGCTTCCTGAATCGAGTTTGCTTCGGACGTTTCTTGGATAGAGTTTGGCTTTCGTTCGTCGTGGATGACCAGATCCGCAAGAGCCTTTTCGTCAACGGGAATTTTTTGTCTCGTTCTTTTCAGTATCGGCGGCGGCGGCCGCCGTGCTGATTGCTTTCCAGGCGACTGTGCCATTACCCTTAACTGTTTCTTCTCCCATGGCCAGGATTTCTGATTCAAGGCGTGCGAAAAAACCCTGTTGTTGCCTCTTGTCTTTGACATTAGAGCATGATATGGACTTCCAATTGCTGTGCCTGATTCATGGCTTCCATGATCTGCTTCTCTTTCTGTCGTCTCCACCCCTAGAAGATTTTGATAATACAGGACCAGTTCCTTTGAACTATCGCAAAATGATTTCTGGAGATCTCGTGGGGCCAATCGTGACGGCAAGTTCTCCTGTTCGTCCTGTTCGTCCTGTTCGTCCTGTTCTTCTGCTCGTCCTGTTCTTCTGCAGGGAGATCTCCACTCCCGTTCGTCTGTTCGTCGTGTTCGTACGACATAAGGAGACCTACATACCTGTTCGTCTGCCCGTATGATATAAGGAGGTCTATCCCTAGTGAAAACCTCAAGCTCGGCATTATAGTCATTCCATGTGGGGGGATCTGGGCGCACGTCCTCTTCCTCTTCTTCAATTTGGGGATCTGGGCGTCCTTCCTTTTCGTTCTCAACAAGTTGAACTTCATTGTCAAAAAACACTGATCGTCGATAGGGCCCTGTCAGACGTGGATGAAATGATATATTTTCATCCACGTCAT
Source organism: Pseudo-nitzschia pungens (assembly GCA_037355855.1). Lineage (NCBI taxonomy): Eukaryota > Bacillariophyta > Bacillariophyceae > Bacillariales > Bacillariaceae > Pseudo-nitzschia > Pseudo-nitzschia pungens. Next base: position 3,412,020 of record CM074762.1, on the reverse strand, counting down.
GAATCTCAATCGATCTATCAATGTGTTCATATTCGTATTCCCGAAACATCCGATCTTCGCAGAATCGAAACTTAGCTTCGGGGTCGTCTCTCATTGCATTGACGTGCTTGATAGTTGGATGAACGACTGGTGTCCAATCCCAACGACTCAATATTGGCGAAAATGGCTGTTCGTCATGAAATAGTACAGCATCCTCATCTAACTTATGAAAGGAAAACAATTCATCTGCTTGGACCGATGTTGCGTACGTCTGCTTGCTAAAGAATGGATTGGAGACGTGTGAATCCTTGATAGTCTTTCCGATGAAAGGTTCTTCATCTTCCTCCTTCTTGATTCCTCCAATTTTTGCATTCATATCCTTGTTCGTCTCTTCACTTTCCATGTTGTCGGTGGGAGCTGTTCCAGCCGCTTCCTTGGTTTCTTTATTTTGCGCTATTTGAGCAGCTTCCTTGGTTTCTTCACTTTCCGCAGCTTCCTTGGTTTCTTCACTTTCCGCAGCTTCCTTGGTTTCTTCACTTTCCGCAGCTTCCTTGGTTTCTTCACTTTCCGCAGCTTCCTTGGTTTCTTCACTTTCCGCAGCTTCCTTGGTTTCGTCACTTTCCGCAGCTTCCTTGGTTTCGTCACTTTCCGCAGCTTCCTTGGTTTCGTCACTTTCCGCAGCTTCCTTGGTTTCGTCACTTTCCGCATTTTTTGCTGCCTCGTTTTGTATGTGCTGTTTGAGAGCGCAGTCTGTCTGTTCGTAAAGCGAACTGAGCCTCCGAATAAAGGTTTTCAAATCGCGGCGAAACCGTTTCATTTCGGCAACATCAAAGTCAAATATGTCTTCGCTTGCGATGCAAAGCTGAACCGCTTCAAGTTCTGTGGAGTGCTTCAGTTGAAGCATACCGAGGGCATAGCGACAGACACAGACACCGCAGTCGAAGGAATTGGTCTGCCGATGAACTTTTGCTTCGTAGATTTTGACTTCGCTGAATGGCCCAGTCTCATCATTCCATCTATCGTTTAGCCAATTAACAAGATTTTTGCGAACACCTTTCTTGTAATCCTCTTCGCAACCCAATGAGTCAAAAATCAACAAATAGGTGCTGTTGGCATCGTCGTTTATCGCCCCGGGGTTTACAACGACAGATAGATTCCAGTGCAAGTTGTCAACGTTGGTTGGGAAAAAAAGAAGCTTCTTGTCGAAAATGTTGAAGTGTACCCAGGATTTGACTTTCTCAACCCCTTCACTATTCAAATATGTGTAGAACCATGTCGGGAAGATATAAACGTCACTGCTGTAGCGTGAAATCCAATGCATCCACAGGTTCAATAATGAATCATTTAGATGATTTCCATCATTAAGTCTCCGGTAATCGCTCACAAGAATTTCAATAGGCGTTTGTGTGTTTGGTTCATTTGTGGGTTCAGGGTCTCTCCAGGAAAGTTCACTTAAATTCACTGATGCATCTTCTAATGCAGCCTCAGTTGCTTCAAATGGAAATTTGACCAAAACTTCATCATCACGCTCTTTGTTGGCTAAGAAGCTTTGATCTTCCTGATCTTCCTGTTTGTAGTCATCTTCTGGTTCGGCTTGACGGAACCAGCCCCGAAGAGTGTCCAACTCAATTCTCTCCTCGCAGTGCTCGTCGTCATCGACGTTATTGATGGGCATCGTCATGGATTATCAGCCTTTTTTGGTACAGAAATGCTTCGACTAAGCAATGTGAAATCATTTCCATCACTTGTTCGCGAACCATCACTTGTTCGCGAACCATCATCATCCACACGTGATCTCCGTCACTCGCCGTGATCTGCGTCGCAACATATCAGGTCTAAACGGACAACGGGCACGTTGACAACGGGCACGTTGTTTCATGGTTTCATTGGCAATAGTCTGGTTGTGGGAGATTATTATGAGCTGTTCGCGAACGTACCGTACAGTAACTTCACAAATACGAGGACAAGTAAGGCTTGCGAGTTACCATTACCATATCGTAAGGTTTTTACGGTAAGTCGTGTAAGTTTCACCGAAGTGTTGGCGATCTGTTCGTCGTCTAGTACCGGTTGTAAATTCTTCGCATGTTCCCCCAAATGGGTCTTACCTCGTAATAGTTAACGAACATTCTACGAACAGGTTTTGGCGATTAATGTGACTAAGAACGTAGCCGGGCACCCGTGTAACCTTACTCCTACTCGTGTCTCTTCACCTTCCGTCGTCAATGATTCATGCGTATTACCAACATATTGCCAAAGATCAAAGATGGCGAGAGCTGAGGAAACTGAACAAAACACTACACGTTACTGCAACAGTCAAAGAGACCGCGAAGATGATGCCGTCCGGGAAAATCGCTAAGAATCATCGATAATGATTCTGCTCCCTATACTTTTTATCACATAATTCGCCAAGACTGTCTGATGCAAAATGCTTTCGCCTGAGAAAACCCTCGCATTGTTTGTGATTGTCTCCATCGTGAAGTTGTTAGACATCTCTCAGACGTTCGTAATCATTTTGTCCCTCAACTTATTGTTAGACATTTTCAACATGGAGTTCGATTGGGTTTTTGTCAACATGCCGCTTTTCTACGACGCTCCGTACCGTCCTGTAGACGATGACATCGAATTCGAAGACCTACTGCAACGCTTTCGAGAACTCGAAGACGAACAGCACATTCTCGAAGACGAACAGCACACAACACAAGCCAGATATGAACTTGAACTGCCTACTATTCCCAAGCCTCAGCCTATGCATTTTCCCAAGACTTCCTATTGCCTCATTAGTGACAATTCCCTGTGGCGCAAACAACGTCATTCGAATGATGACGACGATGATGCAAACTCTGTGTATGCAGACTTTCATGCGGGTTGTCAACGCGGAGTAGAAGTGATCTCTCTCCGCAATCCCAGTGCGATGAGACCCGACCTCGCTACGGCACCAGAGTCCCTACTTCAATTTGCGAAGCTAGGCCGTATCTCCATGATCATTTGTTACAAATTTTGGTCTTACAAATACTACAATGGCAAAGGTTCTGGTAGCAATGGTTGGGACCCATTGGAACATGGGGAAGGAAAGTACGAGTCAATCCCTCTCATTGCGAAACATATGACTCCTGAGGAGTTCTCCCTTGAAGCAAAGTCCATGGCACAGCTTGCAAGCTTTCTGTTCCTGAACGATGTCTTTCTCAACCCCCATCGTTTGCGAATGGAAGAAGACTGAACGTGAAACTTGTTCGCGAACATCCAAGACATCTCATCAAAAGAATCGATTGCCTTTCTGCGTTCGTGAACGAAGCCTTCGTTCGCGAACATCCATGAGACTCAAAGCTCTAATCCCTCTGGGGGTACGAAAAATATCGTTATGAAACTCGTTCGCGAACATCCAAGACGTCTCATAAGAATCGATTGCCTTTCTGCGTTCGTGAACGAAGCCTTCGTTCGCGAACATCCATGAGACTCAAAAGCTCTAATCCCTCTGGGGGTACGAAAAATAACTCGTATAAAAAATGAAACGAAGTATAGCATCCACGAGATCCCTTTGGGCATCCACGAGATCCCTTTGGGGTAAGAAGTCATAACGAAGTATGCCACCCATTAAAGAAAATTATTAGGCGAATCACATTAACAAGAAACGTCTTTTTTTATTAGTCGGTCCTATGAAACATTTGAAATTCAAAAAAATTCGGTCCGGCAAAAATACATTGACAAGCGTGATACTTACGCGATGTCATGTTAGATCTTAGTTGTTACATCATGCCATAATTTTCTGTTGAATCGATAACAATGCCTACCTCAACATTCATCCGCCGTTACATTGTAATCACCCTGCATGAAAGGACCTGCAACTATTGCTATGGTCAATGTCCTTCGCAACGCGGAAGAGTGCGACTATGCAACTTTGCTCAAGGGTGCCACCATTACCTCTTTGAACGAAAACAGAGGTCAAATCACTCTCAGGGCACCCTGGAACATGGTGCATGAAATCGAGTTGTTGGATTCCAATATTTACATTGAACTTCACCACAAGTTTCCAGCAACAGTTATTGAGTCGTTCTTGTCTCTTGAGGATGCCTACAAGTTTGTTGCTGATGATGCTTTCTCATGTGCGAAAATTAAAGCTGGAATTAAGCGATATCGTTATCCTGAAGACGACTACGACGAAGACGACTTCGACGAGGACGGCTTCGACGCACCTACCGATAATAAATTTGAAGCCCGCTACGCCGATGAGGCAGGGCGAGTCCACTTTTGGGTCAAGCCTTCCCCAACAAACTCTGATGGCGTTCCCGAACCAGTTCAGACTCCCAAAGAAGTCGTTCGCGAACCAGTTCAGACTCCCAAAGAAGTTCGCGAACCAGTTCAGACTCCCAAAGAAGTTCGCGAACCAGTTCAGACTCCCAAAGAAGGCGTTCGCGAACCAGTTCAAGTCTCCGGTAATTTCTTTGGCAATAATTGATACAGTTATCTAATAAGTTTACACTTCATGACATGTCGTCAAGATCTAGTGACATGTTGTCAAGATCAAAATCTAATTCTATCTCAAAACCATCGCCGTCTTTTTCTGTCGAGCTAGCCCTGGTGCTCATGTAGTCGCGGAGCTCCAAAAGTATTGCCCCGGCCTCGTAAAAGGTGCCAATGGGGTCAAGATCGGATGATTTCAAAGATGTATCGAAAGAATTGACTGAATCACAGTCGGGGACCACATGTAGTCATTCGGGGGGAGGGTTGGAGGCCAACCATTCGATGTAGTACTCCTGACCCTTTGTTGCAGCTTCCTGTTGCCGTTGATAAAAATTTAGTTGGTCTCCATTTTTTCGTAATTGTCTGATTTTTTCATCTTTCTTTTTCTGACGGGATGATTCTGCTGCTTTCATACCTTTTTCCTGAGCATCACTGTGAATTCTATCATTACTTCTACGCTTCGGATTTTCTTCTCCTCTGTTCTCAGAATTTTCGAGAATAGTGAATATTTTCTTCATCCGACGAGCTTTTGCGACTTGTTCGTCGATGAGGGACTGACCGGCTTGTTCGTCAACGAGGTTCCCGACGGGTTCATCAGGCTTCCTGACAAGTTCAGTTGCACCATCGTCGAAGGGTCCGAATCCTGGCGGGTCTTCTACCGGTTTTGAAAAAAGAATGCGAAGGCGACGAAAAATAATATTTTGAAGTTAGAGTTACGTTAACACTATTCTAGTTCATACCGACACACCGACACACAACAGTTTCTACTCGCCAAAATGCAAATTTTTAAACAAGGCATCCACCGACATCGCGTCGTTATCGTATTTGAGGTTTCGGATGTTGTTTTCGGATTCAAGGGCAATTTCAAAGTAGACAGTAGCACACACGTTTGCTTGCTTTGACGACCCCACTTGATCAACCCAAATGGAATGACGTAGTTCGAGGTCGTAAGGATTAGTAGGATGATTTCCATCGGCGTCCTTGTTGAAGAGGTCGTTCGAGCCCACCATGTCTTTGAATTTGTAAAGAACGATTATTTCATTCTTTACCTCTTTCTTTTGTATAGGTGTGACAACCTTGCTCTTGTAGAACATGAAAGTGTTTTCGCAAAGAGGCACAAACTCCTTTCCGGTGGAGGTGGTGGCGGTGGTGGCGGTGTCCATCTCAGTGGTGCTGGTGGATGCATACGGATCCCTGTGAATTGCTTCTTCCTTTGAATGCATGAAGGTGGATGTTGCAGGCAACTTCACGACAACACCATCGCCATCTTCGGTAAGTTGCGCCGCGTATAGTTTTTCCACAATGTCATTGGGATCCCAAACCGGAAAGTACAGAGTAAGTTTCTTGCTCTTCGGGTTATTCCCTTTGGAGGATCGATGAGGAAAAGTTTCCTCAGCCAACATCGTCACAAGCGCAACACATCCTTGAATATTTCCAATAGGCTTTTCGGTGTTCAGGAAGGTTTCGCAGTCTGGTCTTGTTAGGCGCAGCTGCTTTCGGAACATGGTTGAATCGTTTCTCGGTGGCTTGATAGGCGTGCGAACAATGCTTGGAGCTTTTTGTGAGGATGTTCGTGAGGATGTTCGTGAGGATGTTCGTGAGGATGTTCGTGAAGAGGGTTGAAAACTTAAAAGTCTTTCTTGAACCTTGTTGACCAATTCTTTATCGATGTCAGAAACAAAATAGGATGGTGGTAATTTTTTCCTGCGCTTCCAATTCTTGATTGAGTTACGCCAGTACTCCCGAGTCTTACTGCCGCGGGTTCCAAACAGATCTGTGTTGAGATCTAAATGTGGACTCAAGTTACAAAGATCGACTCTGTCGTTCGCGATCAGCCTGAACAAAGCAATGGTAGCAGCTGTGCTTTCGGGCTTGTTCATCAATTTTTTATGAGATCACTACGCTCGTGCAAACCATCAAATCGCGATCGAACTTGCAAAGGTGCACATCCTTCAATAACTGGTTCAGAACTCCAACTTTTTGTTACATCGCCAATTTAATTCAAACGACTTCAAAATCAGCAACCATAGTGTTCGTTATCATTGCAGACCCACGAAAAAGTATGTGAACACAGATTATGACAATGAGGATTAATTTGAATTAACCTTACGAGTACGGTACCGTAAGTTACGGTAAGGTAACGGTAACTTGTTACAGTAATTTTTAGATTTAGATTTTAACAGCAGAAAGGGATATTCGGTATTAAGCGTACGTACCGGTAAGGTTACCAGGAAGTTTCGAAGCGCAAGTTCATCATACGTACCGGTAGCGTACGCGGTTATCCCGAACGGAGTCTCCCGATGAACACGAAATTTTTATTTGAACGCAGGAGAGTAACCTTACGGTACGAGTATCGTACATCGTACAGAACCAAGACGTACAAGCACCCCAACGTTCGCGAACGCAGAGCAGTACGTACAAGTAATTTTGTCATAAAAAAAATTGAAGCAATGGTAATATTATGTAAACAACCGGGAGAGGCTACAAGTGCAAGCCCCGAAAATACCAATGAAGCAACTTCAAAGTCATCTGGCAGGGCAATTCCAAGAAATCGAAGAAAAAACCAGCCGGTCATTGCACCCAGTGAAGATGATGTTTTACTTATTGGATTAAAGTATGTCCATTTCAACAGTGTTCGTCAAAACAGTGTCAGGAAAGAACGGAACATCGAGCGATTCAGAGCAAATTATGGTGTCACTCCTCTGACTGTAATGCATTTGATCCGAGATTTGCAAACTCTAATTGACGACGAGAACCGCATCAAGAAGTTCAGTTTGAAACATCTATTCTTAACGTTGCATTGGCTCAAAGCATACCCTACTTATGCAAAGATAGAAGGACCCTGGGGTATGTGCAAGAATGTTATTATCACGAAAACCAAAATCTACACAGAGGCGATTGAACAGCTTCAACAGTTCAAAATCAGATGGTTCGAAGAAGGAGAAATCAATGATATGGACACTTTCATTGTCTCGGTCGACGGTATCCACTGCCCGATACAGGAGGTTCGAACAGATCCAAGCAGCAAGTGGTATTCACATAAGTTTCATGGGGCGGGTCTTGCATACGAACTGGCAATTTCTGTCAGGTCCGATCGACTTGTGTGGATCAGAGGTCCTTACCCTGCATCACGACATGATATTTCAATCTTCAGATTCGGCGATGGTGACGAGTCTAACCCACAGCCAAGTTTGAAAAGTATGATTCCAGCGGGCAAGCGAGCTATTGCCGACAGCGCTTACTGTGGCGAAGATGGAATATCCATCTCAATAACACGTCAAGGGGACTCGGGAGAAGTGAAAGAGTTCAAAGCAAGAGCTAAATCTCGACAAGAAACTTTCAATGCTCGCATAAAGTCTTTTACTTCTATGGGCACAACGTTTCGCCATTCCATCCAGCGCCATGCGGCTACATTTAGAGCCGTTTGTATCTTGGTACAATACGAAATCGAAAGTGGCCACCCTTTATTCGAAGTCTAGATATGATGGCGATCATCGTTTGGACCAACGAAAAGAATAATTTATAGACTTGTTCGTGACAGAAGTCTCAACTAATAATACATAGTTTATTGATTGAACAGACCAATTGTTCGTGACATTAGATTGCTGTTCTTGTTCGTGACATTAGATAGATACGTTCAACTAACTGATCTTCATTTGACTCAAGTCAAGCTTGGATAATTCCTCCTCTGTTACCCTGTCCTTTCGCATTGCTCTGTTTCTTTTGTCTACCCAATACGGAACTTCTCTGTGAGCTCGAATCGTTCTGTAAACTCTGTCCCGAAAAACGTCGGGGGGTAGATCACTGTATTCTGGTCTCAACGCCTTCAAACCCATTGGTTTCATGCCTTGAACATCGTAAATTCCACCTTTCTTAGTGTCTTCTTCTAATAACTTCCGGTGGGGATTATCTGGATGATTCCATCGAACATATCCGACTTTCAGTATGCGTTCCTGCGGATACTTCAATCTTTCTGTTTGAAATGCCTGTTCATCGAATTCGACATTAGTCTTTTCTGTATCGATAGTTTGTTTCAAATTAAGGAAGTTGGTTTTGAAATTTTGGAAAGGGAAAGGTTGGAAGAGAGCGGAAGAAGCGTGAATCTTCTCAATTGTAATAACTGTGGTTCGGCTGCGCCTGACACCAAATGTAGGATTGTCAGCAATCATTTTGTTGACCCATGAAGTCTCATCCCTCAACAATCTAGAAAGTGCTTCCTTTGCTTTACTCTTCGCCCATGGAACTACAGTTTGACTCGTTGGAAAACTGATCGGTAGTGAAAGGGGCGAAGACGGCTTTGACTCTATTTTAATGTGAATGCGCTTTCCGTTCTTAGCTACCAAATCTTCGTGTAGTAGGACAAGGCCTACATTCGTTTCCATCAAATCGACACATAGTTGATGAAGCGCATCACGCCTGGCCTGTCCGCCATAAAAGTACTTTTCATTTCCTGCGCTTGCTGTCAAAATCCACTGACAAAGTTTGCGTTTATCTGACTCAATATGTTCGTCCCGTGTCCTCCGTGTCTGCCGTGCGCATCTTGCCTCTGTCTGCCTCGTTTCGCTTGCTCCGGGAGTTGTCGGTTCCAAATCCGTGGCTACCTCGCTTGCCTCTGTCTGTCTCGTTTCATTAGTTGCTGCTAAAGTGGTAGCTACCTCCGGACATGTTCTTGCCGCAACTTGCGCGTCGATATCTTCTCCGCAATCATTGTTCCATTTAATAGGGATCACCATTTTTGATGATCGCAATATCGCCATGTGTGTACAGGGACTAGCGATGGGCACGGAGGTTAGCGCTACTAAGTTCCACGCCTGCCGTTTGCATCGGTCCAGTGAAAAATAGGTAGAAATAGTACAACGCGTACGTACGTTGTACGTTTACGAACAGACAGATAGGCAGACAGACGAGCAAGAATATAGACGAACAGACAGACGAAATAGACAGACGAACAGACGAACAGACAGATTGACGAACATAATACGTAGTATGGTACTAGCGTACGCTCAGTAGTGTCTGTTTGTCTGTCTGTTCTTATGTTCGTCTGTGACGTTCGTTCGGGAACAGACTGATAAGACGATCAGAGAGACAAAACAGACAAGACAAGCAAACAGACAACCAGCTAGACGACAATAGACAGACGAACAAGTGATCTTACTCTTAGTCGTCCTGTTCGTCCTGTTCGTAATGACACCAGACGACACCAGCGTTCGTCATGACACCAGTCGACACCAGTCGACACCAGTCGACACCAGTTGACACCAGTTGACACCAGTCGACACCAGTCGACACCAGTCGACACCAGTCGACACCAGACGACACCAGACGACACCAGTCGACACCAGTCGACACCAGTAGACGACACCACCTGCAAAGTGGCGACCAAGGTTTAGCGATAAGTTTTAGCGATTTTGGCGATTACGTGTTCGCGAAAAGAAAAAATAGTTTATCGAGGGGGGGGGGGTTCAATCGGAATTTCTTCTCAAAAAAATTCTCTTGTGACAACTGAAACAAAAAGGGTCATGGGGATTTAAGAATTTACAATTTTTTTTTTCCCTTTTTCGAAACCTCTTGTGCCTCAACCAAAAACTAAAGCGCGCGCGATTCAGGGGGTTGGAAAAATTTAATTTGAACTATTTTTTTAAAAATCAACCATGTTCCGGGTTTTCAAGTTTCTCGAATTATTATTACTACCGGTATTACGAAGTATTTGGAAATTGCCTATTCCCCACGGAGGAACAGATCCAGTCCCTTTTGGTACTTTCTTGTTTGCAGACCAAACTAACGGTAACCTTACGTGTAGTTTTGATTGAACTTCAAAATGTTACTTGTGAGATTGCGAGGTACATGTACCGGTAAGCCTGAAGTAAGAAAAAACCTTTGGAAATGAGTTTCAACGAAACCAAGAGTTCAGCATTTGTGTAAGTACTCGTTTGTTCCATGTTACTTCGTTGATTCACTAGTTGTAGTTTTGAGTGCAGCTCTTGCCATTTCCAAAGCACCTTCGTAATAGGTGTTTCCCCCGATGAATCCTGCGGCGTGAACAAATCGAGCGCCCTTGATGTTGCTGATTTTCTCGAGATCTTCGTCTCGGACTCCTCTCCACTCTTCGGGAAGGCTGAGACGATTTTCGAAAGCCTTTCCTTCTACGGTCACTGCCTGGACGCGCCACATACCCCCCTGATCCGTGTACAGCACAAACTTGATCAGGGGTTCCACCTTGTGCAGCTTCTCCAGTTCGTACAAATGTCCCCTCCAGGGCAACCCACCGGTGGGGAAGCAGATAATTTCCCCGGATGGATCGGTTTCCATTCTTTGGAGCAGCGCTTTTTCGACGACCTCGCGGGCCGGTAGATCGCTCTCGACAATCCTCGTCATGACAGACAAAAAGTCTTCCCCGCATGCGTTGGAGGCTTGCATGAAGCGCTCGTCGTAATCGGGTGGTTCCCCGTTTTCGTCGACTTCGTTCCAGCGCGGATTGAGTCGGCTCACTCGGCTCGAGAGCCCAGTGGTGTCTTTGTACACCAACTCGGTGGTTGACATTTCGACTCCCGTGTCGATAGCGTCGAGAGCCTCCAGAAGCGAATCGTAGATTTTCTTGTAGACCAGATCAAGGTGCTCGTCCGAGAGATTGGGATAGTGCGCCTTGATAACTTCCTTCCCATAGTGACGATAGACCAATCCAGAAGCCGATAGCTTGGTACATCTACCGTCGGTTTTACCTTCTTTGCCGGAATCAAATCTCTCGTCGTAATCTCTTTGGTGGTGATCGTAGAGTTTCTTTTCGTGGTCGTATACTCCTCCAACGTCGATTACGATATCACAGGTTTCCAATACCTTAGGGTCGCGGGATCTCACGATTTTCGACAGTCGATATTCGGGCAGTTGGCGCAGAAGGAAACATCCCATGGCCTCATCTGCCTGAAAGGACCCAGAATGGGTACCAATCACCTTGGTAGATACTGAATCGTCAAGCTTGACGCGTTTAAAATCCGACATTGCGTTATCGATCGAGCTGTAAAGACGGAAGCTGCCACGGTCGAGGATTGGTTTGCGAAGGGAAGAAAATGCGGTCAAAGACGGACGGAGAGGAGCAATGGGCTTGCAGGATCGAAGTGTTGACAGGGCCGAAAAAAGGAACGGTGCTAGTTGCATTGCCTTCTCTCGGATAATTGTAACTTCTACTAGTGCTTTCGAACACAGCAATTGAGTGGACTAACTGCGCTTCCGATGGGGAATGACACGCCGTAGGTGCTGTACCGGTATTGTTTCCTATTGCAGAGACAAACATTCCTTTAGCCCGACGCCCGAACCAGGATCAACCATCATAATTATCATGACCATGATTTTACCACCACCCAAACTCTGTCGAGATCTACCGGTAAAACAAAAAACTTGTTGATTGAGTCGATCGGTCGGAACGAAAAATCGCACGCAATTCAAACGCGCGACATCATGAACCAATCAAAATCCGTCCGCACGAAACCACTCAAGACTGAATCAAACAAGACCGGACTTGCATTATGATTAACCGGTAGTGAGGGATTTTTTTCAAAATTCAAAACTGATCAAGATTTTTTTGAAAATCAATTTCATTCTTTCGTGTTTCGGTTTCGTGTTCTGAACACGACGATCAACCCGAGTTGAGATTTGGGGTAAAGCCAGGGAGGAAACTCATTTCATTATGTACTGCATTGCAATCTACCAGGGCGCACAATAGCTGGATGAACATACGAGTTCAATCAAAGAAGGAAAGGGGATAGGGAATCAAAGAAGCAAGGCATTGACGCGTTTGTCTCCTGCGTGAAAGAGCAGCACGATGAGTCAAACATCGTCTCGCAAGCAACGGAGACGACCTCAACGTCTTTCGTGGCCGGTCCCATTGTCGCAAGAAAGTTCTATCAGTGTCAACGATGAGAGGCAAACTACGAAGCAGAGGCATATCGGTGCCAGTGGCACAAACAATAAAAACGGGCGAAAGCGTGCAAGACAGTCGAACGATCGTTCGACGACTGAAATGTGGATTGAAAAATTCGCACCCAAATCGAGTTCCGAGTTGAGCGTTGCTCCCAAAAAAGTGAAGGAAATCAAGTCATGGATCCAGAATGCCACAATATCTCTGACAGCAACACCACATCACGCACGGCAAAAGTTGTTGGTTTTGGTCGGTAGTCCTGGAATTGGAAAGAGCACAGCCGTTCGAATGATTGCCAACGAATTCAAGTTGTCAACCCTGTTGTGGAATGAATCATTTAATCCACGAGGATTTCGGGATGGAACCTCTAGAGGACTCTTCTCAGTGGAGCAAACGTCGGCACTTGATTCATTTGACGAGTTTCTGCAGCGAAGCGGTTCCGGCATAGCGTCCCTCAACTTGACATCATCGGAAAACAACAACGCCACGAACAACAATTCATTAATATTACTCGAGGACCTACCAAATTTGCACGGAGCGTCTGCAGAAGCTCGATTTCGAGACATTATGAGTCGTCACCTCTACAGATCACACGTTCCAACAATACTGATATTCAGCGACGTTTCGGAGGGGAAGCATCGGCCCGAAGATTTGGAGCGCCTTATCGATCCAGATATTTTATACCAAAATGAGATATCCACTATACTGCAAATTCATCCGGTTACCAAGCCGAAAATGAAGAAAATTTTGACAGAGATTGCGAAACGAGAAGGATGTCAATTCAGTACAGACTTTTTGAATGAAATCCATGATCAAAGCAATGGAGATATACGGCATGCGATCATGACGCTTCAACTACACGCTACTGGAAGGGCAAGAAATTACTTCGGTGCCGTTGATATTGATACTAGGGGGCAAAACCAACGTGATACGAAGCTGTCGACTTTTCATTCCCTTGGGAAACTGCTCTACGCAAAAAGAGTGTCGAGTTCAGACGGAAAGTCTCGTCTCGCGTTCGATCCGGAAGCCATCTTGGAACAAAGTGATATTGGGGTAGAGGGATCATTGCGTTTTCTCGAATATCACAGTGTGAATTTCTTCACTGACATCACCGAGCTTAGCAATGCGTTCTCCTCTTTTTCGGATGCTGCGGATATGCTCGGTCACGCTACGAACAAGAGAAGGAACAGTCACGAAAACAATAGCATATTTCCATACGCCTGTGCTTCATCAATTGCTGGTCGCACTGTTGCCAACACCAATATCCATCCAGCTCCCACCAGATTTCGCCAATTTTCACGACCGAGAGTCTTCGACATCCTCCGCAACAGGAAGGAGAATCAAATTCTTGTCAACCAACTTTCACGACGAATTTCAACAACGGGATGTCACAGTAGTTTGACAGCCAAGTTCGTAACGGAATCCTTGCCATACGTGCGTCAAATTACTCCTCATGATGTTGACCCGTATTTGGACAATCTCTATTCTGTTGCGATGCAACGCCACAGAGAAAGGACAAATCTGAAATCTGAAAATGCTGCGGACGTTGAGGCTCTTGAATTCCAGAAGGCGCAAGAAGCACTACTAGAGATGGACGACATCGAAGAATATGATAGTGACTAAAAGATAGAAATCTTCCAACAGAGTCAAAAATCGACTTTCTTTTTACCTTATTTCACGATAGATGAGACGTAGTATGAGTCAGTAAGCATCAATACTGCGGTCGCATGATCGAGCCTCGTGTGATGCACATTGAACAGAGCGCTCGCAAGTGTACCTTTCGAGCAGAGATAGATCAAGTTCGTACTAGTGTACTCATGGCTCCATGTTTTTACTTCCTATACTAGGTTGAATGAAAACTGAAATTACGAAATAAAATGGCATCTGGCAGAGTTTTGACAGTCACTTAGAATGGAATTCAAGGGGGAGACCAATGAAAACAGAGATGTACTAGTTATACTAGTAGTCATTACAATGAATATTGCTTCAATCACACTTGTATAATATTACATTAAAAAATAAATGGGAAAAGAGTCCGAAAGAGGCAACAGTTAGAAAATCATTGAGGTTTCATAATGAAAGTTGGCGTTGTGGTAAAACAAGTGGAACCATTGCTTTGAAAACTTAACAGAATTACATTCTTTTTGGTATGAGGTAGAAATTGTCTCTGGTTGTGACCTTAAGGGTCCATGTAGCAATGAGAAGAAATAATGCCTGTGCTATGCACATGTCTCTTTTTTGCAACCAAATTGCTGAACTCTACTACCATACAATGCTGTCTTCTGGCTTCAGCTTAGTCCTGGATCTCAATCCCCAAACACTTTGTAGATTCTTGATATCGTGTCAAAATTGTCAAAGTCAAGTTATTGTCAAGTTGTGCCAAGATAGGGTCTTCAGATCCACAACAGTGGTCCTTCTTGTGCAAGGGAATCACAATGGATATTTTTGTACTTTTTGAACATACTTCTTCAAACAACTAGCCTCTCATTTCACACCTCTTCAAATGAAACAAAGATGAAACAAAAATCATATACAAAAATCATATGACCATAGTTCTTGTTAAAAAAAAATTGGCTTCGAGGGAGGATGCAAAGATCACGTTTTTGAATTTTGCTGAGGCAAAATCTTCTTTTTCAATGAGATCAAAATTCATACGGTGATTACAAGTACCGGTAATTACCGGTAAGTTAGCTTTTGTTCTATTTTTATTACCGGAAGACGTACGGACCGTTTCTTCCATCTTGCATCTGATGTTATACATATTCTTCATGGGTATTAGCATAATATATTCACGCACCATTGAAACAAAACTCCATTTTGGTTCCACGCGTTGCGCTCTTCTCTGGATGTTCAAGAGGTTCAACTTGTGTTGAAGTGAACCGCTATGACGTCCTCATACGGATCTCAAGCAGAAGAATCTGTGAAACAAAACTTGCAACGCGGAATCGATTTAGCAACCAGTTTCTTGTAGTTGGGTTTACCGGAAAATACCATTCGGAAAGACCAAACATAGTGCCATAGCAAGATCTTCGACAAGACTATTGGAGCAAAACGGTCTATAGTTTCGAAGTACTTGCAACGAAAAGCCAAACAATTAGAGTC
This sequence comes from Pseudo-nitzschia pungens, assembly GCA_037355855.1. Taxonomy (NCBI): domain Eukaryota; phylum Bacillariophyta; class Bacillariophyceae; order Bacillariales; family Bacillariaceae; genus Pseudo-nitzschia; species Pseudo-nitzschia pungens. Next base: position 3,396,569 of record CM074762.1, on the reverse strand, counting down.
TTAGTTTAGTCAACTTGGCGGCATTTTGGAATCGAGGACACGACGCAGAGGCCGCAGGAACATAAACAGAATGACACACTCAATATACTTTGCCCGGGCGTTGCTCCTGGCAGCATGCTTCCTGCAAGATGTGAGTTTGAGAAACTCGTCTTTTACGACGAAGATTGAATCTTTTCGGAATCGAAAAAAGTTCTGAAATCGAAAAGTTGATGACGACGAGCAAAGATCGGTAGTGAAAAGAACTTATCGATTCGATTACGATGGTGAATTTTATTTTCTCACTAAATTTCAAATTCTTTCTATGTTTGGTCGTATTCATTACCAGGCCACCTCGTTCACGCAAGTGTCGAGAGGCAGCAACCCTGTGATGGTTCGAAGTAAACCATCGTTCATGAGTGCAGTTGCCGATGAAAGCGGCACTTCCTCCGCTGAAGAACGAGTAAAGGCCGCCATGGCAGCCGAAGAAGCAATGAAAGCCCCGAAGTCCGCGGCCGACTCCAGCAATTTCGAAGGAATGGACCTCGGAGGACGTCCATTTCCTCTTTCGATGATTGTCGGTCAAGACAACATCAAACAGTCGCTCCTTCTTGCTTCTGTCAACAACCGAATGGGAGGTGTCGTCATTTCCGGAGGAAAAGGAACTGCCAAATCTGTCATGGCCCGTGCCCTCCATCAACTTCTTCCTCCAATTGAAGTTATCAAGGGTTCTCAATTCAACATCGATCCCGAGGGAGCATTTGGTATGGATGATTACCTGAAGCTGGATATTGCCAACGGCGGTGTCCCCCTTGAAGAACGCGAAACGGAAGTTATTCCTTGCCCATTCGTGCAAGTGCCCCTCAACGTTATGGAAGATCGCTTGCTGGGAAGTGCTGACTTGGAAGAAAGTGTGAAGACCGGAAAGACCGTTTTCTCTCCTGGTCTTTTGGCTAAGGCTCACCGTGGTGTTTTGTATGTGGATGATATCAACCTTTTGGACGAAGAAACCGCCAATATTTTGTTGAACATTGTAACCGACGGATATGTTTTGATCGAACGTGAGGGTTTGTCTCTGAAATACCCTTGCAGACCACTCCTTATCGCCACATTCAACCCCGAGGAAGGTGAACTCCGTGACCACTTGTTGGATCGTATCGCCGTTTCCCTTTCCGCCGACGCGCAACCACTCGACAACGAAGAACGTGTGGCTGCTGTCAAGAGCGTTTTGGAATTTTCGGCATCTGGTGCCCAAGGGTCAGCGGAGGCCGAATCCGCCCTCGCCGAAGCCATCGAGAACGAAGATGATCTCAAAACCGCCATCGTTTTCGCCCGGGAATATATTAAGGACTTGAAAGTTGCTCCTTCCCAAATCCAATACCTTTGCGAAGAAGCCATCCGAGCTGGATGCCAAGGACACCGTGCCGAGATTTTCGCTGTTGAGGTTGCTCGAGCAGCCGCCGCCCTTGAAGGACGACAAGTCAACAGCGATGATCTTCGTTTGGCCGTCAAACTTGCCATTGCTCCTCGTGGAACATTTGTGAACACTCCTATGGACGATGAGATGATCCCCCCACCTCCTCCTCCGCCACCACCTCCACCACAAATGGACGAGCAGCAAAACGAAGATCGCGACGAGGAAGATGAGGAAGAAGAAGAACAGCAAGAGCCCGAAGACGAGGAAGATCAGGAACAGGACGCTCCCGATGTGCCCGATGTTCCGCAAGAATTTATGTTCGACGCCGACGCCACTCCTATTGACCCTGATCTTATCGCTTTCACGAGTCGGGAACGAAATGGAAAGGGTGGAGGTCGCGGTATGATCTTCTCTCAAGACCGTGGTCGATACATCAAGCCTATGCTTCCGAAAGGAAAGGTTATCCGTCTTGCAGGTAAGTGATCTAGTGTTGTCACGCACAATGCTGTTTTGCAATTTTCACAGGTCTCGATATTCTAATTGATTCATTTTGTTTGTTCATTTCTTGTGCTTTGCCAACAGTTGACGCCACTCTGCGTGCGTCCGCCCCCTACCAAAAAGCAAGACGGGAGCGTGCCGTCGGAACCAAGTACGAAAGTCGCGGAGTCCACATCGAATCCAGCGATGTCCGAATCAAGAAAATGGCACGAAAGGCCGGATCTTTGATCATTTTCATCGTCGATGCCTCGGGATCCATGGCGTTGAACCGAATGAATGCAGCAAAGGGTGCTGCTATCAGTCTTTTGATGGAAGCTTACCAAAGTCGTGACCAAATTTGTCTGATCCCTTTCCAGGGAGAAACCGCCGAGGTTCTCTTGCCCCCCACCAAGTCTATCTCCATGGCAAGAAACCGACTGGAGCAAATGCCTTGCGGAGGAGGATCTCCTCTCGCCGATGCCCTTCAAACCGCCGTTCTGACGGGTATGAACGCCCAAAAGTCCGGCGACGTTGGAAAGGTTGTTTGCGTGCTCCTGTCGGATGGTCGTGCCAACGTTCCTCTCTGTGTTTCCAAGGGTGAAGAATTCGATCCCGAGGCCGACGAGGACTCGAAGGACGGAAAGCCCAGCCGAAACTACCTCAAGGAAGAAGTCTTGGCTTGCGCCAAGCAACTGGGAGTCACACCCGGCTTCAACCTCTTGTGTATCGACACAGAAAACAAATTCATCTCCACCGGTCTCGCCAAGGAGATTGCCAACGCAGCCGGAGGCAAGTACCACCAAATCTCCAAGGCCGACGGAAACGCTATCGCCAGTGTCACCAACGCAGCTCTCAACGAGCTCAAGCAATAAACAATCGAAAAATAATATAACAATACATCTATTTTTTCTGGCACATTCACACAATTGTCTTCCTTTCATAGACAACCGATGCATCTCAAAACGACCCATACCCGGTATAAATTAAGTTCGTACACTACGCGTTCTTGTCACATTGCTGGACCCGCTGAAACAGAAAAAGTGGCAGCGTCACCAGTTTCGAGCAATCTCGCAGTGTGACTGGTCAATAGTTTCCAAGTGTAACGACTTATATTCGGTGGATGATGGATAACTATATTGTGTTGTGTACTAACACACCGCGCGAAAACTTGATCTGAGCGTGACGAACCTCTGTGGCAAAAGTTTCGTTTTCGAAACAAAGTTTTGCCTTTTTGACAACAACACACGCTATAAAAATACATGCAAGTACTACAATACCGAAAGGTTCCATAATGTACCGTTTTGTTTACACGTACGGTAGCTCGCAAATAGCAAATTCATCAATAAATTCATGATTCGTAATTGAGCAATCATCATTATTATTATTTGTGAAAATTTTAGGCCTCGTCCGGTGTTTTGCAAATCATTGAGTCCACTGCGAAGGCGCATCGGCAACGAGATCAACGATTCGGTTCGGTTCAGTCCAAACAGCACGGAAACGGAAACGAGACAACAAAAACGTTTGTGGGTGAGATCGTTTCGAGGGCACAATTTGTTTCCCGTGAGCGAGCAGACACCTCGTCTACCGAACAAAACATTCCATTCCCAAGAAACCAATCCCGGTGCAATGAATGCATCGCATCGCATCCCATGTGATATTGCATTGTATTCTCGTTTGGAATGCGAGTCCGCAACACGACGGTTCGTGCTTCCACACACGTACCGGCATGAACGGGACCCTTGAGTTCCTCCCAGATGGCCTTGTAGACCATTTGTTGTCGCTGCATGGCGCGTTTTCCCTCGAACTTGTCCGAGACCACCTCGATGGAAACGTGGGATCCGTTGGGATCGTCGTAGGCGCCCGTGACCTTGACCTCGGAGGTTTCGAGGGCGGCCCGGATCTTTTCGGTGCAGACGTCGACGACCGAGGTCTCGTCGTCGGGGGTGCCGCTCAGAAAGCGCGCCGAACCGAGGCTCCGCGGGGCGGCGGCGGCGGAGGAGGAAATCAGCGAGGTGCTGTTGTCGGTGTGCCACGATGCGGGCCGCGGAAAAGGCTCTCGCCCCGAACGAAGAGATCATGCCGAGGATAACGATGAGACAAAGTGCGAGGAAGCAAGGAGATCGTCCAAAGGAAAAGGATCTCATTGAAAGATTTGTTGGTGCGGTATGGTATATAGAGGTTTCCGGCAGTCGTCGGTTTTTGATTTCGACAACGATGAGAAATACAGCAATATTGGTATGAGTAATTAGTACCGGTACTGCATTAGTTGTTGGAGAGAGGGAGTAGATGGAGAATGGAGATTTGACGAGGGACTGATGCAGTACGGTAAGGTTAATGTACGGTAATTACCGTACCGGTACAGAAACTCTTCCCCGTCTCGAGATTGAGATTTTGAGATGTTGAATGAATCAACAATCATTATCTACCGTGCCGTAATCTCACGTACTACGAGCTACGAGTACAAGTACGTACGCACCACAGTCGGCACAACTCGACACTTAATCGATTGAGTCCAATCAAAAATGAATTCGGATTGAGAATAAATCGCCATAAAAATAATTTCGGAGTTGAAAATTCTGCCAATCTGTTCGGAAATCGAAAATGGAGATTGGTGATCGACACAAACCACAAACCACAAGCGGAAACCGGAAACGCATGGCACATGGCAAAGGTTACCGTTCTTGCCGGCACCCTTCGTTTCACCACATTGCAATCATCGAGATACACCGACCCTTAATCACCGTTCGATATCTCACAGAAACAGTTCGCATCGAAAGGGAAGTAACGGGAAGCGAAGAATTGCAATGAAAATGACAGATGCAGAGACACCGACAACGACACCGACATCGACATCGACAACGACAACCGTCGGGAATCTCGTCTCGGAGGGACAGTCGCTATCGATTCGATGGCATTGCGGAAGAACTGCGGTTTCTTTCCGACCTGCATCCGCATGAAGGACCGCTGCAGCTACAACAAAGGCACAGTCGAGGACAGCGACAACAAAAGCAAAAGCAAAAACAAAAACTCCACTACCGGACGAACCCGAGCGCTCCGGCCGCACGACATTGCCTGCTTTGACGACGACGACTTTCTGCAATCACCACACGCCAACGACCGCGACCGATACCGACGATTTCGGCTCTTCAACAAATTTGCTCGGTCCGTCTGCAAGACCGGGGTGATTGCCCGAAAAGAAATCTTTGAAGCCTGGGCCATGGCTCTGTACGTCCACGAGTGCTTTCTGTCCGAGTCGAATCAGAATCAGAACCAGAACGAGATGGAAAATGAAACCGAAAGAGATGGCTGCATTCCACGCACTGCCGTCAAGAGATTTGCCGATTTGGCCTGCAGCCACGGTATCCTTTCGTGGGCCTTGCTGCTGCTTTCTTCGGACGAAAAAAATAGCGACGACAGCGGCAAGGAAATCAACAACGGCAGCCGATCACTGACGGCGGTCTGTGTAGACATCGACATGCCAAAGAGTTCCGAAACAGCGGCCAAGATATTCTTTGAGGACTATCCGCAGTTCCGCGACGACGGATCCGGGCACGCGTGCTGGGACTATGTGGAGGGCCCCGCCGAATGCATTGTTCCCGACCCCAGCTCTTTGCTGGTGGGCATTCACGCCTGCGGAAAACTATCCGACACCATCATCGACCTGGCCATTCGATCCAACGCACCGCTGGCACTGGTCCCCTGCTGCCATTCCAAAAAAATCCTGACGCCCTCCCAGAAAACCGACTTTGCGGCCCTCGTTTCGAATTCCCACCACGCACCGATTCCCTCCTACACGCTGGCGGATTTCATGGACGCCCACCGCAAGCAACGATTGATCGATGCGGGATATCACGTAGATGAGGTCAAGATTCCGGTGGAATTCACTCCCAAGAACCGAATCCTCCTGGCCACGCCCTCGAAACCAAAGAATCGTCTCGCAACAGCAACAGCAACGGCAACAGCAACGGCATCCACGGCAACAGCAGCAAAAGCAGCAGGAAAGTGCAACACCCCAAGACCACCAAAGTCCAAAAAGGTCCGTCTTCCGGTCCTGCCCTTTGACATTCCCATCGCCGATACCCCTTCCGCCAGGACCGAGATTCGTTCCATCGCCGGGAAGGAAGCCGGGAGACGGCGCTTCGCAGAAGCCAACCCACCGCCGTCCATTGGCCTGAGCGTGCTGTTGCCACTCGAAAACGACAATAACGAGGACAACGATGACAACAATGACAACGCCAACGCCAACGGCGACCACGACCGAAGCAACGGCGACCGAGACGAGCAACCCATAATTTCTGCGGAAGCCCTCCAACGAGCCATCGACGGCGAGTTCGGGGTCCCTCCCGGTGGTCGATCGATAACCGTGAAAGCACTCCACCGCACGGTCCAGGTCCACCCGGTGGACGGACGGAGAAACCACACCTACATGGTTCACTACCACAATTGCTTGAACGACAAGCCCAGGGCCAGGGAACTGCACAAGATACTCAAGGAAGTGACCATCCCCCGGTGTTTTCCGAGAGTGACCGTCCGTGGAAGTTGATGGGACCAACGCGGGAACGTGGTTGGACCATTCCTACTAACACATTCCATTCGCGGGACGACTATACATTCCGCACTCGTGCGTGTACCAAGGTACCGTAGACGAGTGCATCAGGCACGCACCTATTCCATTGTGGAAAGGATGCCGTACCGGTACGCAACCAGCACAGTCGTGGTATTCGCCTTTCGCAGAATGGAAATTCGTATCCATCCAACCCTTTTCGCAGCGACAAACGCAACTCCATCTTTCTTTGTTTTAAAAAAATAATACGTACGGTAAGGTTAGTATTCAAAATAATAATAATACTATTGCAAATCATGTCAGGGAAATAGTGGACGATACAGTGAGATGCTGTGGTTGGCACCGAAAGAGGCCTTACCAGTACGAGTACCGGTAATTACGACCATGTCTGTCATTGGGATCTTTCTTTTGGATTGATGAGAGAAACCTAAAACCGAACCCTGTGTTTGATGGCTAACGTTTTGTTCTTACTTCTCATCCACAAAGTCTTACAGAAATAATGAATTACAAAATTTGTGATTTCACCAGCGAAGGAAAGCTCCGATATGATGTAGGTGGTTAGCATACTTGCCTTTCACGCAGGATACCAGGGTTCGAGTCCCTGTATCGGAACGTTTTGCATCTGCTGATTTTTGTGGTCGCGATCCATTTCTTATTGTATTTGTCACTCATTTTTCCCCTACCACATACTAGTACCTACTTCATACCGTAGGCTTAAGTAAGACATTGACAATGCTTACAACCTTCCGTAAAACTTCCATACGACTCGCTGCGGAAACGAAGAAATTCGGTTCTTTTTCCATCCAGTGTTGGCGCGTCGGTCGATCGGTAAGTTTTACACACGTAAATTACGGTAACCTTACGGTAGTTGTTGTCCCCGTTTTTCGACGAACACACATGCCCCTTCCGCCGAATATTGGTAATCTCTGATCTCACTGGTACGAACGAACGAACGAACGAAGGAACGAACGAAGGATGTAGCTAGCCAGCATAGCAGGCCAAAAGCAAAAATCCAATCACCCATCAAAAACCGAAACTCCGCAATCCATCACTCTCGACTAGATTTGGTTACAACTTACCTGCGACCGTGCTCTGTCCACCCGAAGGAGAACTTGCGCTCCCGGTACGATACGAGCACTCCAAAGGGACAACCAACAGCAGTCCAATCAATTAGGACTACTTCGTAAATCAAATCTAATCAATCAAATCAAACCAAATCAAACCAAATCCAATCCAGCAAACCCCAAGCGAACGAGTAAAGAACACGCGGAAGAAACGAAACGAAACGAAACGAAACGAAACGAACCAACAATGGTCCGCCGCAAACTCGGCGCCACCTCCGCGTCCGCAAGGGATGCAGCCGCATCGCCGGCATTCCGCTTGGCACCCCTGGCCGTTGCGCTCTGCATCGCCACGGGGAATGCCCCCCTGCTCGCGGATGCCTACGCCTGGACCGCGAAACCTTCCTCGAGCGCGGCAAAACGACAGAGCCGCCACTCGGGCGCTCCGGCTGCCGTCTCGCGAATGAGCGCCGTCGACGACACGGAATCGTCGTCGTCGTCGTCGTCGTCGTCGTCGTCTCTGCCCGATTTCGGAAAAACCACCGTCGAGGTGGACACCATCAAGCTCGAAAAAAAAAAGAGGAGCAAAACGCAGGACTACGACACCCGAGCGGGCATGAAAGAGAACAAGTGGCGCCGGTCCGATTTGTTCGGGTCGTCGCTGGTGGATCAAACCATGGACGAACTGAAGAACGACGAGGATTTTCAGTCCACCCAGAAACGCATCCGGGACCTCGGTCTGGAAGGCATCACAAAGGAGGAGAGAATCCGGAGGCGCCGCGCCCTGGACAAACTCAACGTCCGGCCCTTTGCAAAGTTTTTGACGGAACAAATGAGCGCGAAGGGCAACGAAAACGACGGGGACGGGGACGAGGACGATGACACGGAGGACCGGAAATCGACGGCTCCCGAGAGCGTCAAACCCTACCGATTGCGGCGCAAGCCGCCAACGGTGCTGCAGATCAACATCGGCTTGTATTGCAACCAGGCGTGCGGACACTGCCACGTCGAATCCTCGCCCATGCGCACGGAAGAAATGATGACGGCCGACACGGCCGCTCGCTGCCTCGAGCTGCTGAAGAACACCCCCAGCATCACCACCCTCGACATCACCGGCGGGGCGCCCGAACTCAACCAGCACTTTCGCTACCTGGTGAGCACGGCCCGGGCCATTCGCGGCCGCGACCTGATCATCATCGATCGGTGCAACCTCACCGTCCTGCAGGAACCCGGCCAGGAGGACCTGGTGGACTTTTTGAAGGAGCACGACGTCCACGTCGTGGCCAGCTTGCCCTGTTATTCGGCCGAGAACGTCGACACCCAGCGGGGGAACGGCGTCTTTGAGCGGTCCATTGCCGCCCTGCTGGCGCTCAACGAGGCCGGGTACGGACGGAACCGCGAGAACGAGAACGAGAACGAGGATGCTTCGTCGCGGGCCCCCCGCCTGCAGCTCGACCTGGTGTACAATCCCCTGGGAGCCTTTTTGCCACCCCCGCAGGAAAACCTCCAGGTTCAGTACCAGAAACAACTGGCGGAGAACTTTGGGATTCTCTTCGATCAGCTCTTCACCATCACCAACATGCCCATCAAGCGCTTCGCCGACTTTTTGCACCGCCGGGGGGAGCTCGCGGAATACATGGACCTGCTGGTTCGGAATTTCAATCCCGATACCGTCGGGCAACTCATGTGCCTCGATACGATCAACATTGGTTGGGACGGAAAGGTGCGTGCCGAGATGCTTGTTGCCCGCTGCATCCTTGTTCCGATGGAATTTGGCGCCTCGTCTGTCTTTGTTGCATTGTGCTCGTGTGCGGGGTGGGGTGGTAGAAAGCTCTTCCGGTTCGATGCGACCCTCTTGTGCGCAGCATCGTTTGTACAACAATGTTCCTCACCCCAACCTTGTTTGCTTTTTTTTTGGTTCCGTGAAACCTTTCGTTCGTTGGTCGTCGTATTTACCGCACGCACGACCCTCAAAACGATGGATAGATTTACGATTGCGACTTTAACCAGCAACTAGGATACGCCATTGGTGTCGATAGCATACACCGCGGGGGGAAGACCGTCTTTGACATCGAGTCCCTCGATGATTTGAGAGATGTTCGCATCCGCACCGACAACCATTGCTTCGGTTGCACCGCAGGAATGGGATCCAGCTGACAGGGCGCCACGGCATAGTAACCAGAAACTGTCTGTTTTTGTATGCCGTGGCTTTTGCTAGTAGCTACTAGTACAGTACTAGTGAGCTATCCATCCATGTGCGGTTGTTGTAGCTACCCGTGTGGGTGGTCGCTGCGTGTCGCATTCCCAAAGCACAACTCGAATATTGTGTAGAAGCAGTACACACGCACACAAGCACGCACGCACGCACACATGCATCTCAATCTTATCCTCAACACTGCGTAGTTTCTGTGAGGAAGAAAGAGTCGACTCCAATGTGAATGACTTTTCAAATGTTGCCATGGTGATGTCAAAAGAAACAACCAGCGCGTGATCTTTGAAAATGAAAAACAATCGAAGTCGATCGATGCATTAGTAGAAACTTAAGAAAATTTGTCAAAACTATATTATTATGAGCTTTGATAAGAAAATTATCTGCATTCAATGGGTTCTTTTTCCTGTACTCCCCTGATCAATTGCTCTGACATTGCTACAAAAATGTAGTACTGATCATCAATATTTGCACACCAGGTTCTTCAGAAGAAGAAAGATATTTTGATTTTCTAATATCCTGCGACAAGATGTACGAAAGCTGTAAAGAAAGTTAGCTCTTACTACGTAGTATCGTAAGATCAATGCAAATGAACTCTAACCTTACCGTAATTGCAACGCAACATTGCACCACAACGTACGAGTTCTTTTCATAAACCTGAAGTTTACTGTATCTTACCATGCGAGCCGTTGCAAGTACGAGTGCCGGGGGGGAAATGTGCAAATCTTACGTAAACTGCTACGAGTATTAACTCGTATGTAAGGTTGAAAAATAACGCATTGACTGTCATCCGGACGGACGAAACGAGAACACATTCGTCAGTGGCCGCACGCTCTGAATGACATCAACCAAAGTAACCAGCGATCTTCGGGAACCAAAAATCTGGCCAATCTAACACAACCATCATCATTGGCGATTTTGCGTGGTATCAGCAACGGGTAAGTTCCCAGATCCTCCAATCGATTTGCATTCTCAGTTGGGATCGGAAGGCAAAGGAAAATTATATATCTTTTGTCAGAAAATCTACTCAGCCTTCCCCGCCGGCCCTCTTTCTACCGTCATCCGCAAGTCAGAACCGGTCTTTTCACAAAATGAATAACAATTCTGTCGAAACACATTATTTATCTGTCTTCTATCCGATCTAGTCAATAACACATCCCACCATGAAGTTCGTCGCCTTCTCCGCTCTTGCTCTTGCCTCCTCGTGCGAGGCCTTCTCGCCTGCCATTCGAGCCAACAGTGCTTCCTCCACTGTTCTTGAGGCCGCCCGTCAACCCATCATGGCTGGAAACTGGAAGATGAACCCCGCCACCGAGGATGATGCCATCAGCTTGGCATCTGGTTTGACCTCTTTGTTGGGCGAGGAAACCTGCCCATTGGATGACGAGAACCCAATGTGTACCGAGGTTGTCGTTTTCCCCCCTTTCCCTTTCATCTCCAAGGTTAAGGATGCCGTCGAAGAAGCCGGAATCACCGTTGGAGCTCAATCCATCTTCTTCGAAGACAAGGGAGCCTACACCGGAAGTGTTGCCGCTTCCATGGTTGAATCTATTGGATGCGAGTATGTTCTCTGTGGTCACTCCGAGCGCCGAACCATGTTCAGCGATGACGACGAGGCCATCAACCGCAAGGTCCTCAAGGTTCTCGATGCTGGAATGAAGCCCATCTTGTGTATTGGTGAGACCAAGGGCGAATACGACTTGCAGATCAAGAACGAGATCTGTGCCATGCAACTCCGACGGGATTTGGCTGGAGTTACCAAGGAACAAATGGCCGATGTCGTCATCGCCTATGAACCCGTTTGGGCCATTGGAACCGGTTTGGTTTGCGGATCCCAAGAAGCCAGTAAGTGAAAAACTGAATTGACTTGCGTCGTGGTTGGGTCCGATATTCATTTTGCCATGTCAATATTGTTTGTCCGCTTTTCTCGTTGACGGTCTTTGTCGCCGTATTTTTTTTCGTCGCATACATTTCTCTGTTACTAATTTCCTTTTTTCCCATCATTCCTTCTTGCGAACCCTCTTGATTCAAACGCAATACAAAATAAGACGACACCCACGCATTCGTCCGCACTGTCTTGGAAGCTATGTACGACGAGGAAGTTGCCCAAGCTACCCGAATCCAATACGGTGGATCCGTCACACCCGACAGTGTCGACGAGCTCATGTCCATGCCTGAGATCGATGGATGTCTCGTCGGAGGAGCTTCGCTGGTCGCCGAATCGTTCGGACGCATCATCAACTTCAAGACTACCGAGTAAGCAAATAATACTGTCAACAACTTGGGATTCTTCATGCATATTCCGGTAGCTGGTTTTCCACGAAAGAAACAACAGAAAAAGAATAGTGTAATAATAAAAAACTAGACAAAAATCGAAAAAAGGCAACTCGAGTCATCATCGCTGCCAGTGAAAAGTGTGCGTACACATTGGATAGAGTGGGAGACGGCATACATTCGAGAGAACTCGCCAACAGAATGGCAACTTTCAATTGCGGTTCGACATCCGTCAATCTCATGCTGACTGGTTGGATGCCATGCATTGTGGAATAGCCACACCTTTGCATATGTACAGCACGTACATCCATTTTACAACTCGATATCCATATCACGTCCTGCACGTGCAAGCCTGTCGTAATCTGGTTCACAGTATTCACGAACAACGATTTCCTGAAAAGTATGCTGCGTTCTTGTTTGGTTTTGCAAAATGGAAAGGACATGTGGAAGATTCTATCAGTTTTGCATTTTGAAAGTCTCTAGAAAGTGGTAGCCAAGAGTAACAGAAAGTGATATTGAGGTGAGGTTCCTTCATGATGTACTAGTTCTTCAAAGGATTGAACTGAGAATTGGCAGCAAAATCTCATCACCAACCCCCTTTTTTAGAAGTTTTTTTGTTAATGACTGAAAACTCATGCATTTCAGAACCATTTACCAGCTTCACTGAAGAATATGGAGGGCTATTTGTAAGGTGTCAGTTCAATATGAAACCTGGATTTTGTGATGAAGAATGAATGAAGACAAAGCGATTTCTTGTTTTCATTGTCATGATGCTATTCCATGTTCACATTAATTTACTTCAGTCGTAACCTTATCTCGTTGCTCACACACTGTAACGATCTTACCAATACCCTACCGGCATTTCTGACATCTGCAGCGAGATGGAGGTGCGCTCCAGCACGTAGTGTTCGTGAGTTGGGCCGTAGGCTTACCACGAAACACCAACAAGTTCCTGACTGCAATCGAGAAGAATACTGAAGAAGAAAACAAAATCCGGAATTTTGATTGGAACATTCCCATTAGACTCATTTGTACCGGTATGGAAAAAATAAAATAAATACAGTGATATGAAACTCTTAGTCATTCCAGATCGACGTTTCGGTATTGTGGATGATTCTCGCCCGAGTGATTTTTTATATGTATTTAAATAACGTGTGATATCGTCAGTTGACATTGTGGCCGAGCGGTCTAAGGCGCAACGTTAAGGCCGTTGTCTTAATTGGCGGGGGTTCGAATCCCCTCGATGTCACCATTTTGCTTCATTTACCTTTTTCGACACGTCTTGAGATGTCACCCCGCAAGATCAACAAAGGATCCAACACGGCGATCTTGGTGTTCTTTCTTTCTCATTCCCTGTTTCATTCCAATCTGTTTTCTTCGATTTTGTGAATGGAAATCCTCTTGTTGATTGATCACCAACCCCTCACTTTCCCATCAGTTTTACAACTTTATTATCCACAAAGATTAACAAATAATTATAACATTGAAGATCCACTCACCGATTTGTTTCTGCCAGTGCCACCCCAACAACGACAATGGCTACAGCTACAGATACAGCTACCACTCCGCCTCCGCTGGTCTGCGAAATTACGGCCAGCGGGGATTGCGGAATCGATGACACGACGCTCCGCAGAGAATTGTATTCTTTTTTGGACCAGCTGGGAGAAAGAGACGACGTCTTTTTGTTGCCACCCGACTACACGCGATTTCATTCTCAGGCGGGAAAAATCACACAGATGATCGCCGAATACTACAAGTGCATACCTTCGGTCTCCCCAAAGCCGGAGGGTGCAGCCACTGCTACCGGTACAACTGCACCGCCTTCACCAGTCCCGTCTCCATGTCCATCGCCATCCACATACCCTCCACCCTCCAAGTTTCGAATCATGCCAGCACTGGGAACGCACGCGCCCATGACCCGAGACCAGATCGAAAAAATGTACGGAACGGAACTCGCGAGCCTCTCGGACGGCGACGACAACGACAACGACAACGATCCATTTTTGGTTCACGATTGGAGAAACGACGTGGTGACCATCGGGCACGTTCCGAGCTCCATGGTCCGGGATGCCACCAACGGCTTGGTCGACGAACCGTGGCCGGCGCAGCTCAACAAGGCGGTCTGGGAAAAGCGACTCGAGCTTCATCCTTCACCGCAGAATAAGCCGCCACTGGTGGTCTCCATCGGGCAGGTCGTCCCGCACGAGGTCATGGGCATGGCCAATTTCAACAAGAACTTGTTTGTGGGCGTGGGTGGCCTGGAGGCCATCAACCTGTCGCATTTCATCGGGGCCGTCTACGGGATGGAACGCATGATGGGACGAGCCAACAATCCGTTGCGGGCCATTCTGAACCGCGCCAGCGAGGACTTTTTGGAGTCCAAGCTGGACCTGTGGTACATCCTCACGGTGATATCGCCCGCCGATGAAGGCTTGCGGGGACTCTTCATCGGGAACACGATCGAGTGCTACCAAAAGGCCTGTGTCTTGAGCATGGCCGTCAATTTTACCATGCTGGATCGGTCGCCGGGTAAGATGGTCGTATTTTTGGATCCGGACGAGTTCCACTCCACCTGGCTGGGCAACAAGGCCGTCTATCGGACGCGAATGGCGATTGCCGACGGCGGCGAGCTCATTGTCCTGGCGCCGGGGATCCGGCGATTCGGGGAAGACGATGCCGTCGACGGTTTGATTCGAAAGTACGGATACAACGGGACGCCCGCGATCATGGCGTCCCTGAACGAAGGAGGCGAAAGTGGCAACAAGGAGCTCCGGGACAATCTGAGTGCCGTCGCACACCTGATCCACGGAAGCAGCGAGGGACGCTTCGCCATCACCTACTGCCCGGGACCGCACGTGACGCGGGAGGAGATCGAGGGTGTCGGCTTTCGGTACGCGCCCCTCGATGAAACCCTGGAGCGGTACGGCATCCAAACATCCGCGCTTCCAAACGATGGATGGCACCGCACAAACGACGGGGAGGAATTCTTTTTCATTCAGAATCCGGCGCTCGGATTGTGGGCGGTCCCATCTCGCTTCGAAGAACAGGGGCGGGAGGGATAGGTGTGGGATGAACCTTAGGAAATGGTGGTCGCTAACCATGAATGAATCATCACCAATAAATGAATCCAAGAATTAAACCGATCAGACGAGAAAGATTCAATTACGAGAACGCTACTCTAGCCCTGTCATAGTTCTTTTGTTTTGCCGGGCACCGGGTGCAAAACCTGGAAAATAAGAGCTGTAGTTTCGTATCATTAGAGATGGACAAATAATGCAATAGCGTACTCGTACCGTACTCATACAATGATATTTTCTCCTACTGGGATTACATGTAGTACTCATGATGAGGTTTCTCCAATAACGATAGAATAAAACCAGTGAAATGCGCTATGATGATAACTTACTACTGGTGGATTACTTCTCCTATTATTATTTTTTACAAAGAACAGTAACTTCGTACAATGTTTTCTTCTTTGATGCAGTAAGGTTACCGTATGGTATGCATAAGGTTACTTTAACGCGCTGGTAAGTCACCTCGACAACTAAGTTACTCTAACTTCGAAGACGTACTGCATTGTACGTAGCGGTACTTGGTATTATCAATAATCTGAAATCGATAATAATATTATTATCACTCTGTCTACGAGTAAGGTTACCTTACGCACGTGTACCTGGTATGGGGCTAGATTAAACTGCAGTTGAGTGTTTTTTCCTACTATCGTAAGGATTACTGAGCACTCAGTAACCTTACCGGTAATCTTACTGTACCAGTAATCTTACACAATCCTCTATCAGCTGTCCCTTTGTCCTTGTCCGTTACTCGTAGAGTCATAAAGTTTTTTTCTTCTCGTATTTTACTGGGGATGAGGATTGTTGTACTACGTAATTCTTATCAGCTGTCCCCCCTCCGGTTTAAGAAGAAAAAAAAGTTTTTTTGTGGCGATTTGACGCAAACTTCGAAAATTCTCTAGTACTCAATTTGAACGTAATTTAGTGTAGGCTCCAGTCTTCTTCTTTTTTGACACCAACACACCACTGCTTCTCATTTCGACCGGGACCATGGTGGTTGCCCAAATCCTGTTTCAACAGCTCCATTGAACCCATTTTTCTTGTCCAGAGCAACCTTTGCATCGAGAGTGCATCTGAGCCTTTTTTCTGCCGGAAAATTGCCCTCGGAAAGTGATTTTTCGAACTGTTTCTGATTTCGACCGACAACGAGAATCCGACAATCCGACAATTACGACCATGGTGAATGGCAATCCCCTGAAGAGCAATAAGGTCCAGCCTCCTCGCCAAACACCTAGATACGGCGAAAATGACATCCCTGTCCCTAGAAATGGAGGGAATGGCTATTCGGAGGACATGAGGAGACACACTGTAGTGAGATATGCAGAGATAGGAAAATTAATCAATGATATCGAGACTCTTCCTCATTCTAGAACTGCCAAACGCTACAATAGGAGGATCCAAACGCTAGGCAGGAACGTTAGAATGAGACACACTGGAAATAAGCTGAAGGAAGGGATTCGCGGATATCCAATGTTCTTGCTTGCGGTATACAGAAAGATCTACCCAAAGGCAACGAGGTATGAGTGTATCGCGTTCCTCTGGAGATCTTACAGTAGCTACTTACCTGTCCCCCGGGTATATTCTCTCAAGGATATTACAGAAGCAGAAAATGCGATTGGAATCAACAGGAAGAAGGGGTCTACAACAGCGAATCAAGCCTTCACTTTTCGGAATCGATACAAGCGATTCCGATACTGGACAATGAATTATCCACATGGAATTGCGGACATTCGAAGGGACGATATGATTGATGTGGATGAAGCAGGGATTAAACTAGAAAATGCCAACCGCCGAATGGGCAAAGCGTCAATTTGTGGGAGAGTACGCCAGAGAGGTAACTACGGCCATGGTGTAAATCATACTCTCAAGATGGCAATCAGTGGGGGTCCCGAGGGACGTCGGTGGGTTAGATTTGATACAACAGGGACAGACGCTATCTCCTTTGCTGCTTTCATTGAGAGCATCCTCGAAACGCTGCCACAAGGGACGCCAGGGAATAGGAAGTGCTTTATCATGGATAATTTGCTGGCTCACCACAATCCACTGACGTTGGGTGCAATTCTAGCGGCGGGGCATCGATTTGTGTTTCGTGCCCCTTATTACCCAGTGGATGGTCCGATTGAGTATGTATTCAACACAATTGAAATGGCGTTGAGCTACAAGATGTATAACATCTCTAACCCGGCTGACCTGAGCCAGCAGTTGTACGCAATTATCCGGGGAATCCCTGAGTTCGTAAACTACTTTGCGAACGTCGGATATATGAACTGACGAGTGTATTGTCGCGTCTCCACCATTGTCGGTTGTCACGTCTCCACCATTGTCGATTGTCGAGTCTCCAGCAGCGTCCCCACCATTGTCGATTGTCGATTTTTGTTGTATTTCTTAGTGGTAGTTTATATTTTCTTTTGCAGAGTTGCAAAAATAGAAATAATGAATTAGTGTTGCTCCAGTTTGCTCTACCAGTTGCTTCGAAATAGGTTTTCGCTTGTACCCAATAGCGCCGGCAGTCGATCACTCCCATGTCACTCCCGTGTCACTCCCACAGTTAAGTATAGAACACTTGTGGGATTCAATTATATTCATCTCTATTGGTGGATATCGAAGATAGGTACAATAGAAAACCTTGGACGTCCAGGTGGTGGGATTGAAGTCGACCGGTGCCGCAAACTATAGAAGAACTGATGGGATTGAAGTCCGACATGCTTGTAATCTGATAGGTTAGAGTTGTCTTTAGAGATTATATATCTACAATGATGGATATCGAACATATGTTACATGAAAACTGGAACACCAAAACACGAATCGATCGATTGCTCTCAATCGATCCAGTAAGCAGCAGCAAGCAGCAAGCGCTTCATAATTTCTAATTCTGCAAACAGCAAACAGCAAACAGCAGCAGCAACAACAACAGCAACTTGGTTGCTGACAATGGTGGAGACGCGACAATATACAATTGACAATGGTGGTGGAGACGCGACAATCGACAATGGTGGTGGAGACTCGACAATCGACAATGGTGGAGACGTGACAACCGACAATGGTGGAGACGCGACAACCGACAATGGTGGAGACGCGACAACTGACAATGGTGGAGACGCGACAATCGCCCGGTGGAGACGCGACAACCTACTTGTTCTTCTTTGCTTTCTTCTTCAACGTGGAAGGGAAGGGAAAGAATTGATCAACAGCGCGCTTGAGTTGATCAGGACTCGCATTCTTGTTCGAGTCCAAGACACATTCGGCAATATCCTTCACTCTTTCTATTGGAAGCTCACAGAAATGGATGGCATCCTGTACAACAGTCGATTCTGGAGAAGAGGGGATATCAGTATCAACGTTCATCACTGGTTCAGTGGCTCGACCAATCAACCGAATCCGGGTTCGCCTCACAAAAGAAGAACGCGGCGTGTTGACAGCAGGCTTCTTTTTTTTGTATTGGGGTTTTTTCTCATACGAAAGAACAGAGACAACAGAATCGTCATCATCCAAATCGATCATCTGGTGGTCCACCTGCGCTTGTGACGTTGCGGATGGCATCTTTACCCCGCCGTTCACTGTAGCGTTGACAGAAAGAAACGTCTTCATGGTTGCGGAGATCGGAATTTTATGCTGAGATTTCTTGGGGGGTGGCTTTTTCATCATCTCGCTGCTGGATGGATCGAACGGACCGAGAGTTGGCAGCGTTGCTGGAGGAGTTGCCATCGCTGGCGTTTCTTTGGCTGGTGGGATTGGACTGATTGTTGCAACTGTCGGAGCGGCATTTCTTGGTGCTGGAGGTCTCATCTCCAGACGATTGTTCCTCTCCCGAAAACCGCCGTTCTCTTTGCCAAGAAGTCGAGTATCATAAACAGCGCCGCCAGGGAGGGCAATATTGACAGCAGTCCCAGCAAAATCCCGCAGAGATGACAGGTTGATAGAAGGATCCGCCATCAACATGCGACTTGCTCCCTGGAAATACAGATTCTCTGTATGAAACGCGTCACTAGCGTCAGTTTTTCCATTTCGTGCATGGATAACTGCAGTTTGAGCAGCGTGCGCTTCCATTGCAGAGGCAGCAAAGATTGATGCAATTGCTTTCCCAGCCGCAGCGTTGCCAGTGTGGATGTTTTCCTTGTCAGCAATCTTCTCTGCTCCCTTGTTGATAGAAATCATGTCTACACAATTTTTTTTGTATGCAAAACTGCAATTACAAGAACAGACCGGGCACTTGCAATTGTTGTTGCTATCCAGTTTCGCACCATTCGCGTTGCAATCCCTACATGATCCATTTCCAGCAGCGCTGACGCAAGTGATCTGATGGCAATGGCATTGGAGGACTTCATGCTTGTATTGTGGCTTTGGCGGAGTCCGATTGCTCCTCTCTCCAACGGCATTCGTATAATGCCCATTGTTGCTCCTGTATTCCCTCATTTGGCCTCGAAATCAGCTGCCAATGCTCTATTTCTATCCATTACAGCCGAATTGGTAGCCGGTTCATCCACATACGAATGGGAGCAAAATGGGCACGTCCGAAGGAGTTCATCGTCTGGTAGTTTCCCCCCCCCTTCCAAGAAGAGCCGACTGACTTCTTCTGGAGACTGCTTGATAAGGTAATTCTTGTTGTTCACTTCGATTTGCTCTCGTACCTCACTCATTAGCGCAGTATAAGCATCTCTGAAGGGGTTGACGCAATCACCAACTTCTTTGTTCCCTCCTACCCTTGCGTCGCACGAGTACAGAATTTCTGCAACGTAGAAAACAACCAATGCGACGTCTTCTTTTGATGTCTTTGCTCTGTGTAAGAGAGGCAGTTTAGTAAGTAGTTTGATATCATCAGCGACTCGCTTTTTATTCTTCTGTTGTCTGAAGAATCTAATTATCAACTCATCCCCAATCTTCTTGATCTGCGCCAATTTCTCACTTTTGGTCCCCAAGAATTTCTTGTTATTTGCAAGCTTTTTGACTGCAATTTCCATGGTTTTTTCATCCACTTCAGTTCTGTGGTTCAGTTGGCGCTCGATCGCTTGTTTTAGAGTCTCGCGGGCTGCTGCTGAGGGCTGGATTTGTTGCGCCATGGTGGAATTGTCGAAGAAGAAGGTCTCGTCGGTCGAAGAAAGAAGGAGGGGGTATTTTTGCTACGAAGGTCGATTTTTCAGCAGAAAAAGGGCTCAGATGCACTCTCGATGCAAGGGTTGCTCTGGAGAAGAAAAATGGGTTCAAAGGAGCTGTTGTAACAGGATTTGGGCAATCACCATGGTCCCGGTCGAAACAAGAAGGTGTTGTCAAAAGAATGAAAAAATCAGTGCTCTGACAACAGTGTCGAAACAGAGCCTAATAGAGCACGATTGATCCTACACTAAATTACGTAGAAATTTGTACTACAGAGTTTTTCGAAGTTTGCGTCAAATCGCCACAAAAAAACTTTTTTTTCTTCTTAAACCGGAGGGGGGACAGCTGATAAGAATTACGTAGTATTCTGTACTGAGATGATTTTGCTGACTGTCACACGAAATCAGTGACTAGTACTATGTGGCCTTACTGATATTGTCTGTACCAGGTACCGGTAGGTGGAACAATGCTATGGTAGGACTAATCTTACACACTGGTGTTTTGTGTATTGTGTTTTGACATCGAGCAACTGCTCGAAGCAACTCCTGCTCGAAGTTCGCGAAAAGTGAAAACGCTGCTCGCAGAGTCCCGTTTCATTGGGGAGGAAAACTCGTCGTGGCCGCATTGTTTTTGATTGAGGGAAAGGATTGCTTGCCTGCTGTTTTCAATTTCGACAGTTATTTTACAGGAGGACAAATTCCACTACGTGGATGGTAACCTTACAATAACGGTAAATGGTGCTAACACGGTAGTATTGGCATGGTGCTGCATGCAATATTCCAATTCGCAATCGGTTCTGTGTTCGAATCGCTTCAACCCAAAGTTTTTCCCTCCAAGAAAGAGTGCCGCAAACTTGTGGTTGTTTCGCAGGGTGATGGCGCGCCAATCAAAAATCGACAATTTTTTTATCGCTAGGTCACGTATGACATAATGAATGTGTTCCGCCGAGCCGGCCAATGCAATCCAGGGCGGGAAGCAATAGTTCTCGCCTTCAAATGCTTCGTTCTTCACTATTGCCAGGTCGGGCGTTACTCTTTTTGAAAGTAGCCGGAGGATCTTGTATAGCGTGACCAACGAGTTACCGCCACGAAGGAATCATTCCCAGACGGTTATTTTGAAAATTCGCTCCGTTTCTCTCGCAGTCCGAACCAAGACGCGTCTTCTTTTTGATACAGAACGGTAACCTTACGAGTAATAAGATTACTGCTCTGTGCGATACTCTTCGTCTTGGTTTGGAATAATATTATGGTACGGTATCGTACTGGCACAAGCACCCGACATTGTTCCTCCCAAAGAACGTCACGGTTGTCCTGACTAGGGACGTTCTTTGGCAAAATTCGCTGTTGATTTTTGGAATCATCAGATGGCAATGGATACAGCCATCTGCTTCTTGTCATCCAAAGCATAGGAGAAGACACAGACCCCGAGTTGGGTTGTCCTCCATCAAACTTTCATTCGCATCATAGTCTCCCAAAGGACAGTTCTGATACGACATCGCGTGTCGCGGAACTTTCTTCGTTGCCTTGGAATAGTGCAAGTCGTGCTGCACTTTGCTGCATTGCATTGCATTCCAATCTAAATCTAGTCCAATCCGATCCGATCCAATCCAATCCAATCCGATCCATTATCCTTCATTTAAATCCGTCGCATTGTATCTGTGCCACACCACCACTCCCCTGACAAAAGACCATGGCGATCTTCAAGTCGATCCGGCGCCTCGGCCGCAAGCACAAGGACGACAACAAGAGCTCGAGCAACGCCAAGAAGAAGGACGCCCTTCTCAACTATTCGTTCGTCTCGAATGGTTACAGCACCAGCAGCACCAGCAGTGGGAACAGCCCCGTTCGCAAAACCACGCCCAGCAAGACCAAGAAGCCCGACGCCGTTCTCGTGGAGGCGTCGCTGCCCCTCTTTCATCCATCCATGCGCACGTCATCGTTGTGGACGTACGACGAAATGACAAACGATGGGGATGATACGACGGACCCTCGACCGGTCACTGCTTTGGACCGGCTACAGACACCGGGACAGGCATCGCACTTGGAGTCGCAGCCGGAAATGGAATCACCCTTTATGGTCAACGAGGACGACTGGGACTGTTCTTCGGGGGTGTCGATGATTTCTACTCGGACCTTTTCCTCCGAGTATTCCAACAACGCGCATCCCTCGAACGAACAGATGGAATCTCAGCAGGCAGCAACAGATTCATCACAGCTACAGCAATGCAGCGGGAAAAAGAACGAGAAGCACCGGATCCACGACACTGTGGTAGTCACTGTTGTTTCGAGATCGAATCCCGAACACAACCAAGAAGCTGAAACGAGTCAGGTGTCCTCGACACCCACCGAAGCTTCGAACGGAATAGTCAACGACAGTATCGAAACGGATGGCACTTCGAAGGGCGGAAACGATAGCAGCAGAGAAGAAGAACCAGAAGAGAATGTATCAGTGGAAGTCATTGCCCGAAGCATCAAGGATATTGGCACAAACAAGGTTCAGCGCAAGGATCGGATCGTGCGAATCCTGAAGCGCATGGACCAGAAAGACAATACCAATTCCAAGTCGGCCAGTGTTCAGTCTGTTGGTCTCAAACCGAATAGGACCAAGTCCAAGAAGTCCCATCCTTCCAATGCTGCAATTTCCATCGTCAAGACTACCACCAACACTACCGATCCCCACAAGGTATCGCACATTTTCGAAGACGAGTCTTCGACCTGTGAGAGCAGCATGGGAAGCAGCAACGTTCTCAACGAAAACGATTTTCGGATTCTCCGAAAAAACGCTACTCCTACTATGAGCACCCTGTTGGAGTCGCCATCGTTGTTGATACAGCAGCCTGGTTCTACGACGAAGAAACCAAAACCTGATGACGACTGCACGGCTTACTCACCCACTTCGGTGACCTTTCAGGCCATGTTTGATGCCGAAGATGTCACGCAGGTTGCTCCAGATCACCCTTGTACCTCTCCGGAAGCCACCGTGACGGCTGCTTCCGAGATCGAGCCCAAAACTGACGCTCCCATTGAAACCGAATCAAAACCACCGGTGGTTCACCAAGTCTGCGATCACAGCGTGTGCGACGCCGTTACGATGTCACCCACCTCTGAGATTGGTGCTACTACCACTCACGACGTGGAAGGCAGAGGCTGCCATTCCTGCCTCTCGTCTCCCCATACCATGTCCGAAAACTTCCAGGATTCTATCCGGGAGATCCAGCGTGAGGTGCACAATCTCTACCTCAAGTCGCCATTGGCACCAACCAAGACCCCAACCGCGGCGGGAAACAATGGTGCCACCGACGACTCGGCAACAATATCATCGGATGTCACTGCGGCTTTGGACGAAACATTCGAGATAACTCCACCCATCAAACTCTCCAAGTATCCGATAACATCCATCCTGAATAGTGGCAAAGCCATCGGTAGGGGATGCACTGTGGGCGACACCTATTTGACCACTGCCGCGAGCAACGCTGCTAGTGGTTGCCATTCGAACGACAAGGAGAAGTTTTTCTTTCCACGGACTAAAACACAGGCCTCCATATGAACGAAAGATCGGTCGAAGAAAGGAAACGTTCGTTTTGACGGAACCAACAAGCACTGCGAATCAGTCTATCGTAGATATTAATTACTTCGTAATACTTAGCATTCATGATATTGTAATAGCATAGTGTCTATGAAATAAAGGGAGCGAAAACGAAAAGCATTTGAACGTAAACGGGAGTCCCTTTGTCCCTCGAATGCGGTTGTTTTACTACCATCGTAACACGTCTGTCGGTTTGTTCTTGGCTGAACGGAAGAGGGGACCGCCAAGTATGGAGAGCAGATACAGGATTGGAACTACGGGCAAAATGCATCGTAGAGACTTGATTGATATTCGACAAATAATGCAATCGTATAATTTTGCTGTGCATGTTGTGTTAATGTACATTTTTTTAAATATGTAAAACAGAAATCATAGTAATATTTCTGTGTTGCAAAAACAACTCTGCAGGCTGCTTGCGTACGAGAACGGCAGTGCAGTCGTTATTGAGCAAGAGCGACGGGGAACGCAATGGTTTGTGTGTGAAAACAAGTCAAGCCACATGACTCGTGTATCTGAAAAACGGGCGGCGGACTGATATATGCGTCGAGCACGTCGTGTGATGCATTGTAGGACTCATCGTTTTCGTTCGGGGGAATCGAATCGCCAAGGATTAACGATCAATCACCGACAATCAAACCCAAATGATTATTGTTCAAATCCTTTTAGACGATCTTATTGGAAGAGTTGAGTCGCACATCAACCTCGTCCTCGTCGTCGATTTGGAAATCGTCTTTGTATCCACTTCCGGCACCCGAATCAGCCTTCCCCGAGTCGTCCATGAACAGAGCATCCTTGGCGACACTGGAATGGGTCATGGGGGTATCGTGGTAGGCAGCCGACGTGCTCTCGGCCTGCAACTCATCGGCATTGTTCACGCCATGTGCAAGCTTGTTCATGTAGGTGCCGTGCCATCCACCAGGAGGAGATCGGCGCAGGTCGATGTCTTCCACGTCGAATTGTTGAAGGCAGGCAAAGATGGAAGATTTTTGGGCTTCGGCCTTTCGCTTTCGCACCTGTCGGGCATAAAAGTAGAGGAAGACAACCGAGAACGCAAAAAGTCCAAAGAGGATGCCAATGACCAAACCCGCCTTGCTTGACTTTCCTCCCGCCTCATTTTTCTTCACTTCTGAAACGGGGTCGGAAACCGGTGCTGGGACGGGTGCTGGCACTGGAGCAGGAACGGGTGCTGGCACGGGTGCTGGCACCGGTGCCGGAACGGGTGCCGGAACGGGTGGTGCGAGAGTAACTGGTGGCATGGTCGGAGCGACATCGTTAATGACAACAGGGGGAATTCCATTGATGGTGTCCGCCACGGAGGCACTAGAGGTTCCGCCAAGGTAATACTTGTCCAGAACAGCTCCAGTGGTGCCATCAACAGTCATGAGGAACATGTCGGTAACATCTTTTGATTCTCCTGGATTGCGCTGGCGGTACATATTTCCGTTAGTGTCGCCATAGATGAGTACGTTTCCTTCCTGGTTGACAACAACACTTCCATAGTGAGCAGCCTTCTCGTCGTCCATGCTTCCCAATTGGGTCAACCAAAAGACATTTCCGCTATTCACGTCGACCTTGGCAACCCAAATATCATCTCCTCCCTGGTTGACCATTTCAATGTCACCCTGAGACATCTTTGCTCCTTGCATGACATTTCCAACCACATAAACGGCTTCTCTGTCGTTGTCCACGTAACAATCTACAGCATATGCCGAAGTGGGCAATTTCTGACCAGCAGGAACTTCACCGGGCATTGCGGCCCATTGAGTGGTCCAGTTGGGTGCTAAGCCCTTGGTGATGCTAACTTGTCTCAAAAAGGGCATGAGAGATTCTTCTCGGTTCCAAATCTCCTTGTTTTTGATTTCTACACCACCGCCAAACTGAAATCCAGCATTGTTTTCCAGGTCTTGGAGTCCCTGCCCGTCCGTGGTCATGTCGCCCTTGGTTCCTCCTACCACGTAAAACACGTCACTGTTTCCGCCATCCATATAGGCTCCACGATTGTTGCAAATGCCCTTGATGAAATCATCCGTTTCGGTTCCCTCCCTCAAGCTTTCTTTGAATGTATGGTCAACACCCTTGTGGCGTTTTTGTTTGAGGAAGCTCCCATCGCTTGGGTTTAGCTGCACGATGAACCCATCTTCGTCGGTGGAATTGGGGTCGGCAGGACCGAAGGCCTCCCCGGTACCACGTGTGCTACCCGAGAGGATCACGTGATTGATTCCAGCCTCGTCCTTTTGAAGAATCAGACCTGCAACAAAGACCGGTGGTGTGCTGCCATCGGAATCCAAGTCGAGGGGAAAGTGTTTGACCCATTCGGCGATGGGTTTCTCTTGTCTTGTGTTGATCTTGACGACGGTGACGTCAAATCCAGAACCAATTTTTTGCTTTTCGTTCCAGTTGGGTTCGTTGTCCGTGATGGGATTTTCCACGTTGTCGACGGAGGTTAGCGCGGCGATGTAAATGTTGGCTCTTCGGTTGTCGTGAACGACGTCCAGGGGATAGACCATAAATCGAGCAGGGTCCTCGGCTGACTTGATCAGAGTTGCGTCGAGGAATTCGAGGGTGTTAGGATCCAGGACCGACAAGAGACCTTGCATGGGATATCCATCCGAGAACAGGCCTCCTTCGCCTACACTTCCTACGACAAAAGCATCCGACTGTGAGCTTGCCGCGATAGACGAGCACGACTCTATTTTCCCGGGGTTTCCGTAAGATTTCCAGTCATCAAGAGTATGGAAGGTATCCGTCTTGGAGTTCAGATCCAATTTTGCGACATAGCAACTCGAGGCTCCATCAAGCTCTGTTCCTTGCATTAGATCGTTTGGAGTTCCGTCGTGGTCATTCAAGTTTGTGTTGTAGTGGCTTCCCGCCAACCAGACTACATTCGAGCCGCTTCGATACGACATGCCACCGGAGTAGAAGGATCCGGGGCTTGGTCCACTCTGGAACCCACCGTCAACCCCTTCGGATATAATAGCGGCGGGCAACGAAAGGAGTAACAGTACCCTCGCTGTTGTTGTCGCAATTTGGCTTGTGGAACTCATATTTGTAATTCCGTGCTGGAGATGTTGTGATGAGAGTGAAATGACCTGAATTGGTTGCAGAGGCGTTTCAATCGTGTCTGAACCTATAACCTATGCGTCAGGCAGTGAAAGAAATAATAGATGGAAGTACTCAACCAAAGACTACAAAGGCAAGCTTCTTCCAGAACGATAGATTATCCAGCTGATAATGCGGGAGGATCTGTCGATGATGATAATGTAGGTTGGAAAAATATACCAAGAGACTGGAAGTAAGATTACCGTTCTCCTCTGAAATAGTTGTGTTGGAGACCGCTCGAGACCTCTTGATCGTTGTTCGAAGTCGTCACTTCTCCAGCGGAGGGATTTGTGACTTTTGGAGTTGTTCCGTTCTTTTTTGGGTTGTTGCCATCTTCAATCTTGTCCATACCATGCGCAACCGTACGGTAAGCCTTACGTACCAGTACTGTAAGTCTTACGGGCAGTGCATTACTATCCAGTTCCAAAAGTGCACGGATTAACACGAAACACCCAGTAATTGTTCGCGTGAAAGTATTTCGAAATTGCGCGAGAGATGCACCGTAACGGCTCGATTGAAATAATTGGATATTCGATAATTCGTATGAACTTCACGTAAGCGCTATGTAGCAAGACTCAATCCGCCCAATTACGAACGATCTGAAACGATCATTGGTGTTACAATTTGAGAAACATTTTTTGTAATTATTGTCAAAATTTGATTGAGGCACGATTTGGTTCGTGATGTGGAAAAGTTGCAAACATCAAAAGTCATTTCTTGGTCATAGGTACGAGTAGTGCTCTTACTGGTAAGCCTTACTTGTACCGGTATTGTGTTTTAAGGTTAATCTTACTGTATTTTTATTCTGATACTTCGTAACCTCAAGAGTACATAGTAATTATTAAGGTTACTTATTCTGACCCAGCACTGTTTTCTTGTACCCTTCAAAAGCGCCGATCCCCCAATGTACACCCCAAACCAATTGGGGGCTTCCGAAAGCTGACGCACCAAAATACTGCATGGATGACGCGTTTTTACGTTCTACTCGTAAATTACCCGTAACACGTAACCGGTAAGTTACCGTGTACAGTAGTTAAAATTTGAAAGTATAATACGTTACCCCCACCATAATAAACTACCGTACGTACGGTACGAATGCTTTCCCAGCACATTGAACTTCATCTCCCGCAAATCAGATAACTTATGATTATCATTTACGAAGTACTTCGTATTTACTACGTATCATTCATAGTACTTTGTACGTACCGGTATATGTTTGGTTACACGTGTAGGCATGCATTGAGTGATTGAAATTTCTGGTTTTTAGATTCCATCTAGTTTTATGTGCGCTTGTAGTTGGACAGACGGCACTAAAAGGTTATATGTATGTTTGGATCAGATATACAAGTCTGGTTATTACGGAATGGTACTTTACATAAGATATGAACGCCTAAAAATGTACTGTGTAATTCCGGGAATCGCTCATTATTATTATTTTTTGTTTATTGTTTTTTTGTTTTTTACTGCCAATGGTTTTTTCTGACTTGGCAGACAGCTGTGTCGTATTGTATCGCAAAAATGTACTACGTAAGGGTTAATTAAGGTACCACCCAATTGGAAATTACGGGATGATCGATCAAAAATTATTCGAGGATTTCGCAACAATCATCAAAATCTTTTCTGGGTTACAGAATTCCTAACAAGAATGATTCCTTTTTATGTGCCATAGAGAAACTTCTTATGTTCACAGTCAAATCTTACTGTAAAAATATCCAAGATGCTATGCTAAGACTCCTGTGTAGGGAACTGTTCTGGGGATACAGGTATTAGCTTCCAGTAATTGTCTACAAGAAGGTGCAAGGCTGTGTGCTAGTAAGCAGTAAGGCTTCTTACTAGCAACAGGCTTATTAGCAACAGGCTTAGCAACACTGTAGCATAGTGCTACAGGGTTAAGGTTGGATGCTATGCGGTACTGAATACAGTAATTAGGCTAATACTGGATACGCTACCGATCCAACTACTGACGCGATATGGTCATTGTGTACGATAAGTAATATCCAGATACCCAGCCCTGCAGTCAACATGCGGGTAACTTACCGAGCTTAATAGCACACGCCGATTGAATTATTCGCTAAACGCTACTCCGTACGCTATTTACACTGTTCTCTGCTCCTTACGCTACGCTACTCCTTACACTACAGTACTGAGCTCTACAGAGCTGTTTGATACGAAACAGCGAACTGTCACTTATCACCCTTTAAACTACGCGCTATATCATGCCCTCCTATCGATCGATTCCTTTGTACTACCTCTAGGGGAGTATCCTGTAGTAGCAACTAAGTGTATGCAACAGCGCTTGAACAGTACCTTTGTAGTTTCACTATTTGCCAGCACTCCGTGCTGTCCCGTTGTTAATGCTCTCCTATTGCCGAGGGGCAAATACCATTACAGTGCATCATGAAGTGCCGCACAGCTGTCACGAATTCCGTAATAATATGAATACACTAATTCGTGACCATTTCTAGTAGAAATAATTAGAATATGGTACCAGTAGTACAAACCTACGAAGTACCCTACGAGATTCGTTCGTCACAAACATATCATGATGACGTCTGCTATCTCCCATCATTATTTGTACTATTCTATTCAAATAGTCCGTTGTTTCCCATACATCCTTCATTAATGTCAGTGTCGTCAGAGGATCGGGAAAGAAATGTGGGCAATACAAAAAAGGTATTCCTTGTCTCTAGAAAAGTACGTAAACGTATCATACCATAATTACGGAATGAGAATTCGTAGCAGCTGACATCCTTGGTCCCCTCGTTGAAAATAGTAGTGAAGTACGTACAGTATTTTTCAACGCATGTCCCCTCCTTTTCGCCTCTTGCCGCCGCGCCGACAATCTGAAAAAATGATATTTATTTTTTACTACGAAATCACGTCCATGTACTTGTTTTTGAACTTGTATTTTGTACCTGTACCTTCCACAGTAGTGTTATCGCGTAAACTTTAGGGACCGGTGTTCAACATCTCGACGATCCAGAAATACGTATATTATTATTTGTACCGATGCTAGAAAGATTTGATGCAAATCCAAAAATTTGATTCATTCATAATAACCATAACAATATTACTACTTGCTTCGTCTTCAAACCAATCCTTTGGGACACGGAAGTAGAATAGTATCTGTATCCAACCAAGTAGAAACAGGGTTTTTGAGGTAAGATAAAACGATTCGGGAAAATGGCAGCCAACGAACCAGCAGAAAGCCAACCGTTGTTACCGTCTGCATGGGACCCCGAAAAAAATGAACCACTCTACGGTGCTTCCAGCGATGAGAACTCCGACGAGGACAGTGCAATCAAACTCTTCAAGCAGGGCGAGGGTGAAAACATCCCTTTCGATACTGCCGGTACACACGAAGTGTTTGAGGGAAGCGAGCGCGGTGACGTTGTGGGAGGAAACAACGTCGAATCAGAAGAGCTCGTGAAGGACTCCAGTGTCCGCTTTTCACTTCCCCCAGATGACGATGACACTGACACTGACGACGAGAACCATAAAATTGACCTTATTTATGGAAAGACAGGGGAAGAAAGTAACAATGAGTCTCATCATGAGCTTGAGGCATCCGATGCAAAAAAGGAAGATCTGATGGCGAGCGGCGGAGGATATGGTCAACTGGATGTGGCGGAATCCCTATATTTAAGCATAGATCGTCTGTACCACATGAGTACCTTAGGTTACAGGTGGTACTTTGTCCGCCACTTTTATTTGATGTTTCTTCCATCCATTTTCATTACAATGCTTTCGGCAGTGGGTGCCTTCATGATCAAGAGTAATTTGAATATAGACGAGGACGTAAAATCTTGGATTGCTTTCGCTGTGGGAGCCGCTTCCATTGTTAGTAAGTTCTACTTATTTGTGTGTTGATTCCACAATGTTGCTTTGTGTTTTTCGGGATTGTTTCTCATTATTGTCCTTTTTTGTCTTACAACATCAAATCACCAAGATGTCTTCCTTCAGAACTTGAGCAACGAAGTAAACTATGACCATTGTAACAAGAGTTTAAGAACACTTTCCATTGGGCTCTCTTATTTGTTAGTGGATGTGAAATCCTATCTCAAAAAATGTAGCGAACCAGCAAAAACACAAGAGGAATATCGAGTCAGGATGGAAAAGGTGGCGGAGATGCAGAAGACTTTTAATACCATATTGAAACAGAATGATGCAGAAATTCCAAGTCACATAGTAATTGCTTACGACTTGGTAGAATCCCGTCTGAGCTTGCGGCTATTTCCGCCCGTCAAATTCGACAAGAAAGATCCTCTTGCGAAAAACAAAATCGTGTGGTTCTATATGATGAACGCGGTTCACAACGAGTTATTTACCAAGATCAGTGAGGGTTCGAAAACTTGGTTGGCAGACATAAAAACCCCCGATCCAGAGAAAATGGTTCGCACTGCGATCTATTCGGTGCTGGAAGTTTTGAGGTCGGAACAAGATTATCTGCTTTACGAGAGTCTTCTCGGAAGCCAGCAGTTGATCCGAAACAGTAACAAGAGTTTCATCAAACGCAAGCAACAAGACGAATATTCATTACCTCAGGACCCCAGGAGACCGTCTATTGGAAAGCGGCTTACGCAAATGTTGGGAATAAATCGCAATCGAGATAGACAATCATCACCGCGCCAATCGAGCTTTTTTGGATAGAGTTCATGAAATCCCTTGATGGGTTTCGTGTCTTACGCCTTATATAATTCTGATGTGGAACTGTAACGTACAAAACGATGTTTTTGTCAAGATCCTCTAAAATTGAGTTAACCAGCACCTTCCCCAACCCCTTGACGATAGAAACAGCTCGATTCGCTGACCCTGGTTGATGAACATTCCAAAACTCTCTATCATCCTACTTCGCAAATCTGTATGGACGATTCGAAATAATTGCCGATTGAGCTTCTATTTCGTTTCGGAGTAGTGCATTAGAAAACTGTAGCAATAGCATACGGCTTTGTACTAACGTCGCAGTCTTGGATGGAAGGATTTCCTTTTTCTTTGTCTTATTTCTTGGTGATTTGAGGGCGGAAATGTACCGATAAATCTCCACTCTCTGCTTGTTTGATTCATAGTCTGATGGGACGCACACTAGTATAATCTCTCGGTGATCAGTTCTTCTGCGTTGATTTTTGCACGTCGGCAATTACAAGGGTAGGAAAACAGTGAACAACAGCAACGACAATGGTGCACGGAGTGCTGACAAACAGTAAGTCTACAGATCATGCTGTTCATGTTCTATTGCATAGAGTTGGATACTGTGTATCAACTTTGGTGCTCATGCTTGTAAACGGTTCCTTCGTGACAGTATTTTGCTTGCTGCTTTGTGCAGCTCTGTTTCACTCCTATCCGCTCGTATTCAGACAATCGTAACATGGCACTTGTAACAGGGCACTCGTATCAGGACACTTGTAATAGGGCCTCTCGGAACAGTGCGTGCCATAATAGTGCGGCTCCCGTCGAAGTCGAAGCGTGCTAACTGTAACAGGGACAGTATGTCTCCGTAATCAGAGCACTGTCGGCGTTTGGTTCAATTCAATTGCATTCTGCAACTGTCTTGTCTTGATTCTTAGTGCCAATACAAGCTCTCGATTGGTTCATGTAATCCAGAGACATGTACTGATACAGGAATACGGCGTGTCTTTCGTATCGATTGCTCGTGGTGTTCAGGCTTCGGTTGCACGCTGCTCGGGTTTTGCTTCCTGTAATCCAGCAACGTATACTGATACTTGTAACGCGCTGCTCGTGCGTCGCAGCTTTGTAATTCACGAGCTCCGTACATTGCTCCCTACAATCCAATCGCGCCGCGTGTCTAATCTGCGCCCGATGAGCTTGTCCCCTTTGCTCCAGGCAATCTTTTCTAATTGTTGTAGGCGTTGCTGTTGTCAGGGAGTCGAAGTTATCCTCTTGTTGCTCCTCCAGCTGCTTTCACTGTAGGAACGGGAATAAACCACAGAGGACAGGATCACAGAGGACAGGAATGTAACATTGCAAGCTGCTTTCGCTGCATGGACAGGAACAAGAATATTCCATACCAAAAGGACAGAAATATACCACATTGTCCACTGCTGGGGCGTCCACCGGCAGTCTGTGATAGACAGGTGGTCCCATTGAGTGGTTCCGGCAAATCAATCGGGCGTTCCAGCAATACTGGATCCTTTGATCTTCTGTTTTCGCGATTTCTAAGCTTTTGGCGATTTGGTTCTTGCTTCCGGCTCCACTCGTGGCAAGCGTCCTTTGAATCCTGTAAATGGTTTCTGAAACAGGGAAATCCGGACTCTGCTCTCTTACATCCACTAGCTCCTCCCCATCGGACTGGAGTACCGTGGTGCCACCATGACGCTCAGCTACTGTATTCCTTGTACTGGTAAGCCCTAGAGGTGAGTGTTTGGGCTCCGGTCGATTGCGCGTCTGGGGAAGAGCTCCCCATTAACAACAGGGATCTCGCGATGTCAGCTGCTGGTTAAGTAGTTACAGCTGATGTTTTACATCCAAGTGGAGGCATGGATGCCAGTGGTGATCAACCGACTGGGTTTCTTCGATGCGCTCTAGCCAGCGTCCTGGCGTTGTAGTGGGTCGAGCGATGGGTCTGATGAACCGCTGCGTTGATTTTTGCCCGTCGGCAATAACAAGGGTAGGAAAACAGTGAACAATAGCAACAATAGTGGTGCACGGAGTGCTGACAAACAGTGAGTCTACAGAGCATGCTGTTCATGTTCTATTGTATATAGTTGGATACTGTGTATCTAGTATCTACTTCCCTCTAGAGGTACATGAGATCGGTCGTGTTTGGAGGGCATGATGGTGTTTTATTTTAGAGCAGAAAGAAAAGGGTGAGCTGAGCTCTTGTTGAGAACTGAGCTGAGCAGCGTCGAATAAGCAGACTCACTCGTTTTGTGGTATCTTGCTAGTACTGAAACGCTCTAGACTGTACGTAGCGAAGTAGCGTGTAGCATACCTCTACGGACTGGCGTAGCATACCGTACGGAGTATTTCAGTCGTGGCTTGCTTGCGCGCTTGCTAAATGCTCGCGCTAACTGCAGGGCAGGATATCCGGTTCTAGAACATATTGTACGTGTCAACCACATCCCACGGTAAACCTTAGTTGAATTAGTAGCGGATCCAGTATCCAGTAGCGTACAGCAACCTTAACCTTGTATGCTGTATGCGAAGATTACCGTACAGTGTGCTAGCGCTGCTACAGCCAGGGTTTCTGTAACCGGTACAAATCCTACACGAGGACCCAGGTCGCTTCGCTGTTAGCACCCCATAGCACATCGGAATACGCCAGTCACCGGAGGCTAAGACCTGTAGCCCTGGAACAGTTCTCTACACAGGGACCTTAGCACAGGGGCCTTACTAGCATCTTGAAGAGAGGTGAATAATCAACACACTTCTTGAAGGACATCAGCATACTTGTATTGTTCTTCTGTTATTATAATATTATTATACATTCATTGAAAAATAACATACTAGTAATTAATAACAATATTACTGTTGTTCTACTACATATTTTTTTTTACAGACCTTGCTCACATCGCTTCAGTGTCAACCTCTCTTACTAACATGCATTTTGCTCCTTGAAAACGTCCTACTCCAGACACAAAAAACATGAAAACGTGCTTGTTTGAATAGCATGCCTTGTAAAACTAGAATACCCTCATGCAGAGGCGCATCTTGGCAAGCACGAGAGCTTAAATTCCTTGCCAAGAACTACTACTAGTACTAGTACTAGTAGCAGCATTCCAAGCAAAAAGACCTAAATAACCAGAGTAAACTTCTTTGGACAAGAAATCCCATGGAGCAGAGCTACCACCAGAACTTTAAGATGTGTCACGAGTCGAATCTTAAAAACCGAGAACGCAATAGAAAGAGCTCTGTAGAAGTTCAGTCTCACGGTGTCCAGGTTGAGCAATAGCAGAAGTACAAAGTTCGAAGTCCCGGTAAGTGCATGAACCTCTGCTCAGAATGATGAGGTCTGCTTACTTGTTGCGTGTAGTAGTAGTAGTAGCTAGTACACGTGCAACGTATGGCACGACTACAATGTGCTTCACATGCTCAGCGCGGGTAGGAAAGTATCGTCCAAACAAGTACAAGAATGTCATCACTGTATCTTCCTTCAAAAGTGAAAATTTGCACTCGGGGTGAGCATCTGTTTTTTCCTTTCCGTTGATGAGTTTTTGCGCCCTCGAAATGCCGATTTTATTAGGGATCCACATATAAGGTCTGGTGTGTCAACGTGAGATCGCTCTTCCGAACGGTCTAAATAGTGCCTTATGTCCTCATTTTTTGGCTTTGGTCGAATATTTTTCAATTTTAAATAACTTTGAATCCGGATGAGAAAGTAAGATTTATGAATTATGAACATAACTCGATCACCTGAAGTCGAATCAGAAATCTGGGATTCATCCCCATCATCGAAACACCACTTCAGAGAACCCCGCACACGTTCTAAAACCAGTCCGTTGGAAACCCAAGATAGAGTCATATAAAGTCGACTGAATCATCTATCACCATGGCTTCCTGGGTGAAAGGCATTGCCAAGAAAGGCAACCGTACGGGGAAGACGGAACCAGAAAATGGTTTCGCTCCAATCACAGACGTTGAATTCCAATCCAATGGTGACTCGAGAGACGGTAGGAAATCATCCTCGAAACAAACCTACAAAGGTGGGATCGCGCCTGTTGTGATTGAGATTGACGAGGCAGATGAAGTAAATCACAGTTTTACCCACTTCAACAAGAAACAGCACAGTCAAGAACAGAAACAATCAAAAGGTTTCCTTTTTAGCAAACCTTCCAAAACCGTCGGAAACGGAGATTTATCTGGGACACAGAGTGATCTCGACTTTTGCTGCTTTCGAGACGGCATTTGCGTGGGACTCAGTGCCGAGGATATTTGCGGTGAAGAGCAAACCGTGAAGACTGATGCCGAAGGTAGGACAACGAATAAAGGCTCTGCAAGAATGGCGAATAAGGGCTATGCAAGAATGCCATTTGATAGCAAAGACCAATGCACGGGCAAACATCCGAAAAATCCCGAGGATGGTCGGGATTCAAACGAAGATTCTGGAAACACCATCGCCAACAGATTCTCCCGAACACTCGATAGCATCCGCCGCATGGGTCCCATACGCGATCGGAAAGAAAGAAAGAGTGTTCAGAAGGGACGAGAATTGTTCACAAGGAATCGGTTCAAAATTGTGACTGGCTTGGCGTGTTTCCTGCTGTTAGTAATGATCGTCATTATTGCGCAAGCCATTAAGCGAAAGCAGGAGCGCTCGGGAAATTCGGTATCCAATGCTCAGTCATGGGGGAGCAGCGGCAAAAAAAGGAGAATGAAGAACGTGTTGACGATGAATTCCGACTCCGACTGGGAGACAGAAGGGTCACCATCAAACATGGCCCTGAACTGGCTTGTAAACAACGACCCAGCGTCCCTTTCAGTACAGAACACACCAGAAACCGAGCTCCGAGAAAGATTTGCCGCGGCAACCCTGTATTTCGCTACTGGTGGAAAGGAATACTGGACAGAATCTTTTGGATTTTTGAGTGGAGCCTCAATCTGTGATTGGAACGATACTAACAACGGAGAACCCTTTGGAATTCTCTGCGAATCTGGGAGAGTCAGACAACTCAAAATCGGTAAGAGCTTTCAAATGGAACGGATTGATTTGTATTCGAAGGCCGCAAATGGATTACTGGATTCAAAAACATAATCTTCTGGTTCCTCTAATTGAAATGTATTTCGTTTATTTTCATTTTATTTTATTTTATTTATGGTACCGTCATAGTGGATAACAATTTGCAAGGGAGCCTGCCGAAAGAACTGAACTACTTCACTGAGTTACAGACACTTCAGTTATACTACAACAGGATAACGGGGTCAATTCCAGATATCTCTGGTTTGACTATGATGAAAGAACTCGATCTCGATGGGAACGACTTAACTGGAGTTGTTCCCGAAGCTTTGTTCAATATGCCAAACATAGGTGAGTATTTTCTTTTCCGTTTGTGACACTAGTCGTGAAAATGATGTTCTACATCTGGATTCTTCGATTAGTCTGCTCAACACTAACCGGCGCTTTTAACCTTTCCAGAGTTCCTGTTTCTGCTGAGAAACAAGGGCTTGACTGGAACAATCCCACAAATTAGCGATTCCTCGAAACTCGTTGCTCTGTCCTTACAGGGATGTTCCATTGTTGGCACCATTCCACAATCCCTTGCATCCTTGTCAACGCTTCGTCTTCTCCAACTAAAGGACAATAAAATGCAAGGTACAATTCCCAGCAAAATATTCTCTCTGCCCGTTTTGGAAACGTTGGGACTGGATAGCAATCGTTTCGTCGGCCGCATCCCCACGATAGAAGTGAACGAAAACGGAAGCGCAATGACGAGTCTATCGATAGGATCCAATTTTCTCAATGGTCCTCTTCCCAATAGTATTGGACAATTAAGTTCATTGCAATTCCTTTACGCCGATGACAATGCGTTGACGGGATCTATTCCAAACGAGGTATTTGAGTTACGCTCACTCGAACAACTTTGGCTTCACGGTAACAAGTTGTCAGGCGATATTTCTAGCCTCTCGTTCAGATCCAGATCTATTTCTGATGTCTATCTTGGCGAAAACGATTTTTCTGGTTATTTGCAAATCCTTTTGAGTTCCGCTCCATCCTCCATTCAACGTCTGGGTTTGAGCGGGAACAACAGACTGAGAGGCTATGTTTCTGACGACATTAGCAATTTCGATTCATTGATGTATTTCAACGCTTCATCTTGCTCCCTGACGGGCACACTTCCGTCCGATGCCTTGAAACTGTTGACCGAGGTTTCCACCTTTGCCGTTGCAGGGAATCAGTTGGAAGGTAGTATCCCTTCTACAATTGGGCGAATG
Source organism: Pseudo-nitzschia pungens (assembly GCA_037355855.1). Taxonomy (NCBI): domain Eukaryota; phylum Bacillariophyta; class Bacillariophyceae; order Bacillariales; family Bacillariaceae; genus Pseudo-nitzschia; species Pseudo-nitzschia pungens. The sequence goes on along the minus strand of CM074762.1, from coordinate 3,358,858 downwards.
ATCAACCTCCGAAGTCTAGATTTATCGGAAAATGTGTTTACCGGGGATTTACCGAGGGAAATGGCAAACCTTGTATCTCTAACGTCATTCAATATTTCAGTAAACCGAAACCTCAGGGGAGATTTGACGTCTACTGTTTGTCGAGCCATCGGAGACGACTTGATATTTTCAATATCTGATTGTGCTGGGAATGATCCTGTTAGAGTCGAATGCGATTGTTGTACAGATTGCTGCAACAGAGAGGGTCAGTGTTTTACGAAAATCATTCTTTAGTAGCAGAGATAAAAAATGTAGTTTTCTTCTCAATGAGTTTCTCTCGTTCTTCATCAGTCACATCTACGAAACACAGATCGAATGGTTTGAAACATTTATTTAGCTCGTTTTACTACTAGTATTATTTGTCTGAGCATCCGAGGAGTGTGTGTACCAACACAATTCGTGAAATGATTTTCACACCTGCAGACGAATGAACAGTAACTTTTAGTTCCTGCAGCTCATCAATCGGAAAACCGTACGGTAGGTACGAGGAAGAAACAGTTGTTGTTACTGTTGTTCGCTGTAAAATAATTATTGAGGAAAAAGATTTCTTCCGTAACCAGCAGTAAGTTTACTGTAGTGAAGATCAAAATGAATCTACTAGTTCACAGTAAGATCTTACCGTACTTGTTGTACTACAGAATTCCTATCAGCTGTCCCCGGGTTTCAGTAGAAATTAGTAGTCGGGGACGTAGAACCCGGGGACAGCTGATAAGAACTTTGTAGTAGTATCCTACGTCTGTTAACTGTTTTTCGACCCCTGCTTGAAACGTTAGCACCCCACCTCCAAAGGTCTAAATTTGAGACCTACCCTATAGCTTGTACGTCAAAATTTATCACGCACTCCCAATTTTATTTATAACGTTTATCACGGAAAAAATGAGGGGCACGGCCTCAATTTTTTCACCGCCCGTATGTAACATTTCACACTTTATCCTCTAAATATTATTTCTTCCACCTCAAAAAATAATATGGTTCATGGTCGAAAAATTGTTTACTCCGTCCTCCATAAATTTTGTGCTCTGCTCTCCTTACTTTTCATGCTACATTCCTACACAATTTCTTTTACGTCAGCTAAAGTTTACACCCCAGTCCCCTTCACTTTTCCAGTTAAATCCTCTCTATTTTTTGTCCTCAACCGCGCAATGTTCGTATCCATATGGCGCCAAAATTTGTACCCTCGACCTCTAATATCATTACACCACCACCACCGGGGCACATTGTGGTCTCACCGTTCAAAATATGTACCCCCCTGCATACAAATTGTGTGTACTACCTTACAAAACAAAATTTATTTCACGCCAAATTATTATCATGCTACTAATTATAAAATGAAACCTACGGTATTAAAATTGTCGTCACTCTACATAGGATCGTCGTCACTCTACATAGAATTGTCGTCACTCTACATGGGAATGTCGTCACTCTACATAGGATCGTCGTCACTCTACATGGGAATGTCGTCACTCTACATACGATCGTCGTCACTCTACATAGGATCGTTGTCACTCTACATGGGAATGTCGTCACTCCACTCACTCCACTCAGAAATGAATATCACACTTCCGCCATCAACATTTGCCTTTTTCTAACACACATATCTGCATCGATAAACATCTTCCTTTTCTTCTGCATGACATTACTCTCAGCGTTTGGTATCACATCCACATCTACTACTTCTCCCATTCTTTTGAACCGTTCTCTCATCACCATTTCGAACTCTACTCCCGTCTCCCTTTCATTTTGTAGCACCTTAATTTCCTCACAGACTTTGTTATACATATTGATTCCCTTTTGGGACCACCCTTGTTTACTACCGCTCCTAGCATCACAGAACTTTTTTTTCACTTCAGCAAGGTCCTCTCCGTTCTTTCTCTTTAAGTAATTCACCCATCTGTCGTACTCGTTGTGAATAATAATTAGTGCAAAAGCCTCATCGCTGGCTGAATATATATCACTGATCAACTTTGCATCTTTTACTTTTTCAAACCCAACAACCGACGGTGTTATCGCTGCTAAGATGCGACACGCAAAGTAGTAGAAATCGTCCTCACTATCGATACCCTTTCTCCTGTAATCAGGATGTAATACCTTTGCTTCGGGATCGTCTTGATCATCTATTTCTTTAAGCTCCAAGCTTCCTGGAAACAAATCTGGTATTTCCCATCCCTTCCTACGCGTTTTCTTTCTCTTCACATCGTCTGCAATCAAATCAAGTTCGATTTCGGTCACGTTAGACACAGCCACGATTTTAATTAGTAGTACTGTAAGTTGGCATTTCTTGTAGTCACACTCACCTAACCAATGATTCCGAACCGACGTCTGCACACAATTTCTCAACTCGGTCACGTTCTTTTTGATCAACGGAATGTTATAATCATAGAAATCGCACTTGTCAACGCCGCTCGGAAACGAAAGACACTCATCCTCCATCAGTCCTGCTAGCAATTTCTTGGCATAATCGTCATCCGCGAATTTAACCCATTTAAACCATTCTGACCTCAGGTAGTCCTTCAACTTAGGTACCACGACGTTCTTGCGATGCTTTTTAAGTGCCTTATTAATATCCTTTTTTGTCTTATTTTGTATGTCAATTACCACACCTCCACGTTGATCTCGCCTCTCCTTCTCAAGCTCTTTTACCCTTGCTTCGCTCTCCCTCAGTTGTTTCTCTCTTTCCGCCAACCTTTTCTCCGCCGCCTCAAGTCTCTTCTCCAAATTTTCAATTATAGTGTCCTTATCTGCCGCCTTCGTAGAGTTGCTGAAATTGAAATTTGTCTGATTCCCTACAACCATGTTGTCCACCACATTGAGTACCATTCTTTGCTCATCTGCCGGTGTCTTTCCTTTTTGTTTCGTAGTCTTTTGTCCAGCCTGTTGTCTGGACGGCATTCTTGTCTTTTTCGTCGCTCCATAAGTAGGCGTTGGTAGCTTCTTACCACTCCGATTATGTCTTGGCACGTCAACATCAGCTGGTACTGTACTAATAGCTGGAAGTGCTTTACTTAGTTCAGCGGCTTCTCTCGACATGATTGTGATCCGCTTATGATGTTACAAATCTTGATGGAAGGATATGTTGGCACGTTGCATACACTCCTGTTTTATCACGTTTTTTGTGACATGATCAATATTCCACCGTAATTACTGCATTGTAATTACTGCGTCGTAATTACAAGCAATCACATGAAAAAAAAAAAATTCATTCGGCATGACATGTTGTTGACTGCTGGCATCCTCTTCTAGTGTAAGCTGTCTCTGCCGCGCCATTTTTTTTACCCAAAGTTTGCTGAGAATTGATTTCTTCTACATGATAGCAGTAGAGTTACTACTAGTAGTATGTACCGTACTGAAGTAATAGTAGAAACCAGTAGAAACCTGATGGTGATATCGCGCGCCACCTAAACCACAGAGAGCCAGCCCTGCTGCGCCATAATTTTGGACTACCTCTTATGTACTACTACATACGCACTGCATTAGTATGTAGCAGCAGTGTATAACTGTACTACTAGTACTACAAGCAGCAAGAATAGTACTACCTCAGTGAATATACCATCAAATCAAATATCTGAATGAATGTGGCCAATCTTTGTGTGATTCCAGTGTGAATATTCCTCATCCTATCCACGAGGCAAGACTATTCAAAAAGAAGTATTCAAAAATCACCAATAGTTTGGATGTCACCACTGAATAATTAATATTTGGCCCACTACTGCGGAATTTACTAGAAAAAAGTACCAAATCACATATCTGAACAAATCTGGCCAATGTTTGTGTGATTCCAGTGTGAATATTTCTCATCCTGTGCATGGGCAAGAGTATGCAAAAAGAAGTATTCAAAAATCACCAATGGTATGGATGTCACCACTGAATAATTAATATTTGGCCCACTACTGCGGAATTTACTAGAAAAAAGTACCAAATCACATATCTGAATGAATGCGGCCAATAGTTGTGTGATTCCAGTGTGAATATTTCTCATCCTGTGCATGGGCAAGAGTATGCAAAAAGAAGTATTCAAAAATCACCTATAATTTGGGTGTCACCACTGAATAATTAATATTTGGCCCACTACTGCGGAATTTACTAGAAAAAAGTACCAAATCACATATCTGAACAAATCTGGCCAATGTTTGTGTGATTCCAGTGTGAATATTTCTCATCCTGTGCATGGGCAAGAGTATGCAAAAAGAAGTATTCAAAAATCACCAATGGTATGGATGTCACCACTGAATAATTAATATTTGGCCCACTACTGCGGAATTTACTAGAAAAAAGTACCAAATCACATATCTGAATGAATGCGGCCAATAGTTGTGTGATTCCAGTGTGAATATTTCTCATCCTGTGCATGGGCAAGAGTATGCAAAAAGAAGTATTCAAAAATCACCTATAATTTGGGTGTCACCACTGAATAATTAATATTTGTTCCACTACTGCGGAATTCACTAGAAAAAAGTACCAAATCACATATCTGAACAAATCTGGCCAATGTTTGTGTGATTCCAGTGTGAATATTCCTCATCCTATGCATGGGCAAGACTATTCAAAAAGAAGTATTCAAAAATCACCAATGGTATGGATGTCACCACTGAATAATTAATATTTGGCCCACTACTGCGGAATTTACTAGAAAAAAGTACCAAATCACATATCTGAATGAATGCGGCCAATAGTTGTGTGATTCCAGTGTGAATATTTCTCATCCTGTGCATGGGCAAGAGTATGCAAAAAGAAGTATTCAAAAATCACCTATAATTTGGGTGTCACCACTGAATAATTAATATTTGTTCCACTACTGCGGAATTCACTAGAAAAAAGTACCAAATCAAATATCTGAACAAATCTGGCCAATCTTTGTGTGATTCCAGTGTGAATATTTTTCATCCTGTGCACGAGGAAGAGTATGCAAAAAGAAGTATTCAAAAATCATCAATAATTTGGGTGTCACCACTGAATAATTAATATTTGGTCCACTACTGCGGAATTCACTAGAAAAAAGTACCAAATCAAATATCTGAATGAATCTGGCCAATATTTGTATGATTCCAGTGTGAATATTCCTCATCCTATGCATGGGCAAGAGTATTAAAAAAGAAGTATTCCAAAAGCACCAATAATTTGGGTGTCACCATTGAATAACTGAATAGCTCACTTATTGTGACATGTGCTTCGCAGCAAAAATATTGCCATTGCATTGTGATGTAGCAAAAGGCATTCACATGATAAGACTCGAACCAACAACACTACAGTGCATCTGGTACGCAGTACCACTATTACTATCTACTGCTGATTCCTGGCCGTTTGAAAGTACAGTATATGAAGATTTCTACCAGTACCCTATGTACAGTATACACAGTACTGGAAACCTACACATCCCCTGCATACATACATACGTACTACTAGGTATGTATGCAGACATGTCATTTTTTCTTTTACTAAGACTGTAGACTTAGTACTGTAATCTACGTACATTGCTGTCATTTTTTCCAGTCAGCCTGTACAAACAGTACTGTTACCTACTTATGTGCATCATCGCGGTGAATTTTGTTGTTCAATTTTCCGCCCCACATCTCCCTCGTGGAGGATGTGTCATAATTTTCATAAATTTCGTTTCGGCGTTGGAATTTTTCTGTCAGGCCCAGTTTAAAGTGAGAGCGAGGCGCCTGGTACCATCTTGGAGAGACTAATGGCAAAGAAAGTAAAGAACTGATCACTCTTGAAATCCTTCCTGTTATCTTTTGTTATCAAGGTAGGGTGGGTTGCAGACCTTGAGTCATCTGGCTTATCCAGATATCTACGAGTACGACGCGCGAACGAACCTGCAGAGGACGACAAAGACGATCGGAACAAGAACGAAGACCGAAGACACTAAAAGGTACGACGAAGGTACGATCGTAGAAGAGGGGGACGACGATGACGAGCGAGCCGACGACGACGACCAGGACGACGATGACGACTAACAGCCCGTTGTTTATTTTGTACAACCACACACAGATCGTAGCAAGAAGAGGGGAACGACGACCGACCGATACGATTGCTGAAGAGGGGAACGACGAACGACCGATACGATTGCTGAAGAGGGGAGCGACCAATACAATTGCTGAAGAGGGGAACGACCGGTACAATCGCTGACAAGGAAAGACGACAAAGGCGATAGTTCTTTAAAAATATTCTTGTGTATTATCCCCCTGTGTTATCGACGCGTTGGTTGCTGCTTGCTGCTGCTTGCTGTCCCCCCCCGTATTATCGACGCGTTGCTGCTGCTTGTTGCTGCTTGCTGTCCCCCCCCCTGTATTTTCGACGCGTTGCTGCGTTGCTCCTTGCTGCTTGCTGTCCCCCCCTGTATTATCGACGCGTTGTTGCATCGACGCGTTGCTGCTGCTTGTTGCTGCTTGCTGTCCCCCTGTATTATCGACGCGTTGCTGCTGCTGCTTGCTGTCCCCCCTGTATTATCGACGCGTTCGTTGCTGCTTGCTGTCCTCCCTGTATTGTCGACGCGTTTGTTGCTGCTTGCTGTCCCCCCTGTATTTTCGACGCGTTTGTTGCTGCTGCTTGCTGTCCCCCCTGTATTTTCCACGCGTTGCTGCTTGCTGTCCCCCCTGTATTTGCGACGCGTTCGTTGCTGCTTGCTGTCCCCCCTGTATTGTCGACGCGTTTGTTGCTGCTTGCTGTCCCCCCTGTATTATCGACGCGTTCGTTGCTGCTTGCTGTCCTCCCTGTATTGTCGACGCGTTTGTTGCTGCTTGCTGTCCCCCCCCTGTATTATCGACGCGTTGCTGCTGCTTGCTGCTTGCTGTCCCCCCCCCCCTGTATTATCGACGCGTTGCTGCTGCTTGCTGCTTGCTGTCCCCCCCCCTGTATTATCGACGCGTTGCTGCTACAGCGCTACAGGGGATACAGCGCTACAGGGGATACAGCGCTACAGGGGATACAGCGCTACGTTACAGCGCTACAGCGCTACAGGGATACAGCGCTACAGGGATACAGGGATACAGGGATACAGCGCTGCAGCGCTACAGCGCTACAGGGGATGAGCGCAGCAATAACAGAGCTCTGTAGCTCCAGTACTGTATTCTACGGGTAGCGTAGTGTGTGCGGAGTAACGTAGCGTAGCTCCGCTTAATTAGATTCAAAGGTGTGCTAGCGCGTTGGGTAACTGTCTGGGTCAGGTATCCGGTCATAGTACATATTATACACCAATGACCCGACCCCGGCGGTAGCATAGTATCTTAGCATGGTATCATGGTAGGTTAGCATCTCCAGTATTTCGTAGCATTAGCAACCCTAACCCTGTAGCATTTAGCTACACCATAATAGGTGCTTTACTCGGGGTACGTACGATTGGTACAAATCGTACGCGACGGCCCTAGTAACTTCTGGTAGCATCCATACTAAGCAGGGGATACAGCGCTACAGCGCTGCAGGGGATACAGCGCTACGATACAGCGCTACAGGAGGGGATACAGCGCTACAGCGCTGCAGGGGATGCAGCGCTACGATACAGCGCTACAGGGGATACAGCGCTACAGGAGGGGATACAGCGCTACGATACAGCGCTACAGGGGATACAGCGCTACAGGAGGGGATACAGCGCTGCAGCGCTGCAGGGGATACAGCGCTACAGCGCTACAGGGGATACAGCGCTACAGCGCTACAGGGGATGAGCGCAGCTCAGCTCTGTATCGTATCGTGACAGCGTTCCGATAACTCGTACAAGTAGACGAGTGGAGTAATGTAGAGTGACGAGTAACGTAGAGTGATGAGTGGAGTAATGTAGAGTGACAAGTGGAGTAATGTAGAGTGACGAGTGGACGAGTAATGTAGAGCGCTACGGCGATACAACGCTACATGGATACAGCGCTACAGCGTTACAGGGATACAGGGAGGGCGTGTACTACAATTGCTCACTTATCACTGCAGGGGCTGGGGTATCCGGTTATAGTACTTATTGTACACGAATGACGATACCCCGACAGTAGCATAATAGGGTAGCATGGTATGATAGCATAGCAATTGACCATAACCACGAAATTTTGGTAGGTAAAAATTGACTTTTCGACGTTAAAAAAAGGGCGAGGGTTGGAATTGAAAAAAAAAACAGGGTCGTGAATAGTTTTACCAAAGAAAAAATAGAGGTACAGGGTCAAAAAGGTCTAAAAATGACCATTTTACCTCGAAAAACAGTTAACAGACGTAGCTCGCCAGTGTTACCGAAAAAAAATAATCAGAAGTCGTGACGTGACAGAAACATGGATTTTTTTTTGATGCTTCAAAACCTGAGACAGTAAGAATTAAGGTAAAAATCATAATTTCACCGATCATCTATGAAGAGATCCTTTTTTGGTTCCTGTTTTCATTTTGACAGATTTTGTGTTTCGCCGAAGTGCCATCTTCGAAACCAAATTCCCTCGCGGTCTTCTCGAATTCGACTGATGTATTCCATAATTATTTTTTTATGGTGGAAATTGTGAAAGCAGTTCAATTTTTGTCACATTCTTCGATTACAATACACGGATGTCCATACCCTTGTCTGTATTTGGGACCTTTAGAACACTCATAGGCATGCATTAAACCACAAATTGCATCGACGAAAGTCAAATCGGCCTCGAATTTATACAGGCAACAAAACTGATACTGTGCAATAAGACTTTTCACACTATGGATGCTCACATTAATCATACCAGGATGACGAAAAATCATCGAATATTTTTTGGCAGCTGCAATTTGCAGTTTGTGATCAATTTATTTCTGATGACGATATTGGATACTTCAACATCCTTGTTAACTAACAAAGCATCTTTTTACAATGAACGTGTGGATTCATGGGGTGGAACAGAGGAACCTTCTTGGTCGAAATTACATTCCTCCTTGTATTCACGTAATAGGGAAGAGTATAAACAACAACGACTATGTGAAATTGGTGGCTACATTTATAGAGAAGGAGACACAGTAACGACTTTCGAACTGCGATGTGGCTCCATCGAACACTTTCCGTGCAAATGTGCTCCAGATTTGAATCCACCAATGTCATGCCCTTACTGTGGTTTCTACTCCGCGCCGTCAATGGTTGGCGAGGATAGAATCATTGGAAATAATGCAAAAAGATTAGGAATGAGCTATACCGAAAATTTCTTTTGTTTGAAAGATGGGGAAGAATCAGATCCTTTTGTCGGAAGGCAAGAAGGTTTGATGCAAGTATGTTCTTGTTCTCTGAATGACGATTTAGAACCAATATCTATCTGCCATGCGGTTGAACACAAACCAGTACATCACATTCCCATTTCGTTCGACAGCAGAACTGAATACGATGACACTATCGAAGATGAACACGGGATTGGCGATGGCGAGGGCTATCCTTCGTCACAGACTTATGAATCCGGTACAGATACTGGTAGCAAAGACGAAGTGAAAACAGTTGGAGAGACACAAACTAACAATGATTCTACAAACAATAGAACAATCGAGAAGGATTTCTCTTCGGACTCTAGTGCAGTCCGCGAAAAGACAGTCGACGCTGAAAACGACACTAGCAAAGAAGACACAATTGTTGAAAAGGGATTCCCGATCGGAAAACCTCCAGCCTCTACGGTGGGCGTTACCGACATGAAACAGGAAGATTTTTGCACCCTCGTGCTACCTGATTCTGGAGGAAGCTTAACATTCAAAAGGGGAGAATCATACGGGGATTTTCTACCAAATAGATGCAACAACCCCAGCAATTACCCATGTTTCTGTAACCCCGATATGTACAAACAAGCAGAATGCCCATATTGTGCGTTTGATACCGGGGAGGGAAATCTACTTTGTGCTAAACACGAGGAAACCGTATCGTTCTTTGTTCCTGACTCCAGCCATGGCGATACCAAAACATGCTCTTGTTCGATTCCGGAAAATCCGAGTGATCATCCCATCAAAGACTGTGTCGTGTCTGACCAATTGCAAGATGGTGTCTACCATAGTGTACTTTTACCGGAGATCAACAACGATGACGTTCCAGGCTGCCAAGTCATGAATCCAAACACCGGGAAACAAGTAACGGTGCCGGTTGGAGAATCGTTTGGAGACTATGTGTCGTTCGAAGGTGTTTGCGGCGACGGCAACGAATGGCCAGCCTATTGTTCGATGGATTTGGTCGAAACGAAGATAGTAATTGATTCCCAGCCTTCTGCAACGATCACTGAAAAGAATGTCGAGGAAAATCGAGAGGGTAAATTTTTCATTGACTTCGAGGAGCGAGATGATGCGTTGTACCCATATTGTATGTATAGAAATACGATGTCGGGCACACCGATCTGTGCCAGAAATGATGAACAACTAGTTTATACAAATGAAGAAGGAAAACAATTCCAGTGTTCATGTACGTCTGAGAGTTCTGGGATAGGTTGGTCTTCGTTGTGCTCGCCATATTCACCAATAGACAACGATGCGAATACTCGAGACAACAGCTACTTGAATGGAAACAACGAGTCGTGGACTCAACCTGTGTACAATGCTAGTGATGACTTTGAAAGCAAGAATGATAATGCATTCAAGAGTGGAAACAAGAGCAATTCTGTTGATCTAATGACTGGTGGAAAGACTGTGCTCCGTGCGAATCGTCTATCTCTACGCCAAACGATGAGACCACTAGAGATACAAAGTTTCCGAAGCAGTACGATTGGAAGAACTCCCTCTGTAATCATCAACGTACTAACAGTGTCAGTTTTTGCTTCATTGATTGTGACAGGGATCTTATAACAATAAGAGTACAGATGTAATTTTACCACCACATCAACCCATCAACGCATCAGCCTTGTTATTCCTACTTTGACGAAACGCTGCGTAGAGCATTCAGCTGACTTCTCATTCTACTTTGCCACCTTGCTTTGTCCATAGGGTGTGATACAGTCCTTTTTGTTTCAAAAGTTCAGAGTGCGATCCCTCTTCTTTCACTCCTCCCCGGTCCACAACAACGATCTTATTGCAGCTATTGACCGTTTCTAGTCTATATGCAACGACAAGAGTGGTTCGGGGGTTAATCTCTTGCATATTATCCAATGCCGCTTGCACAATCTTCTCGCTCTCGTTATCTAGAGCTGAAGTAGCCTCGTCGAGGACCAAAATCTTCGGATTCTTTACAATCGCCCTAGCAATTGCCACTCTCTGTTTTTGACCACCGGACAACAAAGAGCCACTGGTGAAAACAAAAATTAGTGTTTTGAACCTTATATTGGCATCACTTGTCGGTCAATTCATAATCCAAAACTTACCCCGCGCCAATGTCCGTCTCGTAGCCGTTGCTCAAGTTCAAGATGAAATTATGTGTATTAGCTGCTTTTGCAGCCTCAATCATTTCTGCTTGGGTTGCGTTTGGTTTTCCTAGACTAATATTATCTGCAATTGTCCCTTTGAACAACACTGGCATTTGTCCGACGTAACCTATTTCGTCGCGTAACCACCCTATATTGAGATCAGAACTATCTTTCCCGTCCAACATGACAGTACCGGAATCAACGCGATAAAAACGTAGTGCTACTGAAGAGCTGTAGATTTGCCACACCCACTTCTCCCGGTGAACGCCACCGACTGCTTGGCTGGAATTTCAAGACTAAACCCATCTCTTCCTCCTTGTTTGTAGTATATGGGAGTATTGGGTCGTGTCGGATATGCAAAGTGGCATGTTTTGAATTATATTCTGCCTTGGAGTCTCTTGGATTTGCTCCCTTCAATTGAAAGTGGGTCGTCCTCGTCTATCGATCCATCGACTATTTCAAATAGACGGGCTGCTGTTTCCAAACCCAGTTGACGAGAAGAAAAGTCAGCACCGGTTTGGCCAGCGCCAAATGCGAAAAACATGACAGCAAGAAGCGCAACGAAGAAGTCGGTAAAAGCTAGTTTTCCTTTGGTCATCAATTGTACTGTATGAAGAGGTAAAGGAAAGATTCCAGGAGAGGTGATGGAAAATGAGGCCAATGCTGAAGTGAAGTTCATACCAAAAGGCATATTTGACGATCACGAATCAACAAGTAAAAACGTACTTCCCGCCCAGAAAATCAACGCAAAAGTGGAAAAGACAGAAAACTGTGACAAACCGAAGGCCAAGGCATTGTAGAAACCTTGTTTCTTCCTGAAGGCTACATCGGGGTTCGACGCAGCAGAATACCTAGAGGAAACCTCGTCTTGCAAATTATAAGCTTGCAGAAGTACAATGTCATGGAATGCCCGTTCGAGCAGTTTTCCTCTTTTGTGTTGTTTGGCTCGCGTGATGCACATTTTGCTTGAAGAATGCTTGCGCTTAGAATGAAAGGTACGCAACAAATGGCGATGATCCCAATCTGCCATGAATAAAGCATCGCAACGATCATTCCAATGATCAAATTTGCAAATACCTGCACCCGTTGACCTTGTTGCCATCCTGTCACATTGCTGACAGCTTCACTATCTTCCTCGAGTCTGGTTGTCAGCTCTACCGTTGAATGCTCCGGAAAATCGAACCATCCCATTGAATGTCGCATTATCTTTTCGAATACCAGAACCCGCATCCTCCTTGTCAAACGAAAATCCGGGACACCCTTCCGACAAAACACCAAAAACGAGTAACCGTTGGAAATGAGTCAAATGATAGTATTGATCCAGTAGTTTCTACCACCTCCCTGTTGAAACACTCACAAAACCAACGCCCATTGCAATATTTGCTAGAAAGCTCGCTCCTGCCAATAGTAGAAACCAGAAGGACAAAAGAAGTTTGTAGAACGCATTTCTTCTGGATCTTCAATGGTAAAAAAGTTCCCAGTTATAAATCCGAAAAGGATGGCCTCACAAGCTGGCAATGCCCCGACTGTTATTCCTCCGATATATCCAATTGCTATGTATCCCATGTCGGGCTTATTGTATTTCCAAAGACGAGACAGTACACCCGAAAGATCAGGTGATCCATCATCGTCACCACTTTGTTTGCTTTCTACATCAGCATTTTTTTTCCTGCCTCGATGTCGTCTGTATTCCCTCTCGATGGGTTTGTCATCTTTATTTCAAGCGGTCCTTCTTTGGGTTCCATTCGTGAGGGTGGTAGGTCTGGTGGTAGCTTTTCCGCGTCCGCGGCATCGGCGGTCAATCCCTGACCTTCGCATAGCATCGAGTAAATACCTCCTTCTTCGATTAATTCTTTGTGAGTACCCAATTCTTGAACGCTACCATCGGCGATCACGGCGATCTCATGTGAGTGAACAATCGTCGACAGACGGTGGGCAACCATGATGGTGGTCAACTTTCGTGTCCTTCGGATGCGTTCTAGGGCTTCCTGCACCATCCGTTCTATCTCAAAGAAAATAATATGATATTTTTTGGTTAGAAGTTCCAAACCAAATTCGTGTCAGTTTGTGGTTATCGCATTTTAAGAGAAATGATGGAAAGAACCAAGCTTTTTGTTGAAACATACCAGATTGCGTGTCCAAAGCCGATGTTGCCTGTTGAGATGGGTTCACGAAAGGAGAATAGGGTAAAAAATTCAGCAATGCATCGTTTTCAGTTTGGCTCGTACAAACCAATCCTCCAAGCAAAGTTCAAGTGCTAACGTACTTCGTCGAGCAACAAAAGAAGTGGGTTCCGGATCATGGCTCTTGCGATCGCAATCCGCTGGATCTATCCACCGCTCAGTTGAATGGAGGATCCCGAATAGAAGGTATCGTATCCGTCGGGCATATCCAGAATAAACTCGTGTGCACTCGCTGCCATTGCCGCCTGAATCACGTCCTCGTCTGTCGCAACTCCGTCGAGTTTTCCAGAAGCAATGTTGTCCCGGATGGTTCCCGGAAAGAGCGAGGGTTCCTGTGGGACGTACCCAATCTGCGACCTCCACCACTTGAGATTGAGTTCAGTCAAGGGAACTCGTCCCACCAATACGTGTCCGCCGTTGGGGTCATAGAGTCGCAACAAGAGTTTTGATGCCATTCAGGACTTCCGAGGCAAAGGCTCCGGCGGCGGCAAATTCCGAGAGAGCTCTGCTGGAAGATCGGCGCAGGAAGCAGCTCACGATTGCAATGGCAATGGATTGCAATGGCAATGCCAATGATTGGAAGAACGCACAGCATGAAAATGGCAAGCGGTGGATCCAGCCCGATCGATACCACGAGGCAGCCAATAGCGGACAAGAAATTGGCAAACGTATCCGCGACGGTGCGGCCCAGTGCTGTCTAGATGTGGGAGAGTGCGTTTGCCGCCAAAACCGGCAGCTCTTGTGGGTCTCCTCTACCCGTGGTGTCGAACCAGGCTGCTTCCTGACGGATTGCACTCTTGACAAAGGCCTTGCGGATGCGCAGGGTCTGGGTCTCTCCCACCGAGGACGTGACTAGGGTTACGGTTCCAACAATTGAAAAGGAGTAAATGAGTTTTTGCATTTCGTCCATCAGGATCGAAATATCTCCTCCGGTTGCGATAATGGAACCGATTTGGTTGAAGGTATTTAGGGAATCCGCCAGCAACAAGAGCCAGATGGGCATGGCGAGACCGGCGAGGGCGACCAGGACGGTTACGAGGATCATCCACATCTGTTCCTGGGCCGTCGAAAAGCAAAATAGGGCAAAGGATCCAATGGGCTGGGGTTGTTCCCTCAAGTTATCTCATGTCTGGATTACGCCCTTCTTGCTAAAGAAGTATTCCTCTGGGATGGCCTCCTCGGTTGTGGTTTTTAGACCTAGATTCGTCGTTGCAACATGGTAGGAGCTCTGCTGGACAGGAATCACTACAACGTCCGCTGTTGACGTCGTTCCCGCTCTCGCCAATCCGGTCGAAAAGATGCCAGAAGCGGAACCATCTGTGGAATTGATGAGCACACTGGCTTGTCGATTGCGCGGTTTCTTGGGTTTGGTTGTGTTCCTCCCGCTTGTCGCCGGCGAAGGCAACAGTGAGACCAATTGCTTGGTGAAGGGTCGGCTGTTAAGACCAACGCCTTGGGTGCTTTCGGATCCCATGGTTTTGCAAAGCTCGAGAAACAAGATGGAGTTGGAGGCTTGATGGTTGATTGCCCGGCAGGAAGTCTAGTTGCGTTTCTTGGTTTGCTTGTTGCGTGTAATTCACAGTAAAATCATAATAGTAACTGCAGGTAGGGGGATTTGAAAAAGGAAGGATGTCAGTATTGTTGTTCGGGTGCGACAACTTCTTAGGATTGCAACGCTGATGTCTGCTTCGACAATGATACACATTTTGAACATACCTAGTCAATAGATCGAAGCATACCGAGATAATTCTGATTCTCCTGGAGAGCTCTAACATAACATAATTGGATATCGTACGCTTCAGACTTATTGTGGGTGAGTAATGAGTAAGATACGTAGAACTCTATTACTTCGCTACGAACAATTGAGACTTTTTTTGATTGAGCCAGTATTGAAAATCAATCCAATTTTCATCCAATCGGAACACGAAATTTCAAGTGAGACCCAACACTCAGTCTATTTTGACAATAAAAAATGAGAAACAAGTCTCTCAAAATTGGAAGAGGGCTCACATAATTAGGTATTGTTTCTTCTTCCTCCTGGGTCAATCTCCGTGCAGAACATTTTTGTTTTTTAGGATGGCGAAGTGAAAGCACCAACTCTGAACCACCAGAAGAAACTGGTCGCGTGATTGGCTCTCTTGCACCTTTCTTGTCACAAGGCCGCTACCATTTCACTGAAGGAATGAGACTCACGTCAATTCTTCTCAAAGAAATACTAATAGTAACCTTACTTCTTCTCGGTAGGTTCGGTTGTCACCAGTAGCATGGATATTCTTTCATGCTCTCTCTCTCTTTGCAGAAAATGAAAGTATTTCCAAGTTCCCTCTGATTCTTCTCTCACTGCTAATTCATAATGGTTTCCAGTTTTCTCTAAAGATAGTAATTCATTCTGAATTGCAATGACAGGAATAAAGAGAAAGGGCAAACCCACTACGTCGACATGTAACACATTTCTTATCACAAAAATATCATAATATCATGAATACCAACATGGACAAGCTTCGTTCAGAATGCTCTCGTTACATGCAGTTCTCGCTTGGACAACATACATTGCAGCAGGGACATTCAAGAGCATCTTGTCCAACTGCACAATCCGCCCACATATCAATCTTTTGATGGTGGACTACTCCACATACTTCATCGGGTACTTCGCCAACAAGTTGGTTCGATTCCAAACCAACACCAGCTAAATGTTGAAAAAAATTAAGCACCGTACATGGGATGAGTGAAATGAGGGAATGCCACTGAATACGTGCACGCAAGAAGCTATGATTTCAACCATTGCAAAAGTGCTGTTTCATCCCTCTTGACTTACATAGATGTTTCAAATTCTGTAACGTTGCGGGAACAGTGCCCGTCAACTTGTTCTTGAAGAGATAAAGCTGCTGAAGGTCCGCAAAGTCTCCGAAACAAGCTGGTATGGATCCAACGAGTCGGTTCGTGTCCAAGAACAATGCCTCGAGGCCAATGAACTCACATAGATGCGTTGGAATAGAACCTTCCAAGAGATTGTCTGATAGATATAGACTCGTAAGCGTTCGACTCATGCGACTAATCGCCTCCGGAATCGTTCCCGTGAATCGGTTCGAGCTCAAAAAGATTGACTCAATGCTGTGAAGGTGTTGAAGAAATTCTGGGAGGGTGCCCGTGAAATCGTTCTCGTATAGTTGCAAGCTCTTTAAATTAGAAAGGGCGGAAAGGTCCGGTACTGTTCCTGTGAAAGTATTCGATGCTGTATTCAATGTTTCTGTACAAAGAATGATGATAACAAGGTGAAAATGCAGAACAAAGTTAGAAACTGCATCGTTTTCACGATCCACCACGATGGTGGTTTCTTCCTAGAACAAATTCACTTACGCAAGTTGGTCAAGGAACCAATTCGTTTCGGAAGGTTTCCATTAAATTGGTTATTGTTCAAAGAGAAATATTCCAATCGTTCCAGGTTTCCAATCGACATCGGAAGGGCCCCGGTGAACACATTATTTCCGAGATCAATCGATTTCAAATTTTTCAAATTTCCAATGTGTGGAGGTACTGGGCCTCTCATTTGGTTATTGTCCAGATAGAGATACTCGAGTGTTTCCACATCTTGAATTGCTCTCTCGATTCTGCCAGCGAACCTGTTGTGGCTAAGTCCCAGATATTTCACGCCGGTGGATGCCAATTGGGCAAATGGAACAATACCTTCGAATCGGTTGTTGTTGAGGACAAGCGTTTCTAGGCTCTTGAGATGAGCAATTTCCAGTGGTATGCTGCCGTATATATCGTTACTTTCGAGATTGATGAACTTGAGTGATTTGGTGTGCTCAAAAATGTCAGGAAGGACTCCGGACAAATTGTTGTTGTAGAGACCAAGTTGTCGTAGTTTCGACAAGTGAGAAAAAGACACAGGAATCCAACCAGTTAAATTCGGATTGTTCTTCAGAATGAGATTCTCGAGTTTGTAGAGGTGGCCAACTTCGGGTGGTATTTTGCCGGAAAGACCCCAGGCATCTGCGAAGAACAGAACAAATTTAACGTGTGAGAAACATGGTAATACGATTGCAGTCACTACATTCAAAAACCGTTTTCAAGAATTTTTCAGTTCTCTTCCTACTAGCAAGAGTTCTTAACTTTTTACCGCACGTACCGAGAACGAGCGCCCGAACGTCTCCGTCGGGGTTGCAATTGATTCCAAACCAAGCCTCTTGATTCTCATCCCCGCATTCCGGCCCGTCCAACCAGTCATTCTTCTCCCAGCTCGAGTCTCCTCCGGTGGCAAAGTAAAAGCTAGGCGAGGGCAAATCGTTGCACGATGTGGTCCTCGCGATCGATGGACCCGACGACGGGATCCTCATAGAGCAACCACTTCCAAGCACGGTGCTGGGGCGCACCGGATTTGATCAGTTTCTTTTCGCCCGTGACGCGGGTCAGAACGTCGTGAATCGCCTGCTGTTCCGCGGTGAGGGGCTGACCCGGCCTCGCTTTGCGGCTCCGTGCGATTCCAAAGGATACCAGGCCAATCGCCAATAGAACGGCAACCAATTTCGCGATGGAAAACAACATTTGCTTGTGAGACTTCTCCGACTGCATCACATCCTTGTCCTTGGTGAGGGTTCCTACGTGCCAGCTCTTGTCCTCGTCGTCGTTTAGATGAGAAGCAAGATTGCCATCGCCATGAGTCTTCTTGAATGACTTTTTGCTCGCTCTCCGCCAGCCCCTGGCCTTGCCGTGTTCCACATCGTACGCTACCTTGTCCGGTGTCCCGCTAATGAGACCGGACCGACGCCCGTTCAGGGCAATCTCCTCGAGTTCTCGTTCCAAGATGGGATCATTTTCGTCGTCTTCTCTATCGTCGCCGTCGCGCAAGGCGGTTACGTCAATCCGCAAGGGTTGTTTTTCCATTTCTCGAAGATTCTCGGCCGTGAGGAGATGGCTCGCCGTAGCCTTCTTCGGTTGGGGATCCCTACTGCTTTTCTCCGAAAGCTTGGCAATTCTTTTCTTCAGATTTCTTTTCTTCTTGGAAGAAATCTTGTTATCGCTTTCTTTTGGAGGTGCCGTATCGGGGCTCCTGGGTGGCAGCTTGCCATCCAAAGGCTTTTTCGTTCGGTTTGGGAGATTCTGCTTGGACAGGTCCTGTTGGAGGAGGTCGAAATCGATTTTCCGATCTCCTCGGATGGCCACTTCACTATTGTCTTCGAAATCGCTTACGTAAATGGGACAGACCGAGGTTCCATCCACGCCCAAAGCGACCGCTCCTCCCCTGGTTTCCAAGGGGGTCACGGTGTAAGGAACCATGTGGTCCTCGGAGTTGTGTGCCGGAATTTTGGGGATATTTTCGATAATGGTTCGTTTCGATTTCGTTTTCGTTTTCGATTTCGTTTTTTTCGGCTTGGATCCGCCGGTTTTTTCGGGCAGATCCGGAATCGTAGGAGGAGTTGTCATGTTGGTAGTGATTGTCACAGTGGCAGTGGCAGTGGGACTAGTAGTTGGCGTTGTTGTTGTTCTTTGTGTTAGAGCTGTTGCTGTGATTGTTTGTGAATTGCTTGGTTGCGTCTAATCCTCCCGTGGAGACCCAGGATGATGTAGATCAGCTGTTCAATGGGGTTCCCGTATAGCTTTGCGGTGGTTTCCCTGTTAGCAACGAAGAAATTTCCAATGGGGAAACTCTCGTTCTGATTTCGTTGGTGACAGCATCTGCTGCATTCACCGATTTCTTGTAGAATTTCATCGCCCAGTTTTCTTCACGCTTTTGCACATCGTCACTCCCGGTGCGAAAGGTTTTTGTCCAACGGGTCCGGGTTAGACTTTCATCACTGCTTCGCGCAGATATTGTTGCCTCCGAACCCTACTCGCCATTTTGGATGCTCGAACAACCTAAATCGAGATCGAGAAGGCGTTACAACGAGGTGCTCGATGGAAGAATCTCCCTGTGATGCAACCATACCGTGCAGTACTGTATGAGATGATGTGTTGTGACTGTTGTGACACCTGATGCGTTGAGAGAAACCCCCGATCCGATCGACCGACTCGCGCGCCCCTCCTTGCGCGCTGACGACTCCGCGTAACGAGAAGCGGGGGGTATCGCTTGAGATTTGATCGTGCTTTTTGATAAGCCTTCGAATCCCTCTCTCATTTTTTAAAAATGTCTACAGCAATGCTATTAGCTACTAAGGCTATCTCCAGGTTCCATTATTTTCATTAAAAAATAAAAATAATATATTAGTAAGATTTACTACTACTAATACACACGAACTAACCTACTGCAATAGTGATTGAGATAAAAGATACGAAGTATTGAATCAGTTCGGATGTGGTGGTAAGACTTAGTGGATGCATCTTGGGACGACTCCTCTAGAATCACCTCTCTAGTAGATAAGTATTACTACTACTACTAGTAGTGGTGGTACCAGTATTGGTGGTGGTACTCCTCTTACTTCTTCTCCTCTACTAGTAGTACTGAGATTCACCAACTGGTGTAGATGGACTCGAATCTAGTACTACTAGTAGTCTGTAAATAGTACTACTAAATGAATCAACTAGTAATGATACTAGTGAATGCTTGTAAAAAATAAAAAACACCAAGTAGCTCGTAATAATATTAATGATACGTGGCATCGACGATTGATCATGATATATTGCCCTGAGAAACCACGACTCAGAAAGTTCGGAACTACATATTCATCATTTCCGAATACGACTTCCATAAGGTGTCTTCCTTCGCCATCACGACTGGCTCACTCTTCAAACCCGTTCGACCAAAAATCCTCTAAAGCCTTCAGCGAACAATAGCGATCAGTAATTATCAGTCCAAGTTTTTAAAAATAGATAATAATAATTGTAATGACGTTGTGCGCACTGATTGGGTTACGAGTAGCTCGTATTTTTTGTTCCCTTCCGTATTCAAATATCGTACTCTACTATTCTGTACGAGTACAGCGCTACCTTAGGTCGTAAGCTACTTTTCGCAGATTGAACACGACACGATGAAATTCAATGGATTTGACAAACATTGCATGAACAAGTGCCTTCATGATTGTTCTGAAGTCACACGAAAACAACAACTAATCTTCACATTTTACCAACGAAGCTTTTTGAATCACCGGCAAAAATAATCTTCACCTTAGAATATACTACTGCTGCACGGACTGTACTGCAAAATGAAGAGTACACGTCGTCGTCAACTCATTGCCAATGGATTGTTTGGGCTCATCGCACTTTCCAGCCTTATTTCCCTTCTATACCTCGCGATCACTGGTGAGAATGAGAGTAAATCGTTGTACCAAGGGGTTACCAACAGTACAGATGTTCCTTCCAGTGCTCCTAGTCCCCGCCCCGAAACAACGGGGCCTACAAATGAAACTACTTGGTCGCCCACCATGGCATCTACCCTAAGAAAGCCTACCCAATCTCCTACATGGAAAGTCACTCGAGCTCCTTCCGGTGCTCCTAGCCCGCGCCACGAAATAATGGAGCCTACAAATGAACCTACTTGGTCGCCCACCACGACATCTACCCTAAGATCGTCTTCCCAATTTCCTACCGTGAACAGAAAAAACGCTACTACGATTCCATCTGGAACTCTGTCGGACTCGCCCACCCCGTCTCCTTCAAACAACGACGATAACAAGATGGTTTGCGGCTGTTCCACCTGTGACAAATCCGTTTGGAACACCGTTGTCGATAATCACAGTTGTGGCAGTCGCATTCAGTGGCTGATGCAGATCGACGGACTCGATGAACGAAATGCGTGTTCAATAGTCGCGGGATCCGACTTTCCCGTGGAATGTGGTGGTTGCGATCCCTCCCGTTGTGTGGACAATTCAACGCCCAATCAAAAGTGTGGTGCGGCCGTCGATTTTTCGAGCGATCCACAACAGGGATGCCAGAGTAATCTCTGGGATCCCACGGGCGACGCGACGATGCACTGCTTTCCCTCCGGTGGTAGCTGGTGGGAAAGCGGAAATCCATGCCATCTGAGCAACAAAAGCGATCGGAGGGACGGGCGCTTCAAAGACCCCTCGGCTTGTCTCGGTGACACGTTTTATCTCTGGCAAGAACCGGACAGAAATGGGAAATCCTACCATTGGGCCGGTCAGGCATGGCTGGAGTACACAATACGCTTTCGAGACGAGCTAATAGAACTCAAGGCCAATGGGACTAAGATCACCTCCCCAACGCTGAAAGCTGGCACGTCCGGGGAGATGATTGAAAGCCTCAAAGAGTTTTACGAATCTTGCGGTTTCGCCTGCTTTGACGAGAACGATCCAGCGCACTTGGACGTGATTGCCATCGACGCCATGTGCGGGGATGTCGACGATGGTTTGGGATGCCGCGACGAGGCCGCCTTGCTCTACAACGCGATAGTGGAGCTATCCGAAGCCTTTGGCAATATCCCTGTGTACATAACCAGCTGGTCGAGGTTGCCAACGTCCGATCCATGGAACCAACTCGAAGCCATCTACGCCATTGACAATTTTTTCGACTCGTCCGACGCCTCCGACCCTGTCGTCGAACGCGTCTACTGGTATGGAGCAACCAACACCGATTCAGTCACCGGCAACTCTGGCTTGACCGAAGTTCTAGTCGATGGAAGTACTCTGGGAGAGCACTGGCGAAAGAAGTGTGACACTTTACATTAATGGTACTGGTACATCATACTAATGTACGGTAACCATGAACGCTATTAAAATGATAATATAACATTATATTATTGAGATAAAATTATAGTAAAATTTGCAACTTGATTTAGATACGGCCGCTCTTTCTTATTTCTTCTTTGAGCATCGTGTCCATCTTCTGTGCTTGGATGGTATTTTTGACGGCGAATGGGAGTTAACAAAAGCGGAAAGGTGCGCTCTCTGCGAAAGAGAGAGACTTTCACCCTATGTTCGCAACCTGGTCCTGTGGTTCATTCTTGCTGGTAGCTGCAATACAGTGAAAACGCATTTAATTAGGCGAGAATGGAACGGATCAAAAGAACATTAAAAAAGTAAATGCCGGTGCTCTGAGTAAGCTTACCGTAAGGTTACGCAAGACTTGCGAGTAAGAGATCTGACGAGCAGTAGTACTAGTTCACAAACTCTCTCAACAGGTGCTCCACAAAATAATTTTTGCAATCAACGAAAGCATTCTTTTTGGAATGTATCTTGTAATGCAATACCATACACATTGTAGTGACATCATTACGTAATGTATCATACTGATGTCAGGATTAGGACGTCTCCGTAAATAGCTTTTTGAGTCTTGAAAGTGCGGTCTGCACCAATCCATCGTGATGTTCCACTGAAAAGCTAGAAGTTGTCTGTGAAGAACATTAGTGATCACTCCTTCATTTTTGGCATACCGTAAGAATGAGATTATCTTTGAAATTTAAGTCACAACTGATAACTCCAGTTCTTCTTTTCGGACCGAGATTTTCGATTATTTAAGCATACCACAGTTCCGATGGTCACGATCCCCTGGAAGAAGTAATAAAGCACCAAAACTGTTGTAACGATAAACGAGTGCTTTTTGTCACCCACAACACCACAAACAATAGATCATGTGTCGGGTTGATTAGCATACAACCCCATTTTCAACATTCCTCCAGCAAATATTTCGAACACAAAAGCATGCAACTTTATAAGCAACATACCACTCAAACAACAAAATAGTCAACCTAGAAATACCGGGAACGCTATGATGGGGATGAAACGATTTGATGCGAGCAACCAGATGACAATGACAAAGGGGAATGTGACGACGAAACTCTTAGCGTCAGAGAGGAGAGATACTACTGCAAAGGGCAGAATGGTCCTTCTTTTTTGTTGTTATGTGTTCTTGTTTCTATCGGTTATGAGCAAAACTATTGTCGATGCATCGCCGATACTCCACAAGCAGCAAGACAGAGGTAGCACAGGCAAAAAGTCGTATCGACATCCCTATCAATCCGAACCCGCCTACGATGCACAATATTGGATCTTCGAGATGATTAATCTATTCGATGCGTGGGAAATGGGATATGCAGGAAAAGAAGTTATGATCCGAATCAATGACGAGAATTGGGAATCTGGTCACTACGAATGGAACGTGGCCGACAGGGATAGACTCATCGACAAGAACTACAATGCCGAGGATGGCTATTCCTGCGGTGACCCCGAAAATTCCTTGCCGTTGTCCCCTGATGGAACAGAGCGATCTCCGTTTCTAAACCACGGTGCTGCGGTCACGTCCATTTTGGCTGCCGATGGTACCAACAACTTTTGTGGGGTCGGAATTGCGCCCCGAGCACAGCTCTCCTTCTGCAACTTTCGAAGAAACACAAACCCCAGCGTGTTATCGTTCGAAGTAGCCGACAGCCACAATAGATTCGACATTTCGGTCAATGCGTTTGCCTTCGATGGATGTAGAGCTACAATACAGACACCAACAACAAAATTGGGATTTGAACCGGGATACGATGAGGAACAAACCATAGCCACTGGTATCTCTAGCACCAGAAACGCCAACGTTGAACAATCATCGCTGAAACTACAGCCGGAACAACAAAGAAATTTGCATCATAGTCTACGACTCAATGAATCGATCATAACACCCTTAAAACAACGCCGAAGTCAGCGTGATCGTCGCCTCGACCAAGAGGAGGAAATCAAATTGTGCCCGTTTGTCAATTTCGTCGACGACGAATACAACGAAGGGAGCGATGATCCGTGCCGGGTGTGCACCAAATCTGACTTTGACAGTGTTCGAGACAGCAACGAGGACGGGAGGAACGCAGCTACTCCTTTAACCGATTCTATGGATGATATTACTCTTGAGAAGGTATCCGAAGGTGGGGACAATCCCACAATAACAACAGCCACCGGAGTTGTTGTTTCGCAAGCATGTGCTAACAGCGTGCGAACCTACTGCTCGCGGAATTTTCGTAGGGATGAGGCCCTGTGTACCGATTGGATCGATGTCCTTCAACTGAATGAAAATCCTTGTCTGTTTCAGAACGGAGTAGGAGAACTCGCCGACAAGGCAATGAAAAAGGGAGTCACCGACGGACGATACGGACTAGGGACCGTGTACATTTTTTCAGCCGGAAATTCGTATGGAGCTGGTGACAACAGCAACTTCCAGTCCTTTTCGAAGAGCCGCTACGCTATGACAGTAGGTGCCGTCAAAGTGAAAGAGGTTTCGGTGCCGGACCAAGACAGTGATGGGAATACCGATGGCACCCGTCTGGTGAGACGGCCAATTCATGCCAGTTATTCGACCGGTGGATCCTCTATTTTTGTTGTGGCGCCTGGTGGAGATTACGATACCCCCTCCTACCAACATGTTGGTGCGGGAGGAACCGAGGGAAATGGAGACAGTTGTGTCGACATTGGGATCGGGACATCCTTTGCCGCCCCTGTGGTAGCTGGTGTGGTGGCATTAATGATGGAAGCGTACAACGGTATAACGTGGAGAGATGTTAGATACATCATTTCAAAAACGTCGAATCCAATTTCAAGCTATTGGGATGATGGTGAAGACGACGAAGTCGATACAACCTATGGCGTTAATGCGGCTGGTGTAGGGTATTCCGATCTGTACGGATTCGGGCTCATCGATGCGACCAAAGCTGTCAACATGGCAGTGAGCTGGGAAAAAAACAAGATACATGTCCCACAAGAAGTAAGCATAACGGCCCATTCGGGTCGCATGAATCTGGAAATCGTAGATGATCCGTCTGTGACCACAACGAGTTCTTTCACTATTGATCCTAGTCAAAATCCGAGTAGCTATTACAGTCGACACGAAGATCACGTTCTAGAGTCGGTCAGTGTGTATTTGAAGCTGCACTATCCAAACAGGTGAGAACAACGGTGTGCATGAATTCAATCCCATGATTTGCAAACTACAAAGAGGAATGAACCTTCTTGTTACTGTCGCCTTACGAAGTTCTGTTTCCTTACATAACTAATTTGAATTGTGGTGCTTTCGGTTGCCCACTTTGATATGATGATGACATCAATGCAGAGGCCAATTGAGAATCACATTGACTTCGCCACAAGGGACCATTTCTTTGCTGAGTCCTGGCGGACGTTCGGAACACACTCATCTCGAAGAAAGTGAGTGGTGGGAATTCCTCACGTTGCGGTCCTGGGGTGAAAGCCCCTATGGAGAGTGGAAACTTTCCATCACAGACACAAAACTGGGCAACGGGGGAGTCACATGCTTCGATCGTGAGCTAAACATAGCACCCGAATTCAGTAATCTTGACGTCCCCTCGACATGCACCGACTTCAAATCAAATGGATTTTGCTCCAACGGACAAGTCAACGAGGATGTCGTGAACGAACAAGAAGAGGTTTACGCAAGCCTTTTCGAAACGGGGTATGGTGATAATAGCTTGACAGGCAGGGAAGCATGTTGTGAGTGTGGAGGCGGAATACGAAGTGATAGTGATGACTTCTTTAGAGGTTCACTCAAGGAATGGAAAATCATATTGGGGGATGGAACACCTTCTATTGCAACAAAGAGGATAGAGAATTACGATCCGTTCCTACCTCAAGTGACATCATATGAGTTCATGCGTTGTCGGGAGGAATCTATCTATGGGGAAAAGAGAGACTGCTGCAACGGGAATGAGTATATTTGTGACCTCCGGGTCAACGATGTCATGTTTGCCACTCTCCATAATGGCTTGAATTTATTCAAGGAAGGAGTATTCGTCGAGCTCCATCAAGAATTCAAAATAGAAAGGGCTTTAGAGGCTGGATATCGAGCATTCAAGATTGCCATCTGCAACTGTGGTGGGATCTTGTTTTTCTGTTACGGTAAGTGTGTAGTCGGAAGCAAATCACCCCTCTTGTCCCTTTCACAATGTTTTCACTGAATATTTTGCTCATTGTTGATACTAAAAATTCTTCAGAATCTTGTGATAAGGAAAAACGGAGATCAGTCATCGAACTCATGACGAACTTCAAGGAATTCTTGGAATTGAACCCTACCGAGGTAGTTGTATTCTTTTTCGACCTCACTCATTACATCGATCAACCAGTCATCTTGAACGATTTTTATTTCCAATTGATGCAAATTAGAGACTTCACGAGTATGATATACACTCACGATGCACCTACCAGTCCATGGCCAACTCTACGTCAACTTATAGATCCAGCCTACAACAAGGTAAGTTTGAAACAGAAAATGCCCCCTTTCTGTTGATTGGTATATCCTAGAACCTAGAAATTGACCTGATGTACTGATATGTCCTCAAAAATAAACTATTCATGATTCTGTTTATGCCTGCAGCGTATGATAATGTTCCACTACAACGGTCCAGTATGCGACGATGACCCCCTTAGATGCGTCAGCCAGATTCATTATTATTATGACTATGTTATGGATAATAATAATCGGACGTTCAGTGATCCAAAAGAGATCGAGGATAGAGAAAATTCATGCGTGCTACGACGCCCAGATAACTACAATGAGAACGCACTTGCTGGTTTGACGAACTTTGTTACTCCCTCTGGTTGGAAAGAAAGGGATCGACTGGTGAATGAAGAAGATGCAGAACGGCTGAACCAATACTATGCAGTAATGGATTACGTCAAGAAATGCTCCATTAGTCAAGGAACAGATATCAACTTCATATCCACCGATTGGTGGGGCAGTGGTGAGCTTCTGCGATTCACTCAGGATCACAATTCTATTCGTGCACTCGGCGACCGGTATGTTCCACCGACTCCAGCCCCAACATTCATGGATGAGATAACGAAAGCGCCAACCTTTTTTCCTACTTTCTTTCCTACGCAAGAACCCGAGACCTTCCCTCCTACGGTGAGCGTCGAACCATCATTTTCGCCCACTACTACACCTACCGGACGCCCAGATATTTGTCCGAAATTTGATGGCGACTGCAAGGGCTGCAAGAAAAATATCGACGAATGCTTGTGGTGTGTCAGCTCAAACTCGTGCTACAATCGATTTGTCTTCGAAAATATATTCGATCTGGATGACGAAGTGATTCCGTGTGCGGGAGAAGATATTTTGAACAGTTTCGATACAAGCTGCAAGGCTCCATCGGGTCCATTCGACAGCGTGTACGACGATGACTATGAGATAAGGGATGACTCGAATGATTCCAATGAAACGAGCGCAGATGAAATCGAAACCGAGGAACAAGTTGAAACTGCTGCTCCTACTACCAAACAGCCAGTCGAGCCACCAACACTCCCCCCGGTGTTTGTCCCTCTCTCGCCACCAACTGCAGTGGAAACGACGACGAACGTTTTCGGTAAATGGTTTGGGGGGGGCGGTGGGGGAGATAGCAGTGGTGCTACTTCGTTGACTTTCGTTGCAAGCGCCACTACCGTTTTGTTTACTTTTATATCACACGTGCTATCGCTCTTGTAGATAATTCAAATATGGGGCACTTTCGTCACGCTACAATTGTATACTACTAATGAAAGCTTTAACGCTGGGAATTTTCAAGTTGAAATAAGGTCAACTGAGTGAAGTCTATGACTTCGGGAGTTTGATTCGCGCTGTCTGTCCGAGTCCAGATTCGTTCCGATACAACAAAATCTCTTGTTCGTGATTGCTGTGGGGATAGCACACATACACGGATAGTAGTAGGTGAATAGAATAAGATCCACACATCCGCCGATTTATAGTTCGACCGATTCTTGGTATGCCGTAGGAGCTTGACGCATCCATTCTTTGAATGCGTTCAGTTTGCTTGTTGTTGTCAACAACTCGGTTTCGAGGGCCACGAGTTTCAATTTCAGTTCGTCGATCTCGGCCTGATATTCGGCACGAGGTCTTTTCACCTCTTGTCCCAACCAGTTCTTGTTTTTCTCACTAGTGCTGGAAACGCTGCTATCGTCCGACTTGTCGTTCTTCTCCTTTTTGCTTCCCTTCTTGAAGAAACTCTTGTTCTTGCTGGGCGATGTGTCTTTCTCTGCAACGTCCGCGGTCATCTTGATCGTACGTTCAGCTCGTTCTTGTAGTTCTGCGAATAAAAGTTGCGAGTGTCAAACTTTATGGAAGTTAGAAGCCTCGAAACTTTTATCTAGTTGCTTTCCGTGCACTTCCCTCTGAACTGTTGTGTCTCGACCATAATTTATGGTATGTACTAGTATTATCATAATATTATTAATACCCGTGATGTGATTAAAATAATAATAATTGAAGTTTTTCATGAGACTCCATCAACGGATCGTGGATCCTAAGCAAAATCTGAACATTCAGCTAAAATTGAGACGTGCAACGCTCTTATTAGCAATGAACGAATTCACATATTGGAAAAAGTAAATAACATGACCGACGTGGATGGGAATGAATCAATCTTTTGGAAATGCAAGAACGAGCGAGAGGAAATTTATGGTCATTCAGCCTTGCCGTGATTGATTATGCTTATTATTTTGAAATCTTCAACGTGATCTCTCTTTTGTAAGGCAGCTGTGGAATAGGAGCAAGAACATTTTTTCGTAAAACAACAGTACTACTACTACTACTACTAGAAGTACTACTAACATTCATGATTGGGAGAGGTCACGCACTATTTCAAATCATTCTTTGAGAATGAATCGAATAGATCGCGGTGTTTCTTCAACCATTTGCAATCAGTAGGATGCTGAGCCATTGATTGGTACCAGCAGCAGCTACAATTTTGAGACTGACTACTAGCTGCTGCTGTGCTTAGATTTTTTGGTCAGACGCTCGGAGTAAGGCCTTACCATACGGTAAGGTTATACTGTAACCTTAATTATTTACCAGTATTACCGGTAGAAAGATATCTCAATTATTTTTTGTGAGTCGTCGTTAGGGACTCACTTGCGGGGATCTTTCACCACTTTTTTCTATTCATAACTGACTCACCCGCGTAGCGGCGATACAGTACGTACATCATTTCAAAATGAGTAAGAGTGTTTCTAGTAGTAATACGTACACGGTAACCTTACTCGTACCATAGTGAGAAAGAACAATGATACAATGAATAATGATACCGGTAGTGCTCATTCGTGCGTACGTACGTAGTACCATCCTAGCCGTTTTCGAGTGAAAGAGTAACCTTACAAGTAAGATTTAGTAGGACTTCTCTTACTTTCTTTCATCCTCATTGACCATCTTCATCTCTTACAAAGTGATCCGGAAAGCAGTGTATTCTACCGTTGTCAATCACATCCCGCAGTTCTCTGTCAGTGAATGCTGATGACATTATGCCATTCGGATCCACAACATTACTCATGGCCCATTTGAATCCCAAGCAATGGATGTTCCTATTGGCTTCGAATCCTCAAATTACATATGAACTTCTCAGTCCATCATCATAAGTCTCTTGTTATCAACGTTATATACACTGAAGACATAGATCTCGAGTCACCCGCACTTCGGTTCCAGAAAGAAAATTGAGAGATCGAGCCGATCCGACCAAAATGCGATCCTCGAATCTGAAAAAAAGAAGAGAAGAGCGAACCATCATCTCGCCTCATATCTTCGCCGACCAGACCTGTCGTG
This sequence comes from Pseudo-nitzschia pungens, assembly GCA_037355855.1. Lineage (NCBI taxonomy): Eukaryota > Bacillariophyta > Bacillariophyceae > Bacillariales > Bacillariaceae > Pseudo-nitzschia > Pseudo-nitzschia pungens. The sequence goes on along the minus strand of CM074762.1, from coordinate 3,328,890 downwards.
ATTCTCATGACCCGTTGGATGCTGCCGAAAGAGACGGTGATGGCGTCGACGTCCATGGATCGTCCACATTGCTACAACCTCCGTCGGGTTCGTTTGAGGCGTCGTTACATCACATACCTCGAACACTGAACAGCGAAATAGACGTGGTTTTTCCCGAGATTGCATCTCAGGCGAGACGAGAAAAGAGACAAAATTTGAAAAAAAACGACGGAAGGATATTTGACGCGAGCGGGGAACGAGAGTACCTCGTGTTGCCAACATTCCACGTTGCCAATTTCTCAATACTGGAACGGAACGATCGGAGCGAAGACGAACGTGTCCGTATATTTCTTCGGTTCCGGCACTTTGCCGTGGAATTTCGGAAACGTCTAGCCCAGAAAGATTCTAAGGCGCAGCTCGACATCCCCGACATTGACGGAGCATCTACATTTTCGACCAGCGGACACACAACAAGTGCATACGACGAGGTTGCCTCAACGCGCTCCGTCCTGGGGTATTCCACCTTCTTGTACATGGGTGTCCAAATCGTCCACCATCCAAGAATTGGATACGAAAAATTGGCGATCCACACCATGGTGATTTATGCTCGTGCTCAGGATGTGGAAGAAATATTTTACGAATTACTCAAAAAGTGGAACCGAAAATAACGCATTGTTTATAGTGGATCTATTTTCTGCCACTACCACAAAAAATAGGTCGAAGGACCTCGTTTCACAGGATGGTGGGAAATGAATTCGTTCTGAATAGTACCGCATTTTCGTCAGAATTTTTATTACCCCACCTCATTGCGTTTCACGTCGTGTCGCAACCTCCTTCATAAAGAAAATTCCTTCCTCTTTCCTTTGTCATCTTTTCAAAGATTTTCTGCGCATTTTCTTCACACCGTCAAACAGAACTCCGCCTATTTTTCATTCGGTTTGATTACCTTGGACGCTTTGGTCTGGGACTCCGAACATTGTGCTCCACTAGGCATTGTAACCTTCTTCGAAAATTAACATTTTTTGACAGACTCGGTCATCAACAAACATCTCTTCTCCTGTGACAATTGTTAGTGGTATGTTGTATTCGACTTGAGTCGCAGTATGATTTCTACTTGTGTAGTGTTGACACAAGCCGTTGAAGTTTATTGATGCTCGCCGACCGACAGCGCAACGACAAAGCTGTCGCCGATATCATACATTTATCTATGTGATAAGTAGCCATGTTGACTATTAATAAAATCTATAATTGAGTTACAAAATGAGGAGTCATCCTTTGCAGTCTATTGTTGCTGTTGGCCGACCGAAACAACGAACGTTTGTTGTTTCGATTGAAAAGGAACGAAGTCGTGACCAAAACTATATTCCTTCTGATTTATTTATATCCTCTCAGGTATAAATATTTAAGAAGAGAAGTGTTCAATGATTCCCTTTCCGTCGACAAGTTCTTGTGCCATGAATCCAGCGGAGGCAAGCATAGCAAGTCGTCCGTTCTGGAGTTCCTTTGTTTGCATGATCTTGAATTCCTCGGGATCTTCAGGCTTGAGTCCAAGAGGATCGAAGCCAATGTCTCCTGGAAGGTATCCCTCTCGGAGAAGACCAGGTTGGTCGACAGGAACATTCTCGGGTTCAACCCATCCGATAGTAGCACGCTTTTGTTCGGCGGCACCAATGGAGATGGTCAAGGCAAGCCAGAATCCAACAGGAACTTGGGACAAATGGGTGATGGCAGGTCCAGAAACTTGGGCATCAAAGAGGAAAGAAGATCCCTCAACGGCTTCTCCAACGAGGAAACCGACAGCGGCGAGCACTGTTCAATTGATAGAGATTTCGGAAATAGAGAATTTTGAGTTTGGTTTCGGCACAGAAAATTTATTGCATCCACTTCCGCAACTCGTACATATATTCACTTACTGGCAACACGTCCGTGTGTGAGCTCGGCTTCACGGTATCGGCGAAGAGTGTTGTCATCGGCCTTGGCAGCGAATCCAAGGGGGTCCCAGAATCCAACAGGTTCAAGGGCACCGACAAGAGTGTCAATGACAGGGACAGGCTTGGCGGCGGCGGGGGCAGCAGCCTTCTTTCCGAAAGGAGAGAAAGCGGCAGCGGATCCGGCAAAGGCAAGGATGGCGGTGGTGGCAGCGAACTTCATTTTTGTGTATTTGATTTTATTATGATTCTTTTTGAATTGTTCAGATTGGATTTTGTGAGAGCTTTGAGTGCCGACGAGAAAAAAGATTCTTGTCGACAATCCTCGTCAAACTACATGGGAAAAAAGGATTCCGAATGTTTTCTTGTCTTGTTGTTGGATCTAGTACGACTCACTCAGAAAAACGTGACCGTGGTCCATCAAATTGGTAGCTGGTGATAGATGTCTGACGAGCGCAGTGACTGCTTTGCAGCAATCGCAGCCAATGGATGGGAAAGATACCTTATTTTTCACTCGGAAGTCGCAGATGAGTTATCACAAGTTGAATCATCGTTACGTACGAATAATTCATGTTTCGATGACTGGTAGGAAAAACAAATGAATCATTTTCGTGAGTCAGTTTAAAATAATTGATATGCGTGACAACACACTGCATGGGATGACGTGTGGTAATGCTCATCACTGATTGGTCTTTTCTAGAATTGAAATTACAATGTTGCTGTGGGGTGACTCATTAAACTTTACTCGTCCATAGGCTTATGCAAAAATGCAGTCTTTCCGTCATCCATCCATTTTGCGCTCCGGACAGAAGAAGACTGAGAATGATCCGAGGTCCGAGCTCAGAGAGAAAAAACGTACCGGTACTCGTACTGTACATTTAGAAGTACGATACGAGGACTCGTTGTGTACGTAGGTACCCGTGAAAAACTAAAATGGATCACGTCAGAGTGACAGATTGTTGGCTCACTATCTGACCAAATACCTCCTCCCAGTAACAGAAACCTCCTCAACAAAAAGTTACAACCTGTTCATAAACACTATAAACTGACTGTTTGCAACAACTCCTGTTGAAATCGAAGACTTACATCCATAGCTTTGGCCCCCTGTAGTTAGTGCTTTTGTCGCAAAATTTCCAAAAATTGATCCATTATGGTAAATGTAGACTCTGGTACATTTTCTACACGCCACCATACAATCGAGTGACAGCATCTGTTGTTCTTTGTATGTATGTACCATACGGATAAATCATAAGAATATTATCATGTTCTTTTTATGGACGGTTTACGTCACTACGGTATTACGTAGTAGTAAAGTAAGGTTACCGGTATGTCCAATGCTGTCACTCGAAAACACACAATTTTTGGCCCAATTTCTGTATTCGGGAGCTTACTAAGGGAAGAATAAGCAACATCGTTTAAAAGTGAATATAGAGCATTGTAGAGTAGAGTGTTAGCTAACAGACGATGTCTTTACTTTGAACAGAGGTGGTGTATGCAAGGAGATATTGCAAAAAGCAAAGATGCTGTCACTCCACTTGATCCATTATGGTAAACGTGATCCATTTTAGTTTTCGACGGGTACATACAGGTATCAGATATGTAACAAAACGTTCAGTTGGGGTCTTGGGAATTTGCTTCTACTTCGTATCATTATTAGTAGTGAGTCACTTCTTTGTAACTGATACAGTAACGGTGAAGTTACACATTCTCAAGCTTGTGGTTGCGACAAATAATGTATCAGAATCATGACGATTCATATTTCTTTCTCTATTCAGCTGCATACTAAGAATCTTCTGGGCTGGGCCGGGCGTCGGCGTGGTATTGAATTTCTGGGCAGCTGACATTCAAAGATCGGCATGCAGCAACAGTCCTCGTGCTTCTCGCACCAATAACTGTGTTCCTAGAAGGCTTCCCATTCATTTTACTTCAGAGTTTCCTTCTCTGAGACACTGTATAAAAGCAATTAGAAGACACTCATTCTAAACAAAATTCCAAAAAGTAGCCGTTGTGATTATGGAGCTATTGAACAATTCGCTAGTTGCCACTTGTATTATTTATGTCCCTGAAAATCAGCTTCAGTGTTTGGTGCTACACTTCGTCGCGTCTAAGATTGGCCTGCGCCAGGTTATGAATTTCCTCTTGGAGTGTCTCGTTCACTTGCCTCATGGTTTCCAATTGCATTTCCTTTGCACTCACATAGTCTGTCATCTCCGACAGCAGTCGTTCAAGTTCCTTCGTACGCTCCAAGACACGTCTGGTTTCTCTATCGTCCATACCGGATGACATTTCTTCCGCAGCTCTGACTTGTTCGTAAGACGTGCGATATTGGTGCGCCTCTTCCAAAGCCTTGCGCTTTTGCACCCGCAGCAGCTCGGTTTCTTGGAGGAGGGATTCGTGATCGGACAAAATCTTTTCAATATCTCTCATGTTTCGACCACCTCTGCACAGTCTTGCAACTTCCTTCGAAAGGCTTTCATTCTTTTGCTTAAAATTATTGCGTTCTCCCTTTAGTTGCTGGTTTACTTTTTGGATCGCCTCGAGTCGACTCTGGCAAGAAGATGCTTTTTCTTGCTCTCCCTGGATTCGGCTCTTCATGTTTTTGATTGTTTCCAACGCACTATCCAGCTCCTTTCGGCACTCACTTTCTGCAGCTGCTTTGCTCCCGAAATCATGTTGCAGCTTTTCGTACCGACGGTGGGATTCTTCCAGTTGCAATCTAAAGGTTTCCTGCTGAGCAACTTTTTCGGAGAGTTCTGTGTTGGAAGCCTGCAATTCCTCCAGTTTTACCAGCTTGGATTCTCGAGCCTCTACCGTAGCTCCAAGCACGGCCTTTTCGTTTTGTAAGGCGCGATTGAGCTTTTCCATTTCCGAAATTTTTTCGTTCTTTTTTGAGATCTGTTCGCGCAGATCATCCATGGCAACCTTGTGATCCGATTCAAGTTTTTGTGTCGCCTCGTGCTGGGACTGCATGCTCCGCTCGACGTGTCGCTTAGAAATTTGTATTCGTTCACAATCATCTTGGGAATCCTTCAAGTCGTGCCTGGCACCGGCCAGAGCCTCCCTCGTTTGCTGGTGCGAAATTTCGGAGGATTTGACTTGTCGCTCGAGATCAGTCACGATTTTGTCTTTGCGCGTGAGATGGGCGCGAAGCAATTCGATTTCGTGTTGGAGTTCCCGGACACGAGCAGAATCATCTACAACAGGAGGGACCTTTAAAACCTGCAGCACTGTACCATGAGTCGAGGATTCTTCGACAACTTGTGAGTTGTGATTGATTTCATTGATACTGCTGCTATTGTCGGATACATTGGATTGACGGGACACTACATTGTCCGCATCACCTATGACGTTCGGGCATGGAACCAGGTCGTCAGATATTGGCTGCCTGCGATGCCCGATACCATCGCTTGGCATGGTCATGAAGTTGGTATCCGTGTCAGTTTGTGTTCCTGGCGAAGACGTTGTTTTTTTAGGTTCCTCTCCGTTCTCGTCCTTGGAAACCGGCAGCGAACTAGTAGAAGCATGAGACAAACTAGAATCAGTCGTATTTGGATGTTTCTGCTGCATTGGAACCCGAGCAGATTCGCTGCAAGCTTCAGCTGCTGCGTTGTCCCAATACAGAACCTTCTTGTTGTCAAGGTGGGATGCCTTGCCCTGATAGTTTGCGATCCCTAGGGCTAGCAAAAACGATTCCCGCGTCATGCGATTGGGTGCCTCGAGTTCGAGGCGGGGAATTCCACCCGTCTCGGCACAAGAAGGGTGATCCACGACACAATAGTCCGACAAAAATTCGAGTATCGTGCGAGACGCCTCTTCACCCGAGGGTGGAACCGCGGGAAAGAGCAAATCGACATGCTTCGAGTTGGTGGGACTGGCCCTTGCCGTGACCTGCAAAAGAGGAATGTCCGTTAAAGAAACAAATTCCTCGTGCGGTAACGACCTGCAGTAGATTTGAACGGAATTCATCGTCAGGCTTCGTCGGCTCAGATGCTGCTTCGACGGTTGCTTTGTTTGTTGGTTTTGAGAGAGTTGTGCCAACGAAAGACTACTATTGCTGCCATTCAGTGAATCACAGGTAATGGTTTTTCGAACTGTTCCGACCTCAATGCGAAATGTTTTCCCACAAGCTAAGGTTGCAGTGGCTGGTGTGGTGTTCTTACTTCCTTCGAGCCCACTCCTACCAATCAGATTTCCAAATTTGGCTATGCCTCGGTTTTGCATGGCTTGTTTGGCACCATTGAAAAGGACCATATCGGCTTGGATTGGAATAACCGAGTCGCAGATGATTTTTTCGACCCCCTCGTCGACATTGCGGTTCATATCATCATCGTTCTCCTCGTCACCCAACAAAGAAATGTCATTGGTGTTGATTTCGTCATCGGCTTCCATAATTGCGCTTGCATTCGAGGAATCTTGCGACGACAAGGATGACGAGGAGTCCTTTCTGCCGGGCCTTCCATGAGAGGTGAAAAGTTTTGACGATGGTTGTTGTTGAGGCGAAGCTAGACTATTTTCGTCGTCTGTCTCGTCTTGCAAAGAACTGCGGACGGGACGAATCGTTACTATGCAACGCAGCCTTTTGCCCACCAAAGTCGTGTTGGGTTGAAATGTGGGAGCCGTAGCCCCCTTCAGCGCGAGCCATTTTGTCTTGGATAGGGAACTTTCTTTGGCGGCTTGGGCGGCGGCAGTCTTGCTATTGGTAGTGTTGGAGGCGACAGATATCGTATGATGTGTGACCCCGGCGGTCGACATGGAATAGGAGGAACATGTGAATGAGGAAGAGGAGGAGGATGAAGAACAGTACGAAGACACGGATTCTGTCGACGAGTGAGTCCGCCGGCTTGCACGTGTTGAGTCCCCAATGGATTCGTCGGGATCAATTTGATTAGTTTTCCCGTAGTAATTCAAGGGAGGTAGGGGAAGATTCCGCGACCTGGTTGTCGACAAAGAGTGATACCATTGAAAGGAGTATCGCATATTATCGTCACGACCGACGATACAGGCCTGTGTAGCTGACTTTCGGATACAAAATAGAGAAGAAGTGGTGACAGCTTGGAGGTGCTGAGTCTTGATACTCTGACGGGCCGTACCCCTGGAAATCGGAAAGTAGGCTCCAAGATTAGTCTGCAGGTACATATCACAGCCTTGTTGTTGCGGTTGCTGTTTTGGATTGCTTGCTTTCTTCTCGGGAGCTTCAGCAGGGGATTTTTGCGCCGATTGCTGTTGCTGTTGCTGTTGCTGTTGTTGCTTCTTCTGCTGCGCTGCTATTGCCTCGCCTGTAGTCGCGAGAAGTTTCTCCGATTGAGCCTTCATTCTCATTCCCCATGCGCTCAAGGCAAACATTCCGGACGACAACTTCGTGTTTAAATTGTTCGTGGCAGCGGAAGAAGTATCCTTATGATTGTGGTGATCGTCTAGGGCCAGACTGATGGCTCGTGTGTGCTCCTTCGAAGGCTTATTTTGCCGCTTTTCCAAATATGATGATGGTGTTGATGATGATGGCTCGGTAGTTGTTGTGCGTGATTCCGGAGCTGAAGATGATGAGGCTTCGACTTCTCCTTTGGTGGGTTGGAGCAGGTTTTCGGTTTCCAGGCATTCCGCGTCGCCTCCTATTTGACGGGTGTCGTTCTGGTGGTTCCCAGTCTTGGGTGTTGCCATACTGGTGCTGAGATCTGCTTGCTTCCTCAGCGATTCATCTCCATCGTCTTTCTTTTCCTCGTGAACAGCAATATCATTTGCTTCTCGACACAGGTCCACTTCCTCCATCATCGATTCTTCTTCTTCGTCAGTTTCGGTCTGATCTGGGTGTTTCTGCGATCGCGGTGAGGCCTCACCGAATTTGACCTTTATCGGTGTCGTTGCCTCGCGAAGCGCGGCCAACAGATCTGTGAAATCTGCCGTCTGGAGGACTTCGATACCGTTCAGGTAGGTCATAACGAGTCCTTCGAACTTGCTATCCTGTGAGTATGAAGCTACGACGGCGCCTTTTCCTTCCTCATCGATAAACGGCATGAGGACAAGCTTGGTCTGCAAATCCAAAAAGTCGTTGAAGATCAAACAAAATTCATCGTCCTTGTCCAACGATTCAGATGAGCTAGTTATATCCGAGTAGGATGAATCTGACGGTGACTCCGATATGGATTCACTGTCCTCTTCGGCGGGAATGCATTTCTCTTCTTCCATTCGTCCATTCTGGGGTTGAAATTCTGTTTTTTTTGCACCGCCGTCGTTGACATCGGGGCTATCAGCGATCTTTGGTTCTGCAGATTCATTTTTTTTTACCTCTTCCGAGTCGTCGCGTGTCAGATCGTCTTCCTTCGCAATTGTTTCGGAACCAGTGTGTTCTGGAGTCTCTTCTGCCGCACCTTTGTCGTAACCATCGGGCACCGGACCATTTTTTGTCGTGTCTGTTTCGGAATCCTCTTCAATGACAGATTCTTTCGATGCATCGATTTTGGATTCCTCTTCTTGAACATGCCCTTTCGTCGCATCTGCTTCGGAATGAAACTCAATTGCAGGCTCTTCGGTTGTGTCTGTTTCGGAATCATCCTCTAACGTATCTCCTTCTTTTGCTATTATTTCGGTATCATTATTTTGGATTGCAGTGTCTTTTTCTGTGACGTTCTCGATTTCTGGTTCCGAGGGTGGTTCACAAGCTGTCGGGGTGGCCTCTTCGACGCTCGCCGATTCCGACCCTGTCGTTTCGGTTCGTTCGTCTTCGGACATTGCGTTTGTGTCAACCCCTTTCAATCGAATGATGATCTCGCCAATTTTTGTTGTTTCGATTGGGTTTTCTGCCGCCGAAAGAAACGCTGCGTGCGGAAGGAAAAAATATCGATTGTGGATGTGCAGGCTGCCTCCGACTGTGTTTGAAATGGGCAATGGGATGAGATTCTTTCTCTTCGTCGACGTCGACGTCGTCGTCGTCGTTGATTGTATTGTCAAACTGAACGGTGGAAGGACTATGCACCGCAGCGACATACACACAATGAAAAGAGAGACTTCGTTGCAATCCGATGGATGATTCGACGAAGAATCAACTCTAGATTGTTATCCACTTTTTAGTTTCTCGGAAGAAGAATGATCTAGGTTGCAATGCTACGATACACGACCAACCGGGTATCGACACTGATCAAGAAAGGATGGATGATGGTCAATTCTTGTTGCCAAAAACCCATAATTTTTGTTCGAGACTGCAGACAGACACACTCAAAACACGCACAACTTTCTTGCTCCTTATTGGTGCAATCGGTCAACTTTTTGGTTCTCGGTAGGGAACTATCGTAGGGGCGCGCTCTGGATCTATTCGTTGCGTTATTCCCGGCTATTGATTCAGCGACATAAAACCCGGCGGGTTCTTACGAAGCAAGCAAGCAAGGCCTTATAAAAAAACTCTCGGGCTATCAATGTAACAATCGTAATCTTGTTATTTACAAAGCCGTTATGTGAACATCGGATAGTAATACGGATGTCGACCATACACCGGTCGTGATACGAAAACGCGACTACAACTTGTATGACAATTTCAACGTACGTACGTACAGGAAGGTGGCACTTTTTGTTCCTCACATGTGACTGTCGCAAGCCTGCCGAGACCAAATCTCTTCCGTTAGGTGTCACAAAATAATAAAACACACGTATTGAAATACCGTGTGCTACAGAGAAAAAAACATATTGCTGTCACGACCCACTCACGTGGGTTCTGGTAGAGTTTCCTCGAACTCCAGCAAGAAATTGATTTGACGCGGGATAGGTTCCTACGGAAAGCAACCAACGCCAAAACAATGACGGAGTCGGACGCTCGTTCCATCGACGGCTCCGAGCTGTACTCATCGTGCGACCGAACACGTCCATACTACTAGCGATGGCAGCCAGCACCGTGGCACTCCGATTCGGCACAGCCGCCGTGAGCGCGACAAGGAGTCGAAGGCCTGCCGCGGCCCGGACGGTTGCGCGCCGGTTTCCGCGATCGACGAGACCATTGGGAAGCAATGCTTGCGGCAGGCGCGACGTGGGTGCCGCTGACAAGAGCCGCCGCCAGCGCTTGTACACGTCGGTGGTGCTGTCCAACGTCTATCCCGATGTGAACGCTTCGGCGGCTTGCGTCCGAACCAACTCCATCGTGCACGGACTAGCATCGTTGGAAGGCCGTGCGGGCGATCCGACTGTGTCGAAGGCAACGGATGGCAACCCGAATCCGCAACCGGAACCAACTGCCACGAGCACGAATCGGGTCTATTATGCGACCTCGGTTCATCTCGATGACGACGAAATACCCGCAAGCGAGAAGGATCGAGGCAGAGATTCAAATCCTCCCTTTGATGGCAACACTTCCGTCCGGTTGATCCACCTCCCACCGAACCGGTCGGACCTCATGGAAAGGTTCTTTGCCGTGCCTCCTGCTACCACAAACGAGACAGAAATGGATGACCACAACACACGTAGTTCGACGGACGAAACAGAAGACGACGATCACAATGATAACGATTACCTAAGAGTCTTTGAAGATGCCGTTGATTTGGTTGTATTCGACCGATTTTTCATGGAGGAAGCTCATTCCTTTCGATTTCGGCAACAATTTCCATCCGCAGCACTGGTATTGGACATGCAAGACATGCATTCCCTGCGCTGGGGTCGGCAAAAAATAGTCGAAGAGTGGGACAGGCAGATGCTCCGGCAACGGCAGCAACCAAAAAAGAAAGGGAAAAGGGATGGGACCGCGAAGGATTCCACTCCTAACAAAGAGGCAGTTTGGGATCCGCTGGAATGTCTGCCGGAGGTTCTTAGTTATCTTCCATCGGTGGATGAGGACGATCGATTGACTCGAGAGTTGGCCAGCATTCACCGATCGGACTTGGTTCTGGTCTGCTCCCCGGAAGAAGCAGAGCTTTTAAAGACCGTGTATCGCGTTCCGGACGACAAACTCTGCGTGGCCTCTTTTTTTGTCGATCCCGACGCCATCGACCACTGTCATCACTCAACGACCATGACCTCGCCATCAACGGCACCCCGCTTTGTCTTTTGTGGTGGCTTCAAACACGCACCCAACGCCGATGCCGTCCGTGTACTCATCGACTTTGTGTGGCCAAAACTACGAGCAGAACTTCCGGAAGCGACTCTCCACATCTACGGAGCCTTTTGTCCCGATCATCTCCTCCAAATTAACCGCCACCGTAACCACAAAAATGAATCCACTCGAGGCATCACAATCCACGGATTCGAGCCCAATCTGGCCAAAATTTTTGGAAGTCGGGAAAATAGTGACAACAACATACTGCTGGCGCCCCTGAGGTTCGGTGCGGGGATCAAGGGGAAGATTATCGACGCATGGACCTTTGGGATGCCCGTCGTAACGACTCCCATAGGGAGTGAGGGCATGACCATGTGCGCTAACGAGATTCAAAAGAACACGGAGGATGAGCATAGTCGCGTCGATGATGGCTGCACTCCACCAAAGGAAGCATCCCCGAACATTATTTTTGGCGGACTCGTTGCATCCACCCTAGAAGACTTTTGCTCGAGTGCTGTCAAATTGGCAAAAAATCCTGAAGAATACCGCATAGCACAACGAAACGGAACGCACATTTTACAGAATAGATTCTCGTCGTCCATCAACTGGGGAAGCGTCCGAAAGAGTCTCTTGCTGGTTTTGACAAAACATGTTTTGACTGAGAAAAGGAACAGAGATTACACACAGGCCATGCTCTGGCATCAGTCGATGCGCAGCACGGAATATTTTTCTCGATGGGTCGAGCTGAAAGAAAACCTCCGACGAAAGAAGACGTGAGGCTGCCGCAAGTCTAAGGCTGTCGAGCGAAGATTCATTCAAACAGAATCCAAAGATTCAACAATCACCATTTGAAGCAGGGGAGTGACCCGGAAAGTCTATCAATCCCTAACCTCGAAATGTAGAGTCATGCAGGTTCCAAAACGCTCAACTCAGCAGATGGACCATTTACTGAGGCAGGGAATAGGTGAGGTGGCTGTCTGATAATGTCTTGTGTCGAAAGGAACGACCCAGGTCTTGTGTCTAAAAGAACGACCCAGCTCCACTGCGGTTGTAACAGGTCGCGTTCAGAACAAGGTAACAAAGCAAAATTAATAAAGCACGCCGTGATTGACGTATCGCAGTGACGTTCTTTCGGAGATAGGGACTCGACAAACCATGCATCACATACTATGGTCGCGATGATCATAAACCATCAGATTACAAAGCAAACGGACGTTCAAAAATATTCCGATAGATTGATATTCCTTCCGAGTTGATTCTCGTGCCTTACAATTTTTGTATAAAAGAGAATCGGTTATCGCTGTGCAGATGAACCCATTTCAAATTAGGTATTGGCGCCCTCTGTTTATCCTATTGTCGTATCTGCCATTTATTAATTCATATCCAAAAAAGAAAAATAAGGACTCGTCTCTCGTACATTTTTTGTCAGATATTTCATTGAATCTCGTTTTCAAATCCAAAGATATCATGTACGCCGTCTAGCAAGAAGTTGTTAGTCTTCATTGTTTCGTGTCACAAGACAAAGAAAACGCTCTGCATGAACATGAATATTATGATTCGGTGATTACTACCTACGTAAGCCAATAGATATGTAATTTGTGAATGCCTGTCCCAGCGAAAGGCTCATTTTAGAGAACAATACTGAAACTGACAAATTTTCCCAGAGAAATAGCCTGCTCTGTAGTTCATTTCGGAAGAGTAATCTGGTTGCACTGTGAAGGAAATAGTTATTTTGATTTTTGGCATCTGCACTGGCTGGCGTTCTAATACAACATTCGAAGATGACAGTCAAGTGAAGGGTAAATTCCTGTTCCACTCTTGGTGTCCATTCTCACTCGATTCTCTTCTTTGATGATCTCTGTATCCACTCATTCCACTGCATCCCCAACCCCAACCCCCAATGCAGAGGGAATAAGTGCTTGTTGTTTTAGAGAGTGTTGATATGGTTTCATTTGTCACTCGTCCCATTTCCATCGCAATCCTCTTTTGTAAATGACTGGAAACAGAAGTGCAAAAACCCAGCACATTACTTGTACCATTTCAAAGAAGGCACACATCAAGAGTTCAACGCCGAAGATAAATACATGACATAGCATGACTCTCAATGGCATACATGGAGAATCTTTCATCCCTACCCAGACATATACTTACTGGAAGAACGCTTTGTTTACAGCATCTGATGCTACTAATTTTTTGTCCTCTTACTCCATGATACTAGTAATCATCACCACCAGCATGACGACAAGGACCCCCCCTAATAGTACTTCTACTCCTACTCCTACTCCTACTACTAGTCTACTACTACTAGCACTCCTACTCCTACTACTAGTAGTACTACTATTATTAGTAGTACTAGTGGTCTTCCTTCAATCCAGGTATTGTCCTTTCTTACTAGTCTCAAACTTACATCTCTGATCATTCCCAGGCACATAATCTCAAATTTGTAGACATAGCTACTGCGGCACACAGGTCCAACAACTCATTCATAACGAGACAATCTGCTCCATCGTCTTGTTGCTTAGTACGAAGTAATTACTGGTATTACTATTATTATTATTATTTTTTGATTTGTTCTTCATAGTACGGAGAGAAAATCATCCACTCTATGGTAAGATTACCGGTATGTATCTTTTTCATTGAAAAAAAGTAGGACTGGTCCGTCCAAGTAAGAACCTTGCAGTAATTAGTTATTCTCGTACAAACAACCGAACACTCAATTTTTCGTTCAGTTTTATGTAAGGTTTCCCTTGCGTGCATCGCTGATTGCTCTTATCCAACCGGTGAGCGTAAAGCCGGCTGTCGTGCATCGAGTCACAAGCATGATAGATGCATGAGTTGAGAGACCGCTGCAATTCCAACTGCGGAGCGCGAAGCCAGCCGTTGTACATCTGGTCACAATCGTGACAAAATATATTCCTATGGTAGATCGATACCATTGTACACCCGATGTGGGGATTGAACCCACGACCACACGGTTAAAAGCCGAGCGCTCTTCCAACTGAGCTAACCGGGTTGTCGTTGGCGCCCTCAGGCCATGCCTCTTCACCTTCCAGCTGGAACTTCTTCCGACTACTTACGATTTTACAACTTCCAACCGACAAACATTGTTTTGGACTCGTGACTCGATCCATTGTTTCCCTATCGCTGAATGAATCAATCGTGAGTTAACTTAAAAGGTTATCGTACTGTACGATATTCGCATGGATATGACCCAACACAATCGTGCCGTGAACGAATGATCCAATTTGTTCCGTGTAGACGCCGTACAACACGGTACAGATATGCGACTAACGGCTTCGCAAAACATACTACGGTAAGCCTTACTTCTAACAGAATGGACAAAAAATGCACGAAGTACTTGTACTGCAATAATGCCTTTTTGCGCACCTAAAGCGTAATGATTGTAATGATGTGCGGTAAAAGTCGTGTGTAAAACTTGGACTCGTAGCGCGGTGACTGCAACACAAACTCAAATGCCGAAAGTGTTTTTTCGGTGTGTTAACGAATCGTCTTACCCTACCTTACGGATTCCATCTCGCAAGAAATCATCTATCCACCAGGAAAGCAACCGCTGAAGAGTGCAATAGAAGTCTCGTTGTCCTGTCGTTGCCAGTTATATCGGACATCGAAAGAGATTGCGGGCAGTGAGAGAGATAGGGAGACGAGCAGATCGATTTTGATACAATTCAACGCCCGTGACCTGCGCTTAATCCGCGGCGACGGAGATTCATCAACGTGGGAATCCAATCGCAGCCAATCGCATTCTAAACCACAATATATCGATCTATCGGTCAATCAATCAATCAATCAATCGGTCAATATCACTGATCGAAAGTGATCATCGGCCGACGATAGGACGCAAGCAACAATGTCTTCCTTTTTTACGACTTCCAAGGCGGCGAAAACCGCTGCCGAATCGGACGGCAACGCTACACCCCACTACCATTTTATTCATTCAATGATACTCCCTTCCACTATAAAAATCCAAAAAGAGACGAAAGGAAGGAAATTCAAGGTGCGTGTTTTTGGCGTCGTATTTTTTTGGGTCTTTGTTATTTCTTCGGACGGAGGAAACAGCGATGGGATTGCTGACAAAGAGACAAATTGCTTGTTCTCATGCGTATTGATTTCTTTTTCATGATTGGCTGTTTGAACTCATGCTCTTTGTGTCCGTCGGCGTGCGTCTCTTTATGAATCCATGTCCGTTTTGGTTGGCAAACGAACAAACAAACACAAAAAAACTTCCAAAAAATTATTGGACGATCCAACAACCGTGTAGGAGGTGCAAACGAAGTTGACCGAGGCGATCCAATTGTTGCAGGAATTTCAATTCGAATCGTGGACGCCAGAGGTAGCGAATGAGTCGGAACCTCCGAGCGAAAATGGTAAGAATCACAGTGCCCAGAATGGCACGACCGATGGCACACACGAGGAGCAATCGGACGACGACGACAATGACAACGACAATGACGAAGAGGCGACTGCCGCAACGCAAGCGACGGAGGAGACGGCAACAACCATGGATGATGGGACGGACAAAAGCGGCGATCATGTCCCAGCAAGCAGGAGTTTCCCGCACAAATCCCTTGACGATCCGCTGACCCGCATGCCTCTTCCCAAGGCCGTTCGGGTTGCCCTCGACGCCTACATGATGACCATTACGCATCCCTCGATGGAACGATCCGGCTACAGGACCGCCGGTGAACAGGCCCTTGGTTGCATCCAGCAACTAGTGATGCGCGACTACGTGAGCGGCCGGGCCGGCGGTTCGAATGATGCGACTGCCTTGGGAGCCATGGCCGTGTCGTCCCGAAACCTAAACCAAAATGTTCCGACAGATTCGGCGAGGAAAGGAAAGGCCTCGCAACTGCACCGGCTCTTGGAGGCCTTGCACACGTGCAGCGTGAACGGCCAGAAAATGCCGTCCATCCTTTCCCACGTTGCGCAGTGCACAAAGGCAATCATGACGTCGCCGCGATGCGGGATTCACAATTCCAGCATGCTTTTCGGAATCAAAATCGCCTTTCATTCCTTTCTGGTGACACAAGACGAAGCCTGCCGAAAGTCCATCAAGGAAGCCCTTCTGGACATTGTTCAATACTATGTGCAACGACTCGAAAGCTGCAACGAGAAGCCTTCGGATACTGTGTGGTATACTGATTGCTTCAACATGCTCCGGTCCTTTGTCAAGCTGAGTTCGAAGGATATAGATGGAATGAACGAGACAACCACTACGGCTACGGTCTCAAAATCGACCTATTTTTGGGAGTCGGCTTCGACCGTGGATTCTGTGGATCTCCACAATAAGATTTTGAGTCTGGAACTCCAGCGCCAGGCACTCGAGTGTGCGGGTCCAAACTTTTGTAACGGAGAAAAATTTATTCAACTGGTGCAGTCGCAGAACGGAAGCATTGCCCTATTCAAAAACTGCATGTCCCAGTGCACCCAGGTAGCCTACGTCAGCCAGCAGCTATTTATCATTCTGGCGTACAAATTCAAGAATCACATCAAGGACGAAATCAGTGCCTTCATGACCAATGTGTTCTTCCGCGTCGTCGGATCGGAAAACTCTTCGTTCACCCAAAAAGCAGTTGCCTTGGAATCATTGCGTTCTCTGTGCAACGATCCGTTTTTGCTGTCGCAGATATTTTTGAACTACGACTGCGACTTTGATTCCATGAATTTGTACAAGGACATTGTCTTTCACTTGTCTCAGTTGTGTGCCAAATCTAGCATAGCATCATTCGAGCCCGCAGGTCGCAGCAAGCAAAAGGATGCCGAAGAAAATGCCGAACTGACCCTTGCGGGAAGCGAGATCATGGTAACAATTCTTCAGGCATTTTTAGAAGCCCTGAATATTCCAACGGACGACGAGGAAAGTATCGACACGGCTGGAAAGAAAATTCGAAAGGATCTGCATATCGAACAAGTCATGATGTCTTCGACCCGGCGGGCGTCAAACTTCCTCAAATATCGGGAAAAAAACTTGGACTTTAAGAACTCGGTCCTTTCGACGGCAACCAGGGAAACCGCTGAAGCAAATGGTACCGCGGGTTCGACAGACGAGTCGTTCCACAACAGCTTTGGTTCAAACCATCGAAGTACTGGAAACTTGAGCCTTGCGGAAACCGGAAGTCAATCAAGGACGGACACCGAGGATCTGACCGGCACTATCCTCGGATTTTTTGAAAAGAAACGAAATGCGGAACAAAATCTAGAACTGGGCGTTGTGAAGTTCACGATGGACCTGAAGAAAGGCCTGAAGTTTTTTATTGACAATGGTTTTGTCACGTGTGATGCCAAAGAAATTGCTCGATTTTTTCTGGCTCACAAGGACCGCCTCGATAAGACACAGATGGGAGAAGCGCTTGGCCGGGAGCCAGAATCAGCGTTCATCAAGGGAAAACCCGACCTCGACCCCGATAAAGGAGGGCCGGGATTTTTTTGCCGGATATTGCACCACTACGCGATGTCTCTTGACTTCACGGATATGTTTTTTGCCGAGGCCATCCGACTTTTTTTGTCGGGCTTTCGCCTACCGGGAGAGGCACAAAAGATTGATCGGATCATGGAGAAATTTGCTGAGCGTTACACAGTCAAGAATCCCGATGTATTTCCATCCGCGGATACTGCTTTCATTCTGGCCTTTTCAGTTATTATGCTGAACACAGATCTGCACAATCCATCTATCAAACCGGAGCGGCGTATGACCATCGAATCCTTCATTCGAAATAACCGTGGTATTGGTGAAAATGGGGCGGACCTGGATCCGGAATTCCTTACGAAGATATTCAATCGCATCAAAGAAAAACCCTTTTCGCTCAAGGAGGATGATGCTGCGAGAGAAAAAGCTGCGAAAGATGCCACGCAATTGCTAGGCGACAATGGCGGACTCCTTGGTGCTGGATTGATCGGGGGAACAACAGCCGAGGAGCGAAAAAAGGAAAAATTCAGGAAAGAACGGGAAGATATGCTGACGGCAACCGAATTATTAATAAGACGCAAAAAGGGACGAAGTGCTAAGACAGAACACCTGACGGATGATGTTGATCCCGCTCTTGTGGTCAAGCCCATGTTTGACGTGACTTGGGGTGCCATCATTGGAAGCTTATCTCAGGTCATGGAGATCTCAAACGACAATCGGGCTATTGCAGTGTGTCTAAAAGGATTTGTATACGCGATTCGGATCTCTGCTCATAGCAGCATGTCGCTGACCAGGGACACTTTCCTGGGTTCTCTCGCAAAATCTTCCTACTTGGGATCCGTTAAGCAACTCAAAGATAAGAACATCGAGGTAATGCGAACGATTATGAATATCGCTATAACGGACGGAGAATATTTAGGAGAAAGTTGGGGTATAGTACTGCAGTGCATATCGCAGATCGCAAGTATGAGAATGTCTGCGTCTGGGCTTGATAATGATGAGACATTTTTGCAGGACAGCACCCATTCAGGAGGCTCTATTACAAAGAAGGAATCGGCCGCGAACCGCAAAACGGATCTTCTAAAGGAAACGGAAACCGCCAACTCACTCAGGGTGTTGAACGCCATAAGTGAGCAGCTCATCGACCAGGTCTTCTCGTCGTCTGTGAAATTATCGGCAGAAAGCCTCGCGCACTTTATCGAACAACTGATTGCCGTCGCAAACTCTGAAATTGAAGGCGATTTGAAAAGTGGAATAACTGGTGTCTCTACATCCGCCACTGGTTCCAATCATGGAGAATCTGGCCTGAGTATTTTCTCGATGCAGAGGCTTGTCGAGGTTGCCGACTACAACATGCACATTCGGCCTCGACTTGTTTGGGCTCGAATATGGGGCATAATGTCCGATTTCTTTACGAAGAATGGATCCCACAGTAATCCAATGGTCAGCGTTTTCGCTGTGGATGCATTGAAGCAACTGAGCCTAAAGTTTCTAGAGAAACCCGAGGCTTCCGAGTTTCACTTTCAAAAACTCTTTTTGGCACCTTTTTTGTTGGTTATGAAGAGCAATGGTACTAGACAAGAAACGAGAGAGGTAATTTTGGCTTGTGTGGATCAAATGATCAACACAAGGGTCGACAACATTCGGAGTGGCTGGAAAGTCTTTTTTGAAATTCTCCAGGTGGGTGCTAAGGATCCCAACAACAGAGTCTCTCGCCACGCCCTTAGCATTTTACAAGGCACCCTCGACAATCATTTAAATCGACTAGGTATATTCTCAAAGGAGGAGGATGCACAGATAAGTAGGAATTCCAATGCTGAAGACTTTCTTGCCATGTGCAAGGCATCATTCTCCTTCATGGCTCGACACGAAGCAAAAGCTTCACAACCGGTCAGTGTCTTCATGCGAGCACTCTGCCACGCAGCAATATATGCTGATCTGATTGCGAGCAAGAAAGTTTTACCACCGGTTTCTGGAAGCCAGTTTGATGTCCCCGACGCGCCAGGATACACCTATGGAGGGCTTGATGACCAAGAAGCATTGGAAATGGTACTTTGGCGGCCTCTGTTCGAAGGCCTTGCGAATGGAATAAGAGCCAGCACTAGTAGTAGTAGTACAGAGGGTGATATCGGAAACCTTCTTCAGAGTGGTAGCGTGCTCACACTTCGTGTTATTCTACTCCGCCACAAAGCTTCATTCACTTGCAATCAGCTACAAGTTATTCTCAAAGACACTGTCATTCCCGCTTTCCAGGCAGCTGTTGAGGATGACAGAACCCCAGTCACTACCATCGCTTCGGATTCTCCATCTATATCTAGCCTTGATTTCCTTGCTGATCCGCTACCCATCCCACCAGATTCTGACGATGCCGGTTTGCTCAAATTTGAAAGTGTTGTACAGCAATCAGATAGGTAAGAAGAGAATATACTGCATTCTCACCGTCATGATATTTTTCACTTCAAGAGATTTTTTGTACTGACTTTCTTTTCCGAAACAATTTAACATAGAAATCCCAGACCGATGGGTCCAGCAGAATTGTTGCTCGAGGCTACTTTTACGGTTATGCGAAACGGAGGAGGCGACGATTTATCGGAAGCGCACAAGTTTGCCAAAAAGGTAGGTTGGTGCTTAGAACCTGGAGAGTCTATGATTCGTTTTCCGCGAAATTCTAATCGAGAGTCCGAACTTGTTTTTATTACCATAGGACATCGAGTCGAAAGACAACACAGAGCAGCCATTTCCTGACAGTTGGATATCGACCACGGCTCCAATCGCACTTGGCACATTGACGGATCTATCCACCGAGATTTTGCTGCTTCGTGGCGCCGAAGGAGCCACAGTATGGCGCTGCACTGTTGCAGAAATCTACCAGCATTGGTGCAACGGAGACATCACCAAGTGGGTTCCTTGCGAGGCGGTTGTGCGAATCGCTACCACCGAATTTGAACGTTGTATCACACGAGCGACAGAAAATTTATCACAACTTGGCGGCAAAGCGAATGCAAAGGTATGGGCTAACAATCTCGTCGATTTTTACGCAGAAATTATGGGTAAAAACTTGGGGATGGAACAAATTATGATGGAATTGCTATTAGAAGAGAAGTGTAAGGTGATCAATGCGAATTCGAAATCATCATCGACCGATTCGAAGGTTGATGTACAGCCACCGCCACCGCCACCATCAGGGAAATCGGAGTCTGAGGATTTGTCGTCGTCGTCGTCTGATTCGGATTCGGATTCGGATTCGGATTCAGATTCAGATTCAGATTCAGCTTCAGATGAGAATGAAACACCAACTTCCGAAGCAATAAACTCCTCAAACGCGGGACCCTTGGACAATGAAGCAAAGAAAAGCGTAGACGAGGAGAAAGAATGCCACGAACATGTTGAAGACGCTGTGAACAACGATAAGACGGAATTCAATGGTACTGCGGCAGGGGGCGATGGCATTGCATCCGCTTTGCCTCGTAGTGAAGATGGAGCATCAACTAATGGTGCCGATTATGGCAAGATACAACGTCCAAGTTTTGAACGATCCGAGCTGTTGTCGGCTGAAGCCTTTTCGAAACTGGACGAAAAATTCAACCTTCGCGATTCGCCGAAATGGATGAGGTACCTGCCGGCACTGAAATTGCGATGCGTTGCGGCTCATTACTTGCAAAAGATTCTGCTCTCGTTGCGGGAGGAGCAATTGATCGGATTCATATCCCAGCAGGCAATCTCGAATCTGCTGAAAATATTGAATGTGTCTCGTGGATTTGCCGAAGCCGCGGTAAAGAACGAAGACCTTGCGCACGCCTTTCAAGAAGCCATGTTTAGCGAATGGGGAATCAGCGACGACATGGGAGAAGAGGCGCTGGAAAATGTTGCGAGACTCAATAATACACAGGGAAGCGCCATGTTCTTTTTGACGCAGACCGCCAGTGCGACCAATGGAGTCATTCGTCTGTTGAGCGATCTCTACGACCACGAAGAGACCATGGACGGCGAGTACGAGTGGGATCGCCGAATGTTTGCCGGTCAAAATCTGTTGACGATCAAGCAAGATATATTTCGCAAGTTTACCGAATCTGAAGCCAAGGAAGGCCACAAGGTGGACCCCAACGTGTGGCGGAACACCACAGAAAGTGGCGTCAAGGTTGCGATTTATTGTACCTCCTTTGCATCGGTGGTGGTCGGTCTGTTAAAAGCCATGCTGTCCTTTGAACCGGCCTTGATCGAGCGAAATAAGGCCGACATTTTCCCGCTTGTATGCGAGTTGGTGGGTGTGCGGAGCGAAGAGATCCGCAAGCTCGTCCGACGGGTTCTGACCGAAAAGTTTGGTCCGTTGCTCGGCCTGGGTCAAGATGATGGAGGGAGACTGTCGATGCGAGATTCGATCGAAAGCAAAGCGTCGTTCGGTTGAACGCACCGGCGATGGTAGATTGTTGAAGGGTGACGAGGCTTGAAGAATATTGTCTTGCGTTGCTGTCATCATTTCAAAATACTGTCTAGGATACAAACCGATGAACTAAAGATGTGCAGCAACGTGATTCATTTCATTAGCATTTATACTATTGTTTTCCTTATTTTCAGTTCATGACTACACTAAAAAAGGGTCGTTTCGTATTATAATCGGAAACCAACACTAATAATGATATTGCAATAAATTTTGACTTTTTTCAGTATCACACACCTTTCGAGTGCACTGGTTTGAATAGACTACTATTAATTTGTTTTGTAATATGTATGCATCTATGCAAGAATGTAAGCGGGTCTGTATCGTTTGGAAAAGGAATCCAGGATTCCGTTTCATTCCGTTCGCTTGTTTCAATCGGTCATGGCTTCGAGACCGATGACAACCGTCAATGCCAGAGCCACATCGTCCGTTCCGTGGATATCGATGAAGTAGCAATCGCGGATCGGAGCGATCCAGTTCTTGTGAACCTTGACGATTTCTTCTCCGCCCTCCTTGATGGTGAAGTCGTGCTGGAGGATAGATCCGTGGATCTGCCAGTTCTTGTCGCCCCTGACCTTGACGACAAAGTTGTCTCTCACCACACCAATGGCGCGTTTCTTGATCTCGGCAATCTTCTTGCCGTCGGCGTCCTCGATGGCCATGGAGTCTCGGAGCCGGAGCTTGCGATCCTGGATGGTGTAGAGGGTCGGCCCGGAGCGGCTTTCTTGCAGATGAAAGGTTTCTCGGAGGCGGAAGACCTTGTTGTTGGCGTAGTAGGCCGGCTTTCCCCTCTGGTGGCGCCGGGTCACGCGATTGATGGCGAAGGAATCGCCAAAGGCCAAGAGCTTTTCTTTCATGGCAAAGGTCTGCGGACCACCCTCGTCCTCGTCGCTGCCGGAGGATCCGGGAGACCCTTCGCGTCGACGATTGGCGATGGCCGCTCCGGCGGCGATTCCCCCTCCCACGGCGAGGGCGGTCTTGAGCCCGCGGCGATCCTTGGGAGGTTCGGGAGACGGAGACGGAGACTTTTCGCGTCGTTCGTGGCGTCGGTTGGCGATCGCGGCACCGGCAGCCATTCCTACTCCGACGGCCATGGCGGTTTTGACCGCGGGAGCACGGTTCTCCCTGCGGGCTTCTCTTCGTGCGCGTCCTCGTTGTCCGATGGGCATGGTGTGTGATAGGAATGAAGTTTGATCGAAATGTAGTTGAATTTGTAGAGCGTTCGTTGATTGAGTAAATCGTATTTTGTGTGACAACTCTTGGGTTCCCAAGAAACTCAAGGATGGAGATGGTGTCCCGTGTTCTTCCATGAAAGATTTTGGATAGGCGGATACGTCGTGGTAATTTCCTACCGGTGATTATTGGATCCTAAGCGAATTTTTCTATTCAATGGCGGATTCGATAGCGGATCTCGAAATTGTTGACAAGATTCTATTCTCGGTTCGTCGATTTTGAAAGAAATATTGATACAGTAGCCGAGTTCTCCATGATGTTTCATTACTGCCTAGAACAAGATTTTCTATTTTTTATTGAAGGCCTAACAGTGCGTGTTTGAATGTTCAAAAAAGAACAAGCACTCTAGATTATTTTAATTTTTTGTATGTAATTACTTGTCCCTACTAGAGTACTCGTACTGTAGTGATAAGGATCCAAAGTTGCAAGTATTACGGGTTTCTCCGCAAAATCTTAAAAGTGATTCTCACGAAGTACGAGCTACCGTTATTTTTCTAATCTCAAACGTTCAATTACCGTTACGGAATTGAAATTGTGGAAGGCTTATTTTTCATTTTTCACTTTTTTTGCAACATCCAAAGTCCCTAACGCTAATCTTAAAGCGTCATTCCGCTTCTTGTACGGTTGAGGTCCAGACCTTCGACAACGTAAGGTTAACCTTACCGTAACTTACTGGACTGAATGAATCTTACGAGACTCCGGACAAGATACCGTACGATTGATTTTGATTCGGTAACCTTACCAGGCAGTTTAAATCTTACCGTAACCTTTACCTTACTCCCCATGGACGACGTGCGATTTTGTTATTTGAGGCCGGCTGCGCCCATTCCAGGTCTAGCGGGGAAGAAAAAATAATAATACGAAGTAAACCTTATTCAGTTGTTCTCGCTCGGTTTTCTCATACCTCGAGCATGGTTCGAACCAGCATCATAAAAAAAAAATTGAAATTGAGAGTGAGTCGAAATCAAGCTCTTTTTCACACGACACCTCGAGGAGCTCGAGCAACGACACATCGTATCGTGCTATCAGGAATTAGGAATTAAGATTACGGTACCGGTACGTACCGGTACCGGTACTACTAGGACACGGATATAATTTCCCCACAGGTACTAGTAGTGGTAGTTACTGGTACAACCGAAATCTGTGAGACACATATCATCCATCACAGCATCCTTGCCGAAAAGGTATCATCATCAGATTGACCCATCAAACCCCGCAGAACTTTTTTGATCTCCCGTTGATCTTTTGGCTTGGTCTCATCTGAAAATCCCAAAGGTCGTGCGGCAGGTGTCAAGTCGCTTTTCTTTCCATGAGCACACCGCCCGTTTCTTCTATAGTTCAATCGATATTTCGTAGTTCTGCTGGAGTCAAGGAACAGACAACCACCTGCTCGTCTACTGTATTCTTACTGTATTCTATCCAGAGAGCAAGAAAACCGCGGAGCGACGAATGGATAACGCGGCTCCACAGCACGAGGGGATGGCAGCGCCTGCCATGGAGAACGCAACCGGATCGACGACCGATGTTGGCACCGAGCTCCCCGCCGCTTCACCGCTGATTCCTGCCGCAACAACAGCTGCGCTGGATGCGGCAATAGAGCACGGATCCAGCACCCTGGAAACCAGAAACGGCGAGGGCGAACTGCCCCCGTCGTCGATATCATCCCCCGCAGGCGAGGTTGGAACCGACAGCGGCACCGGCAGCGGAAACCATCACATCCTCCTCGAAGAGTTGGAGGATGCAACCGTTGCGGCCAACGATGCCAGCCACGTCATTTGTCAACCCCTCGGAACGCCGACGGCAGGAGATCTCGGGGCTGCGGACAACCAGTCGGTAGCAGCTCCACTGACGGCGGCTACAGCATCCACTCCGATGCATCACCGAGCCAACAGCAGTGGAAATGTCAGCATAGACAACAACAGCAACAGCAGCAACAACAACAGCAACGGCAACAGCAACCGAAAGAAGAGGCTGTGCCGATTCCCGGGTTGCACCGAGGGTGATCAAGAGTCAGGGGCATTGCCAACGCCACGGTGCCAAAGCAAAACGGTGCAAGGTGCGTCGCTGATACTGCTTGCCGTTCGTTGGGATCATTCCGTGGAGCTGCGATCCCATCATTCTATGCGTGCATGCATACATGCATACATGCATGCATGTTTGAATGGATCCGTGTTTCATTCAACCATCTTCTCACGTGGAGTGTGCTACCTAGCAATCCACTCCGATTCATTGAGGGATTTTGTTTTTTCAATCACTCCCTTTTGCTGCTTCGTCTCTCACACCACACTTGTCTCTTGCTCACGCGCATCATCTCTGTCGTCACCGCCAGGTCGAGGGCTGCGAAAAACAAGCCCAGGGCACGCACAACGGCATGTGCAAGCGCCACTGGCGGGCCGTTCACTTTCCCGATCAGGTAGCCGCCAAGGCCGAGGCCGAGCGCAAAAAGCAGGAGGAGGAACAGCCCCCTCCGCCTGTGGGGGAGAGCGTCTACGACACCATCCTCCCGGCATCCATTGCCTACCGACCCTCCTCCATTTCCGTACTGGCGGCCGAGAAGAACGTCAAAGAAGCGGTCATGGCGGCCGCGGCTGCCGGCGGCGGCGCATCGGAGTCTTCCGCCGCGGTTTCTAGAACGGACGAGACCACGCAAATCAGTCCCCACGAAGGCGGTGGCACCACCAGTAGCAACCACAAGGTGGCCTCCGCCACGAGCAGCCATCCCTCCACCAACAACATTGTTTCGGCCATGCCCCTGGTGACCTTTTTGCGGGACGGTGCCCTCCACAAGGAGGTCGGATGGCACCGCCAGGCCGAGCGTCGGGCACGGGGCATGTTCGAATGCCCATCGCTGAGCTGCCAGCTCGAGCCGTGGGAAAAGCAGCTGGCGCTGGTGGAAATCTTGCTGCTGAGCGGGGGAACTCCCCACGCAAACTTCAAGGACCTGGCCCACGCCTGGGGGCGGGAGCGGGGATTCCACCAGGTCCTGGCCTCCAGCGTCTGCACCCGCCGGGGGGAAGTCGAGCGAAAAAAACGGTCCGATGCCGGCAAGAGGGGGACCGTGGCCGCATCGGTGTCCGCCTCCGTGTCGACTTCCACGGCGTCGGCGGCAGCGACGTCCGCGTCGGCATCGGCATCCGCCGCCGTACCACATCGCAAGCGTGCCAAATACAATACCCTGCAGCAGCAGCAGCAGCAGCAACAACAACAGCAACAGCAACAGCAACAGCAGCAGCAGCAGCAGCAACAACAACTCCAACAGCAGATTCAGGAGAGTCAACAGCAACAGCTGCAGCACCAAATGCAGCAGGTACATTTTCAACAGCAGATGCAACACCAAGTCCAAATACAACACCAACTTCAGCAGGAACAATTGCAGCCAGCAACCAACAACATCCCTCGTGCCGCTGCCAGAAGTACAACCTACACAGCATCTGCCGGAACTGGCAACGGCGACGGACGACGGCGACCACGAACACAATCATTGCTATGTCTCCCGCGGCTGCCGAACACGGTTCTGTCGCCGGCCAACAACGATGGCACCGCTGCCAGCAGCAACGACAATTGCAACACAGCTGCCAGTGTCGCTGCCAACAGCAACGCGGAAGGGGCAACTGGGATGTCCACCAATCACGGGGCTAGTGCCGGTGTCGCCATGGGGGAATCCACGGGGATTCCATAGCTACCGAACGCTTGCAGTGCTGTTGAGGCTGCTGGCTGCTTCTACTGCTACTGTTACTGCTTGACTTGTACTGGTTTGTATTGCATTGAATTGAATGAAATATTGGAGAATCCCAGTGCATGAAACACTGACACGGACTTCATTGGTTGGGTTGGAATGGACTGCACTATCTCTCAGTTCCACCAAACGAACCTGATTCTCTCTGTCATGCTCAAGCACACCTCGCTTGAAGAAGAGAGTATAGATTGCAGTAGTTTAGTTTCCCCTTGTAGCAAAACGATCTAGGAAGTACAATTTTCTTTCCATGCATACTTTGGTTCAACTTTCTACTTTTTAGAATAATCTATTCTTCTAGTGTGATATGTGCACTTTTTCCTTTCGTTTCCAACGTGAGTGTGCGTGCCGTATTCGTGCTCGGATGTATGGACGAATAAATGAATGAATGGATCGCTGGTACGCAGGAATACGATGTCATTACTCACAGGATTCGTGCTATCGGCATTCCGTTTTGAAATCAGTATTCCATTGGCTCGGTACTGGTGCATTCGCACGAACAATTTGAACGAGACTTCCGTGTTGGGCATCCTTCTGCAAGCCTGGTCGAAGCTCCATCGGTCACAGCTGGACTTTGGATCGATGCAGAATGTTGCATCATCGTACACAGGATAGTTTCTCATTGTGCGCACAAACCAACTACAGGAATGTTGTGCAACGGAAATCAAATCCATCCCAATCCGTAGAGCGGTACTGGGTGGGTGTAGTGCTCGTCGCTACAGTGCGTTGCTAGGTTCCGTCTCCGTCTTCTTCGTGGTCAGCTCTGGGTTCGAAGAATTCCTCGTCGATCGGCGGGGGCGTTTCATCATCAAATAGGCTCCAGAGGTCAGTGTTTCCAATGGCTTCCAGCTTGACGTAGTCGGCGCTCACGTGACTTCCGCGGAGTGTGCTGCTTCCATGGTTTCGGTGATGCTTGCCTTGGTTTCCCACACGGAGCAGGTTTACCAGAATAACGGCACAGATCAGGAGCGTAGCCAGGACCCTCGGAGAAAACAGGCATTTCATCGCCCCCCTCCAATTGGCCGGGAGTGACACGTCATCATCGTAAAACTCCGAGCGTTTGGAGCGCTTTTGGTAGACATTGCTGCCGGAGGCCTGAATGCTGTTGTATCGGGCAATCGTGCTGTGCGTGTCACCATGTCGGTACATCCCGTTACCACTGTTTTGATAGGATTCCTGCCAGGAAGACGATGCAGTATTGGGTGGTATTTCGGAGGACGGCGACATGTAATAGTAGGAGGGAACGTAGGAATGTGACCGTCTCGAATCATCCTGGCCGGCTTCGTGCCCCAGTGGATCTTTCGAGGAATTCGAGGGGAGGAGTCTCTGTCCCGGAAACATGGAGGATGGAAAGGCCTGTTGGGATCCGAGGGAGTTCCCAAAAGAAGCGAGGTAGGAGGAAGTGGGAACTCCCTTCTTACGTGAGCCGGGGGGAGGAGATGACGTGGAAGAGTAGCAGAGACTGTCGACGTGCTTGTGGTGGGGAGTTATAAAGTAATTAGAAGCGTTGCTGGAGGTGTTGCTGATCAAGGTGCAGCCAGCGTCGTCGTCGCCGTCATAATTAACGTTCTCTCCCGCTAAGAGCGAAACATCGACATCTTCACCTGATAGAGCGCTTATCAGACTGGCTTGGTCCTCGTGATCCTCGATGTTGTGATTGTTCGTGCCAGTGCTGTGCATAGTGGCGCTATTGCTTGTGACAGCCACCGCTGCTGATTGATCCATTTCGGGAATTCGGTTTCGGTACTCGTTCCAACAACCCTCAGAAAGTGATCGATCTGTTGCTCTTAGTATGTCCAGTGAGGCGTTCAGGTTCGTGGTATGTTTGTTTCAGCTGTTGCAGAGAAAGTCTCGAGAGAAGTGTCACTGGTTTTGACTTTCAGCGACTATAAGACGGTTTTAGAGATGATTGAAACAATATCTCTTGTCTGGAATTAATGTGAATCGTGCCTATAATCAATGTGGAAGCAGTATCTATGGAAGGAGCCGTTTGTTACAGTCGTGGGGTGATAATGATATGGAGAACTACTATCTTGGTAATGCTCGGGATGCTGATGAAAAGAGAGAGGAAAGCTCAACTAGATTGTGTCTGTGGCAACGGTTTGGTTGGTGCTGATGGAGGAATGAAGCTAGTAAATGTTGAACGTTTGAGGCAAATCCATTCAGTGTGCTTGAGTTGGTTTACTGCACAAAGAATGGTTTGGTTAACAGTTGCGATATTTTTATTATTTGTTTGCTAGTTTGCCCTGCTTCCAAGTTTTTTTTTGAAAAACGACGCATCATCATCGATACGGTAGGATCGCATCAAGTTGTTCGACTAAGACCTTAACCGTAGAAACTATGCATAGTTGTTTTTTGGGTGACGACACTGCTTAACGGTAGATATCGGTTTGCGGGTTCTGGATTCGGTCGCTCATTCTCGCAACACACACACAAAAATCAATAAATTCGAAGCGAACGCGAAGGAGTGTGTCAATGAAGGGGCCGTTACCCAACGGTGACGCGCTGTTTCTACTCGCTTCTAACGCCAAAAGGCACGCATCCTTCTTTCTGCATACCGTACGGTACCAGGTATTTCGACACAAATGGGTAAAACAGGTCAGGCGCGCATATCCTTTTTCGACTCCGACCAAACCAAAATCCTTCGAGGAAGAACATTTAACTCGTGTCACAGCCGTCACAATCCCTTTCAACGGATAGTCGTGTTTCGTGTGATGTGGGATACCATACCACGTGATATTATGTACATACTCTATGTACGTATAGTATGGTACACATATGTCTACACGTACTTAGGTACTCGTAATTACCGGTAAGGATACCCCGGTATTTTAGTTTCTTCCCATAATTATTGTTCCTACCGTAAACGTACCGGGTACAAAACTCAAAAAAATAATGAAGAGCTTTGTAACAATAGATATATATGGGAAGATCCTTGATCACTACTAGCCAGCACACAGCTCTTTGATGCGCCATAAGTGTATGCCCCAACACTGTCGCAGGATGAAAGAAGGAAGCTTGGTGATGGTAATATTCAAAACTCTCGATTGGTCGTCGATTGTTTACTAGTGGTGGTATTGAGTGGGATCGTATAATCCGTTGTGACTTTCCTTCGTTTTGTTCAGTACTTGGATCTTGCGGATTTGTGCTGTGACTTTTTCTGTAGTATGCATCATGTTCGTTTCTGTAGCAATCTCTTCTTCTCGTGTACTGCGGTGATCAAACCGCCCCGAACGGAACCGACTCCGACATTACAACTACCATTGTTTCTTCTACTAATAATGATGTAAACAAAATGTAATTATCTAAATTCTATTACTAGTCAATACACGTGCTACAAGGGAACTAATGCACGGAGCAGTGCGCTCTTCGTCTCGGATTCGGGGCACGCAGGAGTTGCCCCGAAGAGTTGTATGGTCATGGTGGCAGGGTTCCGAGGCTTGGCTTGGCTTGGCGTGGCAATGATTACACCAATAATTGCAATGATTGGAATGGAAGGAAATGGAATCCCATCGTGATCCTAGGATCGCCGGGTCTGGATCGCATCCAGGTACCGCTTGCTCCCGGCGTGCCACGGAACCGTTTCCACGAGACCCGCGGCCCACAGCCGGGCCGCCATGGTTTCGCTTGCGGGGGTGCCGCTTCTTGGTGGTTTGGAACCCTGCCTCGAACGAACCCCGACGCCACCCGTAGTGGAGTGTGGGGAGGCGCAATGGTGGTGGTTTTCGTCGCCGTCGCCGTCACCACGAGCTTCGATGGGTTTGGCCCGGAGAGGAGAGTTCCAGCAGCGGCTGGGTGCCATCGCTTGGTTTCCGGTGATTGATTTTGCCGGTGACACCAGGGCAAACGTGCTCGAAGTTGCGAGAGTTGCGACTGGTACCAACCAGAACAACATTGGAGAATGAGGACAGGAGAGAAAAATCCTTGCGGTGAATCGAGTGAAGAAGGAATGGGTTATGGAATGAGAAAAAGTGCGGAAAACGAAAGGATTGTGTGTGTGTGTGTGTGTGTGTGTGTAGATGAGGCAATCTTGGGTTTTGTGTGCGGACCAACTCCGGATGGTTTGGATTGCGTTTGTTCTGTAACAGCTCTTTGACTCCGGTACGGTCGGTGTGCGGCGCGGAGTATCAGTGGTGCAATTCCAACTCGTCCGTTTGATTGAGAATGATTGAATGAAGAAATTGGTTTCGGTTGTGAAGTTACGCGATGCGATGCGATGCGATGCTATCGTGGGTTGGAGTCGTCGCTTGCTTTATTTCGCGTTGTAGCTTCGCCAAGTCCAATAAAAAAGCGACATCACACGGTGTCTTGTTATGCTATGTTGTACCGGTAAGGCCTTACTGTATGTTGATGAGGGCCCAAAAATACCGGTACAAAATACGGTAATTATCCGACAGACACGAATGGTAAGGTTTACTAGTTTCTGTACCGTAGATATTAGACGGGAGAGCAGGTGTCGCGGTTCGAAGTTTTCACGAATGAATTCTTATGATTTTGATGAGATGACAACGGCATCGTGCCTCGCGGCATCGGAGGAAGAATGCACGTTTGGTGCCGTCATGGCAAAACGCACGTCTGATTGGGTGGAATGAGTGAGTGAGTCGATGCGAGTGAGTCTGGGACGGGCATCCGTACAGACGAGTAACCTTACCGGTATTTCATACGAAGTAAGGATTCACTTATTGTTCGAGTGATTACCGGTAATCTTACGTAGTAAGATTTACCAGGTATTTTTTCTGTTGGCAAGAACCAAAGAACGAGCTGGATGCCAAGATCATCATCATCATCATCATCACCATTAAGTAACTTAATCTTTTAATCATCATTAAACTCGGATCCACCCTGGTAGTCATACGGCTATCTCACATCACTTCAAGTAACGATCGGCACGAGTACGTACCGCCAGCAATCCTTTCATTCCATTTCCATTCCCCTCTCTCTAACGCTGGATGCAACCGAAAACGCAACGGACCGTTGATCGCTCGTACCCTTCCACATCAACAACTGCACTTATTACTACATACCATACGATGAAGCCCACCCCCCGCTGGCGGTTGCTCGTTCGGACCGCGGTTGCGGCCACCGCCACAACGTCCTCCGCACGCACACCGGCGCTCGCTCTGGCATTCGGAAACCGGGATTCGTCGTCGTCGTCGTCGTTTCCATCGCCGGCCAACGCGAGATCCCTGCACGCCACGGGTCCGGCTCGGTTCCCCCGCAGCTCGCTGTTCGAATCCGTGCGCAACGGTTACTACCGAAAGACCAACCGCGACGAGGTCCCGCTGGAAAAGCTTCTGGAAAAGGCCTCAAATGTTCTCCGCGACTGGAATGCGAATGCGGACACAAACTCAAACGCAAGTCCCCTCGAGGGCCTTCTTTCCGACGGAGCGCTCTTTTTTCCGTCGTCCTACGCTGCCAGCCGAAAGCACGCCACCGATGGGGACGGAATCCACCCGGACATGGCCGAGCGGGGGTTTTCCAACTGGATTCTTCCGGGGAAAATCATGGTCGGTCAGTACCCCGGGAGGGTTCCCGAAAAGAACACTCCCACGCAAGACGAAGCGGAGGCCCACCTGGAAACGGTCCTCGATGCGGCGATCGAAGGTTGCGGGGAACGCACCGATGGCAGCAGCACTACCCTGTGCTTTGTGAGCCTCCAATCGGAGCTCCCGCCCCAGGACGACTACGACAGCTGGAACCAACACGGCGGAGAAATATATCTCGGCGATCCGGAGAGCCGGAGGCACTGGCCGAATCCGTTTTCGCACTACGCGCCGATCCTGGATTCAATGGCGGAGAAGCGCAACGACAACGGCAACGACATGGTCGCGGTGCGTTACCTGCACCACTCCATTCGGGACTTGTCGGTGCCGTCGACCTCCAACCAGATGCGACTCTTGCTCTGGAAGCTGCTCGACGTGTTGGACGCGAGAAATGATGGAAACGACAGCGAGAACGACAACAACAACGACCACCACCACCAAAGCATGGTGTACATCCACTGCTGGGGCGGCCGGGGCCGGGCGGGACTGACCGCCTGCTGCCTGTTGACGCTGCTCCATTTCGCTTCTGCGGGCAATGCCGTCCACGAAACCAATGCAGCCGCAACGTCGGCCGCAACGACCCCCGCCGGTCTCCAAACCATTTTCGACGTTGTCCAAACCGGATACGAGTCGCGGGTGGGGTCCGAGCACATGCCAACGGCCCTGTCCCGATCGCCCCAGACCGATTCCCAGCGGGCCTTCGTCGCACGGTTTTACGAGGAGGTCCGGGAAGCGGCGAGCGCCGCAGACGCCCGGGACACGCCGCGCGTTTGAGATGGATGGATGGATGGATGGATGGATGGAAAGAGTGTGAGCTCGGGAACGAAGCGAGTCTAGGGAAATCTTGTACAAAGAATAGTACGGCAGCTTACGTTGTACACCTAGTATACAAAGTACCATATTATTACAGCAGTAGGTAGTACAATAGCAGTAGCATTCTCTATAATCTACGCAGGAGGATGGGGGCGGCGTCGTTTGGAAAGCTTGGTTCCGAATCCTGTTTGAGAAATAAGGTCGTTCTTGTCGCGTTGCTTCACTGTTCTGTGCGGACAATGTGTTTTCCATCCCATCTCCACTGCCTTTCTATCGGAATGGCGAGTGTGTCCGCACGAACTGTTTTTGCCGACCTGGTAATGTTGTGCTTGCCTGGCAGTGATCTCGATGAAAATTCCGCATCCTCGAAAGGATTTCAAAGTCGGGTGCGGGTGCAGTCGTCATCGTAATCGAGGCATTATCCGGCGTCTTGTGGTGTGTCTTGTCTGTCCCGTTCGAGGGGGAGGATCCCAGGAATCTTCGTCTGGAACGAGGAGTCTTTCTCTTGCCCGCGAGATCGCTGTAATGCTATGCAAGGTCGTGGCAGGCTCGTCTCAGGCTCGTGTCAGGCTCGTGGCGTCGGACCGATCGAAAGGTGCTGAACTCCCGGAATGCATCAAGTGGCAGATCCGTCCTAGCATGCGCGCATTCATGCCGCGGCGGCAGCCGCCGTAGCCCACGAAGTAGCGCTCGCCGCCTCCATGCTCCCGAGCACCGCCGGATAGCGCGCGATGCGACGATCGTATCCGGGATCGGCGGCAGCGACGACCACGTCCTCGATGGGTACATAGAAGACTCGTTCTTGCAGCAACGCAGCCCTCAGTTCTTCCTCGGGCTTGGAGGTCAGCAGCCACACCCGAAAGAGGACCCCGCCCACCACACAGGTGGAACACAGGACCTTGGGTCCATAAAATTCGAAGATAAGAAAGAGGGTGCTACACACGATAAAGCTGGTAAGGTTTGTCGCCAGGCGGAGGCAAAAGCGGAGGAGACAGATGCTTGTCGCCGGGTAGGGGCTGTAGTTGTCTCCGGCAATCGCGCCCACGACGTCGATGGTGTCAAACATTCTCTCGAGTCGGTTGCGACGCTTTGCTGTACAGTGACACGCAGTTTACCGAAAGAATGTCGCCTTGAAGATGTGCGCAATTGGGTTCGTGGCGTAGCACTAGAGAGCGCGGAATGGTCAGTGACCGGTTGGTTCACCTATCTCATAGGGCTTTTCAGCCAAGTTTGTTTTCTCTTCCTTTTCGGATCAAAGCAGTTTGCGTCGTGATTTTGCTTCATCTGTGGTTTTCTTCGTTACGAAATAACGAGCTGCAGCTTCATCCTGGGTAATTACTCGCACGGGTACAGGTACAGCTTTGGTTGTAATCGACCCGTACCGGTACCGTGTAGCCATCACAAGATAGGGTTTTCGATTTTCGCGAGCACACTAATTCTGTCGGTGGCACGAGAACAATCGGTGTCAAACGAACATGACATGAGAAAACATCACCAACAAAATACGGAGGAATTTTTCTCAAAACAGATCGGAAATAAGGAATACTGCACCCGTTACATAATCTCAAACGTGCACGAGTAATCTTAAGCAGCATGCGCTTAATACCAGAGATTTCAAGTATGATTTTAGTTAAGATTAATCTTACTTCGAGGTCGCGTTTCGCGTCGTCGAATGCAATCGAAAAAAAGAATGGATTCTCTTACGCGTAATTAGTAATTAATGGTATCACATTACAATCATAAAGACCCTACGTTATTTTTGATCAGATTCGTGATCATGAGTTACGTGGGTCCGAATCATCATCCGATTTTCGTATTCCAACACCTGAGATTTTGTATTTGCATAGCGCCGTAACGTAACCTTATTCATAATCTTACCCTGACCTTACGGTAAACCTTATTACGAAGTAGGTAAGGTTACTACGTAAGGTTACTTCTTAGAAACAAATTTCTCATAACCAACGGTATTCATACCGTAAGGTTACCGGTAGGTACGGTTACACCATACTCAATACTCAATACGGTACCGGTAGACATAAGACATTCCAGATGAAAAAAGAGTAAGGTGATGGTTATCTAACGGTCAACCAAATCTGTACTGTAACATTTATTTTCTTCTGCAACTTCAGGGAACCAACCTTTCTCGGTTCTCCGATCCCATTGCATCGAATCGCATACAATGGTATTCCGGTATATTCGGCACCCTGCCCGAGCGAGTCGAGTCGGTCAGGGATTAACGTTTGTTGCAGGAACGTAGAGTCAAGAACACCTTCGTTCCAATTCTGTTCGGTTTGCTCCAATTCGTTCCCAATGGATTTGGCAATGCCGGAACGAGAGTCGAACCGACACTACAAAGCGCAACGACTATCATCGAAGCCTTCGCAGAGCCCGCATGCGACCGGGTTTTCGAAAGGAGAAACAAAAAAGAAACAAAGGAAGGGGAAAGAAGAAAAAAGAAACATACAAACACACAACACCAATGGCCCGCGAGAGAAAGGAAGCACTCAAAGCGTCCTTTTGCTTTTGTGGATATTGGTCGGCAGTATCATCGCCACGATAATCGCGGGGGTGGTGCTGACGCCTGCAAAGGAAGACGAAAGAATGTTGCTCAACGTCCACCTCCCGGACAGCCTTCTCTTCAAAGACAACCCGCACGCTTCGATTCCTGTTGCGAAAAACGTCACTGCCACAGCAACACCACAAGAAATAGGCACAACTCATGTTGCACATTTTACCAATGCTAGATTTTCGACTCTCCGCAACGGTCGCACCCACAACAACAACAGTGACGGTGGCAACGAGAGCGACAAAAACGATACCCTGCGGTACACGCTGCTGGAGGACGGGATCACGAGATTGCCCATCAAACCGTGGCGGTCTCCTGATCAGAAAGCGCTCGCGGCCCGATGCACCCGGAGTGGTCGCGGGAACATTTACATCAAACACTTTCGGAAGGCCGGAGGATCGGCAATGTACAAGGAAATCCAATCTCGGAATTGCATCACTCGCAAAGGCGTGACGGGAACCGGAGGGCTACCTCCGGAACGGGTCAATTTCGTGTACGCGCAGGAACTCCCGTCGTTTGACATCCGGACCTTTGACGTGATGGATCACGCCGACAAGTTCCTCGCGAAGCAAACCTCCGATGGGGGCAAGAGCGGCAGCAATGGCAACCACGTCGGCCGCAAAACGCTATACGTCACGTCGCTTCGGCATCCGATTTCCAGGATCGAATCGATGTACTGGTACGAGGGAAAGTGGCCCCGGAACTGTTCCAAGCCCTGCGAGGACAAAAAGCGAAAGGACGAGACGACGGCCGTCGTGAAAACCCTGGAGGAGTGGGTCGTGGCCGTTCGCGGGCAAACCCGCCAGCGAAAACTCGAGTACACGCCGCACACCGGGTGCGGCCAGTGGACGGGAGTCGAGAATTACTACGTTCGGCAACTCCTGACCGTCGATCGCGCCTCCGACGAGAAGGAGGACAGCGAGCCGACAGCGCGCGCCTGCAAAGGCTTTCGGAACGTTACCCTGACCCGGACCCATCTGCACAAAGCCAAGCAGATCCTGGCGAGTTTCGACGTTGTGCTGATCCAGGAAGACATGGCCAAAGAGTCCTGGGCGACGTCGATGTTTTTTGACACGGTCACCATCAACGGTTCGGGTCTCAAGCATCTCCGACTCCCGGCTAAGATGAGAACGGAACGCAAGGGCGTAGAACGCACCAGGGACCAATACCAACCGATTCCCAACTCGACGCGTCGGATGCTGGAGGAGTGGAACAAGCTGGACCTGGAATTGTACGAGTATGCCGTCGAGCTCAGCCGTTCCACCGTGGAGCAATGGAGGAAGCGGCAATCCGAGAGGGAGGAGGAGGACGATGCCACGGCCGCGGCGGAGTGCGGCGGAGCCGCGGTGGCATTCGATTCGTTGGAACCCCCCGTGAGCGACGAGGTGTTTGACATTGCCATCGGCGGGAGGTACTGCTGCCCCGGATCAAAGAAGTGTCCCTACCCCCAAGTCAAGACGAGGAAACGCGGTTTTTGGTATTACGGCAAAGGTTGCATATGGAGCAGCAATGCCAAGTGAGCGGATCGCGACCGGTTCGGTCGGTGCGCGCCAATGCCTCAAAACCGACAGGCGAGCCGCGATCCGATGCCCCTCCGACGGCAACGACGGAACCGTCGCGGGGTGTCGGACGCGGCGCTCGGTTTCGTTTCCCTTTGGTACGTGTACCTACCAACGCCGATTCGCTTCTTCCCGTGGTTGGGCCAAATTTCCAACCACGCCGCGTCCCTTTCGTGTCGAATCGAATCGAATCGAATCGAATCGAATCGAATCAGGTCGAGCAAAGAGAAACGTCGAATGGCCTTGGTCTCGGAGGTCGAATCTGGTTTCTGTGTTGCCACTGCCACAGCCACCGCCACCGCGAATACGAATGCGCATGCGTATGCGACGTCCGTGTTGCTGGCTTCTGCGACCGATGCGCTTCTCGCGCCCCAGCGTCCGACTTTCGATTCGAAACTATATTTCACCGTTGCATCACCTACTTTTGCAACGGATGGATTGATTGATTGATTGATTGATTGATTCGTTCGCTCTCGCAACGGATGCACCCGAAGCACGTTGCGAACGAATAACGGTAGCGCGAGCAATCCCGCATGAATTTCGATTCGATTCGATTCGATTCGATTCGATTCGATTCGATTGGTTCCGCGCATGGATCTGCGGTTGATTTCGTTTCGTTTCGTTTCCTTCCGTGCGTCGCTCTTTTGCCGGGTTCCAACGAAGCGAGTCGTTGTTGCCCCACCTTTGTCGTCGTTGCGGGACCCTACCGGTATGCAACAGATTTCGTGGACCTCGTTGGTTCGTGACTCTTTCTTCTAGCGCAAGCTAGGTGATGGATTATATAATACCAATAATATTACTAGTACTCCTACTCCTACTCGTACTCTAACTCTTACTTGAATGCTGTAGGACAGTTTTGGCGTGGAAAGAGTTGATGTCCATTCTACGGTATTGAGAGTATTGAAGGAAGAGTTGATCACTCCAAAACCCCAAGGTGCTGTACCGTACGGTGGACCGTGTCGACTGACTGACTCCCGACTTCTATCGACTCGACTCGCTCTCAATCCTTTTGGCACGTTTGTACAAAGATGAAGATTGAAGATCGCGCCAAAAACTTACTGAGTGAGGAGTCGTTTGCAGTGATCTACAGGTAACCTCACTACATACTAGTACGTACTGGTACGGACTCACGGGAGGAGGACCTGGACTAGTTGCCCTAATTACCATTTCGTACCGTACAGTATTATCGTACGTACAAGTACGAGTAAGTCACCAGTTTTACGTTACTTTGCTCTACGGTAACTTACCCGGCCCAATGGCGTCCGCACATGATTGAGTTTTGATTACGTACGAAGTAACCTTACCGGTACTTCGTAAGATCTAACTATTACTTCTATTTTTTAGGACTTTCATTTTTTAGTGGAACCAAGACTCCCCCACTGTGGAATGCGAAGCTTCGCGACGACTCGACTCGACTCGACTCTCGACTCACTCATTCCTCTCTCCTCTCTCGCACAGCGAGCAAGCAACAACTCTACCGTATTGGAATTGCGGAACGGAAACCACGGCCGCGTCTTCGATTGTTAGTACGAATCGATCCGTCGACGCGGCAATCCTTACCGGCAGACCGATCGATCGACGAACTCGAAAGCATAGATCCATGCTTCCTAGCAGTATCGCTACAATATACCGCATAGTATTATTAGTGTAATATTCCGTTGAACCTTCAAAAGACAGAGACGCAGAAACGATGCCGGAGCGCATCTCAAAGACAGTGCTGTTGCCCTAATCTGGTTTGCCGGAAGGGATTGATTCCTTGATTTGCGACGCCGGATTCGATAATACTCCACAGTGGAAAACACCCAACACAATACAATACAATACAATACAATACGATACGGTGCGATACGATACGGTGCGACAAAGATACACGACAGAACATGTTGCGTCTGAAGAAAGTCTTGAGCCACCAGCCCCGGCCCGGAAGCGCCGCCGATTGCTCTGGAGACACCGGGAAGAGCGGATCCAAGACGAAGCGCAAACCGAGGCGCAACTCCGACCGCGAGGAACGGGCCTCTCCCGCCGGAACCATTGCGAACACCGCTGTTTCTCGCCGTGGCCATCGCGATCTCCATCGCCGGCGCAACCTCGACCCCCGCCGCAACGCGACGGAACGGAGGGCCGCGGCCCCGACGCCGGTGTCTTCTTCGGGGGGATCCTCGTCCGCCCGACGGAGACAAAGACGAACCTCAACCGGAGCGGCCTCCACCGGCCGCAAACCGAGCCTCGGAAACTCCCCCGTCGACGACGCTCGCCCGCGTGCCGAATCCGACGCGGACGCGGTCCCGCTCACGGCTCCTTCGATCGCAACGCGAAACCCCTCGTCGGTACGTGCCAATGCCAGTGCCAATCCCGAGGACACCACCGACGAAGACGAGATTCCCTATGCGATGAATTTTTCCCAGTCCACCAAACCGAAACGATCGCGAAGCGGCAGCAATTGCAATGATGATGGCAATAGCAACAACAATTGCAATAGCAATAGCGACAGCAACAGCGACGGCAGCTCGGACAGCGACTCTTCCGACGGGTACGACTCTCCCGGAGCCGCTCCCAGGAGCAGTCGTTTCGCCGAGCCCCTCCGCCCCGGAGACGTCATCGAGTACCAAAACACCGGAATCTACACGGCAGGATCCCACCTCGGACGCAACACGGCCACCATCCTAAGCACCGACGCCGATCCCTCCTGCCGGTTTCCCCTGGGCCTCAGCACGGGAGAGCTTCTGGCCACGAGCGTTGCCGTCAAGCGGATCGGCGAGTGGGCGGGGGGCCGCCTCTACCGCCACGAAGGGTGCTACCGTCCCATCCGGGAGTTCCGGATCCGAACCCGGGCGCTGCGCAAGGTCGGGGCCGCGGACGGGGGGCCGGTCGGGCGCTCGGTGGCCGGGAAACGGGCGCTGGACTCGATCCGGGCGGAGATGGAAGCCAAGGCCGTTGAGTTTTTGCGGGGGGATCACGAGCCTTCGAACGAAAGGGACGAAACCGATAGCGACAGCGATAGCGATAGCGATAGCGACAGTGATCATGACAATAACAATAAGAACAACAACAAGAAGAATAACAATAACAATAACAATAACAATGACAATGACAACGATAATGAAGGGGAAGAGAAGAAACCGCTCGGGAAGAACACCGGCGAGAAGAGACAGCCAGCGTTGTCGACTACTACTACTACTACTACTACGACGACGACTATGACCGCGACGATGAGAAGGATCAAACTCGCGGCGACAAAGGCAGTAAGAAACCAAAACAGGGACAACAGCGACTCGGACGAGGATTCCGACGACTCGGAGGTGAGAAAGGAATTGGAACGACTCCGGGTGAAAAAGAAGCAACAGCAGCAACAGCAACAGCGGCGGCAGGGAAAGGGACGGTTACAGTTGGAACAACAAACGAAGAATTCCCCAATGTCGTCCCCACGCGGTTCCACAACGATTGCACCAACTGTTGCTTCGCGGACGGGTCGTGCAAAAATGAGTTGTATCGGGGAAGATAACTGACGATTCAAACAGCGGTGACAGCGACGGTGACGGTGACAGCCACATCGATACCACCAATGAGGGCGGTGAGTGCTTGAGCGCAAAACAGAAGCCGGTGCGGTCCGCACCCCTGCAAATCCGACGGCTTCGCTCTGCGAGCACCAAATCGATGCCATCCACGTCGTTGTCGCCGTCGCCGTCGCAACTGGCGGCATCCATGCCGGAGTCGAGCACGGAATCGGGGCCAAACTTGGATCACGATTACGACACGGAAGAGGAGCTGCGAAAGGCCAAGGTCATCAATGCCGGGCGCAAAAGCAGTCCGGACAGCAACGGCAACGGCAACCGCAACCGCAACGGCAACGGCAGCAACCATGACAATCGTGGCACCGACAACACACGCGCAAATCCCACAACTACAATCCAAAATCGCCGGTTGCAATCTTCGTCATCAGTTTTATCATCACCATTGTTGTCACCATCACCAACAGCAGCAGCAGCAGTAGCAGCAGCAGCCACAACAAAAAGAGCAACCACAAGTCTCCATCCCGCCTCGTTGCCAAGTTCCGCCAGCAGTGGTTCACGCCCGCGACCGACCGTTGCCATGACCACCGTCGTCTCCAAGATGGAAGATGCCAAGCGATCCGATCGTTTCTTGCTGGAAACGGACGATAGCGATAGCGATAGCAACGACGATAGCGACGACGATAGCGACGACGATTCCCTCCCAGATGCCGTCTTCGCCGCTCCTCGCAACAAGGTTGTCGCGGTGGATCGTCCCGGGAATGCAATTGCGAGTGCCGATGACAATGACAATGGCAAGGACAATGCGAAAGCGAAAACGGCAACTGATGCCAAAGCGAAAACGGCAACTACAAC
The DNA here is from genome assembly GCA_037355855.1 of Pseudo-nitzschia pungens. Lineage (NCBI taxonomy): Eukaryota > Bacillariophyta > Bacillariophyceae > Bacillariales > Bacillariaceae > Pseudo-nitzschia > Pseudo-nitzschia pungens. Next base: position 3,287,300 of record CM074762.1, on the reverse strand, counting down.
TACAACTGCAACGAGTGCCACACATGCCACCGCGACAACGGAACGACGGAACGTGGCACATTCGTCTCTTTCAACGGTGCCTGCCTTTGGCACAAGCAGCAAAGCACCGATAGCCGATCGCGATGACAACTGGCCACGACGCATCGAACGAGTTGAATTACGATGGCGACACCTCCGATTCGGACGATGCAGAATCGGAGATTCGTTGGGAAGGCGCATTGTCCTCTTCCGAAAACCCAAAGGCTCATCGACCGCCGGCGGAGACCCGGTCGATGCCATTGCGCGGAGCAAGTCGGGGTCGAATCAAAGACAAGGAGTGCGCAAGAGCAAGAAACCAAACGGTGAAGGAAAGCAGAGACAAAGTCGACACGAGACCGGAATGGTTGCGGAATCTATCGAGAACCGCGACCGAGCTATCGCAACCTTCTCCCAGCGAGAACCACGCACCAAACAAAACCGCTGTTGGCGAGAAGGGCTCCTCGACGGCTGTCGCTGGTGGTGGTGGTGGCTGCTGCTGCTACTGCCACGCGATCACTCTTTCCCGGAAACAATGCATCGAGTCAACAACGGCGGTACATGCAGCAGGAAACTCGTGACCAATCATTCGTATCCAACCGACGGAGTGACGTCGATCTCTTCGAAGACTCTTCCAACTCCTCCTCCGATGGCGACAATCGGTGCAGGGGCAAAAGCAGCTATCGCAAGCGAAACCGACGAGGAGAACTCATGCTTCCTAGCCCCAGCCGCGACAACCGCCGGAACGCGGCGGATCACACCGATGATGCCGATGCCGATGCCGATGCCGACAAGGACAACCGCGCCGAGACGGGACTCGTGTTGGTGAAGCACAACCATGTTCGACCGATGCGGGCGCAAAATGCATCTTCTTCCAAACACAGTCGCGGGCTCTCTCCATCGTCTTCCTTGTTCTCCGACGCCGAGGAACGCCGGACAAACGCGAGGAAGCATTCGCGGTTACGGGTTGGGGACTATCAACCCCTGAGGCTGTCCATGGGAAAGAGCGCTGCCGCTGCTACGTCCGAACACGACGATTGCAACGGTCACGAGGATCGGAGTTCCCCTCAATCGTCCAAAATCGTTCGGAAGCGAAACCGAAACCGTCGAGAGCGAAAGGCGAGCGAAGGAGAAAACTACCGCCATCGTCGAAGGAAACGCGATCGCTCCATCGAGGAGACGGATGAGGACGATGACTACGGTCCTCGTTCGGCGAGTCGGAATGCCTCGATTCCCGAGTCAAAAACGAAGCAAAGTCACCACAGAGATCGCATCGAGGCTCATGGGGAGCAAGAAAACTACGACAATGAGCAATGCGTTGGAAAGAAATCGACTCGGCAAAGGGGCGAACCGAAAAAGCAACAGGAACGAGACGGGAATGGAAAACACTGCAGCCGGCCTCCTCCCTACCCGCGCCAAAGACGTATGGTCCGAAACGAGCGCACGCAAGAAAACGAATGGACCGAGGATGACGACAGCGACGTCAACAACGGCGACGATTGTGACGGTCACCTTGGCGACATCGGGAGGAGGGAATTCCGATCGCACAAGGGGAGCAAGTCGAAACTCCATCGGGAAGCGGTTTGCAGAAGAACAAATCAAACGTTATCTGTATCTTCTCCATTGTCCAGCGATAGCAAAACTCATCGACAAGACGGGTCTTCGACTTCCGAGAACGAGTCACACGCCCGAAAGCCATCCTCCAAGAGGAACCCCCGACACCGCACCATGGATTCATTGTTACGCCGAAGCCAGAGGGAACCCCGATCAACCATTGAGACGGGTTCTGATGATCGCAGACTAGTTCGCGGGCTCTCAACGTCTCCTTCGAGGCCCACGGCCACAACGAGAACGGACCGAAACACGCCAAAATCCCAAAAGCAATCCCGACGCTACCAATTAAGCTCGTCTTCGTCGTCATCCGAAGACGATGAGGAAAAAACAAGATCACTAAAAAGGAAGAAAAGGCTTCCGGCAACCCCTTGGTCGACCGATTGCGAGGTGGATAGCCCTCCCCCGTCGACGGTTCCCGGAACAAGCCATCGTTCGGGTGCCCGCAATGGCACCAGCTGTGGTCGGAGAAAGACGACCAGCAACCGAGGATCCCGTCCGCCATCCAGCAGCAACAAACGCCCCGATCAACCTCGATGCACGTCTTCGGTGTTTGAGTTTTTGTCTCAGGACGAAAACGAAGATCCCGTTGCGATGCAGTCGTCCCTTGCCAAGCGGCACAACTCACCGAAACTCGTCACTGTGGCCAAATCCAATCGAACAACGAAAGGGCGTAAAATTACCAAACGACGGAATCCCGAGTAGTAACCAAGACGAATCGGCTATGGTGCCGGAAACAAAACTTCTAGAGTCGATGACTTGTTGACAATTATTTGATGCTTGTGGAAAAACTAACGCTCTGCTTTAGCGACAAAAGCAGAACCAAGAATAGAAAGAAGTACTTCTTTTTGTTTCCATGTGTGCACAATCTTATTCTTTCACCATTCCATCACCGCAAAACTGCTTCGTTGGCAGCAAAGAGCCGGACTTGGTCTGCTACAGCTACTTCTTGCCAATCCATGCCATGAATAATGGCAAATGAATTTTTCTTTGGCAAATACAAGTACACGTACAATAATATTTTCTTCCAATCTCTGATTGTGATGGAGTAGACGATACAAACCCCCGAACCTTTGGTTTATCTTGGCAGACCGGAATAGTAACTCTTTGTAACTTCTATCCTTCCAAAAATACAGTATTTGCATGTTGTGGAGACTGAGAGATAAGATCTCACTACTTTTCTTTTGAGGAAGACAGATAAATCATTTTTTTCATGATGTTCCTCCAGATCTTGAATCATCTACCGAAGACAAAAAAAAATGTTTCATTCTCTTTTTTTCAAAAAATAAAGTTCTGTCTGGATGTACTGCACCGTACGTACGGTAAGGTTTACTGTGATTGCTAACCTCACTCTTAGGAGTTTGATGAAAAGATCCAAAATATAACGGTATTCTACTGACAAGGGACTCGCACACAGGGACGTTTCTACTTCTGACACTCGGGAATGAATCAATCAGGTGACGTCAGTTATAGAAATTAGCGAAGACTGTGACGCGGAGGTTCGTCCAATGGATGTTACTTAAGGGAAGAAAACGAAAAATGAATTACGCACGGAAATCTGCATTACATACCGGGTAAGACTTTAGCTAACAGAAATGTTGGGAAAAACGAGTGTGAATACGTGTAAGATGCGAAAGAAAAAAAGAATGAGATGTCATCATCAACGCTGTTTCTGTGCCTCCATTGATTGAGCGTTTGTGACAGGGAAAAAAATATCCCGGTTTCGGTTTTCATGTTGAATGTTGTGATTGGTACCGTAATCTGAATCGTTCGAGTTGACACCCACTCTCGCCCCGACAAACATCGGCATTCGGCAATCTACTATCGGCATCTGCCTATCACATTGTGATTTATTTCTATTTAACTTGACGATTTCGATCACAAAACAAACAACTGTTCATTGCTCGACATCTATTGCACTCGATAAATTCGATACTACAAGCAACGACTTGCGCCTCTGACTGTATACCAACGCCGGCAGTAGTCTCCTTTATTCTCCTTTCGTCCGCCCTTTCTTTCTTCCGAGAACAAAACTGGCCATGAATGCCTTCGACCGATCAACAAGGACTTTGATGGCGTTTCCGATTGGAAGCAACGGCTCGCGATCCATGGTCCGGTTCGCAGTGCTCTTGACGCTGCAGCTATTCGCGGTGCTGGTAGCAGCCTTTCCCACCCAGAAAGCAAGAACCCCGTCCTCATCAGCAGCCACAACACGACCATCTTCCTTCCGTACATTCGGAACCGACCGAAAACGGCGAACCATCGATCCATTGTACAGTACCACCGAGGATCGGGTTGTCGTTCGATACGACCAAGACGTTCGTTTTCTCGCAAACGGTGAAACGATTCGCACGAAAAATGTCAATGGCACCGTCGGACGCCGGGGGGATGGCGCTTTTTCCAACGAAATAGTGGAACGTCAATCGCCCATGCAACTAAGCCACACGGGAACATTCTTGCAGCTATCTTCCCCGGATACAAGCATCAATGGCGATCGACAGCATCAGCAGCAACTTCCCATTCGGCTGTTAGACGGATTATCTCCCGACGTTTGGACCGCGGCAGATCCAGCGATATCGTCGTCCTCTACGTACTTGCCCACGTCATTTTCCTCGCTGACACTCCAGACCAAGATTCCGTCCGTCGCCATCGAATCGCTCCTCCTAGGAAACTTCTTGGCTCAATCCGATTCCAAACCACAACAGCAACCCCATAAATTCTTGGCGGCGTCGCGGCTGAACCGGTATTGGATGGGCCCCAAATTCGGTAGAGCAGCAACTGATGAGGACAACGACGGCGACGAGATTCCCGTTGATACACAATTCCTGATGGTAGAAATCGAACGCGAGACATCTCAGGAATCGTCTCCGTATTACGCATTGTTGATGCCCCTGGTGGACGGAGGGTTTCGCTCGGCTCTGGAATCCACGTCGGATTCTATCCTCGACAACGACGACAACGTCGCTGACAACAGTGGCCACAAGTTGACGCTGGTCAGCTATTCCGAGTCGGGAGAGAACCTTTCTCCCCGAGACGCAACGGCCCAAACTCGGAACGCATTGTACGTGGCGGTTCACGATGAACCGTTCGAGCTATTGCGGCTGGGATTCCGACAGGTGTCTGAGCTCTTGTCGTCGGGAGGGGAAACAGGCTTCCGGACGCTCGATCAGAAAGAAATCCCGACAGAGTTTGTCGACTCCTTTGGATGGTGCAGCTGGGACGCCTTTTACTCCAAGGTGCATCCCTCCGGAATCCTGGAGGGAGTTCGGTGCCTGACCGACGCGGGGGTGCCCGTCAGGAACGTGATTCTGGACGATGGATGGCAGCAAGTTTCACCACCCTATCTGCACCAGCCTGACGAAACAAATGATGAGAAAAAGGCCACGAGCTCCCTGGCGGCATCCTTGTCGCTGTCTGGCAGTTCTGACATTATGCCCGAAGACGATTCCTCTGATTCTCTCGACTACCCTGGAACAAAGTCACCGTCACTGATGTCTTCGGTAGCATCCTACATCTTTCGGAATCCACTAGAGACTCTTTCCAATATTGGGGGCTCGATATTTGGCATGGTTGCTAGTGGCGTGACCAATTGCTATCAGAAATACGTCGAAAACGCCCCGGTAAAATCGCTCCCAAAGCGCGTGTGGACCTTTCTTGCTCGGCATTCCCCGCTCAACTACGGCCTGTGGAAATTCTTTGACTCCGAAACCGATTTCGGAAGGCAATTGAACGACTTTTCACCAAACTGGAAATTCCTCGAAGAAACAACGCCGTCGGAACCGGAACCAGAACCGGAACCAGAACGAAAACCGTCGACGCAAGCAAACGGAAAATCAACCACCATGGCTCTGAAAGAACTCGTCTCCTCCCTGAAACATAATTGGAAGGTTAACCGGGTCTACTGTTGGCATTCCATTCACGGATATTGGAGAGGGGTATCGAACGAGTTGGGTGAGTCGATCGGAATTGACGTCGCCCAGGTCAAGACGCGGCCCAGCGATCACCTCCTGCGAATCGAGCCAGAAATGGCGTTCGATCCTCCATCCCTTTTTGGAGTTGGGCTGATCGGAAAGAAGGACGGGGACTTGCAAAAATTTTACAAGCACTTGCACGAACCCCTCGTGGAAGCGGGAGTCGACGGTGTCAAGGTCGATGTTCAATCGGGCATCACCGCAGCCGGGATGCGCGGCGATGGTTTTCCCAATTGCCCACCTCTTGCAAAAGTCTATACACAAGCTATGGAAGAATCGGTGACCCAGAGATTTCCATCGAGTTCATCGTCTGGTGCCGTAGAGTGCATAAACTGCATGTGCCACTCGACCGAGAATCTGTATCGCTACAAAAACACGGCCGTAGCTCGAGCCTCCGATGATTTCTATCCCGCCCGGCCCGAATCCCATTCTGTGCATCTAGTGAATGTTGCGTACAACAGCTTGTTTTTGGGCGAGATATGCTTGCCAGACTGGGACATGTTTCACTCGAAACACGAATCGGCCGAGCTCCACGCGGCGGCTCGTGCTATCGGAGGTTGTTCCGTGTACGTGTCGGATGCCCCCGGGAAGCACAACGTGCCACTCTTGAAGAAATTGGTCCTGCCCGACGGAAGTGTTCTGCGAGCGCAGCAACCGGGACGACCCACCCGGGACTGCATCTTTACCGACGTCGGACGAGACGGGACCAGCGCTCTCAAAATCTGGAACGTCAATCGGGCACCACCAAAGACTTCCAAATCCCCAACACCAAGTCGCTCCCAAAGCTGCGGGGGTGTCGTGGGCTCGTTCAACGTCCAAGGAGTAGCATGGAATTTTGACACCAACGAGAATGAGATCGTGGATGCCACACCTCCGGCTGTGACAGCCTCCATTAAGCCTCACGACGTGGACAACCTACGCCAAATAGCTGGCCCATTTGCGGTGTGGTCGCACAGGACCCAATCCCTGCAAATACTTCCCACCGGAGATTCGACCATCGAGATAGCTCTGAAACAACGGGAGTGGGAGGTACACACCGTGCAACCGGTGCAGCTCAGTGAGGACTTCACTGTGCAATGGGCACCCATCGGATTGGGGAATATGCTGAATTCGGGTGGAGCTGTAATTGACGTCGGGCGCATCGTGGAGACCAATGTCGCTCGCGAAGACGGCCGCGGTGATCTCATCGAAGCACCCTCACAGCGAAATCGTTTGCAGGCGGATATTACGACTCGTGGTCCGGGATCATTTGTGTCGTACTGCCAGCCACGTCCGTCGTGCGTACTAATCCGGAACGGTCTGGCTACCAAGCAACTGGATTTCGAACACGACGGGGAAAGCGGATTGCTCGAATTTGAGTTGCCCCCCGAAACGATAGAAGGGAAGGCTCATTATGTCACAGTCGTGTGGGAATAGTAATAGCGATCGATAGAGATATTTTTTCCGATATTACTACGAAGTACTGGTATTATTTTTCACCGATCGTATCGTAAAATCTTTGTTTGGGACAGGGAATGTAATGTTTTTAGGAGGTGGCTCTGAATACGAGTTCAACAAAAAAAGGGAGTAGAAAGTGGCATTATCAACATGCCGGTAGATCAGGGGCAGCTCTCATCGTGCATTTCGAATGTAGGGTGTCTGAGTTTCATTGATTACGAACGAATATACCCGTGTTGCGTGTCGCAAAGTGGGACCCGAATCCTATCTTCCATGGATGACGGCACAAGTCCCCGTACCACTCATATCACGGGCGTAGCGTGGCATGGCATGGTATGTCGTGTACTTTTTGTTCGGTGACTGGTTCCAATTGCCACTCCACCTTGGGAAGGAAAACAGAACGTGACGAATGCGCTTATCGCCGCTCTGTGGATCGGAACTCTGTGGATCGGAAGTCCCGGGGAAAAAAAAAAGGCAACCGATGGATTGTGGTTCACTCGGTGAAGCGGTTCGCGCGAAATCGCTACTGGTAGGGTCGATTTCTTCGTGTTGGATGCCATTGGGTTCCACCACTCAGCGAGCGGTCCGGAGGTCGTCTCCACGGTATCCGTGCACGTCGAACTGCCACAGCGAGACCCCCCATCCGGTAACGGATTTGAGTATGCGCAGCCGCAGGTACTTGGCCGGACGATGCCCGCTGCCACCGCTGCTTTCATCGATCTTGAGGGTGTGCACCACGTGCAGGGGCCTGGCTTCTTTGACGCCGGGACTGCGGCCCGATTGGGCGACCGTCCGCATCTCCCGCACCGAATCGGGATCGCGGCCGTCGAAGAAGATTTGCGTATCGGGAGGTGGGGGCGCCGACAAGTCATCGGAAAAGGCGGAGGACGAAGCCTCCAGAACGTACTCGTCGGCGTAGGCCGTCTCCCAGTCCAACACAACGGTGGTGGGCAGCACCGGTCCGTCTCTGAATTCGAGCTGGATCCAGTGAGCCCCGGGAATCTGTGATCCGTGCATGTCCGACGCGGCCTGCCACCGGTCGTGGATCCAGTCCGTTCCGGGATGGGCCTGGAGGATCACCGAGGCGGGTCCGAGGTTCCCCCGTACATCCCTGGGCAAGCATTGCATCCAAATGATTGCATCGTATTGCGCGCGAATGTAGGAACGGCAGGAATCCAAGCACAACAAACAGAACAAAATAGAACAATGGCAGCACAAAAGCAGCACAGCACAACAGTGGCAACGAAATGAAAAGAAACGAAAATCGAAGCAACAGAGTGAGCACCATATCGTGCGGTAAAATATTAGAAGAAACTCGGAGAGTGAAAATTCTTCGCTCCCTGCTCCGGGCACTCCTGCGATCTTCTTCCAATCACGATCCAACACCAACCAACCCAGAACTGATTCTGTCCTGGAAAACACAATCAACCCTCAAATGCACTGTAATTCAATGCAATGCCACGCCACGCAATCACTCACGAGGTCGCCACGACGTCGTTCGGTTTCCGGGACAACAGGCGGGGACCAGCCGCTGCGAGGTGATGGTTTGGAGGACGTCGGATAGTCGCTGCAGCTGAAACTGAGGCTGCGGGAGAAACTGCAGCCTCGCCGTTCTCGTTGCCGGCTGCCATTTCCATTTTGGCGCCTCCCGCGAGATCCGTTCGAGAAAAAGGCACCGTCCGCGCCTTTTCGTTTCGATTCGACGAGGTGTTCGATGACGACGAGATGGTTGCTGTTTCGGTGGTCATGTATTCCGTAAGAAGGACCAAACAAACGCCCCACGAGAGCACCAATGCCACCAGTGCGACCACCAGGCACGGATTGCGGGTAATCTTGTTCTGTCGATGCCGCCTTCTCGAGAGCGATTGCCGGGGCAGCAGACCATCGTCCCTGCAGATGCTGTAGAAATAAGAGTCGTTGGTGTTGGTGGTGCTTTCTTCTAGCGTCACTGCTGCTTCTGCCGCCGCGGGTCGGCGCTGTCGCGACCGGTGGCGATCCTCCATGGTGGATAATTCTGTAATACCGTAGGTAATACGGTTGCACTGGCCGAATTCTTGATTCTTGTACTACAGTATGTAATTACTCGTACTTTTATTTCGTATCGGTATCTCTATTTTACCTTACGCTACGTAAAGTAAAGTACGATGAGCTTCAATGGTGGGTTTTGGATCTACAATTCGATTTTTTTTAATTTAAAAATTAGCAATAATTCGAAGTAACCTTACTTTGTACGAAGTAACCTTTTAACTACTGTATTTTTTTAAGGGGGTATTCCCCAACCTCAACATTTTTTTGACTAAATGGATTAAATGATGATTATAATGACTGTTTCACATACGAAGTAAAGTACTGTGCTACTTAATACTGTACTACTTAATTACTCGTAGAAGTAAAAAAATACATCAGCCTTGTTGTCTTGGGCAGGACAGGGGTCATAAGTGCACGACCTATCCACGATTCGATCCGGAAGGAGGGCAAAACTTTTAACTGTACGTACGAGTAAATAATAAGGTTACTCCCCATAACGTAATGGAGAAGTAAGATGACAGAACGATACGTACCGGTACGAGGATACTCTACGTAACTTACCCGGAAAGTACGAATTACGAATTCTCATCATCCCATCGTCAAGCAGCTCGTGCGCCTTCCTCGATTTTGTTGATGAAAGAGGGCAAGAGACAAGTGGCAAGAGTCACGAACCACACAAGGAAGGTACTTTGAATTCGTTCGCGCACCCCGAGTCAATAGCTCACAATCTCACAAGATAATCTCTCAAATCACCAATAAAGAAACATCCCAATACGATACGCCAGTACGGTGCCTACTACTACACCATGAATACTTTCAACGGCTACAACGGCAGCGGCAGCGGCAACACCAGCAACAACGCAAGAGTCGTCGGGGAGGTCAAAGACATGCAGGACAGAATGCTCGAGTCTCTGAACCGAGCGGGTCAACAGGTTAACGAGATCAACGAAACCGGCAAAGAAACCATGGCACAACTCGAACAACAAACCGGGCAACTCGAAAACATCATCGAAACACTCGATCAGCAGAAAGAAGCCATGAATGATGCCGAGAAGCAACAGGACAGACTGGCGTTCTGGACGTGCAACTTTTTCTACAAATGCAAGGCAAACAAAGAACTGAGAAAGCAAAGAAAAAAGAAGAAATTGAACAAGAATAAGAAGGATACCAACAACGACGACAACGAAAACGACAACGAAAACAACAACGCGCCCGCACCGAAAAGGCGAGGTCCCCTTCCCGGGAAAAAGCAAACCAAAATTGCGGCCGCGCGGGACGAGCTCTTTGCAAGAAAGGGGGAAAGACCGACCGCACACGCCCCTTACTTTGGCAAAAGCAAGGGTTCGGGACCCCTTCTGACGAAATCCGAGCGGCGGGGCTTGGCCGAGATCGCGGAAAATGATCGCAGGATGGACGAAAAGCTGGATGAATTGGGCGAGCAGACCGGAATGATGCTCGATCAAGCCATGCTCTACGGACATCAAATCGAAAAGCAGAGCAAGCTCCTCGGTACCGCAAAAAACAAAATGGGTGACAACGAGGATCAAATCGAGAAACTCTACAAGCGAACTGAAACTTTCTCGGAGAAAAAGCAACGGAAGAAGGGACACTGGCGGAAGTGATCCAGAAACCGGGTCGGAATGATCACGGATAGTGCACAGGCACAAAAACCATGCAGTAAGATTATACGTACAAGAATTTCGAATTCGAAATTGTGATCGAATGAAATCTTCAAAACAAAATCGACGCCGCGTTTGATATGCATAGATAGATGGAAAGAATAAGAATACTAATATAGTACTTCGTATTAAATACATGTATTATCATAGCATCATGTTATTGTAGATTGCCATAGATTGATGGCATTCTAGCTTCTACCACGCCACTTTCATAGCACGGCCCAGGAGTAACTGCACATCCCTAGAACAAAAGCACACAACACGGACCCAAAACCGTAGTAGTAACCCCAAAAAGCCCTCGGTAGCGCCCCCAGCAACCCAACCGTCTCGGTGGCAAACGTCGAGACGGTGCTACAGCTCCCGGCATATCCAACCTGGATCGCCGTCCCGACGACCACAGTGGCATCCGGGCCGTCCCACATCAGGAGCAGGGCCGCCGTCAACGCGGATACCACCGAAGCAAACATGTTGGCCAAAAAGGTTCCCATCGGGAACCATTCCCACGCCTTGTGCCGGATGCTACCGTTGAGACGGCTCAGATACCAGCGTGTGTAGGTTCCGAGCGGCGACAACAGCGCTGACAGACACTGGGTCCGGTAGTTTCTGCCGATCACATCTGTTCTTCCACGGTACCGAACGAATCCGATCACGAGCATCACGGTTAGGAGCACACAACACAGAAGATTGAACACCGCTTCGACCAGGGACGAGTGGTGCGAAGAGCCGAGACAATTGCGGTCCTCCATCCGCGGTTGGCTTTGGCTTTCCAGATCCTGGTCGCCACCACGCTCGTTGCAACCCATTCCCTTGTTGCCGCTAGTGCTCCCCATCGCTCGATTGGGTCCATTCATCGCCTGGGCCCAGCTCGTCAGTGCGCCAGTGTCCCATCCCGCAGCCCGAGCAACGGCCAGCAACTCCTCGTGAGGTTCGATGCGATCTACCAACAGGTTCCGTTCGATTTCGTGTAACTCCGTGGTACGGCGTTCACTAAATCTCGACCAAGCGTTTCGGTGGTGGTCGGTAGTCTCCTTCCACGCCCGTAGGTGGTGAATATGATCGCTGTAAAAGGATTCGCGGCCACTCGTGCCGTACCTGGCGAGGGTTGTTTTCTTCGGAGGTGTCGCATTCGTATTGCTGGAAAGCCATCCCTGTTCGCTGAGATCCTCGGGATCCGTTTCGCATTCCTCCTCTTCTTCTTCCAGGCAGATCGAGTGCAGAAATCTTCGCTCAAAATCGGGCAATTCCCGATGGATCGAGACACCAATGGCTTTCTTGTCCATGATCGCGTCGGCTTCTTTGGCCAGCTGTGGGTTGAAGCGACGGCTCAGCGCAAAGGCGACGGCCACGCCAAACTGGTAGGATTGCAAAGCCCCGTAGAATCCGATTGTGTATCCCCAGAGGGCACTCACCCACTGCGAGTAGCCCAGGGCGGTTCCCCGCTTTCCGCACGCCATCCGGACGATTTGCGTGTTCCACGACGCAAAGGTTGTCAAAGCACCGCAAAAGCCCGTGCGCAGACCGACGTGGGTGACGACCCAGGCCTGGAAGGCGTTAGTTCTGCCGAGGGCGGCCACCGGTAGGTTGACGGCGATGGATTCCCCGTCCCCGCTGACCAGCAGACCCGTCAGAAAGCAACCAATCAAGTTAGTGGGAAGATCCGAAAAGAAGGCCCCCCCGGTCGACTCGGTAGTTCCGGGATCGCTGGTGCAGGTTTTCCATCGTCCGAGGTCCCAGCCGACGGTCTCGGGTTGGTGGCAGGCCCTCCCAAAGACGATCTCGATGGCATACCGCAAACATTGTCCAACGTAACTAAAGAGTGCCAGTGACACAAGCAATTGGACGTGTCGATTGTAGTATTTTTCCCAGGCCGGTCCCTCGATCGATGCGGCATTCCTAGGTGAAGCGGGTCTGTCGCTGCCCTTGTGTGTGACCGATGCCCCGAAATCATCCGGATGTCTGGGATCTCTACCGCTGGCATCAATGGGCGCCACCATCCATGGAACAGCAACGTCACAGTCTTCCTCGGTTCCGGCGAGGAAGTTTGGTGGGTCTCCGTTCGGCCCGGGGACTGCGGGAAACGCTTCACGGACGGTGCTGTTTCCCAAAATACATCCGGAGCGTCTCTTCCGGAGAGTGGAAACCGCGCTGATGCTGTGAAACGAGGCGTTGTCTGTGTCCTGTTGCTGAAGGCTGTTTCGACGACGGCTGTGGTGGTGTCTTCGATCCAGATCGTGGTTTTCGATGTGCTGTGGCCACGACAGGGCCGAGATTTCGTGCGCCTTGTCGATGGCCTGCTGGCGAAAGGATTCGCTGGCCTCCGCCTCGTCCTTCGGCGAGGGTGGGTACTTTGTCAGACACAGAGATGATTCTGCCCGCGCCCGGGATGACGACGAACCTTGTTGTTGAGGGGTACGAGGAGAAGGATTTGCTTCTGATGGTGGTTGTGGCAGTGCTGGTGGCTCCATTCTTCTTTTTGTTTCTGTGCCATGGTGTTTTCGATCGAAACACAAGAAACGAAAGCGAATGCCTGTCGTGGTGCTCGAATCTCGACCCGAAACCGAATTTGGAAAGATACCGAAAAGTCGGAGATGGCTTTCGTGCGTTTTTCGGGTATCAATCGGGGTCGAGGAAACTTCCTTTCTCTTTTGGATAGTACAAGACACTACGTGGAATACGGTACTGTACAAGTAACATGTTGGCTTCCGTTCAGACGTGAACGTGGAAAGGAGTCACGTGAAAAAGTTACGCGAAGACACCTTTTTTTTGTTTGAGATACGTAATGTTACGGGATAGACGTGAATCATGTACCGGTACAGATAACGGCTACCGCCAACTTAAAACTTACACATGTTTTTGTTCAAAGGGGTCATAATATTGATACTTGTACTTGTACGAGTAAGAATCTTACGAGTAAATCTTACGAGTAACTTACCCCTCGTTTTTCATAGTCATACTGATGAGAAAATCTACAGTTGTACTGGTAAGGCCTTACGTACAAACACGAGAAATGATCTGCCGGAGCTTAATTTTGTCAAACTGAAGATTATTCGAACGAGTCCAATTTTAGATTTTCAAAAAACATTGTACATACCGTACTCACCCCCGTAACCTTACTTCGTTCCCAATAATACTAATTACCCGTATATTCGTAATTAATGCGTTAAGAGTGCCCGTAAATACCATGCGATGATGCCTCGTATGGTACGGTACGTACCGGTACGTGCAATTAGTTGAAGTAATTACCGGGGTATTCTTTGTTTTTCAAAATCAAACGGTTTTTTGGGTGTGACACCATGTGGTATTGGTTTTACGTACTGTATTGGGCTTTTTTACTGTAAGGATACCTTTTCATTCATTCATGCATCTGATGATGATTTATTGGATCGACAACTGACATCAGCCGAAGGCAGGACCGCCGGACCCATCCTCGCCCACCGGAGAATTACTGGTACAACAGAGAAATACGAAGTAATCCATAATATCTTACACCCAAGGATTGATTGTACGTGGGCAAACGCTCTGCTGCTTCTAAAAGCACTTCGAACAAAAACCATCCCTACCGCGTTCGCAAGATGAGTTCGTCGCGTCCTCCAATCCGCAAGCGGCCCAGATCAGGAAGCATCAACGGTATTAATTCTCTTCCTTGGGAACCCCGTGATCATCGATACGTTCCTGTACCTTGCAATGATGGTGTTTCAGGAAACACAAACGATGATTGCAAAGACAGCAGCAGGGGCAGCACTCCTTCGGTCCAGAATCTTTCGTTGCGCGAGCGGGAAACTCCAACGACCATCCTCCAAGGTTCTTGCTTTCGCAGAGCAAATTCGACCAGATTGAGGCGAAGGGACGGACATGGAGATCGACCCAAGATTTGTTCGTCATCGAAACCATTGGATCGGTTCTATTTCAGCACCGTGTGGGTTGCACTGCCGATGCTGTTGTTGGTGCTCGACATGCCGCTGCTCGTTTCGGCCAAGCTCCGATTCCCATCCTCCTTTGCGCTCGGTGGATCCCAGAATGACGCGGATGTCGCAGAGGATGGCACACCTTTAGTTGTAGAAAAAACAAACGACGTCGGCAACTACCACGGCGTGATAACCGATACGAATTACGAGAGTATTTTCGGCCAATGGTTCTCCTCGTCTGCCATTCCTGGTGGCTCGTACGATGATGTCACTGCAACTACCGATCCCGAGACTTTTCACCAGGTGACACCGATGGCACCACAAACAAACAAGACGCGAACGGAGCATCGGACCAAGACTCCGAGACTTTGTTCAACCACTGGCTGCGCCAAAACTGGAGCACCGGAACCGCAAGAGTCCGCTGATTCCAGCGATCGGGCATCCGCCATCGAAGGAGGCAGAATCGGAGCAAGGCAGCCGCGAGTTGCGACGACGCCAAAGAATACGAGGCGGCTTTGAGAAGATACCCCTACCGTTTGCCAGCACAGAGCAGTACCTTTCTCTGTTGGAAGAACGTATGAAAACCATTCGCCGGGTCCAGGCTGAATTTCGAAGGGTCGCAACCAACGCATTGCGGGAAGGATGGAAGGCCGGAAACGACGTGGTCCGCTACAAGTTCCCCGTCGGCATCGTCACGGCCTGGTCCGTGCTCAAGATAGTCCAAAAAATCGGCAACCGTGAGCGTAAGCAGAACCAGAAACGAGGCGACAGCAACGGCGAGGATGACGACAGCGACCAAAGGGCCACCGAAGAGGACAAGACAGATTCATACAAGTATATTCTGCGCCACACAGGTCGGGCCCTGGATCTGGATTCCGACTGATCTGACCCTATACCGGCACCTCGGTGGAATCGAACGAGTCCGGTCGCGGCTCGTGTGTTGCGTTTTGGAAGGAGAGCTCCAAACCCTTCGATCCAGAGACCGGAATTCGCTAGAGGAACGAAGCAACACCGATCGCGTGCGCGTCATGGAACAACTCCTCGAGGCACTGATCGAGGCCCTGTCTCTGGAATTCATTCCCGGCGGATCGCACTCGGACTATACACGTCGCATGATTCCCTTTGTCTCCCGCGCAGAGGACTGCGCCCACCGGCTCGGCATTTTGAACACAGTGCACAGCGCCGAGGAACTCCGACCCCTAGTGATCGCCCTTCGGACCGCCGAGGTCCGCATACTGGACTCTCAATTGCGGTCCATTCGTGATCGACTCGTGCGAACCACCTACCGGTTGCACCGCACCGTTCAATATTGGAAGACCAAGGTCGAATCGACCCGGCTGTCCTCTTCGCTGACGGCAACGACAATCACGGGCCTCTCGGCCCGGAGCGCGCTTCTTCCGTGGACTAGGCTGCGACGAAAGTGGTCGAGGTTCTTTTTCTTTGGTGCGGGGTCCCAAGACCAAAACAGCCTACTGGAGGGAGAACGCATGCGGCTTGCGTTTGTGGAAGCCGCCTACCATTCAGAGATTGTCAGGCTCGGCCAAGTCCTAAAACTGTTGGCCAAAAGGCCAGAGGAAATGCCCGATTCGACGCTCACAACGGCACTGGTTTCCCAGCAGCAAGAGCAGCAGTTAAGTGCGGAATATGAGCAAACAAGTCACGCTATGGAAAGAACCTTGCCAGCCGAGAACGAGAACGAGGATTTCGAGTATGATGACGATGAGGACAGCGACGAGTCAGTGGCCATGAGTGGAGACGAAAGCACCAGAGTCGGCCAAAAAAAGGGGTCGAGACATGTCGCAAGCACATTGATTGCCATGAGAAAACAAATTGCTGCTCGATTTTTTCGAAAGAGGAACATGAATGAAGACGATGAGAATCATTCCGATCCCAACAAACCACTCATCAAGAAAATGGTCGGTGCATTTTCCGCCCTCTTTTCATCCTCTTTCATCCAGCCCGTTCGAGGGGCAACTGTTTCTATGATGAAGGTTTTGAATGAAACCGTAAAACGTAAGAGACACCGTAGTGGTGGTGCGAAGAGGTTTAGCAGATATTTTGCCATTCGATTCAATGCCGACGGGAGGGGGAGATTTTCGGTTCAGAACTTTGACGAGGGTAGTGTTACGATTGAAAGTAATACGGCCCTTGACATCCTGTTGTATCGAGCGGAGTATGATCAAAGACCATGGTTGGAGCACGCGGATGCTTGGTCGCTCGAAGCGAGAGGGCTGATCGTTGATACAATCCGGGAAACAGTGGACGCGAGTATTGTGCATGGTGGTGGCAGCAATGCAAAAGCATCATCTGGTAGTGTCACGACCAATAAAGAATCAAGAAACGCAGAATTGGCCAAACTCGAGTCCACTTGGAGATTGCGACACTATGAAAAGGGAAATGATGAAAACGTTCATAGCGCAGATGCTTTGGCCGAGGGAAAACATGAATTATTTCCAAATCTTTTATCGCCGGCTTCAATGACGTCATCTTCTGGTAGCGTCCAACAACGCCAATGGATGATTCTTTACGAAATCTCTCGTGACATCAACCGTTTGAGACGTGTCGGGGAAGGAAAATCTCTGAAATTCAAGTGGAAAGAAGTCCATTGGATCCATTGGTTAATGCAATGGAATTTGATGGGCATACCTTCAGCTGCACTAAAAATTCTGGTGGCATTTTGGGATTCATGACTATTTTCAACCCTACGGTCCAAAAATCAAAACTGTCCGCGAACGAAGTGTACGAAGCAGCTTCAGAAATTTTTACGACACGCTTCTGGACGCCTTTGAAGGATCTTGTTGATGAAATAATGAATCGAAGAAAAGGACTCGTAACAGGTGTCTCTTTGGCCGAAGAGGAAGCATCCTTAGATATAATGCTGCCACGATCTTGGCTTGGGAGATGGAACACCAGCTTCTCGTCACGAAGCTACGATCAGAGCCACTCGCCAATACGAATCCCATATGAGAAGCGGATTAATGTGGCACGCTCTTGGTGGCCAGTTGGTCCGCCTCATGCTCATTCAGATGCAACAACTCAAGGTGAGCATGTTGGATGCAGCCGAAACAATCGATGTCCTCTTTCAATCCAATAGAATCAACATGCAGGTTCTTGCAGTGGTACCTGCGGTTGGAATTGTGTTTGTAGGGACGAAACTTTTGGTGAGATTCTTGTTTAGTGTCCGCGCTAAGGACCTCCGTCCTATTGCATCGGTTCACGCAGACATGACGAATTACCTGAACAAGCTAGAAAAGAACATAATCTTGCGAAAAAACGATGCCCGAGACCATTTCATTCATAGTCGTGATAATCCAGGTACCAACAACAAGGTTGGTCAACAACGTGCGGGAAACGATGCCACAGTCAATTTACAGAATTCCCCTTTAATAGAAGAAAAACAGCTTGGGGAGTTCGCATTGACTTTGTATAATTATCTACTGTTGTTAGATTACTCATCTCCGCAACCTCTACCCAGCAGACAATGTGATGATATTCATCAATCACTAACCGAGTTTTTGGGTCGAAAAGGGAGTTTTCAACGGGATAATTTGTCAACAAGTGATCAAATCCGATTGATCGACCTTGTCAAGGGGAGGCACCAAGATCTATCAAAGTTTCTGTAGGATGCAAATTATTGTCTATAGAAGGAAGTAATCTTCGATGACATTGATACTTTGAAATCTTAAGTACGGATATAATCTTAACTAGTCATTGCGTATTACGTCATGAAGACATTGTTAGGCCCATCTTAAGTGCCATGTCAATCAACTTGCTGGATTCCTCAGCTGAGTCAGCAACAATGTGCAAAGTGTTGAGATCCGAGAATCTTGCCTCGGCCATGAGGAGTTTCAGATTAGTCAGTAAAGTGGTCTCGTAAGTTGCGCTTCCCATCTTTGTCGTTATTGTCGGTACAGCAATCGATTGCACTTGAGAATGCTTCGCCAGAATGAAACTGGAACGGAGACAGGACCGCATCATCACGGTGATGTAATGTAGAGAATCGTGGTCGTTCTCGTCAATCACTTCGTTGCGATTTGGCGACAAAGGGCCAACTGCCAGTATCACACAATGCACTTTCAAGTCGTCGTAGTTCCCTGGCCCAACAATCACGGCATTCCCCACCCCACATTTCGTAGTTCCCCAAGGTGTTTCGGCGATAGCAGGTAAAGTTTCGACGTCGTCGACAAGATCTTCTCCTCCGTACCTCAATAACGATGCCCCCTTCTCATCGAGATTGATATCGCAACATTCGTTGGTCCAACAAACAGATGCACCGAGATCATTCCCCGGATCAAAATCCTCCACATTTCCTGGGTAGATTCGGACCTCGCAACTGTGGTACGCCGAACCCAGTCTGAAGACTGCCTCGGTCTTGTCGGGCGATTCTTGCAAATCAGTTAGAGAACTGAATGATAAGTTTGCGAGCGTCATGATAGACGCCATCTGCGCTTGGATATCTGCAATTTTTCGGGTTTGTGATTTTGTGAGAGCTGCATTTGTCATCTGACGAGCAGCTAGTATTCTCCTCTTCTCGCGCAGGATCTCTTTCTTCAACGACAAGATCTCTCTCTTCAGTCGGTTTCCTTCCTCATATCGTCTTGTTTTGAAGCAAAGTGCGTGCTTGCGATGTAGCTCCTGTTCCTTTGCAATCATATCATCCACACTGGGGAACCTTGACCTTTGCCCATCGAGTTCCTTCAATACATGTTGGAGATCCATTGCTCGAAAGAAGTTTTTGTTTGCAATGGCATCGTTCACCCTTCGAGTCCATTTCGCGACAGAAGCTTCGAGCTCTTCGATCGACTCTATATGGACTTCTGGTGTGTTTGCCATTCCAATCAAACGAATGAAAACGTTTGCTGGCATTGTTTTCCCGCTTCGAATAACTTCTAATGGGATGCCGTCACCCATAACAGATAGCAGCCGCTCTTGCCGAATAGAGACAACTGCTTGTCGCAACTGATTCGATGCTAAAGATGGAGGTACAATGAGATCCGCGTATTCATCTGGAGATTGAGCCGCGGGACAGCCATTGGCGGTGATAAAGCGAGATACTGTTCCCAAACAATATCGCCGTCGATTTGAAGTCAATTGGTTTTAGACCAACTGTTGCAACCTCTTCCTCGTCGTTCGAATTAATCAAAATAATCTTAACGTCAAGATCGGAATTGATAAGCTCGCTCAGAAAATTCTCGAGATTTTCTGACGACACCTCACTATTAAACTTTCGAGAATCTATTGCGAGCATGGTTGTCCTACCCTCTAATTCAATCTCAATCCTGTCACGACATTCGAGTGCATCTTCGTCCTCCGAAATATTGTGGTCCGACTTCATCATGAGGACGTGTGTATTCCACCAAGTCAGAAAAAAGAGTGTCTTCCTCTGGTACAACACCACGTGCCGCAGGCAGCCAGAAAACATCGTCGAAGTTGAACAAACTCGATCTCTTCTGCACGTATCGACACACTGCTGCTGTCAAGGAACTCTTACCCATACCCCTTAATCCGCCGATTCGTATGATTTTTTCGGTTCGGAGAGCATCCAACACTCTGCACATATCCACTTCCCGTCCGGTGAAGTATCTGGGTATTTTCGGCAAGAGCTTTCGGGAATCTTCGAAGTGAGCTTTATCTGTGTTTTCGTTTAACGTATTGGCAGGTACAGACTTCGTGAAGAAGATGGGAACGTCGTGGTATGCGTCGTCCTCTGGTTTTTGGGGTAGCAACGCATAACGCTCAACATTCTTTGAAATTTCTTCGACACGGACAGCCTCTTGTGCATGATAAAACGCCTGCTTGAGCGACTTGTTCGTAGCCAACGCGCGATAAAAGTTCTTTAGGAAGCTACTCGCTGCCTTGTCGCGGAAAGTTTCGGGATGATGGCAGCATACAACACGAGGGACCCCGGCGTCCAAAAAGGCCTTTCCAATTCGTCCGGAGTGATACGAATTGACAACCACCAGATCGAGAGAAGATTTGGCCGCTTTTACCAACTCTGGCAGCTTGTCCAAACTAAAGCTGTCATCCAAGCGGCCAGTTCCGTCTTCAAAAGCCAAACCCTGCTGCGGGTTACCGTATCCCGTAAAGTGCAACACCCGGCTGCGTCCTGATTCTAGGAAGGTCGTAAATGCATCAACCGTTCCTGGTTTGATCTCCATGTCGATGGTGGCATCCAATCGAGAAGATCCGTCCAACGCGTTACGAATGGTCGTTGACTCGTTATCAAAATCGTGAATGGGAATCGCTCGACAAATGCCAGTGTCCGGCTCGACATACGACAATGGCGCGGCCTGAAAGACCATGAGGCGATCCAAATGGAACTTCGGTTCCGGCATTTCGGTCAATTGACTCAACATCGAACCTGTTGGTTCTATGACTTTGATAACGGAATCGTTGAGATCGACATCGGGGGCGGTTTTCACCGAGACACAATCGGCATCCCTCGCAACCTCGCCAAGAGGAACCCCGCTCTCTACCATTTCGGTCACATCGTGGTACAAACGATCGGCCCAATCTAATTCCCCTTCCGAAATCTCATCGGGAGTGGGAAGATTCGAACTGAGTGGTTCGATCAAAGTGTCCTCCTTTCTCATAGACTTCCGCTTGTCCCGCTCGTACAAAGAACGCCGCTGGCGTTCGAGATCGGGCGAAACCGTATCCAGGTGTGAATACAAAATCCTAGAGATGGATTCGATCACAAATTTGCGATCGATCATGTTGTGATAGAGGCCGGTGATCTTGGCGCAGAGTGTGGTTGAGGGCGAGCGAGTTGAGCAGAGCTCGCGCTCCGATACTGGTAATATCGTTCTCTCCCAGTCCCAGTTTCTCGATAGTGGAGTTTGTTTCGATCATTTTTGCCAGGTGCAGGGAAGCCCTCATCGCCGATTCCGTTCCAGCCCAAATAGAGTTCTCGTAGTTTTGTATTGTCCGCATTGATGCGCAATCCATCCGCAATACTCTGAACCCCTTCGTCGTGAATGAAATTGCCCTCGAGATTGAACATTTTGAGTGTGGTATTCTGCGCGAAAAAGCTACCATCGTCGACGTCCCAGATTTCGTTGTGGGCGAAATTGATCATCTCGATGGAAAGCTTCTCCTTGCCACTGGCCGTGGCGTGTGGGTTGTCCCGAAAGGCGTGCAAGACCGAGGAAGCTCCGCGGCTCCCGATTTGATTTTTCGACAGATCCAATTCCCGAAGAGTGTTGGTGACCTTGAAGAAGGGGCACAATCCCACCACACCGCGGTTCGAGAGCTTGTTCGATCGCACCGAGAGTCGGACCAGCGACACCGGTGGTCGGTTGGAACTGATTCCGAGCAATCCCTTTCCCAAGACCTCCATTTCGTTGTCATTCAGCTTGCAGTTCTCGAGAATGAGGGTTTGAAGGGAGGTAGCCACCTCGAGGGCCTGCACCAGTTCCACAACGTGGACGTGGTGCAGCCGTGTGTGGCTCAAATCCAGCAGGAGGGTGCGACTGACGGACATCACCGAAGAAGTATCCGTGGTTTCCAGAAGCTGCTGTTGCTGTTGTTCCTTCAAGAGTTCCTTCAGGGAGGTCCGGACCCTCGATTCGCTCGTCATTGCCGATCCAATCGATGCGTCGTCGTCCAATCCAATCTCGGTGCTCTGGTCGTCGCCTTCGTCACCTTTTCCTCGCCGACGAATTTTTCCGGAAAACTGTTTCCGGCGCTTGGACGCAGCGCTACCGATGCTGCTGTAGTCGTCGGACTGCGAAATGGATGCCGTGGTTTCCGTCGGGGCCGAAATCGATCGGAGCGGTGCCGTTGTCGTTGCCAAGGCAGCCGTTCCGGAAGAAACATCCCCGCGGCGGCCGCCCTTGAGGGACCCCGCCGGTTTTGGATTGGAAGTGGGAGGGTAGGAAAATCCCGTCATGGAGGGATCGAATGCGGCCAGATCTTTGTTTTTCTTCTTGCTGCTTCCAAACAAACGAGACATGCTCCCGGCACCTTTCCGTCTGGATTTGCTTCCGTTGGCAATGCTGTCGTCTTCGGCGATTTGATCAAAACCATCGTTCTTGCCGCTCCCCCCATTACTATTACTGAGAATGTGATCATTCACAAAACAATAATAGCCGTACGCAGTGGCATTGTTCTCGTAGGTAGCCGTCTGAAAGGGACCAATTTCTCCCCGCAAGCGTTTCGCCTGGTCCAACGTAAAGCATCCGGGTCGGACGCAAAACCCCCGGTAGACCAACCAAAAGTTATCCCCGCCCCAATCGCTTGCGGCAGCAGAACCGTCGGATTTGAATTCCACGGTGAACGTGGCTCCCGGTGCATAGCCCCGGGGTACCACCACTTCCCGCTGGTCGGATTCGTCCGAGGGAGAAGCCACCAAAATCGTTTGGCCGCCGTTGATTCCGGAAGGAATAGTAACCTGAACGTATACCGTGGATTGGAAGGATTCCTCGGATGCGGTGGAGCTGATTTTGGAGGAAGAGTTCCGCTTGCCGCCCTTGCCGAACAGTCCTCCCATTTTCTTGCGGCTCTTTTTGCCATCTCTGGTGCTGAGGTTGCTGCTGCTGCTGTTGCCCCAGCGTTCCGATTGCTGTTGTCTGATGGCATCCGCCATGGTCAGAGTGATGGGTTTCCATTCTTGTTGACTGCTCCCGTTGTTCTTACTGCTCGATCCCGACAGTTTCAACCGGAAGGGACCAATCTTTTCGTGCGTTTTCGTCTGAGCGCACAAGGGACAGAGGCCATGCTGGAGGCAATATTCTTCGAGCTGCTCTCCACTCAGCGACACCGAAGCCGTTGCGTCACGCTGCTTCTCTTGAATCGAACTGGTTCTCGGCGAATCTCGGAACGACATGGTGTGTGGTGGTTTCGTGGCTTGGTGGTTTGGAGGAGAAAAGCAAAATCAATGGGTCTCGGCGTACAAGTACCGGTATGTGTAGTAATTAATAATGATTGGCCTTAAAGGATGCCGGTAGGTACGTGTACGATAGGTAGGGAAAACAATTCCTGGAATACGGTTCTGTTCACCTCTTACTCGATAACTCGGCAATTTCTTGCTCTCTCGATGTCGGACACTACGGACACAGCCGCTGCTGGTAACAACAATATGTTGTAATGATTACGTGATCACCACAAAGACCGAATGGAAGACACAACAGCAAAAACGATTACTCCCTACCGGTATTCTGTTGTTGCGAGTTCCTATTTTTTTGTTTCGGAAGGTAAGGCTTACTAGTTAGTACTGAAATCTACGACGCAGTACGTGACGCGTACATGTGTGCCAGTTTCAGTCAGTCTTTCTCCCTGCTAGAGGTTAGTACCGGTAAGGAACCTTACACATACCGGTAATGACAATTTCTTTCGAAATGCATTTTTTATTTCAAAAAAACTTTCCGTCGTGACACAAAACATACTGAATAAACCTTAACTTACTTGTACCCAACCTTTCACTTCTGTTTTTTATTTTTTACCGGAGTTACGCACGTTGGGCGACGAGCGCAGCCGGCGCAGAATTCGGTCATTAAAAACTACTAACGTTATTTTTGAAATACCGGTAACTTACCACTTCGCAATTCTGCACAGGGAACGCTCAAAACGGGAATCATATCAAATTGTTGCCAATAAAAGCTACGTACGCTCCCGTTGAGTTTTTGGTACAAGTACTATACTCGTACGAATTGTACGTACCGCAGGTCTTGGTTGGTACGAATTATCGTCCTTCCTAGGGAGTCAATGACGCCGGGCGGCCATTGGGGAGGAAGAATAGTATCATTTTTGTGGCGCCAATTCTAGAATGGAATGTCAGACACGTCCCTTGCACGACCCCAAAAAAAAGAATAACGGCAAGAGTTCTGAAAGCTCCCGCCTACGAGTAATTAATTAACCTTCTTACCGGTAATTACCTGGTAAGATTACCAGTACGGGTAGAAGAGAGAGGCCTTTCGATAGCAAATCAGTGAGTCCTTTGCATTATTTGTGTCACCAAGATCTTAGTCATAATGCTGTAGTACCGAAGTAATACGGTGGGACTGCGATTCTAACAAGAAGAAGATTGATAAAGAATGATTTTGGGAGAACAAGTAACACAACCTAACCTTAGTCGTAGTTAATTAAACCTTACTCGTACATTTTAGGGTTTCGCAAATACAGACCTACAATTAAGGTTACTACTAGTGCAGCGGAACTCACAGAGGAGACTGGTAACCCACCAGGCTCAAAATGACACACTCCTCATCAGAATGAGTGGGTAGAACTGCTACTAGTACTACAAGAAGTACTAAGAAAAGTAAGATCCAGCGGAAACCACCACCAGCGGCAGCAGTTCCTGTCGAACGCAAAAGGATTTTCCAGTGACAGTTGACCAGCCATCCCCTCTAAATCAATCTTACTGCAGTGGAAGAAGAATCAATTATCAATAATAAGTGTTACGCTTGTCATGAAAAGTGAATTGATCGCATACTACACTAGTACTTTATGCAGTAGTGTAACGACACTAAGTTTCAGTGTTGTTGTTGCACTCCTCGTACCAGGACATAGTAACCTTACCTCTACTAGTAGCACCTCCTGTAGTACTACTGTATGAGTTTCTGTTGCAGATGATGCCCTGTCAAACTTGCAACAGATCAACACCAACAACAAAGTGTCATGAAAAAAAAAGGAAATCCAATCTACTAGTTTACAAAATTTACAACATCTGTAATACATCATCATACTGTAGATCCGACACGGGCAGTACTACCGGTACGAATCGACGGCTTCGCTCGCCGTGTACTAGGTCATTACGCATTTTGGCTTCTCCTCACGAATGGAGAATGATGCGCACTTGCCGTTTGGTTCCTACTACCAGTACGGTAGTTATTCGCACTATCCTGCACGTCCCTACCAAAGCACAATAGATAGTCTGTCGTCCAAAGGATGTGTCGGTGCTTCCATGGACGTTGAACGCCGCCCGCTTCGCCGTTGCTTGCTCGTGGCGCGTAGCGCGTAGCGAACGGCGAATGGCCGGGCCGTGGTGATCTCCTCACGATTGGAGAATGAATGGTCCTCCCCGCACCATCCGAACTGCCGCTGCCGCTGGCGGTTGCACGCCTAAAAGTGTTCTCGTTGGTCTTTTTTTCCCGCACGGAAAAAAAGAGGTCTGCTACGGCGAGTCCGTGTGGAGGGAGGGAGGGGAGGATCCGCCGGAACCCGCGGGTCCCGTGCTGTCCGATGGTCGTCGATGCAATGCGTGGATGGAGCCGTGGCGTGCCGTACCGCACCACACCGCACCGCACCACACCACGAATCGTTTCTCCGGCACGCTTTTTGCGTTTGATCGATAGAACGAATCGATTTGACCGCACAGTGACAAGAGGGCCGGACCACGATGTCCCACCCATGGGTGACGAAAGGATTCACACATTATAATAGTAGTAATATATTGTGAATGATGATACCGTGCACGAGACCGTCGGAAGCCATCGGTCGTGCTCCCTGGCATCGATCATGATGGAGATCACCGTTCTCCGAATGATTCTTGTGATCCACGAGTCTATCCAAACACGTTGCAAAGGTGCCAATCCATCAATTCGTCAATCCGTCAATCCGTCAATCCATCCGTCAATCAAAATCGTGAAATTCCTCGGGAGTGTACTCGAGGACCTTGTGCTCGATGTTCACAAACATCATCAGGTTACAGTCGTCGACGTTGTCGCTCGGTGGTTCCGCCTCGATGGATTGGGGGAATTCCTGAAACTCTATCCGTTCGTCGTCCTCCACCGTGCTGCGGTTGTCGTCCACGGTTCCCATCCAAATCTTGTCGACGAGAACCCGCAGCTCTTCGTCGTGATCGTCGAGGAACTCGATGTCCCGGTCCCCGTTCGAGAGCGA
The DNA here is from genome assembly GCA_037355855.1 of Pseudo-nitzschia pungens. Lineage (NCBI taxonomy): Eukaryota > Bacillariophyta > Bacillariophyceae > Bacillariales > Bacillariaceae > Pseudo-nitzschia > Pseudo-nitzschia pungens. Next base: position 3,260,813 of record CM074762.1, on the reverse strand, counting down.
GGTGAGCGTGGTGTCACAGATGGACCCCTTGCGAAACAAAGAGCTCGGCTTGGAACGGCATCCATCGGGCTCCGTGGTGCCGCTCGCGATGGGTCGTATCGTGACCTCGATGCCGTACCGTTCGATCCGCACCTCTGTTTTGTAGACGCACTCCGTCGGGACCGGAACGATCTTCGGCTGCTTGTGGGACGAGAACGAGGCCGATAGCACGTTCTTTTGCATTCGCTGCAGCAAATCACCCACGGTGGACCTTTCGGGACCGGTGGAGGACGGCGGCGAGCTCGATGCCACCGGGTTCGTCGCATTCTTCGGTTTGCTTCCACGCTTTCCGCGTTTGCGCCCGCGTCTGCGCCTGCCCCGCGTCCCGCGCTTTCCGCGTTTGCCCTCGCCTCGAGTTTTGCATTTGCGTTTGCCTTCGCGTTCGGCGTTTTCTTGGGGTTTGCTCGGATGCCGCCAAGCGCTGGCAATTGCAATTTCATCCGCCGCGGTCTTCGCCCCGCCGCTCGTCGCGGATGGCGGGGGCGCTCGTGGCTGAAACAAGGACTTTCCCCGCCTCGTTCCGTGTGCCTCGCGCAGGTTGGTAGTGTACCGCACGCGTGGATTCGGGGCCTTTTCGGCTATCGGGCCGGACCGGCGCAATTGTTGGCACGGAGGGGGCAGGAACAACAGCTCCACGGCGGAGGATTGCAGGGAGGACGTGGTCGTGCTTCTCGTTAGATCATCCGTGGTGGCGGTGCCCATTGTAGCGGATGTTCGTGTCGACAGAGGGGAGAGCGGACTCGCGGGAATCCTCCCTTTCGGTTGCCTGGAGTTGTTTTGGCCATATTGGTGGTGCTTGGCCGCGTTGGGAGTCTTGGCGGGCGAAGAAAACGAAGGCGAAGACAGCAAGGAAAGGTCGAATCGAAACATGATGCCGGTTGCTTCGTATTTATTGAGATTGAATCGATCAGTCAAAAATCAAAATCAAAATCAATCACCAAATTTCGCCTCGGCCACACTTGTACGGTACACGTTAGAGTGACCCGGGATGATTGATGATGATTGATTGATTCGTATTTTGTGGGGGTTCTCGATCCCTTCGCAGGACCGACGATCCGGTGCGACTGGTTTGGGTTCGAGAGGTTGTAGAATGGATCACACGATGGATTGATTCGATTCAACCCCGATGGAATGCGCTCGCTCACCACTCACTCGGAATGATGTCTGTCTCCCCGGCTGAGTTGAGCTACCGTACGTACAGCACTGCGCATCCCCCTCCCTTCCGCGACGAGGGATAATCGATTGTTCTATAATTTCGTTCGCACCGCAATGGATTTATGGACGGAAAAACAATGCGATCGGTGTTGGAGGTTTTCGTGTACCAATTCCTTCCTTTCACACAATCGAAGCCACCCACGAAAGTGGAAAAAAGTATGTGCCTTGCCTACCAGTACGAGTACTCTCGCGGTCCTCTGCTGTCTTCTATTTTGACACAGAAAAAACGAAAAGAATGTTTGTAATAATGTCGCGGAATTTTCGTGGAAATCTTGCCGAACAGATGATTCTGCTCGTTCGCACCCAATTCATCGGTTCAAGAAAGAGAGAATGGAAAGCTACGAATCATTTCTACGGATCAAACACGTAGGAACCCGTGAGACATCAAAATTGTTTCATCAATCAAATCGAACAAAATGAAAACATGAGCTGACGAACCATTGAAGAACTTTCAATGGGTCGTCGGATTGGATTTTGGCGTTAAAAGAAAGATAGTACATACCAATTTTATTCATATATGTATATGTATATTGATCGAACTTGGAGGGAAGGCATATACTAAAATTTGCTACCGGTCATAAAACATCGATCTGTGTTCGGTGTTCTATGTCCAGCCGACAGGATGAGGTTGAACGAATGAATTCGGGTCGTATTATGGGCGTTAAAACGAAACTAGAACATATCTTTGTTATTCGTACATGAATACTATGTAGGCACACCCCAAATTTTTTGGAGTCATCCTATGTTTTGTTCCTTGCTATGTGTTACGGTCTAATGCCGAAACAACACGAATGGATTGTCGTTCCTTTTATTTGGATCCCCAAATGATAATTACAATGAGATTATCAACCTTTTGTTAATTAACAAACATAACAATTTGAGAATGTGCCTTTCGGAGTAGTAACGTTGAACTTTCAAGTCCCGCATGAGGAAATTCAATTGCCAATACAATTATTTTTTGTCAAAAATTTCAAAAAGGGTTTGTGGCGCCACTTCCGGTCATCTGTGTCTCGGGTTGCTTTGTACTTCGTAATTTCTGCAATGGCAAACTTCTTCTACTACCACTAAGAGTAAGGATATGTCCAGTTTGGAACAGACTGCAGTAATCTTAATCTTTTCGAATACAGTACGAAGTAACCTTATTACTGTTTAGTACTACTAGTACCGCTTGATGTACCGTAACTTACCGTATCAGAGCGTTTGGGTAAGGATATCTGAGGCATACCGTAGATACGGTAGAGCGAAGGAACACAAATAATAAAGAATGTGTGTTATTGCTAAAAATAGTCGTATCCGTCTACAGAAGCATGCAATACCTTCATCTCAAAGCGCTCATTTATAAATCCCATGTTTGTGTGTGTGTGCGTGTGTGTGATTCACACACAGAAGACAGAATGTTTCAGTTGTGGACTGAATGCATCAAAGTAACTACTACTATCAAAGGCATCAACATATAATAATAGAAGTAACTGGAACAGTGATGAAACATACCTTTGGACTGGTTTTCAAGCACCCATAAAACAGTTGAAATAGTTGATGAAATGAGCATAAGTTTGTTTTCTTTACTTTCTATTATAATATAACTTTGGCATCAATACATCCACACAAAAACTCCCAATGGAGCTGCTACTAGGTATTAAAATGATAGATCAATCTGGAAAAGCGGATCAGAGATCCTCTGAGTTTGACTACAGGTATACATTCACACTATTTACTCTTGAGTTTTTTGCGAAGATGCATATCCCATCATTTGCATCATTTCGATCAGCTTAGCTGTTTCTTGCGGATTTTTCGCAATGACATGCACCTCTTGTAACAATGAGAATTTGGCCTCTTCTGTAAGGGTCTGCAATCCGATGCACAGCATTTCCTCGTACATGGGGCAGCTCGCTGTACGAGTCGTCAGCAGACTGATTGCTAATATTTGCAGATTCGCCTCGTTCGCTTGCGTTATGCACGAGCGATAACAAGAACGTGCAGTCACTTCACTGAAATGCAGAAAGTCACAGTCTCTTTCCAACATCAACTCGATTTGACCAGATGAAGACCAAAAGGGGCCGACCGTCAAAATTACAACTTCTTCGCCGTTCATCGAGAGTGACCTGGTGGATGAAGCACGGTTGATTTCAGATGGGGAGTGATCTGTTTTATTTTCAAGAATAAGTGAACTTCCATTTTCACACACAACAGGTCCATACTGAGTCTCCTTTACGACTGGAAGCTTCGCAATGCATTTATTCAATTCGTCGCTGTCGATTTTAAGTAGTGATTTACCGCAGAACGAGTTGTCCAATTCACAAGACTCATTCGACCAACACACAATACCTTTGGACTTCGACTCCTCATTGTTGGAGCCATCAGGATCAAAAACTGTGCCACTGTAGATGAAAAATTTACAAACCCGTCCATCACAGTCCACTTCGAACGACATAGTTTCTTTTGAAGTTTGAAATTCTTTAGATTCTATGGAGTCGAACTTTGTATCAGCAACTATGGAGTCAACTTTGGCCTTAATACCATTCAGCATTTCATTCGCACCATCCGTCGATGATATCCTTCTCTCCTTCATAATTGTCTTCTTCAAGTCCAATAGATCTTTCTTCAATTCATTTGCTACGTCATATTGACGATTCGAGACTGCATCGGCAAGATCTAATTTCATCACATGCTCCCTATCTTTCAAATCTTTCAAGCTCGGGAACTCATGTCTCATTTTTTCCAATTGATCGAGGAAGGCATGTAAATCTGCAGCTCTACTGTAGTTTTTTCCTTTCACCGCTAGATCCATAAACCCTTTCCAGCGACTTATCTCGATTTCTAGCTTCCTCAGGCAATCAACATTGATTTCTGGTTTGCAGATCAATTTCATTAAATCGTTGAATTCATCCTGAGACATGCTCCGGGCGATGGAGATAACTTCCTTAGGGAGTCCATTACCCATGCGACGGAAAATGTCTGCGCGACGTTGCGAACCAACAGGGAAAAGAGGCCCTGCGTGCGAACCATATGGTTGCTCCACAAGCTTTGCGAATTCCTCTGCTGAGCGGGCTAGGTTGCACTTGTTGTTTGAAATATGCTGAGAGTTTTTCCCAAATAATAGTGCTGCCGATCGTAAGTCAAGACCATTGATCTCGACATTGCAAGAACGGGAGTCTCCGGTTACCCGAGTCGTTGAAATGAAAATAATCTTCGCAAAACGGGCATTCGTAAGTATGAATTTTGCCAACTTCCGCATTGCAGCTTGCGAACCCTTTGAAGAGAACACTCGGCTATCAATCACAACAGCAATGGAAACCTCATCCAATTCAATTTCCAGGCGCTCGCGGCAGTCAAGAAGTGTCTCATTTCCCGTGTCCCATATGTCTTCGCTCGAATTCTTTATCAAATCGCAACACATGTTGAGATCTCCGTAGAACGAGTCGGGCTCAACTGTTACCAGCTCTGGTGCAGGAATCCAATATGCATGGTCGATCGAGAAACTCCTGCGTCGTCCTACGGCATAGCGTACCACCGCGGAGACGATGCAATCTTTCCCGTGTCCTGGACTGCCATAAATGTTCACACAGTCATTGGATTCTATTTTCTCAAGAATTTTGAACATTTCGAGTTCTCGTCCAAGGAAATGATCCGAGAGTGGAGGTATCTTCCAACATTGCTCTAGATCAATATCATTGTTGGTTGAATCAGAAACAACTTTATTGAAAAATATTGGCGTACCTACTTCGGTAGATGACCGCAAGAGGTTAAAACGCTTTGCAACCTGCCGAAGATTCTCGGAAAATTGAGACGAAAGTACCTCCTGTACGGCGGTCTCAAAGGATTCTATCACAGTCTTTTGTTTGGCAGCGTTCCGGTAGAAGTGTTTTACAAACTCAGTTGCAACGGGATCTCGAAATGCCGCTTCTCGCTGACAACAAACAACGTGTGGGACACCTGCATCTATGAATGCTTGCCCCACCGCAAGTGCATGGCACGATGATACAAAAACGACTTGCAGGATGCCACCCCCAGAGGAGACTAATTCTTCCAAATTTTCGAAAGAAATCTTCATAAGATACCCGTGGCCATTTTCAAGCATGATAGCATCCTCCAGACCATTGCATGAAAAATGCAGAACAGGCGATTCACCTCGAGGAAAGAAAGCCTTAAAACTGTTCAGCGTGGCCGTTTCTTCTCTGACTTCGATTTTCGAGCCTTTCGTAATCGCCACTGCCACTGCCTCTCGTATTATTTCTATTTCGTGCCTGGCATCATGCAAGGGTATGGCTTTGTGAGCTCCTGTTTGCTTTTCGTAGAAAACAAGAGGAGCTGAATTCAGTACTGTCACTCGGTCAAATATATTTTGACTCATTTCTTGATTAGTTTCCATCATTCCATCAATTGCCAATTCACGATCATTACAGTCTTTTGCTTGAAGTATCTCATATTGTGAGATCCCGTGCTTTTCGATCTCATTGTCGTCGCCTTTCTGCGTCTCATGTTTCTCATCATCCGATAAATCACTGATATTTTCATGCTGATGATCAAAGCCTTTTTCCTTACGTGCCGTGATATATTCTTGACGTTCTTCCCCTGGCAGTCTGTTGCAGTCACGATCCCCTGATCTTCCACTTTTTGAATCTCTACGATCGTCGTCGGACATTTCAATCACTTTCGTGTCAAACGCATACTCACGCTCCTCGTGGACATTATCCCCATCTTCATCGTCACTTTCTTCAGTTTCGACTTTCTCACAATCATCGTCGAACTCATCACATTCACTCTGCCCCCTTTCCATCGACAAGAGCAGTCGTCGAATGGAAACAATGATGTATCGACGATCAATGTTATTGCTCCACAAGCCACTTATCTCTTTCACTGTAGTATTACGACCCATAGCAGAAAGGAGTGACATTCCCCCGTCATTGTGAATGCCATTGTCGTTCAGTTCAATTAGTGTGAGAGATCGATTGATTGTTAGACAGGTTCCAATTGCTTTGGCCCCCGAATCACCAATGCGATTGTAACCCAAGCGTAGTATTGAAAGGCTAGCCTGCCGTCCAGCGATACAGAGTCCCCCACACAGAGCCTCAACCCCACGATTCCGCATGCGGTTACCGGAAAGGTTCAATTCCTGAATTGTCCGATTTTGGGACAAAAAACCATATATTCCAAAGGATGGACTAAAAAAGCTTTTGCCATGGTATGCCGCAATGTCGTTACTGTCCTCTAATTCGCCGTTGCATAGATTGGGATTGTTTTCATCATCGGCATCCAGCTTTCGCAGGAGATTGTAGGATAAATCAACCACCCGAATCCTACTTTTGACATTTCTTCGAAAAGCGTTGAATATACTGACACCCCCCGTTGTCTCGATGTGGTTGCGGGACAAATTCAATGTTTCCAATCGGCATGCCGACGACTCCAGATAGTGGCAGATGCCTTCCAATCCGTACGCGCCAATATTGTTCTCTGACAAATCTAGTCTCTTGAGCCGCATGGCGTGAGTGCACTCAAACTTTGCAATGGGACTGCCTGTCTTTGACTTCTCGCCACCAGATGTTTTCTTGGGTGGCCGGAGAGCACCAGCCAAAGCGGCTCCTAGCATATCGAGTCGGTCGTTGTCTATGCCACAGTTTTTTAGAATCAACGACGATAAATGCACCACTCCGTAATTCATGTTAGTCTGGAGCCCTTCAGCAAGGACCTTCATCTCCGCAACCTTAAGTCGGATTCCCGTCAAATCAATCGTCCTAATCATTGAAGCTCCAATAGTTGAGTTTGTCCCCTGGAGGGTCCGGAAGGTCTGGTCGATAATGAGGCTGATTGGTGGTGAACCGGAATGGTTTTCGTCTATAAATTGCATCCGAAATTGCAACGACGGAAACGTAGACTTGGTGCGTTCGGTATCTTTCTCACTATCTGTGGATGCCGATCCAGATATTTGGCTACCTATGGATTTTGATCGGGGGTACGACTGATGACCTGATCTGGTGGAGGAAGAGTTTTGCTTGCGAAGGGTTTCGTTAATGGTACGTTGAGAAGCAGGGGCTGTGCTCCATGCAGATCTCCTTTTCACTTTTTCGGAAACGGAAGGAATTCTTGCCGCATCGCAATTGGCCATGCGTTTCGCTTGGGTCAAGGTAAAACATCCCTCTCTCAAACAAAACCCTTTGTACACGAGGTATTCTTCGACGGTTTCCTTGTCTCCATCACAATTGCCGCCTTTCTTCGGAGAAAAAAAGCTCTTCTTCTTCTTTCTTTGAGGGCTGGAAGCACTCTCCGCTACCTTTGTCCGCACAACTGTAATGGGCTCCCACCTCTTCGACCCAAATACTCTGAGGCCTCTCTTCTTTACTTTCGTTTTGGCACACAACGGGCATCTTCCACGCTGTTGGCAAAATTCTTCTAACTCCCGGCCCTGCAAATAGACACCTGTTGCAACCTCGACCTTTTTGTTGATATTGCGCAAAGACATGGTTACCTGCACAAATTTTTCTTTCTCGACGAGCAAGGCAAAGATGAGAACGAGCGTTGACAAGGAACAGAGATCGAACGTATGGCCAGTTCTTTGATATCGTCTTTTGTTTTGCGTGTTTACTAAGGTGTACTTGTACCGCTGCCCTTCTAGACCGAGATCTATCCCTTAGCGCTTGTCCAAAACTGTTTTGAATACTGTGCGATACTAGTGCAGCTCGGTGTAACCCGAACTAAGTTACTGTTTGGCTTGCGGGTGTAGACTTCCGACTCGTAATCATAGTTTTTGTTTCGGAGATCACGCTCCCGAAGCAGAAGCCGCAAAACGTTTTTTCGCTTAAATCCATTTTGTCATGATTCAGAAATTAACGGCATTGACAAAATCAATCGATTGCAGTAAGGTTTACTGGTACGTAGTGGAAGACGGCCGGTGCATACAACAGAAACTGTACGCCAAACAGCTAGCACAAATACAAAAAATCACAACACAACATCACAGAATTTCCTATTTCTTAGAGGGAATTTTGGATAATTTACCCTGTACTAGGTGCAAGTTTCAGCTTCTACTGATATATTATATATGCCTTATGTTTGAACGTAAAGTACGGTCATAACCCAAGATGGGCTGCATCACGATCAAAGATGCCAGCAAACCATACTTAAGTTAATCAACACTTATTATGACTGGCATAAATACGAAAATTATTAGAAGTATTTATTTTCTTTCGAAAAAAGGACCTAAGGCCTTAATTACCGGTACAAGAATTTTTTTATTTTTAACGCAACCGAAAAAGTGTTCCGTATCACCGTTCTGCATACCGGTACTTTACGTGATGTTGGTCAGTGATACGGTAGTAAATTAACTTTACCGGTAGCGGTATACATAAGGCTCTACCTAGTACGAGTACGTACTGGTACATCGTAGAAGAATGAATTACAGTACTCTAGATTCATACCTACGGTACGTATGAACGCTTTCGGATATACTTCGTACATACTTTACGGTACGTACCGTACGTTAACCTTACTCGTACGGGTAATCTTACTTACCGCACCTTGGCATTATTCTACTCGTAAGGTTAAGGTTTACCGTCCACCACAGTGCTCCGAGCACACTCCCGAGTGCAAGGGTTCCCCTGCATCTTCGTTCGGTGTTGGCATGCTACGAAAACTATTTTTGACGATTACCTTCCTGTATCCTTCCTTGTACCAGGTAGGAGTAACCTTAACGTGGATAATCGCCTGCCGGTAAAAGGTCGGAGGTGTTTTGAATTTTGAAAAAACACATTCATGAAGAGTTACGGCGTCGGTAAGGTTTACCTGTGCGACTTCACCATACGTTAGAATACGTACCGGTAATTACGCTAACGTACAGGGTAATACCCGTGCCATGGTTCAATACTCGTAAGGTTACCGTAACCTTACTGTATTTCCATACTCGTAAGGTTAATCTTAGTTTTGAAAGATCTTACTTGTGCTTTTGATGAGAATGACTTGCTCTGTACCACCATACTCGTTCGTCCACCCCATAACTACCGTAAGGTTACTTACTACGAGTAAGGTTACTACGGCTATTAAATTCTTCTGAGATTGTTCACTCTCAACAAATCAATCTCTCAACAATCAATCAATCAAAATTCACTCGGGCCTCTTCGGTGATTCATGATTGATTCCAACCTCGGTAATTGATAATTGATCGCATCCCAAAGCCAAATACTGTGAATCTTACCGAACCATTTAGTCCGTTGCTATCGACCGACTCGTGTGTTTCCACCACCCCATGAGCCGGTAAAACTACCAACATTCCAAAGTCGCAGCAGCATACGGTACTTCCCGTTTGCCACCAACAATGACGAACGAATTTCAAGCAAATCAGAAACAGGACGCAGAATTGTATTGAATCGAATCGGATCGAATCGAATCGCATTGCATGGAATCGAATTGAATTGCTTTGAATTGAATTGCATTGCATTGAATTGAATTGAATTGCATTGAATCGAATCGAATCGAATCGAATCGAATAGAGAACCATCAACACGACGGCAGGGGAGCAACGAAACAACTCGCCAACCAGACCCGACAGTCCGACGATCACGAACCATGGATAAGGTAACGGTAATCCACGCCAAAAGCGGTCGGTCCATGGATCTCTCGGGCAATGAACTCGAGGAATATTGCAGGAGCCACGGTCTCTGCCATCGGTGCGCGAAGGTCAAGACGCACAAGCGAGTGGTAAAGTTGTTTGGAACGAGTCACAAATGGGAACCCATCACCGTTACCAAGTCCGAACCCGAAAGCAGTGGCACGGATGACGAGGCATTGCGCAAGAAGAAGAACAACAACAACAGGAGCAGAAGCAGGAGCAGGAGCGACAGCGATAACAAAAGTGCGGAAATGCGCATGTTTCTGGTGTACAAGGGGTTCTGTTTGAGCGAGGGGTGTTACACTTTGGAACAAGCCAAACAATTGCTGGGAGAGACAACAACCGAAACAGCAGCAACAACAACAGCAACAACAACAACAATGAGGAAGAGAAGGGGCGAAATCACCAATGACGCCGATGATGCTTCGAGCAAGGGCTGGCGATCGAGGGGGTCTTCGGCGCGCATGTCGGCAGCCAGAATGCTCAAGCGTCCGGGGAAGCGAAGAACCAGGACGAATCCGGACACGGGGTCCGTGATCGACGAGAGCTCGACGGCCTCCATGTCCACCAACGTGAGCGGCATCAGCTCCAGCACCTCACACACCCGGCACAGCATTCTCAGTGGACTCTCGGGCTTTTCGAGGATCGGCAGCAACATCAGCCTCGGTGGACATCGGAATCGAAGCAACAAAGGCAGGGCAAAATGCCATGTGCCCGCATCGAACAACAGCACGGGGGGAGACGACGTTAAAGGTTTCGACGCGGAGTCTTCTCGACGAGAACCACAAAACCAAAACAAACACACCCAGGTCGAAAAGCGTCCGGTGATCTCTCCCATCGTCGCCCACCGAGTTGGGCAGCTAGTTCTCTACGAAAATCTGACCGTCTTGGATCTCAACAACATCGACATGAGTCCTTCCACCGGAAGCCACAACATCGATGCCGTCGTGAACGGAATCGGAGCAACAAAGCTCCTGGAGGCTATCACCCTGGAACGATGCGGACTGGGGGACCAGGGCATTGAAAAATTGGCCGATGGACTCGGCGCGGGCGGGCACATTGGTTCGTGCCAACTCTCCGCACCCGGAGGTGCGGGGGGTCTGAAGACGCTGCGGCTTCGGGGAAACAAGATCGGGAACCGGGGTGTCCGGGCTCTGGAGTCTTTGTTCCGATTGTCCTCGACCCTTCGCGAACTAGATCTGAGCGACAACAGCATCGGGAGCATGGGGGCCTCTTCGGTGCTGGAGTCACTCGCACAAAACCGAAACGGCGTGCCTCTTTCCCTTTTGAATCTTTCACAAAACGAAATATGGGAGCTGTCGCCGAACTATTCGAACGGTGACACGCCGGTCGACTCTCGGACCATCTCGTTTTTTCACACCAATTCGACGCTGGCAGAATTGAACCTAGACGGAAATCTGCTGCACGACGGGGGCGCCGAATACATTGCCGAATCCATCCAAACCAACAAACGATGCGTCCTGCAAAAACTCTATTTGGGCTGGAACGGAATCGGTGATGATGGGGTCCGGGCATTGGCCAAGGCCATGGAATCCAACGACACCCTCGAGGTTTTGGGATTGGCAGAAAACGATATTACGAATACGGGAGCGCGGGCCCTGCTAGCGTCATTAGCGGTCAACGCCAGCGTGAAAGAAATAAGTGGTCTCTACCACAACCAGATCGATCGCAAATTCATCATCGTAGCCATCAAGCGGTTGTTGCACAAAAAGAACGAACTGGAGACGGAGGACGACGATCCATCGGTTGCTGAACGACTCAACGTACCGCTTCCGTCGTCGGTTGAGAACGGCCCGGTGATGGCCGACCTCGACGCGGCATCCAACAATGATGACGACGATGACAAAGAAGAATCCATCAAGCAAGAAGTTTTGCTCGGATCCGATCCATCGACTTTTTCGATCGTTAACGAAGTTTCATATCGTTCATTGGATTCCGAAAGCGAGCCAAAAGTTGTGGCGCGTACTACAAACCCAGTGTTTCCAAGTACGACTTCGAGCTCAGGCAGAAACCTTGCATTAGAAGCAATTGAAAATTGGGACCGGGGTACCTTTGAAATCGATGAAGTCGAACGGAAAAACTCCAAGGACCTGGACATCAATGTGGAAATTTCAACAACGAGTCGAGACGAGGACCAACAAAGCGATAATCACGATACTGGCGTTCGTGATGCGGTCAATGATGTTGTTTGTGCTATCTCGAAGAAGACGAAAGACCCCTCGGACGACGCAAAGAGGTTTGTGGATCGAATTGTGGTCTTTCAAGCTGCGCCACTCGCCTTTTTTGACAGAAAAACCATGCAACACGTGGCTGTCCCTTTTCGTGATTTTGACCGCGAGGCACGATGTCTGAAGGACGTATGTTCCGAGGATAAGAACATTGAGGTCGTGTTCCAAAATGCGACCCCAAACAATTTCAAGGCTTTTTTTGCTAAATCATTGAGCCCGCTGCTTCATTTTTCGTGTGACGGGGCCCAGGCTGAATGCCTCACACTCGAAAACGGATTTGGGTACATGCAAGCTTTGCCTTTCGATTCTTTGAAGAAAATGGTCGCTACCAGCAAGGTCCAAGTGGTGCTGATCTCTTCTTGCAACTCTTACAGTCTAGCAGACGCCTTTTTGAAGGCAGGAATTCCTCATGTGGTATCGTTGCAACGAGAAACCACCTTCTTCGACCAAGGTCCTGTCAATTTTGCAAGGGGATTTTACAAGTCTTTACAGCGGAAGAAAAGTCTGCTCGAGGCCTTCCATGCGGGAATTGAAGAGTGCAAAAAACATCCGTCTCCGCCGCTATTGGATAAGTACCAACTGCTACCCGAGCAATCCAACCACGACGTCGAAATATTTTTCAAGCAACCGCCGCCACCGATGACCGCATCAATCACGGCAAAACGATCCCGAAACGCCAGCATTCTTCCCGAAGTTCCGGGTCAGTTCGTGGGAAGAGAGGTCGATATCTATGAAATCCTGGAATCATTGAGGGTAGACGATGTGATTCGAGTCGGAGGAGTTCCTGGCTCCGGAAAAAGGAGCATTCTTGCTGTGCTTAGTCGGTATATTGCGGATCGATCTCAGTCTTTTGAGATCGATTCAATCTATTGGCTTCCTTCCCCTTCAAGAGTTTCACACTGCTCAGACTCTTTGTATGAAGACCTCTGCAGGGTGATGAAGTGGATAGTCGAAGCTGAGGATGACATTTGGGATGAAGAGGACTACACGGAAACTCGTGAACGCATCATGATCGAAATGGAAGAACAAAATTCCATTCTTATCATTGATGGCCGCATCTTTATGAATGACGATTGCAGGTGAGATGCTCGAACGGTTTCTATCGTGCATATTAAATAGGGTGAATGTCAAGATCATTATGATCACCGCCTCGGATGAGTCTCGAGCCAAAACAAAGCGTTCAAGGTCTGAAGAGACTTCCGTACACCTCAGACCACTCGATTTTGTATCGACCGTACGGCTGTTTGGCAGTGCATGCCCCCTTCTTTCTTCGAACGAAAAGGACCACTATTCCACTATCGATACGTTCGAAGAATTCGTGACTTACATGGTACCTCCTTCAGCGTCGGAACAGATTTCGATACTTGATCCGAAGAAACCAGACATGTCTTGTCGCCAAAAAGAACTTTATCATCTAATGGGGAAGGGCAATCCCAGAGACATTGTTCAAAGAGCAGCTTCGTGCACCCAGCAGGAATTGAGTGCACTGCTGCGGGCAGCCCAACAACCCGAAATATCCATTGCGTGTTCGAAAGAACTCGAAGAAGAACGAGCAAAATGGGTCAAACAAAGAGAACACGCTGTGCGAAATAAGTACTTTCTCCGTGCCAGCGATATCGAGAAGGCATTGCGGGAATTGGAAGGCCTCCGATATATTTACCCGGGGTTAGAAGAGATGAAACAGAAGGAGACTGAACTCAAGATGCAGTTTACGGATATGTTGAAAGCGAAGCGATACGAAGATGCAAATTTAGTGAAACGAAAGCTATTGTCCCTAAAGCGCTCGATAATGAAGGAGCATTCCTCTAGCACACTTAACTCCCGAGCATCAGCTGCACATGAGTCCATCCTAGAAATCCAACAGCGAATGCAGACTATGATGGCTCTCGCTGAAAGTCTGGGCCATTCTTCGTCGAGTTTTGGGGCAGCAATCCCGACAGTTAATGAAGAACTTGCCGAGGCTGAGTTCTCCGTGTCCGATAAGTGCACTCTCAAGATATCTGCTGGTTGTGTGTGGAAGGATTTCCTCCCCGCTATCAAACTCAGGACGGGTCCCAATAAATCCACGGTAATAGTAGCCTGGATCAATGAGGCATGTGACCTATCTGTGGACGAAAACTTGATGTCGTTCGCCAACACCCAAACGCAATTCAGTCTTTCCCAAAAAGTCAATGAACTACGGAACATAGCTGAGACGCAATGGGGATCTGTCAAGTGTGCCACTGGAGAATGCATACTAATCAATGCTGGTGATGGACTTCGTATCGTCTTAGCGGTTCCTCCACTCGTGGGAAAAGACGCGTCGTATAGTTGTGACAACCAATCAGAATACATGGCAATCCAGTTCAGAAGCACTATTCGTGCTGCCTTCCGAACCGTTCAGCGAACCAATATCAAGCCATCAGCAATCGGTATATCCACGATCAAATTATTGCATGCTCTTCCTTTTGATTGGAATGAGAAGTACGGCAATGGTAGGAACAACGGTTTGTACGATAGTGAAATCCTTTCTTTGGCACTCAACGCTATAGTCGACGAAATTCGTCACGGCCATGGCCAACCTCTCCGGACGGTGCATCTGTTCGCCTCATCGGGTGTAACAGAATCGAAGGTTCTGATTCGAATTGCCTTAGAAATGGGATTGCCAATACGAATGCGTAACGAAGACAAAGTATAAAGAATAAAAAGACTAGAGATAGAAATGAACATGAACCGTTCACAGAACAATATTTCATAGAATTTGATAAAATTTCTGTTGTACCGGTATCGTATTGATATGTCGACGGTGAATCTTAAGAGTATGACGGAGTTCTGTAGTGCTCATATGCAACAAAACAAACAAGCCTCAGGTGGAATTGGAGTAGTAGTAGCACACGTCCATACCTCATGCTGAAAAGAACAATGGCCCTAGAAAAGGGGACTTCCCCTCCTTTTGTGCGTGAGAATTGAATGTATAATTTGGAATCACATTGCTGAAAGAGCTCAATTGGGACTACTACTACTACTTCTTTTGAAAGTTTCTGGGTATGGTGTTCTTTCCAAACTCGTTGAATTTGCCCTCAAGTACATTCCACATTCCGAAAACTGGAGAATTGTCAAGAACAGATTGCTGGAGGTGCTTGGAAAAATAGGGAGGCAATGTCTCTTGCAATTTGGAAGATGGGAAACCAGCTTTTCTCCCTTTGGTTTTATTTTTAAACACAGTCACTTGTTGCCTTCCAATCAAATTTCAATTTTGTATCCAATAAAAACCTACAAGGTTATTTTTCAATTGTTCATTTCTGGAATAGTTCATTTAGCAATTGTCAGAACACATTTTGTTCAAAGCTTCCGTTCTTCTTTGAAAATTCTGAAAAATAGGGTTTTCTGAGTGGAATGCTTGTCTGTTGAATTGGTTGTCATGGATATTTGGGTTCATGTGCACATGCAAATCAGTTGGAGCAACAGCCTCTAGAAGATGAGATGCTAGTAGTAGTATCTATTATGGGATTCCAACACTTCTGGTGCTTCTTCTTCTCTAGTATCACCATGAGATTTGTGTACAGACCTCATCAGGAACTGTAGTACTATCAACTTTGGGCTTTGCAAACAGCCCATCCTTTACTACTAATTTCATAACAATTGCTTCCCACCATGGGATGGTGGTTGGAAACCTTTTTTTGAATGTTTGGGGAACCTTTCTGGTACCTCAGGGCAAGCAAAAAAAGATCTGTACGGTACAAGTAGAGCCTTCCTCTGATTCTCGGAAATTGCCTTCTAGTTTTGTCAACCACTTTGTTTACCAAAATCACGTCTTACGTCATTCTCCCATCTTATCAGTTCCTCATCCCAAGTTCATGCTTGGATGGAGGTCAAAAAATAAACAATATGTGATTATTAGTCGTGATTTAAAGTGCTGTCGGATCGTTTTAGTAAGCTTTGTTTAGAGCGGCTTCTTAGGCAACACAAAGTAATTAATTAATGCCATACAACATTGTATGACGAAAAGTGATGAGGTAGGCTTATG
Organism: Pseudo-nitzschia pungens; assembly: GCA_037355855.1. Taxonomy (NCBI): domain Eukaryota; phylum Bacillariophyta; class Bacillariophyceae; order Bacillariales; family Bacillariaceae; genus Pseudo-nitzschia; species Pseudo-nitzschia pungens. The sequence goes on along the minus strand of CM074762.1, from coordinate 3,244,705 downwards.
GTAAACCTTACATACCGTAGTCTTCCTAAGGATTCCAAACATTATTGAAGTTTTTGGTCTTTCAAGTATATTTTTGTTATGTAATTTTCAATATGCCTTTGGTAACGAATACTGTTTTTCAAAGATATTTACCTACCGGTAACTTACCCTCGTAAGGGCATGGATGGTTTTGTTCAGGGGTCATAATAAGAAGGGGTGTGCCACGACATCTGTCCGTCGTCCGTGTTCGACGTACAAATACTAGTAAAAAAAAAATGGCACTCCATATTCCATGTGTGGTCCAATTTAGAAAAATTTCCCTCAACCTCAATTTTTTTTTTCCACTTTCACTGCATAATACTAACAAAAACCATTACACTTCAATCTATAACAACTCCATCAAAAATTGTAACAAAACAATATTTGAATATTGTATCTAGCCCAATTTTTTACAAGGATCATGAATATGTAACTGCTTTTCACTCTAGATGGATGGAAGATAAAGTAATTTATTTGGATGGATGGTCCAAATTTTGGTTCCAAGTGGAAGCTTTTAATTGAATAAAAATAAAACGGATGACGGACGGACGATCCGATTTTGTACTTTATATTCCAGGTGGAAGGCACAGATCACTGGTAGTTTGAATCAGCAATATCAGACAGCAGATGGATGTAAACTGAAAAAGGTACTTACTACTTGACTCTCAACTATATACGTGAACTGCATATCAAATTTAAAAGTTGGAGAGTGATTGGAAGTGTACTTGGTAAGTTGCTTTATCAGGTACACTTTTACTAGTGATATGCAGTAAATTATGAGAAGAAAAAAATTGACTGAGGGAAATTTTTCTATTTTGGACCACACATGGAATATGAATCACCGATTTTTAGCGATCGTGGCATACCGTACCCCTTCTTATATTATGACCCCTGGTCCAAAATACCGTATCGATGACTCTTCTGTGAGCGTTCAAAAATGGTGTATCGTTAAGAGTCATCGATACAGTATTTTGGACCAGAGGTAGTAGTATGTAAGGTAAGGAAGGTTACCTTAAAGTGCCTCGTCAGTGGAACGAGTCTCAATTTGTTTAAGCGGACGGCTATGAATGAGAATCATGTGAGATTTTTAAACATATTTACTATTCACCGAATTTGCAAGCTTACCTGCTTCGAACCATAACAAAAACTTCACAATTTTGTATGTCAAAAAATAGTTTTTCGGACTTTTTTTCGTTCGGAATCGCGTTGGTCTACGAGCCTTACTACGTGTAGTCACTCGTACGATACTGGTATGAACTTGTACCGTAGGATTACCCACGGGGAACGCGCCATGGATGTTGGCACGGGTTCGATAATGATATTAATGTTGTCGCGGGCACCGAGTCAGTCCATTAATCAGAATTCTATTGCAGCAGGTCTCACTCTCTGCCATGATTCCGCTCCATTCGTTTCATGTTATCTTCAAAGTAAGTTACGTGTACCAATTCTCACAAAAAAACCGATCCGGGTTCTCAAAACCAGAAAGCGTCCAGTTGTGAGAGTGCCATACCGCATTCCATTTGTGCGATACATCCATGAATCCCGAGGTCAACGGTGCTAGAGTTTCTGTGACACCAAGTGCGACCAGAATCATTGGTAACAACCATCGGAATGAAAATCCAATGAACCAAGACAACTCAGATTCGGTGGAGGAATTCAAGTCGAACCAACTCCTCAGACTATCTACCAGTAGCAGGACTGCTATCTTAGAGGAGTCTCATGGCGTTCGGTGCCTCGCACCGGACGAAACACCAGAAATGATCGATGAGGCCTTGGCGAAACTTGCGGCCGAGATCGACAAGTTACCAACAGAGGAGAAGAGCGCCTACATTATGAGCCAACAATCGAAAGAAATGGTTTTCCCAGACGGAGCAAAAGCGAGTTCTGACTTTGTAAACAGCGACGACTTCCGTCTTCGTTTCTTGCGAGCCGAGTTGTTCGATGCTTCCAAAGCAGCGAAGCGCCTCGCAAAATTTCTCGATGTCGGTCTCGATTTTTTCGGAACAAAAGCCCTCTTCCGACCACCGAAGTTCAGCGATTACACAAAATCGGAACAGCAGATGGCTCGGAATGGCTCTGGTCATTGGTTGCCCTTCCGGGACCGCCATGGCCGTCGAGTGTTCTTTGTGATCATGGACGATCAGATGGAAGGAATACCGCAGCATGTCAGAGTAAGTGTTGAAGAATGAGCGAATGACACGATTACAACCCGGCATCAAATAGTGCACTCGACCCATCCCATTTGGATCGCTTCGAAAGCGAAGGGGTGAGGAGTCAATATTCGTCACATCGACAAAGCAAAAGCTCATCTTTCGCCCAATGTTTCATGTCTCGGAAATAACGTCAGATGAAAATTCTTTATTACATGATGTGGCATGCTGGCACCCATGATGTGGAGTTGCAACGAAAGGGGGTCGTGGTAGTGATGTGGTGCCAAGATATTGGATTTTCTCAGCTGAAGGTCACTCCCGATAATTCTAATGTTCAGATGGACGACTTTGCTCCCATGAGGGTCAGCTCCATGCACATTTGCACCCCCGATACACCGTTTTTCCGCTTTGCACAACGCATCTGGTCGATTATGGTTGGTACCAATATCGCTTCGCGGATTCACATTCACGTCGGTATGTGAAGTGCTGGCACGGTTGCAGATGTGTTTGGTTGAGTCGCGTTGGAATGCGTTTTGCATGCTGTTATTAGGTGTGCCGAGTTGGCTTATTATTTTTACTGCAACGCGCTAGCACAATCGATCGATCGTCATAACTCCAATTCATCTCTTCGTCTCTATACTCGGGGCTCGCTGTACAAGTAAGGTTACCCATTCTTTCGTGCTCTGAAACTAACTCTGTTTTTACAATCTTTCCCGTCTTATTCGTATGCAATAGGCGAACCAGTCGAGCTCCGGTACGCGTTGGAGTCTCATGGCATATGCACGGATCAGATCCCAGTCACTTGGACCGGTACGGCAAAAACTAGTTACACCCGACAATGGTTTCGACTCCGGCACCTGATCGACGAGTGCAGCGATGACTCATCGATTGTAGAGTGCCCCAATCTGAACGACGTGATATTTCGGCAGGGCACGTCCACCGCGAGCCATCCCGGGAATGCATTGTTTCGCAGCAGGATCCAACTCTTTTTTGAAGAATCGGAAGCCCATACGACGGCCAGAACTACTCGTTCCTTGGTCTCGAAGCTGATGCACGATATCCGAGAGAGGAACGGGAGAGTTTTGGTTTGGTACCAAGAGAAAAACAAAATCACTAGGAATATCTATTCGTATTGGATCGAGTTGACGGACGAGGCGCAGGTATTTACCAAGATCGAAAACTTGGTACGAGAGTTCAAGTTTGCGAAAGGGCGACACCACGCGATCAATCGAGGGGAGAGTGGCATGGCTAGGACTGGTGGTGGTTCGGTCCAGGTTGCGGAGAGTAGCACGACTCTCTTTCTGAGTGGACAAGATCGCACCAACAACACCGAAAACAAAAAAATGGCTGGAGCTTTCTGCAGCGGGATGTGCGAGAAATAATTCGAACTATGAGGACGAGGACTACTACGACCTCTGATCCAAGATACTGGGCAATGTAGCACATATTATTTGTGAACTTAACTTGGGATCAACTTCTTCAACCAATTCAAATGGACCGCGGTCTGGGTTTAGGTATCCGCGTTCCATCCGTTCGAAAAGCGTCGTTTGCGCACTCGTGCTAGTATTCGTAGTACCCGTACTTGTACTCGTAACCTTGCTTACATGGTTCGATGAATCGTTTGTCCATTCCGGATTCCTGCCGTAGGTTCGTTGGCTGGTTTTAAATCGTTTGTTCCTTCGTCCGAGAAAAACCGAGAGGGATGATTCATTCCTTTTTCTCGAGATGCGATACGGTGTTGTGTGTTGCCCGGACCCAAAACAAGGTGTGGAACTCCTTTTGAAAGTGGATTCTGTCCGACTATCCGCATACCCATCCAGAGAATCCTGGCTACTTTTTGGGCAGGGTAAACATTTTCGTATTTTACTCATCTCAATATTATAATATATCATCCAAAATTTCATTTTAACAAAAGCCAACTACAATAATTAAGATACTCAAATACGTGTACCATATATCATATCCAAAATTTCTTGTCCCATCCCTTTTGATCCTGGTTTGAATCCCAATCTCATCCCATCTCACTTTCTCTCAAGTCCCTATTTTGTGGGACTTGTTTGTCTTTTTCCCTGCTTGATGTTCAAGGTTTGTTTGAAAATTTGTCGTTCTGCCACTTGGGGTCCTGACTCTCTGTTGGAGGCGACGTTAAAGTCTGGTTACAGACTGAGTAATTTAGTTTCACCTTTGGTGATTAAAGTTATTTAAATACGTATATTATTATCATATCCAAAATTTAAAAAAAAAAAAAGCAAACTACGATACAATTTATAAATTCGATAATTTTACTGTAATACATTTTAGGTTGCATTAGGAATACAAATTATATTATATTACTATATTATTATGATGATGATGATGATGATGCTACAGAATGAATTGCGGTACAGCTCGAAACACCATTTGCATGGTACTCTAGTGTCAACGAAATATTCACAACGGTTCGTTGTCACCTCGGTCATCGATTCCGTTCTCGATGTGACGCTGGTGGTAGGTAGGTTGCTTGATGCGCTTTTGGTTGTATTTCTTTCTTTTGTTTCCATTACCCGGGTCCAGGCTTGGTGCGCTATTCGATCTTCTGTTGGAGAGACGCAAACGAATCTATCCATCTCGAAATAAGCACTTCTATTGGTATTATATTATTATTATTATTGTTGTTGTTGTTTCTTCATTGCACGGTTTCGCGTGTACACGCACCGTATCGCATCGCATCGCATCGCATCGCATCGCATCATATCACGCCTTCTGCAATTGCACCTGTGCTCCCTTGAGGCCGGCCTCCTCGATGGTTTGATCGGAATCCAGCAGAGGCTTGGGGGGGAATCCCGTCACCATGCGGAACGGGACCTCGATGGGAGTGTTGGAGGCCTGGAAAGCGGACGCCGCCAGCTGGGCTACCGTGGCGGAAAGGGAGATCTTCACGACCTTCCGCTTGCCGTCGAGCATGCGGACCGCTATCGACGTGGTTTCCGTGCTTCCGCTTCCCGGGGGAGAAGCCGCGGCGGAGGAGAGGTCGGAGGGATCGTACACCCCCGGGCGTCCGCTGTCGCTGCTGCTTCCGGCGTCCGCCGCGGCGCTTCCCAGGCTGCGACCGGCCCCGCTAAAGGATCGGAATTCCTCGACGTAGTCTTCCCCGCGCTTGTCCACGAGTCCCACCGTGATGTTGCCGCTGCCGCCGCCGCCGGCGGAACCTCCGTCCCCCCTCAGCTCGGCGGGGGTTTGCCCCTTGGCCAGCGATCGCAGGAATTCCTTGTTGGCCGGATCGTCCAGTCTTCGATAGGGACCGTCGTCCACCACGAATCCATCGCGGTACATCGTGATCGTTCTCCGGATTTCTTCGCCGTCTCCGCTCGCTCCACCGGTTCCGGCGGCTTCGGCAAGGTCGAAAATGGAATCGGCGTTGCCCCGATTGCTCGGCAAATCGTCTACGTTGGGTTCGACCGCGAGTCCGCTGTGCACCGATGTCATGCGATGCGACGCAACGAATGGAACGAATGAATGAATGGAACGAACGAATGAATGGAACGAACGAATGAATGAAACGAACGAACGTAGGAATGAATCATCCAAATCGGTGCAATGCGATGGATTCATCGCGGCGAAGAAACAACGAAAACGAGAGAAAAAGTGAGCCAGCAAGAAATAGAACCGGTCTTGGTCAGTCGTGAAAGGGATTTCCGACAAACCAAAACAGCAATGAATCGAATCGAATCGAACCGAATCGAATCGAACCGAATCGAATCGAACCGAATCGAACCGAAAACATCGGGTGCCGGGGATCGTTTTGCCGACGGTTCACAATTGAAACGTTCCATATTGGTGACAACCGATCGGGTCGCTGATTCCTTTCCACCCGGACGCTCCCTTCTTCCCACGATACAAACGGACAGGCATGCATCAAAAGCCCCGATAGGGAACGCTCTTCTTCGGCTGCTGCACTGTTCTCTCCGCCTTGGACCACGGCCCCAAAATTGATTCGGCTCCATTCGGTTCGGTTTGGTTTGGTTTGGTTTGGTCTGGTTCAAGTCAAGTCAAGTCAGTTCGATCCGATCCGATCGAATTCGGCTCGGGTTTCGTTTTCACCGGATGCGCTCGATCCACTCGTACTAACCTGCCTCCGCCCCGGGCTCCAATCCCGCCAACATATCGGTTGTTGTTGTCTTTCTCGTCGTCGGACGACTCGTCTTTCTTGTCATCGTACAGTCCTCGGATGTTGCTCATGATTGCAGCTGCAAAGTTGGTCCGGTTTGTTCTGTGGTACCGAGTGTTGTTGTTTTGTTTTGTTTTGTTTTGTCAAACCAAGCACGAGTGTGGAAGGGTAAGGGTACCGTGGAGTGCAGTCTTCTCAAAATACGAAGCACTAAGATTACTACTAATATTAGTTTTGGTTTGCAGTGAAAAAAAGTGTTTTACAAAAAATACCACCACAGTAATTTACTCGTAAGGATTAATTAAAATTTACTGCAACAGAGCACGAGTAATCTTACGAGTACGAGTACGAGTGTCGAAGTGCGAGTAAGCTTGCCAGTACCAGTAATCTTAACCTTACCAGTAAATCTTACCAGGACGAGAATGACAGAAATCCACTCAGTAGTGAGTTAAGGTTAACTTACGGGTACGAGTTAACTTAACCTTACAGCATTGAATAATCATGATGAGAATGTGGTTTTCGCCAGGGGAACACGATAACCTTACCGGGTAACCTTACGAGTTACCGGTAGAGTACAGGCACCGGTAATCTTACTGAAACCCATGATGATCCCGCTGAACCCACCGGTTCACCGAGGCAGTCACAACCTGGTCACAACCGTGTGCAAACTTTGCCGCACAGACGATGCTCCGTAAGATCTTACAGTAATTATCTAAAGTAAGGTTTACCGGTAAATTTACGTACCGGTACGGTAATATTACATTTCTGGTACGCACAAGATTGAAGATACTCCTCCTTCGAATATCAATTGGCGCTCCGGTAAAGCGTGTGGAGTTGTAAATGTCCCGTCAGCGTGTGATTATGGTGCATTTTATAGCTATGCCCTTCCAGTAGGATTTGTACCAGATCTACGTACCCCAACTCTTAGCAACCCAATATTATAAGATGTACAGGATGCTAAGATAAGGACAGAACTGTAGATCTGAAAAGGCAATACTAAACAGGATGCTAGACAGAATGCTAGGCCCTTCCAGTAGGATTTGTACCAGATCTATATACCCCAAGTCTTAGCACCCTCGTATATTATTAGAGATGCAGGGTGCTGAGATACAGACGGAACTTTAGATCTGAAAAGGCAATACTAAACAGGATGCTACTAGACAGAATGCTAGGCCCTTCCAGTAGGATTTGTACCAGATCTACATACCCTAACTCTTAACAGCCCTAAATAATAAGATATGTTGGATGCTAAGATAAGGACGGAACTGAAGATCTGAAAAGGCAATACTAAACAGGATGCTAGACAGAATGCTAGGCCCTTCCAGTAGGATTTGTACCAGATCTACATACCCTAACTCTTAACAGCCCTAAATAATAAGACATATTGGATGCTAAGATACAGACGGAACTGAAGATCTGAAAAGGCGATACTAAACAGGATGCTAGACAGAATGCTATGCTCTTCCAGTAGGATTTGTACCAGATCCAGATACCCCAACTCTTAGCAGACCTAAATTGTAAGATATGTTGGATGCTAAGATAAGGATGGAACTGTAGATCTGAAAAGGCGATACTAAACAGGATGCTAGACAGAATGCTAGGCCCTTCCAGTGGGATTTGTACCAGATTCACATACCCCAAGACTTAGCAAACCTAAATTGTAAGATATATTGGATGCTAAGATACAGACGGAACTGAAGATCTGAAAAGGCGACACTAAACAGGATGCTAGACAGAATGCTAGGCCCTTCCAGTAGGATTTGTACCAGATCTAAATACCCTAACTCTTAACAGCCCTAAATAATAAGATATATTGGATGCTAAGATAAGAACAGAACTGAAGATCTGAAAAGGCGACACTAAACAGGATGCTAGACAGAATGCTAGGCCCTTCCAGTAGGATTAGTACCAGATCCACATACCCAAAGACTTAGCACCCCCGTATATTATTAGAGATACAGGGTGCTACTAAGATAAGGATGGAACTGTAGATGTGAAAAGGCGATACTAAACAGGATGCTATACAGGATGCTAGGCCCTTCCAGTAGGATTAGTACGAGATTTACATACCCCAAGTCTTAGCTACAATTAGTACTAGTATAGGGTGCTATTAGTAGATTCATCTGAGGACTAGCCTAGAATCAACTGAGGGTAGATTAACTACTACAACCACCAGTCACTACAACTAATAGTAGAGGGCAGTCACTACTACTAATAGTAGAGGGTGCTTTTAGTAGTTGATTTGATTTGTCTACTTCTATTAATAGTAGAGGGTGCAATTAGTAGTTGATTTGTCTGGAGACTAGCATAGAATCAACTGATGATAAATTTACTACTTCAACCACCAGTCACTACTACTACTAGTACTAGTAGAGGGCGCTATTAGTAGATTCATCTGAGGACTAGCCTAGAATCAACTGAGGATAGATTAACTACTAAAATTACCAGTCACTACTACTAATAGTAGAGGGTGCTATTAGTAGTTGATTTGTCTATAGAGTAGCCTAGAATTAACTGAGGATAGATCTACTACTTCAACCACCAGTTACTACTACTCCTACTAGTACTAGTATAGGGTGCTATTAGTAGTAGATTCATCTGAGGACTAGCCTAGAATCAATTGAGGATAGATCTACTACTAAAACCACCAGTCACAACTATTAGTACTAGTAGAGGGTACTATTAGTAGTTGATTTGTCTGAAGACTAGTCTAGAATCAACTGAGGATAGATTGGTGCATTATAAGGTGCATTTAGAAGTGCATTGTATGGTTAATTATTGATACAGGCTTATTTATAAGATTTGAAATCAAAAGTGATTTCAAGTACCGTACGGTAAAACTTAGTTCATACTTTGTATTGGTGGTATTTGTAGTAGTTGATTTGGCTGGAGACTACCAGCCTAGAATCAACTGATGATAGATCTACTACTTCAACCACCAGTCACTCCTACTACTAGTACTACTAGTACTACCTTACTCACAACTCCACTAATACTCCTCCTTCGAATATCAATAGGAGTAATTTACGAGTAGTAGCGGCAAGGTTAACCTTAATTACGAGTATTTTTTTTTAAAAAATACTAGTAAGCCTTACTTCTAATACAGGTAAGGTTATGTTGAATGTAATTTACCCGTCACATACCGGTAAACATTACTCGCACGTAAAACCTTACCCGCACGAAACAAAAAATGGCCGATTTGGGGACGCTAAGATTAGTTAAAAAAACAATAATAAGATACAAAATACCGGTACACGTACGGTACGGTATTATTTTGACAGATAACAACAATAACATGAAATAATGAAACCTTTGGTTGATTTTGAGATGAGATCAGCGATTTTCTGGGAAAGAAAAAATACTGCAATGAGGATGTTCGTACACTCGTATCCGGGATACAGTAACCTTACAGTAAGGTTACAGTAGACATTATTTCTTCTTTGCTACAGCAATCGACTCTTCACAGCCTCTCTTGATTTTCCAGCCTGCAGCTACGCTTTCTTTTCTCAACAAAGTATAGATCTTCATTGTCTCTCACCAACAACGTCTGCACATGAATGACATTAAGATGTATTATTTATTTTTTTTCAATTTTTTTTTATTTTCACGTAGCTTCAAGGAAGTGCAATCGCAAACGTACGGTACCGGTTGCAGCTGACCATGCAACCATCCATCTACCCGTTTGAGGTTTGATCTTATCAGAGAGATAGAGAAATGAATGATAAAGATTTATCTCGTACTGGTAAATAATGGACGTGCGTACCGTTTGCATCATGCATTATAATATTATTATCGTAGGACTATAAATTGTGGCATACAAACAGACGAAGAATGCCTAGGTGTCGAATCCCTCAACGCCTTGATAGATGCGGTGAAGTCACAGACAGGTTCTGCAAAATAACACAGCCACAAGGAAAAGAATATAAGCCGGCCAGGGAGCCAGCACTAAGGATGCCATTGCCGTGCAACAGTTCGTGCGTCGGGCACTAGGCGCACGGGCCCAGATTAACGAGGCTACAGGTGTCCGGACAAAAATCATAGATTCTCTTTCCTTGGACTTCCTTTACTTTCTTTTTGCATTTCTTCTTGATCTTCCTTTTATTCCTCTTGTTGAGCTTGTTTTTACCCTTGCCGACCCATTTCGCGCAAGTCTTCTTCTTTGAACCATTGAATTTAAAGCTGGCATCATCCTCGCACGAAAAAGTCGTTGAAAATGTAGGCGCAAATGTAGGCGCAAACGTAGGCGCAAATGTCGGTTCAAATGTCGGTTCAAATGTCGAAGTGACAGGAGCTTGTGTCGGAGATTTTGTTGGTGCTCTTGTTGGAGGATTTGTCGGTTCTGGTGTCGAAGTGACAGGAGCTTGTGTCGGAGATTTTGTTGGTGCTCTTGTTGGAGGATTTGTCGGTTCTGGTGTCGAAGTGACAGGAGCTTGTGTCGGAGATTTTGTTGGTGCTCTTGTTGGAGGATTTGTCGGTTCTGGTGTCGAAGTGACAGGAGCTTGTGTCGGAGATTTTGTTGGTGCTCTTGTTGGAGGATTTGTCGGTTCTGGTGTCGAAGTGACAGGAGCTTGTGTCGGAGATTTTGTTGGTGCTCTTGTTGGAGGATTTGTCGGTTCTGGTGTCGAAGTGACAGGAGCTTGTGTCGGAGATTTTGTTGGTGCTCTTGTTGGAGGATTTGTCGGTTCTGGTGTCGAAGTGACAGGAGCTTGTGTCGGAGATTTTGTTGGTGCTCTTGTTGGAGGATTTGTCGGTTCTGGTGTCGAAGTGACAGGAGCTTGTGTCGGAGATTTTGTCGGTGCTCTTGTTGGAGGATTTGTCGGTTCTGGTGTCGGTGCTCTTGTTGGTGCTCTTGTCGGAGGATTTGTCACAGCACCCGTTACGCAAAACTCCTTCGTGAGTTCTGTTGTAAACGTCTCATAACCGAAAATCTCTTCCCCATTTAGATGGCCGCTGAAAGTGCCTGGACTTACAACTCCATCACCATAAGTATCTGTGATAATATTTTCATAGCAACCTACTTCCAGGCAATAATATTGGCTTACGGTTGGCAAAACATAGGATGTGAAAGGGACAAAATCCGACTTCGAAGCTATGACTGATTGGTCGTCCTTCTTTCTGAGCACCCAACCAGTCTCTTCCTGAGCGTAGACATCGGTAAAAATTTTGAATTGGTATGTTGCGTCGCTGCCGCACTGCGTAGTGGGTGCAGAGGTAGGAACCGCTTCACTGGTGTACACTTTAATGGTGGCATCCTTCCCGTCACTAGAAAGCGAAACCCATTCAATGAAGACGGTATAGACCCCCCCCCTAAAATTAGGGATGCTGTATGTTTCCCCAACCGTGAGATCCTTGACTCGACGGCTAAGTCCAGGTGTGTACGGGCCCGCGACGCTATAAGGCTCGAAGTTCGCTGAATCCTTTGGCTTGCTCCAGACGGCTACTCGGTTCGGAATATCTTGAGTCCCCGCGGTGATTCCAAAAGCGCGATTGTACCCAACGTAGTAATCATTTCCTGGGTCAGCATCATCTCCATTCTCTATGATACGAATTACAACAAGTTTTCCATCGGGACTTCCAGAAGTCTGATAATCACCGACCCCATTCAATACATATGTCGTGGGATTCCCAATAAGAGATAAAGGATCTAGCGCCAGCTCTTGCTGTGAATACCAACCCAATTGGAAGTTCTTGGCGGCGTTAAAACACATCAGAGAGTCATCCTGGTCGTAAGAATAACCCATGAGGCCAGTTCTGTCATTGTACTCTATATTCTCGAACCAGCTGTGAAACAATCCAAGGTTGTGGCCAACCTCGTGAATCTGAGCGGACGCCCTTTGACACCAAAAGCCGTTGTAGTAGCCGTCCCATCTATTGATGTATGCGTATGCAACCGTATCGCCGAAATCAGGTTTGCAAAAGAGGACATGGTCAAATTTTTCTGCAATACCTGCATCGCCGCCATACAAAGATTTCAGCTTCTCCTGTAACGCAGTTTCCATGGCCGAACTGTCGGATCTCAAGGCATCGACTGTCATTTCGATAACTCCACCGCCTTCGGTCGAGGGTTCAAACATAAGCTGATTATGCGAACAGGCCGCATACTGAGTCTTCAAACACGACGCATCGTTGAAGACGTCATTCATCAGTTGGTCCTTATCGGCGGCCATGACATTGCCGTCTCCATCGGTAACACGAACTACCAAAGTTTTCTTGGTTCCAATTTTCCTATGAGCATCTGATAAGTTTCGGTGTCGCTGTCTCTGTCTATGGTGACGACGATCATTTTCCATCAACTTCTCAATGTCAAAGGATGCTTCATCCGGAACGACCAGCGTTGATACACCGGTGTTGACGGACTGGCGAATGTATGCACCTTGGGTCCTCATGACAGCTTCTCCCGAAATCGGTTTGTAGGAGGCGATCGCTTCCATCGAGATTCCTTCGATGCTCATCATGGAACCACTGCCAATGCTACGTGAGTAGCCCTCTTCGAACAAACAAGACCAGCTGGCTTCGTCCGGTTTGTCGTTCGCGAAGTCCACAATCTTGAGATACAAAACGCACTCACCATCTTCGACGAGATGTCGGCGTGTTTCGGCGTCCTCTATGTTACTCTTGCTAACATTGGAAGTACCTTCTTGTCCCCAGGCAGCGGCCAGAGTTGTGGCAAGAATGACGAGCCGACTGAAACTCGGCATGATTATGACGATGATGTATGTTGCAAGTTTTACTTCTTGTTTTTTTTTTAAAAAAACCTTTTTGGTTTGATGCAAACGAAATTTTGTGAAGAGGCTGAAAATGACACAGAGTCTCGAAATTTTTTTTCTGTGTTTCTGTTAAAAGTTACTAGTAACTTAACCTTTTCTCATCTCTCGATTTGTCTTTTTCGGGAACTTGGAAGGCCCAAAGGGTAAATATTAACCTGATTCGCATGTCGTGAATGTCAAAACAAATAGTAGTAATAATTATTGTAGTCAGGTTAAAATAACAAAGGTGTGCAATCGAAGGGAACCTAAACAGTTCGGGAAGGTGATACGATAATATTTCAAAAATAATAGCCCAATACAGTAGGTCTTGTGTACATAATACCGAGTGGAAACTTCTGCTTCCGAGTCCGACCAACAATTATGGAAAACAGAAAAATCTTGTGCTAGCAACAGACGGTGGAAATGCAATGGATGAGACTCCTAACAGAAAGACAATCATCCAATATTCCGGCATTCCATAAATACCTCTACACCCTTCGTGTCATTCTACGATGTTGGCACAGACAACCTACGAAATCTCGTACACTGAGACCAGAGTGAATCGCAAGGTTTACCCAAGAAATTATCTGTTCTGGCACGCATGCCTCAATTAACCGTGATACAGAAAAAGCTTGGCAGAAAAATTTTGGTCTTGGACTTTTTTGGCTTTTCTAATTAAATTTGTCAACAAACATCAAATTTGGAAAACACATCATCCAAGAAAGATGCTAAGTTACCGAATTCGTTTCGCTTCACCTTTTCTGACACGAAGAATTTTCAAAGAACCAGCGAACGATTCAGGATTGCTGACGTTTCAACCCAAGGCACGACACCAGTAGTGGTTCACATTGTGATGGTAATTACAAGTAATCCTTACGACAACCGGTTCTAGTACGGTACCTGTAGAACAATGGTTCGGAGCTATAGGGCATATGTAAGACAATGCGACAGAGGACTTTCTTCAAAAATCGAATCGGCATCCACAAAATAATGCGATCCAGTATTTGGTATTTGCGTGATCTTTCCCATGTTGTCCACAAGAAACATCACGTGCACCGTCACGTGAAATAATTCGTTCACCAAAAAATAAATATAATAAAAATTCGTCCATTTTTGCCGACTGCACAGATACCGTGTTGGTACTTCTTTCGTCGTTGTTTTGTGTCGGTGGGTCATCGGGAACTTTGTGCTCCCTCCATTCACCCAATTCAGACCCGCCGTTGCCCCCCACGACTCTCGAATCAATCCTGGCTAATCTGAGCGGCTTACCCCGAGGTCCGACGATGAAAGAAATCCACGAATTGTGGGCACTTACGCGTACATCGACCTCGAGCACGACCGAGTGCATCATTAGCGGAATGTCCGTAATCGTAGCAGCAGGCACAGCATCCAGTCTGCCCACTGCCTTGTCCAGTTTCCGAGTCCAATGTTGCATGCTTACCAATGAAGATGACTCTCATTCCTATCGTACTCCACCGTTTTGTTCGATGGCGAGAAAGAGAGAGATTCCATTCGCCAACTCGAGCCGATTCTTGGCTGTTGCTTATCTCGAGCGAGTCACTACAACGAGAGCCCATAGCACAAAATCTTATTCTATCCAAAATTACCGCAGCGCTGCACCGTTGTGCATCGTGACGCAGCTCGACCAATCCATACGTCTGCGAGTGGCATCTTCCCACGGCTTTCCTTTGTATGATACGGTAGCCCGACGGTAATTCTGTTTGCGGTCAATCCCCACTCGGTCGCTTTGGAAGATCTCTTCGTTCGGTCGGTCCGTCGGTCCGCATTCCTCCTCCATGTTGTTGCAACAAAAACGAACTGGGTGCGTTTGTGTGGAAAAATGAAGCGGAGGGAAGCGGAGGATGCGCTGAGATTGCCGTACCGCACCTGGCACTTTCGGTACGATAACGACCCATGTTCCAACGCGCCGTTGGTGTCTGACACATCAACGAATCGTTCAAGCAGGACTGGCCGCTGCGCTTGGTTGTGTTGGGGGTGCGGAATTCGTCCGATGATTCGGAGTGTGTGTCTTGCGTGGAACGTATCCTGTGGCATTGTTTTCGTAGAGTACGAAAGCATAGCAGCAATTGTGTTTGCATGGTTTTTGCAGACCAACACAATGCCATACCGTATGGCCCATCGCAGTGTCACACACCGTGCGATGTTTGCAAAGAGCCGGTCCATGTGCACAGTCGTAGATAGTGCTATTTGTGCCTCTGTGCCACCACGATGCCCTGTCTTGTAGCAAAGCCTAGCGTCGTAGCGTCGTAAGGTCAATAATGCCCGTTGCTCTCCTCTGCGCTGCCTTGCTTCGCGTCCCTTCAATTGTTTTGTCTGGTCCGATCTAGTCTGGCCTTGTCAAGGTTACTTTCCCTTCCACACAAACGCCTGAAAGACGCGCGGATCGAGGTCGATCCATCGCTCGTCAAAGGGTGTGGTTTCGATGTAGCACGCCTGCTCGTTGGAAAACACGCTGCGGGCATACCACGAGAGTGTGTCCTCGAGGGCACCCACGTCGCTGCAGCGCATCCGGACCGCATTGGTGGTAATCGTCGTCGTCGTTGTCGTCGTCGTCGTGGGTGAGGCCGGATTGGACGCACGGTAGTGGATGCTCTCGCGAGGTGGTCGCAGGGTGGCCATGTGTGGCAGGCTGTCGATCACGTCAAATCCCAGCACCACGTCGTTAGTGTTGTCGCTATTGCTATCCTGATTGTTATCTTCGCCGTTGTTGCCGCCGTTGTTGCCGCCATTTGTGAGCCGCCTCGACAGCGGATCACCGGTGCTCGCATTCTCATTCGCATTCGCATTCTCATTTGCATTGGCAATCGCATTCGTTGCTGTTCCCGATCGCGTTCGAAATCGTTTCGACTGCGACTGCGACTGCGAATCCAAACGCGACTCCGGTGGCCCCCTCAGCTGCAGAATGGCCACAACGTGCTGGTGGAAAAACAGTGTGGCCGCCAGTTTTTGTCCGCGGGGTCGGACCGTGTTCAATTCGCGGAGTAGGATTCCCAGGTGGGACGGATCGAGAATATTCCCCCCACACACCGTGACGAATTGGTCCCGGGTCAGGTAGGGGGAACAACACTGCGAATGAGATTGCGACTGCGACTGCGACTGCAAACGCACCGGCCACCGCGACAACGGCCACCGCGAGTCCCTGCTCTCGCGGTCGCTCCCGGTCTCACTTTCGGTTCGCAGGAGCGCGTCGTGCACGTCCTGCGGGACCAGAAAGGACTGCGGGCCCAACCCCAGGGCCTCCCGCAGAGCGGGCAGGAGTCCCGGGGTTTCCTCGTCAATGACCCGGACGATGGTGCGATCCGAGACGCTGAGCTTGCAATCTGGTTCGTTCTCGAGTGATCCGGTCGTGTGTGCGTCTGCGTCTGCGTCTGCGTCTGCGTCTTCGTTCTCCGTTTCGGTGGTTGGGGCTCTCGCTCGTGCTCGTGCTCTCGCTCGTGCGTTTGCTCCGTCGAGGTGGTGGACGCAGAGCAGGGGCGCAATGAGGGTGCACCCGTTGGTCGAATCGGGGTGGTTTCCCTGTCGCGTCGGGAGCTGGGTGACCACCACGCTTCCGGACTCCCGGAGGAACCGAAAGCGCTCGCCGGCCCGGGACCAAGCGCTGCGGGATTGCGTCGGTGTTCCGGACGCCGGATCGATCTCGAACAATGCTCGTGGTTCGGAGTGCGATTGGCATTGGAATTGGGATTGAAGTTGCGATTGGGACTGCCATTGCGATTCCGCTGGCTCGGATGCCACCCCGTCCCGGGTCTCGTCCGAGGGAGGATCCCTGTCGCAAGACTCGGCCCGTTGCGGCACGGACAGAGACTCCAGGCGGCTCGCGTAGAGTGCCCGCTGGAGGTCGCGGTCGTAGCGCAGCTGCTGGAGCTTTGTGGCCGCCGCCAGGGTGTTGTTGTTGTTGTTGTTGTTGTTATAAGTGTTCCGGCCGTGGAGGGCAGCAGCGGAAGCAGGAGTTGCCGTCTGTGAGTCAATCCTTGCTTCCGGTGGTGGTTGTTTCTGGAACCAATCGGTAGCGCTGTTGGTTACCGGCATGATGGTGCTCATTTGGTTGGATCGTACCGACCATCCCCTGTGACTGCGATTTTGGCTGTGACTGTGACTGTGACTGTGACTGTGACCGCGACTGTGATTGCTATTGCTATTGCTATTGTGGACTTGATTGCGATTCTCATGGAGAACGAGGGAGTGGTCCCCATAGTTTTGAAATTCCTGTTCGTTGCCAATCTCATGGTCGTCGTTTTCGTTGTCCTTGTCTACCAGTGACGACTGGTTCCTGTGAATCAATCGCGTTTGTGTGTGTGTTTGTGCTTGCGTTTGCGCTCTCGTTCGGGTTCTCGTTCCCGGCTTTGGCCGACTGCCGGGAGGATCCGTCTTGGACGCCTCGGGTCCGATTCCCACTCCCACTCCCACTCCCACGCCGGAGGGACACCACCAGTCGGTCGAGCACAGCAGCAGGGCGTGGCAGTCGTCGTCGCGCTCATCGTCCTCGTCGCCAACGACGACGACGCAACATTCCCTCGAGGGCGGATCCGGGGCTCCGGTCCGCGGTTGCGATTGGGATCTCGATCGAGACCTCGATTTCGATCGCCCACGGGTGTTGGCATTGGCATTGGCATTGGCGTTGGCCACACCACCACTGCTGCTTCTGCTTCTGCTTCCGCCGCTGCCACCCATTGGTACCTTCCAGGCTTCCGGGAGCGCCGCGTTCCACTGTGTGGCAACGGCCCGGCGCCGTGCCTCAAAAGTGGGTCCGCGCTCCATAGTTTCCTTTTTGTTCTCGCTTGGGCCTTCCAACGCTCCCGCGCTTTGGCTTTGTCTGTCGCAGTCGTCCTTTGCCAGCTTGCGGAGGGCGGCCAGGAGCGAGAGGGCTTGTGGCCGGAGCAGCCAAAACGACGACGACGAGTGTTGCCGCTCGGAGGAAGAAGAACAAGAAGAAGAAGAAGCGCGATCCTCATCGTTATCCTTGTCCTTGTGTTTCCCGCGGCGCTCCGCCTCGGCCGCCAGAGATTCCGACGACCGCACCAGCTTGGTCATGCGCTGCAGCCACTTGACCGCTTCGAGGGCGTTCTTGGCGCGCTCGGAAGCGATGGATCCGGATTGGGATCCGGATGAGACCGTGGATTTGGATGCGGATTCGTATTCGTATGGTTCCGGTACTTCCAGGAGGCTCTCGGAAACGAATCGCAGTCCCAGCGCAAGGGCCTCCTCGATGCGGTCCAGGGTTTCGCTGCTGCTGCTGCTATTCTTATTGTTGTTCTTTTCGCGGGTGGCGTTGCTTCCGGGCGTGCCAATGGCGTAGTATTTGCTACGGAGACGCTCGAAGTTGCGACGGTGGACCGAGTGCTCGGGCGGCACCTTCGCCGGGAGCGAATTCGAATGGGAATTCGAATTGAGTTTCTTGCTTGCATTTGTAGTTGCATTTGTAGTTGCATTCGTAGTTGCAGTTGCATTCGTAGTTGCATTCGTAGTTGCAGTTGCACTCGATCCCCGGCGGTGCCTGGACTGGGTCTGTTCCCGGGATTCGGCCGGGCGGGGATAGGATCGCTCCGGCAGGGGAGTGCTTCGCGTCCGTGCGGAAAGAGCAATCGCTGCCGCCGCCATCGTCCTTCCTTCGACGAAAACTCGGGTTTGTACGGTTCCGTTCGGTTCAGTGCAGAGGAGTATAGTTCCGTATAGTACTGTATACTATAGTGCAGTAGAGTAGAGTACTGTTATTTGCAATTACCGGTAGTTTGTTGGTTCCTGGTTGATCCCGATCGTTGGTGAAAGGACTGATTTCTTTGATTCGTGTGTATCCGCAGTCGCAGTCGCAGTCGCAGTCGCAGTGGCAGTGGCATTCGAAGTCGGAATCGCGTTGGCATTTGGCAGAATGGTAGGACTATTTTTTTGATTTGTTCGTGAAGTGGATCCCCTTGTTCCTTTTCGTTGGATTGGATTGGATTAGATTAGATTGGACTGGATTGAATCGAATCGAATTGAATCGAATTGGACTGCACTGGACTGGGCTGGACTAGATTGCAGCGAAGTGCAGTGCGGTGCGGTGCAGTGAATTCCGCAAAAGTTGGTTGGAATCAATCGAGACTTCCACGTATGGTTCCAAATTCGATCCAACAGAATAATACTATTATTTTAATATAATATGTATTGTCCTGTAGTTGCTCGTCGAAGGTTGGATCCGGTCGGCAATGGTGGGATGTGAAAACAACTCTGAAGGACTCGTCGATGATGATATTCTGAGATGAATCCAGTAACCTTACAGTAACTACTGTATCCGTTTGCTAACCTTACTGGTATTAGGAAGCTATTGCGTTTGTCGTAACTGGGAGAAGAATGACCCAAGGGTCAAGTGGTCCTTCCACCAAAAAAGAAGTAATAGCCAGTAATTACGGTATGGTCCGCGTCTGTCGAGCGGAAGGAGAGCAACAAAGAACCGAGCAGCGCATCAACTACGGAACGGAGCACGGAACGGAGCGCGGAACGGAACCGGAAACAGGAACGGCGATCGAAACAGGATTGCGTTGCGTTTCCTTTACGAGTAGAAGTTGTTACTTGTAAAAGGTTACCGGTAAGGCTTCTTGTACTCGTAATTACTCGTACCCGTGACTGTACGACTGGTACCGTAAATTACCGTACAAAACAATCATGAGGTGTGTTTTCTTTGCTTCGTTTCGTTCCCAACGGTGTTTGGTCTCGAACCACACAACGCAACGCACGAACCAACGATACGTAAGATTTTACTGGTACCGTAATTACTCGTGGATTGCGACCGCGGTAATGACCAACCTTCCTGACTTGCTCACTGGTGACACCCGAATTCCGTCCAACGATGCCCTGCGGTCATAAAGAAGTAAAGAACAAACGTTACACATAAGAAAAGTGCGTTGTCCGACCCTGAAATCCGTGCGATGGAATAGACGCATGAATGAATTTCCGGCGCGGGCAAACGAAGAAGAACACGCGTGCCGCCAATCCCATAACGTGTCGGGTATGGATATCGGACCGGGGAACAAAAGCCATTCGATCGAAATCACTGGAATCATACCGGTACAGCAAGGCTAGTAAGGAATGCAACGGTAAGTACCATTAGATGCAAGAGTATCGTAGCCTACCGGTATGTACGGTACATTACGAAGTAAGGTTACTTGTACCGGTACTAGTACCGGTATTACGAAGTACGTAGTATTTTTTAGTGATCCAATGGGCCCAGGTTTTCGCATTCTTTGGATCGTGCGGAACCAGGTACGTTGCACATCGATGTGTTGGAACCACACGACCGGTATTACGTACTATTGCTAATTGTGTACTTGTACCCGCGGGCTTCTTCGGTCGTGTCTGTGGGGGCAACGACGCAAAGGTGTCCGTTGTCCGTTGTGCTGCGCGTTGGTAACAACAATCAGGGGGCTGACCCCTGACAACAATAACCTACCGTAAAAGTACGTACGAGTACTACTGTATCATCTCTCCATCAATCAAACTCAACAGCGATAAGAATGATGAATTATTTTGAACGGAAGGATGCGTAAGTTACCGTACGGTTGGTGGTTCGTACCGTATGTTGTTCGAACACATACCGAGTATGGTTCGTAACTTACCTACCGGTACCTTAGCAAAACATGCCGGAGCTCATAGCAACCGTATGAACCGTACTGGTACGCTATGGTACGAACTGTACGGTACAGTAATCTTACTACTACGGTACGAGATCGGAGCAGATCATGCATCATGAATAGTAGTAATACTTTTGGTACATACTACTACTACTACTACTACTACTATTACTACTACAACTACTACCGGTAGTAGTATCATTGATGGAGTGCTACTACTACGCTGGGAAAATAAGCAGCAATGGAAAGTGTCTCATAGTTGGTAGAATGCTTCTGGCATGTATTTCTTTGTTATCATTTGCTTTCTGCCTTCTCCTTCTTGTTTTGTACGTAGTATTCTTGTTCATGTTGCTAACAATGTTATTCTCATCATTGTTCTTGTTCTTGTTCTTGTTGAAAATCAATAACTACTACACCACCACTACTAGTAATACTAGTACTACTAGTACCAATAGGTTCTTGCTTACCATTCTGCGGCGGTAGAGGAGCGGGACCTTGATACTTTTACTACACGTTTGTAACGTCTCCTTCAGTACGTCATATCTAATGCGGCTACTGTACCATACCGTAAGTTACCATTGGCTGTGTGTATTACTTGTATGTGAAAGAGAGGATCGGAGAACATCATCATGATTGACGATGATTGACGATGATTGATGATGATGGTGATGTTACAGTAGCGTGACGAAAAGAACGAATGGGAACGTCGAAACGAACGGGGTATGAATATTCCCCAAAAACAGTAATGTATTGAAATGCTTATTGCAAAAAAGAAATGTTTTGGTTACAGTTCATCATTAATTTGTTCTGTGACATCCCCATCGAAAGACGGAACTGAGGTCCACTCACATGCTACGGTACAATGCGGTAATCTTTCTACAGGTACCGTTCATGGCTCGTGCACTAGTCAAAATTCACAGAGAATTCTTCCCGTAATGCGGTAGGTTCAAGGCTCCAGTAACCTTAGGTAACCTTACAGTTAGTCTTGCCCGTACAAGTGGTACAAGTCCAAGAACGGGCACAAGAGCTAAAAAAATAGTCTGATGTTTTTCTACGTAGGTTTCTACCAACCAAACAACCGGACGGCTTACACGTTTTCGTGAAGTTCGTCGTTCCCAAATCTTTCACCAGTCACAACGCTTCGTCGTAGGATAGGTAAGGTTATCATAACTTACCTGCCACTATTCTTTTTCTCCGCTGGTCATTGTGCAGAGAAACGTTTCGTGTTCCATTCGATGTTACCGGTACGAGTAACTTACCTCCCCCGAACACGATAGCAATCCATCAACATTGGTCCACAATTATTTGATTGGAAGAACATCGAGCATTCTGTCACCATCTGCGGAATCTCTTCAGTCACTGCTTTAAACATCCGAACAGAGCGGTAGATGACAAACAACACTACGTTGCAGCACCGAATAAAAGTCATTTTGGGCTTTTGATAATCTGTACAACCGAACACAAGACCTACCGTCCAATTGTAACTCCCCATCGAGATCAGAAACTCGCTTCGAATCACTCCAATAGACCGGTATGGACGGCATGCTGAATTCTCCTCCCAATGGAGCCGGGGGTTACCCCTTCTCACAGCAGCAGCAGCAGTTGCTGCAGCAACAACAATATCAGCAGCATGCACCCGCGACAACCACAACCAACGCCACCACGTCGTCGGGTCCCCGGGCCCAGTGCGATCAGGTCGTCTTTGAAGCGATCGCCAAGGCTGCCGAAATCGTCGTAGCGAGCCGTTGCTGGATCGGCGAGGGAAGCAGCGGAAGCGGTTCGCCCTCGCCGTCCACCGGAAGCGGGAGGTTCAATCTGCTCATTCCGGAGGTCCAGAGTGTCCGGTAGGTACCGCTTGTGGCATGTTATGGCATGCATGCGTGACACGACGTGGCCAAGGATTCGTGCGAGGAAGTGCAACTCGTGGCACTAAGTCGTTGCCCCAATGTCTAACGCAATTCACCAATATATTTCTGCTCACTGCTATGTTTCTTGTTTGCGGATTTCACTTCATGATGCTTGTGACGGGATACTTTCTTGAATCCTTCCGTCAATGTCGCATCCCCAATTTATCACTTCCTACTGAATCGAATCCAATACCGTTCAACATCCAAACGTGCAACATCAATTGAAATCGAAACAAAAAAATACAACTCCAATCGAATCGAATCGAATCGAATCGAATTATACCATACCCATTCCAGATCCATTCTGCAACGATGGAAGAGAACCATGCACGTTCCGCTGCGGTTGGATGTGTACTACCAGCACCCACCGACGAAGACCAGCACAAACGCCAATCCGCACGACCAATCACCCGGAGGAGAACGAGAACTCCTCGAGCGATGGTGCCTCGAATACGCACCGACCACCACCCATAATGGGATGCCGATGAACGTGATGCAGCACCACCCTACGCACAATGTCGATCCCATCGTACACCTGCGGACTGTGTGCAAAAACATTACCGTTTGGCTGCGGACCCTCTACTGCCACTCTCGGTTGCTCCAGGCCCAGGCCCTGCGGCGGCGATCCCAATCCAACGGCAGCAACAGTGGCAACACCATTGGATTCTGCATTTACGTTGTCAGCGAGGGACAGGACGACGTCAGTGGTCTCTTGCAGCAGGGATTCGACAGCGCTCCAACAACTCCGGGAGGAGTTCCCACTCCCTACGGAGTCGTGGGCTGGAAGGTCTACATGGCACCGAGGGAAACCGTCCGCAAGCTAGTGGCGCTCGAGGAACAACGAGAACGAGCCGCGCGCGAACTATTGCAGCAACCACTTTCCTTTCAGACGACCAACAACTACAACACGAACAACATGAATACGAACACAGTATCGGCAACTGCCAGTCGATCCATTCCGATGCGCGTCGCGCCAAGCTCGCAACAGCAGCAGCAGCAACAACAACAATATACAGCCTACAGCAGCACGCCGCCGACTACCACCTCTCCCTCGCGGCCTCAGCACGCTGTGGCACGGTCGGCTCCCGGCCGGGGGCTCCGGGGGTATCGCCGGTCGCACTCGTCCCCCGTCGAGAGCCACCACCATCCACTGCAACATCCTGGAATCATGCACCACCAAAACCAAAACGACACCAAGGAGCTTCAGGCTTTGGAACCGAGGTCCTATCACCCCGGCACGGATTTTCGGAGGCGGCACACGACGGAATACACACCGAGCACGGAGCAGGTTTCTCTGCACTCCAAAATCACCGCTCCGGCCCCCGCCGCCGAAAAAAGTCCTTCCCAGGGTGGCATCGGCGGAGGCAAGAACCTGAGCGCGCTGTCGCTGGCTCTGTTGACCGCGAATCACAAGGAAACATCGAATTCCGGTCACCCGGAGAAGCAGCAACAACAACCGACACGAGAAGAAATTGCCGCGTCGGAAAAACGACGGGCCGCGCTGCACAACGCTCCGCCGTCCACCACGGGTGTGGGAGAATACGGCTACGCCTACAATCACCAGGCCTACGACGAATCCTCCCCAACGCCGCAATACTCGTCGTCCTTTCGTGGACCGTCCACGCCCTCTGTTGGCAGCACTCTGGGGACTACCCCGCCGGGGTATCTGCTGAGCGGAACGCCGTCTCTGGGCAGCTACCTCGGAGGTGGCCTGATTCCGCCGGCCCGGGCTCCGTCGATGGCTCCTGCCGGCACGACTCCCACCGGGGGAGGAGTGTCGGTGACTCCTCCCTTTGTGCGACCCCTGGGATTTTCGGGACACGCGCCCATGGAGTCTACCCCAAAATCGGTGGCAACCACTGCTGCTGCGAGCGCTCTGCGGCCCTCTGGAACAGCCCCCGGCTCCGACGGAGCAATCGGACCACCCCCTGCCAGCGAGAACGACCACAAACCATCGCTGGACCTCTTGCATTCCAGTCCCTTTGACGGAATTGGAGGGGGATCCTCCAACCAGCGAGACGGACTCTCGTCCTATCTGCAGGCCGAAGAAAATGCCAGCATGGCGGCCGCAACGACCTATATCCACGATTTTTATCAACACCATTACCACCATCCACTAGGTGCCGACGAAGCCGATGGCGATCACCATCAGTATTTTGGCCATCACCATCTTCCCATGGATCCCGGTTCGGCCATGGCTGCGGCTGGCGCCGTGTCGTCGACTGCCGGAGACATTTTTGGAGGCAGTGACCACCACCTGTATCACAACCCCGACTACGCCGGAGGCCTCTCCTTGGACGCGGAGGACATGCCGTTTGCCGTCGATGGAATTTCCTCGTCTGCCGTAGCTCCCGGTCAACAGGCTGGTGCTCCGGCTTCGTCCGCTTCAATGTCGTCTCTACAAGCCTCCCTGGTCGCTTCGATGGGCATGGCGGCGCCCAAACGCTTGACTATGTTTGAAAACAAAAGCAAGCACAACACTGCTGTTCCGGATACCAGTGTGCAGGCACAGTCGCAGAACACGATGCACCCGCTTTCCAACAACAACAACAACCTGAGCGACGACAATGCAGTCGATTCATTGGCGGATCAACTAGCCGATTTTAAATCGTTTGGTGCGAGCCTCATGGCTACCTCTGGTGTAAATGCTGCCCCTGCACCGCTGACGGCCAGCGTGGGATCGGGAGGTTGAAACGAAGGATCGGAAGACGAACGAATAGCAACGAATCTCTACCTTCTTGGGGTGTCTGTGGGTCGCAATTCGGTTGCCTTTGCCTCCCAATTGTACTAATACCATTGATAGTTGGGTACTGCGGAAACACTTGTTCGGAACGCGTGACTGTTGATAGATATAGACGATAAGAGATTAAATTTGATTATCCCGGTGTGTGGCTCGTTGACAAGAGAATCTCTTATTTTTTATCCGAGGAAAAAGAAAAATGAGAACGCAGGAACAAAGATTGCACGAAATCCTTTTAAACAATTGGTAAGGTGACTTGCAGGAAGCTCCTCGCGCAAATCCATTGCAGACTTCCTCTTCGCTCAAACCAGTAACTGCATTTTTTTCTCGATCAGTTTTCAATCTGTGGGATCTGCTTCATAGGGCAAAAGTCCTCATCTTTAGTAGACCCTAGTATCTACAAAGGCTACTAGTAGCCTTCGCCAACGCCTTGCTTGCTGCCGTCTCATTTATGGACATACAACTATCATGATCCACTTTCTTGGGTGGCGAAACGCCTTAGCTGGTGGTGTACCTGACTGAAGTTTATTTTGAGCTGGTCGAGTTTACATCTCAGGCTCCTTCGGAAATCCAACTTATGCTGCTCCTCCTCCTGAGTTCTGTACTGTTAGTACTAGTACTACTCTAGGAGTTTCAGTTGGCGACTTGCAGACTGCATTCAGCAACCACTGATCAACTTGAAGCTGGGATATACTAAAGTGATACACTTCTCTTTGTTGATATCTTTCATTATTTTAAAAGCAAGCTACAACCAGTATGACCCACAGCAACCATCGTCGACTTTCTGACTACGAGTAGGCTACCGGTAGCTCAGCTATGCGTATTGAATAAGGTTTACGTACGGTAGTATGGTACCCTTGGTTTAAATTCTGTACCATATTCATACCTATTATTTTTAGATACATCATATATGTTTGTACATAATACTCGTACGACGCGATAAACCGTGAACCGTGAAAGGCGCAAGAGATGAACGAACCCTTCGCAAAGATGACTCTTCTCTCATAAGATCAACATGAGTACCGTATGTTTTGTAAATAGCCTGAAAATAACGTAGTGTCCCAGGCTGATAGTCGAAATCAGTGCTTGCTTCATAAGGCACGTCCACACACAAACTAGTAATCCAACTAAATCCCAGAGGGCTATCACCCGATTAAGATCCTTACCCAAAACAGGTCTGAAATCGCCAACTGTATGTGGTTTGAAGGGACAAAAACTGCGGTAACCAAAAACGAACGATTGTCGAGTCGAGCTGATATGTACAAGTCGAGTTAAATTGTTGTCATCACAAAAGATACACACGTCGGGGAACAGCAAGTTCCTATTTGACGATCAACACGATGCCATCACCATTGAAAGAAAATGATAACCACGGTGAAGGATCAAAGGAGCGTACTTGCAAAGACGCTGGAACCTCGCCGACGGATTCTAACGGACCGAAAGAAACGATGACGCCACCATCCACGACAGTGAAAAACAGTCCCGGCAACGATTATGGAAGCAGCAGCAATGGATCTGATCCAGTCCCAAAGTCTCTACCGCAGTATTTTTCGGATGAATTGACTGGCTCGTATCTTGACCCAGACCTGGACGTGCACGAGAAATTCGAGAGGGCCCAAAAGATCCGACCTTTCTTGGATGAAATTGATGGCTTCTGGAGCTTTTCAGGAGGCAACGATAAAAGGAACGACAAAACAATCACCGAAGGAATCCTTCCCCCTTTGGAATGGAATGTTCATTTTCGAAAGTCTTACACGCTTTTGTTATGGGTTCGACCAAGAATCGGCGCCGCGTACGAGACAATGACCACAGTTGCTGAAGACGACGCCAATCGCTTGACCAGAAGAAAACGTCTCCTCTACCGATTTGGAACAACCGACGAGGACGATACCTGTTCAACAGGTGTCGCCGTCTCGATAGGAGAGTGGCGGGCCATCGAGAGCTGCGATGACGGCGATAACGAAATGAAAGAAGACTTCAATCAAAACGATACCGAGATTACTGGTAAACAGCATCAGACCCCGGATAGCTCCAAACCACAACGGCAAAAGCATCGCAAAGTGATTGCCACACTGACCGCATATTCTCTGCCTGACGGAAATCTCACGGACCCGAAAACTTCTAAGACATCCCCGCTGATGTTTTCTTCAGAATCATTCGATCCGCCTCCATTCGTCACGGCACCACTGGAACTGATAGAAAACGAATGGGCCATGATTGGCATCACGCACGTCTTTCCCTATCTTAAACGTCCACAGTGGAAGGTCTGTGTCAATGGCAAAACTCTGGCCGATGGGGAGCTCGCCTATCCACAACTCGGGGGAGGAGGCACCAGCAGTTGGATGGTTGGAGATACAGGACAACAAGCCGCCCTCAACGGCATTATGGAATGCAACAATTTGTTTCGAAACGTGTGCGATGGTGGCTGCGAGATATTGTGCACTCGATCCGAAAATGACTGCTTCAAAAAAGCTAGTGATCTTCAGAAGGATGCTCTCGCCAGATCCAATCCCCGCCACGAACTTCGATTGCATTTATCTAGTTTCTTGTTGGCCAATGAGGCGTTCACGCCGACCGTCCAGGCACTCTTGGCACAGGCCGGACCGAATATGGCATTACAAGCTCATGGGGGGCTCCCGCGAATGCCGCCCGTTGCCAATTGGTCGAAGGGGGCGTCGTTAGAAGGACCGAACGTCGGAATCCCACTCGTTGTCCACGGACAGTCTTTGCGAGTCCAACAATTGGCAGCATCGTGCATTCTTTGGGGGTCCGCCGTCGAGTCCAAAGTCAACTTTTACAGCGGCACCAACAATAGCAATGGGCATCAAACTCAATGCAGCATCCCGCAACAGAGGATCATCTGCAGAATGCCACTACTACGGGGGACAACCCATAGCGTTCCTAGGGTGGGTTTAGTTCAGCCAACTCCACCCCAGCAATTCTCGTCACCAGTCTCCATGGACGACAATTCTACCGAAACGTTTCCAGAAAGCGTGGAGGGAGTAGAATCACCCGTTTCCTTGATGATTGTCGGGGCCAATTGCTCTATTCACCATAACCTATCGGATTACATGATCTCGAACAAAGTTCACGATCTTGTAGATACTCGCAATGTGATCCGGTCTACTTCTAAGCTTTTTTCCTTGCTTGTCTTGCATGGTCAGGCTCTCGATTGTGCCATCATTCTACCCTTCTTCTTGAGTCTCCCTCCTCCTGGCACCCGATTTAACCTGCAACTCGGTGCGGCCACGCAAAGCCTACAACACTTGTTTGCCCTATTTTCACACCAAGCCAAATATGCAGCCTGCCTGATTCATACGCTGGCATCTACTTTGCGAATCGGAGGTGGTCGGTGGCACGAGCAGGTACTTCAGAATGGAACGATACACGTATTTGCTAGTGCTCTCCGGCAGTCATTGGTTCGTGCAGAATTTCTGGGAGTAGACGAATTTTCGACCTACGGAGAGTTAGTCAAGGCTCGAGCCGCTACGAGCGACATGATGACAACCACTATGGACCAGTTACCAGTGGGGCCCACCAAGATTGCTCCATTGGTAGTGGACGCCGTTTTGGACTTTTTGGATGCATGCTTTGGTCCGCCCGCAGACTTCGTCGAAATGCTCGATCCCTCAATGCGGATCCAACGGACGTCCGATTTGGCGTTAACCGCTCTGTTTGGATTTGCTCTTGATTGGGATCTGTGGGGCAATAATCTGGCAGCCATGTCGCGAATTCTAAACGCTGTCTCGGACCGATATGGCGGTGTTTGTATCACCTATGGACTTATTGTCCGAAGCCAAATTTCGGTCCAATACTTCTTAGACACCCTCAAGTACAAGCTCCACAATCAGAAAGATAGCTACAAGAAATTCCCAAGCAATAATAACAATTGCAACGAAATGAATAATAGGTATCTCCGTGTCATCGGCCAATCCTGCGGAGATATTTTAAAGGCTATGTTGCTCTCGAGCTTGTCCAATTCGCGCTCCATATCTCAGGGTGAGCACGATATTTCAGCCTGCATTGGAGCATTATCGGAGTGTCCGTTGGATAGCGTTTGTGCCCACGTGATCTTTCGAGCCATAGTGGGAATATTGGAATGGTGTGAAATTGTTCCACCAGATTTTGTGGAATCCTCTTCAAGTTTTAACGGCGATGATTATGAAGGAAAGAGTGAACCAGACGGAGGCCCTCGGATCGATGATGACCATAAATGCCAAGTTGCCAGCCGGTTAGCCCGAAATTTGATGATGTCACAGTTTCATGATGTTATTGCTCCCATGCTGTTGAGTCGAACAGTCTTTTCTGCGGAACGGTCAACTTTGAGAAATAGCAAGTCGGGTGATAGTATGAACACTGGTTCGCAGAATCGAAGTTCTTCCAATGGCGCTACGCTCGACGACAGTAACGGCATGAGCGGAGAATCGTTTCCGCTTTTGTGGCAACAAAATTGGAGACTCTGCCTGATGATATTTGCCTGGATCTCTTCGATTGCTGGACCCGAAGGAAATACTGCATCAAAGTCTCTTGGATCACTCCTACTAGCTTCCGGATTAGCCGGCTCCCTTGAGGGCGTCTTGGAACATGCCGGAAATACGTATTGTGGTAATTTGTTTTTACCAGATCCATCTATGGCAATGACAGTAGCATCGTCTCTCAGAAACGACGGATGGTCTTATAGCGATCTGCTCTCAGACCGTCTCTCCGTCATGATGCCTCTTTTGCCATCGCTGGTCATCTCAATTGTTTCGAAAGTAGATGATACTTTTCCACATGGTAGTAGCAATTCTAATGCTATTCCAATCCCTTCTGAAAAATCTCTCCGCAAATTGACTGAGCTGGTCACAGCTGTGGGAGGGGCATTTTATCGCGTCTTCGGAGGCTTGACGCAATCGACTGGAGCCCAACGAACCAAAAATGTGAAAGGTAAACAAGAAGATGATTCGGTTGAAACCCGGGCAGCAAAGCTATATCTCTCGTATTTCTTAGTAGTTGCAATGACTCTTGAGCAATCAATCATGATCCTTAAAAACATTTCTGGGGAAGAAGAATCAGCCGTAACTATACTCAAGGCACCAACAATGATACATAAAGGGGCAGATGATGGCACATGGGTTGAAGTATCTTCTCCAGTGAATGAATCGTCCTTAAGCGATGGCTCAGTCAGCATGCCTCCAGATGGGATTGGGAAGGGGGTAGATGGCATGAAAGCAACACTTTCTATTTTGGAATCTTGTCAAACAAGCATTTTGACAACATTTTCAGAGCTGATTTGCAACTCAATGAAGGTAGAAGGGGGAGAAGCGTCTACTAAGCTTTGGCGAAATGTCCTTGGAAGTCTCAGTGAGGTGGAATCGTATTACAGGGTCACAAAGAAAGAAAATACTTCGGAAAATGACTACGATCCTAGAACAAAAAATGTTCTTTGTCGCGTGATTGCCATGGTATTGATGAAATGTCTCAAACGAGAGCATCAATGGGAGTTGTGGAGTCTGCCGTTAAGTTCAGCAATATCTAGACTCTGCCTGCTCGTAGAGGAAAAAGAATTGCTTTGTTTTCCATTGAACGCAGAAAAGAGGTATTCAAGTGACCAGATCTTGCTCATATGTGCATTTTTACACGTCTTGAAGTACGGACGAGACAGTACAGGTTGGTGCCAACTAATTCTGCCGACTCCACCAGTTCCGCAGCAAGAGGAAAGCATGGGAACTCAGTCTGGAAGCCGAGGGAATGAGTCTGCAGTATCAGCTGCAAAGATAATGCTACCGATCTTGCAGCCGACCTTCCGCGTTATTTTGGAATGCATCGGACATCTGAAATCAAACACCCTCATCTCGATTCCTAAGGAATCACCACTGCAAGGTTCTTACGCAAAAGGAGATGAAGACGAAAATACCGTAGATCTTCTGGCGCATGTTGGTAAGGAGCTACGACATTCGCTGATGGCCGCCATTGTCGGTTTGGCCTTTGCGACTGCCCGTGACATTGCATTGTATGCGATGGCAAATCTAAGGAGGTATATAGAAACTCACAAGAATGCAAATGATGAAAGAGCTGTTGAACTGATAACATCTCTGGTATGTATGGTGGCCGAAGAAGTCCGAGTCCGATACGAAGGCGAACACCGTCGCCGAGAAACTGCCCTCATGGATGCGTACGACGATCAAGACGAGGCAGCAGCAGCAGATTCGATTGCAATCGAAAAATTAATACTAGGCAATGCGATTGTATCTCCGTCAGGCACAAATTCCGAACAAACCGAAGAAATAACTTTCGGAGCAGACACCGAACATAACAGCCATCAAGTTCCTGCTGATTTTCTTTTGTTGAACGAGGGCCTTTCCAATGGAGGTTCGTCCACCTTGAATAGGGCAAAGATGGAATGGAGCAAATACGAGGGTTTTTGCGTTGCATTGGAAGCGTGTTCCGGAGCTGATGGCACGCCGATTGATCACGAAAAGAAGGATTTAAAGGCTTCTGCAGAAATGGTTTTAACGACCCTATCGCCTTTTCTTGATGCGTGGGATGAATACGCTGCAGTTGATGCAGTTGATACTGAGTTGGTGAAGCTCTTTGATTTGACTCTGACTTCTATGTCATCGGATGATTTGTCGAAGAGGGAATTCCTTCCCGAGTTAGATGTATTTCGTCTTGAAGGTTCAGAAAGCGCTGCCGATGCAATGACGACATTCATTGAGCTTTCTGCTGCCGAAAAATCTCGAACGATGGAAGTTACAGAAGTTTTTCTCCCAAATCATCGAAGTAGTTGTACTGCTTTTATGGAACGGTTTTGTTGGCCTAGATACATGGGAATGGTGAAGAAAGATGATGTTGACAACTTCTGGGAACGAGGAATCGCAGATGGAAACCGAGATGTTCGAAGTCGCATCGTCTCAATACCTTGCGAACCACAATTCAGACGATTCATTCCAAAATACCTCGACCACAGCTCGAATATGGACAGCCATTCCAAGTCGACTAGTCAAGCATCACCGGAGAAACCTGCGTCAGATCCATATGAAGATGGCAACATCGATGCCTTTACAAAATCATTGATAGAGTCTGGCCATCTTGAAATCCTTGACATCACAAAGATGGAAATCAACGAAGAAGAAAATCCTGCTCTTGAACTTCCCTCGTCAGACATACTTGACGATGATTTTGCAGAAGCTCCTTTAGAAATTTCAAGACCAGATGAACACGAGAAAGAAGCAGAAAAGTCAGATAAGCAAGCAGTTACTGACGAATCTTCTTCCAGTGATACGTACGGCAAAATCGAGGAGGAAAAGAGCGCTTTTGATAAAACTCAGGTTGGCTCGATGCACTTTAACATCACAGCAAGCGCTTTTGCAAGTCCACCGGATAATTCTTCGTCTACACTCGGTTTGATGCATTCCGCTGCCGCTGGTTTGATTGAAAAACACGTGGAAAACTGTTTACACGTTAAGACTGAGGGCACAAGGAAGTGTTCAATGGTTCTCACTTCGACTCATTTGATTCTAGAGTACGACATCGATAGTGAGGGTTTGTACGAAGGGGAAATGATGGCTGCCACAGAGGAAGCAGAGCGGCAACGAATGATAGAAGAATCAAGGGGGGGCGGCGTCGCCGACGAAGAAAAAATTCATGACGATATTGAGAAACGCCACAAAACAACTGCTGCCTTACGCCCAAAATCCATTCGTTGGAATCTCTCGGAACTGTCTCATGTGTATCTTCGTCGGTACCGACTGAGAGACTCGTCTATCGAACTATTTTTTATACCTTCTGGCGGGGCTTCGTTTGGTGGATATGGTTTGTGTTCTCCTTCCACCTCTCTCTTCCTTGATTTTGGACCGGGTTACGAAGGAAATTCTCGGCGTGACGATGCGGCATTTGCGATAATGAAACGTGCACCTCCACAAGCTATCAAACAATGGCCCGATCATAGTGCTCAGTTCTTGCACGACAGTTTGAGTCGGTTGACGTTAGGTTGGGTCGAGGGTAGAATTACAAATTTTGACTATCTTCTTCACTTGAACATACTTGCAGGACGAAGCTACAACGATACGTGCCAATATCCTATTATGCCTTGGGTGCTGTCGAATTATCACTCTGAGGAAATACCAGATCTTACCAATCCCGATAACTACCGCGACCTATCGAAGCCAATGGGAGCTCTCAATCCCAGTCGCTTGGAAGACTTTATCGAACGTTTCAACACTTTTGCCGATCCATCCATTCCTCCATTTATGTACGGGAGTCACTATTCAACGAACGCTGGAGTTGTGCTCCATTTCCTGGTTCGATTGCATCCATTTGCCGGCCTTCACCGGCAGTTACAAGGAGGGCATTTCGATGTTGCTGACCGTCTCTTTTCATCTGTTCCGCGCACTTGGGAAATGTGCACCGGCTCCTCCGCCGCAGAAGTGAAGGAATTGACTCCCGAATGGTATTGCAACCCTTCATTCCTCAAGAATTTGAACAAATTTAGACTAGGAACGTCACAAGATGGTGAATTAATCGGCGATGTAGTGCTGCCTCCTTGGGCGAAGGGGTCTCCGGAAAAATTCATTGAAGTGATGAGGAATGCCCTTGAGAGTGATGTCTGTTCTGCGATGCTCCCCGATTGGATTGATCTGATTTTTGGGCGAAAGCAGCAGGGACCAGAAGCTATTGCTGCCCATAACGTATTTTTTTACCTTACATACTACGGAAGCGTTGATGTCGCTGCAATTGAAGACGAAGGATTGCGCCAAGCAACAGAATTGCAAATTGCGCACTTTGGTCAGTGCCCTATGCAACTGTTTGTCCGACCACATGTGAGACGCGTCCAATTCGTAAACAAAAAGAGGCTCACATTCTATCAAATAACGAGCGCCTACACATTTGGTATCGAAGGTCTGAAAAAGAAAAGTAACGGCGAGGACAACGATGAAGAAGAATCCCTCAACTCCTCAAAGGCTCATTTGACCTTTGGCAAGCCGCTCTATCTGCCATTCTTTTCGGCACCCATGTCTCATTGGATCCACTTGGATGCACCACCCCCCGGTCCCCATTCACCATTGATTAGCGTTCGCCTTGCGGGAACCGATCGTTGTTTGGCAGTAGATGCCCAAGGTGTCTTTCATTACTTCCGGTGGGCTTGGAAGGCGGGGGATTCGACTGAGATTCCCGGATTCGGCAGCGACGCCAAATTCCCGCTAGACAATGGCTGTTTCATTGCGCAACGCGAGTTGCCGCGCTTCCGAACGGTACCTCGATTGGTCCATAAACCATCCCACCACGAAACCAATAGATTCCCCGCCGTTGCCATTTCGAAGACGCTGTTTGCCGGAATTTCCGTCCTGTTGGTCCTTTCCGATGGTGATGGTCGTGGCGGTCTGGCGATGCAGTTGGTAGATCCCGCCAAGGGTGTGGTTCGAGGCGAAGTGGTCGTGACTTCGATCCATACATCTCGTATCCAATGTATTGCTACGGATCCTATCGGGAGTTCTGCCGGTCACGGAGGAGTCGGTGGAGAACTTGCCATTGTTGGCAGCTCTGATGGAACGGCCTCTATTTGGCGCTTCATGTCGAGTCACTATCTTCCGTTGCGTCCCAGAGTGTTCCTTTCGGGCCATTGTTCGTGTCCAATTCACGCAGTTGGATTGAATGCTGCCATCAACGTCGCCGTGACGGTGTCCGAGAACCGAATGTGCCTATATTCTATTGGAAACGGCAACGTCATTCGTATTATCAATCCTCCAACCGATACCCTTGATTTGCCAGAAGGAACAGAAATGACAACGACCTTTGCAAAATCCGGCGCGGTAGCGATTTCGGTGCAGGGATTCGTGGTGGCCGTCTGCGAAACGCGATTCAAGAATCCTGCTCTTCGGAGCGTTGTAACCTTGCATTTGTTCTCTCTCGAGGGATTCTCTATAGGCTCCAAACCCTTGGAGAGCTGGAGGGGGATTCCCAACAAAATTGTTGCCACTCCGGACGGAACGACGGTCTTGGTCTGCTCGGGACGCGGCGTGACGGTTCACCGTGTTTCCGCGATCACGCCTCTGGAGTTTATCGACGAGTGGCAAGTAGCAGATTCGGATGAATTTACGTCTGCGACTCGAGCCCTCGACATCGACCTTGGCCCGTCCCTGAATCGACCGGTCATTGCTGCTGCAGCTTGTACAAACGGGACGTTGCGATTGCACGCATTGGCCGGCATCTCCGCCTATTCGGAGCGACACAAAAAGGGAAGCCTGTCGCAGAGTGTGGGATCATTGATGGCTGGTCCGGCACGGCACTTCAAAAATGTGTTCGGTAAGGCTTCTAACGCGAGTGGCAAAGCCGCCGATGTCGGAAAAGACATCTCGAAGGAAATCACCAGCGACGTGAAAGAGCGTGGCGTGACTGGATTTCTGGGAGGGATGTTTGGCAAGAAGAAGAAGTAAGACTCGCGCAGACGCTGAGGTCTCGAATGATCTTGCAGTTTGTAGAAGCATGGGTGGTACCACTGGCAAACACGTAGTGCCTCCGAACTCGAAAATTCTTTAAACCCAGGTGTCGGCCGATATTTTTCCGATAGAGATAATCTCGTTGAAGAATCCAAACTCAGCGGTCACGCTGACAGTCCGAAACAAGTGATTGTTGACAAAAGCGAACGCTCCTGTTGAGCCATTCTGGTGACCGAACTCGATGGTAGTTGAATGCAAAGCACTGGAAGAAAGAGAGAGGGAACCAAAACAGTAGTAAAAGAACACTGTAGCAACACCAAATCTTGTAAAATACCGCATGCGTACGTACTGTAACCTTACTCTGTCCAACTTCACATCAAAATGAGTTTCTACAGAGAATAATAGAAGTACTTGTAATAGAAAACTCCAAAGACTGCAATACAGCAAAAATAATACTTCGTAATAATAATAATAGCAGTGTAACAAAAATAGAATGTTGTCATCAACAAAAAAAAAATAATAATATAAAAATAGGCATGGTAAGGGCCGATGATATAGACCATAATACTGTATGATCGTATCGTCTTCCCCGAAAGATCCAAAATCTCGACGGTTCGGATTTTTGTTGGGAATATGCCAAGTAGCAATGCGCGATTACATGTGAGAGGGTACACATGGTATGACCAGTTGATACGACCACAACTAGCATGTGGTTGAAGAGCGTGGTGGCAGTGGGATACCGATGGCTCACAGAACATACGTGTTGTGTTGATATTCTGGAATGATATTCT
This sequence comes from Pseudo-nitzschia pungens, assembly GCA_037355855.1. NCBI lineage: Eukaryota > Bacillariophyta > Bacillariophyceae > Bacillariales > Bacillariaceae > Pseudo-nitzschia > Pseudo-nitzschia pungens. The sequence continues at coordinate 3,208,163 of CM074762.1, read as the reverse complement.
TCAGTGAAATCAACACACGTGGTTGAAGTGAATCCAACCAGGGTGCCATTGGTTCACAGGACTAATACCATGAGTACGCATATTTTAATTAGTTGTATCTAACCAACAGAGTTAATTTTACTCTTTAAGGTTTCGTAGTAAAACCTACTGAATTCAACATACAACTAATTAAAATACGGTAATCGACACAGTGATCTCCTGTCTCTTTCAGAAACCACCATAGTGTTTCCAACGTGCACGTCGAGTCGATACCACTGAAACATCCTCCGGACACACAGTACTGTAGCAGTTGATAATAAATCCTCCAGTACCACCAAAAACAATGGATTACCTGAACAAATCCACCAAGAACCAAGGCAGCGGGAACCCACCCGTGAGCAACGGCAAGCAAGGGACTAGATCCCGTAACCGCAACCGAAAAGGATCATCAGGAAACCAATCAAACGAGCGCAAGTTCACCGGACTGAATCAGGATGAGCTCAAAGGAATCGTGGTGGATGGATCCAAGTCCACTCAATACGACAAGCTCTTTGAGGCCCTCAAGATTGTCGCAGGGAAGAAGAACTCAAAGGTCAAGACCACGCTCATCAGCATGGAAGTGCTGACTGAAAACTCATTCCAACCAGAAGTACCCAAGCGGGCGGACTATACGACCGTCAACGCCAACAACGAGGAGGTCGTCGACAACGACAAGAAGCGACTGCTCGAAGAACTATGGGTGAAGAAAGGGGAGCGCAGCGCAAAAAAGTTTGAGCTCTACCTGGAAGACCTAAAAGGATTGTTCTCCACCATCGAAGGACAGCTTAGCCCAAGCGTGCGGCAACAGTTGAAAACTGATGAATCATGGAACGATACCGAAGTCAAACAAGACACTCTCAAGCTCCTCGAGATACTTAGAGAATACTGTTACAGAGACAGCTCTACCAAGGTGCACCCAATGGTGGACGCCGCCAACAAGATCATCAAGTTCTTCTCGTGCAAGCAGGATGGAAGCAAGGACGCAGCGTCATACGCTGAAGAGACCAAGGCCCGCTTTGACGTTCTCGTCTCTGCCGGCATCACCATCAGGTCCAAGGACATGATCAAGCTAGCGCTCAAGAAGACAAACCCAGGAAAAACGTACTCCGAATACGAGAAAATGGACGACGCGAACAAGCGCAAGGTTCACACCACCATGGAAGAAATGCTACTGTCGGTCGTCATCGTTAACGGCAGCAACAACAAGACACACCGCAACCTCTCTGGTGTTCTCAAGGATAACTACAGCCTTGGTAGCGACGTTTATCCTACCACGCAACCACGTGCACTTGAACTGATGCATCAGTACAAGTCAACAAGGAACAACAACCAATCACCCAGTGGTGGCGGGATGCAACGGGCTGAGAAATCAAACCAGAATCCGAACCACCACAAGGAAGATAGGATCACCGAAGAAACTGCCCTCGTGGCCAATGGGACGAACACCAGCCCCACAGTCGACGAGGCGCATCAAATACTAATGGCCGGCATTGCCGATGACACCGTGTACGACGAGCTGTGCTTTGTACAGGCGAGCACCACAGCATCCGACCTCAACGCAGGCACGGTCGGCAATCCCACCGGGGAGCCCAGGAGTGCGCAGGGTACCACCCAAAAGCCCAGGAGTGAGCGCGACGTTACCACCCAGACAATCAGGAGTGAGCAGGACGTCGTCATCAAAACACACTGGATTAGCGAAGACGTGGAGGCCATGTTCTCGCAATCACCTGGAGAGATTAACCCGTACTGGGTACTGTTGGACAGCCAGGCCACGTGCAACTGCATCAGCAACCCACAACTCCTCCAGAACATCCGACCACACCCGGAAGGCCGGAAGGTGCGAATCCACTGCAACGCTGGTAGCGTGCTTCTCGACCATGTAGGGGACCTGCCGGGGTTTGGACTGGTCTGGTATCAGGAAGGGGGAATGGCGAACATCCTCTCTTTAAGCCTCGTGTCCAACAGCTATCGCGTGACCCTCGACACCTCCATCGCTCAGTCGTTTTTCGTACACAAGCCTGATGGCACTACTCGACGCTTCGATCGGTCGCCCACCGGTCTCTACTATTGCAATTTAAAAGAAGCAGACGGTACCATCTTGGCAATTACATCAGTGGAGGGGCAGAAGGAACTGTACTCCGACCTGGATATACGAAGAGCCACTAAGGCGCGCAAACTCCAAGAGACTCTTGGATTTCCAAGTACACGAGACTACTTACACATCATTGACAACAACATGCTCCTGAACTGCCCAGTGACACGCCGAGACGTACTGATCGCAGATGACATCTTCGGGGCAAACACCAACATAGTAAAAGGAAAGGCAGTGAGAAAACAACCAGAACACACACGCGAGGACATCACACCCGTGCCAGCCAACATTCTCTCGCGTTATCGCAATGTTACCTTGGGAATTGACATCTTCACCGTAAACGGGATTAAGTTCTTCCGGAGTGTGTCCAGACATATATACTTCCGTACAGTTACACCAATTGAGGATTCAACGCAGAACACCATTCAACGGACACTTGACGCCATTGTGGGAGTGTACGCCAGCAGGGGCTTCGTCGTTGCCACCGTGACTGGGGACAACGAGTTCAACTGTGCTGTCAACCATCTCCTCAGCAAGACACCACCAATCCGGTTCGAAGGGGTTGCAAAGAACCAACACGAACCTTTCGTGGAACGTGACAACAGAACTTGCAAAGAACGCATTCGCTGCATATTCGCTTCTGTCCCATTCAAACGACTTCCCCGCCGAATGACCATCGACATGGTGTCAGCCGGGATATTCTGGCTAAACAATTGGTGCAATAGAGTGGGGGTTTCTAAGACCATATCACCCAGGCACCTAATGACCGGCGTAAGAATCGATGCCAGCAAGCATTGTAAGTTTCAGTTCGGGGACTATGTGCTCGCACACGAGGACTCCAGCGACAATACAATGAACCCTCGCGCTCGAGACACAATATACCTCCGGCCGACCGGTGACCGGAGCGGGGCAATGTACCTATTTGACCTACAGACCGGACGACGCATCCGGCGGCGCACTGCAACTCTCGCACATATGACTAACGCCGTGATATCACGAGTGGATCAGATCGCAACCGACCAGAATGCACCAATAGGGCTGACATTCGGGAACAGCGAGGGACACACGACAATATTTGACCTCGAAACCGACACCGTGGGCAGCGATGACGACGCGTCAGACCGCTCTTTTGTCCCCGATGACAACGCCACAGTCGACAGTGACATTACTGAGGCGCTAGAACCAGACGAGCTGCATGACTTACAGGCCGATGCGGACGCCGCATCAGTGGCGAGTGCCATTGTGGAGGAAATCAACGTAGATAACAACGGAAACAATGATAATGGCAACAACAACGACGAGGCCAGTATGGATCCACGTCGAATTAGCTCAGACGAGAGGTCCGCGAGCAGCGCCGAGTCATCCAACCACACAGAGACGCACAACGGGTCCGTTGAGCCGACAGACGCCGGAAGCGTCCATAGCGAAGGAAGCCAGGCGAGCACCAATGCCGATGGGGCGTCTGTTAACAGCGAGCCCGACGAGCCGCTTGACGCGCCGGACGACGAAATCGTGGACAATTTAGGCGAGGACGACAGCGACAACAACAGTGCCGCAAACAGCGCTGATACACGGGAGGACCCCACTGCAGAGCCAGTGAGCTCACGACTACGTCCCCGGGTAACCAGGGGACACAACAAGTTCGGACCAAACGAAGGCTATGAAGGCAGCATACACCAGCGGGCACTTGCCCACACTCACAGCAACGTGTTCAGTGGAGGTTTCGCTCATGCCGTCCACAAGCTTGAGAGCGACCACAACCAATACGTGTTCATCTCCAACGCAATAGCTTCTTACAATAATATTGACGCATCGTTGGTGACGCGACAGTATGGGATCAAAGCAGGCCTGAAGCTGTTTGGGACAGCAGGAGTGGACGCCGTGCTCACTGAGTTGAAGCAACTGCATGACCGAAAGGTGGTCCACCCTGTGGACATTAGGCAAATGACCAGAGAGGAAATCAAACGAGCACTACCATATCTGATGTTCCTAAAGAGGAAACGCTGTGGAAAGATCAAGGCACGAGGATGTGCAGATGGTAGGTCCCAGCGAGATTTTATTTCGAGAGAAGACACATACTCACCCACAGTTTCCTTGCATGGGCTCATGCTGACCTGTCTGATTGATGCAATCGAGGGCCGGGACGTGGCCACCGCAGATATTCCTGGCGCCTTCCTCCAAACCCCAATGCCAGAAGGGGAGGTGGTGCACATCAGGTTTGACGGGCCAATGGCAGAGCTGTTAGCGAAAATTGACCCCACCACGTACCAGAAATTCGTGCTCAACCGAAAAGGACACAAGACACTCTACACCCAAGCTGACCGGGCGATCTACGGTACACTGCGGGCAGCATTGCTGTTTTGGGAGCGTCTCTCCGGTCAACTAATTGACTGGGGGTTTGAGCTGAACCCGTACGATACCTGCACCGCCAACAAGATGATCAATGGGTCACAATGTACAATCGTGTGGCATGTCGATGACCTGAAGATCTCACACAAGGATCCAGACGTTGTCACGGGGATACTTGATGATCTGAACAGGGTGTTTGGCATTGAGTCACCACTTACAGTCACACGAGGACAAGTACATGATTACGTCGGGATGACAATAGACTACAGTGAGAAAGGCAAGGTCAAGTTCAGCATGTTTGATTACCTCGAAGGGATCATTAGCGAATTACCGGAGTCACTGAGGGAGTCCAGGATCATTCCAACGCCAGCATCTGATCACCTGTTCAAGGTGAATACGACCGGGGACAACAAACTGAATCGGGTTGACGCCGAGTTGTTCCACAAACACGTTGCACAGCTCCTGTTTGCAAGCAAGAGAGCGCGTCCCGACATACAGACAGCAATCGCATTCCTTTGTACACGAGTAGCCCATCCTGATCAAGATGACTGGAAGAAACTACGAAGAGTGCTCGCCTACGTGCGAGACACAGTGTTCCTCCCACTTGTGCTGGGGTGGGACGAGTCCGGAAATGCACACTGGTATGTGGACGCGTCGTTTGCAGTACACTCCGACATGAAGAGCCACACCGGTGGTGTGCTCACGTTTGGTCAAGGAGCTGTTCTGGCAGTATCAACTAAGCAGAAGCTAAACACGAAGAGCTCGACCGAGGCCGAACTGGTGGGCGTCGATGATACCTTACCCTACAACCTTTGGTGCTACTATTACCTCGAGTGGCAGGGGTATTTGTCACAGCCGGAGAAGAGTATAGACCCCGCCGACGATATGGGAGCAGCATACTTTGGAAAGGAGAACATTCTACATCAAGACAACACCAGTGCCATGAAGCTGGAAATGAATGGAAAGTCCTCAAGCACCAAAAGAACTAGACATATTAACATCAGATACTTCCTGATTACGGATCGTGTCAAACAAGGAGAGATAACAATCCAATACTGTCCCACCGGGGACATGTTGGCCGACTATTTTACAAAGCCATTACAGGGGGCTTTGTTCAGAAAATTCCGCAACACCATTATGGGTGTTACCGAACTGGAATTCAACGAATACCAAAGGCAGTACGCCATGCGCAAGGAAAAGGCATAAGTTACTATATGTACGCGACTGTGTCCCCTAATACAGCAGGAGTGTGTTGGGAATATGCCAAGTAGCAATGCGCGATTACATGTGAGAGGGTACACATGGTATGACCAGTTGATACGACCACAACTAGCATGTGGTTGAAGAGCGTGGTGGCAGTGGGATACCGATGGCTCACAGAACATACGTGTTGTGTTGATATTCTGGAATGATATTCTTCAGTGAAATCAACACACGTGGTTGAAGTGAATCCAACCAGGGTGCCATTGGTTCACAGGACTAATTAGTGGAGTTGTAAATTTGTTAACCGTAACCATATTGGAATTTGCAACGTAACTCTTACTCGGAGAGTTGGGAGAGTTTGAGAGGGGGCCTTCTGTTAAAAACTTGTCAAAAGAATTATTTTGTCGTGGGCCTGGTAGGAATTTAACAGCTAAAACTGTGGACAAGAATTCTACTTTTGTAATAAACAATTATTCGGTTTTCTATTGGTGGGCAATATTTTATTATAACGTTCTACAAGTATTTTGATTGGATTTAAATTCGTTAGAAATTGTTGTTCACTAAGTTTTCATATCTACAGTTAGTAATATAAAATATAATTCGTCTCTTTTGATTTACTTAGTTATATACCGTTATATATTTTGGTACGAATGGATTGATGAATATTATTAATTAAAAATTTATTCTCACCATGTATTTATTGGTACGAATGGTATGATCGAAAAATTGTTCATTTTTGAATAATTTACTATTTTAATTAAAACCATAAACCGTACCGTACTCGTACTCGTCCGGCATGATCCTAAAGTTGTTCATTTTTGAATAATTTGATTTAAACGTATCGGTTTAGTCATATGTACATAATTAATAATTAGCATTCATAATTAAATAATTAATAATTATACGTACTGACAATTGCTCAGTTTTGAATAATAATAAAGGAAGCTTCTGCCGACTTAAATAATTTTATCTTGACAATTCAAGAATCTGCCTAGTTTGTCTTCTACTCCGTACTTCCGCGTAAGAATATTTCGGTAAACCACAATAAACTTTATTTTGCTGTCGTTTTGTTTGATCCGTTTCTGTCGGTTGTCGTTTGCGATTCTGTTTTCATTTCTGTTAGTCTTTCTAATTTGTCGTCAATCGTCGATGTTTTCAGTTGGAAGTAAGTGGTTTGAAGACAAAGGTGTTCTGATGTTTTCTTTTGTCTTCCCGTGCTTTTTGATGTTTTGTTTTGTTTTGTCTTCTGTGGTTCTATATGTTGTGCCATAATTTTCGATCAATCTTCATCAAATTGATGAAATGTTCAATTTCTCATCATGGGAACGTCAAAAATGTCTAACAAAAGCGGTTCTTTGCCAACAAGAACTTATTACAGTCGAGCGAAAGCTGCAAATCAATACAAAAGTTGTAACCGACCCGATTCCACTCGGCGTAAGCAGAAGACACAGGATGACAATTCAAAGACACAGGACGACAACTCAAAGAATGACAATTCAAAGAAGAAAGAGGCCCCACTGTATGACATAACTTTTACGAAAAGCGACGCAGTCTTTGAATCTTTTTCACACGAGACCATATCACATTTCATGAACGTCGACTTTGTCAAGATCATTGACGATTTCTTTGAGCATGATGCACTGAAATTCTACCGCCACGGAATCGAACTTAATGATTTTAGTTTCTGTTTCAAAGGAAGTACCGTATTGGAATCAGATTTTGATGCTCTTACTTCCCTGGTTTCATCTGGAACTTCGACTCGAAATGAATGCAGTGCTTGGATAACTTCACCTATTCTGGACCTTGCCTCTTCGTGGACATTTATCGATACATATCATGAGTGGTTGAGTCTTCCATCATGTTTTTTTTCTTCGCTGACGAGAGGTGACTTTAAGATAGGAGGAGAAACAGATTCATATCTCAATTCTTTGCGACCCTTCGAAAAACTTGGGAAAAATCTATTCGATTTCAAGGTCATTGATATCACCGTTTATGAAAAAGATCATTTTTCTCAGGTTTTGTTGTTTAACGTCGGCAAAGTTGGTACAAAGGAGTTCAAAGAAGATGATGTACATTTTCCCTTTATGTTGTTTATGAATTCCAAAGGTGAACAACTGTACTCGAACGCAAGTTATCACCGGGGAGTTAACGTGGCGAGAATACTACGTTCATTCTTAAACAAGTATGGAAGAGCCAAAGGATTCTTTGACAAAAATAAATGCAACCAGAAAAGCCTTCCTCTGGTCTCGGTTCCTGGTAAGTTGTCTTTTTCGAAGATTTTGCATTCTTTTTTTTTTAATTATTCTTAATTGTTCTTTCTTTTTTGTCATAGTGCCTTTCCAAGAGAATGGTTGGTCTTGTGGTTATGAATGTCTTCTCAATCGATTTGCCGTCATGTCTGAACGAAAGAACGTCCCAAGTTTCTCCTACGCCTATGTCAAAGCCGGAGATTTGGAAATTGATCATTACCGCGCACCAGATGATGTGATTATGATTAGGAAAGACCTAGCAAAATTGGTTTTCATTCTTGAACATTTCTGTCGACAGTATAGGACTTTGAAACCATCCGTTAAGAAGACAAAAGTCATTGCACCACCTGGTAATGATAAAGTGTCCAATCGAGAATTAAGGCTCTTCGAACGCTGCCGACTGTATTTCGATGATTCTACTTATTATCAAAAAGGTCAGTTGAAACTACAGGATCAAAGTTTTATCAAGTTTATCAAAAGTTTCAAAAAAAAGCGTAATCGGTCCAAAAAGGCAGAAGCATCTAAAGCACAACAAGGACATCGCAGAAAGGCTGAACGTGCACATTCTTTGGAATCATACCATGATGACGCACATCGTGCCGCTTTGTATCAAATGGGACACCGCATGTTTTGTTATCAATCAACTTGCAGATACAAAAATGAATTCGCAAATGTGAACACTCCAAGAACACATTGTTTTGGAGTTGTATTTAACCCTGTCAATGAATTTCCCGAGCGCAAAGGCGACAGCTTCAATCCAATTCGAAATTTTCCACAACGATTGATAATTGCTTCGAAACAAGATAAAAATGTGTTGTCGTTGATTTTATCTGATTTGAAAACTAACTCTGAGAAATATGAGATCATTGAGAAAGAAGAAGATCTGGATGTCAAGGTAATGGGTTCAAGGGCAAAACCCTTAAATGAGTTCCTTAAGAAATCGAAAGGTTCGGAAGAGAATTAAGAAATTGTGATTGTCATTTCCGGACTCCGGTGGGATCACGACACAGAGATTAATTAAATAAAAAAGGAAATAGTAAATTATGTTTTAATTGTTAAATCGTGAACAATTTTTTACTTATACTATCGCTTTCATAACAAAGAACGTTTAACAAACCACCGATATATAAATGTATTTCGTGAATTCAAAGGTTATGGTACATACCATGCAACCACAAAAGAGGTACGTATGTGTTATTGTCGTTGAAATAACAAAAGGAAAGGTACGGAGAGTTTTTACTATGAAAAGTACGGAGACATTTTACTATGATTTAGAATTGTGCAAAAATGAACATTTTCTGATTCGAGTAGAAATAACGTACTTTCAAAAAATATAACTGAAAATAAAACTGATGTCACTTGACGTCACCAGAGGTACGCCAAGAACACGTTAAATGTATTTACCTATATCAGCATCCGCGAAACAGTTAGATGTCACTGTATTTAAAAATTGTGCAAAAATGAACTTTTTCTGATCATAGTAGACGAACGGTAAACCTAGTACTGTGAATAAAAATGACCACGGGAGAGGTACGGTCAGTCTTACTGCAAATTTGAATTGTGCAAAAATGAACAATTTTAGTTGTGTCCGACGATCTGTTTCGGTGTGAAGTTTGCAAACAAAAAACATAACGAGACGACAAACGAAAGACGAAAGACGACGAGTGGTCGACAACACATTGCTATTCCAAACATAAATCAATAAACTCGTCGCAAATCGTCAAACCAAAATAAATCATATCACACCATGACAAAATCAGATAGAACCTCCCCATTAATTGCCTCGCCAGAGAACAACACATCTAAAAAGAGATCGCTGCAAATATCAGAAGACAATGGCAACCAATCGTCAGACGAGCCCGAGCCAAAAAAAAAGAGGCCTCCAAAAGCAACTGGAGCCACTGCTTACAATCTTGTTTTCGACAAGTTAGATAAGAACAAAGTATTGGATATGATGAACGCAAGAGGAGCCTATTTTTACGCACACAACGTCTACAACTCAACAGGGACTTGCGAAACACGTTACTTTCCTTATGTTATTTCGTCAAACATGATGAAATATCTTTGCCCATGCGAACAAGTTTTCACGAATCTCAGGGCTGCATTCAGGCATACTGGTAATTGTGAAACAATTGAAAACGAGTCAGATCCATTTACAATTCCAGAATATTCGGTTAGAAAGAAGACTCTTCATTTGAAAATGAACTTGAATCATGCTTCTTTGCTTTGCATTTGTGGACACCGAGCATGTTACAATAAGATGACAACCCATCTCAAGCATTGTCCACATATGGAAAAATGTCAAAAAGAATATGACAAATCTCCAGAGAAGAAGCTTACAAGCTTTCAAAATAATGGAAAAAGTCACAATGTTGTGTTGGAAGAAGGATTCACAAACAGGTGGCAGCTGCAGTGCACAAATTTCGGCGAAACAAAATTTAAGTCATCTGGTCACAGTGGATTCTCTAAATTGGACTTGGGAAGCAATGAACAATGTGTCTTCTATGTTCCAAATCAAGAAAATACTGAGTTGTTTCAAAAACCGCTTCAATTTGTCGAAAATCTGCAATCCAAAATCATATGCAATTGGGAAAATCTCAAGACGTGGATAGAGAAAAAATCAGTTTCCAACAATTCAAATGCAATGACAATTCAGAGCTATCGATATGAATTGAAAATGAGCTTCGACAAAAAGGAAATGAAATCAGATAAAACATGGAAAGCTTTCACAAGAGAAACATCAATTACACCAGCAGAAATGAGCGAATTATTGGACTTTGTTCAAAAAATTACAAAAGAGGTTGCACTGAATTCAAACGATGTGGAAAACTGGAATTTTGCAACGCCAAGTTTAATCATTACTACTCAAGACACATGCCAAACAGTTCATCTTGACATTCTTGGTTCAAATCAAAAGCAATTCGGTATGATGTTATCGCCAGGACAAGCTACCACTAAAGTTTACCTTCCTCAGAAAGAAATGGAAAATGAAGTTTGCTATGACAAAGCTATTGATTTGATTAGAGATGGGATGTTATCCTATCCAGAGATGTCGTGGGCACAGCCCCCAGATGAATTCTTTTCGAGGCTAAAACAATTGGACTCAGGGAAAACATCATTCAAACCTGAATATGGGCAGTTGTTCAGAATGATTCATGAAGTAAAGCAGAGACATTCATACAACTTGAAAACAGGGAAGTTTGAAACCAATGAATTTGATTACAACACCATTCGCTTGCTGAACGCACCTACATTCTCTTTTCTAAAACTGAATGGAGGAATTTGTCATGCTGGGTCAGGAACAACAAATAACAGTCTCAGAATTCTTCTATTCTGGACGATGAATAAGAGAGATGAAATCGGCGAATATGATTCTGATACCCAAGAAACTGCTTTGTCAAGAGTTATTGATATTGCAAAAAATGTTTGGCATGATCTCTGTCATGAAGATGACAAGATCTATATGCTTAGTTTGATTTATTTCATGTACACAGTGTCTGGTAAAGCATATCAAGAAACTGCAAGTGGCACATTTGCAAACATACCGGGCGTCGAGAACACTATTCAAGAGTTCACACAAATAAACAATCTGTTGGGTGGAACCCCAAAATTTAAAAAGTTGATGGAATTAGCAAACAATAAACAATTATTTCGTCTTCGACGAAGTGACGCATAAGTAGAGACAATAATTATGAAAATGTTGACGTCAATTTGAAAAAGAAAAATTATATTGATTGGTCGTGACAGTTCACCCTAATAATCGAAACATGATAATGTAGATGTCCCACATATAATCATACTGTGACGACGACGTTTATAGCATTTTTCATTCTGGTCACAAAAGATACAAACGAGTGGTTCTCACAAAATTGTTCCTGGATGCTCCAACAGTAAGTAGAATTGGAAACGAGTGGTTCTGATACAACTACAAAGGTAATCATCACACCTTGATATGACATCATTACATTTTATCCAATCAGTATTACGTGAAAAAAAAAAATAGAACGTGACATTCGAATTGTGAATTTCTAGCCATGGGTTCATTTATCGACGAAGTTCCTGTGTTTGCACATCATTTTCCACGTACGTAATTGAAACAAATTTGTGGTTGTAACATCGTGTACGACAATTGCGAATAGGTTTTCTACGACAATTGAATGTAGTTTTTTACCGACCACTCGGAAATTATGTGATGTATAAGGTAAAACAACGTGTGTGTTTACGGTGTTCAACGAATTAACGGTATTCAGTCAAGTCTCATTAATTACAATACGAGTACTTGCCCGTTTTGAACAATAATTTTTTTGTTTCAAATTGTGTTCATTTTCATCTCCAAATTTAACCATGGCGCCAGTTAACTCCAAAAACAGTTCTCCTCAAGTCAAGGCTTCTCCAAGACGAGCGAAAGTTAAGAGAACCCCGGTGGTACGACCAGAAAGAAACTCTAAAAACGTCATCGAAATCTTTCAAGCAGGAGAGGATGGAAGGTTTCTGATTGGTGTAATGTTGCAATCCAATGGATATGGTGGATTTTCGAAGCCGATTTTGGACGCCATTACTGTTGGCGACGTTGCTAAGTATCCGAAGATTGGAGAAGAATTCTTTGATATCAAATGCAAATCCCCGCTTCTCCTTCGCAAGTCTCATGAGCAAGATGTCATCATCAAGAACAATCCAAACAGCAAGTATGGACGCATCGCTTTCGTCAGTTATCCCAACTCCGAGAAATATCCAGACATTGACATGAACGTAAAGAAGGAGTTTCGTGATCTTCTTGTCGAGATTTTCTGCAAGGAACAACAAAAAAATGCAGAATCCACGTTTGCCCCATTTCAGCCAAGCCATTGCCGTGAACCTGCAGGGATTGCTCCTTTTTCTGCCTTGGACAAGATTTTTTTGGATGAATCCGTGGATCACATCTTGACTAACTATCATATCCCAGAAGACGCTGAAACTCCCGAAGCGAAGTATCAAATCATCACCAAAACTAAACTTGACGACATCTACACTCGTCATTTGGACGGAAAGTTCAGCTTCTACGCCATTAAGTTCGTTGGATACCCTGAAGGACTCAATTACCAAGCTTAAATAAGTTCCAATGCGACCGTTGATGACTTAAGGCAATGTTTTGTCTAATATTCAGACTGACTCATTCGAATTTTCATGCAGAACAGCGATCTCTTACTTCAATCCAAAAATAATTGTCAGTAGAAAAGTGTCATAAAAATAAGAAAACGATTTAACGAAAAGAGAACCCGAATTAATATTGGTGAGTTCCTGCACTTAACAAGTTCAACCTTTATTGCGATCGCATACATGTTTTAATCAAGAGAAGAACTACTTTTTTGTTTAATTAGCGTGATCTACGATCACTTTGTTACGCAATTAATTGGAACTACGGTATTATGGGCACAACAGGGTTATTGTCAAAATTGTTGAATATGAGTGAGGGTTGCGTGTTAATAAAATTGTGCAAAAATGAATAATTTCGATATCACTAAGAGTTGCGTGTTAATAAAATTGTGCAAAAATGAACAAATTTGATAACACTGAGAGTTCTCGTCCAAGTGAAATTGTTCAATTCAAATCGACTTCGTGTTTAACGAAAAGAAAGCCACACAAGACTACGGGCTATAATAAAAATTGTTCGGAGTCGAAACACTTTTGGAATTGTGTTCGTTCACAGAACATTGTATCGCGAAAGAAATTTTCTGATTTTCTTTTTTTTTCTGCAATTGTACCTTGAATTGAAGGACTTAGATCAGAAGCAAACATGATTGAAGTTGACAACATCATTGAAGCATACAAAAAAGCATTCAAGGCAAGAAATAGTCTACTTGCCTGTAACCAAGGGATTATTTCAGCAAAAGTGTGCTGTGTTTGTGATAGGTTTATACGACATAATGATGAAAAAAAATTTGAAATTGATTGGCTCGTCCATCCATATGTGAGAAGACATTTTGACAAGACTATGATTGACTGGGACAACGCTCCTGTAAAATTTGTATCAGAACGTGTTCGAAAGCACGTCCTCAGCCAATACAGACAAAAATGTGTCCCAAACAGAAGAAGAATTAAGGAAGAAAGATACAGTATGGACAATTTCATTCTATCTCCACGAACATATGCTGTAAAAACTGGACCAACTGGATCATCTGTGAAATATTTTGGATGTTGCTCTGAATGCTTTAATGGAATGAAAAAAATGCAGAAAAATGATGAACTCATGTCTCATCCTCCTACATATGCAATTGCTAATGGTCTGATGAAAGGGTATCCTCCAAAAGAACTACTAGAGCTGACAGAAACTGAACTAGCACTTATTTCAGACGTCAGACTAAACCACCATTTGTTCTGCTTTCATGGAGGACAGCATCAGATGATAAAAGGTTATCATATTCTCAGGAAAAATAACCTTACCTATACAAGTGGAGTTTTCAACTACATGGAGCAAATTGGAAAAAAACAAATTCAAGTTGTGCTTTCTGGGCCATTTACACAACAACAGAAAATAAAAATTATGAAAAAGATGGATTTTAACATAACAAGAGCTAAGGCAGCTCTGAATTGGATGAAAAGAAATATCTGGTATCTCAAGGAAGAAGACATCAATGACACAGCAATAATCTCTCCCATTCTCTTTGACAAAAGCGACACAGTGCAATCAACTAATTCAAACATCGAACAACAATTTGAAATGATGGTTGTCTTTCCAGATGAACATGCTCCATCAAAACATAATGCAGGTTTTGATACTGATAAAGATCTAAGAGACCATTGCATTGAAGACCTCATTGATAATGATTCAACCATGATATGCAGATCGTCAAGCAATTCTCTGAAAGATTATGAGGGTCTTAATTTCATTAAAGCTTTCCCTTTGCAATTCCCTTATGGTATAGGGAATGTGAACATGAAGGGAGAAGATATGATGGGACCTCAATACTTGAAGTATTTATCAGAATTATCTTCAAACGAATTTCATGTCCCTACTTTTGTATCTGTCAACTGCAACATTCAGCAAAGGACAAAAATGGTGAAACATTCCTATCTCAGAACTACTCAGAATCAGAGATGCATTTTTGGAGACCTAAACCCATCCAAACTAAAAGAGGCAGCTGCAAATTTTCTCCAAGGAGCCACACCAACAACAAATGAAGAAATATTTCTTTCAAAGATCAAAGGTATCACAAGATCTCTTGGAAACACTAGAGGAGCGTCAGAAGCAGCTAGACAACGAATGTTTCAACTAATGGCAATCCATGGAATGCCATGCATTTTATTTACTATAACGCCTGATGATTCCATCAATTTCAGGATACAAGTAATGTCAAGTCGCACAAATTTCCATCCAGGAAACGAGGTTCCAAATCTTTTCTCCCCAGATGAAGATCTTTTTCAATTTGCATTGGAGTCCAACATTCGACGTACATCATTCCCTGGACTTTGTGCATTAGAATTTGAAAATGTAATCGATATTACCATTCAATATTTGTTGGGATGGAACAAAACAGGAAAAAACAAAGGAAATAACCCAAAAATGGGACTGTTTGGCGATCTTGATGCATATTCAATTGCAATTGAAGAGCAAGGTAGAGGAACATTGCATGCACACTTTGTTTTGTGGGTTAAGAAGTGGAATCAATTACTAGAAGACCTGTACATTCCAGAGAAAAAACAACAGGCTATCAACTCAATGAAAAGATATGCTGAGAACATTTTGACCACAAAATTACACCAAGATTTTGATACCACGCGATGCAGAGGTGAAAATTGCAATGAACTGTTAAGTCAAACCATGGAGAAATGCTCAGACCAAGATTTAAGAAATTTGAGAAGAAAAAATGGTACAACCTCTTTAGGTGGGCTTGCAATCATCAAATGCAAAGAGTGTCAACAAACTTACTCCAGTGAAGACATTGCAAGATCAAATTGTTCATTACTAAACTCAATTCCATACACCAGAGACTCTGCAACCTTTTTCATGTATCACAAGTTCTCAAATGGGATAACAAAACGAGCAAAGTGTCAGATTGTTTTGGAAATGGCTTTGTATAACAAATTGTTATCACAAACCATAAATCCGTTGTCAGCTTTACAAAGACCACCTGCTATTCATTCAAATGATTTCAAAGACACCCTGAACATTGTTTCACTTCTCAGGAACATGCACAAGTCAACCCATGTCCCTTCATGTTTCAAAAAAGATAAAAAAGGAGATTGCAGATTTAAGCTGCCTATGCGACAGGCTTCTGAAAACAAAATACATTTTGATGACAAGGAGACAACTTGGTATGACTGCTTTGGGAAATACAAACAAAGAAAATTATTTCAATGGGAATATCAACGAACTCATCAGGATTGTTTTGCAAACCCCAACAATCCATATATAAGTTCAATATTTCATTCAAACAATAACATTATTTGGGGTGTTGATGGGGCAGGTATTTTTTACTTAACATGCTATGCCTCAAAAAGTACACAAAAGGATGACAAAGAAAAAATCAATGGCGTCGCTCAAAAAGTCTTGGACCAAATTGCCAAAAAACAAGAAGAATTGAATGAAAATGAAACTACTCAAGCCAATAACCAACAAATTGAAGGCAATCTAAATGAAGAACAGCAAGAAGATGACATCCTTAGAGAGAAAAAAGGGTTGAGAACTATTTTGAATACTCTGTTTAAAGTGACTCAAGACAACATAATGTCTGCTCCAATGGCTGCTTATCTCAGCAGACACTCTACAAGATTTGAGTTCTCTTCTGACAATTTCGCTACAATCTATCTGAGACGCTTTCATACTCAGGGCATAAAAGAGGGAATTTTAAGACTCACTGAAGATGAGGAAAAATTGCCAACATACATGTCCCATGTAGCTGATTACATTTACAGACCTGACAAACTCAGTGAAATGTGTTTGTATGACTATACCAAGTTCTATAAATCTGAACCAAGAAAAAGGAAACGCTTCTTGACCTTTATTGATGGACACCCTACCAAAGAAAACATATTTTGTTACAAGAGAAAACATGAGGCGATTCCCACTGTTGCCTATTATAATTTCAAGTCAACTAAAAAATTTGGCAAAAATGATATAAGAACTTTTGTTCCCTGTTCGGAAGACCAATGCAACAGAGTAATTGAAAAAGAAATGGAAGACTATGCACAGTCAGCTGCAACTCTTTTCTGCCCATTCAGGGACTTATCAGACATCAAAATCAATAACAAATTCCTCCCATTCTACCAACAATGGCTGCTCAATGGCTGCTTAAAACCAGACCATGTCAAAATACTTCAGAACATTCAAAACACACATAACAGTCTACAGTGTGAAAGACAACTTGATATGCTTGAAAGGACAACCATTGGTCCCCATGCTGCTTTTTTGACTGAAGATTTTATGTCTGAGGAAACTCATGATGATGGAATTGGAAACATAGAGGAGTTGGATATTTTTGACGCTACATCCTTAGGTCTCAATCAATCTAATTCATTGAGAACAGAAACCAATAAGTTTTCAATGAAAACTTCTGTCATTGTCAAAGCTGGAGCAAACAATTGTGGAGACAAACTTATTGCAGCACCCATTGTTCCTCAAAATGTATCAGCTTTTCATACCTCACAACATGTTCAAACCATTGAAACTACACCACAAGACAATCCTACTCATGCCCAGCGAAATTGGAATACCATTCACATTCGTGACATGATACAAGTCATGATTAAAAAGAGAGATGTTGTAACAGACAGTGAACTCACAGGTTCATCACCTACAGGAACCTGTGAAAACATAATGGAATTCGCTGAAAACATTTTTAAAGGTGATATTCATCAAATGGCTGCATTTGCATATGTTGTTTCAGGATTTGTCTTGCGCATATGCAGGAGAGAACAAGCAAATGCAGATACAGATAGTCACACAAGAAACTTCAATGATGATATGGATGATACAAATTATGGCCAAGTAACAAGACATCAGCGCACACTCTACAATGCTTTGCAAAGAGATTTAAACCAAATCAATCGACATAAGAAACAGACAATTTTATTATTGACTGGATCTGGAGGAACAGGAAAAAGCAGAGTCATAAAAGGGATATTGGCTTATTGTAAGGGTTTTTGTGACAATTTGAACCTCAAATTTACAAGAAACACAATTGTGGTAACTGCTTTGACAGGTTGTGCAGCTGTTTCTATTCATGGATCAACCCTTCACAAAGCATGTCACATACCAGTCCACAACAACAATAGAAGTTATGACAAGTTACAACAATTTCAAGATGATTGGATTGACACAGAGATGATCATAATTGATGAAATTTCATTTGCAAGTACAGAACTTATGACCAAACTAAACTTCTGTCTCAATGAATTAAAGGATGTCCCCAGAGCCGAATCCAAGTTTGGAGGACTTGACATCTTATTTGCTGGCGACTTCAACCAGTTACCTCCAATTGGAGGAAATAAAATATACAAAAATGTTCATTCTGAATATTTTGGCGAAGCTGTGGACACTATGATTGAACTCAAAACAAATCATAGATTTGACAAAGATAAATCATTTGGAAACATGTTATCTAGATTCGCTGAAGGGAGCCAAACTCACCAGGATGAAACAATAATAAACTCAAGGGTTGTGGAAGAAGACGAATTTTTACCAGAGAATACAGCATATGCAGTTGCAGAAAATAAAGATAGATGTGCAATAAATGATGCCATTTTTGCAAAACATCTTGCCAAGACACACTCAAAAGACCCATCTGTACCAATTCCAAACCATACAATTTGCATCCGAGCATCAAATGTTGAGTACAAATACAGCTCTGCCAAAAAAGAATACAAACCATTTCCAGACAAAGGTGATGTTTTCTTTGCTGCCTGTAGTGACGCTCATGTTACAGAGCAAAGTAGCAGTTCACATATCGACCCTTTACTTAAACTCTATGTGGACTGTCCAGTGATGGTCACAGACAATATCAACGTCGAAGAATGCATAGCTAATGGAACAATGTCAAGATTCAAAGGTATCACACTTAAAGACAACAATTCAAATACAGAGGTGGTGGAGACTATAATTATTGATGGATACTATGTACGCTGCATCGAGGCAAAATATGTACAATCTGTTGAAATTATTAATACAGATGACGACAGATGTGACAATCCTCCTTCATACTCCTTGGAACTATCTGACAAACCTATCTACACTAAATGCAAATTTCCATCTCTATTTGCAGAAAAAATCACACATAAAACACCAAGAAATGGACTTTTAGTCAAACTGCAACAATTTCGTCTCAACGTCTCTCACGCAAGAACAGTTCACAAGCTGCAAGGTAGATCAATTGACCACCTAATTATATCAACGTGGAACTACACCATGGAGAATTGGATATATGTCGTCCTCTCTCGATGCAGAACATTACAAGGATTATACTTATTGACCCCGTTGCAAATACACAGATGCAAGGAAATTTCAACTGAAATCAGAAAGTTCTATTCATATTTCAGAACACATAAGAAACCTCCTCAGTTCTTACTTGACAAGATTATGTCATTCATTTCAGATCCAACAAGGACTACTACAGTAAATTAATAGTACTTTCACATCAAAACCACTTCCCGAGTACTCGAGTACGACTATTATTGTTCACCAAAACACTACGAATACTAAAATTGTTCAAAACCGTACTTTTTTTTTACTACATACAACGTCGACCTAATACTAAAATTGTTCAAAACCGTACTTTTTTTTTTCCCCTAAATACAACATCGACCTAATAACATACCATAAGACATTATTTAAAAATCTACCTTTACACTTATCTACGTACTCAAACCATAACAACAACTCCACTAGCCCCCTCTAAGGCCCAATACCATGAGTACGCATATTTTAATTAGTTGTATCTAACCAACAGAGTTAATTTTACTCTTTAAGGTTTCGTAGTAAAACCTACTGAATTCAACAATTTTCTTCGTCGCTTTTTCCCATCCATCACCAACGATTTTGAAACTTTTGAAACTGCCCTCCGTTTGAGAGCTACTGCAAGGCCCTGCTGGGAGCCATTGTGGTGGTGCCGTTCATCCCAACTTTTCACTTTGTCCTTTTCGATCGCTGAGAATAGCGCCCGCCTGTTTTCCTTGCAACGATTTCGAAGGAGGTGATGAGAGCGACAACAAGGATCACGGAAAAGCTCCGAATGTTGGGATGTTTGTTCTTTCTGACGACTGCAATCTTGCCGTCTGCTACCAATTCCCCCTCATCGCGGACACCAGCGAACAAATTCGATCCTAGCACCACCTCTGAATTCTCTTCGGGTTTTCCACCCTCCAAAAATGCTGACGACAATCCTGAGAACAATTTCATCAACAAAAGTGACAACAGCAATGAAAACGACACTAACAAAGGGAACTCGATTCCAAGCCCATTCCCGAACAATCCCTCCCGACAAGGACTCACATATAAACTTTACGACAATGCAGCATTGAGCGGTAATCTACCCCGTTACCAAGGAATCACGTCCTTAGCGAGAATATCGCTCCAAGATCCAACATCACCAAAACCCCAGAGCCAAAGCATTCGACAAACGGAACCGAAAACCATATTGCTGTCGGGAGAATTAATGGGAAGCATATTGATCGCAAACGGTACCAAAAAAATTAGCGAGGTGAACGGCTGGCAAGAAGAAGAAGAAGAAGAAGACGACGACGACGACGACGAATTCTGGATTGTGTTTCGCTGCATCTTTCGAAGCACCTCGACGGGATGGGTAAAGATCGATGGCCACTTGGTCTGCCACGATAGGCATGCCTTCGCCCAAGAACTGGTCAATGACCCGATCCGATTCCGAGCGGACAAACTCTACCCCTTTCGAGCCCAAATCACGAGCAACGTCACAACCACCGCCGCTCGTTCCGAGACTCCGAGCCTCGAGGTATACTGGATGAAAGCAACCGATCGAAAGAGATCATTCCTCGAGAGCACCGGATTTCGATGGCTTTCGACGACGGAGGCGGCAACAACGACAACATCTCTCAAATACGGCCAACTCTCTGGTGGAAGGGGGCAAACCGACGCGAAAGAACAGCAGCAGCAGCAGCAGCAGCAGTTCCCTACCGACAACGAAGAAGTTTCGTGGCTCTTGAACCCCTCACTCCCAGCCCCCGAACAACACCGCGACGATCTCCAGCGGTCACTGCAGCTCGGTTGGGGATATTGGTTGCGAAGGGATGTCACGAGCATGGTCAAGTTACCCGAAGGTATCGTCCTGGATTGGAAGATTTGTTGGCAGCAACACAATGGCATCGTCGCGGACAAGGACAAGGACAAGGACAAGGACAAGGACAAGGACAAGGACGACACAGTCTCACTCAACCAGCTATATCGTCACTGTCTGAACTCTGCTGTTCCCGATTCCCAAGGAATCCTCCGAATGGATCGACACTCCTACGACCGATCGTATGCATCCTACAACATCACGTTTGCTCCCGAGGTGGTCGAGGACGACAATGACGACACCAGCAGGAGTAGCATCACCCTGAAAGTTGAGTCGTCCGCGTCGGGAAAAGACCAAGAGGAACTAAGGGTACTAATGACGGTTGTCGAATACGAAACATCTACTAGCAACGACAACGACGAACACGGGGAGTTTGTTGTTGAAGTGACACCCGGTTACGCCTGGTTTCGGCCCGGAACCGTCGTCGCAGAGCGGAATGCCCAAAGTTTTTCCTTTTCTTCACCAGGGCTCGGGGTCGTGAAAGCTCGAGTACTGCAGGAAATGGATGTCAAACCTGTCCGAAGCGATCCCATCACATCGGCACGACGACGGCAGAGAGCCAGCACCACGGACGCAGCATCCGACTCCTTCGATGTGTCTTGGTTTGCTTCCTCGTCCTCCGAAGAGGATGCCTCCCAGGCCGGCGGATTCAGGATACCCATTGCGAGGAGGGGGCAAAAGATTGCAATCGTCGCGGGCTTGGCCACCGATCACGAGCATTCGGACGATGAGAGGCGTGACCATTTGCACGCACCATCTTCGAAATCGCAACCCGTCCGGTGCGTCGAAGACTTTCTACGCGCCATGGAACGCAAGGAAGAAGATCGGATCCAACAACGATACAACCGCAGCAACGAAGTCACGGAAGTCGCAACCGCCATCCAAGCCGCGGTGATGTGGTCGTTGATCTACAACCCTATCGAGAACGGTCCCTTCTTGCCCGTGTCGAGAAGCGAGAACTGGGCATCCTTTGGTGAGAGAGCGGGTGCGATGACACCCGATTGGACCTACGTCATTTTTGGTAGGTTGAGCATGGTGCTGTCTGTTTAGCTGCTACTGATGGAATGCAAAATGGACCTGTTCGATTGAACACAAAAAACAACGGTGATCGTCCCTTCGAGCATCTAACCCCGTTTGGATCTTTACGGATTGTGTGTCCAATTCAATAACAACAGAGTGGGACAATCTTTTTGCTTCGTTGCTCGCGGGTCTCGAGCACAAGCAGATTGCGTATTCCAATTTATTTCAGGTCGTCAAATCGAAAAGTCCCAAAGGATTTGTCCCAAACTGGAGCACGGGCGGTGGAGTGCTTCATTCGAGCGACCGAACCGAACCCCCGGTAGGAGCCAAGATTCTATTGGAGCTTTTTCGCAAGCACAACGAAACATGGATCGTGGAAGCGCTCTGGGACGATTTGCGGGATTGGAACGACTGGTTTGTGACCAATCGGAAGCTGGAGCCCTTCGGACTGATTGCATTGGGGAGTTACTATGAGGCATCGCACCATCCTGGTGATGCGGCGGCGTACCACGACGGGGAACGGAATGACATGCAAGCTGCGCGATACGAGTCCGGCCTGGATAATTCTCCAATGTAAATATTCAATATGATTTTTGTGTTGTTTATTGCGATTTTCCAGCTGCGCTGTCTCACGGTTTTCATTCCTATGTTCAATCAATCAGGTACGACGGTGACTCTTACGATAACTCAACCCATATGATGCAGATGTATGACGTCGGTATGTCCTCGCTGGTGGCAAATGAAGCATATTGTCTTGCGGAACTTGCTGATGTCATTGGTAAAGCTCCAGAAGTTGGCAATCGATTGCGTCGAAGGGGAGATGAGTTGCAAGATGGTATTCTGCGACATCTATGGGATCCCGAACGAAAGATCTTTGCGAATAGATATCAACTTCCCCACAATTTGTCATTTGTCAGCCACATAACCCCGACCAGTTTCTACCCTTTTCTTCTTCCCCCCACCAAAGAGAATATACGTGCTTTGATGCAGATAGACGTGGAAGAATTGATCAACAATTGGTTTCTCAATCCAAAGAGATTTTGCATCTCGCGTAATGGAGATTTTGCGGAGAACGACCCGGACGTTTGTTACTGGGGACTGCCGAGTGTCAGCGCCGACGATCCGACCTACATGGCAACTGGTCATTGGAATTACTGGAGAGGTCTCTCTTGGGGTCCAATGTCACAACTTGTTTACTGGAGCTTACAAGGTCTGTCATTTGCATCAGATGCAACAGAGTCAAGGTCATCCATCGCTATCATCGACAAAGCTCGAAGATCATTGTGCAAGCAAATGAGGGCTTTGCTAATGAACCAGTGGAGTGCCAATCGACACATTTGCGAAAATTACAGTCCCTATCGAAGCGCGAGCGATTGTACTGGATCGTTCTTTTATCATTGGGGTGCCCTGAATGGCTTGATTGGCATCTTGGAAGCTGGGTATTATTGAGGGTCGATTTTTAATTCGATTCGATTCGAACACGAAGCAGAATTGCTGGTATTTGCTGCATCTAAAATAGGGGTGTGAACAGTTCCGACTCTTTCCCCACTTTTAAGGATCAAGCATTTGACAAACATTTGGCAAAACAAATACTAGCCCCTATACAAAGTCTTCCTTGTATTCCACCTCATCAAGATTGGTTCCTTCCTAGGAAGCAATGAAACGCAAGTCTGAAATTCAACACGATGCCCTGAACCGTTCGCATTGTGTTTCGGTACGCAGTGAACTCTGAAGATATTGTGAATCACTAAATGACCTCTTTGTTGGGGAGGACAATATGCAGTTTTTCCGCTTTCTTTCAAAATGCAAAACAGTACCCACGGGCCCTTGGATTCTTAGTGATGAAATGATTCCTTTCGCAACACACGAGAGTGTCAAGCCCAATCCATTCCAAAAATAACATTAATCTCAATTGGTTCTCTTCTGCGGCATATCCTATGCCAATGCTCACGGTTTCAAACGAAATCATTCCAGCTTCCAATAATCATTCAGATACCTTCAAAAACCACATGGATAGAGTGCGAGGTAAGTCAAAGAAGTACTGTATTAAACAAAGTTTTGATTACCAGAATATGCATCACCATGTAGTAAAGTATGTACAGCTAGCGACTTTTCATAGTTGTAGACATACCTCATCGCCAGTGGTCGATTCATTTATTCATTCTCACTTTTGTGAGTCCGACATGATGTTCGTTTAGCCCAATCCAAAAACATTGTTTTTGTAAATTGGATGCGGTAAGATAACTCGTAGATTCATCTTCCTACGACCCTTTTGGATTGATTGTTTTTAAGGCCAACACCTTTGACATATCTCAAAGCGATGGATTATTTACCCAGGCTGGATTGAAATTGACATACGTAGAAACTTTCTTTCATCGATTCCATCGGCAAAGTTGGTTTTGACTTAAAATAAAAATACCGTACGGTACGTGGAACGAAGTAAAAAATCAAAATACGTAATACAAGTAAGATTACGTCTACTAACAAAGATTGCTTCCTTCGAAGCACGAATGAATGAATCAATCTCAATGCTTTGCAGGCCACACAAAAGTATTCATGATTTTGTACCGAGCGCGATGATCATGATTATTGATACTTTGTACTAGTATTTAACTCTGGTAGATAATTCATTCTTTACCTTCGCCGAACGGTGTCTCCAGTAAATACGGGTACAAAATTCCATAAACTCTGTCACAAACACCTAATCGTAAATACCGTAGCGGGTACGTGGGTCTGCCATAATTTATGATCGAACTCGTGCCTGATCGATAATCGACAACAGAGAACAGAGAATCAATCGAGAATCCAAATTACTTCACCGATCCCCGACTTGATTTGGAACAAAAAGAACATCGAACATCATTACTACGAAGTAAGGTTACGAAGTAGTATTTTCTTTCATGCAGTCTATTCCGTAGACAGTATCTCTCCCTCGCAATTGATTCCATAATCTAAAACAAATACAAGTACAAAATACATGACACAAATTTGAATCAAGACAACTCTTGACACGAACATGACATACCCCTCCGAACCTATCGCACCCGCCGTGGACTTGGCATCAACGGCTTCACCCTCCAAGGATCCGAAACAACTTCCGGTAATTATTGCAGGCGCGGGACCCTGCGGACTCGTTGCCGCCGCCACCTTCCAGCAGCGCAACATTCCGTTTGTGATTGTCGAAAAGGTTTCCCGATCCACCATTTGTTCCAACGCCGGTAGCGGATTCGAGCTAGCCCCGACCGCCATCGAGATTCTCCAGGAGGGTCTCGGAATCGAAGTTTCCAACTTTTTGTCGACCTATGAAGGCATGTGCTTCATGACTGTCGAGGGCAAGGTGTTCCGAACGGCACAGCTCCCGTCTCGCTACAAGGGAGGATCGGTCAACCGCGCCGAGATGCAAAACTTTCTTCTGGAACATCTCTTTGCCTCACCCGAAGACGAAGAGGGCGTGTTGCTGTGCGGTTCCGGCATTGACTCGTACCGCGAGGTGGAGGAGGGAGGCAAGATTGCGAATGTGGTGGTCAAGCTGGCCTCGGGCCGCGAACTTGTTGGATGCGCTTTGTTGGCGTGCGACGGGATTCATTCCAAGTGCCGGTCCGTGATGCACCCACCCGAAACCGATCCTCTCCACTACTGCAACTCCATCTGCTACTGGGGGAAAACCCTGGCTACCAATGGTTCGGAGCTGGCGCGAGAATTCAAAAAAACGCAACAGCACAAACTACAGCAAGAGTCATCGCCGGCCGACCCCAAGGAAGGACATCCGGTAATCACACACAAGACCTCCTTCGTCTTGGCCCTGGCAACACCCAAGGTTCCGGCCGTCCTCTTCATAGTGCCATCGAAATCATCCCAGTACGACCATGGAACCATGCTCAACTGGGGCCTTACCATTGCCTCGAAGAAGCCACCGGCTGCGCGAAGGGACGGGGGTGATTCGACACGCCGCGGCGGTGGGGTGCTCACGGAAGCCCAAAAGACAGAGTTGCTCTCGTTCGGCAAAGACCTTCCGAGCGGTGGCAATGGTTGGAGCGGGCTTGGCTGGTGTGGCAAACGAAATTCCACCGGCAGCCTGCTGGAGGGCATCCAGGACTTTCCGCTCTTGGAGGAACTCCTGAAGGCAACTCCCGCCCGGGAAATCACCGAAGCTGGTTTTTACGACCGAAAAAATCTCGACCTGCCCTTCACAAGCAAAGGGAAACTTGTGGCGTTGCTCGGTGGTAGGTACACGAGCATCCTTCCGGCTTGCCTTGTCCCGTTCCGTTGTTTGTATCGCAGACAAGGATATTCCTTGGTTTTCCTTGCTCACCGCTTTTGTTTTTGATTTGGATACGTTGCGCTTTGCTTTGCTTTGCTTCCGATTCTGATTCGATTCCGATTCCAGACGCCGCCCATCCGCAAACACCCTACCTCGGGCAGGGAGTGAACATGGCCATCACCGACGCATACATCTACGCGAGTGTCATTGCGGATTGTCTCGACGAGAGCAATCCGAGCCACGGCGGGGATCTCCCGAGCGCCATTGAATGGTGCGACGTCGAATTTCGCCGCAAGTCCAGCAAAACCAACGTCCGGATGGCGCGATTAATCTGCGACCTGTCCAATTCGTCCAACCGGTTGGTGTGCTGGCTCTTTAAGAAGTTCGTCGGGTCCATCTCCCCGGAGGAGGTTGTGCATCAAATAGACAATACCGACAGCAGCAACCGGAAATTTTGGGAGTATTTTCGGAGCCGGCAGCAGCAGAGCGCCTAACCCGACCCGCGCAAACGGTGAGGCTGCGAACGAGTCGATGTCGAGCGCGGAGTGTATTGTGGTGTACTGTAGTATGTAGTCGTAGTGTCAGTGCAACAAAATCATGCAACACTTGTTGTGAAGAGATTCTTGATGATAAATTAGAAATCGAGATGTGATTGATACTGAATTACTTGTATTCTACGGTACTGCAATGGTCTGTGCTGTTTTCGACTCGTGGTGTTTGGAACCGAACAGTTTCGTTTGCCGTGGGATTTTTTAGGCCATCCATTTTGTTCCCTTGTTGTAGAGCATAGTGTTCGCAATGGTACGGGGCACGGTTTTTTATCGTGACTGCCCCGTTATATCTGCCCGTGGTTTGGGAGCGTTTGGCGGTTTTTGGCTGTTTTCCGATGGGCAGTAATCGTGCTCGATGAGCAATGTCGCAAGGCTCCGGTTCAAATTGTGAGGAAAACCAACCTGTATTGTAGAAGAAGTACGAGTACGAACGCAGACACTGCACACCAGTCACAGTTGATACTAGAACGATTTGCCAGTTTTTGGTGCATACCCGGACTCGTGCGTACGTAAGGTAACCTTACTCGTACTTCGTTACTTCGTAGATTGCATCGCACACAGCATATAGCATACGATATCATACGTACATCACATATCCTCATACTCCATACTACCGTATATGATACGGCACATAAATCATTTTTAAAATTCTTTTCTTGTTTGTTTTACGGAAGCAAAAGGACGGCCAAAAATCGAGATTCAAAATCAAAAGCAACATGATGATACGTGATGTGAAGGAAGAGGTGAAGAAAAAATCCACGAATGAAACAATGTGATCCTAAGAAACAGTCACGCATAACTTATCCACAATAAGCTACGGTACGGTACAGTAGAGTAAAAGTAAGTTTATGTACAAGTTGAGAATTATGCAAGGAGAAAGTGTTCTTATGACACCTGGGACATCATGTACCGGTACTAATGATGGTCGCAAGTAACCTTAATTACTCGTAAAAACCTTACTCGTACCGGTACGTACGAATTTCGCTTGTAATTTACTTGTGCAGCGGAACTTTCGGTATGTATTATTTTTTAAAACATTCATGTCGCGCACGCCATCTTACAATGACACAATAGCCCGTTTGAATGTAACGGTCAGTTCACGTGCACCCCTTCGAGAATCATTGGATCATGAGGGTTCAAGTACGATTGCACTCTCCGTTACGCTATTGAGCTTTTTTCCATAGACAAAAATTTATGATTTTTTCGTCTCATTCAACGGGTCTACTCACTGAATTTATATAACCCTAAAAAGTCTAGAACCAACCGGCGCGGAAAATTTTCGAGTATCACATGGAGTCGAGTCGTACCTTGTCTCGGAGATCTCGGAGGGAGATGTGCTTCCGGTAATTGATGTTCTGTTTGTTGTAAGATTTACTCGTAAGTTACAAGTAAGGCCTTACTCGTAGCCCGGAGATGGTTGTGATTTTAGTTAGGTAGGTGCAGCCGTTCCAGCTGCAGGCGCACCTCATCGTTCCTTACGAGCAACGAAGATTCTCTAGCCGGAGCAGCGCCCAAAGCAAATGCACCGTTAGCTACTCCCATCGATGAAAAAAACAAAAAAGACCGAACAATCCAAAGTACGACGTAAGTTAACAATCATACAGGCAATGGCAAACTCGTAGCAACGTCAAAGGCTACAAGTTAAAGCAATCAAGCAAAACCGGAGGGAGAGTCCCTGCTGCACTCCTCTACTCCTCCTTTGTCGAACGAAGAGGACAACAACGAGTGCAATCCGGTTAGGTCTTGCATGGAGTTTCCGTACGAAATCGAGGCGGAAAGAAGTCAACAAAAATCATATTATTTGCGGTGACAACAACACAGTTCTTGGATCGATAGAAATCAGAAATAATTGATGCAAGAAGCGAAACAAAGCGCAACCCATTGCATCGGTAATCAGCGAACAACGAAACCACGATTTGCCCGGGTTGGAAACGGCAAGAAAGCAGAAAGCAAACTCCTATGCCACTGCGATCGGTAATTACGGAACACGAACCACACTTTGCTCCTTCTTTCGCTGCCTCCGAGAATAAACTAGAATCTCGAAACAATGGTCGGGCCTCCCGAGAGCAACGTGGCCATCGCATTGATGGAAGAGGATCAACCCTTTGATGTCGTCAAGGCAAATTCTTCCCTCGATGAAAACTACAACCGGCGGCCTTCGTCCTACGTCTTTGAAGAGGGAGGAGACCTTCCCGCCTTGTCCATGAGCACGAGCCATGCCAGTGCTGCTAGCAACGGCAACAACAGCCAGAGCAGCACGGTCGATGTACACGAGGCCACTTCGGGCATGAACAAGAAGGCCGCCCTGAACGACAGCGCCCTTTCGCAAGCGACGACTCTGACACGAAACGTCACGGGTGGAAGATCGACCCACACCCGCCCCATGTCACCACCCAGCCGCGCCGGATTGGACGATCCCAAAGACTACCAAAAGGGCAACGCCAACGCTCCCGGCCGGTGGAGATCCAACGGCCGCAATGGCAGTCCCGAGAACGACGACGAGGACGATTACGCGGATGCCACCACCGGCAATGCTTACAGCAACAACGATTACTCGCAGCCCTACAACGAGTACGACGAAGAGGAGGGCGACACCTCTCCGCCGCGGGAGAGTCTGGCGAGGGGACAATCGTACAGGAACGAAATGCCCATGGACGAGCGCCGGGAGTACGAGGACGAGATGAAGGCACTGGCGCTGTGCGATTACGGGGAGGGCTCGCAGGGGATGCCCGAATTTTGCGACTCGGCCCTGCGCGCCATGAACGAGCTGTGTGCCGGAGGGGGAGGCGGAGACGGAGACGGAAGCACGCACGCCGCAACGTATGTTGCGAACGCGGAAAGCCGCCGCTTCGACGACGGGGACGCTTCCGAAACCCCCTCGGCATCCGCATCCGCGGCGACGAGGCGGAAATTGAGGCTGGGCGAAAAACATTCGGTCCACAACGGAGCCTCGGGTGTCGAGGAGCAAACGGCGATAGAGGTCGAGTACGTCGAGCCCCTGTATCGGGGACGAGGAGGCGAAGAAGACGGTGCCGACTACTCGTCTCCGAAACGCAAGAACGCCCTCCTCAAGGCCATGACGAGGCGTGCCAAGGACGATTACAAAACGAGGGGGAAGAAGAAGAAGAAGGGAGCAGCCGAGGACGGGAAGGGAACGACCGGCGACGAGATTGCCGAATTGGAATTGGAATCGCAATCGCAGCAGGGATCGGAGGCAGAGAACCGGGACAATGTCTATGCTACTTTTAGCAGCGTCGAAAAGAGAAAATTCCTTCAGCTGATCAATGGAGGGGTCTCCCCCACGGACGCCACCAGCAAGATTTTGCGAGACCGTCGGAATCGGGACGAACGAGACGATGACGATCCCAGTGTGGCGGAAAGCAGCATACCCAGCGACTACCCGGGCATGCACGAGGACGACGAGCATGGCGACGGGCGAGACCGGCGCTCCGTGGTGGCGGTCAAGAGCGGCAAAAAGGGCATCAACAAGCTTGCGTTTTGGAAACGAAAGAACAAGGGAGCAGCCCCCGTCGGATCGGTGGTGACTCCCAAAACCTCCCCGGAGAAGACTGCTGCTACCAGAGGAGATCCCGCACCCGAAAGGAACGACAGTGGCGAAGACGACGATAGCCAGAGCACCAGCAGCTGCGAACACGTTGGCGACGAGATCAAGAAGTTTCTGAAGGAAGAAAGGGAGGAAAACAGAGCGAATTCCAGGGCGAAAAAGGCAGCTCAATCCAAAACCCAGGAAACCGCCGTCCGTGGTGCGAACGAAATCATTGGAGATCTCCATCGCAGCATGAGTCACAATCGCAACAGCAACAACAACAACGAGAGTCACAACAACAACGAGAGTCACAACCGTCCGACGGAGCTTGCCACTGCAGATACAGAAGAGGACGAGGACGAGGACGAGGACGACAACCAATTCGAAAAATCCGGAATCAAGTATTATGATGCGGTTCGGAAAGACCGTTCTGCGGAGTACGACTTGGACGATCTGGCCGGAAGCGGCACTACCTCGACTAGCAGCAAGAAATCCCGAAAGCTCAACATTATTCCAAAGAGCATCAAGGGGAGCATTTCGAAGCTCAAGAACAACTATGCGAGTCCCAGGGCTACTCCGGTGCCCGAAGAAGCCGAAGACGACTACGACTACGACACGAACGATGGTGACGACCCTCAGGACGCTGACGGCTGACGACTACCAGAACGAAGTCGAAACCGAGGCCGAGGACGAAGCAGGTCGAGACCGAAACCGAGGACGAAGTCAAGGTCGAAACCGAAACCGAACCGAAACCGAGACCGAACAAATGAATTACGATAATGAAGAGTACGAGTCACAGGCTGCTTCCAGAAACATTGGAATCCAACGATTACCAAAACAATGGGATCTTGCAGACCATGTCAAAGGAATCGTTGTTGGACGATGGTGACGTGGATAATCAGCTGGAAGATAAGAAGATGGAAGCACAAAACAGTGCCATCGACGATGCAATGGAGGACGCCATAGAGGATGCCATGACAGCCAAACTGCTGGCGGTGGCAGCACCTGCCGCTGCAACTGAAAAGGTTGATAGCACCAACCAAGAATCAACCGTCGTGCAGAAAGTCGCTTTGCAAAACAACTTGGATGTGGATGCCTACATTTCGGAAACCATGTCGCAAATGGGCGGCGGTGGAACAGGCCGTAGCTTTGATGCGATATCCGTCGTGAGCGGAAAGTCACACAAGACGTCTTACACGACAGGGACGAACTACACCTCTCACTCGACGCGAAGCAGGCGGCCGGGTCAGGCCAAGGTCCGCCGTGACAAGGAAAAAGAGGCGTTGAATACATCGGGCGTGACCAGCAAGTCGCACGGATGGCATGAATCCATTGAGGCAGCAGCAGCTCGTGCGGGCAGGGTATGGGATCCAGAAGTAGGATGGAGAGAATATGTTGATCCAAACCAAATAGAGCATCCGACCGACGATTTCTTTGGCGGTTCTGCGGCGATGGCATCCGCTCGGCGACCACAACAGCAGCAAACAGATGTGGCATCACCATCGGAACCAAGAAGTCCAAGTCGTAGCGTTGGCAAATCACCGAGATCACCTGCTAGATCCACTCCTGGCAGGCAGAGGAAGGCTCAGAAGCTTGTGATGAGTCCGAAGGATGGCAGGCCGCGAGGGTGGGCGGAGACCATGAAGGCCGCGACCGCAAGATTTAACATGGACGGGAAAGAATGGGATCCCGTAAAGGGATGGGTCGGACTTAGTGAGGAGGAAGCAAGAAAAGTTGGTATGTACGACGGTCAACGGCGGGACTTGCCTGATGATGTTGCCATCACGGCTGATTCAGACATGCAAGATTTCGGAATCGAAGATCAGTTGGACGAAACGGCTAAACAGCAGGACAGGAACTTTGAATTCGTATCGAAGGATGACCTTAGGAGATGATGCAGCAAATAACATCGACGGAGAAGAAGAAACGACAGTCGATGGAGATCAATCGAGTGCAACAAAGTCTACGAGCAAAAACTCAGGAAGATACATTCAGATTGCCGAAACGGGGTCCATCCAAAGCCATTACCGAAGATCTAGGGCTGATCCAAATCCAAAAAGGATGGTAAATGTTAAAAGGGAGAACCTTGACGAAGGAGAAGCCGACATGTTCCAAAAATCGGCGGAACGACAGAAGGGAAGCGGTCCAGTTGATCTCGATTCTCTCTACGAGCAAGAACCTTACGCCACGGCCTTCCCTACGAATCAGAAAGAAAAAATCGTTTCCGGTCCGGATGCAAACGAAGTTTATCAAAAAATTTACGAGTCTCAAAGCAATGAAAGTTTCGATGCGGCGTCGGACTTCTCGTGGGATGCGGATGATGCTGCCAACGAAACAGTAGATTCGCGCGGCAGAAAACCTGTCCCAAGATTGAAGATCAGCATTCGGGATGTAAGTTCTGTCTCATCTCGACCAAACTCCAACAAATCCAACTCCAGAGCTCAGAGCGAGGCGTCGTTTGATTCGGGCACTTCGTCAATACCAAAGCTTGCTGCACCGAAAAGAGATACTTCGCCCATTCGGGCAAACAAGAAGAGGACCACAGTATCGCCAACGGCATCAATGCCTAGCTACTCTCCAGAGGATAGTAAAAGCCCTTTCCAGGAACGCAGCCCATTCAAGGAAACCATAACTCCCATCATTGTTCGCTTGGAAAATAAGGATGATTCCATCAAATCCGCCCTGCAGGATGATTCCACAAAATCCGCCCAAGATTATTCCACAAAATCTGCCCAGGATGATTCCACAAAATCTGCCCAGGATTATTCCACAAAATCTGCCCAGGATTATTCCACAAAATCTGCCCAGGATTATTCCACAAAATCTGCCCAACACGAACCGCATGAGAACGATGAGTATGACAACAACCCCAGCGGAAAGGCTTCACCCAGGCTTTCTGAATTGCATAGGTTGTGGGAGGCGAGAACAACTAGTTGGGATAAGGAAGATTCTTACCGACGCGAATCTCCCAGGAATGAAAGTCCCGATGGTGCCCCAACTATTTCGCACAACCCAGAATGGAAGTCATTTTTAAAGAAAAAGGTCCAAGCTGAGAGTGCTGCCGCTTCGGCCGCAACTACTCGAGACATGGATGACGCTGATGAGCGGGATACAGTATTTGATTTTGATGTTGATTCTGATGCAAATATGCCGAGGTCTTCTCTGGAGAAGTCAAGACAACGAGGCAGCGTAAGCAGCAAACCAGGTGAGCCCGACGATGGGTCAGCGTTTGACGAAATATCAGAACTTTCACCCATTCGTCACCAAAATGATGATGCCGAAAGCGATTTTGGACAAAATTCCGAGGCAAGCACGGCTGTGTTCCAAGGAACGACGTTTCTCCAACGGTTGCAGGCGTGTGCGGCTCCAGTGATGAAAGGCGGCACAAATTGTGCTTCGGAAGGTCCCATATCTGCACATTTGGGATTTTTGAGGAGCAATCCCGGTGTGGGTGGCAGCCCGGACAAAAATTCATCGCCCAACAATCTCATGAGTAGAGGCAAAAGTGGCATCTTGCAAGCGTCGGCCGGCATGTGTGGCCGACCGGGCGTTATCGTCGAAGATGAGGAAGATGAAAGCACCATCGCAGAATCCCTTCCATCTCGGTCTCCATTGCAAAGTCCGCCACCTCCCAATATGAATAAGAAAGCCCAGGACAAAAATTCGAGATCGCGCTCGAATCCTCGATCTCGTCAGAGTGCCAACAAGGACGATCTCAGCAGTGTGATTTCGGATGGATTTGGGGCCAAGTCTGCCTACTTGGAAGCCATTGCTATGAAGGCCGCAGTTGCTGGAGGATCCAAGAAGAAAAAGAGACGTTCTCAGGGATCAGAAGCAAGTGCTACCACGGCCACTTCCAGACGATCATCGCCCGGGTCGACTGTGAGTAATAGTGGAAATGCGAAACATTCGGAAAAGTTTCAGCAATTTCTTGATCGACGAGCTTCCAAGGACGAGCGGCGATCAACTCCTCAGCGTCCTCCTCAGTCTCCTGGCAGATCCGAAGTCTCCGGTCGTGCGGAACAGTATGCTTCGGAAGAAATGAATGATATGATGGACAGCATGGCCGGCCGCACGCAAAACAAAGGACGCATCCAGGAAGAATACGAAAAGACTGGAGCTTTTCCAACTTTGCAAAGCAACTCGGCTCCCACAACCTCTGATGCCACACGACTAGCTGCCGAAGAATTGGCAGCCGCTCGAGTGGAAGCTATGATGCAACGTCTCTCGGCTCAAAACCTCGAAGACAATGAGGCGGAGATATAGTTGTGTCAAATTTCCTCTTAATTTTTTGTTCTCTGTAGACTAATACAACTAAAAGTGACACGTCTTTCTTGTACCGCTAGAAATCAGACCTGTCTTCCGAACCTCTGCGAACAATCTATTCTTCTTTTTTCTTCCGAACGAGCGTCACACCGTCCGCAAAAGGAAGCAATACGTGCTCCACGCGATGATCTTCTTGCACTCGCCGAGAAATGTTTCGCAATGCAACAGTATTTTCATCGTCTATCTTATCGTCCGCTACCATGCCAGACCATAACACATTGTCGATCGCGATGATTCCATCAGTTCGGAGGAGCTTCAAGCATAATTCGTAGTAGTCGCTGTAGTTGGGTTTATCGGCATCGATGAAGCAAAAGTCATACGTGCCTGCTTCTCCGTCTTGATCAATCATTTGCTGCATGGATTCTTTGGCCGGGCCGATGCGGAGATCGATAATATTTTCCACTCCAGCTTCTTTCCAGTAATCTTTCCCGATAGCGACGTACTCATTGGAAACGTCGAGTGCTACAAGTTTTGCTGTTCCATCTTCTCCCCCGGCACTTTCTTTTAGGGCCTGTGCCATGACCAGGGTGGTGTATCCCGTGAAAACACCAACTTCGATTACCCGTCTCGCATTCATCGCTTGCAACAACAGAGAAAACAAGGCGGCTTCGCTGGGATGCCCCATCATAACAGACAATTTGTGACGATCCGTTACAACACGCAATTTCTCGGCGATTCGAGACTCCCGGAATCCATATTTCATGCTGTACTGGTAAACCTTAGGATCGAGAAAGATCGATTTATGGAATTTAGCAGCACCGCTGCCTCCTGTCGCAGTTGGGACTGCCTTTGAGCCCTGACTCCCCATGATCGATGAGAGCTGCGAAATGAATGGTTTTCTGTGATTATTGCATAAAATGAATCGATCAAGTGCTTCTCAAAAAAACTTTCCGAATTACTCTGTTTGAGACGAGTATTTGGAAAAGATTCTCATCAATCAGAAATTACAGAAACACAACTGCCATTTTTTTCAATTTCAATCGTGCCGTGTCGATGGGATCAACATCTACCGGTATGATTCGTCTTCTCGTCGTCAAAAAATACTTTGCAATGCGCATGACATAAGATCTTACCGTACATTCCTCGCTTCTCCTCATCTGTTTGCTCTCATGATCTTCTGGTCCAAATCTTGGTTCTTTTTCTTCCCCTTCTTGTGCATTCCTCGTACTCAGAGCCGATGTGATTAGGGAGATTCTCACAACGTTACCAAGCTTCTAATTTGACAGACAGTAAACCTTACTGTGGTGCACGAGAAAAAAAATAACAGCACCGCCGTCTCTCTAGTACACGTACTAGTACTTGGTTTCGATTTCACTAATACCAGCACCAGAACCATCAGTACTACTACTAGAATAAGTTCGTCCGTCAAAATGTATGATTTTGTGGTGTGTTACCTCGGTGCTGTTTACTACAAACAAGAAGTGGCACTCTTAGGCATTCTTTCGGATCTGGAAGTTCATCTACGGTTTCAACAAAACACTGGGGGGTCTTGTTCTTTCATGATGAGCATCTGATACATTCAATACGTCTCCTGATGTTGATAGGGAATGAAGAGATGTTGCCATGTTCAGCAGAAGGAGGTCCCAAATGACAATCAGACACTAGTAGTAGTAGTAGTAGTAGTACCTTCTTGTTGTAAGTCCCCATTGGGATGCTTGAACTGATAGTGTACAATTGCACCAGCCAATTGAGCTGGATGTTTTTTTGAGTGAGTTCATTTTCAAAACTGCTGTGCAGCAGCATTTTAGTAGACGATGGGAAGAAGAAATAAGTCGAGAAGATTTGCTGATATTATATTTGACAAAAGAAGTTTCCTCCGAGAAGAGGACAAAGAATTTGAGAGGGCATGATAATGAGGATTATGAGCTGTGTTATTGTCACAAAACTAATTCAGTAACAATGACTAGACAACTAAACATCTTTGTTTTGAAACTGAATCTGTGAAATACAAATAGACAAACTTCAAAAGGCCTGTGATCCCTATCGTGCGCACGAAGACGTGTTTACACTGGAGAGTGAGGTTGTTCACCCTAACCCTCACAATCGATACAAAAATATTTTTCGTTCTTTCTGTCAAGCAGCACAATGAAATTTTCATGAATCGAACGAATTCTGAATGGTGTGAATCTCTTGCACCTGCCGTCACGAAGAGAGTAACGAATAAACAAACCTGAATCTGAGGTGCAAAATGTTCAGACTTGAGTAAATCTTACGTGTAGGAAATGAAGACGCAATACAATAGCGTTGTCTATCAGGACGTTCTTTGACTTTTGAGTTTTCAGTATTTATCGTACTAGTCTCGAAGGAGCTGTGATATTCTTCAAAATGATATAGCGTTGTATTTATTATTATACATGGTGGTTTAGATGATTCGTATTTCAGAAATCTGGCTGGGAAACCATATGCCAAACAAATGCCAGGCTGTGCATTCATGCTGAGGATATCGGGCCGATCCATATACAAGTCAATAGGTCATTCACCATTGGTTTCGGGTGAGCCACAGAGGTCATCCTCCGTTCTTTTGTGGAGTTGCGTGCATAGCTATCCTTATTATCTACTGGCAGGCAGATTTGAGGATGGTCGTTGAGAGGTTGAAAGCAGACATGCCATCCATTCACATCTTCGCATTCTCTCTCGTTTCATTCCTTAAGGAGACGCAGTCTGAGAAGATCGCGCCAAAGCTGCAGCAGGGCTATTTGCTGAATCAAGAATGCCTCCCTGCTGACCGATCTTTCCTCTGGACGATGGGGCTCCGGGGACAGGATCAGCTTTCGCAACTCGTCGATACAAATCCCAGTTCATTTTGAGAATCTCAAACTCTCCCGACTCACGGTATCCACCGGGCACATTGTTTTCTTTGGCAAACTTTTGCAAAATCGGGCGAAGCTTGGGGTAATTCATGCGTGGCATGGATGGGAACAAGTGATGCTCGAGTTGATATTGCATGCCTCCCCAAAGCCATTCCGAAAAGGGGTTTGTGGCCACGGCGTTACGAGTGGATTG
This sequence comes from Pseudo-nitzschia pungens, assembly GCA_037355855.1. Taxonomy (NCBI): domain Eukaryota; phylum Bacillariophyta; class Bacillariophyceae; order Bacillariales; family Bacillariaceae; genus Pseudo-nitzschia; species Pseudo-nitzschia pungens. The sequence goes on along the minus strand of CM074762.1, from coordinate 3,170,264 downwards.
GAATTGGGCTGTCACCCAGTCAGGTTGATATTCGGAGAACATTTCTTCCGATTGGTGCGTAGGGGTGACAATCAAGGCGCTGAGCAAACCGGACATGAAGATGGCAGGCAACCACACGTTTACTGGGAAAAGAGTCCACAACCAGGCGTAGTGAAAGATTAGCGAGTAAAGCCCAGGCTTAGATCCGGGACGTTTCTGTCTCACACTGGAAATTGCCACTTTCACGGAGTCAACTCTCCATAGAGCAAACAAAAAACTGAAGGGAATATAAAAGATCAGGTGTTGGATCTTTCGGAGCGGGTGGTCATTTTCGGGAGAAGGTGCCCATTGAAACAAGAATGGATCAGTGGCGATGTCCTCGTCAACTCCCTGCTCGTTCGCTATGATAATTAACAACATGTGTTAGAAGCACCAATAACAATGTTCGTCTGCTGTTACAATTTTTTCGCAATTCAGGACATTATCTATCGACTCAGAAATCGTCTGCGTGTACTCACTTAGTGCGTGGTGTTTGTTGTGCTTATCAGACCACCAAACTGGAAGCAAACCAGCTGCCAGCGCAGCGAAGTTTCGCAGCTTATTCGCAAAGGGATCCACTCCATGAATGTAGTCATGTCCGAGCCAACCAGCGGCCGTCATTGACAGGGCGAGCAGCACAGTCGACACAATGGGATTTGTTCTGGCGACAATCGCACCAACCGCCACAAGCGAACCCCAAATGCCCAACAATTTGTATTCGTGCACGGGATTGCGCTTCCACCAGCCATCTCTTTCAAGCTCGTCGCGAAGCTTGCGGAAGGCAATCTGAGTGTCACTGTCCGGCACTGCATTGGCTTCCAAAACGTCGCGAATCCTCTGGTTTACTCTTTGGCAATCGCTGAACCATCATACGACCTTTATCAGAGTGAAAACCATCCATTACCTCCGTCGCGTCTCGACCATCATACCAGTCGATCCAGTGTTCTCCAGCTGGGTGGGCCTTTCTCCAGCCTATTGTGACGGAAAAGGAGATGCAGTTTACAAAAAGAAGGTTAGCGACGTTAAATTGCTGTGCAAATTGTTGAGTGGAGAGTTCAACGCAGACATAGAATTGCCATCCATAGAGTTTGTTTACCGGCTGACGGCAATGAACAAAAATGAAAGTACTTCATGACCTTATCTCTGTCAACCGGAATGCAACCTTTCCCGATGTCTTTAAATGCATGGGATCTTCCTCTCTGTATGATGTTTCTATCTCGTGGCAATGGTTGTCACCTACCTGTGAGATCGTACCACTCCCCATGTATACGAACATCCAAAGAGGTTCGGGGCTTTGCCTCCCCGACAAGCGAATCCCGTGAGTCCTCACCCACAGCTATGGTTGGGTTCTCCAAAGTGGAGGCAATCAGGGATGTTGGAGAAATCAAAGATCCCGATGATAGAACCGGCACATTGGTCATTCGCCCGGTGTTTGGCATCACAAACGCAGTTGCTGCTGGCAATAACGCCAGAGCGGCTGCTGGAATCTTGTTGCTGTTTGAAATTTTCATTCTGAAAGCAAACAATAAAATTGACGATTTTCTTGAGGACAGACTGTTTCGTATGCCGGTGAGATGAAGCAGAGTCTTTCCTAGTGTATTGTTGTGTTTTCAGAAGAAGGAGTTACTTCCAGATTCCAGGCTTTTGAGCAACTGCTGATGCTACTTGTGGGCGGCAATGGGTTAGCGCGAAATTGACCGAAAAGAAAACGGATATCGGAAGTGGGATACTCGTAATATTGAGAGTAAATGAAAAGAAAACTCGTGCCCGATGCGCTGTTATGCTTGTTTCTTTCTTTGAAAGAATATTGAAGGGCCGATAGCTAGATCGTTGGAATTGACGACATGCATGAAAACCAGATGAGCAGATTGTTTGTGTTGATGATGGATTGGTTGGCCGCTTGACTCGTCGACATTACACGTGTGGAGAGTAGAGGAGAGAGTCGCGTTTTTACCCAAGAAAAGGAGAATGATGTGATACCAGCTGGTAACGAGAAAACCACGTACTATGAGTCATTTTTTATTCACGTCTTCTCGATTTGCCTTCAACATGGAAGGATCGTGCGTGGTCAAGGTCGTACGAGACATAGGAAATCTCATTTCCATCGGCGGCATCCACACTCAGTGCGTCAGCGCGTGACGTCAAAAGGTTCGCCTATCATACGAGTAAGGTTTTACTTTGGTTTCACACATGAACACTTCTCGAGACCGAAGCTCAAAATCTGAAGCATCTCTCTCAAGAGATTTTGTGATTGGTCGAAGTCGGATGTGATCGATACTTCTTATTTTTAAGAACGGATCGAATTGATTCGAGGGGTTCGACTTGATCGACCCATCAGAAAAGCAAAATTTCCCAGATAGTAAGAGTAAGGTTACGAACTACTAACGCTATCCATACGTAGCCTTATGGTAATCTTACGAACTGTTCTCTCATAAAGAGTGAAATTGGAAAGAACAAACAACAATACAATCTAGCTGATCCTATTGTGCAACTTCTCTCAACAATTGACGATATTCAAAAGTTGTTATTTTGATCTTCAAATGCAAGATGTTCTTGGTTGAAGTTTTATTGTAGCCATGGAAACTAATCTAAATTGTGATAAGGATTTGAAGACAAAATTCTTTGGGTGGATACGCTTCCAGGAATTTTGATGATAGATTGCTTGAGATGAGCACCAAGGTGCTTGGTTCTCATGACTACTAGTGTCAATCAGAGATCAAAATAGAGGAGCACATTTACCAAAACATCATGAAGTTAGTACTCACAAAACTACATCAATTGAAATGCAGCAGTATTTTGAATAAGATCTTACTTGTTGCTCCTCTGCAACATAATATGCAGCTTAATTCAATGTTTGACCTGGGCACTGCCAAAAACAGTGAAGTTATTACAAGAAATTATGCACCTCAATCTTAGTTCTTTGTTGTTCAGAAATTATTTCAGCTTAAATGTCTTCACGTTATTGCCCTCAATAATCTCCCTACCTTCGTTTTTTGGTGAAAAATGAAAAATAGCTCAATCTAAGAGAGGCCTAACAGGTTATTCCGGCGATTAATAATTTGCTGCTATAGTCGTCGTTCGAATGCGTATTACAATTATGACCCCTGTATTCTACCGGTGATTACGGCGCACCTACGAGTTTTCCTTTCTGTTTCTCCAATTTTGGCGGGTGTCATCGTTTTTCGCCGGCTTCTTTCACATATTATGAACTCTCGTCGCAACCATTTTTGAGAATTAAAATTTAGTCATGCCGTCACTAGGCTCAGACTATCATTTCAGCGACCCAACAACGACTGTGTCAACGTGTAGACTGCCAATTGTACTGGATCTTTAACCGACTTAAATTGAACTGAGTTTGAACGAAACATAGAAGTCAAACATGACTTGTATGGACCCAAAAGACGCCGCCGCTCTCCGGGCACTACCTGGAAACGATCGGTGTATCGACTGCGATCGAAAGAACCCTGTATGGGCCTCGGTGAAACTTGGCATCTTCATATGCTTAGAGTGCTAGCGGAATACACAGAAGCTTGGGAACCCATGTTTCTTTCGTCAGAAGTGTAAAGATGGATTCGTGGAGTCCGGAACAAATTGCCACAATGACCGCTGGAGGAGGCAACGAAGCCTGCAAGGCCTTCTTATCCAAATGGGGAATCAATATGGCTCCGAGTTTAACCTGGTGAGACGGCACCCATCCAACGGAAATATGACTCACCCGCAGGACAATTGTATCAACAGGTCATCAAGGCGAGAGTGGAAGGCAAACCAGAGCCTACGGAATTGCCAGAGCCGCAGAAGAAAGACGACGACAAAAAAAGCTACGACGCGATTCACGGTGGTGCTGTCGGTTCTCCGCCGGTCAAGATCATGGAAGGTTTTGGGAGCAGCCCGCATCCGTCTGATTTGGAAGAGAAGGATAATCGGAAAAACGTGTTGGTTGGCTTGGGAGCTGTTGCCGTTGGTGCAATTGCCACGGTCGGTATGACCTTTCGGAACAAGCGACGCCAAGGCAAGGGTAAAAAGTTATCCGGTGGGGTATAGTTGAGCCCAATCTGTTTGGAAAATAACACAGTTTTGTCGTGTGCTTTCCTGTCCTATCCTATACTATCCTTTCTGGTTGAGGAGACGAGAATCCAAAAATTGAAACGATCGCTTCGATTTCTGATGTTGTTGTAAATTATTATAGAGATATCCGGAGAATTATATGAACCTTGTTGCAGTTTTCATCGGGAGCCTTGGCGATGAATAAAGCAAGAGAATCGAAGCAAAATTTCAAAGATTTTTGGAATCATTTCGAAATGATTTGACTCCGAGTGGAGAAAAAGATTCAATGACACAAATTTTCATTTCTTTTCGGTCGTAGCTGTTTTTGGAAGCTTTTGGGTCAGTTCAAAAAGAAATCGGAGCAAAAATACGCTACCGGTACACTACCAAGGGCTTGTTACAATCATTCACGCTATAATAGATAAAATAACACAAATAGGCATGCCAGTATGCACAAATCGGGCCTTCTTCTTTACGTGCAACAGCGCTGCTCATAATCTGTGGATAGGGGAACGTGAAAAGAAAATGATCAACAAAAAATTAACAATGCTGATCACCATTTTATTCTACGTTGCTGTGCGCTTGCAACATCCATTTACGTCTAGTTTGAGTCCAACAACTGAAGAAACCTCAAATCATTACTTCTACGATACTTGCAGTAAGTTTACCAGTGAGTAAGTGAGCAAGGCAAATAACACATTGACTAGTACATTTCGAAATGTCCTGCAGGAGGTTCAAATGAAAGAAAATAAGAATTTATTTCAATAGCCAGTTAGCTTGGTGAATATCCTCTCTGGAACATGAATATGGCAGCTTTCTGAATCTAGATATTTCGGTGCAATATTCTTCGCTACAAAATGCAATACAATACAGAATATATTAATATAAATATATAAAAAAAATAATAATAGTACTTCTTGTAATGCAAAGAATAATGTGTGAGCGTGTGTTTTTTTGTTACTTGCAGGGGTCACCAGTTTCATGTGACCGGTTGTGCTCTCAGTTGGTCAATAGTTGGAAACCAGCTGTTCCATCGAAGCAAGTTGGAATGGATTCAGAGGAGTAATAGGTGCATTTCGATTTTCTGACTTCTGACTGGTATGCTTCACGTTTCATATTTGTATCGATTTAGTGAAGGAATATCTAAGATGGATACACAGATTGAACCAGAAGCTTAGACTGAAGACAGAGTTACGTACTTTCTTCGTGCATCGGCCGCTCGAAATGGGTTTTCTTCTTGTAATCCAGAGACTTTAAGCTCACATCCTGAACATAACTACAACAATAACTGTTGTCGTCAACGTCGGAAACATCACAGGCTGTGCGTTACCTCATGTTTGCGCTTCGTTGTATCGTATGTGGTCGAAATCTGCCACGACAAATAATCAAATCAATGAAACAGGTTACCGAAGTGTATCGACAAAATATGTATGTATCAATCATAATGGTTACAAAAATTATCCCTGTCGGTACATGTTGTTCCTTCATCTACTCTATCAGGTGACACAGACTTATTCTGTGCCTCACAGTACAACTGGCACTTTTTCAGCAATACATGAACAGCAGATGACCATCAGTGCAACATGATTATCGACCAAAGCTTGGAATCTTGAATCCACCAATTCCACCAGAAGGAGCGCTGGTCTTGATTTCTTCAAGTGCCTCAACTGCCTTTTCAATATGAGATTCGGCGTCGACAAGATCGTTGTAGACGAAGACACATTCTCCAGTCTTGTCCAAGACATAAGTCACACGGCCAGGGAAGAGACCAAATCCAGCCTTGGGCACGCCAAACTCCTTACGGACAGCATCATCCTCGTCAGCCAGGATAGAGAATGTCAAACCCTCCTTTTGTGCAAACTCTTGCTTAGATTCGACACCTTGTCCCGAAATTACCTACAACGTCAGGCGCCGTACGTCTTCCGGATAGTCCTCAATACGTGCGTTGAAGCCTTGGGCTTGCTTGGTGCAGCCCGGAGTGGAATCTGCTGGGTAGAAATACACAACAAGCGGCTTCTTGATGGAAGATCGCTTGCACCGTCTTCCCATTTTGGTCGACGAGGGAAAAGTCGGGAGCGGCTTCTCCGATGGCGAGGTTCAATGCTGTGCTCTTCGTAGGCAGGAGCCGAAGGAGCAAAAGCGTCAGGTAGACGTGACCAAGCAGGCAAGGGAGACTAATAGCGGAAACAAACTTCATGGTTGCTGTTCTTGTGTACTTCGTCAACTATCTTTTTATGCTACCAACACTCAGCTCTGATGGTTTCCAAATTTTGAGGAAGCGTATTGAGGTCATCAACAAAATCATTACTGTACTGTACCGAACGAATCAGTAACTTAAACGAAAATTCTGCAGAACGAGACTGAACTGGAATCGTGGTACTGATGGCCATCAGCTGCGGTGGTGGACGATTCATTCTGAACGATCATGGTAAGCACGCAACAAAAATCATACGGTAAGGTTACTACAAGTAGATGGCAGGGGCACGTACTTGTCAGAGGACTTGTATCTACCGTACGATAGCGATCTATTCCAGAAAGATACGTACTCTCTTTTGTTTTTCACCGTCATTGTGATGTCTCTTCTCGTACAATTGCGTGCATTATTGTTACGAAGGACTAATGCGAATGACTACTTTTTACGCTTGACTGCAACATGAATGAGAATCGATGATATTTTGTGACTCAGAGTGACTCAGCAATAAGTACGTTAGTGGAGTTCTTCTTTGATCGGGTCGAGTCTCTTCGTGTGGAGTGGAAATACAAGGCGTGTGTTGCGCACTTGTGAATGCGCGAATACTGACCTCCTACGTATTGCTTCGTTCTATGTACGTTTCGAGTGGGTGCAAGAAAAATCCGAGAATAGTCGTGATTAGTCGTAATTACAGTTCGTTCGTCGTTCAAAATTTTGCTCCTCGACTACGAGTAAGAACGAAATAATAATGAAAATAGTTCGATCGTCAATATCATCGGTAGTACGACCTTAACTAAACTTACTGCATGATGATTTTCAGACGGAAATAGTACGTAGTAAGGTTACGTAAGTTACCGTAAGTTTAGATCTGATCCTTCATTTCTTTTTCTGAACAAAAAAAAAACAAGATCACTTTCCATGTTTAAATTATTTTCAGTAAAAAAAACAATAGATTGAACGAAAAATATTACTTCGTGCGAGTTTCCTGTGTCGGACAACGCCTCTACAAAACGAAAAAGTACATAGCACCTTGGGCTCAAACTAAACTGCATTTTCGTACTCGTACAGATTTCGTTTGCATTTGTTCAAGAGGGTTAGGCTTCTGCGAGAGTCGGCTATTGTTATTGACAAATTAAATTTGTGGCGGAAGAGAAATTGTAAGAATTGATGGAGCAACAACAAAGAGATGGCACTAAAAGTGACAGGAGAGTGATGTACGGTGGGAATTTGCGTGACAAACAATAGCTATCCATTGACCATTATTCGTCGACAGCATGGCGTCTGTTTAATGCCGGTGAATTCACCTTCTCGCCATGTTTTTAGCAAGTCTCATAGTACTACTGGTAGTGTCGATCGATGCTGCACGTTACAACTTTTCTGAAATTGGTTTCAGTCGATGAGACATCGTTTCAATCGTGTCATTCATTAATGATCGCGAGCACTGATCATCAATGTCAGGAAAGCATGGATTTGAGTAAAAGTAGAGCCTAAATGCTATCTTCGAATACATTCAGAAAAGCTGCATCGAGTGACTACAGAAACAAGGTTTTTTCCCGGTTTCAGATACTTCCCCTACTCTACGAACTGGTACTGGTACTGGTACTCACACTTTCCTTCCGTCACCTCAGACTTGAAACTGAAGAAAAAAGGTCATTACGACGATTCTTTGTGTTACTCCCAAGACTGCCTCGCCATTAGAAAGGGCAAAGAAATACTTTTTTGTTCCTCAAACTCTTTCCCACGTGGACGTTTGGCACACGCACGAAACATTCCTTCCTTTCATGTGCAAAAGATTGTTGTTTCGACCGCCTTCATCAATGCTGGCCGAAGACACGTGCGAACTTGAAGTTACCTACTCCTACTCCCTTCCCCCATGAAAAAATACTCTTGCTGCGTCTGAAGATTCTTGCTATTATGCGAACTTGAATGTGCACGAGCTACGTTGACCCTGCTTCAAATATAACTTTCTTCGTCTGCGGGAAAGAAACTATTATCAACACTCGAATTCCATACAAATCATCACCCTTTCCTTCGCTTTCGCTTGTATCACTTTGTTCATTTCGTTGAAACTCATTGTCACTAAATAATGTTCTGATTCGCGTGAATCGATGAATCAAAATATAGTCCTTCAGTTTTGGATTTGCTGGGATTGATTGTTTTGAAAACGCACGTAGGACTTGAAAAAAGACTTAAGAAAAATTGACAAAGTTCAAGTTGAACCGGCGTGTGGTCAGGGTCTGAAGAATATTTCCGAATAAGGACGAATCGAAAACCGAAATCGGATTTAAGTTACGAGTATGTATTACTTTGGATTGAACAAAGAATTGCCTTGTTCCAGAAGAATGAATATAATCATTCGTGTAACATTGAAGTAGAACTTTTTTCTCTGTCACAACATTTTGACATGAAATAATTTCATTTTCATTCTCACCAACACACGTTCTCTGTTCTTCTTCTTCCCCTCATAAAAACATTTTCCCCTCCAAAACTTTACCTTCACTCGGAACAAAAGAAAGGAAAAATGCAGAACAAACGTATAGCAATCCCATTAAAGAAACGGACGCCACTCTTTCCACAACGGCTTTATTCTATGCTCGAAAATGCCGAACTGTTCAGCTACGACCATGTAATTTCGTGGATGCCCGATGGTAACTCATTCAAGATACATGCAGACTCGAACTGTCTCCAACCTGGAGACGACAACCAACAGAGAATGGCGGGGGAGAGAGCAATTTTGGAAGTACTACAACAAAACGGATTCAACCAGAAACGATACAAATCGTTTTTACGACAGCTTCAGCTCTATGGATTCCAAAGAACATTCACCGGCCCAAGACGTGGAGAGTGCAAGCACCCGTTTCTCGTGCGTGGTCGACCGGACCTGCTCGATCGGAAATCGGTTCACGATTTTCAACAAAAGAGCTGTGACAGTATTTGCGACATCGCAGATGAACTGATCCGGTTCAAAACCAGCGAAAGAAAGCTCGAGAAAGATTTCTACACTATCTCGCCGCCAGAACCCTCTGAACTATTCTTGAAGAAAGACGATTTCAACTATTGGATGCCGTCCAGTCCAGTTCCTAACATCAACGTAAAAAGATGTGTGCTCAGTCAGCTAAGGGTCTTATATCACCATAGATAACAACTAAATAGGTAGAATAGAATTTCATGATAATAGTTTTTTAGCAGATCAAACGATTTTGGAAATGTTCGTATACAAGCGTAAGGAAAGTCTGGCAATCTGAATTTGTTTGTTTCATAGACTTGAATGTATCATGTTTTGATTTGAAAAAAATCTCCTCCTCCAATAGATTGCGATCAATGAAGTCAGTCTCAAGAACACTTTGAAACGGTTTTCTGTATCGTGACTAAGAGGAAAAATAATGCAATGAAAGAAGGTCGCGAGGCTTAATGAAAAGATGGTAGAGTAGAGAATGAACAAATTGTGGAAAGAAGAAAAAGTGAACGCAATACCTGTACGCAATATTCCATGTGCTACACACGTACTTTAATGGGTTTGGTAGTATTGCCAGATATTAAAAATAATCAATAATGTGAAACTTTTTTAATTGTCATTCGAGGTTGAAGAAACGTTAGCATGAGTTTGCATACCACTTTTACGAATCATTTATTTAATGGTAATGGCATTTTGAAATCATTTTTTTATCACCCCTCATGCAATAACCTTACTCAAAAATCGCCGGGGCCTACTGGTAATTACCGGTAGGTCACCACCTTCACCGTAAACATTATCATTGCATTTTGTGCAAACTGCGAAAGATGAGAAATGTTCTGCCAAAATAATGAATACACCTTTCGCAAACGGCAAGGTGATTGACACAGCTGTATCATCGGCAGGGTGAACCCTATTCGTAAAACATTGCGTCAGATCGATTGAAAGCACAATGTTATCACATTGAAGAACCTTCTAACTATTTCTAGTGATACATTTTAGATACGAATGTGGCGAAACCGAGGCCTGGCAGTGATTCCAATGGAACTTTCCAGCTCGTTCAGGTGATGCCTTTTGATGATACAAATATGGCGAAACCCAGCCCTGAAAGTGATACCAAACTGCAAATTAGGGCATTTAATATATTATTTCACAACAAACCAAATTGGACGCATGCATTTTCATTTTGGTATAATGTCGAATTTCGTGATCAACGTGTCACTTTGGGGCACTCGATCAGTGACAATGTCTGTTGAAACGGAAGCTGCACGATACGGCACTACGGGTTGGTCTAGTTGGTTACTCCATAGTGTAGGTGGTAACAGCGTTGAAATATCGTCAGTAACTATTTTTCTGCTAGTTTGGAGAGCACCATGCTAGTATTTTTTAGCGTCAGTTTTCAGAGTGGATCCTGGAGCTTTACTCTTGGGTAAAATAAACAACCGAACCCATTCGTCCTAACAGGAAGATTTTAAACTTATCTTTCCGGTTCTACAAATCATTCCAGCAACGGAATGAAACATTTCGAATTACGCCGCCCGTGCCAGGATGACTTAAGCTGTTTCTCCCGATTCCAATTCAACCCTCTGTTCCTTCAAACGAGTCTGGAATAATTTTCTATTCTAGTTTTCCCTATTCCTCCTCGTTGTCGCTCTCACCAACTTCTGCTTCGACTTCCAACTCCCACTCCTCCTCACTATTAAAGGTCAAGAGTGCTCCCCCGTCTTCATCCTGTTCTAAAGTTTTTTCTACTAGAACTGATACATCGTCCAAGGACTCAATGATGTATTCCTCGAAGTAGTCTTCTTCGTTTCCTTCTTCACGTTCTTCACTTTTCAATACTATGTCAGGTTGATATTCCTCTTCCTGTTCAACGTCATGGTCCGACTCCTCTCCAACTTCCGGTTGCGCTTCATCTACAGCTAACTCCTCTGTGTCGGTTTCGCTGTTTGCGACAATTTTGCATCCTTCTTCGCCATGCTCGTTCATGCCATCTTGAAGACCACCCTGGCTGCTAGCACAAGAACGTCCTCTAGATCGTCGGTTTTGTAGCGGCGATTGCTGTTGCTGTTGGTCGTTGGCAACGAGAGACGCAAACGCAATTTCCATTCGTCGTTGGTTTTCGTTCTCGTGAAAATATTTCTTCTCTTCCTCGCCGTCCGTGTTGCTGTCCCTGGTGTCACTGTCGTCGTCGACACTATCGTCTTCTTGGTAAGAGTCGTCGCCCTCAGTCAAGGAAACACTGGAAATAGTTCCCGTGGAGCCCAGTTCGTTCAAGGAAAAGAAGGAGTGCATGGTTCGCTGACTGGTGTTGGTCAATGGTCGACGACCGACACTGTTCCCCTCGTTGATCTGAACGCTGCTGTCCTCCTCTTCGGAACATCTGCCCTTGCGACCGCCATCGGCACGAGCATCCGTTTGCGTCTTGCTACGGTCCGGGACATCCGTGTTGGTAGCAATTGTTCGGTCGAAAGTCTCGCTGTCCGGAAGACAAAAGGAAGACGAGCAGTCACTGATCGAAACTTCGTCGGCTTCGGAAGAAACGATGTCACCGTCGGAATGGTACGTGATTTCGGTGTACGACGAAACCGTCGAATGCCCGCTGTTGCCATCACGAAGAGGCGACGATAGCCAGCTTTTGCAGCCGCTGTTGTGATCCTCTGCTCCCCACAGAAAACCGAGGGGTTCGCACACGGTTTGCAAGGTGCGATGAAGCAATGCCCTACCCGAGTGCTGCAATGCGCGTTGGCACTCGCATCGGGAGAAAGCATGTCCCTCTCGGAATGGTAAGGTGATCTCGGTGTATACCTGAAGAAACTGTCGTGTGACCACTGTTTCCATTTCCCAGTGGCGATGAATGTGGCTGTGTGCCTCTGTTGTTGCCAAACGAAAACCGCGAGGTCCGCTTGCGATGCACGAGACGCGATGGCGCGAGGTTACCACGGGTGCTCATGTTGGTAGTGTTGACCTCGTCATTGTTGCTACCGTTGCTACCGTTGCTACCGTTGTTGTTGTTGTTGTTGTTTGTGATCGGCACTTTCTTTTTCCTCTTCTCCGTTGTTCACCGGTACAAAGGCATCAAGAGACGTTGGGATACTAATTGACTGGACCTGGATCTTCGTCTTCGACGCGAGCTGGTACTGCTAACACTATTGCGGGCAATAGCAGCATTTCCAGTGCCTTTTTTTGTTTTGGCGATTTCTATGGTGGCCATTCATACCTATTCGAAATTTGGCCCTGTCTTTCCGCAAAGTCGTGCATAGGCTCTGTTCTTCAACACTTACTCTCTGAGACGAGGACTTCTCCCCCGATGGTGACCGGAATGGATTTGCAAAACTGTCGGAAGAATCATCGGCAGTTTTGGTTTCCTCGTTCATCGTGCGTTCCTCTCACTCTCGTCATAAAGTGTGCCTCTATCGAAAGAGTGGGGTGAAATGGCGAATGTACCTTGCTTCAATGGCAAGCTAGCTCGATCTGGATCAATCTGAAGGACCAGAACCCTGAGGTTACTAGGAGTACAACATATGTAGTAAGGTTACCGGATAGTGGTTCTTTTTCTGAATTATCGGGTTTGTCCACCTTTGAGACGTGTGAAACGGACAATAAGGGCAGAGGTCAACAATAGAAACAGGAAAAACAAATAAATACGAAGTAATACATAACAGAACTTTCGAACTATTATTTTCTAAAACTATTATTATGAGAACTACAAGTAAACTCAAAACCTTAAAAAAACCTTACCGTAACAATAATCTCTTATTATTTTTTCTTCTGCAGTATTTTTCTTTCTAGACGCTTTCACTTTTAACGACGCCTTCAGTAAAAGCGAAATACGCAAACCGCATCTCACGAAGCTCACTAACATCAGCATCTTTTCGAATCATACCAAAAAGAGGAAAGGGAATCATGAGACGCCTCAAAACGATTCTTGTTGTCAGAACCTTGCTGATTTTTCCTCCTTACAACTAGTGGTAAGGTTTATTGATCAGTCCTCGGCTGTGCCTTCTCTTCAACCCACCACTTCTACACCAAGAGCTGGAGCTTCTCGCTCTCTGGTGCTGTTTCGTTCCTAGCGACCATCATTCGAGGAGCTTCTTTCTCATATGCGCCCACCTCCAACAAGTGATGATTTCCTTTGAATTTTGATTGATCCGTCTTCGTTCGAGCCTATTCTTCTTTGCGCTTGCACCTCCCAACCGGCCTCCGCCAGCAAGCCCAAACCCGATGTTTTGAAAACATACTAGATGGTCCGGCTTGGAAACAACTCCAGGCGGGACTGCATGTTTCGTCGCCACGTTCTCGTTTCAGGGTTCTGCGATCCCGTCGTCACAACATAGTATTATGAGTAGTCATTCGTAGTAGTAGTAATAGTATTCTTGGTGCGGTCGATTTCGGGGCAAGCATCCGCCAATTATTATTATTATTATTGCGGTCGATTTTGCGGCAAGCATCCGCCAATCAGGGACGGGAAACCAGGGGAACCCCCGCGGGCACGACTGGGTTGCGGACGAGTGGTAAATGCGATTCGATGCGATGCGATGGAATTAGGTGTTTACGAATGAGGATGGAACTCAAACCACGATGCTGCCACGGAAAGGACCACCAAAATGCGTGCGTAGTATGGTTGCTGGATGCATGTTGACATGCAATATGGTTGCTGGATGCATGTTGACATGCACCAAAAAAGATAATAATACGAAGTAATAATGCATGAATCCTCTGCGTGCCTGTCCTACTGTTATATTTGCTGATCAGAGAGCAAGATTGTTTTTCAATATTGATGTTGATGCGTCCGATACTTATGGTTGCTGCTGCTGCTGCTACTGCTACTAGACAACACCATACTAGACAAGGCTAGAAATCCTGGCCTTCGGGCGGCACCAATTTCTTGACGTAAATGCTCAGTATTCGTTTGGTGGCCTTTGCTTGGGTCAGTCTGCCGTAAAAGTAGGCCTTGGTGCCACCCGAGGTGCCCAGGGCACCCTGGACTCCCTGATTCCGAATCCAATGGGCCAGCCTCGAATAGCCATCGGTGTGGGTATTGTCGCCGTCGTCGTCGTCGTTCCTGTTGTTGGTATCGTTGGTGGCTCCCGTCAGGGCACCGGACGGGTGAACAAAGGTTTTATGGGTCCTCGTTTTGTCGTAGAGCAGCATGGGATGTTTGGCGGTGTCGTTCTCGTCCAGGGGAGCCGCCATTTGGATCTTGACGACAATGGCATCCTCAAAGGGGGCCGCGGCTGCTGCAGCGGCCGCGGCGGCATCCGATGCTGCCGCCACCGCTGCCGCCGCCTTTTTCTTGCCCCCCTTTTTCTTCTTGCTGCTTCCGCCGCCGGATTTGGAAGCCGCTGTCACTGTTGCGGTTCCTGCCGGTTTGGTCTGGAAATTGATGAGGGCCTGGTGGGGCTTGGTAGCCACGGAGGTGTCCGCGGGCACGTCCAGAAAGACGTGGACGTAGTCCTCCAGGAGCTCGCGCTCCCGGGCGCTGTTCTCGGCCCGCTCGTCTTCCAGGAATCGGGCGACGTAGGCCCGTGCCGCCGCGGCGGTGTGGTTTCCATCGTCGGAGGAAGCATTGGGACCGTCCAAACCAATCGTGTAGAGCTGCGGCTTGGTGGTCATGGCTTTTAGCCGTGCCGCCAGATCGGCGTTGGGGTTGTTGTTGTTGTTGTTGTTGTTGTTCGATTTGGAGTTCGATGCGGACGGCGTTTGTTGCTGCTGGAGGATGGCCTTTTTCCAGACTTTTTTGACGTCGTTCAGACAGAGGGTTTCGGGAGAGAGGGAATTGGCGTACTGTGGGAACTTCTCCGGGATTTCGGTCACTATTTCGTTGTAGACCTGTCGCTGGGAAAAGTCTGGATTCTTGAATTTGACGGCGCGAATCAGTTCGATGAGGTCCTCCTTGCCGATGGGTTCGGGATCGCTGCTAACGCTATTGTTTTTGCTGCTGCTGCTGCTGCTTCCAAATGTCGTTTCACCGGTGGCAGAGGCGGGGACAGAGGCATCGGCATCGGCATCCACAGATTTCTCATCGGTGGTGGGTTTGGCACTGGCACTGGCACTGGCACTGGCACTGGGAATTGTGCCATCCGCCAGGGACGATTCCGCTGTTTCCGTGGTCATTTGGGAATCGATATTTCGAGTCGAGTCGAGTCGGATCGAATCGAATCGAACCGAGTCGAGAGGCACTTCGAATGGTTGGTTCTGGTCGGTGCCTTTTCGTTCAAGGCGAGTTATGTTGTTGACAACTATTACTACTGTTATTTCAGTGAAATTATGAATCGTTCCGTTTTTCTGAAATTTGAACATGATCCCACTCCCACTGCAGAAAGGTCAAGCCGGTTGGCGTCAGGGACAGAGTTTTTTACTGGTACTTGGTAAGTTACCAGTACGGTAATCTTACACGTACAGGTAACCTTACTCTTGTGCAACAAGGGGAAGAAATTTTCACGGTTGAGCGTGGTTAGTACCGTACGATACGACTTGTTGTTTAGAGCGAGTTTTACTCGTGCAAGGTAAAGCCTACCGTACTTCATCTTAGTAGAATTACTACGGTGCGTATGAAACAGGGGTCATCATTCGTACAGTAAATTACCGTAAATGTTCACCCAAAAGAGTGTGGTGCTTGGTGACATAGTCTTCAGCAGTGCGTCGGACAGACGGAGCAGGTGATTGCCCACTGCCAAAACCAAGCTGACCGAGCGATGAATGGGAACCACTTCCGCCTTTCGCCCAATCGTCCTCCAATAGACGCCTAAGCATTACCTTAATTACTAAGTGTGGACTCTGCAGTGCCCCTACCGTAGTATTATGATCATTGTTTCTTCTTTGAACTGAGTGTATAGCTAGGCTTTGTTATGCATTTGAACAAGGGTTGGGAAGAGGAAGAACAAAACAATGATGCCCTCCTATATTCTACACCACTAGTACATCTCTCACACAAATACCTTTTGTGTTGTTTTCGTTCTCTGCACGGTTATGATCATCCAACTGCCAGCACATGCAAATCCAACCACAAAAGCAGGGCTTGCTTCTTGTGCTCGAACTCGACTTGTGAAGAAAATGGTAGTGACGTAAATTATAGGTCCTCCGAAGAAACTTGCATTGCAGTGTAGTAGTTTGACTTAATACCACAATCACTCCATCCGGGCGACCCGACTCGAAGGTCGAACGAACACGATGCCTCTGCTCCTAGAAAGCATCAACCCTCGTTCTGATTTGTTCCGAGACAGCTCTTGACTTTTGTTCTCGCGTGAGCTTTCATCCTAGAAGTTCCATAGTACTCGTACTCGTACTCGCACACGTAGTCGTCGTCGTCGTCGTTGTCGTCGACATGAATCGACTCCCCGTGGGAGCAATGAAAAGCACCACCGAGTAATAGTGATGTGGAAATGATTCCATGAGACGCGACGCGACACGACACGAGGAGGTTGCTTCCGCGGATGGGTGCCCGTGAACTCAAATCCTTAGGAGGAGCTTGGGCTCACTATTTGTCCTCCTCGTTTCACAATGGTATGTTTGCCCCCCCAAACTGTCGCATTGCATCGCATCGCATCGCATCGAATCGAATCGAATCGAATCGAATCGAATCGAATCGAATCGAATCGAATCGACTTGCGTCGCATCCCATCGCGTCGCGTCGCAAAAAGACAATCGGTCGTTCCTCTACTAGCTAGGCTTGCGTCATCGATTCGATGATAAAGTCTTGCGAACAATATCTGCACGCTTCTGGGTTTTGTGCCAACGCTGTTTGCACGACACCGGGATATCTCTTTTGTTCGTTGGTGAGGTATTTCAAGGAAAGACCGTTCTGTGCCACCGCAGCAATCGCAATCCTAGGTTTGTTCTTCAGTGTGCTTGACGCGTGTTCCAGGGCCCGACCATCCTGTCGCACCGCCGCACCGACAACGTCCTCCCGGTTCCTCATCTCGCGGGATGCGAACCGCAGGGAGCGTCCATTCTTTTGCACCGCCGCGAGGACCACTCGGGGGTTGTTCCGGAGTTTCTCGGATGCGAATCGCAGGGCGTGGCCGTCCTTGCTCAGCGCGGCAGCCACGACCTCCTCGTCGCTCCTGAGTCGGAAGGATGCGTGGTCGAGGGCCAGAAAATTCTGCCGCACCGCGGCCAGAACAACCTTCTTGTGGTTCTTCATTTCGTGGGACGCACACTGCAACACGAGACCGTTCTGTGCCACCGCGGCCAGGACCACGTTCTCGTTGGTTTTCAACGCCTCCGAGGCACACTGCAGGGCAAAGCCGTCCGCTCGGACCGCGGCGAGGACGACCGCCTCGTTGGCCCTGAGATTCCTGGAGGCATAGTGCAGGACGTGGCCGTGTTCCCTCACCGCGGCGAGGACGATTTTCTCGTTGTTGCCGAGGTCCGGGGACGCATAGTAGAGAGCATGGCCGTCCCTCGTCACCGCTGCCAGAACCACCCTCTCGTTGTTCCTCATTTCCGTGGTCGCGTATTGCAGAGCCAATCCATTCTGCCTCGCCGCGGCAAGGACCACCCTCTCGTTGTTCTTTGTGTTCGGGCATTTTCTGGCGCTGGCTTCCGCCAGCAACCGCAGGGCGAGACCGTTCTGTGCGACCGCGGCAATCGCCACCTCCTCGTCGTTTTGCATCTCGTGGGATGCAAACTGGAGAGCAAAACCATTCTGTCTCACGGCGGTGAGGACAACCATTTTGGTGTTTCTCGCGTCGTCCGGCAGGGTTTTGAGGGCAAGGCCGTCCTTTTTCAGCAGGGCAATGATTTCCCGCTCGTTGTTGTCCGTGGTGGTGGTGGTGGTGGTTGTTGTTGTTTCATCGGGCAGAGCATCATTCTCCGTTGAGGCAGCAGAGACATCCACGTCGTTTCCGTCCTCTGCGTTGGGATGATTCATCGTGTTTTGAGGTTGGAAATAGAAGTTTATGGAAGGTAGGTGGCTGGCAAAGCTTTTGGGTTTGTTGCGTCTTTCACGCCCAGCAGGGATGATACTGGTGGACGCCGCTTTCGAGTAGAATGGCGGATGGATGGATGGATGGATGGATGGATAATTGATTGATTGATGGATCGATTGATCGGTCTCTCCTCCGGACGAGAATTGATCCATTCACACGTGGATGCATTCAACGGCCGCAGAAGATATATGGTATATTGAATATCGGAATTCTCTCCTACGGTGACAGTATGAAGCGCTGCACCGCACCGTACAAGAACAGGCTTCTCGTGTTACTCGCCCTACAGAACAAAATAGTGATATTAATCGTGTCATTGAAGTAACATACCATCACGATTTTGAGAAAGGAACAACTACAAGTACAAGCATTTTTTCTGTGACATCAGAAGTTCGAAAAAATGATTACTACCGGTACTTCTTCTTTATCACTGATCGGAAGTGTCAGACTGAAGTCATTCATTTATTCGTCGGTGAATTGGGCATAAAGTTAGCGTCTTCGTATTCTACTCCAATGATCATGCCCCATAAGTACGTAGAAATGACGGAAACAACCCTACGGGGTATGCAAGGGCTATTTTTGTTGTTCTCGTACTTGTACTCGTATTTTTGAATACGTTGCAGTTATTGAATAACCTTACTGTAATATTTTTTTACTACGGTACTTCGTATGAAGTACGTAGTATGAGTAAGGTAAGTTAACCTTAATCTTACGTGCATGAAGTAAGGTTTAATTAGTGTGGACACGAAAAATCTCCGCTCCTGATTTTTAAAAAGAATCTGCTATGCCCAATTCCCGGGCGCCGTCTCGTCTGGCCAGCAACTAACCTTACCGGTCTGAGGTGTCGTGTTGCTCGTTGACCAACCCACCTAGGAGCTATGGGACCTGCGGTCCTATGTATAGATATACTAACTATTAGACATAGGTTGGCGGGCTAACAAAGCTGCTGGAGAGAAAGTGTGATCGCATATGCGATTGCATGTAGCAGGGCTTTAGTCTCCTCCGGACGAGAATTGATCTATTTACAAAAAGCATCAGACATGACGGCGCTTGGAGAATACCATCAATTGCGCCATAAACAAAATTAATTAACGACAGTTAATACGAGGTGTTAAAATGAAGCTGAAACGGGGTTTAAGCTGATAGAAGTAGGTCCTAAGGCAAGCTTGGAGATATACAGATTCACCACTACGACCGATCGATGGATCAACCAGATCTACTATTCTAACTACCACTTGTAGGCTCAGTCAGTTAGATCTTAGGCTTGTAGTTCGACAGGGAGCTGCTCAGGGGAGCAGGATGTAAGTATCAAGGTATATAAATCGGAGTTAAACTAAAGATGTGAGGACAACAACCTTGTCGGGAAATCGACGTTGCTGTCGTGTTAATTCTACTGGATGTTTGCTGCTGCTGCTGCTGCTGCTGCTGTTTGTGTTTTCTTGTGCTGTGAACCCAGTAGAAAATTACAAGTGTTTGTTTTCTTTTCGCGCAGTGTGCGAATGTTCGTATGTAATGTATGTAGGGTTAAGGGTTTGTCAAACGCAACCGATTTTGGTTACAATTTAACATGAGGGGGAGATGCTTTTCCTTTTCTCTTTCTAATCCTCCGGAAAGTTCCAGGGACGGGGCATTCCTTGATTACGATCCCAACCAGTCCTATTAAGACATGCCTGTCTTCCAAGGTACCTTGCAGCTGGGTTGATTTCAGTATACTGTTGACTATTAGTGTCCGGATCTCCGCAAACGATCTGATAGTCAGGCCTTACTTGCCTTTTTTGCCAACAATTGATCACAGCTTGAGCAGCCTCGTCTCCACAATCGACATCTGCCGCGTATCCTAGCACATTCGAGCCTTGTATCAGAGCTTTGTAGTAACTGCAAAGATCATGTTTCATGCAGTCCTTAGCATTCCCCCATGCCATGCATCCTTTTCCACAGTGTCCCATGCAATCGTAGCTGTCTCCATATATAGGACCAAAGTCATCACCACCAATTGTAAACATTTCAAGGCAAGTCTCAGATGTTATTGTCATGCCAGCTGCCATGATCGTTTCCGGAGGAGCTGGATCAATCGGTCCATCACCGAAATTAATTGCGGTAACGTTAATGTTTCTGTTCGAACTCCAAGGTTGTTTCGCATGACGTCCAACATCAAACCTCGTAAGGTAAAGCGCATCCAACTCCACATCGCCATCTTTCCCTACTCCTGGATAGTCCACATTCGGTTCAAGAATAGTGTACGACCATTCGTGTACACATCCAGAATCCTTGTAAGCATTTTGATAGTAACCACAAGGTCTAACTTGTTTAACATAACTGTCTCTTCTGTTGGTCTCGTCGAAGCTTCGAGGGTTTGTGTATACATGCATGCACTTATCGTCTTTTTTAAACCACAAATTGGGAAATGCTGGTTGGGATGACATAAGACCTGGGCGGCATTTATTATTGAGAACGCTTGCAACAGCGTTATCGCAAAGTTCGAGCGAAAAATCAATTGTTTCATCGAGGCTGAGCCTCCCATCGTTGTCCGTGTCGAGGCTCGCAAGTGCATTGTTCCAGGCGGCACGAGTGTCTTCTTCCTTGCAATACTTCCGAAACCCTTCTTTATGAAGGCCAGATTCGTCAGTTTCAATGGAACACCATTTGTACCCAGATGCCTCACCATCAGTGGTGCATTGATCGTATTTCTTAAAACCATTCGAATACCACGAAAACGAGGAGACACACTCCTTTCCATCAAAATAAGTCATAATATCTTGTAAGGTGATGTAGCCATCGTCATCGGCATCAATTTCGTTTAAGCGGCGTTCATGTCGGATCGCATGCTTGTCGACCACAAAATATTCTACCTCCTCATCTCCGGTCAGTTTCTCCCTCCGCTCTCGGGACATCGCCAAATCGCAGACGCAGGAGAACAGGCCAAACGAAATCAGAAACAGATGCTGGATGGACTTCATGGCCAATTATCTTATTGTTTGATTGATCCTTGTGGAAAGATATTTTATGCTGGGAAGAATTCGTTTCGCGAGGACACCAGCTTCTCGTAAAACATTACTGTACTACGGAATTCCCATCAGCTGTCCCCCGGTTTCCGTAGAATTCAGTGCTTTGGGATGTAGAACAGGGGGACAGCTGATAGGAATTTTGTAGTTGCATGTTGTGAAAGCGATCCCTCTCTGTGTAGCCAAAGAATATATTTACGTCATCGCGGATATTACTAGCACTTTTGGAAGAGATTCATCAAAAATTATCTATTAACGGGCGATGTTTTGCGACAGCATAGCCGACTATCACTCTGACAATGCTTTCCGGACAACAGAAAGTCATTGGAGCGCCAATGAAACGAAACCGTAATCCGTTCAACGAGAGAGATTCTGCGCAACTCCGAGAGACAATTTTTGATTCCATCGAGATGTTTTTTTTTCCTTTTTTTTAAAAAAGAAGAATCTGTCGAAGTGCCCGTTTGAGTTGAGAGGTAAAGACAGAATCCTATTGAGGAGGAAAAATATGCCATTCGTACCGTATGCAATATCGATGGCATATTCTTTCAGTACCATACAAGACGTAGCAGTTTAGGTAGAAAAGATTTGCACAAAAGGTATGCTAACCAGCAAAGAAGATACAGAAGTATTCTTTATCACTGTTCGGAAGTGTCAGACTGAAGTCATTCGTTTATTACTACAAAGTTCCTATCAGCTGTCCCCCGGTTCTACATCCTCAACTACTAATTTCTTCGGAAACCGGGGGACAGCTGATAGGAATTCCGTAGTATTTGTTGGTGAATTGAGCATGAATTTAGAATCTTCCATTCTTCTCCACGGATCATGCCCCATACCCGTAAGTACCGGTACCTCGAAATGACGGAAACAACAAAGGTTATTTTATTTCTTAAAATACGTACGTACTGTACGTATCAATATTTTTGAATACGTAGTACGAAGTAGTACTGGATTGAATACTGGTACTTCGTATGAAGTAAGACTTACAAGTTATTACTTCGTACTTCGCAATTACTGTATTTTCGTATGAAATAAGGTAACTTAGCCTTATAATCTTACGTGCATGAAGTAAGCCTTACTTCGTATTTATTTAGGACACGAAAAATCTCCGCTCCCGATTTAAAAAACTTCTGTACCCGTGAAAAACTAAAATGAATCACGTCGGAGTGACAGATTGTTGCCTCACTATCTGACCAAATACCTCCTCCCAGTAACGGAAACCTCCTCAACGAAAGTTACAACCTATTCGTAAACACTATAAACCGACTGTTTGCAACAACTCCTGTTGAAATCAGTGACTTACATCCATAGCTTTGGCCCCCTGTAGTTAGTGGTTTTTTCAAAAAATGGCCAAAAATTGATCCATCATGGTAAATGTAGACACTGGTACATTTTCTACACGGGACCATACGATCGAGTGACAGCATCTACATTTTCTACACGCCGAGTGACAGCATGTTGAACGAAAAAAAACTGAATTCGAAACGAAACGAAAAAAATGAGTTCTGTTTTTTGCTATGCGCGCAAGCCGAAAAACTATGCCGGCTCGATGCTGTCACTCGAAAACACATAATTTTCGGCCCAATTTCTGTATTCGAGAGCTTACTAAGGGAAGAATAAGCAATGTTGTTTAAAAGTGAATATAGAGCATTGTAGAGTAGAGTGTTAGCTAACAGACGATGTCTTTACTTTGAACAGAGGTGGTGTATGCAAGGAGATATTCCAAAAAGCAAAGATGCTGTCACTCAACGTGATTCATTATGGTAAACGTGATTCATTATAGTTTTTCACGGGTACCGTACAAAGTAAATCTCATGGTAAGAAAAGATCTTACCTGTAAGTTGCTTCGTACAAAGTACTGTACTACGAAGTAAACCTTACGAAGTAGAAGTAAGTCTTAATCTTAATGATTTTTTTGAGAGTGAGATTAATTTTGATGACGACTCGACTCGTTCGTTCCCTAACTTCTTCCGTGACCGCAACGATGCTCCAATGATGCCGACTTCTATTCTCGAAAAGGACAGGCAGCTACATCACGGTAAAAACCTTACGTACATTCCGGTAAAATTACTGACAACAAATAAGGTTACCGCAGCTACAGTCGACACCGAGATAAGCCTTACTGACTGTATCCTGAATCCTTACTAATCATCCAACACCCATTGCACAACGCACGGACAAATCCTTTTTATCGAAACGAGGGTGAAACATCACCCGCCCAAACGATGGCGAGAAAACTGCTGTACGGTCTCGATTCGTATGTGCCTCATCCATCGTCGTCATCGACACTGGTTGATTCCCTTCCCTTTGTTTCGATCCACAGCGGATACGGTTGTCGCCAAAACGACGATGGAGTCGACGAATGCGATGCCGAAGATCCATTCCGTCACCCTCTCGAAATCAAAGACAGGAACACGAACAATTCCAGCACCGACGAAACCGCAGACGCGGCCTTCCTGCAACGAACCGCAAGCACCAAGATTGGCACTTCTCCGCCGCTCTCACCGTCCTCTCGCTCTCGCTCCTGGCTGTGGGGTCGATTGGTCCTCGTCGTTCTGGCAGTCATCTACGGATCTCTCAACGTGAGCATGCGGATGGTCTTTGCCCGTCCCGATCCGCCGACACCGAGCGTTTCGTCGACCATTCAGGGATGGTTTTCCGTCCTCGGCTTTTGCCCGCTGCTGTGGTGGGAACAACGGCGACGACGACGACGACAACGGGGCGTTGTTGTGGCAACAACGCATGGCAGCAACGGTGGCGGCAGTGGGAGTAATAGCAACAATGGCAGTGGCAATGGCAGCAGCAGCAGCAGCAGCGATATTCTTCCTTCCAGATCAAAACGAATTCCGAGCCGATCAGCGGCGCTGGGATGGTTTGCCCTGGAACTGGCCCTGTGGAATTTCGGCACACAGGCCCTCATCAACACCAGCCTCCTCGTGACAGAAGGTGCGAGGGCCTCGTTTTTGGTCGCTACGAGCGTGGTGTGGACACCCCTGCTCTCGTCGGTCGTGTCGTCACCGCGTATGCAAACGCACATGCAAACGCATGCGCAACCGACACCGCCTCCGAATCGTCGCCGCACAACGGCCGTGGTCTGGGTGGCCTGTGCCCTGGCACTGGTGGGAACGTGGATTCTTTCCATGGGCGGCCAATCCGACGCCGATTCCGACTCTGGTGGTAAAACCGCAAACGGAGATGCCGCGTCGTCGTCGTCGTCGTCGTCGTCATCTGTGTCGCAGTCTTCCGCGTCGCTCTCCCCGGCCTGGGGCGACGCCTGCTGCTTGCTGGCGGCCATTTGCTGGAGCATGTACATTTGCCGGTTGAGCGCCAGGGGGGATTCCTTCGACGAAACGACGACCCAGTTCGTCAAGAACACGATCCTGGCAATCCTCTACACGATCTGGATGCTGGTGTCCCTGGTCTGGCACAATCGCGAGCCAACCACAACTACGACTACAAGCACCAGCAGTGAGAGTGACACCGACGGTGCTGCCCTGGTGCTGTGGAGGGGGTGGAGGGAGGATCCCGTTGCCTGGGGGATACTCTTTTACACGGCCCTCGGGCCGTGCACGATCGCCGACGTCTGCCAGCAAAAGGCCCAGGCCCTGGTTCCGGCCGCCGAAACCAACGTCCTGCTGTCGCTCGAGCCGGTCTTTGCGGCACTCCTGGGATTCTGGATCCTGGGGGAATGCCCGTCCTTTCACGAAGCGGTGGGGGGCTCGCTCATTGTGGCGGCGTCCTTTCTGGCGGCCGGGTGCGGTCCGAAACACGCGCACACATAGACACACGCATAGCCATGCAGAGACGCATGCATAGACGCATGCAGAGACACAGACAAAGACACGGTCGTTGCCGCTGTCTCGATGAAGAACCGATTGGGTCGAGCGGTCGGTTTCGATCCGGGATTGTGGAACCACGAATCGTCCAACGCTTTCGAGGATTGAAGGAACAGAGGAAGAAATGGCGAGAGAGAATGAGCAAGGCAACCGTTCTATAAGGCTTTACTTGAAGCGAATCTATGATGCATTCGATGGAATGCTGTTGTACTGTGCAAGATCTATGTCGAACGTGAGATCTTATAGCGTTCCCCCCATTCCCGCGGTCTCTAGATCGGGCATGCGAGGGATTCGGCAGGTGGAACTGCCAATCGATCGAGCGCCCTATTGCATTCGTTGAAATAGCATGGATCGGGATAGCCATTCGGACCTGCTTTTTGTCTATTGGTTTTGTGGGGGATCGAGGCCCACACGATCGAGTTTGGCTGACCGGTGATCGGGCTCGTTCCCACCTGGAAGGTACAGCCCGTAGAAAATGCATACAGTAGCCGTTTGAGCAAGTCTCTGCCCTCGACCGTATCGGGTAGGTATGCCGTGTGGATGGTGGATGCCACCAAAACTCCCGGATTTGGATGGTAATCTCGCTGGCAACTGCAATCGAAATCATAGCAGATGACAATGGTTCCAATGTCAATGCCATCCTTCTGTTCGAAACCGGCGCACGGGCTCGGATCGCGTAGCACGATCATCCTGCCCGAGGGCATTCTCGATAGGAGACACGCTTTATGGACGCAGTGACCGTTGCATTGGATCTGAACTACCTTGCCTCCCCGAAAGAGTGATTTTGAGCATATTTGGCAGCCTTGCTTCAGCATCGTTGACGTCAGGCTAGGTCTGTGGTTGATTCCAAACCGTTCTATGGGGGATATTCTGTGCTCGTCTGCTAAATACGAAAGTGCGGCCGATGTCCTTTTGGTGGGAAAATCAGATGAGAAATGTTTGCTCCGGCACATTTTCACTTTGAGAATTCGGTCCCTCCATCTAAAACGTGTTTTCCAGTCGCTTTTCACCGGAGTAGATGTTCCTCCATTGAATAAAGTGTCAAGGAGTTTTTGTAAGTTTTCTTGGAATTTCGACAAAATGTCGAGGAAATCCCCTGTAACGCATTCAAACGGAAAGTGAACTAGTGGAAAGCATTGATTGCAACTTTGTAGGACACAAATATCTCTGCTGGGTATTAGAGAATTGCACAATGCTTTTTGCGAACGGTGTCTACCTACTTTCCCCTTCATTCGAACTAATATGATAGTAGTGTCTCCAAATTTTGGATCGAAATTCGATAGGGGATAATCCGAACAGTAGATCCCGTCACCGTATACTATCCCATTTTCGACGGCAGCGACACCCGGCAAGTCCCGAGCACGCTCATAACGCGACAGCAGACCGTTGGTCTCGATGGTCTTGAGATTTTCACTGCGAGTGTGGTGATAAGCGACGTCGACATGACACGGAATCTTTTTTTGCTTGAAGTCCGACTGGGCTTGCAAGAGACGGTCCACCGTTTGATAATCACCGAACATTTGAATGTCTTCATTCAGAAGAGAATGCAAACCATTCAACAAGCACTGCTTCGGCGAGGTGTCGGGCACTTTGTTCACTCTTTTCAGGGGAAAGTGCACCTCGTCCGTGTCTTGTGTGAGACAGGAATAACTGCGTTTACGTTGCTGCTTGCCAAGAACTTGGGACATCGCATCCCGACTTTCAGGGAAATCCGTCAATTTTCTATCCGGTAAAAAGAAGCGTCTTTGCTCGCTGAGCTCTCCGGTCACTGCGTTCATGCCGTTTGTATGGCGGGATATTCAAAAGCCAAAAGTCAAAATGAAACTGAACTCGCGGCGTTGCGAGGTTTGCTGTGGTGTTGGTTTGGTGCCAATTGAGACGAAATGCAACCAGTTAGTATTCCGGATAGAGTATCTGCGGTGTTTTGGTAATAGTAGCTTGTGGTAATGAACTGCCAGAAGCCTTTGTGCACTCAACAGTTCTTGAACCCGATGGGATCGACAGCTTTTTCGACAAGAGCGACATGATGATGAATAACACGAACGGAATATTATTATTATTATTTTGTGAGTCGTACGGTTCCGGGTAAACCTTATGTTTCTTTGTTACATTACTTTTGATTGGGTTTCATGTCTTGGTCGTGCGCCATCGTCAAAAAACTACGAACCAAGAATCAAAATTGAAAATAGATTGCAGACACATTATTCGCAGTCGATATCTGCCGTAGTGATGCTGTTAGTATGGTTGCCGCAGCACTGAGTACACCAGTACGATATCTTCGATCGCGGCACGACTATCAGGTTGCATTACAAAATAATATCAAACTGTATGAATAAAATCGTTGCATGTTGACAATACGCGCTGTTTTACGTCCTTTCGATTCGAAAGATCTACGGGCAACAGTGTGGAAACGGCTTGTTGCGTGTTCATGCAATTGGTTTCTTTGTAATAGTCAATACACTGTAATGCTAGAACATACTTTGGTACACCTATTGCATCTGTTATACTTTATGAAACCTACGATTCATTCGCTGTTGAGCTCGGATGAAGTCTCTCTTTCATATTATGGTGGCACTCAAAACGATAGGATTGCGTTGTGTGCAATAAGAGCTTCGTAGTAGAGTGTCTTGAAAGGTAGGCAGGCAGTGGCTAGGTAGAAAGCCCTGTGGTTTTCTTCTGGTAAGTTCCGATGGAAAGTCCTGATGGAGATCGTCGTCGTCGCATGCATCGTTGTTCTCGCCCGTTCCGAGTCGTGAATTCATTCCGTCGGAACACGCACATTCCATCCAATTTCATTCCATTTTATTTCATTTCATTCTATCGCATCTCATTTCATTCCAATACCAATACCAATTCCAATCCATCCCATCCCATCACACCCAGTCGATGGGAGCCTTGAGAATTGCCATCAGGCGGTCTTCCTCGCTCCCGGGCTCGATCCGGTGGTTGTATTCCCACGCAATGAGCGGCGGTGCCGACACCATGACCCCCTCGACGCGCGGGTTGGCGTTCGCCAGGCCGAACTTGACGCCGCGGTCGTACAGCAGGTTGAATTCGAGGTACCGGCCCCGGCGGAGCAGCTGCCACTCGCGCTGCTGCTCGTTGTAGGGGAGTTTCTGCCGCTTTGTCACGATGGGAAACCACGAGGGCATCCACCCCGAGGCCACGTCTCTGCAAAAGGCGAGGGTTTCGGGCGTGGCCGGCAGGTCGTCGTAGAACATTCCTCCCACGCCGCGGTGCTCGCTGCGGGCCGGCAGGAAGAAATAGTCGTCGCAGGCTCGTTTCATGGTGGGGTAGTCGATCTGGTCGTCGCTGGCCGAGTGTTGTTCGCACAGGTCCCGGATGGCCCCGTGGAAAAAGGAAATGTCCTCGTCGAACAAATAGTAGGGGGTCAGGTCGCTGCCGCCGCCGAACCAGGCCACGGTTTGTGTTTGGTCGCTGCCCGTACCGGAAGCCGAGGCCGAGGACGAGGATTCGACCAAAAAGATGCGCACGTCCGATCGAAAGGTGGGCACCATGGGCGATCGCGTGTGCAGGACCATGGACAATGCCGCGGCACAGTAGGTGTCGCCTTCCTCGATGGCAATCCCGTCGCTGTTGTTCTGCCGTCCCCGGATCGATGCGGCGCGTTCCGCCGTCAGTTTGCCGTTTCTCAGAAGGGTCAGGGAGCAGGCACCCTTTTCGATGATGGCACCCTTTTGAATGACGCGGGTGATTCCTCCGCTGCCAGTGCCAGTGCTAGTGCTAGTGCTGCTGCTGCTGTCGTCGTCGTCGTCCTCTCGCTCAAAGATGCCCCAGCAGTCCCTGGTGAACGTCCCGGCTGCTTCTCCGTCTTGCACCAGGTCGCGTTCGAGTTGCTCGATCTGCTCGATGATTTCGCTCTGCTGGGTTTGCAAAAAAGACGCGAATTCCTCGAACAAGGCAGACGCATCGGATGTTTCGCTGGGTGTTGCTGCTGCTGTCGCTGCTGTCGTTGCAGAGTCCGTGTCGACGACGCCGGCGGCCACCACCACCGAGCGATCCCGCAGGGATGGCGTATTGGTTGGAGCGAACGACGAAGCGCAGGA
Source organism: Pseudo-nitzschia pungens (assembly GCA_037355855.1). Lineage (NCBI taxonomy): Eukaryota > Bacillariophyta > Bacillariophyceae > Bacillariales > Bacillariaceae > Pseudo-nitzschia > Pseudo-nitzschia pungens. The sequence goes on along the minus strand of CM074762.1, from coordinate 3,141,226 downwards.
AACATGGTGATGGATCGAGAGCAACTGCAGTGCCGCCGACGCCAGGATCAGCAGCCGGGAAGGTGCTGCTGCTGCCGTTCGCTTGTTGTTGTTGTCGCGGAGAGTCTTCATGGTTGCAGCAGTAACGTATAACGTACTGGTACTCTTTGGTCGAGTCCTTGTTGATTCGTATGCCATTGCGCCCGAAAAAGAGAAAAGAAGGTTCAAGGCAGGACCTGCCGGTCGCCAGTAGAAGAAAGAAATGCGTTTCGTGCATACGGTAGTTTGACAACGAGTAATTATCGTACGTATCCTACCTTTACTGTATCGGCGCATCAACTTCAATCTTACACGCGGCGGGAAACTTTTCATTTCATTTTGATTTTGTTGATTTTGATATTTTTTGTTGAAATGATGAGAAGATGATTTCGTTCGTTGCGTCTTGGATGATTCGTTACACGTAACATCCGTGACTGGATTCATATTTTTTTTGGAAAAATGAGATTAGTACGATTAAGTTAAAAGATTTATATCCTTGTCTAAACCTCGACCATCTCACTTTTTTGTTCCATCCCTCCTCCCTTAAACATCTCTCTAATGGTCATGCAGTTCCTCGTTGATCTTGTAGGTGGATGGAACCCATGTATTCTGCAAGTCTTAAGAAGAAAAGAAAAGAAAAGAAAAGAAGAGAAGAGAAGAGAAGAGAAAGGAAGGGAAGGGAAGGGAAGGGAACAGAAGGAGAGAGGAGAAGAGAAGAGAAAGCTAGTATTCAAGCCAAGGCATGCCAAGGAACGGATCTTGGTTCTTCCGAAGTCTTGTACACGCAGTGCGCACAATGGAGGTCTCTTGTCTTGTCGACACAGCTTGATTCATTCACCTTGGAAGGAAACGTGGATGGCACACGAAAACAGGCAGAGTTAATCGTGTTCGAAACTCGAAACCAGACCAAGCATGATGAATTCATCGTTGCACACACACACACACACTCTCTCTCAGAGTCTCATTCCTCTCCGATACCAAACGGTACGACCAATAACCGTTACTGAACCTTGCTCTTGCCCCTGTATACTATCCGCAGGAGACTCGAACGATCACAGACCAGTGGTGGTTGCATCAGTATTATCATCGTCAGCATCAGTTGGTACCGTGCAAAACCATTGCCGGTGGATCGAACTGGATATGACATTGAAGAACACGGCGATGCAGTGTTCGGGTCGGTGGGCGGTTGCAATTTTCCCCATCGCCGTGCGGAACATCATGCTCGCCCCGGGCATCTCCAACCAACGGCAACCACCATGCCAACCATGCAACACGACACGACGCAAATACGATGCGATGCGATCCGATGCGATCCGATGAAGGGAACCACCAAACGCAGACCAAATCACCCACAGCGAATCCAATCCAATTCAATCCAATTCAATTCAATCCAATCCAATTCAATTCAATTCAATTCGATCCGATCCGATCCGAGTTTGTGGGGCTTTTTCAGATCTTCGACAGCATCCTCCCGACTGCGACACCCAAAAGCGAGCACCAGAAGCAATCGTGAGGGCTGTGTCGCTTGTTGGTTTTTGGTTGGCTGATTGATTGATCGGTTGATTGGCGTGCTGGGCAGCTGGCTCGGTGGTCACATGTACGCACACGTACGAGCAAAGTCCGGCCGCCAACCAGATTGGTCGAGAAAAAACCAACGGGAGGAGGTTTCGATGGGTCGTTGCTGTTGATGTTGTTTTCGTTGTTGTTTTTTTTAAATGCCAGAATGAATCCATCGGCTGCTGCTTCCACCGTTTCGGTTCCCTGGAATCTTTTGGATTTGGATTCGGATGGAAACTGCGCACGTCCCAACTGCGTCCTACTACGCACGACGTGTTGCCACAACGCACGGTACCTACATGGACTTGTCGAATTGGATTCGTACAAGAGCATTTGTGGCACCCAAACATCCGGAAACAGAACCTGTTGTCGTCCATGAGGACCGGATGGTGCGACCAATCAATGTGGCTATTCGTCTCACCGAGCGTACAAGCACCTACAAGTCAGAGGCAAGACCTACAATATTATATTTTGAAAAAAAAGCAAAAACTTTCTTGTCCACTACACCTAAACGATTTTTTTTTTCATTAGTATCGCTGCGAACTAAACAGTCAGTGTTTCCCTCGGTCTTTCCCACTACCGAAAGACGTATTATACAACAAATGAGTATCCAATCATCTCATATCATCTCATCTCATATCCAACCGAACGTCGCATCGCGAGAACCCGCTCTGCGCCATGTCGGTTTCGGTTTGTCATCCTATCGTTTGCTTCGCTTCGCTTCGCTTCGCTTCTCTCTCTCTCGCTCTCTCTCTCTGTCTACGGCCTCACGACACGAGCAGGTTCGATCCGGGTCGAATGCCGAGGACGGTGTGGACGTCCTCCAGGGAATCCAGGTCCGAATCCGCACGCGACTCGCGGACCACCAGGTTCGGCAGGGGTTGGCGCCTCGGATAGACCGGGGACGCCGCGATCGACGAGAGGGGCGTCTTGCTCACGCTTACTCCCGAAAGGCGTTTCTGGAGCTCCTCCTTCTCCCGGTGCTTCTGGATTTCCTCCCCGTCCTTGATGTACTCGGCGAGATCGTGGACGGTGCGATCGTTGGTGGGGAGCATCCCGGCGACGCACCGCACCAGCAGCGTCACGCCCTTGGAGGTGTAGCTCATGGTTTTGTGGGACGAGCTGAGGGTGGATTCCTGCCGGGCCATGGAGTCTCCCAGCCGGTCCAGATCGGTCCGGGCGTCGCCGAGTTCCTTGTGGAGTCCCATCACGGAATCGTGGGTTCCGTCCAGTTTCTTGGACAGATCGTCCTGTTTGCGCGAGACGACCCCGATCTGCTCCTCGAGGGCCTCCTTGACCATTTCGAGGGACGTCACCAGGAACTTCGACGTCTTGGCAAAGAACTTTCGCGTGACGGGAAAGAATTCCTGGACGTATTCCGGGAGCGCGTTGGTCAGCGCAAAGTATCCGATCCAGCAGGCGGATCCGCCGACCACGATCTTGACCAGCAGTCCCACGTATTGGTTTCCACCGGTGGAGGGAAGGGTCTGGTGAATCACGATTTGTTGCGGCGGGGCGGGAACCACGGCCGCGGAGGCCTTATCCTCGAGGGATGGGACTTGGAACCCGGACATTTGCTTGGCGAGGATCGCGTACGAACCCAAATCGCCCAGGACCTGCTTTGCCTGTTCGGGAAAGGCGTACATCGCTCCCATCGATATGGTCAGCCATTGCCCCGTCTGGGATTGGAGCAAAAAGGCCAATGGGCCCCGTGCAGCACCGGCAGCGGACATTATTTTTCGAGTAGTAGGAGTACCGGTAGTATTGTTGCTGTTATCGTTCTCTACGCAAGTGGTCTTGATCCAACGGGAAATCGGGGTCTCTATAGGTTATTCAGAGTAAACTCCCCTCTGAATCTAATAAATACTGCTTGCTTGGCCTTCGTGAATTGTCGAGTGCTCTAACAGGTTGGTGTCACCTTCTCTCTTCGATTGTGATGTTGCAACAACAACAACGAAGGAGGGCTAATCTTACGATAAGGTTACTACCTCACCAGATGTTGAATGTGTTCCACAACGACACAAAATTCCGGTACGGTTCAAACCTAGTACATGCGTACGTTAAGTTACGCTACTGCAGATTCTATTGCAATTTTATCGGTATTCTTCCTACCGGTAAGGTTACCGCTGTTTTCACACGATTTCGTCAGATTTTGCTCAATTTGGTTGGGTCACACGACCCTTTTCTCTGCGCTACGTAACGAGTAACCTTAACGACTAACGACATCGTTTTGAACGATGATGACAATTTTTCCAACAATTATGGGTCGGTTCCGCACAGTTTGGTATGTACGAAACGATGATACCGTAAACCTTACCGTACGTGCGTGTAATGTACGTATTTGAGAACTGTTTCTTCACCTCTACCGATAGGTAAATGTACTTCCACCGGTGCGTACCGTACAAGTTAAGGTAACGCGATGGAGAAAGTCGACGAAACATTCATTCATTCCGAGCGATCGAAACACGCGCTGGAGCTGCGCGAACGAAGTGGCGAGCTCGCCAAAAGCCTGCAATGCCGTCCGGCACAACCGAGCGGGGCAGGCTGCGTTCGCAGCCCAGGGCGACGGTTCATCGTCAGAAAAAAAATAACAATGTATTGCGTCTTGCGTGCGTGTATACATATGTAATATACATTAAAATCATAGGACTGCATCACCGATCACGCTTCCAACTTCCAACCATCAAAACACGTTCCGGAAAGAACGAAGATGAGACGCATCTCGATCAAAAAATAATCATCAACAATCAATCCGAAGAAAAAAATCGTGCATCCATCAGTTTGATCGTCAGCGTGCGACGGAAGGAAGACAAGGATCTCCATAAGGAATATTGTTGTTTGTTTCCGCCAACGGATCTGATCGGGATTGAGCATCCGGAGACGAGAACAAACAGAAACACAACATCGACGACAATTTCGAAAGGAAGAGACAAAGGTTCAGGACCATGAATCGCGGTACCGGTAGTACTACCAAGCACCGAAGCAGAGCCAGAGCGAGAGACAATGTGTGGGCGACGATTGGCAGTCGAGTAGTCTTTGCCGGTGCGGTTCTGGGACTCCTTGCCTTCTCGGCGTCTCGGGTTAGTGCATGGAGCGTTCATCCGGTGGTTCGATATCAATATCAACACCAACACCAGCACCAGCATCGGTCGACGCGGTGGAAGCCGCTGCGGTTTTCCGGTGTTGCCAGCCGCCTCTGCGCTTCGTCGAGCATCGAGACACCCGAAACCGAACAGTCCGGCGAAACCGCATCGTCCCCGAAGGAAACCTCGAGCAAGGTCCAGAAGCGACTCAAGGAACAGCGCGACCGCAAGCCACCCAAGATCATTTGCTGTTCGTCCACCAAGGAATTGGTGCACGCCGTGAACGCCGTGGTCACCGAGAAACACGTGGTGGCCGAGCTCGGGTCGCAGCTGCGGGAGGTCTCCAACGCCATTCGTGCCAGGGCTTCTCCCTCGTCGGTCTATTGCGACGTCAAACGGGATTACCCCAAGGCCGCGGCCAAACACAAGGGGAAAACCCTGTCGCCCAACGAAACCACGAGAATCAACGCCATGCGATTGGGCGATCACTTGGAGGAGGATGGCGAGGACTATGACAACGACGACGAGAGCGCCGGAAACCTGGACTTTCGCGAAATGGACAAGTTTGCGGACTGGCGATCCGCCTTCTTTCGGGATTCGTCGTCGTCCTCTCCGTCGTGCCGGTACGATGTTTTGGTCCTGGACGTCAATGCCATTGTCGGAAACGATCTGGAATGGACCTGTCTCGATCTGATTCTGGAATTCGAACAAATGGCGGCCATGGTGGCCAAGAGCTGCCGGGAAACCGACGAAAAAAACAACGAGTATCACGGCCTCGAGTACGTGCTGGTGAAATCTCTCGGACTCAATTCGGTCGCCTCTCAGCTGACCTACACCGTGCCCTGGCTGGATCCCAACAAGACCAACCACAATCGCCTCTGTCGGATCGTGGCCACGGTCGGGGTGCACGACTACCGCCAAACGATTCCGGGCGTCAAGACGCTCCTCCGGAACTCCCACCTCAAGGCCGCCGGCCCGAATGCCAGCAACGACGGCGGCGGCGATGGCGGCGACGCACGGGATCCGTCGAGCTCGTTCGTTCTGGAGGTGGGGTGCCACTTTGGAACCTCCACCGTCTTGTTGAACAAGGAATTCGACCACGTCATGGGAGTCGACGTGGGCAGCAAGATCATCCGGGAGGCCCAGAAGAAATACCCGGACGTCTTTTTCCGAACGGGCGATGCCTGGAAGACGGCGGGCCTGCTGCGGCTGCAGCAAGAATACTACCGGGAGCGATGGGGTTCCGCCCGGCGAGCGCACCATCGGGTTCGATGCCGTCTACGTCGACGTTGGGGGGCTCTCGGGAGCCGACGGATTGCTGGACACGATCGCCCTGGTGAAATCGATCCAGTACGCGCTGGAGCCCCAGTGCATCGTCGTCAAGTCGCTGTGCCTGCAGCGGCTGGCGTCTCGGTTCGTCCCCTATTGGAAGTGGCAAAACAAGGGCCGGAGCAAGCTCAACTGAGGAGGGTAGGGTACGGTAGCGTAGGCGATGCAATGCGACGCGATGCGTGTTGTACGATCGATGGAGCGACCGACGAACGTGCCGGGTCTCCCGCTACGAACAAATGATCCTATCAAGTAGCACAAACGAATTCATTCTCTCTCTCTCTCTCTCTCTCTCTCTCCCTCTCGAATTCATGATTCGTTGAGACCACTATTATTGACAAGGCTAGTTTGAACTGCGAAATCTGATCGAAAGATTCTGTTTTGATTGGTATCAGTTGTTTGTAAAAGATTGGAAGGAGATTCAAACACACAAAAACAGTATTGAATGTTTATAGTTCCTGCATGTTGTGCATGTTGCTGTTGAGTCTGTTCTGATCATCCTTTACCCTTAATCTATTCTGCATACAGTAAGGATTATTCGCATCAATTCATTCGACAATCTCCTTCAAACAAAATCATGAATATCGTTCGTCAACGCGTTCTTGCGTCTCTTGAAAAGATTTTTCCCTCTGCAACCTCCCTGGCATGGAAACAAAACAGATTCCCGTGTTACGGTATGGGCTCACAGTGCTATAAAAAAAGTAATAATTGTCCTGTTTTTCGTTTCGTTTCGTTTCGTTTCGTGTCCTGCATTGCATTGCATTGCACACGGTTCATTCCTCGCATCAGTCCTGAAATCCGTTCTTAATTTCCCTGGGCCTTGGCGTTCATTTCCTTCACGAACTTGGCGTAATCAAAGCTGCTCTTTCCGCCGGCATCCTTGATGAGTTGTTCCGCTTGGTCGGTGGTCATATCGCTGTAGGTCGTGAGGGCGTCGACGAGGTCTTCCGAACTGACCTTTCCCGTCTCACCCTCGTCGAACACCGAGAAGGCTTTGATGATTTCTGCTTCGCTCATGGTGTACGGTAGAGTAGTTTTGGATTGTGAGTTCGGAAGTATGGATAACGAAGGATGGAATGTCCTCTGGATTGAATGTGTTGACGCTTGCTGACAACAGGAGCGTCCCACTCTCCACTTTCTCGACTCGGCACTTGGCACGGGATCGATAGTTGTTGTCTAGGGTTCGCTATCGAAGCAGGCAGGGATAGATAGTGACAGTTTGAGACATTTGAAATGACCACAAGGCATAGGTCATAGAGAATGGAGTCTTTTCAACTCCGGACTACCAACGGACGACTGCGCCCATGTTGGACTTGTTCGACTAATGACGCACTCTCATTATGGCCGACTATCGAGGAATGAACCAAAACACTGGAATGAATTTCATTGGCGGTTGCGAAGCGAATTCCGAACGTTGCGTGATTGAATTACCGGTAATTTTGAGCAGAGGAATGGTGTACGTTCCTGCCAGTACTTGTCAACGCGTTCATAAATAATACCAGTCGTGGATCATGCATAGATCTCAACCGCGAAGAAGAACCGAAATACTAATTGTAGTAAAAAACCTTAACATCTGTTTCACGTTTCCTGTACGATTCCTTTCAGACCTAAAATCTAAATTTCCTCTCAAATCCGAACCATTCGACACCAAATCCATCATCGGCTGTTTCCACCGTTCTCATTCTCATTCTCCAATCGCATAGATACCGGTAAACCTTAAGATTACTGACAAAAGACATTTTCGATATTTAACTTTTCCTTAATGAAACCATGGTAAATTCCGACCCTACGACCTGCACTAGTAGTACCATTGCCGTTCCCTCCACGAAATCCCTGGACAAGGACAGAAACGATGACGCGCCGCCGTTTTCTCTGAAGGGCGATCGATACGATCAGTCGACCTACTACGGACGCTTCCGTAAAATGCTGGACGTTGTTGATCCGAGAACCCTCATGACTTCGAAGCAAGAGTTGGACGATGCGGTCAATCTGCTCAAGGAATTCGAAGACCACCAAACGCTGATGGACAGTGGAACCCGCAACGGGGTGGTCAAACAATTCGACAACGAGAAACTGTGGCAGGCCAAGAAAATCAAGGATGCGATCGTTCATCCCGATACGAACGAAATCATTCCCCAGCCCTTTCGAATGTCGGGATATGTGGTACGTAACGCAAATGCGATTTCAGTGGCAATGCCGAGAGTGAACGTACCAAAACTGCAAAAGCGCCATGGAGTACCAAAACTGCACAAGCGGTATGGATTGCGCAACTTGTTGGTTTCTTCTCCTCTTGATACACGCAACTTCTGACCAAACCAATTTCGATTGCACCAACCCACGATGCGCAAACTCGCACAACATAAATGCAACAATCTGCAAACACACAGCCCTACAATGGACCCGTTTGCGTGGGTGCTATCATGGCTACCTCGACGCCGGCAATCTTTTTTTTCCACTGGATGAACCAAACCCAGAACGCACTGGTGAACTATTTCAACCGAAACGCCACGCAGCCGCTGAACACCTCCGCTGTCCTTCAGGGATACATGGGAGCCGTCACCGGATCCATAGGAATGTCCATGGGTCTCAAAGCCGCCATCGATCGCACTAAGCGGCTGACTTCGGTCCAGAAAGTCTCGGTGCAGCGGTTCGTGGCGCTGCCGGCCATCATCACAGCGGCGGCCATCAACGTCTTTTTGATGCGTCGGAACGAGCTGACCACGGGAATCGATGTGTATTACGAACCCAGTGCCAGCACTACTAACACAAGCACTGTTACCACCCAGGAGGCCGCGGCTCCGGTGGTGGTCGGTTCCTCGCAACTGGCGGCCAAGAAGGCCCTGTCCGAAATGATTATTTCGCGAATGGTCCTGCCCCTGCCAACATTTTTGATACCACCCCTGGCCCTGTCCTTGTTGGATCCGATCGTGCGAAAGAACCGGCGCCTCTTCACCCTTCCGGTCAATGTCACCTTTGTGATGCTGGGGTTCGGCTTTGGATTGCCGGCCACCATTGCCCTCTTTCCGCAGAATGGCACCATCCACGCCAAGGATCCTGGAAGAACGATTCCATCACCTACGGGACGAGCAAGGAAACCCAGTGACGGTCTTTCGGTACAACAAGGGGCTGTAGAGGAGTGTTTCGCGAATTGTCACTAGGGACGTGGACGTGGACGTAGAGATAGTGTTCGACCGGTTTCCGACAAAACCTACGCTCCGCGTTGCGAGCAATGATTGGTGTGGGCACCAACTGCAATCGGGAACCAGCACTTGCATCTGTGGAACCTCCTGCAATCGACTCGCTGTCGAGAGAAGTGACTTTTGGATTCTTGTTGCTTGTTACGGTGATGCTAAACTATTTTATACTTCAGATAAAAAGATATCTATAGAGCTAGTAGCTATTCTACACGTATACACACCATGCCGAACTATATCTTTTTGGAAAGATGATACGAGGATTGTGCCGCCTATTTTCTATTATTTAAAACAAAAGTACTTCGTAGTACATTGCTGCATTGTTTCTATTTTTGAATGGCAATGCGATCCCATACCGGTAAGGTACGAGTAACTAGTAGTAGTAGACATATCGATGTGGGACGTACTAGAGAAAACGATGGCGACAGAAGAAGAACACATTCCAGTCGTTTTCTAAGCATTACGGTACTTATTGTACATGTAAACTTCCTAATAACGGTTACTAGTAACTTACTCTTGCAATGACCTTCAGCCAAAGGTCACAACTCGATATTGATTCATTCATTCATTCTTTTACTTCGTACTGGTCTTGGAGTCATCTCCCGCTGAAGAACTACCCGAATTTGGACCTTCGGCGCGGATTTTGTTTTCATTTTTTGGCTCCATCACTTACGGGGCATATTGAAGTCTTTTTCGATGGGAAAAAAGGGCTTTGGTATGTCAACAATTTGAGGCGGATGGAGCAAGAGTCGTCGTCGTCGTCGTCGACGTCGTATTCCATAGTAACTTACCGCAACTTAAAATAAAGAGATTCTGGTGCACTATTTTGGGTTGTTCGAGGCACGTAAGCCCGATACGTAGACATTGACGTTGATCGTATGTTCCTTCAGTCAGTAGTGAGTAAGGTTAACCTTACCTAGATGATGTTGTGTGATGTCTGTTTGTGCCGTAATCGTACTTTCAACTTGTACGGTAAATCTAGACGTGACGAAGTGGTGAGGTGATGCAGTAATCTTAATTCTTCTATTCTGGATGTCACTTTCTACTGTTGAATATCACCATTGGGTCACTTCATCCGACACATCAAACACGCACGGTAAGGTTTACCGTACCGTAGTTTCATTCTTTCTAAAACAACAGACATTGCCGTGTTCTTCGCGCATTACAACGACAGTAAAGAGCCATTAGCAGCAAGCAACTCCCAACGATAGATCATTCCTGAATTGATTGATTGATTGATTCCGAGAGATCGTTTCTCTTTTTTTGGTGTGAGTATTCTTTTTTCTATTGATCCATCGTTCTTTCTCAGGAATGGTGGCGGCTCCAGCGATTCGAGCATCGACCTCCGATGCGGGCTCGGTGTCCTTTTGCGAGGAAAAAAACTCGGTGATGCTAATTCCGCGGGTGGATCCCAGCGAAAAGCCCAACCTGTGGTTTTCCAAGTCGGAAATCCACGACAACTCGATGATGTCGAAGATTCGAGAACTGGTCCAGGCCAAGCTAGTGGATTTGTTGGTTCCGACGTCCGTCGACGATTGCTCCTTTGACGACGACACCGTCGAAAACGACGAAGACGATGTCGAGTTCGAATACAACGCCCACGATGCCGTCGTGGATCACGACGCGTCTCCGGGTCCGGGTTCTGCCGACGAGACCACCGGAATCCACATTCATAGCAGCGGCAGCGGCAGCAGCTCTCCGCGTCAAACCCCAACGCCCCCGCACACCGCCAAGGAAATCGAGGAACGAATCCTCCACCAAAAGGCAGAGATCCTGCAGGATCGTCTCAACGAAATCATGGAGTTGCCCCGAGAGGACATTCTGGACTTTTTGACGTCGGGTGGACTGCCGTCTTCCATGGCGGGCATCAGCACCAATGCTGCATCGGCTGCGAAGAGCCGGCCGTCGTCGTCATCCAAGAAGCAGCAGCAACCACAACCACAACGAAACAACTCCCAGGCAGGAAAGGATGAGCAATCGAACCACTTGCAAGGGTCTCCCAAATCGAATTCGATTCCATCGCATCCGCATCCCTACAATTGGATCCTGGATTCCGACCTGGAGTGGAAGGATCTGCCACCCCTGGTAAAGGTCAACGCGGTCGAGGTCGGCTACACGGAAGATCTGTGGAACGAAGACTCCCAGGATCTTGCCGCCTTTTTCCAGCCCTGGAACGACCTGACCCCGAACCAGCGATCGGCCCTCCGGTACCTCGGGCACTACGACGAGGCGTCCTGGAACAAGGACGTGGCCATTATGACTCGGCGACGGGAACGGGCGTCGCAAACGGCGGCGGTTGCGGTCGTGGCCACGGGCACTTTGAACACCCCCAGCAGCAGCAACAACAACAGCAACAAGGAGGAGAAGAGCCCCGTGAGCAGTGACGGCGGGGAGCCTCGCGAAGACAGCATCCCTCAGAGAGATGCCTCGGCTCGAAAGTCGAGCAACCAAGACGACGATGACGAATTGGCCGAATTCATTTCCAATTTTTTGCCCGAGGAAGAACCGGAACCAGAACATCAGGAATCTGAGGAGGAACCAACAGAACAAGTCAACAACACCATTAAGAAGGAGGAGGATGACGAAGAATTGACCGAGTTCATTTCCAACTTTTTGCCCGAGGAAGAACCGGAACCAGAACAGCAAGAATCCAAGGAGGAAAGAACAAAACAAGCCAACAACACCATTAAGAAGGAGAAGGATGACGAAGAATTGACCGAGTTCATTTCCAATTTTTTGCCCGAGGAAGAACCGGAACCAGAACAGCAAGAATCCAAGGAGGAAAGAACAAAACAAGCCAACAACACCATTAAGAAGGAGGAGGATGACGAAGAATTGACCGAGTTCATTTCCAACTTTTTGCCCGAGGAAGAACCGGAACCAGAACAGCAAGAATCCAAGGAGGAAAGAACAGAACAAGCCAACAACACCATTAAGAAGGAGAAGGATGACGAAGAATTGACCGAGTTCATTTCCAATTTTTTGCCCGAGGAAGAACCGGAACCAGAACAGCAAGAATCCAAGGAGGAAAGAACAGAACAAGCCAACAACACCATTAAGAAGGAGGAGGATGACGAAGAATTGACCGAGTTCATTTCCAACTTTTTGCCGGAGGAAGAACCGGAACCAGAACGGCAAGAATCTGAGGAGGAAACAGCAGAACAAGCAAACAACACAGTCCAGGAAGAAGAGGTCGATGATGAATTGACCGAGTTCATATCCAATTTTTTGCCCGACGAGCTACCACCATCGCAAGAATCCAACAAGGGCAAGTCAGATCACAAAGGTAGAACAGAAAAGGATGATGACAACGACGACGACGGTGAAATGACCGAATTCATTTCCAACTTTTTGCCCGACGCACAAGAACCCAGTGTAAAGTCTGAGACAAAGAAGAGTAGTGAGGAGGACAGAGAGGAACCAAAAGAGCTCAAGACGAAGGAAGACGCTCAAACCAAGAAACGTGACAGCAACAATGACAATGACGACGAGGAACTAGCCGAGTTCATTTCGAACTTCTTACCCGAAGCGGACGAACCAAGTACGGAGTCCGCAACCAAGGACAGCAGCAACTACGACACCGAGAAACCAGAACAGCACAAAGCAAAGGATGAGACTGAAACCATGAACCAAACGGATGACAGCAAGGACAATGACGATGAGGACGAATTGGCCGAATTTATTTCCAATTTCTTGCCTGAAGGACAAGAACCAAATGTGGAGCCCGAGTCCAAGGAGTGCGGCGACAACGAGAAGGAACAACCAGAACAGCGCGAAGCCAAGAAGACACAAACCAGTAAAGGCAATGACAATGACGACGAGGAATTAGCTGAGTTCATTTCTAACTTCTTGCCTGAAGCGCAAGGAGCCAAAGAGCCCAATGTCGAGTCTGAGTTCATGAAAAGCAGAGAAGACGAAGTAGAGCGACCACAACAGGACGACACTAAGGAAGAGAATGAAACCGCAAAACACGACGACGAAGACGACGACGACGAAATGACCGAGTTCATTTCCAACTTTTTGCCCGAGGTGCAAGAATCCAGAGTGGAGTCTGAAACAAAGGAAAGCTGTGCGGACGACAACATAGAGAATCCAGAACATCACGAATCTGGGGAACACAACGATGATAACAATGATGACGAATCTGCGGAGTTCATCTCCAACTCTTCGCCCGACACGCCACCGGAACCGCGCCAAGCCGATGAAATGTCAGACCACGAGATTGCGCAAAAGGGAAAAGTGGAGGAGGAAGAAAACCAGGAAAACAGGGAACCGAGGACAGAGAAAGTCGTTTCGCATTGTGGCGAAGCGCCAATCGAACTCGGTGAAATCGATACGGGTATGGCTGTTATGGAGAGAAGCAATAGTATTTGTAAAGACAATGGAGACGCAAAATCCGAAATCAAATCTGCCGGAGCACAATCACAAACACCCGACCTCACTCCTGAGGGCAACAAACCAAGCAGCGACGATCCAAAACAAACACTACCACGCAGCAACAGCCACGAGGACCTTCCCGCTGCGTCCCGTCGGGTGTGGATCCCCGTAGTTCTAGCAACAGCAGCGGCGGTGGTGGCTCTTCCCTTGCTTTGGTTCGCGATGAACGACACGCACGGCCGACGACGGGCGAGTTCCGAACTCTGATCCCAACACTCATTCCTCGGGTACGAAGCGGGGCTTGTTTGATTCTATCGCGAACTGCCTGCAGATTGGACGAGACTCCGATTCACTACACCTGCGTGTGACTCACTCCGATGGGACGAAACGGAACACGGGTGCGGAATGGATGTTTTCCGGGGCAGTGCCACTCACGGGAATTGTTTTCGAGGCTTTTTGAAAACGAAAAGAAAAATCGGGAAAATTCAATATAGAATTTGGTTTGGTCAATCCTCTCTTCGACGATTTCGAAAAGCCAAGGTCCATAAAAGAATACATATTGTATGACCAACTGGTACATATTTTAATTTAAACAAGAAGGTAAAACCCGATGTCTGTAGGGCAGATCACGAGCAACAACAACAACAACATTTGATTGTTTTCTATTCAAAAGATTTCGGCTACCCAAATGTAACGGGTAGATCGCTTGATAGAAATTGTGCCAAGTCGAAAGCAGGATGTTGATCTATCACTGTTGTGTTCATTCGATGGGTGCTCGTTGCTCTCGCCACCACAATGGCCATTGTAATGGGCGGATCGAAAGATTGCGATAGCGACCTCTTGTTGCCTTTCAGAGGTGATGGATTTCCTCTTGGGTGGTTGAGACCATTGTTCCTTTCGGGGCGAATCGCCTCGATAAATGTTTCCGAAGAGTGTGCTTTAAAAAGTTGACACCATTTCTTGGTGCTTGATGATCACCCATTTCGTAGAATCTCTCTTATCATTGTAGCTATATCGCAAAGTTTGATTCAATAACCAAAACCTGCCATGGACCTTCAAATTTCTGCGAGTCCTTCATCGTGCGTTGTAGATGTTTTTTTAAACAAAAAGGACTTCACGTACCAGCTTGATGCAATCTATCGTGTCACTGGCGTTGGTTTGGTTCCGTCGGGACTTTTATGTCACGGATTGGTCTATTCATTCGTTCGAGCGTCAATAATCCACAATCTATCCACCTGTTGATCCAACCGTTTTTCTTCTGCAACAATTGGATTGGAAGCCTTTTTCTGCAAATTAACTATCACATCCCTTGTCGCTTGTATCTCAACTCAGCTGAGAGGTCGGTTGAACCCCAAGAAAGTTTGACAACGAAAAGCCAACACAAGAAATTGCGAGAAGCTTTGGTGAGGACAAAATCTGTCTATCGCTTTTGATTACAGCATGAGCATTGAGACGAAAACAAGGATAGGATACAAACAAAGGTGCAAAGCTCGAATTGTCAGTACCATAGCCATTGGAATGCTACCCAGCATGCAGAACCATTCTCCATATCCATCATAGCGCCAATGGAAGTTATCTTCACGAAATAAATTTTCGGTGGTTGTAACATATAAAGCTTCCAGATTTCGAATCCTTTGGATTTTGTTTTGGAATAGATCTACAGCAGCAGCAGCAGCAGCATGGCTTGGACTGGAACAAGACCGAACATTGTATTGGAACAAAGCAAACTGCACATGCTTTCGACATCTTTCCCGTTGTTTTGTTCCATGTTGCATCTCTGAATTCCGTTTCAACTTACCAGTACGTACGAGCACAAGCGTGTGCCAAATTCATTTTCAGAATCACTTTTGATCGCTTTCGAACCGACTAAATAGAGGAATATCCGGTTGCCTGGGTCGTAACGGTACGGTACTGATTAGGTTTCTCACTGATTCCGAGAATGAGATCCTATCAAAGCAGTCACAGTTTCCATTGGCTTGTTGAGATGATTAAGAGATCGCCACGAGCTCGCACGAGGTACAAGTAATGTTTGTTTCGGTCATCATCGTCAGTTCTCACTACGAAAAGATCGAAGAAGCATTAGGTTCCTGAGTACCAAGATTATGGTGTGAAGGGATAAGATTACCTTACTCGACACTCTCGATACGATGTTTGATCGATGTGACAAGTGACATGAAAAAATACCGTACATACGTACCGTTGACCGTACCGGTAGTTACTTTATTTTTGTTTTTCCCTCGTGGTTGGCGTGTACATTACTACAAAGTTCCTATCAGCTGTCCCCTGATTCTACATCATCAACTACTAATTTCTACGGAAACCGGGGGACAGCTGATAGGAACTTTGTAGTACACGAAGGACCCTGTTTTTGATCATATTTTCATTATTATGTACTTTGCGTATCGAGTTTGCATTGGGGTCCGAATCACCCGATTTTTTGCGTACTAACACCATACTCAATACAGCATACAGCCAGACCTCAGATTTTGCATTTGCGCTAAGGGCACACAGAAAAATACTTCGAGAAAACATCAGGATCGTACGAAGTAAGGTTACCCGTAACGAAAACCTTACTAGTACCCGTGAAAAACTAAAATGAATCACGTCGGAGTGACAGATTGTTGCCTCACTATCTGACCAAATACCTCCTCCCAGTAACGGAAACCTCCTCAACGAAAGTTACAACCTATTCGTAAACACTATAAACCGACTGTTTGCAACAACTCCTGTTGAAATCGGTGACTTACATCCATAGCTTTGGCCCCCTGTAGTTAGTGGTTTTTTCGAAAAATTGCCAAAAATTGATCCATCATGGTTAATGTAGACACTGGTACATTTTCTACACGCGACCATACAATCGAGTGACAGCATCTTGACGTCGAATTCCCGTTTTTTTGCATCATGATCCCAGTCTTTCGAGAGTGGAGAGAACCAAATGCATGATGATCCTGTTCATTCAGGAGTGCAGGGAACCAAATACATGATGATCCCGGTCTTTTGTGGGCGCCGGCAGGGAACGAAGTACATGCTGGTCCTGGTCTTTCGGGAATGCCGGTACACAAATAGTACATGATGATCCCGGTCTTTCGGGAATGCCGAGAGACAACAACACGATGATCCTGGTCTTTCGGTAATGCCGGTACACAAATAGTACATGATGATCCCGGTCTTTCGGGAATGCCGAGAGACAACAACACGATGATCCTGGTCTTTCGGTAATGCCGGTACACAAATAGTACATGATGATCCCGGTCTTTCGGGAATGCCGAGAGACAACAACACGATGATCCTGGTCTTTTGGGAATGCAGAGAAACAATTACACGATGAATCGGGAATACAGGGAACCAAATGCATGATGATCCTGGTCTTTCGGGAATACAGACATGATGATCCCGGTCTTTTGTGAATGTAGGGAAACAACGACAAGATGCTCCCGGTCTTTTGGGAATGCAGGGAACCAAATGCATGACGATGGTCTTTTGGGAATACAGAGAAACAATGGCATCATGATCCTGGTCTTTCGTGAGCGCCGGCAGGGAACTAAGTACATGATGATCCCAGTCTTTTGTGAGTGCCGGTACACAAATACATGATGATCCCGGTCCCTTGTGGAAACATCGACACGATGATCCTCCCATTCTTTTGTGAAGGAGCTGCAATTGATTGACGTTCCTGTTGCTGCTGCTGCTGCTGCTGCAATTGATCGACGTTCTTGCAGGCTTGCTGGCAGAGTTGCGAGCACCAGAAGGACAGGTTTGAGCAAAGGTACAAGGTATGCCTAGTTAAATAAGATAGGGAGCATCCTGTACCATTTGTTTCCTTCCAGTAGGAATGTTAATCCTTTGCAGCAGCAGCAGGAACGTAGATCAATTGCAGCAGCAGCAGAAACGTTGATTGATTGCAGCAGCAGGAGGAAGGACCAGGATCATTGAGTCGTTGTTTCTTTGCATTCCCGAAAGACCGAGATCACTGTTTTGTTGTTTCTCTGCATTCCCAAAACACCTAGATCACTGTGTAATTGCATTCCCGAAAGACCGGGATCATCATGCCATTGTTTCTCTACATTCCCGAAAGACCGGGATCATCGTGTCGTTGTTTCCCTACATTCACAAAGGACCGGAATCATCATGAAAAGACTGGGATCATCATGTATTTGTTTCCGTACACTCCCAAAAGACCAGGATCATTGTGTAGTTATTTCTCTTCTTTCCCGAAAGACCGGGATAATCATGTATTTGATTCTCTTCATTCCCGAAACACCAGGATCATCGTGTCATTGTTTCTCTGCATTCCCGAAAGACCAGAAGCATCCTGTTTTTGTGTTGCTTCCCTGCATTCCCAAAAGACCGGGATCATCGTGTCCCGAAAGACCGGGATCATGGTGAATGCAAAGAAAGAACATCACTATGTTCCTTATCTTTTGTGAGTGTAGAGGAAGAAATATACGATGATCCTTGGCCACGAGGAAAACAGAGAGAAAAAAAAATGTTTTTTTCCCTGCACTTACACCAAAGACCGGGATCATAATGTTTGTGGTAGCTGGCATCGTGTCGTTCTTTCACTGCTTTCACGAAAGACCATGATCATTGTGGCTTTGATTCACTGCATTCACAAAAGACAGGGATCATCATGTATAAGACCGAAGACCGACAGACCGGGATCACAATGTATTTGTTCACCTGCATTCACAAAAGACCGGGAGAATCGTGTTTTTGATTCCTTGCAAAAACTGGGATCATCAGGATTTTGTGTCGTCTATCACTTGCAGTAGCAGGAACGTCGATCAATTGCAGCAGCAGCAGCAGCAGCAGCAGCAGGAACGTCGATCAATTGCAGCTCCTTCACAAAAGAATGGGATCATCATGTAGTTGATTCTTTGCACTCACAGAAGACTGGGATCATCATTTATATGGTTCCCTGTTGGCGCTTGCAAAATACCGGGATCATCGTGTAATTGTTTCTCTGCACTCCCGAAAGACCGGGATGATCATGTATTTGGTTCCCTTCATTCCCGAAAGACTGGGATCATCATGTATTCGGTTCACTGCATTCCCAAAAGACCGGGATCATTGTGTTGTTGTCTCTTGGCATTCCTGAAAGACCGGGATTATCGTGCCATTGTTTCTCTGCATGCCGGAAAGACCGGGATCATCATGTATTTGGTTCCCTGCATTCCCAAAAAGACCGGGATCATCCTGTTCTTGTCTCTCGGCATTCCCAAAAGATCGGGTTCATTCCCGAAAGACCGGGATCATCTTGTCGTTGTTTCTCTGCATTCCCAAAAGACCGGGATCATCGTGCTGTTGCCTCTTGGCATTCCCGAACGACCGGGATCATCATGTATTTGTGTACTGGAACTCAAGAAAGACCAGGATTATCATGTATTTGGTTCCCTGCATTCCGGAAAGACCAGAATCATCATGCATTTGGTTTCCTGCACTCACGAAAGACCAGGATCATCGTGCATTTGGTTCCCTGAATTCCCGAAAGACTGGGATCATCATGTTGTTGTCTCTCTGGAAAAACCGGGATCATCTTGTATTTGTTTCCGTACACTCCTGAAAGACCGGGATCATCGTGTAATTGTTTCTCTCCACTCACGAAAGACCGGGATCATCGTGTTATTGTTTTTCTGCATTCCCGAAAGACTAGGATCATCATGCATTTGGTTCCCTACATTCCCGAAAGACTAGGATCATCATGTATTTGGTTCCCTGCATTCCCGAAAGACCGGGATCATCAAATATTTGTGTACAGGCACTCACAAAAGACGGGGATCATCATGTATTTGGTTCCCTGCATTCCCGAAAGACCATTATCATCATGAATTTGTTTACCGGCATTCCCAAAAGACCGGGACCATCGTGTCATTGTTTCTCAGCATTCCCGAAAGACCGGGATCATCATGTACTATTTGTGCACCGGCATTCCCGAAAGACCGGGATCATTCCCGAAAGACCAGGATCATCATGCATTTGGTTTTCTGCATTCCCGAAAGACCGGGATCATCGTGTTGTTGTCTCTCTGCATTCCCAAAACACCAGGATCATCATGTATTTGGTTCCCTGCACTCACAAAAGACTGGGATCATCATTTATTTGGTTCCCTGGCGGCGCTTATGAAAGATCAGGATCATCGTGCCATTGTTTCTCTGCATTCCCGAAAGACCAGGATCATATTGTATTTCTTTCCGTACACTCCTGAAAGACCGGGATCATTGTGTTGTTGTCTCTCGGCATTCCCGAAAGATGGCACTCAAGAAAGACCGGGATCATTATGTATTTGGTTCCCTACACTCACAAAAGACTGGGACCATCTTGTATTTCTTTCCATACACTCCTGAAAGACCGGGATCATCGTGTTGTTGCCTCTTGGCATTCCCGAAAGACCAGGATCAGTCACATCCGGTTGAGTTCACACTGAAATATACGGTTTACGTCACTATTAGTAACGGAAGAGTCGCTAGGAGAGACTGAACTCACTTCAACGTGATGAAAGACAGACAATACCAGTAACATGATTGGCTAATTAGCGTGTCCTATGCGCGCAAGCCGAAAAACTATGCCGTCTCGATGCTGTCACTCGAAAACACACAATTTTCGGCCCAATTTCTGTATTCGAGAGCTTACTAAGGGAAGAGGAAGCGAAGTTGTTTAAAAGTAAATATAGAGCATTGTAGAGTAGAGTGTTAGCTAACAGAGGATGTCTTTACTTTGAACAGAGGTGGTGTATGCAAGGAGATATTCCAAAAAGCAAAGATGCTGTCACTCGACATGATTCATTATGGTAAACGTGATTCATTATAGTTTTTCACGGGTACCGGTAAGGTTACTTGCCGTATGGAAACCCTTGATGGAATGAATAAAGAATGAACGAACGCTAGCCATTGCATTTATCGAGATTGTATCTTGGCAACGGGTGACGTACAGATAACACCATAATGTACCTACCGGGCAGGTACGATAATTTGAAGCATACTAGTGCCGAGTAGAGGTAAGATTACTTTGAAGTGCGTACCGGTACCGGTACGACGTACGATTAATTAAGTAAGTTACTTTATTTCTTATCGAATGAATGAATGAGTGATTCCCGGAATTACATATTACGTTTTTAGGCGTTCATATCTTAGGTAAAAAACATTCCCGGAATAACCAGACTCGTATATCTGATTCAAATGTTCATATAACCTTGTAGTGCCGTCTGTCCGACTACAAGCGTGCATAAAAATAGATGGAATTTAAAAATAAAAAATTTGACACGTGTAATCAAACATGTGTGACGACGCGCACAAAAAATAAGTAGATGCGCCGGTTGGCAGTTAATAGAGGATTTTGGTTTCTTTGGACAAGATTCCAAATTCCAAAATAGGCCTCGTGCGTTGAGACAAATCTAGTTCTTCCGTTGGGTGCGCAATTTTTATATGTGTTTATTAATTCCGGGAAAGCTAATATGTAATACTCCGATATGTAATTCCGGGAATCACTCAATTCAATCAATTCAATCAATTCAATCAAAATCCAATCAATCTAAGATTTTTCCTCAGTCACGAGTCTAGATGACAAAAGAGAGTCAGTCAGTCTCAATCGGGTCGCCGTGTACCGGTACGTGTAAGATCTTACAAGGTAAGTTAACCTTACCCTACACAGTAAAGAACAACAAAGGGCCTTTTTTGGGTTGGATGGCGGTCCGAGAGGAAGTTGTTATTCGTGGATGACAATAAAAATATGATCATTGCTCATCAACATATTTCCCAAAATTCCTCCCCACTGCATCGACCATTCGTACCGTAGCATACAACATAATCTCGGAACAACAAGTGTTCGTCTTGAATTTTATCGACTGAAACCAACACACAAATCCAGGACACTACTAAAACGCGTCACAGAGATCTACCCGCTTCTGTCTGTTCCGGATTGTTTCGCAGATCAATTGATCGCTTGCCGAAGGTTCCACCCATCAACAACAGTTTCCTAGTTTGGGCCGATGGATTCGGTTCTTGCCCGCAAGGCTGCTGTGATCAAACTATCCCTCCCGGCCGCATTTGCTCTGACAGGACTCTTCTCTGCATACTTTGTTCGAAGAATGTCCTCCCTGACACCCAAACCAACGCAACGGATATCCAAGGAACGCTTGGTCTATGGATCCGACGACTACCTCTTTGGCCACATCGAAAAGCTCCAGGGCGACAAACCCTTTGGTTCTTTCCTCGACGCCGGGACCGGACTGCATTCGCTGCGGTGGATCGCTACTCTGGGCGCCGAATTTGACGAGGAAGGAACAAAAAACATGACGGAATTCACTGCCGTAACGGCCGACGAAGGAATGCGCAGCAACGTCCAAAAGGAGGTCGACGAACTGGGAATCTCCCATCTCGGCAAGGTCGTCATTGGGAACTGGTTTCCCCCCGACAACGATGACAGGCAGAGCCTGGCCAGCATCGATGCTGTTGATGGCGATGACGCCAACGGCGAAACCACCAAGCTCTACGACACCATTCTGGCCGACTATTTGATCGGGGCCATGGCCGGCTTTCCTCCCGGTCACTACTCGCAAGACCGAATGATCGAAAAACTGGCCCGGCGGTTGAAGCCCGGGGGTCGCCTGTACATTGTGGGCCTCGAACCGATCCCAGACGAGTACGATCCCCCCAGTGCCCCGCAGAACATTATTTGTAAGGTCCGCCAGGTTCGAGACGCCTGCATCCTGTTGGCGGGAGATCGGTGCTACCGGGAATATCCCAGGGATTGGATCGAACGCCAGGTGGCGCGGTTGGCAACCACTCGAATCTCGCCCACCGACAACGCCGATCATTCGGATGCGCTGCCCCGGCTGAAACACATTGGTTCGAAAGAGTTCCCCATCCTGTATCGGCACCACACCATTGTCAAACAAATAAACGTTGCCCGCAGCAAGCTTTCGAGGTTTCCCTCGCGGGGATTGGCGAACGAAATGAGAAAGACCCTGGACGACCTAGAGAAGCAAAGCTACGCTGCGACCGAAAAGATTCAACGGGGAAGGCGCATAGAGCTAGGATTCGATTACGTGTGCGTTTATTGTGTTCTTCTGTTGTGATTCGGTGTGTTGGTGTTTGATTCATTCTCTAACCGGAACTATCTGTGCGCTTGCCATTTTTTCGCCCTCTCGCCATTCCTCGATGTTTCGTTCTTGCTGACTTTGCATTCTCAATTCTGCGGATGATTCGAATGATGCATTTTTTGCTTTTGCCGTTCTGACAACGCTGCTCGATATCCGGCGTTGCAGTGTAACGGCCGAACGAATTGTGGACGAGACCGACGGGGAAGAGCCAGTATAAGAGTAAAGCAGTGGAGGAACCACGAAACAAAGCACACCATGCTACAATATTGGAATCTAATCATAGCACGTTCACGATTCACCTCATTGCTTTTTCATCCAGAAGCGTCCTTTTTCAACAATTCAATGGTCCGCCGCGGTTCGTCCTCGTGGAGCTACCAGCTCTTTTGAGTACAAGTACTGTGGTGCGCGAGTGACATACTCTCTTCAAGATAAAGATAGTAAACGAAATCAGCTACTCAAACTCGTTGAATTGTTCAACGCAACGGTTTACTTCGTACTTCGTATCTCTTGTGCTTGCTTTCTCTGACCAGGTGGTAGAGTTATTCTTTCGGTCCTTGTTTACAGTAGTTACGGTAAGATACCAGGTACAGTATCGGACTAATATATTTTTTTTTTAAAAAATAAATACGAAGTAATACAAAGTACGTAACCTTAATCTTACTTCGTACTCAATACGGTAGTAATACTAAGGCTACCGTGTAGTAGTACGTGTAGTAACTTACTACTTCGTACTACTTTGTAATAGTTTTAAGTTACTGTATTACTGTATTTAATTCAAAAATACCGGTACCTTACAAAAAAAGATTTTGATTGATTCGAAAAAAATAGAGCAGATGCGGGATACAAACGTGCGAAGAATGGTCACCGTATTTAGCGCGCGATGAATGTGACTCGAAACCAGTCACAAAAATTTATACTTCTGAGAACAAATACGAGTCTATTTTCTACTGTAAAATATTATTATGGAAATTCCATTTCTTGCGTACATAACCGATAGCAAGGGTCGAACAGATACCCTTCAGGAGCTCCATCACTCGACGTTGAAGATACGTATTAAACACTTCGGACATTGCTCATAAATTCGCTAACTTCAACTATTTATAGTTGGAGTCGATTCTTCGATTGATGTGTGAAGTACGATACAGTACTGAAATTACAGTGTTCGAATTTTTTTCCCAGCCAATTAGATGGCACTGAGAAAAGGGGAGAATCAAAAAATCCATATTCTACACTCGTATCCTTCTTCGAGAAAGTGGTCTCGGAATAGTTGTTGATGTGAACATTGTACCGGAGTGGTGCTACCGCATTACAATGTGCAAACTGTAATTTCACTTGATGATCATTCATTCGATTTTTTGCCAAACTCCAAAACTGTCCAACACATGGAAGACTTATTCATACAATGAGCTTCAGAACTATGAATCAAGGGATGTCTTGCAACAATGAGATCGATGAAGCCGATGTACGGAAAGCGATCTTACTGGAATTAGATGAGTGGTGCATCAAAAAGAACTTCAGTGCACGCCACGAACGTTTTCACAACACAGCTGTAAAAGTTGCTATTGAATACTCGAAACAAAGCCCTTATTCTGAATCTACACGCGATGAAATTTTTAACAAAGCCAATGTTTTGTCAAGGGATCGTGCTACAGCGATACGCCAAGTTCTTCGGAATGAGTTAGAAACAGCAGACGACTTCACGTTTTGGGATGTGGATGACGCCTTGGGTGAGGGCTTTAGCCCTTTTTACCGGGGGTACGATAGAGAAACAGAATCGCATGTTCTTCGTCCAAAAGTGTGGTCTAGAAATCTGAGTGTGCACCAGCTTGATCCATTCGAACGTTTCACAGGAAAAGAGTATGTTGCCAAGGATTACTTTCGGAAACGATGGTCCTTGCCTTCGTCCCCTATGCTGGCAGGATACGTTTTTGAAGCTCTGGTGGCTCACCACATGGTCTACCATATGCAGTGTGAGTCTTGTAAGTGCCGCGGACGGATGTTTTGGAATGGTGGTATTGGAAAGCTGGGGTCGTGGGCAGATGTGGTGTGTAGAATGTGCATGGCGTCCTATGAGATCAAGTCTCGTCCGTCGAACGAAAAGGTTGAACGAAATATCAAATTCAATTCATTCCGTGGAAATTCTTTCCGTTCGTTTTGTTCAAACCCAGCTCGATACCAAGCAAGATATCTCGTTGTTGCGAGTCGAGGAGAGACATACAGACTCAAGGGGATGGCTTACAGAGTTTCTGTGGCAAGAATTCAAAAGGTTGAACCCAGACTTTGCGCTGAGTCCTTCGTCAAGGGTGACCGTCACCTGCGTGTTATTTCTGATATTGCCATTGACAGAGGAACACTGAAAAAGGCTTGGTTCTTTTTACAAGTTTACAACGATGAGGATCAAACTACGATAGCTCGCGAAGTGTTCGACAAGTATTACGGTGATGGCGCATGGTCGGATAGTGTGGTCGATGAACCTGGTGCCACTGATAAAACAGCCATTCGCAACCAGCGATCCTTGAAGAGTCCCGCTCAAAAAGAAGTAGGGATCGATGTTGAACATTGCCGCGCTTTGTTGCAAGAATTGAAAGTGAACAAAGGCGTTGACGGTGATGATGATGACTGGGAGAACGCATACTCTGATGTTGAAGAATAGATCCCTGAAATTATTGAGAACCTAAAAAACCGACTAAATAATCATGTTATCGATCCGGTTTTCCTTCAATCAAATAGCTAGATCAACCGCATTCGTACTGCTCGTTACATTGTGCACTACGACAACTTGTCAAATTGCAAATCGACTTTCTCCGCATATATTGCTGTTCCAGCACACAACGTTGAGCGAGATGAAGAAAGAGTGAAATGCGGTGCAACTTTTGGAAATCCGTAGACAATGAAAGAAGCTGGAAAAGATGATTCGGAACATTATGCTGGACTACCTCACCAAAAGTTTTTGAGAATGCTCTACCTGCTGGTTTTTCTCCATCTTCACACCTTTTTTGAAAATGAAAATGTCCACGAAGGAAATTCCATTGATCTGTTTCTTCTGTGTTATTTCTTGAGAATAGTTGAAGCATCAGTAAGCTGCCATAATGTAGTAGCATGGTCTTGAGAATAGTTGAAGCATCAGTAAGCTGCCATAATGTAGTAGCATGGTGGTGAAAGCTGTAGTAGTCCTGCACAAAGCTATTGATATCTTTTGTGTTATTCCACCAGTGCTCAGTCTGATCTGCTCAGTCTGATTTACTATAGTACTACTGGTACAGGTACAAAACTATGTCACTGTGTTATAATGTGTACTACAGCCACTCCTAGTGGAGCCATATTTTGATGCCAATTCACTGCTAAGTTTTGGCTTATAAGACTATATATTGACTCGCAAGACTATTCATGTTATTATTTATTGTATACCTCATGTTCTTCATTGGTGTTGATCTGTGCTATAAGCCTTGTCCTGAGGCTGAATTTTAATCCTTGAGGGCAGGATTGGCATCTGTACGCACATAGTTTTGAAACAAGTTGCTGGTGGGAAACAGGAACATTATGGAAAAAAAAACTTTTCTGGAAAATTTCCATTTTCATGCGCGCGACTACTCTCAAAAAAATCTTAGGGCAATAACGGCTTTTCTACATTTTTCTACTAATAATTAAAGAAGAGCGACCATAATTTAACGGTCTTCAACCGTCATCTTTGTCCTCAAAAAACGATTGTCCTCAAAACGTGTCCTCAACGATTTTGTCCTCAACAGACTGTCCTCAACCATTTTGTCCTCAACAACTATGTCCTCAACGTTTCGTCCTCAACCTCTATGACTTCAACGTTGAGGTTGAGGACAAAACGTTGAGGACATAATTGTTGAGGACATAATGGTTGAGGACAGTCTGTTGAGGACAAAATCGTTGAGGACACGTTTTGAGGACACTGGTTTTGAGGACAGTTTTGAGGACAGTTTTGAGGACACTCTAAGTACTCGTACATCCAGCCAGCCGTTAAAGTGTATATTTAACAAAAAACAGCCGTTAAAAATTACATCAATTTTACGCGCATGAATACGGAAATTTTTCTCAAAAAAAACTTTTTTCCATAATGTTCCAGAAGACCCAGGAGTTTGTTGTTGTTGTCAAGGAGCTTGTTTGTGCAGATTAAGTTCTTTAGAAAGCCCAATAATATGTGAGTTCTTCTTGAAAGGCCAGAGATGCAAATCTCAGGGCAAAAATACAGAATCTAAACTTTGATAGTGGAAGAAAACTTCCAAGAGATATCTTTGTAAATCTGAAATACTGTGTACCTCTCACACTGGTCAGCAGCAAGACAACTCCCTTGATTTTTCATTCCAAAACTTTCGTTATCTCTGCACAGCAGTCTCTGCAGTAGTCTATACCAATCTCCCACTTGAGTGCACCAATGTGGACAAAATATTGCAAAAAAAATAGGTTATGGTGGACATTGAATCATCGTTGACGAGAGATACTGTTCACATCTAGCTCATTTTTGTTGCTACTAGTATTATATTGTTGCTTTCTATTATTTCTGTTCTCTACTATTGACGTACAAATTACGGGAATTGAAGTGAAGTACTAGTCTCTGAAATATGATCACAATCGAGCCAGGATGATCTGGATGACTGTAGTTTTCAACATGCCTACTTCGCATTTGGTAGTCGTTTGTGTATGATTAGGAGCATACTCGTATCTTTTGAAATTGATTGATTGTTCTGAATGAATTTTCACAGACATCGGTCAGAATGGTTTATGATGACCATTTCCTGCAATCATCCAGCAGCTCTTAGTTCATAAGGTTACCATACGGTAGTAGCTTGCTCTTTGAGATACCATGTTTGAGTTGTTAATTCCACCATGTAAAAATATCCAGAATGATTTTCTGTAACAGGGGTCTCGATTTTACTTTCAGTGCAGATCTGAATAGTTGTACTAGTACGTGTACAGTTCTGAACAAGAAAATCATCTCAAAGATGTTACTACGGAATTCCTATCAGCTGATCCCCCCCATTTTTAATCAGATTAACTTGGGGAGTTTAGGGCATTTTGACCTTCGTCTGGTAGTAGATTGTTCTACATGGCTCTACAGAGCATCTCCAAGGCAACTCGTTGAGAAATCTCTCCAGTACTAATTCTACATGATATTATTCAAAATTACATTTTGGCTCCTACTCAACCAATCTTGACTTGATAACACCAGATAAACCAACTCTGGGCACAAGGGTTGGATGGACATAGGTGGTATGGCTACAAGTCTATTGCAACTGCTTCCAATTTAATCACCATGGTCAGGAGGAGTTGTAGCCTAATTTGTACATGAATTTGTGTAGAAAATTAGTGCCAGAGTTTCTTTCTGGGAAATGACAGAGTCGTCTACTAATCTGATTAAAAATGGGGGATCAGCTGATAGGAATTCCGTAGTATTTTATTTCCATATGGATTACGAATTACGAAGTATTTATTTGTCAGAAAAATAATACAGTACCTTACTTCGTAAATTACTTCGTAATCTCGACAACTACACGTAATACACGTACCGGTATGTTACTACAAAGTTCCTATCAGCTGTCCCCTGGTTCTACATCATCAACTACTAATTTCTACGGAAACCGGGGGACAGCTGATAGGAACTTTGTAGTACGAAGTAAAATGAAAGCATGAGATATTAATTATGCAACGCCCTCACAGCTCGGTATTATGCCTAAGTACGTAGTCGCGTCGTCGATATTTTACAATAGTGCAAAAAAAGCGGATACAACGATGTCATTGTTTTGTATTCGACTGTTGCCATTAATTAAGTTAACAAAGAAATTGATTATACCGAAGACCAATCGAAATAGCTCATACGACCATACAAAAAATACTACTCAAAATACTAATGAGGAACACCATTACTGTATTCCGATCAAAATGAACTTGTCTTTAGCATTGAGCGATGATCAGGTTCCAAGTTTCACTGCAGAGAAGGTAACTCGGAAACATTCTTCAACGCTCTAATTGAATAAAATAACATCCAGATACCATAATTAGATCCCAAATAACAGCTAGAAACGATTCCAATATTATGCGTTGCTCAGTTCAAAACAGCAGATCGAGATTAATTGATGATGTCGAACGCGATAGAATCAAACAAAGAAACGAAGATAAGAACGCGCCGAGTGCGACGTCATTCTTCAGAGAACAACGTGACCTCGTATCCGAGATATTTTCCTTTCTCGATGCTCCATCATTGTTGACACTTTGCCAGGCAAAGAGGTTGCTTTCTTCTGCTCTAACACACAAACAAGTAGTCCAATCAGCGGCGAACACTCTGGCAATGGATGTATACGATCATACAAATCTTCGCTATCGCCGCTATCGACATCGACACATCCATTACCATCAGCTCGTTGTCGGAAAACTGTTGATTGAACACCAGACACTAAGAACAACGGAATCCCCTTTGAAACTCCTTGAGTCAGTGACCGGCCGATACTGCGAACGGTGCCAACTCCATCTTATTCCAGTGATTCGTTCATTAAATATTGGAAAGCGTTAAGCAGATACTTCGTATGTTACTGACAGCAAGAACAAAAAACTCTACGCTAAGCTGATTTTCCAGACGCGTGTCCGATTCTGCTCATTCATTTTTTGGCACGGAATAATAAACTAAACACACCAGAGAAATACGGTACGTCAACCCCCGTCTTTTCCGTCGGTGCTAGAATAGTGTTAGCTTAGTCGGGTAGACTCAAGGTGTGCCGCGAATGCCCATATTTCGATTTGATACATCCTAGAAGCCTGTTCACAACAGATCCTGCTGTACTTTCATTATTTGTCCGAATAATCTCTACCAGATGTGTCCTCTTGTTCGTACACGCAAAATGTAACATCATTACGGATAGAAAGCCGCCAAATTCGTATTCGAAACGCCGAATCAGAGTGATTTGTGGAATCGAATTTTCCTCGTCTGTCGCTTCACTATCAGCATCATCGTTTTCATGTTTTTCCACAGAAGCAGTTTTTTCGTGAAGTGGGCCAAGAGCAAATGATCGATCGATAATATATTCCATCGCTTCAGGAGGCAATCGAAGAGGCTCAATCTTCGTCTCTGACAAAGGGGACGATGACTCGATCCACTTCGCATCGCCTGTTTTGAATCGCCAGATGAGATTCTCTTCTGCCGACGACTCATGTTCACCATTTTTTGTGTACTCGACGGCCTTGACCAAACGAGTCCGTTGCAACAAGCTACAAAGCCCCGTAAACGAAAAGATTACCGACACATAATATGACAACATAGTCAGCGAAAACGGCGGCTTTTCGTTCAATCTGAAAAAATGAATGTGCTCGTTTTTTTCTTCTGCATTTGTGGGAGTCCCTGCTGTTACGCTGTCGTCTTGTAGGGCAACCAGCACCGCCCCTTGCTCGAAACTGTCGATGCACCGACGAGCGGCTCCCGGTCCACAGCACATACTGTGGAAGGCCACGTAGTCTTCCAAAGAGGGGGGATCATTTAGTGTTGAACAAATTGGAACCATTGTCTCTAGAAACATTGCAAGAGTTTATATCGTTGCGTGGTACATCACGGTTTTTGATGGATTTCCTTCTAAAGGGAAGGTGTTGTTGTTGATAATTACCCTCAAATCTGTCCGTGCTCAATTCGCTTGTCACTTATTCTACCGGTACACGTAGCCAAGAAGTACGAGTGCCGTTTTGATTGAGTACACACGAGAGACAGCAGTCGTAAAGCAACAATTCTAACATAGCAATGGATACTTCTCGTGAAATATGATGCTGCCTGTTGAGACGTTGTCACAGTTTTCTCTCGACGCGGTGTTTGGTAATGTTATTGCTACTCAGTTTTGTAGATCAACGTTACGGTAAAAGTGTCTAGCTAGAGACTTTTGACTTCTGAACGTTTTCAAGAAGATTAAATCTTTTTTGAGGTTCTATTATTCTATTGAAGTATTTGAAACATATATCGAAGAGTTGTGATAAGTAAGTTGTCGCTTACTTGAGTTTGTATTTAGGTTGCGGGTCAGGGACTATGGGGATTAAATAATGTGACTGCTTCTGGATGATTGTAATAGACGTCGTAGTTCGAAAGGCGTTAAGTCAAAAAATGTCGCAAGGGTTTGCAAGTTACGAGATTACATAAGTAATGTTGTTGCAGGTGTTTTATTCTGATTTTGGATCACGAATGCTTCTTTTGTAAGATTCACTGGGGACTGGAGTCGATAGTGATCGGTAATAGATTCATTCGATTCGCAATTCACCTGTCAGTCTCTAATATAGGAACGCACACAGAGGAGTCATCGATACGGGATTTTGGAACGGAGGTACGGGTTTAGTGTGCAAAGGGACCCCGTTTTCGTGGACAGGTTATGAGCCCCAGCCACATCGAAAGGTCCTCTGTTTTTGGTATCTCTAATCACTCTAAGACAACACGTTGGACACTAATTTATACCCGATGACAGAAATGGCAAGGTCACGAGCTTTCGATAGGTACCCAACATGACTTATATTGCGCGCCTGGCCTTTTCTTACACCGGGCCACAAAATAAGGTCAAAAATTCGAAAAAAACTCCATTTCAACAACCACAGCACTAAGAGTTGTCACACCCCCTCTATCTCCATAACCAACGCCAGCTTAATTCTGATACTACAGGGGCTCCATCTACAGTATCAGAGGAAGGGGACCTGCAAGTTTCGAACCGATTGGAGCGTTCGCTTGGGAGCAAGGAACTGGCAAAGCAGCAGCAAAATCGCGTCTTTTTTTCGATCGAAAAACTACCCCAGTCCAAACTACGGCGAAAATTGATATCTCGGTCCCCTCTGCGTCGATTCGGACAGGAACGCTTCGAACAGCTCTATTATATCAAGATAGACAAGGCCTCCAATTTGCGGATCGATTGGACGAGTCGTTTTCGAGAATCAAACTGTAGACTGAGTACACTCCCCCCAAGAAACAGCAAGCAAAAACACCTGAAACTACGGCGAAAATTAATATCTCGGTCCCCTCTGCGTCGAATCGAACAGGAACGCTTCGAAGAGCTCTATTATATAAAGAAGGAGAAGCCCTCCAATTTGTGGATCGATCTAATAGTTTAAAGTGGTCTATTTGTTACAGAGAGACATGCCTTTGTTATTAGTGTTGCAAATAAAACGTGATCGGAGCAAAAAAAAGTGATCGAAATCGAAATTCAAATCGAAATTCGCGAACCTCTACGGTATTTCGAACCTCTATCGATCGAAATTATGGTGGGCAGACAGACGCTGAGACCACTCGTTTTTTTAGGCGTAAATAGACCCGCTGACGCGATGTAGAAAATGTACTGTTTTCTACGGTGACGCGATCCCTTTGCACACTAAACCCGTAGTATACTCTAAAAACTAATGACAGAGGAATCTTTGGACTTGCTTGCCGTTGCATACGGTAAGGTTACTTCGTCTTTTAGAGCGCTCGAAGACTGGCACAGTGACACTTCCTGTGCTAAACAGAAAAAGACTTTTCTTCTACGGTAAGGTTAAGCCTTGCAGTATTTAGGTTGATACAATTCTTGACACAGAAAAAATGATTGAAACCCGTGTAAGAATCGGTACGACTGCGAGTTGCGGACAAAGTACTCTGAAACGGATACGTGCATGAGTCACAAAGTCTGGAGCGCGCATTAAAACCTTACTTCGACAAAAATTCCACATTACTTCCGTTCATTCTCCGTTCGTCGATGTACGCGTGGATTCGGAGTATCATCATTATCTCTTCTCATTATAGCCTCACTCAAATACTTAGCAAGTCGAGTCACTTTACTGACCCAAATTTTTGAGACTTGAATTTTTGGTCCAGCCGAATTTCTCGAATTTGGAAACGATGTAATTGGCCCTCAGCCGCTCACAATATTATATGCAAAACGCTTCCCGCAGTGACATTCAACAGCACAATTGGTAGAAGACAAGTACTAGCACCGGGTACAATACTGTGTGACTTGCTTGGAACACATCGTCGGAAGTCACGACATACTTAAAAGAAAACCAGAGGCCTTCTGATCACTGATCCCACTAGTCGGACACATTGCAAGTGGAAATCGGAATTGAAGAGTAGCACACGATGGCGAGATCGCGACAACAACGAACCCACACATCTTCGGTGATGCTTTTGCTTGTGGCCGCCTCCTTGTGGTTGGGACGAGCCACAGCACAAGACCTCTGTGCGTGCTCTCCTTCCAAATATAGTTTCCTGTTCGATTTCTCCTTGACGTGTCCACCAGTAAATGTTGAACGAAACGGAGCGATTTCCGCAACATTTTGTCAGATCAGTCCTTTTGGCGACGAGAATCAGAACATAACAGACTTGGTCCCCGTTGAGGTCCAGTATGTAGATGTTCTGGAACTAGGACAACGTTTTGAGGTGTTGTCGCAACAAAACATCACTGGTACTTTTGTGGATGGAGACGTATTCGAATATGCTTCAATTGTTGAGGAAGATGACAACACAGAGATTCCAAAAGTGATTCAATTGAATATTTTCGCACGCAACGCTGCAGGGCAACCCATTGTGAATTTCTTCGCCGTTGCCTACACGAACATTTGCGACGAATACCCGACACTTGTTGACGGCCAAAGTGCGGGATGGACTGAGTTCGTAAGTTTTCTCGTGTGATCGACTTGTCCAAGCCAAAAGGAAGATTGTAAGATTGTGTATCTCATGTTTTGCGACGCTCTCCTTGTGCTCCAGGTAAGTTTGGAACCGCCCTCTCCCGAATTCTGTCCCTCAGCAGCTGTAACAACGGACGAACCAACGGCAGCTCCCGTTGTTCCTCCAACCGAAGCTCCCGTTGTTCCTCCAACAGAAGCCCCCGTCGTTCCTCCAACAGAAGCTCCCGTTGTTCCACCAACCGAAGCTCCCGTTGTTCCACCAACCGAAGCTCCCGTTGTTCCTCCAACCGAAGCTCCCGTTGTTCCTCCAACCGAAGCTCCCGTTGTTCCTCCAACCGAAGCTCCCGTCGTTCCTCCAACCGAAGCTCCTGTAGTTCCTCCAACAGAAGCTCCCGTCGTTCCTCCAACCGAAGCTCCCGTTGTTCCTCCAACAGAAGCCCCTGTTGTTCCTCCAACAAAAGCTCCCGTTGTTCCTCCAACAGAAGTTCCCGTTGTTCCTCCAACAGAAGCTCCCGTTGTTCCACCAACAGAAGCTCCCGTTGTTCCTCCAACCGAAGCACCCGTTGTTCCTCCAACCGAAGCTCCCATTGTTCCTCCGACAATTGCACCCATTGCGATGTCTATGGACTTGTCAATGTCGATGTCGATGGACATGGGATCATCCGAACTGATGAGGACCATGATGGAATTCAGAATGTCGGATCTGGTCGATATGTCCATGTCGATGCCCCTGACGGCAATGAAGCTGGAAACCGAGGACGGCGGAAATCGAGCGTTCCTCCGATCCAAGGTGGAGAAGACGGGGAAGGTGGCCAAGGCCATGAAGGGATTGTCAACGAAGTCCTACAAGAGCAGCAAATCGGAGGCCACCACCGACAAATCACTCAAGGTTTCGAAAGCAAGTTTTGACGGGCTCAAGTCAGAAAAAGCAACGAAATCGACCAAGGTAGCGAAGGCCAAATCGACGCGGAGGAGAAGGCTGCGGGTCCATCGTGTCGACTAATCTGTACCAAATCAGTCTCACCGGCGACTGTCGTGCATAACAACTCACGATTCTTCACATTCTCTCGATGGGTTCCCGAAGGAGTCCTTGGGAAGACGAAGAGAACGCTTTTCGACAAGTTGCATTTGTCCTTTATATCTGTTCGCACTCTTTTTTATGCTCACCACGACCACAAAGCAACTCTATTGTTGTACTCAATAAATAAGTTCAATAAATTTATAAATACACAAACAATAAAAGATGATTATTGGAAATGAACTTGCTTTCATTACACGCGCTACTGAAGGATTGGTGTCGGTGCAAGAATGGGTCCCGCTGAGAATTGAACTCTATATTCAATATGTGTATGCGTAAGTGTGTTCAACCACGACTTGTTAAAGGGGCCACTTCATCTTCGTACGACGTAGCAGTCAGTAATTACGGACTAAGGTTACTACGAGCGTTTTCATTGGGGTAATACTGTATGACGCTAAAGTATGAATATGAAGCTCCGAGCACTGATTCGTTGAATGAATCAATCTAATTTTCCGTGCCACAAGCTTTTGCGTTCCGTTTTGAGACAAATTACAGAATTATAGCAGTTCCCCGCAATTCACGGAAGGCGTCATCGGATGGATGATCAGGGTTTGGTTAAGGGGAGGTAGCGCACAATCGAGAATCCGGTACGCACCAATCCCCGACAAACGCTCGGATGGTACTTTCCAAGCAAGTCACAAATCGAAGCTTGGTCTGCGACCGCAGTGAGGCTGTCTCCGCAGACTATCGCTACAGCCCGTGTCCGGTTCTTCATTTGTTTGCGGTCGTTGCGTTCCCAATTGCCTCCGGATCCAGTTCAAAAACACATTTTTGTGAAAGTCCTTCATCCATGCCCACTCGCGCACCACCGGCTCGGGATCCGGGACGTAATGCTTGTCCAGGAGGGCATCCCGGATCATTGATTTTGAATGCAAGCCCAACCGGAGAAACTCGGTGGCATAGCCTTCCATTTCGTGTCGATCGGCATTTCGTCCAATGCCCTCGTCCAGCAGAAATTGAGTGACGGACGCGTGGCTGCTGCTGCTGCTGCTGTTTTCTGCTGGAGACGGAGACGGGGTCGTGGTTTGTGTCGTTTCCGGCTCATTCTTTACACAGACGTCGTCGTTCGTCAGATCGATAAACTCTTGTTTGATATTATTTGGTGGTGCAACTGTGACTTTCGATACTGGTGTCGCTGCTGATGCGACAGCCTCTGCAGGCAACGACTGTGTGGATGCGTTGGTTGACGCTCCCGTCTTCTGAGTAGGTGTTTTGGATGCTATTGGTTTGGTTTGCTGGTTGCTCTTCTTCGTGCGTTTCCTTTTTTTTCTGTTTCTCTTGCCATTTTCTGTACATTGTTCACTGCTGTCGGAGCTACAACCACTGTCGCTGTCGATGGTAAAAGAGTCCCCCATCCCATGCGTGTGGGATTGGGCGTTGCCATCATCACCCATAAAATAGAATTCGTCGCCTTCCTCCTCGGGATCCGAGTTGACGCTCTCGTTGTCACTGTCCAAGAGACCACTTATCTTGGCCGACACGTTCGCTGCAAAGGCTTGATCGTTGGATGCAGCGGCGGTCCGCAGTGACACCGGAGCCTTCGGCGCCGACCCGTTCGGAAGGGTCCCCTGGGGCCTCCGGGTCGTGCTGGTTTGCCGCTCGAGACCGGTGAGCTGCGAGGCGTGGAGTGCGCGACGCTGCTGCGCTCGCTGCAAGTGAGACGGCAGCACCATGTTTCTGGTCCTGGGTTTTCTGTTGGTCTTCTTCTGCGTCATGTTGGCAACACTCGCCGTAACGGCGTGCCTTCGGGGTTGCGCCATTTCCTGTCGTCGCATCCGCTTCAATCCGTCACGAATCATGGCACTCCTGGAAAAGGATTTTTGGGCAAACTGGGCTTCCAGGTCTCCCACCTCTGGCATGCGGCGGGAAATCCGATTCGGGGACCGTCCTCGTCGCCGTTGTTTGTTTAATGATTGTTGTTGTTGTTGTTGTGGTTGTGGATTGGGATTGCTCCGAGCGTTTCCGACTCCAGCTTCCAAGGGCCACGGCCGTTTCCGCATCTCCGCTCTTTTCGAGCGCGTCCCGGTTGCGGACTCTTCGGCTCGACGCCTTTTCGTAGATCTTTCCGCCGCGGACTGCGGACACGTTCATTTGTTTCCGGCAATCTCTCCGGAGGGAAATGGAGGGTTCCGAGTTGCGCGAGGTCTTCTTCTCACGCGGCGCTGGTGCCTGTCTCAAGGATGTCGCTTCTCGGACCATCTGCAGTGGAGCTCGCCCCACCGCGTTCCCGGAGAGACCGTAGGATAATGATAGGTGCTGATTCTCATGCTGATGCACGCGTTGAGATTGGGTTCTCATTTGCGGTAGGGTTTGCAACAGAGTTATCTTTGTTGTGGCTTTGGTTGTGCAACAAAAGGAAAAGTCCTGACCGTACGGTACGCTTGTTGCTTGTGCTGCCGTTTTTTAATCTTTATTGATTTTTGCGTTCTTGTTGAAGGTGCAGCGTGGTGATTACAAGTTTTTTTTGTACCGTATGTTTCGTCTCTGCCGCGCTGCAATTTTTTCCATACCGTAGTATGAGAGGGTAAATCTTAAGTTAACCATACCAACATGAACTGTTCAACATAATACGAAGCACGAAGTACACTGTAACTACTAGTAGTAATCTTAATTATCAATCGTTCGAAATTATCGAGTAAAAACTAGATCAACGTATACTACGGAATTCCTATCAGCTGTGTTCCCGGCTTCCGAAGAAACAAGTAGTAGTTGGGGATGTAGAACCGGGGACAGCTGATAGGAATTTTGTAGTATACTTTTTGGCGGTTGCAACACCCTTAATTGTAACTGCAATACTGAAAACAAAAAATGCTTTTCAACGTGAAGACTAAGGTATGCATGCGTTTCGTCATTCAGGTTCCTTCTTTTTTTCGAGATCATCTTCATTTTGTTTGGCGCAAACACCAACCTCGTACGGTAACCTTAACCTTACCCAATTTTCAGGAAGGGCCTGCCAAGGGCACGGCACGTCAACTTCAAACAACAACATGATTACTACCGGTACGGTAATTACTGTCTTCTCATTGATTTTCCAAAATCACCACCACAACATTCTATTCAGATACAATTGGGTCTGGCATTCGCTTTGTCTCACTGCAATAACACAGGTTGTTACATATTATTGTATTTCACATCAGCGCTTGTTGCAGTGAATGGTTCCACTCCTTTGATTATTCATCATTTTTGGGAAAGAAGATAGTAGGATACTAGTAGTAGTGCAGTGTAAGGATGATATTTGCCCGTCGGCAATAGAGAGCAACACCAACAGTAATGCGCTGAGTGCTGGCAAACAGTGAGTCTACAATGGATCCTGTTCAAGCGCTACTATTGCATACACGCAGATACTACAAGATCATACTCCCATACTAATAGAGGTACAAAGGAGGAATCAGCGATCGTAAGGGCAGGGCAATAGGCGCTTAATTTTTACAAAGTAAGGTAGTAAAAGATAACAGAAGAAAGAGTGAGCTGAGCTGAGCTGAGCTCAGCTCCCTATTTGTCACAGCGCTTGCTGTCTTGAAGTGGCGTAGAATTATTCATTCGTGTGCTTGCTTTTGACAGCTAGCGCGATCGCTAAGATGCTTGTGTGCTACCTGAAGGGCTGGGTATCTGGTTCTAGTACCCATTGTACTTATTGACCTTCAGCAGGGGTACCGGTAGTAGCATCAGTAACCTTCTTACTTTGTACTTTACCCTTTTATTCGTGGCTAGACCAACCTTAACCCTGTATGCTATAGTATGCTAGGGATGCTATCGCTAGGTATCCGGTAACCTTACTAGTACAGATCCTACACAAAGGACCCAGCACACAGGCCGGTAGCATCCCACAGCAGCCTGTTATACCAGTTGCTCACGAAGCCTGTTGCTAAGCCTGCTACCTTGCACACAGCCTACTACTAGAACCTTGTAGGCGTTTACTGGAGGTCTAAGCATGTAGCCCTGGGACAGTGGTCCCTACACACCAGGGGCCTTAGCATCCTCCAAAGCATCTTCTTGAACATCTTCATAGCAGCAGTATTGTGAGTCACTATTGATGAGAGTTTGGAAGCAGAGATTTGCTACTAAGAGTCCAAGAACAGTTGGACTAAAAATGAATCATAGCAATGATACTCGAGAGATTGAGAACATTAAAGGTGATACTTCTTGGCCAGAGCTATCCTTGAAGGCAAATGGATATGATTCAAATCATCATTGC
Organism: Pseudo-nitzschia pungens; assembly: GCA_037355855.1. Taxonomy (NCBI): domain Eukaryota; phylum Bacillariophyta; class Bacillariophyceae; order Bacillariales; family Bacillariaceae; genus Pseudo-nitzschia; species Pseudo-nitzschia pungens. Next base: position 3,102,663 of record CM074762.1, on the reverse strand, counting down.
TACACACTTCGAATTGGTTTTTCAAGCATATATTGTGCTATGGGTGTATTGCATGATCTTGGTACTATCTTCTTATGATAATATGATAGGGGTCAGGGCAAGACACTCAAAGTAGACGCTGATTCTGAGTCGTTTACCCCCCTATCGCTTGGCAACCAATATTCCATTAATATAGCATAGTTTGTTGGAGATTGACTGACTCTTGATTCGACGGAAGGTTGCCACTTGCGGGACGAGAAAAACTTATTCTTAAACCGATATTGTTCGTTTCGGAAATGAGTACTGGCAAAGGTTCACGCACTTCATTGAATGAGTACCGAATTTGCGCTTTCCATTCGATTCGATCTTCTTGTTTCTTCAGCGAGGACGAAGGCTTGACCTAGCCAGGTACTCGACTCGGCTTAAAATTGTTTGGAGTCTCCCACTTCGTTCTAAAACAGCAGTAGCTTGGGTTCGTCGTCACCCTCGCCATCCTCGCCTTCGGCCGGAGGTTCGGTAAACATGAGAATCTGGCTGTCGGCATTGCCTGCTTCTTTCATCGAATTTTCCCAGTCATCGATTTCACCGTATTGTTCCTTCTTTTCTTCGGCAAGGTTCGCCCAATCCTCGTCCCCCGCAACATTATTGTTGCTTTCTACCTGGGCCGCGGCTCGGGCCTTGGCGTTGGCCAGATAATCGATGGCTCCAAAATCAAAGTCGACACCGGATGAAGCTCGGACGCTCTGCATCTCTTTTTCCATGTCGCCCAAAACAAGGCGGGGTTCTTCTTCTCCTCCGTCCGGGGAAGACATTCTGCAAACGCTGCTGCAGACGAGAGCTTTTTTCCCAATCTCTGTTGGTGAAAACGACGAAACCGGAGTCGTCAAGCTGAGGGCAAGAAGAATTGTTGATTGTATCTTTGACATATTAGACTTCTTACTGCTTACACTATCCGAATTGAAAATATTAGTTCCACAAAAGAATAAACTCAAATGAAGGAGAGAACGATTCGTCAATGTGGAATGTGAACGACGAGGGCATGTTTCTTCAGTAGCGCTTCGTTGTTTTCGTTTCTTCTCAGTTGCTTTTTGAGCGGAGAGGGTTGATTGATGTTCCAAGTGACGTTGCCAAGGCGTGCGCGCACATAATATTACTGTATTATGAAGTCCTCGTAAACTTACTTCGTTTTTTTTTCAACTTTACGTACAACAGACATACGAACTGCACGATTGCGAAGACACGTTTCACAATTGAACGTAAGACTAACCTTACCGTACGTATGTTCGACTAACGGAATGTAAAGCAGTAGCTATTAAGTGTACACGTGTAGTATCTTAGTTTGTACTCGAAACTATTTTAACGGTTAACGGTAATTATTGTTACTGACTTGTCATCTCAAAAACAGGAGGGGCATGAATTCGTACAAGTTCGTACGGGATAACGGTGACAATACCGGTACGGCAACCTTACACTCCTTTTTTTTTAAAAAAATTGTTAGACCAAAGTGTAGGTGCGAGTAAGGTTACTACTAGTGCTAGTAAACAGTAAACCTTACTCATAGATCCTGAAAGGCTGACAATGTCGTTTTGTTGGTGAAGTTGCGATTGTCCTCTACCTTGAGCCGGTAACACACCGCAGAAAATCCCGCCGTCAATAGCCTGCACTGATCTTCCGTCTCTGACGTTATGTCCACGGTCCGTTCGGGAAATATCAACGAAAAGGATTTGCGGATTTTGTCTGTTGCACACTTTTTCCTCAGAATGGGTGTCCCCGTGTACATTTTGTGGTCCGGATCCTCGCTTCGGGCGTGACGAACCTCTCTGCAGGTTGTCAGATCGAGTCGGGGAAGCCTCCTCTTGGTGCGGCGGCGGGGCTCGTCTTGGGCCGGTTCCCAGGTTAGAAATAGATTGCATATACCCTCGCTCTTTAGCTCACTCTTATCCTCGCTCTTATCCTTGGTCTTATCCTTGCGAATTTTCAGGACCCGCTTCAGCGACTTGGACCACCTCGACCTTCCGTGCTTCATTACCGTAATGCCCGTCTTCATCCGGATCAAGAAGAGCTTCGCCGTGGGAAAACGAGGCGTCTATGCAATTGGCAGCCGGTTTGAAGTTTAGCAGGTGGAGGGGCAGCGTCTGGATCTCGGGGTTGGCAGCGGTTCTGGTGGCAGTGGACGAGGACCGGACGGAATGCCAGTGATTACCTTCTAAACCTAAACCACCGGCGTCGTCCCCGAGGTTGTCGCTGTCGCCCACGGCCTGATCTGTATTCACGCTCTCTGCGTTCCCACCAACATCGTTGGTGCTGTCGTCCGAGGACGAATCATCTGACTTCACAAAATAATTTTCTTCGTCATTTTCTTCTGTTCTTCTCATGACTTCGTTCTCGAGCGTTGGTGCGGCCATTTGGCGGTAACCCATTCGATACAGTCTGTTTGATTTCATATTTTGGTTGATGTACGGTACGTTCTAAAATTCCACGAATCGAGAATAATGAAGGCACAAGGCACGTTTGGTTTGTACAAAGTACGGTACGGGTATTTTTTACTCAAAAAAATAATGTACGTAACCTTTGCTTGGTACCTTACTACGTAGGTAAATCTTTTAATCTTGCTTTGGGGTAATAATTTTGTCAATATGAATCTTGGTCTTGTCTTCGTAGCTCGTACGAGTAAAAGGTACGTACGTGGAGGAACGGTGCCGTTCTGGATTCTTTCGCTGTGATTTTTGATGGTCCCAACTCCAATTCGAGATATACAAAGTGAAACAACGTCTGTTACAGTAGCCCGAAGAATGATTGTTGACCCTTCTCGGAAGAACGCTTGCTATTACAAGCATCAAAGCATGACAGGGGCTCTACGACTACCAATAAACAGATCTTGGGTGGATGAAGTTTTTTTTAAAAATTAGAGTTCGTCCTCGATTTCGAGAGGGCAACTAGATGCAGATTTTGTTCACTTGCGTTTTATTCCTTCTGGTTTTACATGCATGGGGTGAGGTGTTGCTCTTCATCGTGTGCTTTGTGTATTATAAATACAGAATAATAGAGTCTCGGTTTTTGTTCACTAGCACAACCCTTGTTCTAGTGGTTTCGTTGTGATATTATTTTCACAAGGCGCCCATCAGTTTATGTCGAAACAAGGACAGACTTGTCTTCAGCATCGACGACGACGCTGTTGCTCGTAGAAGTAGCATCTTGTTTCAGTTGCTCGGAGATTGCCTCCTCGAGGAGTTCCATTCCCTCTGGATCTACGACAGCAGCGACAGTCGTGGGGGGTTCAACAACAGCTTGTTCTCCTTCCTCAAAGTACGATCCATTCTTGGCGGTTTCGGGAATCTTTCCCAAAAGTCTTCTTCCAACAAGTCCGGCCGCACGGCCAACGGTGTTTTTAAGCACGAATCCTACAGTCTTGTCAGCAGCCATGACAACCTTTTGTCGTTTGCTGAATTTCTTTGGTGTTGCCTTTGCAACTACAGGCGTCTCAGTGGTAGTAGCCGGAGCTGCTGAAGCAGCCTTTTCTTCTGCAGCAGCCAACTCGATGGCCTTGTCCATGATTTCGAGATCGTCGTCGGACATGCCCGGTCGTCCCATTTCTCTCATGCGTTTCAACTCTTCACGTTTGACCATGCCTTGTGTAATGGCACCAATTACTTTCAATGTTGGACAGGGACTGGTGATTTGTTTCAAAGTCGGCCATTCGGCACCAGTGATTTCGGTGGAAGTATCAAACAATTTTGCTGCTGTTTCGATGTTTAGGACTTTCGAGGATTGATCGTTTTCGTAAATGGAATCCCATCCACCGCCGGCGCCACCGCCACCGCTGATTTGACCGCCCTTTTCCAAGGCTTCGGCACCACGTCCTTCACGAGGACCACCATTCCACGACCAGTAAACTCCTGATTTGGCACATCGGGGATCATGAGCTACCTGGAAGAGGCGTTGTCCAGCCTCGTGTTCACCAACGAAACCTCCTGCAGGTTGAACAATTTCAGCAATGTGTTGCGCAAATAAAGAGAATGAGAAATGGAATCCTGGAGCAAAAACTCTAGTGACGGTAGCATGATCGAAACAAGTTTGATTGGATACCTGGACTCACCTGTGATGAACTTCATGAAGATAGGGAAGTAAGTACGGAACCATTCTCTCTTTTCGCGAAAAAGGGGCGATTCGGCAATGCATCCAGGGTACATGGAGCAGAATGTTACGCCTGTCAGCTTGTTGTACTTGTAATGTAAGAAATTGGCCATCATCATCAGACACAATTTGGAATCCTTGTAGGCCTTGGCACCAATAAATCCATAACCATCGGCCATGGGAATGGGGTTCTTGAATCCTTTTTCAAAGCCCTCCAATTCATGCAAATCAGCAATGGGGTAGACACCACCACCACCGACGGTATTATCATTTCCGGTGACACTTCCGACCATGATGACTCTAGGATCAGAGGAGTCCATCATGCTCGGGAGCAGCTTGGAAATCATTAAAAAATGCGACAAGAAATTGATTTGCATCGTTTGTTCGTGATTGTCGGCACTCCACTTGGCATAATCCAGGGTTGGCTGATAAACCCCGGCATTGCAAATCAAGCGGTCGATGGGTTTTTCCATTCGGAATTCGTTCAAGTTGTCGCAGAATTGGCGAACACTGGCAAACGAATTCAACTCGCATTCCAGGGGAGTAAAATGATCCATGTCAAAACCATCGATTTCGGCCACTGCTTCCATCTTGTCCAAATCGCGAACGGCACCAACGACGTGGTACTCTCCCGATCTCAGCAATGCCAAAGCAGCCTTGCGGCCTAATCCAGACGACGTTCCAGTAATGACGACCAGTTCTTTTTTGAAATAGGAAACAAGGATTGTGATACGGACGGAAAATACAAGAAAAAAAGAATGGATGAGGAACGACACAGTGATACAAAGTCCAGCAAACATACAGGCAGTGCAAACTCACTTCTATCACCGAACTTTTCTTGGATGAGTTCTTCGTTGGGATTATAGGTCGGCATTTTGAATTTCGACATCCATTGGAAACCTTCCACCGTCGACGAAAGTGTGACAGTGACTAGCAGTAGCGTGCGGAAGAGTGATGAACGTGCCATTTTGATGTGTTTTCTTTTTAGCTTCTGGGATTCTTCTTTACCGATTATGGTCGAAAATTAAATAGTTGCTTGCTGTTAGACTTTACGACAATTCTGATGGATATTGGTACCGCACTGCCGTTTGAATGAATAAGCTATACCACTCCAAATTCTTTGAAGGTGCTCTTCAAGTTCGATTCTTTTGCTTTCAAGTTGATAACTTTGAATTTTTATGAAACACACCCTTTTGAGAGGCAAGATGTAATCAGCAGATCACAAAGGTGGTAATCGATGATATTTTAAGATCATTAATTTGGGCGACGATATTGCGTGACGAGAGAGAACAAAAGACATGGTGTTGGTTGTGTCTTTTCGATTTTCGATAGATTTCTTCTACCCGGCTTCCATCAGGAAGGATGCATGTTGATTGGATCAACTTTGAAAGACATTCAAGATTCGGGTTCCCGGAGTGGTTACCAGCAACAGCGATTGCTTAGGGCCTTCCAGGTGGAATATTGCACAAAATCCTGTGTATCTTCATCCGTGCTTACGTAAGTTGTAGCCTTTATTTGACTCGAATATTCCTCTTCCATCTGGAGAGAATACGGACGGAATGCATTCTTCACGCGCGCTACTATTCGATGGAATAAGTGAGATAAAAAGAAAGATTTCGAACATGCACGCCCGTGCCTAAATAATGATGGGTCCTTCCAAAAAACACGCATCGTTCAACGAACAAGTAACTTACCTCACTCTGACGGTGTTTTGGATCAAGTTTCTCTCTCTCATTTCGATGACCGATTCCTTCCTGTTAAATTGAAGTAAGGTAGGGTAAGGATCAGCACCCGGATGGGGAGGTGTACGGTAGGCTGCTTTGCCAATTTTTCTTTTCCTCAACATCACAGTCCTTCCGTTGTCATCGCCCATTTCTTTCTCTTGTCCATTTTTTCATTGACCGGAACAAATTCATTCCCAGGTGATCAGAACCAAGTATATTCATCAAAAGCAATCTTCAAAAATTACGACCATGTATGCAGCAAATATTTTCCAACTTCTATGGATTGCATTGGCATGCTTGCTATCCTTCACAAGCACACATACTTTAGCCTTCGGATTGGGGACGACAGCAAAACAGTCTCCACTTTTTTCATCTACGACGTCTCTACAAGCATCAACAGCCACGCCTCAAGGAAGCAACAAGAAAAAGAAACCCTATGTTCCGAAGTGGGTCAAGAAAGAAACCCTCGCGGATTCTGCTGGTGACACCGGTTCTTTGGGATTCGACGGCGTCGGTCTGAAGGGATCGATTCCAGTCGTCTTTCGACAGGGGAACGAGACTCGCACAAGCATGGCCTGGGCCGGTCAACCGATCCGCGACGTTGCTTCTCAGGCCGGTCAATACATCAAATACGGATGCGGCAAGGGCGAATGTGGCGTCTGCGAATGCATGATGAATGGCAAATGGGTCCGCCCCTGCGTCGAGAAAGTTCCGGCAGATGCCGAAGGAGCCGGAGACCTTGTATTGCGAATCAAGGAAATCAAATCAAAATCAACGAGTAGCGGCACCTTTTTCAGCATCCGATCGTTTTTCATGGGATTCTGGAACAACCTCTTGGGAATGTTTGGGTTCCTCCGCTTCCGGAAAAAGGCCTCCGAGAACTGGGACGAGCGCAGGGCCTATGAAGATCTGGTGGCGCAAAAAGCGCTCGAAAAGAAGTTGGCTCGACAACGAGCTGCAGCCGAAGCGAGCAACAATGGCGGCAATCCTGCACCGGGAATGGCCTAATCATCACCTGTTGACGAACTATAATAGTGACGCTCTCGTGTGTACATATGTTCTGAAAAGAAGCCGCCGACTCCACAGAATTCCTCGTTTTCCGTTTCGTCGGCAACCGATGGTGGCGATGACGACAACTACTTCATGACCCATGACTGTCACCTAGGACATCGCAACATCGTTCTTTTGCGATAGAACATCTCCAAACTTTGTATAGCCGATTCCTACTATACCATCATCAGTTGGCCATCAGAGGCGCGGTACAGCGAAGAAAGATTAGCATAATTTTAATAGTCTTTGTAGATAATAGTTTCCTTAAACAATTCATGCAGCACATTGATCCCAGGAAACATGCGCTACAGTTTGTCAGCCTATCTTGTGCTCTTACATGCTTTTCTCACGATTTATATTTCAAGGATGATTATGTGATGATTTTATTTTTGGCTTGGTGACTTCTTGGCACGAACAAGTACACCACCACCACCAGCAGGAGGGACGATTGTTCGTTGCAGTGAATTTTTGTACTACGCTCCTTCGCATTGGTTTCATCCCAAGGTGTATCTGGTAGTTTTGAAGTTCAGAATTAACTTGTGATCAAGTCTTTTGAACGTCACACTAGTAGTACTCCTATACTCACCACTCTTCATCGAAACAATGAATAAAGTGATGCTAGTACTATGGAGCAAAAATATACCTTTTGAAACATGCAAAGGTCCGCCCAAAGCAGCACCTGACACCTTTGCTAGTTTGCTAAGAGACAGGAGACATTGGTCCCTCAGCACATACTCGTTATCTACAGAACACTGGTTTGCACCCTCCTAGTACTACTAGTAGCAGCAATATCCATTGGTACTACTACTAGTACTACTACTTCTATTACTACTAGTAGTACTACTACTACTACATTGTCAGCATCTCTAGTACTCTTGTTTTCATGTTGAGCTATCTACTAGTACTAGTACTACTACTAGTACTCCTAGTACTAGCTAGTACTACTACTAGTACTGGCACAGCCACAGTAACCCTAGAATCTAGCTGAATGATGTCAAGTTGCATCCTACTTCCCAAATATTACTGAAGAAGGTAAGTAAGGTTTACCACCATTGTTAGAAAAAAAAATTACTAGCATCGCATCACATCACATCTCAAGGAGAGTGCGCATTAGTACGGTAGTACCGGTAAACCTTAATTATTAGGATCATTCTGAACTTTATCCCGAAGGAGGATCCACTGTGTGGTACACGACAGAAACTCAATTCACGATTGGACCGAAGATAGAACAGACTAAGTCTCTTTTGGACCAAAACTTCAACTGTCTTGCGCGGAGCAGTGAAACCGCCCGAAACATCGAAAATTCATGCGCGAATCTTTTTCGCATTCTTCTGGCAGATGGCGTAGAAGTTAGTACATGTACCCCACATCGTCATCTTCCTTTGAAACTCGTGGTAGCAACATGAAAATTCAGCTCTTTGCTTCCCGAAAGTTCGACAAAATCATTCTAGATTTTGTTGTTCTCTGTTCTCTGCAGTTTTGGGCTCCTCGTCGTACTGGTCAACTTACTTTTTCATTGTGATGCAATAAAAACTACGGTACTACTATTCAGTTCCGACCGGAAATCACAAACCACTCATAATCTGCAGAAGAAACATCTTCCATTCCTTACCAATAATTTACTCAGTCGCCACGTTAGCTGCTAATACCATCACCATGTTGCGGTCCACTCCGTCCCGTCGACTTTTGTCGTCGACGCTAAAGGCAACTTCGACGACGACGACAACGAATCATCGGTTGTCGTCCACAGCTGCGGCAAGATCTATGAGTCGTCGTTTTTCCAAGACCTTCTTCACAGCTTCCAACACCCGAGCTCTCTCGTCCTACTCGAGTTTCGCCGAGCCCGAGACGCTTTTCAACAGAGACATGATGCAAAACATGAAATCAATCGACGCCGACAAGGACGCACCCCTGCGAGCCGACATTCGTGCCATGGGATCCATCCTGGGCCAGATCGTCAAGGATCAGCACGGTGAGGAAATCTTTCAAAAAATCGAAGAACTTCGGGGCCTAGCCAAACAGTGGAGAACCGCCGGGGCCGGGCGCAACCCCGAAACCTCCGAAGAAGCCGACAAGGTTTTTGCCGAGCTGACCAAGGCCTGTGCGAAACTCAGCAACGAAGAAATCCTGACCATTGCCCGGGCGTTCAATGGATTTCTTTCGATTGCCAATGCGGGAGAATCGCACCACCGAATTCGACGACTTGAACATGGCTACGCGGGAAGAAGCCCTGCCGGATCGATACGATTCCTGGTGAGTAATTAGAAACCCACACAACGACGGCACACACACGACAAACGACGCAAGCTACTCGATTGCAGATCTTTGCGTTGTCGATGGAACCGTGTTTCGTGTGTGTCGATGTGTCGGATGTTTTTGCAATGATTGTCGTCGCAAAGATATTTTCTCGGCCGTTGTCGATTCCAACTCAACTCTCATCTTGCGTTGATTGCTTTGCGTTTTTGATACCTGGTATACGCAGTGGTGGAGCGTTGAAAGAGCTTTTGGAGCAAGGACACAGCCCCGAAGCAATTTATGACGCGCTCACGTCGCAACAGGTGGAGTTGGTTTTGACGGCACATCCTACCGAAGTCAATCGCCGTACCATTCTGGAAAAACAACGACGAGTGCAAAGGGTAGGTGAACCGTCGAGTGTTTCCCCCTTTTTCTCGCAAGAACTTTTCGATTCCGAATTTTGTGCTCAAAATTATGTTTTTCATTTTCCACGTTTCAATGACATGATGTTCAGCTTCTTACCAAGGCCGATTATCTGCGAGAACGAAACATACCTTCCACCGGGTATGACCAGACACAACTCGACCGCGCCTTGCAACGTGAAATCGCCTTCGACTTGGCAGTCCGATGAGGTGGCGAGAGAAAAACCAACCCCCCAAAATGAGGCCGAGCGCGGAACCCTTGTTGTCGAAACCGTCTTGTGGGGAGCCCTGCCAGCGTTTTTGAAACGACTGAATTCCGTAATGGAAAAAAACCTTGGAAAATCCCTACCCCTGGATGCGTGCCCCGTGATTTTTTCGTCCTGGATGGGTGGAGATCGTGACGGAAATCCCAACGTGACACCGGACGTTACGAGGGAAGTCAACCTGAAAAACAGGGCGCAGGCGGCGGGCTTGTTGAAACGCGATTTGGAGCAATTGAAGAGCGAGCTCTCGATCATGGAATGCAACGAAGAACTCCGTGCCGTTGCCGGGGAAACGAAAGAACCCTACCGAGTCATCTTGGCAGGAATGATCGCCAAGATGGATCGCACCAAAACCTGGGCGGAGGAACAACTCGAGTCCGCGTACCAGCGATCGCAGTACGGTGTGGATGACGTTTACACTAGCAAGCAGGAACTCGTGGACGAGTTGATGATGATGCACGGTTCTCTCATGGAAACCGGCAACGGAATCGAAGCAGATGGATTTTTGACAGACATCATTCGCAACGTACATTCTTTTGGACTGACAATGGTAACGCTGGATATCCGCCAAGAAAGCGACCGCCACGAGGAGGCCCTTGACTCGATCACACGCTATCTAGGACTTGGTTCTTACTCCGATTGGGACGAAGACACAAAGCTCAATTGGTTGCAACAACAATTAGCATCGCCGAGACCTCTGATTCGAGCAGGCGAATGGAACGCCCATCCAAAGTTCTTCTCGCCTACCGCTGTTGATACCCTCGAAACATTTGCAATGATTAAGGAACAGCACGAAGGGTCTCTTGGAGCCTACGTGATTAGCCAGGCAACAAGTCCCAGTGATGTTCTCGCTGTCTTGGTGTTGCAAAAGGACGCCGGAGTGAAAAAGCCTCTGCGTGTTGCTCCTCTCTTCGAAACCTTGGATGATTTGAATGGTGCAGCGCGTACCATGAAGAAACTCTTCAGTCTTCCTGTATACATGGGTGCAATCGACGGAAAGCACGAGGTCATGATTGGGTACAGTGACAGTGCGAAGGATGCCGGTCGTCTTGCAGCAAGTTGGGCACAGTACGAAACCCAAGAGGCATTGGTAAGTTTCGGATGCAAGGATATATTACCCTTTTGAAAGGCTGTGTCGACACCCATTGTGAATTGCTATGATTCTTTCTCTCAAAATTTTTCACTCTCTATTTCAAATAAATGATATGTGTGATGTATGCTATCAAATAACCTGATGACAGGCGAAAGTCGCAAGGGACGCAAATGTGGAAATGACTTTTTTCCATGGAAAGGGTGGAACCGTGGGAAGAGGTGGAAATCCTCAGACGTTCCAGGCCATTTTGGCCCATGCTCCTGACACAATCAACGGGAGATTCCGTGTAACGGAACAGGGTGAGATGATCAACCAAAATTTCGGGTACCAGGACCGAGCAGAACGAACCATGGACATTTACACCGCTGCTGTAGTAGCCGAGAAACTGACCACACACGTTCGACCCACGAACGAATGGAGAGCACTCATGAAGACTATTTCGGACGTGAGCTGCAACGCCTACCGTAGAATCGTCAGCGAAGACGAACGGTTCGTGCCTTATTTCCGTTCGGCCACACCCGAACTGGAGCTATCGAATCTCAATATTGGTTCTCGTCCTGCGAAGAGAAAACCTACCGGTGGTGTCGAGAGTCTCCGAGCCATCCCTTGGAACTTTTCCTGGACGCAAACTCGGTTGAACCTTCCTACATGGCTGGGTGTTGGAGAGGCCTTCGAGAAGATCCTTGCGAGCGAAGATGGCGATAAACTTCGAGAAATGTACCGAGAATGGCCTTCCTTTCGAACTACTGTTGACATGGTGGAAATGGTCTTGGCAAAGAGCGAACCCAAGGTTGCCCAACATTATGAGAATATGCTTGTATCCGACGAAAAGGCGAAAGAGCTTGGTGCAGAGATTCGTGCCCTGCACGCACAGACTGAGAATGCTGTTCTAGATTTGACCGGTCACACTGTTTTGAGCGAAGAAAACAAAATCCTAATGCAACTGTTAGACGTAAGAAATCGATACGTTGATGTGTTGAATTGCTTGCAAACAGAAACGCTTCAGAGAATTCGAAAATTTGATGATGGTGAAGAAGACAAAGTCTTGAAGGATTGCTTGCTCACCACGATTACCGGAGTTGCGAACGGGATGGGAAATACTGGTTAGTTTGCATGACACATGTTATATTTTGCGACAGAAGCAATTGCATAGTAGTATTGAATATTGTACCGTAATGACTGAAAACAAACGAATTCAAACAATATGGTACAGTACGAGTACTTTACATGCAGTCCATCGCATCAATTACTCGGTTTATGTTGCTGTTGATGAAATAGCGTACTCAGGGAAGACTATTATGCTTAGACACAAATCGCTTTCCACGCAGCCGTGCCTTCATCAATTGGTTTGCTACGCTAGAGTCTTCGGAAACCATTGATTTGATATAAGGTATCTGTCTAATTCGGCTTGTTCTAAAATATTTGAGATTTGTTCTTACAAAAAAGTAATAAGAAACCATCGAAAGTTGTCGGTGCCATATGAAATTCAACGAGTAAAGGAAGTTGAGCTACCAATCATGAATCTAATGCGTTCCAAACAGCGTAGGTAACTTAAAGACCAACAGAGGTATCGATAACTGCCATACTGGCAGAGCGATCCATGAGGATGAAGTAGTCGCATTGATCCTTCTTGGCCGCCTTGTTGAAAAATTTCTTGTCCAAAAGGTATCCAGTGGCACCAAGGGCTGCGGCTCCACCGACACCGGCGGCAGCGAGCGACGCAAAGGATGCGCCTTCGGGAGGAATTTCGTCCCATCGGGTTCCATCACTCCAAACAATGGAATGCTCGTCTTCGACTGTTCCCTCGATTTCCCAATCTCCGTTAGGATCAACGAAGCTAATGGCATATTCTTCCTCATCATCGGTAGTGTAAGTTCCAGTGGTGGGTTCTGAGTCTGGGAAACCGTCGATGGTGAGATTGCCTTCTTGATCGTCGACAATGTCCAAGGTGGTGATTTCTTCTCCATCGTAGGTGACCTTCCACTTGCCGCTCCATCCTTCGGTGCGCTTCTTAGCTTGCTGCTTGTTCACTAGGTACATACCGCCCACTCCCAAGGCAGCCCCAGCAATTGCGCCGAGAAGAGCACCATTCTTTCCGCTAGATTTTGTACCTTTGATTTCAGCCATAGCTGCTTTGATGTCTTCATCCTTGACGGTATCGACGAGGTCGAATGTTTCACCGTTAGCTGCACATTCAGCTTGGATGCCTTCGTCGAGGTACTTCAAATACTCCTCTGCGTCCGGATCGTCTCCAATGTGAACAAAGGTGACGGAAATAGGACAGGTTTCATAGTTCTCCGCGCAATGCTGGACAGTTCCTCTAAGGCATTCATCGAGCGCATCGGAATCATCAGGTTTGCCTGCGGTGACTGACCAAAAGAGCGACTGGTCTCGCGTTCAAATCCTTGGAAAAGGCCTCAGCCATGCATTCGGTCATGGCAGCACCCATGTTGCAGGCCTGAATGGTACCAAACAGGGCAAAAAAAGCATGAGCGAGTGGTGAGTTAGAGACATGAAAACGGGTCGAACAAGACAAAGACGACGCAAAAAAAATCAAGAATGATTCTCAGATACAATAACTTACACCTTCTGGTATCTTGTCGTTCACCATTTGCTCAAGGCCCTTGGTGCTCTTCACATTGCGGTACCAGTCCGGAGTGTCGTCACCTCCAAAGCAAACAATGTCAACGCCATCGGGATCGACCTTGACAAGCTGGACGACAACCTTGTCGAGCGAGACCACAGCTCTCTCCCAACGAGTTGGAGGAGCTCCAGAAGGCCGTTTTTGAGCCTCTTTTTGTTGGGAGTCGGTCATGGCCTTAGTGACCTCACTTTCCAACTGTTGAAACATATTCTTAAGGAAACCCATCTTGATGTATTATTTCTGTGGATGTCGTATTCAGTCCTGTATTCTTGATTTGTTGTGGCTTTTTGATTTTGAACAATGTCTTTTTCGAAAATTATGACATGCAGTGGAGAATCTTGGTTTAGCAGAGAGATACCGGTAAGGTTACGCAACGCTTACTCGTATCTGATTCGTCCGCTCTTTCCGTAACGGTTACGGTAAGATTTTACGTGCCAACGTTTCTGTACGGTAAGTTACTCTGATTTTTCTCTCGAAAAGATTTTTGATTGAAAGATGGGAACTCGTAAACTTACTGGTGAGTTACTCGTACGGTACTTCCGTCAAAGCATAGGGTACCAGTACAATCAGGCTACCGTACCTCGTACCCGAATTGTACGAGTACGAGTACTCAGTAGAAGCCGTACCTTACGTGGAAGTAAGATCTGACCCGCACCATCTCTAACGAGTGAATGATGTCATGATTGATTCATGATGGCGATCCCACTCCAAACGATACAACAACCGTTGACCCTTATGTGTAACTTCGCATTGTGAAGGAACTCATCGCGCGTCCTCTCACAAGACCAAGACTGCTTCTCTTCATCATCTAAACGAAAATGAGTCGTGCATTGAAACACGATTGCAACAAAAAGAATTACTCTTGTACAATACGAAGTACGAAGTAATACGTAAGGTAAGTTACGAATTACGAAGTTCGCCCGGTACCGTAATTACGTAAGATTAAGATCTTACTTTTTGCTACGGTAAGGTTTATTGCGACGCACTAGCAGTTTGCAAGAATTGAAATCAACTGTAATTACCGGTAAGTCTTACTTCGTACAAGTAAGGTCACTACGTATGAAGTAAAGTAATTGTACTCGTACATACCGGTACAAGTATCTCAATACTAAATACAGTAATAATAATATGGGCAGACTTCTTAAGTTTTACACAAACTTCAAAAATAATGATAGTAAACTTGTTGTTTCTTTACTAGACTTTTCAATCAAAAATACAATATTATGGAAATACATTGCACCGTATTGGTGGGTATTTTTCATTTTTACAGCGTACTTCTATTACAAACTATTGGAGGCAGGGATGAGAGAAAACCAGTTCTGAAACGGCGTGCGAAAAGTACGCAGTACGCTTCGTTGGAATGAGTAACCAAGTTTTTGTTATCAAGTTCTCTCTCTAGTAGCCATAAGAGTTATCTCTTACTCTGGTATCGGTTTCGTTCCTTCGTAACAGTTGTAGAGGCCTGCCACTGGGTTCGTTTGTTCGTCATTATTTTGATTACTCGGTTCTTCCGGCTAACGAGTTCCTGCTTGGAGACCGGTTTGGGGCGCTCTCCGGGTGCGCCTGAAGAGGCTTCCGCTCGGACAAACTCACCACCAAGTGCCCCCATTTGCTTAAGCGTTAAGAAAACGTCCTCAACGGTAGACCCAGGTTTCATAAGAATCGTATCTCGCAGCTTGGCAACGTTCGCAGGGTTCCCGTTTTTGCTGACCTTTCCCGTTGCTATCACATAATTTTTGTCTTCGATGTTCCAGCAACTGGGTGGGGATCCATCGGAAGCTTGGATGCAGCGAATCATCCCACTGCTTGGAAGAGATGGATCGCCAGTGGCGACCTTGTTCAAGCTGGTCATAGGAGCAAATGTTGTCATGTCACTCACAGGGAATACTAATATTGGTTCTCGTAAAGAAATCGCAGACGTCAAGCACTTCCACACACCCAACGGTGGTGTAGCAGCGGTCCCAGCAGTTGCAGAGGTTGACACTGTTGGAAGTTTCGCAATCATCATTTGTTCCCTTACAAAGGACATTTCCTTTTTCGCTGACAAGGGAGTCCCCACATGGGCACCGTGCACGGGGAGCGCTTCCTGAATATCATTTACAAAAGTTTTGGCGGATGGCAGATCGTATTTGTTGAGGCATAGTGCCATCGGAAAGCGCACACCGAGAAACAGACTGACCAGCCTGTGGACATCGCATTCGTCCCATTCGTAGATTTTGTCGAGTGCGCGATCTCGTTGATAACGCTCTTCAAGAAATTTCTCCAAAGCAGAGAAGACGGTCTCTATCATTTTTTCTTTTTGACCGTATCCACTGAACATTCCGGCCAATTTGGAACGTCCTTTTCGAGAGATGACCGCCCATTTGGCGACAAGGTTGGAATATACCCATTCCACGAGTTCTGCTCGTATCCAAGCCAAATCATCCAAAGGATTTGTTCCTTGTTGTTGGTCACCGCCACCATTGATGTTTGTTATGGTTTCGTCATGACCATCAACTACTAATTTTGTTTCCCGAGGCATCGGCACTTCCAGACGAATCTACAACATGTATTAACACTGTAGAATCATGTCAGGTCGTTCAAAAACTGGTTACCTCGTCCCTTACCTTGATAAGCACCAGGAACCAGACCCGCAACATCTTTCAACAATACAGGTATGAAACGTCGACCGTCCGCATCTCTACCGTGAGTCGATCCATAGGCAGCAAAGTTTTCACCATCTTCGTCATCTTCGGGACAAGATCCAACCGGTGCTGGTACCAAGCAATATCCGACATTAGGATCGATCGTTGTAAACGGATGAGCTGCCATGCTTGCTCCACCCAAATCATTGTCATTGCTCGAAGAAGGAGTCTCAGTTGTGTTCTCGCTATTGCTATTGCTTCCAGAAGCAGCCTCCTGGTGCTGGCCTCGCTGTCGACTGAAGGCCGTAGCCGCATTGAAAAACGTCGATTTTCCAGCACTGGGTTTACCAACGAGACCTATCGTATATGTTCCAAAGGACCCACCTCCACCGCTACCACTTTCATCTACATTGCTGCTATGCGAGCTGTTTTTGGTATTCCGCTGGGACTGCAGCAAGAGGGCTTCAGCTATTTCCAATCCTTCCAGGTTCCCTCTGCGAATGTCAGCGGGTGACGAGGCTCGAATAAGTGGATGGTGTTCTCGATTACTGTAGTATTCCTGTTGAAATTCGATGCCCTTATCGACCTCTTCCTCGTTGCTACTGGTCGTACTTCCAGCTTTATCGTTGGCAACGGCTGGTGCAAAGGAGGATTCTTTCCAATCCCGATCTTCGTCCAGAAAATCCCTTGCGGCATATAAGCATGATAACACGCAAGGCATCCCTCGTTCATTTCGAGCGGTTACGTTGAAGATGGAGACCAGTTGTGCGGAAATAGCAGACGGGAACTCAAAGACTGTATTTTGGTGTAATAATTTGAAAAACGGAACCGTTGAATTCTCTTGGTGCGATTCCAAATCGTCGGATGGATAATGTACCGGATATTGAATTTCAATTGTCAATGGATGGTTTGGCCAATTCGTAGTGCCATTAGCTACGCTTTCCTCGCCATTATCCATTTCCATATCGTTCAGCGTGATTCGATACACAATGGGAAAATTAAAAATCTCTTCCCCGTCATCTTCCGAATCCTTTCGTCCCGATCGAAGATCGATCGCACCCGGAAATATTGCTTCCAGAGCTTGGATTTCTTCACGTTGCATTTCTGCTGTTTCTTCATCAGGGGTTGTATTTACATCAATTTTCTCCCCGTGCGCTTCCAAACCGTGGATGCTTGGATTTTCCGATTTTGCTGTTGTCTTATCCGACAGTGATGATTTCAGCAACGCCTCACGTATGAAATCTAGATAAACCGTAAGTTCGGACCCTTTTGTGGGAACGTGGTGTTTTCCGGGGTGGACATATGTACGGTTCCCACGGTAAAGTCTAGCTAGTTCCTCTGATTCGTCGGGTGTGACAAGTTCGTCCTTCGATCCCCATATGTGCAGAGACGGCAATGACGACAAGGATGTTGCAGTCGCATCATTTTCATTGTTGCAGTAGGGAATCATTTCTGGCGGATTTGGTTTGGTGTATCCTGCGGCGAAGATTGCAAATTTCAAATGCGGAAACCACACATTCGGATGCTGTTGGTTCAGGGTTGCCAATAAATGGACAAACCGAGCTCCTCTCGAAAATCCCAATAGCCCCACTATTCTTTTCCCGTCTTGGAATTTTTGGATCATGTCCAAGCTATCGTCCAATCCTACATAATTGTTCCCATCCCTCTTCCACCACGTTCGCAAAGTATTCTCGTCGTCCACATCTCCCAACAGGTCGGCAGGAAAAGGCCCATCCACTGCGACGGTTTCCAGGCCAAACTCTTTTTTCAATTGTTTTGTCAGTCGGTTAATCCGTCCCAACAAAAGTTGGCCGGTTTGTTTGTTGCCATGGAGAACAAGCAAGAAATCTCCTTGCTTGTCGCGTTTCATTTTGACTGCTTTTGACCACCAATTGCCAACGCAATAACTCTGTTTTCAAACTGCAGTGGTAAGGTTTTGATTGATGATTCGACGAAGACTCTCGGTGGGTGGATGCGTCGCTGTCGGAGGGGGAAAAATGAGCCAGTAATCTTTTGAAGTTTTTGAATTTTTTTCCATGAAAAAGACGCTGCAACTCACGAGTATGTAAGGTTAAGGTTACTCGTAATTACCACTGTGTAAATCTTACTCTTGTACTTCGAATGTTCAGTAATACCGTACCGTATGTACATAAATACTGTATCATGCATATTGAAGTACATGCGGGATTCAACAATCATTTAGGAGGCTGGAACGCAGATACGACAAACGAAGTCGAAGGGAACGCAGATAGGGTATTTTGAGTCGAAATGGTAAAAAACGAAAATGGGGAGAAATCCGGTACGCAAATCTGGTATGAAAACAGATGATACTTCCAACTATGTGCTCGACAGTAGGGCAATATTGCATGCACCGGGAGAAAATATCAGTAATGAAGTATTTTAATGATTGTAGTAGGGCAATATTGCGTGCAAAATAACATGACCGGTAACATACACGATAACATACACAATAACATACACAATAACATGCACGGTATCATGCAGTTATAATACACCTTAAGTAACGATTTCGGACTATCAACGGTACGATAAATATCAATCACCGTATTAAATTTTCAATACACATTAGATTATTTAAGATGGAGATTCAATTTAACACCGGGTTAATAGTTAAAAATTTAAAACGTAGATTCAAAAATCTTCTTTACCGGGTTAATAGTTAAAAATTTAAGACGTAGATTCAAAAATCTTCTTCACCGGGCCACAACGGTCGACCGGGTTAATAGTTAAAAATTTAACACGTAGATTCAAAAATCTTCTTCACCGGGCCAGTTAATAGTTAAAAATTTAACACGTAGATTCAAAAATCTTCTTTACCGGGCCACAACGGCACGGTCGACCGGGTTAATCGTTTTAAAAATTTAACACGTAGATTCAAAAATCTTCTTAATCGACCGGGTTAAAAGTTTTAAAAATTTAAGACGTAGATTCAAAAATCTTCTTTATCGGGCCACAACGGCATGGTTGACCGGGTTAATAGTTAAAAAAATTAACACGTAGATTCAAAAATCTTCTTTACCGGGCCGACTGGTTCCCGTTGTGTAGGCCCGTTACAGAAGTTTTTTGAATCTACGTGTTAAATTGAATCTCCGTCTTAAATAATGTTCTAAAGTGAAATCGTTACTTAAGGTGTATTTTTTGTTATCGTGTATGTTATCGTGTATGTTATCGTGTATGTTATCGTGTATGTTATTGTGTATGTTATCGTGTATGGTTACTGTGCATGTTATCGCGTGCATGTTATCGCGTGCATGTTATTTTGCACGCAATATTGCCTTAGTACTGTTAAATACTGTTGAGCATCATTAAAATAATTAGTTGCTGAATATGTGAATAGAGAGGAAAATATCAACTGTTTTCATTACCAGATTTGCGTACCGGATTTCTCCCCATTTTCGTTTTTTACCCTATTAGCGTACCGTCCAAAAGATTTCGACCCAATTACCCTATCTGCGTTCCCTTCGACTTCGTTTGTCGTATTTGCGTTCCAGCCTCCCAATCATTTAGAGCCTTCGTAGGATCGTAACACTAGCATGTTACATAGAGTAATTACGTACCATACGTCTGCTATTGTAACTAAGGTTTACTTCTCTCTCTCTGATGTTAAAAACGAACAATCACACATGTCGCTTCCACGTGTACCTGTAACGACATACGTATTCGTAACTTACTTGTACCCTGTAAACACTAAACACGTACTCGTACTTTTGCTCATGAAATAGCAGTACAAAGTAAGTTAATCTTACTACTAATCATCATGATACTAGTACCAGGTAACCTTAATTACCATACGGTATGTTGGGGGGGGGTATTTTTGTTATGGTTCGTTCATCATAATGAAAAACGCTAAATTGTTGTTTTGTTAAAAAACGTAAGGTTACGTGCGCGTAAGATTACTCGTACTTCGTAAATACAAGTAGTATGCGCCAATCAAAGAAACACTTCCTTTCTCAATAGTTTCCTTTACCGTAATTACTTTGTTACTTTTTCTACTACAAAATTCTTATCAGCTGTCCCCCGGTTCTACGTCCCCGACTACTAATTTCTACTGAAACCCGGGGACAGCTGATAGGAATTCTGTAGTACCGGTACACGTAAGAGAATGTCAGAAATTACTGGTTCTCCTATACATGATGTAAATTCTTTTTTACAAAACACATTATATTGGACATCTGAATAAATAAGCCCTTTCTATTCCACAATACTATGACCAATCATCGCGCAATTTGTTGGAGCATGACAATAAAATAATAAAAGAAGTTCCTTGTAGCATCCACCATCGAAACTGTTTCATCGAGAACAATACAACACCTTATTTTTGAGAAGAATTTTTCACGCACTGGAGGGAGATTATTTCGTCGAACTTCATAGATGTTCTTAATCTTCATAGTTGATGGAGCATAGACAAAAATTTCTTCGATCATGTCTGACGAAAACGAAAAAGGAATATCAAGATGTATTCAAAGCAGATCTTTCTGTTTCGAAGAGCTTCGCTAATGTTACAACGTGGGAATACTTTTTGATACTTAAAAAATGATAAAATAGCTTAAAGACGAAAGTCAAATTTTGTATAAGCTCTTCCAACATTGATGAGTGATGTCAATCCCTTTGCCCTATTGAAGAAAGATGAAGACGGGAAACGAAGCATCCTCGGTGAACGGGAACAATCTGCAAATATCCAGTTTTGTCTAACATGGTTTTTCCAATCGGAAACAGCATAACCTTACTCTTTGCTTCATAATTGATGTTCAAGCGTTACAACAGACCAATTCTTCGGCCGGTGAATCACGTAACACTCTCATAGATCAATAAGAAATAAGAAAACCTCTGGTGTGTTTCAAATCGAGTGGTTCGATCAGTCGATGATACCAGTACAACACAATGGATTCACAGAGAAGCCAGGCGGAAAACTTTTCTGCAGAGCATGTTCCGAGTTGTAGCAAAAATCACATGGCGAGCCCGCTCTTTCGTAGTTCTGCTTGTACTTTACCCTTAGTCGCCGAGAAAGGTTGCACCGTAGGAGTGGGGAAACTTGGGTTGAGCAGAGTGCGGGGAATGAACTCTACCGCGAATCCGAACATTAGTTATCATGCAACAGGGAAGCGTAGGGAGAAAAAGGAGGAAGAAGAAGCACAGCACCACGAGCAGCCTCCCAAACAGTCACAACCACAGGATACATCAGTCGTTCCGTGGCGTATTAGGTATGAAGATTTACCGCTGGTACCATTCGATGCCCCGCTCGAACGTCTGTCCATCAAGATCCATACCGAAATTCCATTGAGGACTCTTGTGAATCGAATCTCGGACTTTTTCTCGAGGAGCAAGGTTGTTTGTGCTTACAGAACCGATGGGCGGATCGATTGTCGTCTTGGAGCAGCAGCTATAGGGAAACCAATCAGTGCATCTTCACTCAGTTACAACAGAAACGGGTGTTACTCGAGAGTCGGCAGTTTGCAGGGTGTTGGTAATGCCGACAGCCAACTAAAGTTTGTTGTACAGTTATGGAGAAACGATCATGATGATAATTATGAGAGCAATTCCAGTGTTAGCTGCGGTGGTGGTGGTATCATCTTGGAAGTTCAGCGTCGTCGAGGCTGTACCATTTCGATGTGTCGAATACGAAGGCTCCTATACAAGTTTTTGGAGAGGAATGGTTGCCCGTTTTCATTCGCATCAAGAACTGGAAGTAGCGCCAACAAGAAAGGAAACCTTCCCGCAAACGGCAGCAACCTTTCTGGTATCTCTGGCGACCAAGTGTATTTGGGATCAACGTCAGCATAAACAACGATAACAATGGTTTCTTTTCGTTCATCCAACGCTACACGACTGCCAACAAAAGGACGGAGTGAAGCCCCTTGATTGACAGCAACTGATGGAAACCAACCTCTTCTTAATGTGCAGAAACTTTCACTTGCAACCTCACTCCCATTGCCTCTCCGCCTAAGCAGATATGAACTACGACGTATCATGCATAAGTACATGGAACGATTTTTTTTTTTTTTTTGCATGGGGAAGATTTATTCTCCGAGTTTTTTTCATTTCCTATAATTATCCTGCCTTCTTGATTCTATTCCTACGAGGTCAAATGTGTTGCATTGGATCCATCGTTGCTTGGTGTTGTGTCCGAGTCAACAGAGAATGTTTTCGGAGAAAGTGCTCTTCTGCAAATGCTGTTACAAACTTCCTATTGGTAGCAAACTTTGTCTCCTCCCAAACGATGAATATGCCGAAACCTGTCCTGCGAAATATTCCTCGTACAAACATATTGCTTGATCGAATGGCCTTTGGAATCGGTGAGATGGTTAAAATTAAATTTTCTACTTTTTTTCTTTGTATCGCCGCTCTACTAATGCTCTTCAGGTACTCGGGAAAGCAAGTGTAAAATTGGTAATCCATATGTTGTGCTCTATTTGTGTTATGGTTGGTCGCAGTGCTCTTTTGTTCCAAAAGGTACAGAGAGATCACTTCAACTGTGGGGTAGCAAATACGATCCATGCATGGTGACGGCTTCAGACTTTCATGTATAGTGATGTATTGCATCGGTTTTAGTTCCCATTTAGCAGTGTTCCGACGATTCTCTCTAACCACGCGATTTGGTCGAAATAATAATAGTACTAGGAAGTATTCATACAGTAAGGTTACGTGATCAAGTGATCTGATCCTGGCCCTTATGTGACGGCATGGCTTTTCTTGTATCCACGACTGGTCACGATCTCTGATCGCACTTCGATCCAATCTGAATCACTGGCACAGGGATTCGACATCGGTAAACAAACATCCAACGGAAGTTTTGTTTGGTGGTTGACGTTCAGCAACAAGAATGGGAGGTTTAAATAATGAGGTAAGGTTACCGAGGTTTAGGACTACGTGTACTCCATGTGCGTAATCAAATTCAATGAAAAGCCTTTCGCCCTTGAAGTTGCTTTCAGCGCGACGTGACTGACTTACGCATGCATTGTCATTGGAACCACGCTTCAACCAGGACGGGCGTAGAAAAATTCTCACATTGAAGTTTTTGGGTTTTAACCCCCGGAAAAATAATGTAGGGGCTATATTTTCGATTCCTTCGAATTCATAATCTGTTAATAATCATTCACGCTCGAGTACGGAAGGGTACACGCAATTTTCACATTCCTTAGAATTCTTCCACGAGTTTCACTTGAGACGACAATTCAAAAAAGTCCAGGTGAACTTCGTTCGTTTTCACTTGAATTGATCACTGGCTCTTTTTTCCAACGCCAATAATTCCTGACATCTTTTTGCGGAAACCATTCAATGATTGACCGACTCTTCGTCACTTTACCGATGGATTCGTTGAACATTGAACATTGAGCAACCAATCTATGAGACTCATACTGGTACTGTGATTTATCAGACAAAGGGCCACACAAATCCGAGACACTTTTCCGAAAGATTAACCGAACCAAACAAAAGCTACTAGTGTTGGTAGCTTGTTGCCATTCTGTAAAATCCATACAAATAATGATGAATAGAAAGTTCCAACGAAGGTATACCATCGCTAACGATGACATTTCCTTTGAGGTTGAAAATCAAATGAATTACACGAACGATCAATTCACGAAAAGAGAAGGCACACTAAATAGCACGGGTGGCGGAATGGACGATTACATTAACCAGCAGGGGATCCTTTCTGATGTTGGGTCAGAATCCTTTCTTCCGCGGCTATGGAAGATCAAGGACGAAGATGTAACGGAGCTCCCTGAAATATATCCCAGACTCTCTTCCCCTTTGATTTTCAGGGATTGCGAGATTTCCAAAGTTGGGGATAGTCTGTTTGACTTTTTGAAGGTGAACTCGGTTCGTTCTGTTTATGATAGCCAGAGTGCACGAATATTTTGCTACACTAATCGTGCTTCCTTCGTGGTTCAGTTCTGGAGGAGAAAAATCCCTGACAACAACAATCTTCCTGCTTCTCTTGTCACTCCTCCATTGGCTGTCGGTGAAGAACAATCAGCGAACAATGAGTTCTGTGGGAAAAAAAGGGTTATCTCAAGCGAAGAAATCATCCTCGAAGTCCAACGGCGACAGGGATGCAGCTATGCCATGCACAAAATCCGAACGGCTCTCAAAAAGTCCATTCATTCAGAAACATCTTCATCCTCGACCATCCCGAAAACCAAATGCAGTGATCGTCGATCAATAGTTCGCTACGAGAGACTCCTGCTCGAGCACCAGGACCAACCCTTGAAACGCCACAGTCTCGAAGAGATGACGGCCATGCGGAAGCGAACACGTTGGTCAGGATTCCTGTCTCATCCTCCATCCTCAAAAGCTCGCAGAAGAGCAAGCATGGATAACATCTGTCATATCGATACTTCATTCATTGACAACAAAAATAGCAACAGCAACAGCAGCGCCTCCCTTAAGCATCAACGGAGGAACAGCAGCAACAGCAGCAACAGCATTGATTCACTCATTGACAAGAGCATCTTCATAGCAGCCGCAATTCCCAGCGATCCCTCCAACCCAGACAATAGCACGAACGAATTATCTATGAATTCTAGCTTTGCCATGATGGAATGACGGCCAATCGCAAGTTCTGTCTCCCTTGCACACAGAGACATACATACCAACAAAAAAACAAACACGCACAGCCACATCTCTCTACAGAGAGAGAGCGAGAGAGAGAGAGAGAGATGGGCTCACAAACAAGCCCACAGACAAAAATAGACAGTTTTTTCCAACATTGTAACATTAGCACAACCTCTCACGGTTTGCAGTTTCGAGACTCTAGTTTTTATTCACGAGTAATTTGCATGCGGAAATAAGGCCCACCGACGATTTTGCAATACGAAGTCCAAAACAGGAAGTTCATAATGTTTTTCGAGAAGGTCATCTATTATAATATTATTAAAATAAAGAAATGAATAATGATAGTGTTTCAAAATAAACATTAACAATAGTAAATGCAATTTACTATTACTAATAATATTGAATAAGTGTATATTATTAAGCAGTTCGTACTGTTGTAGGTCTCCCCTGAAGCAATTCCCCATATGCTCACAAGGTCTTTAGGAGTCGATCGCATTCTCGGACCAGCATCTTGTTCCCCGGCAACTGCATTGACCGCCCTGCTCCCGGCTTCTGCTTCCCGAATTCGTGGGCATCCGAAACGTAGGGCAAGAGGGTATAGCGAACATGAGGACCCATCATGGATGGCTCAAGCCGGTGCAAGAGCCGAACACTCTTGACCACGAGGGCGGCTTCAACGCTGCACGGTGTAGTGATGCCATCGCTGCTATTGTCGTTGTTCACTCTGAATCCTCTTTGTGTTACCAAATCTTGCAAGCAAGTCGTCATGTACGCAAGCATCGCTCTCCAAAAATCGTCCAACATGTCTATCGAGGCGAATGAAGAAGACGAGAAATGGACGTTCGGAGAATCCGATGCCTTGAATCCCATTGTTGATCTGGTTCTCAAGACTAATTCCAGGGAGGATACCAATACACGCAGTGCGGGAAGTCTCAACGAGGTTCGATTTTTCAGGCAAAAATCTTCGGTTTGGCCGTTTTGGCTTGTTCGACCAGAAGACCTCGACGACGACCACGAACCCAATAGTGACGATATGGAGGATGCCAGTGATTCACTGCCGGTTTTGCTCGTGTCGTCGTCTTTGTTGTTGTTGTTCTCGAGGGCCCTTTTCGTTCGTGAATCACTCAAATACGTGGGAAACACAGCTCGCAAACGGCTGGAAAATCCTCTTCCACAATCGTCGTTGCTGTTGCACACCAAGGAATACGCTAGAGTCGAAGACAATACCAGCGACGATTCCGTGCGCTCATCGACCGGCATCGAGAACCGAGCACCGTTGACCAGTTCGCGGTTGGCAATCGCCACCAGGTGCTCCATTCCAACGCAATTGTCTTCGAACCAATCGCTCTCGAGCAGTTCCAGACACACGCCCTTGTTGTGAAAATCGCATGCTTCCTGGTGCAGCGGTCGCTTTGCCGTTCTTCCGGACCGCGAATTCGATCCGGAATCCAGATCCAAATCCGAGTCGACGGACGATGCGGACGACCCGTGGCAACTGATTTCCAAGGGAATCGTTCGCCTTGCTCCGACGCGCTTCGACGATCGAGCAGAGGCCGTTAGCATCGGATTTGTGGATACCCGAGAATGATCGGCAGTGGAAGCCACCTTTTCATCCATGCCGTTCGCAACTTGTTTGCCACCTTGTTTGCGCACTTGTTCGTCGCCAAACACCGGAACCGGAGCCAACCGTCGCTTGACGCAATCTGCAACGTTGCCACCACCTACCGTTTCGTTTTCTTCGAAACCCTCGGCAACGGTTGCGACGTTCGGATGGTCTGTCGTGAGTGACGAGGCCGGTGACTCTTCGCCGGCTGCTGTACGATGGTGAGTAGCAATGATTGTCATCTCGGATATCTCGGATGCACAACGCCGAGGAGCAGGAATCTACCGTAGATTGCAATCGATGGACTTTCGAAATGATTAGCAGGTTAATGGAATGGCTCGGGGATTGATTTTGACGGAATGATTGTCTTTCCTCGCTACGGTATCTTCTTTTTCTGAAACATCCGGGCTGTGTCCGCTGGATGTGTTTATCAGAAGTAATTACCGGTATTTGCTTCGGATGCCCTTGTCTGTTGCTCGGACAAAAAAGAAGCGAAGAGAAAAGTCATCGATCGGGTTTTGGTATCGTTGGTATCCTCCACAAAATGTGGCTTCGATAGAAAATTTGGTCGTCGATCGGCTTTCCGCTTGTTCCTTGTTCTTTACGGGATCAATTTGCCGCGGATTTGCACACTGCGTACCGATACTAGTTTGAATTTTGGGACGCATTTTTGTCGCGCCAGGCGTCTAGACCGTTATTGGGTTTTTCTGCAATGCCGCTTTAAGGTTGTGATCGATTCATCTTAGGGTTTTTCATCTCAACGGATCTCGACTTTTCTCGTTACGGTTAATCAATTTACAACTCCACTAATGTATGATTCGTATCTACGTAAAATATATACGATAACGCAAAATGGACGACATTACCGTTGGACGAGTAGGAGTACCGATAGGGCAATTCAAAGCAGTAGTACTATGAGTATTCCGACCCTATAAGTATAGTACGTGTACTTTGAATTCACGAACACAATGGAAGGTTTCCTCACGACTCACTAATGACAATGGTTTCTCCGTTCCAAGGCTATTATCGTTCTCCTGAATGGATAATCTTACTTTTACAAGCCTTGTACCGGTGAAACCCAAGACCCCTGCGAAGCGTCGTCAAGAGAATCAATCATGTCAATCAAAAATCCTGGGCTGAAGAATGGAAGCACACTCTACTCTACTCTACTCTACTCTACGGCAGTGTACAAGTACGTAAGCGTACAAGTACGATTACTGCTTGTCGATATCTTTTCCTTCTCGTTTCTCCAGATCGTTTCTCATTACAGTACTGTATTTGACTCAACAACAGTGCAATACAGAATTACGAAGTAGATAGGAAAAGAAGGACGGAACCACCACGACGAAGAATCGTGAACACCAGATCAAGCACTCGTACTGCAATCAAAGCGATAACCGAGATGAAAGCTGGCTCTCTCATAACCTTGGTATTGTTCTTTTCACTGACAATTGGGAACGCTGATTCGGCGACAACAAAGTCCGTGTATGGATCCCTTCTCGCGGCCCTGAGGAATCCGGACCGACCGCGAATAATGATTCAATACAACGATGCAACGTTTCTGAGAAAGGCTACCGAGTACGCCACCGACGGTCAGATCCGTGGATTGGTCCGAAACGTGCTCGGCTACAGGAACGAGAGCGCGAGCGCGAGCGCCAAGGGAGTCGACGACGAAGGAAGCCTTCCGCAGAAATCCAATGCCAATCGGATCCTTTCGATCGTGGTCAATTCCACGGACGTGATCGACAAAATATTGGAGAGCCCCCTGGTCGATATGGTGGAAATCGATCGGCTTCTGACGTCCCAGGTGATCGGGCCGTTCCGCGTTTTGGACCTGCGCGACACCGAACCGGACGAGGGGGACATCGAATTTCTCGGAAAGATTTCCACGACCGGGATCGAAGCGACGGGGGAAGCAACCAATCACCGGCAACGGCAACGGCAACGGCAGAACGGCCGAAACCTAAAACTATTTCGGGGCGAGCAGGTTCCCTACGGCATCACCATGGTGCAAGCACCGGATCTGTGGCCCGTGGCCCCCCGGAATCCCAATGTGATGGTTTGCGTCGTGGACACGGGCTACAACGCCGGACACGAAGACCTGCCGACCTTTGCGGCCGGACGGGTCGAGGGCACCAACACGGCAGCGGGAGTCTGGTACAACGACGGAAATGGTCACGGGACGCATTGTTCGGGAACCATCGGTGCCGTCGGCAACAATGCCGTTGGTGTCGTCGGCATTCGAAACGAGCCCGGCACCAGCGTTTTGCACGCCGGGAGGGCGTTGGAAGAAGACGGGAACGGATACAGTTCCAACGTCATGGCGGCCGTCCAGGGATGCGTCGACAGGGGAGCCAAGTACGTGGTCGGATGCGCTTGCCTGCTTTGTCGCACTGTCGGGTCCGATTCCTCGTCTCATTCCCTGTTTGGTCCGTTTTCTATCTCAATCCAAACATCAAATCGATACAAACCCTAAAACCACCTTTCGCAGAGTCATATCTCTGAGTTTGGGGGGAGAATTTTCGTCGAAAATCGAAGAGAATTTTTATGACGACCTCTACAACTCCGGTATTATGTAAGTTTAATAGCGAAGCGTGACAGAGGACGGACGATGTACCACACATACTAGTGAAGCAACCGAGCCGTGCGCATCCTCAAGAACTTCCCACTGTTATCGGGACGATCGACGAATCTTCACAGGATAGTTGCCGCTGCGGGAAACAGCGGGGACAGCGGTCATCTGTATCCCGGGTCGTATCGCAGTGTGATTGCCGTTTCGGCGGTCAACAGCAAGGGAATGCGTCCGGATTTTTCCCAGTGCCATTCGCAGGTAGAGATAGCTGCCCCCGGCGTGGACGTGTTGTCGACATTTCCACCCAACACGTACGCGTCATCGAGCGGCACTTCGATGGCGGGTCCGCACGTGGCCGGCATTGCCGCCCAGCTCAAGGCTTTCTTTCCCGAGTGCACGAATTATCAGGTAAGGAATGGAATGGAATGGAACGGAATAGAACGGAATGGAATGGCAGTCGCGATGCGTCTCGCACCGATGTGATTTCCATACGAGGGTGTGTTTGGGTTGGGTGCGGACGATTCTTTTCTTCTCATGAATGTCGCAACGTGCTTTCGATCAATCTTCATGCGTGTTGCGTCAGATTCGCAATGCCATGGTTCGAACCGCGAAAGCAGTGGGAGAATACCCCGGATACTGTAACAATGGCTACGGGAGTGGTTTGGTTCAAGGAAAGGCGGCCTATGATATGATCTCGGAATTGGGCTGCGAGGGCGCGGGAGGTCCCCGCGTGAGCAACCCGGTAAAGGAGACCGCCAAGGGGGGTTGCGAACAAAATCCTGACTATGTCGCAAATGGCAATAACACGTATCGGGATGTCTGCCCCGGGCCCCAATTCAAGTCGGGAAGCCATTCCACGGATGGAATAATCACGTCTTTGTTAACTACGGTTGCGCTGTCTTACGTTGCCCTCGTCTCGGTGGTCTAAAGGATGGTTCGAGGGATTCAGCTATGGATGAATTTTATGGTATATATTGTATTCTTGTCACCTTCACATTTATGTATAGCAAACAGCGACAATCCAACAGTATTTCTCAGTATTTGATATCCATCTTGGGAAGTGATTCAGACTTCATGGACCTCAAAATGTTTGGAGGAAGCGACTTGTACTACACGTATTGCATTGGCAGCGGGGATAGTATTTTGTTCTTCCAAAACATACCCCTTCGACCTCCGTTTCAAAAACTACCGTGTGCTTTAAAAGAAAACTAATATTGATAAGTATTTTTTGCGTCGCAAAAGTATTTCGTTGGATGAGTCCTACTGTAGCACGTACAAATAGGATTACTGTACTCTGCACCTTTACGTATTGATAGAATAGTAGACACCATGATGTACAGAATAGAGAAGGAAGGTGCGGTATCAATAGTTATTCGAGTGTGGCTTCCAATCAACCTAGCCAGTGTGTCATTCCACTGACCATTCTGATAGGTTTTTTTCCTTTTCGG
Organism: Pseudo-nitzschia pungens; assembly: GCA_037355855.1. Taxonomy (NCBI): domain Eukaryota; phylum Bacillariophyta; class Bacillariophyceae; order Bacillariales; family Bacillariaceae; genus Pseudo-nitzschia; species Pseudo-nitzschia pungens. Next base: position 3,072,298 of record CM074762.1, on the reverse strand, counting down.
CTATTGGTCCTGATTTCATTCCGGTTCGGAAAAGCAATGACGAAATAAATAATGATAAATGACGACATCTGACATCGTAGTCGTAGAAAATGGTGGCGAGAAGTCGTTGACCGGATATGTTGTTAAAGTGTTTTCATCTTTATCTATGTTCGATCCACGAAGAAACGTCATCGTGTCGAAAGTTGGAACGACACTGACACTTCTATTCTACGTAAGATATTGTTACACTGCGAATGCTCGCACCCAGTTTGAGATGATTCGTAATGGAATGGTCATGCAAGTTCGTACTGTGTGTGTACCCGGTACATATTGCTATCCTACTGTGAACGATCCAGGAGGTTTTTGCGTCAAAATCCGAAAAGATACAAGAGTCATATTCAGTTGAGATACAAGTACCGGTACAATACAAGTACGTATGGACATCGCATACCAATAAAGTTTTTATTATTTTTTGTCCGTTATGTTTGACAGTCCATTCGTAGGAGCTGTGTGTGTTGAAGACGTCACTGCCACAAAACGGAAGCTTCCGAAATTTCGGAGAGAGGTATGTTTTGTGTGGCTCTCCTTGAATGAATCAATCGTCCAGCACACTGCGAGGTTCTTTTTTTCACGCCGACCGGTCACAGGGCATATGATAACGACGTGTTCGTCTATCGTTGGAATCGTTAGATATACTCCGATTTTCAGCCAATCAGAATCCCATTATTCAGATGCCTTGTGCAATTTCAATCAGTCAACCATCGAAATCATTCATCAAAATCAATACGAAGTACGTGTACGAAGTATCTCAATGGAAGAAAATTTTGTGACATGCCGTTCCGAACGCTTCTCCATGTGACTTTCTTCGAAAAACGCGAATTTCAATACGCAAAATGCTCACAAAAATTCACCATCCTCTCCGACCTCTGGTTCCTCGACGTACTGGCGAAAAACTTTTCTACTCCAACTACTGTTCAAAACCTCAACGGCCACTCCGAACATATTTCCTGTCTACCTAAAGCACATCGATCCAAAGAGACTTTAGTCCACCTACACGCACCGCTGCTTAGCTCATTCTTTTGGATCTCCACTAAAGGCCAGAATGACTACAAAGTCCCGATCTCAGTCGTTGTCAAAATCGAGAATACGGAGCTCCGGTACCGGTATGAAGATGATGGCAGCAGTTGTTACAATGGCATTTGTTGGTGCCACGATGCCCACCGGAACGTTAGCCTTCGTTACAAAATTTCCTTCTGCAGACGCTGGAATTGCTTCTTTAGGCATGCCGCTTCATTACATGTCCTTGGATCAAGTATCGGACTTTTATCAAAATTTCCCACTTCAATCAGCTGTCCTTACATGCGGAGTAAAAGCATCCGTTGCTGATACAATTGCGCAAGTCAAACCCCAAATTGAAGTGCAAAAGAAGAAGGAAGAGGAGCAGCAGCAGCAACAACAAATGCACCGAGAGTCTTTTTTGCCAACTTCAGCCGTATCGATTTCTTCGCCACCGTTGTCACGCGAGGGTTGGCGAAAGAAACTCCAGCAAACGTTTGATTTGGGAATTGGCTGGGAAGCAAGTCGGAATCTTGCCTACGTCTTGTATGGTGGGATCTTTGTTGGACTCATGTCTCACGTGGAATACAATATGGTCTTTCCAATCGTGTTCGGGAACGAAAAGACTTGGGAGATCATTGTCGAAGAGGTCTTCTTCGACAACCTCATAGTGGCGCCCTTGATGTGGCTGCCTCCAGCCTATTTCATTAAGGCATGGATATACAGGGCTTCCAAATCCTGTGTTGGAGACAGTTCGAACGTCCAGAACGCAGATTCTGCAGGAATATTCCAAGAGGGTTTGGAAAAGTACCTAGCGGACGTCAAGGACAACAACCTCTTGCTGAAATATTGGGCAATATGGTTTCCAGCTCATAGTGTTTCTTTTTCGGTCGTTCCTGACCACTTGCGTGTAGCGTTCATGGCATCCATCAGTTTCTTTTGGTTCATTTTGTTCTCGAGTGTTTCGAGCCAAGGAGATGCTGCGGTAACTGAGAAAGCTGAATAACTTGAATGCCCCGAGAGGTAACAGTTGGTCAATAATTCCTGGCAAAACTGTGCCACTCGAAAGATACCGCAGACGAAAAACACGAAAGGGTGCGCCTCGGAAATGAATATGATATTAAAAAAAGAATAGAATAAATAAATTAATAGAGAAAATATTTTGGTTAAAAATTCATTGTTCAATACTCTATCTAAACAAATAATCACTTTTAATACAATCCTCATCTACTCATTTTTAACGAAAGGTCGTCAATCTCATTCCGCACCATTTGGATCAGTTTTCTAATCCGAGGAAGCTCTGATGTTTTCCGTTTCACTAGTGATGTCACTTGCCACAGTTTTCCTTTCACTTGGTGCAGTTTTCCTTTCACTTGGGACACTTCTCCGTTCACTTGGGACAATTTTCGTTCCATCAGTACACTCATCGTCATCAGTACACTCATCGAATTCATTGGTGGCTCCGAAATGCCTCCGGGCTTCACGTTTTGAAACCCATAGTACTCGAGATCCTTCAGGAGTCCGTCTTTCGAGACGGTAAGCGGCAAGGACACTTTTCCGCCGTCTCTCATGTAGTCCAAAACGTACTGGAAGTGGTCTCCATTCCTGTCAATAAAGATGGGCGGTCCTCCTTTTGGTGGTCCCCGTCTGTGTCGGTCGCCTGCCAGAGGTCGGATACCATGCGGGAGAGCATCGTGTCGGGAAAGAGTTCGAGGAGCGAACGAGAGACCCTGTAGACGGTCCCTCCCACGTCAAATCGGACGGTAGCAGAATGATCGGTGCTCATGGTTAAGGACGCTGGATGGATCGATGGATGGATACCGACGGCAACAAGAGTGTGGATCTTTGAGACAGGGCTGGGTGGAGGAAGAAAGAACGACGCGTCTGGGGCCTCTTTGTGATTGAAGAATACAATGAACGAACGAATGAACGAACGAAAGCTTGGAGTTATATCGAATGCGAATGAATCCATCCTCTGTAATGGAACGCTGTACATTGAGATTTATTCCTCCTTGATTTACTAACTGAACATCGTTCCGACAACCGTGGCTAAGCAAGCGAGCCGAGGTTTTCTTTGGTACCGTACGATCGTACCTACCGTAACGGTATCATACTTTCAACAACAAAGATAAAAGATACGAATTACTTCGTGACTTTTCTACGTAAGATTTACGTCAACGTACAGCGTACAGAACACCCACGTAAGAAGTAGACGTACTTCGTTGAGTTTTTTTGGGTGAGAACACTGAAACGTAATGTACAAAAAATGATAAGCTTAACCTTACTGTAAACCTTACTCCGTAACGGTGGGTGTGTACCTTACATCGAATGAGTCGAAATGTCGTAATTACTTGTATTCATTTTGTCTGTCACGCCGTCCTGAATTTCATTCTCCATCTTCGACAGAAAAAAATACGAAGTACGAGTAAGGTTTTAATTAATTCATCCAAGAAATCCAACAACAAAAAATGCTCCATCTCTCATACGGTACCGATCATCGACGAGCACGAAATGGCGTGAGGCGGCATTTCTTAACAGAAATAATTATAATATTGCGAATAGCGCAATGAAAGACAGTTGAAACGAAGGGGATACAGTATTGTGGAAAGAATCGAAACAAGGACAAGGACAAGGACAAGGACAAGGACAAGGACAAGGACAAGGACAAGGACAAGATCAAGATCAAGATCAAGAACAACTCCAACACCACTGTTGCAACCACCGAAAATTCTGTGATCCCTCCACAGCCATGGCAAAGCCGAAAGCTACATCCGGGCCCGTCGGAGACGGTGCCAACACCGGGAACGGCAACGAGGCAGAGACCACCTGCCGCATTCGGAGCGACGATCCACAGCGTCAAGAGCAACTGCTGACCGACGCCTTTGTCCGGGCCTTTGACAAGCAGCGGTCGACGCTGGCGGGATTCTCCCGGTGTTCCAACCTGGAAGAATTGCGCGTCGTGAGAGACGGGTTTTATCTGGGCATGGCCAAGGATCTCTGCCCCGACGAGTACAAGAGGATGTTGGTGGTGCTGCTCGGGCGCAGGTTCGGGAGCGCCGGTGGCGGTGTCAATGGCAATGGCGGTGGATGCGACACGGGAATCGTAGAGGGGGGAAACCAGGGAATGCTGTCCATGTCCTTTGAAGAAATGGTTTTGGCGGCCCGAGCCTGCGATGACGACGATGGCAATGGTGATGCCGATGCCGACGAAAACAACAGCCGCGATGCTAGCAGTGAGAACAAAACCAAGGAATCCAACCCCGGGGAAGAAGAGGAGGAGGAGAAGGATGCCGCCTCGTCCGAGGAAGCTGCCGATGCACCTGCGAAGACGAACACCGAACCGCGCCGACGCTATTGGAAAGAACTCCTGGAGGCCCTGTTTCGGATCGCGGAAACGGTGGGATCGGACCTGGAATCCATCTGGAAGACGCTGGAAGACGGACGAATGGATTGGCTCTCGGCCGTTAGCGCGGCCCATCCCGTCAAGGTGGTCCTGCAAAAGGCGCTGGCCAACGACGAGGACAATGCAAACGCGAGCGACGCCATGATGGTCTGGATCTACGCGATTTGCGTCCATCTCACGGCGGCGGCAGGCAGCACCAGCCTCGAGCACCACCACCACCACCATCGACGAATCGCCCGGCGCCCACGATTCCGCCAAGCGGGCGCTGAAGCGGGCGGTCGACGATTGGGTCGTCGCCGTCAACATGACCGACCGAAACCAACCCCTCGAGGGATACCGAGCGGAACTGTGGGACCCGCGGCGAGACGAGTGGAGGCCCCTCGATGTCGGTGCCCAGGAGGCCGCGGAACGGGGCGGGGCCAACCTGCTCGACGCGTGGAACGCCTGACAAAACGAAACGCACGAAAAACCCACCGCGCGGACTCTGCGGAGAACCGTGCCGGTACCGAATAATCAATAGTAGTAGCATTGATGTTACACTGATCCACATTGCGTTGCCATCGGTGATTGTCTTGTTGCGACTGGACAACAGAATTCTTGTTTCAGCTGATGTACCGTACGAGTTGTCTGGCGACTGAGCAGTCGCAAAGCGAGAGGGTGCAAAAGGATGGAATGATCTCCCAAACACCGACCCGTGGCCGGGCGCGGCACTACGTATAACGGTAAGCGAAACATAAATTGGTATCGACATGCACCGCTATTACCAGCCTTCCGTAATTCGAAGCACGAAGTAGTTATACAATGTTCTTCATGAGCAATGAAATGGGAACCGTGTTTTGATAGTACGACTGCAAACTAAGTTACACGAAGTCTGTGGTTGTTAATTTTTTAACAACAAACCGCATGCATCCAACTACAAGTACTGCGTAACACAAATATCGCATGCATCGCGAATGCCAGTTCTTCCTACCCAAATTATGGAGATAAGTACAATGGCAGAGCAACTGCACGTAACTACAAGCATACCGTAGTATATGCAGACTGTACTTAAAATTTGTCCAGCGAATTCCGACTCAACATCGATGTGAGTGGCAATGCGTTTGGTTGCACTCCCTGCTTTCGTTCGAGCTCCGGATTCGGTTCGTTGGCAGCAAACCGGCCAAAACCCCCAAACACCATTTCCCGCCTGTTGTTTTCTTTCGTTGCGTTGCGTTCCGTTGCGTTGCGTTTCGATCCTCACTCGCTTGCGGGCGCTCTCCGCCCGCAGCAACCTGGCGATCGTCTGCAGCTGCATGTTGCTCGTTCCCTCGTAGATGGACCCGACCTTGCAATCCCGGTAAAACTTTTCGGCCGCGAGGTCCTTGGTGAAACCGATTCCCCCCAGCCACTCGATGGTCTTGCTGGCGGTCTTTTCCGCCACCTGGCTGCAATAGAGCTTGGCCATGCTGGCCTGTTTGACAAACGAAACGTCGGCGTTGCTGCTGCTGCCGCTGCTGCCACCGCCGGCGTGGAGTTCCTTCCAGCGGCAGGCGTTGTACGTGAGAAGCTCCGCGGCGTGGATCTCGGTGGCGATCTGCGCGTACTGGTGTTCCATTCCCTGGAACTCGGCCACGGGCTTTCCGAACTGGTGCCGCTCCATCGTGTACGGAAGGGCAATGTCGTAGAGACAGGCCTTGGCGATTCCCAGCTGCTGTGCCGCAATGCCGATCCGTCCCTCGTTGAGAATCTCGATGCAGTACTTGTATCCCTCTCCGACGGTTCCCACCACGTTCTCCGCCGAAACCCGGACGTCGTCAAAGTGCACCGGGCAGGTCGAACTGGCCCGCAATCCCAGCTTGTGTTCCGAGGGACCCACGGTGATGGTCCCGTTGCTGGCGTCGCCGCTGTCGTACTCGTCCCGGTCCACCAAAAAGGCCGTGATGCCCTTGTACCCGGCGGAGGGATCGACCGTGGCAAAGACCAGCAAGAGCCGGGCTTCCCTCGCGTTGGAAATCCAGAGCTTGTTTCCCCGGAGCGTGTAGCACGATCCGTCGGCGGAAGCGGTGGCGGTCGTGGTCATGGAAAAGGCGTCCGATCCCGCGTTCGCCTCGCTGAGGCAAAAGGCCGAGAGGCATCGGCCCGAGGCCAGCAGGGGAAGCCACTTTTCCCGGAGCTGCGGCGAAGCCCAGAAGCGAATGGCGTTGTTGATCAGGGTGTTTTGGATGTCCGCAACCACCGCCACGGAGGGATCGACCCGGGCCAGTTCTTCGATGGCCAGGCAGGCAGCCGTGAAGGACAGGCCCGATCCGCCCAGGTCTTCGGGGATTTCCATTCCCATGAACCCCTGGTCGAACAAATCCCGCAGGATGGAAGGATCGATGCGGGCTTCCTCGTCCATCGAACGGACCTTGGGAGCGAGGACTTCTCTCGCCCAGGTTTGGGCGGCCTCGCGCGTCAGAAGCTCGTCTTCGGTGAGTGATTCGGTGATGGGAAGGGGTTGGTGCGGAAACCGATAGTCATCGTGATCGGCAAGCGTCGAGAACCGTGGTGCGGTTCCGCTGTTCGTATGTGTTTTCGGGAACAAGAGACATCGTCTCCGGCCCGAATTCAGAGTCCGAAGGAATCGGGAGGCGACAGCGGGAGAGGATCGTGGAGCAAACAACATTGTTTCTGTTTTTTTTTTACATTCTACCACTGCGAGCAGCTAGACTTGGTGGACCGACTCGCAGCAGAACAGATTGATTGATTGATTAGGAGTGTCGATCGATACCAGTTCCATCTTGTCGTTTCCGAGAAAGAACTCCCTCCGTCGTGCATCGTGCACGACATCCGATCCACTCACGAAAAGAAACAAGACTCGTCGTCACAGAAACCGCAATAGAAATCTACTTCGTAGTTTGAGATTGATTCATTCATTCATTCATCATTCGACATTCCGTAACCAATTACCATTAGTTGTTACTACTTGACAGCGATGACATCAAAATCTGTTCACGAATGGAACAAGCTGTGTTCGTACTGATGATGATTCGCGGAAAGAATTCTTTCTTGCTTCTCACACAAAATTCTATCGTCTAGCAGTGCACCGTAAGGTTACCTATGGTTCATACTTTTGACTTCACAACATACAACATATGTTCATGGCGAAGGAACGAGAGGTTTCTTCGCGGGGAAGAAGATCCTTTTGATAATTATTTTCAGAATCGATCATCAATCTCGACCACTCTGAACAATCAAACGGGGCGGCAGCAATCAATCGGGGCTAATTAAGATCTAGTCGAGATGATACCGTAAGGTTTAATTACGGTACAAATCTTGCGTTCCCTCAAAATCATCATCACTACCGTAGTATCCGTTGATAGGGAGATTCGGTGCGCGAAAGTGTTGCCAGTCGAATCATCGAAGGCGATTGGGCGGGAGGAAGTTGATCGATTCGCGCGTGCGCGAAACCCGTTGCTGAGGTGTCGTGGGAAAGTAAGTGATAACCCAATCATTCACTCGCGTTTTTCGTGACGGATGACCACGATGGGTGTCGTGTCAGGAGTCATGGCACCCGGCGACCGATCGTTGGGTTGGAACGGGTATTAACCTTACCTGATACCGTTACACGTAACTTAACTGGTAATTACTTCGTACTGTTTTGATTGATTGCTGAGAGATCGTACGATTTAGAGATGGATGCCGCGAACGATTTCCCACAGCGTATCGCGTCGCGCCGCGCCTCCCGTCCACGAATGACTGAACCAATGAACGCGATTTTTTTCATGAGCGAGTCGTTTCTGTCAAGGATCAAGGAGGTTCAGCTAGTATTACCGTATCGGCAATGTGAAGCCTTGTTTCAGAGTGTGAGTCAGTTTGTGTGACAGGCTACGTATCTCTCCGTAGGTCCCTAATTCCCAAAACAAGAATCTACTTTTGGGACAAGCGGCGACGTTTGTACGGTAAGTCCCCATCCGAATTGAAATCGAATACGAACAACCATCTCATCCTGATGGATGGTTAAGTCACAGGTTCCTGGCCCAGTACCAGTTCAATCAGAAACCATGAACGACAAGTGTCGAATGGATTGACAGCGAACGAATCTAGCAACGAATCTCTTCCCTTCTAACCTTACTTTCCTTTCGAATCGAATCAAAACTCCGAGCCGACGGAAGCATCAATCAGAGCGATCGAATCTCTTGCGAGAACAGAGATTCTCATTGACGTTTTGTGATTGAAAGTTGTCACCGCATTGTTATCATAAGTATTCGCTGTTTCCCATTATCTCCTCGGAAGAAGTTACAAAGAGCTCCCCGCAGAGAACCTATTCCAATTCATTCTCTCTCTCTCTCTCTCTCTCTCTCTCCTTCACAAGTACTCATACTTCTACTACCTACAACAGTTACATTCCAAGACGCTTGCAAACATCAACAGCACGCGATGATTTCGTCTTCGGATCGCCAATCAAACACTGCAGATGGCAACCATGCCAAGAATACGACGAATGACCGTTACCACATGTCAAGGAGAACAGCACTTCTCACAACCGTCGGGCAACGAACCAGAAGCAGTCGGACGCGTCCTGTCTTCCTTTACGTGTTGGGATGCCTGTGGTCTCTTGTCGCCGTCTCCGCGTTCCGACCGGGCCTCCCTTTGTCGGATCGACATCCGACAACAATGAGAACGAAAATCAACACAGACTCTCCGGCAGTTGTCCCGGAACATTCTCGCTTCCAATCAGCCCTTTCGGAGCGGTCGACCACAAAAGTGGAAGCCGTCCCCTCGGAACGAAAACGCAGGAGCTTTGGGCGGATTCTTCGCAGGAGAATATCCCGGCGCTCCACGAGACGAGGTTTCCGAAACGATGGCGATGGCTTGATCGTTGTCGAGGAAATTGTTGGTAGTGACGAGGCAACGGAAGCCGAAGCAGAATCCAGAGTCACAGACGAGACGCATGGACCCGCGGAGATCGGAGATCGCATCCGGGCCATTGGGCAAGAAATCTCTAGAGGTCAAGCACTGAGGCAGCCGACCAAGAACATACGGCAGCGGACCGTGACTTATTTCGCATCGTCCCTTTCGAAGACCAACCCACGAAAGAAAAAACCCGATCCAATCGAGATTGAAACCGTCGAGGAACTCCGACACGCCATCCTGGATCAGCAACTGAGTCTTTCCGACACGGTTATTGTCGAACGCAAGTCCACCACGAAACAGCTCGAGAACACGCATACAAAAGCATTGGCAGTGGAAGAACCCATCGAAACCGTCCAGGCTGCTCCCCAGGTGTTCGATCACGCCGTGAGGGACCTGATCCGTGAACGCTTCGTCAATGGGACAACTCCCGGGCATCGCTTGCCGGAAGACACCGCAACCCTGGCACTTGCCATCGAGGGAGGCGGGATGCGAGGCTGTGTTTCGGCCGGAATGGTCGCCGCCATTACCGCCCTGGGATTGTCGGACAGTATCGACTCTATTTACGGGAGTTCGGCGGGATCGGTCATTGGGGCCTACGTTGTCAGCCGACAGGTGTGCCTGGACGTCTACGTCGACATCCTACCAGCGTCCAAAGAACTATTCGTTTGCAAAAAGCGCATGGTTACCAACCTGGCCTCCATGGGGTTGGAGCGCATGCTCCTCGGAAACAGGAGAAATCGTTCGAAGACTGGGCAGCCGATATCGATCACGGAGATCGGTGGTTCGCCGTCGCCACAGGTCAAGACCCTCAGGGATCGTCTGTTCGATACGCCACCGGGCATGAACATTTCGTTTGTGCTTGACGGTATCCTTAGCGATGCCGACGGCTTGCGCCCGCTGGACGTGGATACCTTTCGCGAAAACGACCTCAAGCAAAAACTCCGGGTTGTCTCCTCGTGCGTTGATCCCCGCACGGGAAAGCTGGAGTCCAGGTGTTTCGGGGGTTCCGAAGATTTCTTTTGCCCCGAGGAACGCTTGGTTCGGGTGGACGACAGGCGGAGGGAGGGACTCTTTGCTTGCCTCCAGGCCTCCATGACAGTGCCGGTACGTCGCACGAAGCGTTCTCTTTGTTGGGCTTGCGGTGTGGCTTCGATTTTTACGTCATCAGCTGACACTGCTGGTTTTCCCTTGTAATTCTTTTGTTGTTGTTCGTTCCGCAAACAGGGTGCTACCGGACCACCCGTCAACCTCGTTCGGAAGAACGAATTGTCCAGCAGCGATCCTACACCGTGCTTTGATGCATTTTGCTTCGAACCGATTCCTTATCGTTCGGCCGTTGAAGAGGGGGCAACCCACGTCTTGGTGCTGGCTAGCCGACCGGAAGACTACATTCCCAAGACCAAACCTGGGATCTACGAAACGGGAATTGCCCCCCTTTACTTCAACTCTCACGGTCAAAAAAGGTGTCGCGGAATACTTCGAACAAGGGGGCCAACAATACGTCTACGCGGAGGATTTGATGCTTCTCCAAGAAGCCAGACTTCGGGGCAACGATGGTATTCTAGTCCCTCCTCCGGAGATTCTTTATGGCGTTCCGCGGACGACGGAACTGGACCGGACTATTCGAGAGCGCGAAGAGACCTGGAAAAGGGCTCACTTATTTCCGCTGCGGGTTCCCAAGGGGTACAAAGAACTGGAAACCCTTGAACAGGATAAGGACGCGGTGCTCGAAGCCGTTCGGGACGGCTTCATGACAGCCTTTGATTCATTGAAAGATATTGTAGGCCTAGAGGACCTCGACGGAACGGAAGTTGCCCGACTCATGTTCCCGTCCTCAGACGATGACGACGAAATTGCTCCAGGAGTCGAAGGACGTCGATCAGGCGGCAACGGTGCCTCGTCCTTGACACCACGAGAACAACAAATTCTGAGAACCAAACTCCATGTCCCTGGCGAACCAATACCCGAATCGAGACGGGAGAGAAAGGAAGAAGAGCAATCATCCACGTCCGGCAATGAACCAAAACGACGGCGGATTTTCACACGGCGGATTTTCCGAAGGGGACGATTGGGAGGTCTGTTTGGGCACGGAATGCACGATGGGACAGAAACAGAGTTGGAACACAATCAAGACACACGCGGGCACGATTTCCCATCACAGAACTTGTGGCAGAGGGATGATCTGTCCAAAAACGGTTTGTCGGCCATTGGTTTGTTACAAACTCTGCCGGGATTCCGCGACGGGAGCTACGCCCATCTTGCAAAGGGTCTGATAGATCAACGCGAGGAACACATCGAAACGTATACTACCGCCTCAAACCGAATGTAAGATTTGTTCCGACTTTCCATCTCACCACATTGAAGAACCGAATACAGACTGAGCTGCCAAGATCAAACAATTATAAAAGATTGTGCTAAGAATAGTTTATAGAAGGAAAAAGGACAAGATAGAAAACGGTTTAAATTCAACACATTTCGACGCACAGCATCTGAAATTCACCCTAAGTAGCAAGAGATAGTGAGGCAATCATGACTGCTCCCCCCCTCTGTGTGTAGGAGACTGTTTATCCAGAACTACAAGCAGTGCAAAAAGCAAGCTCGGTGCCCCTTTTCTTCTGAAAGAAGTAAATGCAACCCAGAAGATGCCAGAACTGATCATGGTTATATCCTCCCAATTCGTTGCAAAATCATCCACTAAAATACCAAGCATAATATGGATCTTTCCCGTGCCATATTGACCATTTTGTTATGAGAATTGCAGTAGTTATTGCTGCTAAAGGTGAGATGAGCATCTAACTGGAGTATGGAAAAACAGTGAAGCATCATTGCTCTTCTCCATCATTCTCCATCTTCAACTTATTTACTCAGCTTATGGCAAATGAACAGAACACAAGCACTAATGAGGGAGAACTTGTTACTAGTAGTACTTAATATTACAATGCTGAAAAGGGGGGGGATACAATTAATGGTCAGCTCCTTCTTGCCTGAAAATGCTGGTGAAATTTGCTGCTAAGGTACTGCAGTATGAGTGCAATTGCTGGTTTTTGGGAATAGTGCGCTGTATGTGTTTCACCAATCCAAGGTACCAGTCCACGTAGAAGTGCATGCATATTAGCATAGATAAATCTAATCTATCTAGGATGTGGGGCCCACATTGTTTTCCAAGATGTTGTTGCGATAAAAACTATACGTCTCCATTGAAATCATCAATCTGCAACCCTAGCTAGTACTCCTATTTGTAGATCTTCTTTGTCGCACACTGATTCTTGCAAACTACAAATTACCAGAAGGTAATAGTAAGGTTTAGTACATAAAATGGACTGAGTGATTGTTGATCAGTCAGCATTTGGATAAAATAAATAATAATAATAATAACACTACGCAATTGTATTGTTCGACAAAGCAAGTGTATGGGAGATAATAATAATATTATATTACTACCTCTGGTCCAAAATAAGGTTACTGTATCGATGGCTCTTATGTGCGTTCAAAAATCGTGTATCGTTAAGAGTCATCGATACAGTATTTTGGACCAGAGGTAGTATATGACAATGGGTTGACACCTCAGAAAGGCGCAACAAGAGGGCAAAGTTAAAAATGGTTGCCGAAGGTGAACTTACTCATTTTAAAAAAGTTGAAGGTAAGAATCTTACTTCTTAAGTGGGAAAATGAGAAGGGAAAAAACAACATAGCATCAGAGAAATTGATCAGTATTACAGTAAGCCTTACCTGTCGAAGTAAGGTAAGGCTTACCCTGTACTGTACGGTACGTATGTTGTCTTGAAATAATGAAACTTTTTTTGATGAGATAATCTTACTGGTATCGACTTCATTCTTCAATCCGCGGGTTCAGAGCTCTGAAGAGCAATGATATCCAAACAAAGCAAAAACCTTGGAACGCATCGCTGAATTCCCCCGCACTGCATGAAGTGTTTGATATGCTCCTAAATTTTACCACATCTACAGTTTTCTAAAAACAAACAACTACCGTAGATTGAGGTGTGAAGTTCTCGACCTTCCCGATACGGGTTTCATAGTACATATACCAGGTAAAACCCCTCCAGAAATTGTCTCGCAACTTTGGCGCGTTTTCGAACGCTGTTTTATGTGTTTTTCGTTTTGGCACGAATTTGTACTGCTGAAACGTTTTTCGATCTTGTTCCTTCTAGCATCATACGGTACGCTTTGGTAGCGAAGAACAATTTCTGTCCCGTTAACCGAAGAGGTTGTGGTGCGGAAGAATACTACATACAGCGAGTCATAATCCGGTTAACCTTAGTATTTGTAAATTAGCGCAGGTGTAATCTTGACTTTTACTAAGTAAAGTTTTTGAATTCACCTATTACAAGAATCACAAGGCTTTCACATACCGTTTACCTGTGTGGGACTTGCTCGAACATCTCCCATTGCGCGACCAATAACATGAAGGAAATCGCGTGTTGAAATCTGGTTGGGCCATGCTATATGTGTGACAAATTTTTACATGTTCCCTGCTGTCTTGGCGTACTAGCAGTAGTAGACGAATTTGGTTGCAACGCCTATGCCATGCCCATCCCCGTCTCTACGGTACCTGTATGCCTATGCGAAAAACATACGAGTAGACGGAGAAGAAATGCACGTGGAAATTACAGCAACGGGTGGTTTCAATGTATGTACTTAGTAGCGCCAGTAGTAAGTAAGACGTAGTACAAGTATCCTCTTTTTCAGCAGCAGGCCTTTCCGCATTCTTCCTCCTCCCTCCTAACGATACTCCCGTCGCAACTGAATAACAATCATACAATTAGATCTATAATATTGTATTGGAAGTGAAATGAAGCAAAGTGATCAAGAACGCAATTAGGAAGGACTGTTGGAAATCGAGTGCACTACGTGGGAGGTGCCTTAGGAGAGGATATAATTGTTGCATTGCCGAAGTCTTTTGGATGGAAAAGAGACGGCATTGGATTGGAGACTAGTTCACTAGTAGGATCGGATAGTTGTTTGTGCCCGTTTGTTTATCTGTTGGGGTTGAATTAAATTCATTTCTGTATTTGTGAAGACCGACTCTCTGTCTCCTGGGATTTCTTGGTCCATCTTTCGCTTGGATTGCTCTCTGCCGCCGTGGATTGAGGCACTATTGCGTTCAATCCACGTCCGAGACAGGAAGAAGCAGCGGCAGCAATGTCCAGTAACCGGAATAAAACCCGGAGCTATGCTCGTTCGGCCTCTATCGCAGTGCACGATCACGACGTGCTGAGCGGAAGGGGTGTAAACATTGCTCAACATCCCGGGAACGAAAGATTCCGATCTCTAATTAACACGATGTACAACGAGAGGTATTGTTCCGACTTTACAACCGAGGAAAAGAAGGCTCTCGCTTTGAAAATAATCAAACACATCAAGTCACTTGACCCGCCGGGGCGTTTCCTCAAGAGAGATGGAGTTTCGCAAAGTTCCCGCGGACTGGAAGGTCCCTGGGAAGAACTTACAGAAAAGGAATGCCTGAAGAAAGCAACTCAAGCACTTCGCGACTGTAGCCGCCCCGATCGGACGGGATATGCTGCACAAGTGAAGGCTCCACTAGACGTCCAAGAGACTGCTGAAGAGCGAAAGAGATCGGGACTGTCACTCAAGGATTATGCGGCCTCCATGGTAGAAGAGGAATCGAAACAACAAAAACGAAACTCAAGCCGGAAGAAACCACCACCAGCTGCGGCGGTGTCTTCTCGAAAATCCACCAAGCGGTCTAGCCGGGCATCATCGCCTGCTGAAGATTATAAGAAACGACGACTAGATCAACCCTTACAAGTGATCTCGCAAGAAAGACCCTTCAGGCCCCCCCAACCAGAACTACCGACCTCTTCCGCATTTGCTGATTTAACCGTAGAGGCTACTCCTGGTCCGCCTCACGTTGCACCCGTACCCGTCACTCAAACGCCCGCTCACTACAGGCAACCCTTCTATCAACCACCATCTAGTAGTTACGGGCATCATCATCACCACCACCACCATCATCATCAGCAACACCATCATAATCAATATCAGCAAAACCACCACGACCCGTATGCTGGATCACCGCATCCGGCTATGATGCCGCCGTCTTCCGCTTCATATCACCCGGGTGATAACAATCATCACCAGTATGGAGAGGAACAAGAGTCAAAACTAGTGGGCGTTGACCCCCATCTTAACCCCCATCCGGCGCCTTACTCGCCACTGGTGCGAAGCAATCATACACATCACGGGGATGACGACGGTGAAGATGCACTGGGAATTCCCATGGAAGAAGATTTCAGAAACATCGGTACAACTTTGTTCGACATTGGACCAGATGATGATGCCTTCAATTCTATGGCTGCCAATGCGGCTGCAAATCTCACTGGTGGAAGTCCTGAAGAATGCTTCGACATGATACACCACCACGACCACCATCAGGACGAAGGCAACGACAACGTAACGAAAGGGATCTTTGGACAATCAACCTAGTCCTTTCTGGTCTTCGCGACAATTAAAAACTCAAACATTTAGAACACAGAAGATAATCGATGCACGTTTGTGTGGACTATACACTTGGGGAAAACACACAAGGTCCACACCTACTGTCAGAAGCATTCTACCCATTTCACCACAAAACAATGGCTCAGAGAAACATTTTTCTTTAACACAATTCAAAGAAACATTCCAAGACGAGACCATCTTGCACAAATCCGGAGTCAATTTCTCTTGCCATCTCTTCGCTTCTGAATGGCCGCAGTAATTATGTGCGGCGTGGGGAGTGCAACACACAACTACTATTATTACAAGCCCAAGTCTTTCGCATCGTTTATGGAAAGCGGTGCCAAACGGGTACCATACAAGACTACACTACATATACTAATACTATACAGAATAACTCTAGAATAATGATCACATTGTCATGCATCTTGTTCACTGGAGTACGGAGCTTTCCAGTGCGAACGTTTTGTTTGTAGATGTTCGATTTCGCAAAAGTGAAAAAAAATTCAATTTTTTTGAAAAATCCGGAAAATTCGTCTCCGAACGCGCGCCACGAAGAATCCTCGCTTCGAGTTGAAGGGTTCTCCGCACCGTTCGCTTGCCTTTCGCGCAATTTTTTTGTGAGGAGGCCCTTCCCTGGAAATTCGTAGCCTCGGCCGCCTCGTTTCGCTAGGGCATAAATAACCGCGTACAAGCATTAGTTTTTCATAGAAAACTAAACATCTGGAAGGAGGCAATAACGATGCACGCGAGCCACTCCAAATTGTGGAATTTGAATCTGGGCATGCGAATTTTTTAGCCGTCGGCTTTACGGTTAGAAAGTCCAAGCCGTCTCTCCCCGCAAGGTGATCCGGTGAGCCTGAAGCAGAATGAAATAATAATAATACTACTCCTCGTACTACTACTACTACTACTACTACTACTAATCGTCAGGATTGTGGATTGATTCCGTCTCACGTCTAACCCTCCATGACATTCACTAACTTCCTGTTTTCGAATCTATAACAGCAATTTTCTACTATAGTGCAGCGCTTCGGTAGTATCACAACCACCATCGCCACCGATTGATTCACTCACTACGCCGCGATTACGAATCGACCTTAGGAATTCAAATTGTTCGAACTAAATCGCTTCGTACTGACAAAAGAAGAGGACAGCATAGACGACAATCCAAACCGCAACCCAATATCGAAACGAGGAAAACTCAATACTTTCAGAAATTTTCAACAATAATGTCTCGATCTCCTCTCGGAGCCCAAACAGCACCCCGGCCGGCTCGTTCAAATTGGAGGGTGGCCACGAAACGCCAAATTTTGGGAAACTTTCAACCCGGAAGCCCTTCGTCGTCCTCATCGTCGGCCAAAATCGACGGAAGCAATACCGATCACATCAAAATGTTGATCGAGGGATTGCAAGCAAAACACGACCAGATGATTGCCTTTCTCAAATCTGATCTGGACGACTGCAAACTTGAACAAGAGGAGGTGTTGTCCACTGGCCTAATCAAGCTTCCCAAGGCCGTTCGAAATATGTCCGTCCGAGACTTCAATCGGCAACATGGCTGCGATTTATTGGCGCTTCTGAAAAGCAAGGATGGCGTAGTTGTATCCAAGGACAACATCACTAGCCTCAACATCAACAAAACAACGACTGGATCAGATGCGAACAAGAAAAGATGCTACGAAACACCAGCACCGCGAATGAGACGCCCGGATGCAATGGGGACTGTCCTTCGGACAGCTCGACGAGGAGAGGGAATCTTGTAAGTTTTGGAAAAGTGTCTCTTAGACTCGTAGATGTTGAATACCAAACGGCAACAATCCGAGATGGAACGGAGAGTGCCTTTCTCTTCCTGTTCTGCGGTTTTTCCATCTCACTGTCAACGTCATTGTCGACGATTGTTTTCCGTAACGAATACACTCACTTTTCATGAATTGTTTTATATTACAGCTCTCAAAACGGATCTCCCCTCGCGGCTACTGAACCCGGTACAGTAATTGCTACCGTTTGCAAGAAACGGCGGGGTAATGAATCGGCCAATGTCGAAATTAATATCGGGGAGGGTCAATATATTTCTCTCAACGACCCCAGGGGCATTTCAGAACTCGACCCCCAATTGAAACAGACGGCTGCAAACCAACTCAAGGTGCTTCAGGATCAAATGGCAAGTTTGATGGCACAGTTACAGCAGTGAAGATTACTACGGTTGCAGCAACAAAAGAAAGGACTATAGGATATTCAACGTAGCAGTTCGGTCAATCAACCAACGCGGAAACTTTTGGTAATGTGTTCTTGCCCGCAAGCATCTTGGCAAGCAAACAACAACCAAAAGAAGTGAGTGACCCTGAGTGCATTCAATTATTACAACAGGTAATCGAAAACACTGATGCAAACTGAATTCCAACCTTCAAAGAATGACAAATAGTATGTAGAAAAAATCAGTCTTTCATTTCTGTTTTGTATATGCACTGGATTTGGAATGGGTCTTCTTTGTTTATTAGAATAGGCGGACTAGGTATGAATCTACTATAATGGCACAAATGTTCTATCCTTACTGCTTGTTATTTCATATGTGACTTTTAGCGGTGGCGGTGATGCTTCTGAAGTAAAAGTAGAAATCATTTTCATTCCAGGTTGAGCATTTTTTACTGCACTGAATCTGGAAAAGATCGTGTGTGTTTAGTCAATAGCTGGGGTCTGTTAGCTAGTGTTTGTAAGTAATGACTTAAAATTTTGATCTAGTTCTCAGGGGCAGGTGTTGCTATTTGTGTCAATCATAGTGACAGATAAAATCGTGCAGTAACGCACCCTAATCCCCGAAAATAGTAGCAGTGTCTCTCATTCTAAATTACGCTTAACCGCCATTTCGTAAAGTTTAGCAAGTGAAACAACCCCTGGCCCATACAAAGCGATAAAATATGACCACTATGAGTTATCTCTCTTCACATCCATAAACCGCTCCACAAATCGCAGGCCGTTCGGCGTCTCGCAAACGCCTGAAGTCCGCGCACTGTCAGCCCAGTATCGTTTGCCTTTCGAGGAAAGGAAAATGCTTTTGTTCAGAAGTTTGAGGGCGTTGATCAGGGCCTTGGGGGCGACAGGACACCGTGCTCTTCGTGGTTCCATGTAGGAGCATGAGCACAAAAAATGGTTCTTGTATAGTTCATGGGCACCCTGGTACAAAGAGTCGATTGAAGTGGTAAAGAAGAAGGAATTCTGGTTCATGAAATTCAACGGCATCGATGTGGCGCAGTGCTTACACCGGATACCAACCTGGTGAAGGGAGATGACTTGGCCTCCACATAATGCTTCCTTCTCTGCGACAACTTGAGGTGGTCGGGAGTGCTGCAGTTGTCCCGGGGAGCACGTGACAACAGCGGTGGTATATTGTAGTGTCGAGCAACACAATATGGGCAGCATGAATAATTGGAGATTTTATCAGTGAGTTTGGGAACAAGAAACAACGGGTGAACGGGCGAGTGGGTTGGTGGGAAGGAAGGTACCGTCGGCGGCGGTGAATATGGTGCATCGGTATACCTTGCATCCCATCGACTCGACTCGGCTCGACTCGAATCGCATTACCGGGTTGCGTCTACCTCTTGCACCAGAGTACTGCACAACACAGCAGTCCATGGCGCGATTGTGGTTTCAACCAAGAAGGTGAGTACCAAGAACACACAAACAAAACTTACGCTTCGAAGAATTCGATGTGTTGCCGCAAGAGGCACTGGAGGGCGCACAAGTAGTTGACATCGGACGGTAGGTGCAAGGATACGGTCTTGTACAGACGAGTCGGCGATTGATTCTTGGTTCTTTTCGTTGGCCTACTGTTGACTTTGTCAGCAGGACTAATCCGACAATCTTTAGAATTATCTTTGGAAAACAATTTTCTTTTTCGTTCTGCTTTTGGTGTCGAGGATGATGAATTTGTTGCTTTCGGTTTTCCCATTGGCTTTGACTTCAACAACACCGACGAAGTTTTTTCATTGGCGGCGGTGGAAGTTGTGAGCTGTGGTTCTAAGAACCGCTGATCACGAGCACCAAGGATAGCTGATCTCAAATGATCAGGAATTGTCCCAGCCATCGAGAATTGAACTTCATCCACAGCGTTGACGCTAGATGGTAACGTCAATGACGTCGTCGAAAGAGACGACGACGAGGCTATTTGCTCGGGTGTTGTCGAAGGATAATCTCCTTCCTCCGCCGTTGTGGTTACAGCAGCGGATTCCTCGTCGTCGCTTCTGTGTTTTCTAGTCTGATGGCTCGGAAACAATAATACTTGCTCGTACAGAGAAACATAGTCGTGATTGATTAGCCATGGTGGATCATCTTGGTATTGAGATAACACTAACGAGCACGATGGATGATCCATGAGGCGTGTTGTGTCTGTTTCTCTTTTCCTTGCTTGTAACTTTGGTGCGATGTGCAGTGTTTGGGATTGGGCGGTGCTTTGAAACTTCTCAATCAAAAGCGAAATACACTTCTAATATACTTCGTAATAATAATGTTTAGCTAATTGGAATAATGTGCTGAGATGTAGTAAACAAAATAGTAACAAAGCATGTAATAGTTCGTGTTGTACTGAATTGAAAGAACTAGAAATAAGATTACTTTGTATCTTGTTCGAATTCTCTATTTTTACTAATTGTACGTTAGCTGTGTATCGAAGAGATCCAAAACAACTTCCTCAACTTGAACCTATCAGTGCGTTAAGATAGGTTCCATCAAGAATAATGATATCGTATTACAGTATTTCTATCATTAAGTTTTTAATTAACAAACAATAGGCCCTAACAGCGAATTCCTCTATCTTGTCACAATTGACTTTTGACAGTGATGATTCCCAGAAAAATGTATTTTTAAAGGCACGTTATGAAAACACATATTATTCTTAGATTTAGGCGCACCGAACCGAGGACCGGGCATGGACTGGGCCTTTTTTTGAATTTGGAATCCTATTAGGAAAACAGAGACTTACTGTTTGTCGCCAACAATCAGTAATGTTAAAAATAATAGCCTTCGCAAGATGTTGTATTCTGTGACAATATCATTATTCTTGATGGAACCTATCTTAACGCACTGATAGGTTCGTGAAATTCTATTACTACCTCCGGTCCAAAATACCGTATCGATGACTCTTATGTGAGCGTTCAAAAATCGTGTATCGTTGAGAACACTCGATACAGTATTTTGGACCAGAGGTAGTACGTGTAGGGTAAGTTTGAGTTGAAAAAAAATACTTAGTAAATCCTACTGATTCGTATTCTGTAATCCATAGCATGGAGCAAGTGAGTAAGATACCGTAGTAAACCTTACTCAAATAATTACCGTACCGGTATGCACCAGGTAATTCAAAAGTACCGGGTAGTTCCAAGTCTTGACACTTTTTTAATGAATAAATTTGACGTTTCAATCAACACTTAATCAGTTCCGATATGATGTAGGTGGTTAGCATACTTGCCTTTCACGCAGGATACCAGGGTTCGAGTCCCTGTATCGGAATGTCTTTTTATCGTGCTCTCGATGGACAGTTTTGCTCTTCTTGACGATTATTGTTTGTTCCAAAACTTCTTGGTCTCATTCTGATCAGTGTCACCGTTTCCCCCATGACAGCACGAAGTTCTCGTAAGCTTACGCAAGGAACGGTATTATTGATCAGTTACTGTACCGTCACCGAAGCTGCAGACACCAGAGGTTATGACTACTAAGAACTGTACTCTCACCAGTACCGGTACCGGAATGCTGCATGCTGCATGCTGCACGCTGCATTTTGCATTTACAAGAATTGACACTTTCGAACGTAAGTTACCAATACTACGGATCGCCTAACAATTGAAATAAAAGTTTTTTTACCGGACGTGTACCAAAAAAAAAGAACCAACAAAGAGATCACTGAAAACCCTCAGACCCCCCTCTGAGTCTGTCAATACATGGAAATGATGACGGTCTGAGGGTTTCAGTGATCTCTTTATTGGTTCTTTTTTTTGGTACACGTCCGGTAAAAAAACTTTTATTTCAATTGTTAGGCGATCCGTAGTAAGAATAGGAAGTCTTACGAAACTTTTAAAAAATCAATGAGGACAGGCCCCCCTGCCTGTTGTACCGTACATGAGTGTGAGGCAAAATAAGCATTTGAAATAAATTGTTCAATTTTTATTTTGATTCCCAAAAATATTAGTTTCTCTATTTTTTCTAAAACAATTTGAAATTATTCCAAACCGACGACTCTTTCGTAAGGCCTACGGTACTTGTACCAGGTTCGGTTCAAATCACGGACCACAATGAACACCGCCCAGGAGCGAGACAACGGTAGTACGGTAATTACCGTATGGTAGCACTCCTGCCGCAAGATACTTGCGACTACAAGTTTCTTACTTGTATGGAATACCCACAGGCAGAGAGACAAGCTTTCGTTTTCCACAGCCAGCCACGATTCATTGCTAGAACGGTAGCAAAGCACCACCTTCCATAAACAATCCCCCGGTCACTCACCACGAAGTGAAGTGAAGCGAAGCGAAGCGCACGCAAGCACACGCAAAATGTCCCTCGAGGCCGTCTGGGATCTCCGAAGCCGCATTCTCGGAGCCGCCGGGGCGGGGGAGAACGCATCGTCGCCTTCTTCCTCCATGGGAGATGCGGAATCGTCGTCCGGCGCAACAAAATTGCTTCCCTATTCTCCCCGAAGCGTTTGCGTCTTTGGGGCACCGTCTCCACCGATTGCGGCCGAAGGCGGAGGCGGCGGGACTCCGGGCGGAAGCAGCGGCGGCAGCGGCAGCAGCACCAATCCGTTCGACGA
Organism: Pseudo-nitzschia pungens; assembly: GCA_037355855.1. NCBI lineage: Eukaryota > Bacillariophyta > Bacillariophyceae > Bacillariales > Bacillariaceae > Pseudo-nitzschia > Pseudo-nitzschia pungens. The sequence continues at coordinate 3,049,715 of CM074762.1, read as the reverse complement.
TGCCCCGTCTCCCACCGCACCGAGCAGCAGCAGCAGCAGCAGCAGCCGCCCATCGCCACGAGCCATCGTGTTTGGATCCGAGGAGGGAAGTCTTCACTACCGGAGCTATCCCTCCCCGGAAGACTACGGAAGCAGCGAGGGCGGCGGAAGCAGCGGGAGCGGCAGCATTGGTTCCCGAAACGCTTCCTTTGGGGGGAGCAACCCGGGCCGAAGCACTCCAACGAGCGGCTCTCATTCGAATTCGAAATCGAATTCGAATGCCCCCCGTCCGGCGCTCGGGGTTACTCCCTCCGGAAGACCCCCGGCCAATCTGCCCCGGGCCTATCTGCCGGTGGATCTTCCGGCCAGGTCGCTGCCGGGTCCGGTCGTAGACGTCATTCCGGCGCTGGTGCATCACGCTTCCCATCCGCATTCCCATTCCGGACGGAGAACCAATTACAATTCCCGACAGCGACCTGCCCACCAATCCCCCTCGTCGTCTCTGGTAGGATTGTTCCTGGTATTGGTCGACGACAACAAGGGAAGCAGCAAGCAGGGAGGAGCCTATGTGGCGGCTCTGGTGACGCTCCACAACGGAGCCTTCACCAAGGTCAACACCGGCAGCAACACCGGCAGCGGTACCAGCAACCCAAGCGATGTCGCGAGCGCGATTCATCCCCGCTTTCGGCTTCCGGCACGGGTCTCCTGCGCAACCTATCACAAAAAATGCGGCTTTGTCGTCTGCGGGGGCAAGCGCATCACAACGGTGCCGGCATGGCCCTACCTGGAGACGGCATCGTCCTCCGGCAAACGACAGGCGCACCCCACGTCCTCCTTTTCGAAGCACCGCTCGCAACACACGATCGACTTTTCCGGGACGGTACTCCCGCCTCCCGGGGCTCGGGGTGGGCCCAACTCGCTGATCGTGACCGCAAACGGATACCTCGCGGTGGTAGCGGTGGGCAACGCCGTCTACGCGGTGCCGGGAGTGGAGGCCGAAACGACGATCGGCAGCGCGCCACCCTCCAGTCCCACGTCCGGGTCCTCCTCGTCCACGCCGGAGTGTACCAAGGTCTTCTCCTTTGGGCAGTCCTCGCAGATCCATCCCGTCATTCTGGTCGACGTCCACGATCGGTCCGTATCGGAACACTGGTCCTCGCTCCTGGTCTGCAACGGACGGGAGGCGGCTCTGGTCGACGTGCACCTCGATGCCACGCACCACTCCGCCAGTGCGGGTCCGCCCCGCAACAACGGATCCACCGCCACGACCACAACGGCGTCTCCCATCCTGTCCGCGGCCGCATCGTGGCCCTTTTGTTTGCTGCTGACCAGCGACGGATTGGTCTCGGTCCGGGCGGCGTCCTGCTTGGCGATCTCCCTCAAAACGGTCGAGGTCGGGACGAGACCCAACGACTTTTTCTGCCTCGAGTCCTTTTGGGGGACGTCCGGGGACGGACGTGGCAAGCACTACCAGTTTTACCCATCGCAGCCCCAATCGCACAAACCGCAACAAAACTACGCGGCCCTCGATCCCTACTCGCGCAGCAGCGCCAAATCCAGCGGCGGCAGCGGCGGCGGCACCCGATTCGACGACTCGGACGAGCACCACACCGGCCTCCCCTGGATCTTGTCCCTGTCCTACTCGGGACAGGCCAAGCTCTTGCGGTGCCAGCCCGACACGATGCAGGACCTGGCCGACCGCTTGATGCGCATCTCCATCGATGCCTTTGGGGCCAACAACTTTCCCCGCAGCCAGCTCGCGGAGGCCCTGCACGCCAGCTTCACGGCCACGTCCTACGCGGGACCGGAACCGACGGCCCAATCGCGATTGCTGCTCAAGCAGTACCTCGAATCCGTTCTGGGACTGGCGGAATTCGAATCGGGGGCGGCTCCGGGATGGCCGACCATCGACGCCGCCGGGCACCAGCGGAATCGGAGCGGCGGCGCGGGAAGCCGCCTCCTGGGGGGAGGCTACGGTCCATTTGCACAGCAACAGCAGCAGCAGCAGCAGCAGCAGCAGCAGCAGCAACAACAAGGCTTTCAACAGAATTCTTCGTACGGTGCCAACAACACTCCATTCGATAGCGAGGATGCCGCGGGAACCGCGAGCACCGGTGGCGAAACGAATTTTTCTCCCATTGTGACCGCGGCCACTCCCAATGCGCTGGTGACGGCTACCGCCCTTCTCTGCCTCGTTTGCACGCAACTTTCGTCCTCGTCAAAGGGATCCCTGGCCAATCGAGCGGCCCGGAAATGTGCCTCCCAGATGGGAGTGGTCCTCTTGGAGGACGGGAGCGACCACGGGATCTCCAGCGCTTCCATCCGTGTCAACGAGATGATCGCCGACCGGCTCTTGAAGGAAGCGGCTTCCAGTCGCTCTCTCTTGACCGGGGGAGCTTCCGGAAGCGCCGCGTCGAGCGGGATGCAGCGCAGCACCGGATACGCCAACGCCAACGCACAGGCCGGCCTGCACATGGAATTCGTCGAGGCCGCCACCTGGCTCCTCCGGAGCTGCGGGAGACACGATCGAGCCATAGAGGTCCTGAGGGAGCGACTCCAGCAGCACCGGGCCCCCGAATCGGCCAAGCAGCCGGTCGGGTTCTGGTCCCAAATCAAATACGAATCCTACACCGCGGGGCACCTCAGCGAGCTCTGGAGCACACAGAGCGACACCGCATGTCTCTTGGTTCTGCGGTCTCCCGCCACCATCCGGTTGCTCGAAACCAATCCCCAGCTGGGACTCAGCGTCTTTACCGTCAATCATCCCCAGAACGCGAGCCAGTGGCGCCAGACGGCCGACCACAACGATCCGCTGGCCCACCCCAGGCATCCCTCCCAGGTGGTCCGCCTGTTGAAGAGCATCAAACCGGCCGTTGCCTATCCCAATTATCGCCCCAAGATGTCCTCCAAAAACGATTACGCCGATGCCCAGGACGAATTCGAAATCGAAAACGACGAGCGGACCGGTGCCCTGCCGCTGCACTCCGGACGGGCCCTGGCGGTGGCCTTTTTGGAATCGGCCGTTGGGATTTCCACCAACCGTCCCGAGGAAGACGAATTCGATCTCCTGGACAAGGCGCACGAATACGCACACGACGTGGTCGCCGACTTTCACGACGAGCTCTGCTTCCTCCTCCTGGAGGGGGTCATTTCCGAACGGGGGGATCTTTCTCAGCAACAACAGGACAATCCCCAGAGCGATGCTTCCACCTCGGACGGTGACGTCACCCCGCTGGGTCGGATCTATCGACAGAAATTGCGACGATTCCTGCGATGGCCCCTGGCAAAGATACGCTCCGAGCGCTTGCTGGAGGCCCTGCCGCGATCCTTTTCGCAAGAACAGGCCTTGGTTCTCGGACGGCTCGGAAGACACGAAGAGGCTCTGAAAATACTCTACTGCAACTGCAAGAGCATGAACCTGGCTCTCGAATACTGCGACATGCTGCACGGACGCCGAAAAGCAAAGATCGAAAAGGAACGAATCCAACTGGCCGCCGACAGCCTGCTGGACGACAGGGCCAACGACGAGCTCGACGAAAAGTTCCAGAAGGAAAATGCCTATCTGCCTCTGGTTCGCGTCGCGCTGGATTCCGATCCCGACAAGCAGCGCGGGATTTCATCGGCCATCCAGATTCTGGCCATGAGGAGGGGCGAAATCGACCGATCGGCCGCCCTCCGGCTTCTTCCCAACAACCTTCCGGTCTCGGCCGTTGCGCGTCCCTTTTTGATCCCGGCACTGGTGGACAGCGAGTCGCAGGCACGACGACTCAGGGTGGTCTCCTCCCTCTTGCGCGCCAAGCACACGGCTCTCAAACACCAGCTGACGGATGCCCAGCTCAAGGCGCAGGCCAATCTGTATGTGGTTCCCCAATTCCGTGCCATGAACCTCGGGGAAGCCCTCCACTCGACGAAACCCTTCAAGGCCCGACCGTCGAGTTCCGCTTCGCCCACGTTCCCCGACGTTATCATTGTCAAGCACTTTTTCCACCGTCACCTCATCATCCAGGCCAAGATCACCAACAACTCGCTGGCGGTCGAGGGACGTGCTCTGGGGAACCTGGCCTTTGTGGTCGCCGAATCCTCGGAAGATGCCATCCAGCCCGCCTCGAGTGCGGCACAGGTCCCCATCAGGGTCCTGCCATACCACACAACGGGATCCGCCTGGTGCGTCCTGGTGGCCTCCCCGAACCGAATGGAGGGAACGGCTATCTTGACCTGCGAGCTGCGATACACGGTTCTCGGGGTCGACGCAACGAGCGGGACCCCGCTGAGCTTTGGACAAGGGGCCACAACCGGCCGGACCTTTGTCGAGGAGCTCCAGGACATCGAAGTCTTTGCCTCCCATTTTTCGTAGCGGATGCGCCGACCAACGTGCGCGGTCATTGTAATAATACGGGTTGGGGGTCCCGTCTCGGCAAAGCAAGCAAGAACGATACGATTGGTTCGAGAGTAATTTTGCTACGTATAGAGAGTATTGTGATCTGCTCCGGACTACAAATTTTGTGCAAACTCTTTCCGTCTCGCATTTTGTTCTGTATGTATTATTGTATGCATTGTATTTGGTCGAGTCATTCGTTTCGTTGTTTCGTTTGCTGCTTCACGAGAGGACGGAACGAGCAGTAGCTGCGATCGGAACAATGTTTCTTCTACCCAACGGTCAAAATTATCACGCTGTTCCGAGTTCGGTACTACCGAAGCATCGAACGATCAAAGGCCTTGGAATCAAGGCACGCATCGGAATACCTAGCCGGGATGGTGCGGCAAAGTGATTCACCATTTTCGACGAGAAATCCGAGCATCCAAAGAGGAACAAAAGATCAATGAATTATTATGCTTGGTGTTTGTTATTCACAACAAATGCCATTTCTCGATCAACGTCGTCTCGACCAACGGTGATGGTAGCGAGTTTCGAAGATCGGAGGCAATGGATAGTATTTACTTTTCTTCGCCGCATTGCATGAATGCGCACCGTTCAATGAATATTATTTTCTTCACTACACGTAGCCGAGAAAAAGACAGTTGGTTGGTTGATCCATCTCTATCACTGATCGATTGATCGATCCATCGATTGATCGATCCATCGATCGATCGATTCATTCATTCATTCATTTATTGCTGATTGATGATGATTGATTCTTGAACGCTTGAGAATGGTGGTGGGGCTCACTCACCGCACGCGGCATCCGCTCACTCACCGCACGTGGGGCCGAAACCCGGAATTCTGTTCGAGGGCGTTCCGTGGTGATGGCCGCGGGAAATTTGCTTTGTCGCCCGGATCTCGGAATCTCGAGCGCAGCCAGCAGCTCGGGGCATAGGAAACAACATGCCGACAGGAAGCCGTTAGATACTGTACGGTACCGTATTGTTTCTGCACGTCGTGAATGAACGAACGAAATACCGCACGACACGGTAAGTTACGTACATACGTAGTACAACATACCGTTCGCCGAAGGTTACAAAGTGATGAGTGCAAGTGCATACGAATACAGTACGTCCACGAGTAAGTTACCCGTACTTGTACCCGTTAATGTACTGGTAAGGTTACTCGCAAAAACCTTCCATCGTCGCACGAATTGCTCGGCATGGGTTAACGGGCAGAAACAGTTTCAAAATGTGTGCATTCCAGAAAACACGATTGGATCAACGGGGTGAAAACGAGTAACGAGTGATGCTTCGACGCTCGACACATTGAAATACAGTAACTTAATTTTCATCCACAGTTCACAGTGGCAAGTCCGAACTATAGACAGCCGACAGCAAAAACAGCAGACAACGCAGAGGATTGGCTTACAAAAATCCATGCCAACAGATCACTGCACTGCTGGTACACGTAGTCCGCCATGTCGATCCCCTATTACAACGCGAATGAGATCCCCGTTGTCGAGGGAACCTATGCGTCCTACACAACCAATGCCGGCAACGCCAACAACCATCCGTATCGCAGCAACCGGACGAGCCTGAATCACTCCATCAACGATGCGCACATCAGCGATGCCGTGGCACGAAAACACCAGGAACAAATCGATCAGCACCTGTCGTATTACGCGGCAACAGATCGCGACCCCAAAATAGGCATAGGCACCATCCGGGGAGATCGCAAAAATGCCGATGGTTCCATTCCCCGCGGAGAACTCCAACCGAGGGCCTGTCGGGACGTCTTCTGGGCCGTTTTGTTCTACGCCCACGTGATTGCCATTGGCTGCATAACGGTTCGGTTCGTGCCCATGATGGCATCCGATATGGCTAGCGAATACGGGGGAGGTGCCCAGCGGTGGCTGCGTCAACAGCACCGACGGCTGCTGTTCATTGCGGACAGCGATCGAATCCTCGAGGACAACGGCAAAAGCAACGACGGAGGAGAAGAATCGGAATTGACCATGGACACGATATTGACCATCCTGGCGGCCAGTGGAGCGGTTGGATTCTTGGTCTCATCCCTGGCCATGTCCCTCATGATGGCGATTCCCGTCGCCATGATCAAGATGGCTCTCGTCTTCAATCTGCTCGTGACGGCCGTCGTTTTTGGTTTCATCATCCACGTGGACAATTCCAAGATGACCATCCCGGTGGCGCTCGGATTCCTGCTGCTCACCCTGTACTACACGTACATTGTTTGGAGACGCATCCCCTACGCGGCATCGACTCTGGTGACGGCGCTGACCGCCGTCAAGTGCAACATGGGATTGTCGCTCTTTGCCTACAACAATCTCGTTGTCACCTTTGTGTGGAGCTTGTGGTGGTCGACCGCCTTTCTGGCCACCTTTTACGTCGCGGGGGACTGCGACGCCGAGGGCTATTGCGACAAAGAGATCAACGGAGGACTGGTCTTTTTGTTCCTGGTCAGCTTCTTTTGGACGGCGCAGATCATCAAGAACGTCGTGCACACAACGGTGGCCGGGACGGTCGGCACCTGGTGGTTCGTTCCGGGGGAGGCCCGCAATTTTTGCTCCGTGGCGATCCAGAGGTCCTACCTCCGGTCCGTCACGACCTCCTTTGGATCCATTTGCTTCGGATCCCTCATCGTGGCGATCATACAGGCGATGCGGGAAATGGTTCGGTCCCCCCGTTCGGAGAACCGAACTCCGAGGCTCGTGGATTGCGTGGTCGATTGCATCTTTCGCATCCTGGATCGGATCGCGACGTACTTCAACAAGTGGGGCTATGTGTACGTGGGGTTGTACGGCTATGGCTTCGTGGAGGCCTCGTCCAAGGTCCTTTCGGTGAGTCGCATCGCATCGCATCGCATCGCATCGCATCACGAACCCCTCCTCGATGCGGCGCTTTTCGCGGCTCTCGCACGCGCGCACCGCGGTCTGAAGGCTTTCGTTCGACCAGGCCGCTCCGATTCTCGGACGGTCCGTTCCGCGTCGCTCCGAGTCGTTTGCGGGTGTTTTGATTTTTTTTGTTTTGGTTTTTTTGGAAAACGAATCGAAGAAACTCCTCTCACGGTCCATCCAACTTGCCCACCAACCAACCCGCACGCGTGCTTGTCTTTTTTCTTCGTTTGTTTTGTTTTGTTTTGTTTTGTTTTGTCTTGTTTTGTTTTGTTTTGTTTTGTTTTGTTTTGTTTTGTTTTGTTTTGTTTTGTTTGATTGTGACGTTCGACAGTTGTTCCAAGCCCGAGGTTGGTCCCTGATCATTGCCGATTATCTCGTTGACAAGGTGTTGTTGACGGTGAGCATCTGTGTCGGCATCGTCACGGGAATCATCGGTGCCGTTCTTGCAACCGCGATGGAACAGGACGGAGCCGTGGTTGCCGCGGCCTTTGTCCTGAGCGCGACCATCGGATTCATATTGTGCAGCTGCCTCTTTGGCCTGGTCTCCTCGGCAGTCAATGTCGTCATTGTATGCTTTGCCGAGGCGCCGGCCGAGTTCCAATCGAACCATCCGGTGCTGTCGCAACAAATGATTGCTGCGTGGAGAGAGGCCTATCCGGCCGAGTTTGGCTATTGAGAAACAACGAACGAACGAACGAACGAGCGCATTGCAATTCTTCCCGCTGTTGATGTCGTTACGACCCATCGCCAAAGCCAGTGTGTGTGCAACAACAATGTTGAAAACCAATCAAATAGCACCGAGATTAAGTAAAAGTAGAATACATCCATTGTACAGCTAAATTCTTTTGAGTGATTGGGATTCACTTCACCTCATCACCACAATCTGGATACGAGACACAAATAACTATTGTTCTTGAAAGACTTTTGACGAGTTGCAGCAAGTGCCATTTCCATCCCTCTCTATTGACTTTCTCACTCAAAGGTAGTTCGACGCCTTCATTCGGGTCTTGACACTTTTCTTCCCCTTTCGCAGGCTAAGTTTTTGTTCTACGTCCTCAGCCCCGGTTCCATCCTGAAAATAGGACTTTTGACGAGCCGAACCGGGAGGAGGAGTGGAGCTCACCTCGGTGCGTCGATAAGTTTCTAGTTTTTCACGCTCTTTTACACTGTCAAAGAGCACCTCGTGGAGCATGTTTTCTTCTTGGCATACTTTGGCGTAGGAGAGATTTTCATAGCGTTCCCCGCGCTTTTTATAATATTCCATCTCCATCTGGGACTGGTGCAAAAGATGAACCAACAGGTTCTTCTTGACTCGTATCCGGGTAAGACGCTGGGTTATGAACCGCAAGTCGTCATCGTCCATCACTTCAACCAATTTTTCGAGTTTTTCGATTCCCTCTTCGTTTCGTTTCTTGAATTCAATGTCTTTTTCTCGGACCACTTTCGTGTTTGTCAGCCTCGCCTTCAGGGCATCCGCCTCATCGGGAAATAAGTTGTGGACTAAGTCAGCGAGTTGTCCAAGAAATGTCGACAAAAATGTAAAGCCGACAAGGAAGCATAACGACCACATCAACAAGTCGCGGTAGAAGAATGACTCGGAATCCAGATAAAAATCACCGAGTCCTAAAATTGTGTATATCGGCAACCGTGAGAAGAACCTTCACAATAGAAGCGAAGCAAAATTGAAAAAATGATACGACTCTGCTATAATTCCATGCTCTACTTACCAACAGTCAGGAGAGAAATGTACGCAAACCAGTAGGCATCGCCGATGTGAAACCGGGACAACTGTTCAGAATCTGGCTCGATAGCATCGTTGATTTCAAACACATTCCATTGAAATTCTTCGGGATTCGTTGTATAATCCAACCAGAACCGATAGACCTCCCCGACGACTACGATCCACAGCGCCGCCACAGCACACCACACCGTAGCGCTCAGACCGTCTCCCGTCATGACTCGACAGTTACACCTCCGAAAGGCGTCGTCGAAAACTATTCCCAGAACCCTTCCCCCGACGTATAGAATGATAGCCCACACTATGATGCAGATCCAACCCAAACACCCTACTAGAAGTCGTCCCTCTCGGGTTTCTGGCGACTGATTGCCGTAGCCAACAGTCGTTGAAACCACGAACCAAAACCAGGCAGAAGCTCCTTTGTTGACACCACACATTTCAGCTCCGGTTGCTTCCTTTACGGATCGAGCGTGGATATCTTTCTCGCAAGTGGCGTTTGAGCAGTTCGCCTCGTCTTTGTATTGATTGAAGAGTTTTCTTTGATCTTTATTCCAGCTATCTTGAAAAAATTGGCTTTGATTCCTGGCAGCTACAAGCTGCTCTGTGCTCGGAATCCACGGATTGACACCGTTCAGCAAGGTTGTGTTCCAGCAGCGCATCCAGTTGAAGGTCATGTCACTTTCCAATTCCGCCGTGATCTTTCGTTCTTTATGGTCAATCAACTCAACAAGAATTTCCTTGCCGGCATTCTCGCAGATCTTCATTACGCTTTTGATCTCTCCGAGCGTCATGTCCATGGAATCATTTTGTTCTTTGTCTAGATCGTAACCTATGAATTCTTTCAAAGTCGAAAAGATGTCGCTGCCTTCGTTTTCGGTAGCTTCAACAAGGGCGGTCAAGTTGTAGTTTTGGAACATCGTATCAGTTCCGTTAAAATCAGTAATGCCATCACCGTTCTTGTCATTCTCGTTAATATATGTGAGGCCGTTGACTTTTTGAGAATAATATTCCAAACAGAGGGTTGGCAAAGCAAACATGCGATGCTGTTTATCTTGGTATGGGTACTGGGCTAGTTCATTCTTTGTGCGCATGATATTGTTGTTCCTTTCTATTTCCAATTGCATCTCGAAGTCACCGAGGAAGATTCCCAACACGAAGTTCAGAAGGACAATGACAAAAAGGGGCAGCAAGACCCGAAAGATGATCCCATGGGCACGGGGAAATTTTTTCACCCAGAGCTTGTGAATTTTCCGGTATCGAACGGTGATTTTCAAAATACCGCTGTTATTGTGCTCGTCGTCGTCGTCGTCATCATCATCGTTGTCGCCACCGTACTTTCCGTCGAGTTCGTAGTCTTTATCGCTAGTCCCAAAGTTGATCTTTCGGTGCAGTTTCTCGTACTCCCCGACAATGGCATCGAGGTCAAAATCCGAAAACACGAGGTCCGCCGCATGCGGTGAGACCCAATGATAATGTTCCTCGTCTTTCGGAGTGTGGTTGTGAGTGTTGTTTTTGTCCTTGTTTTTCCTCGTTATCCGCACTGCCATGCCTCCAATTGGCATGCCGGTGCTGGAGCGGGTAATCACGGAATCATGCTTAATCTTGCTCGTTTGAGTTTGGTCGTCCCCAATGAAGCTATTATCGTCTTCATCTTCATCATCATCATCACTATCACCATTACTGTCGTCGCTCTGATTCTGATTATTGTGGCTCGAACGAAAATTGTCGCCATCCCCCGGGAAATCATCGTCACCGAAAACAACACCGCGACGGTGATGATTGTCAATTCTCCCCTCCTCATCTTCTTTTTCGGTGCTCAGTATAGCTGTTCCGGTATGAGTAGTGCGTGCCGTCGAACGACTCTTTGTTCCGTTGCGACTTTTGAAAATATTCCGTATGCTTCTTCTTCTACCATTACTGTTGTTGTCGACAATGTCAATGCCTTTGATCTCCACAGAGCCTTTTGTATGCCCCTGGTCGGTCCTGTGATGATGATTATCATTATTTTGATGACGGTAATGGTATTTGTTGCTTTGAATAGCACGAATACTGCTCTCGCTATCGCTGTCACTATCATGATTCACATCATGATTGTTCGGACTGTTCAAGTTGGCCTTGAGAGGTTTGGGAACAACCGCTGTGACCAAACCAGTCAGCTTGCCCATCACCCGATGGTGCTGTTCTGTTGCTGTTGCTGCTGTTTTTGGCTCTATTTGCCGATGGTCGATCTCCTGTTTTTGTTTCGCTTCAATTTCCGCTTGTTGTTCGACCCGTTCGTTGATCTTGAATTCGGCAAAGACGCCTTTATCGAACATGTTGGTTGCCCTTTTTCGGTTCCGATGTACGTTTCCATGCATCAGCGAGGCTTTCTCCACTTTGCGCTCCAATTTTTCCTCGTTGTCTGGGACAGCTTGGTCCAGATGGTGGAACCTCGCAAACACATCCTCCCTTTCTTCCTTTTTGATCACCATGATTAGAGGATGAATGGATGGATGGATGACGGGATGAGCGCTCGCCGCAACGGAAGTACTTGGCTACCGGGAATGATTTGTCCTGCGGTGAATTTCAGATTGCTCTCCGGAACTTTTAGGAAAAAATGTTTGTCTCGGATTATTGACAAGACAAGACAAGACAAGACAAGACAACAAGGAAAGAAATAATAATGGTACCTGTAATGCATGCATGGATGCATGCATGCATTCACACTATTTCCATCCGAAACAACGGCGAGTTGTGAAATTATTGGCAAACGGGAAAACAGGAGTGAAACTCCGAATTTCGACAGAGCAATTTTTTCCTCCCTCGTACTCGTACGGTTCGTACAAGTACAAGTAGCGAGACGGCGATGATTTTTGAATAGAAAACACGTACCGGTAGTCTGTCGTTTCTGTTTTGAGTGCTACTCTGCTGTAATGCCATTTTTATGTTGTTCGCTACATCAATTAAGTGAATCGTGGTAACTTAAGACATTGAAGCAATGTTCTCAAACTTGCGGACTGAACTTTCTATCCTACTCGGTAAATTCTTTACACACGATGTGATCTCAGAAGAAGAATATTTTACTTCAGTAACCTTAGTCAGCTAGAGTAGTATCATAATACTAAATAGGACAATAAGAAGAATAATGTAAAAAATGTATCACAAAATACATAATGTCTTACGAATGATAGAATTCTTCTTGTACGATTTCTATTTGCGGGAATTAAAAAAAATACGTTTTACCGGTAGATTGATTAATAGAGAAACTTTCTGGCTGAATAGGGTTATGTATGTTGGTAAAGTTACTGGTAAGGGGACAACAAAAAACAATCTTTGTCTCATTAAAAAATCGAACACCGCATGAGCCAATAGAACGTGTACAAAACCCATAAAAAAATAATATTGGTCTTCTTGAGATGATGAAGGGGCACTTTCCTTTGTTGCAACATGGAAGATCTGATACTGGTAATACGGTAGAGTTGAAACGATTCAATATGGATAACGCTGTCACAGAGCACTCTTTTCCGAGTGACGGAAGATGGATACAGAATATAGTCATCATTTTTTGTATTTTTGCATTGACTGACGATAAAATTATTAAACAATTCCTTCTGCTCTGAATCTCTCAATTCTGACCGCCCAGTGCTCGTAGTGCAGGGTTTGAGAATTTTAACCGGTTTCTCTTCGAGGAGCTATCTTTCCGATTCGATTGTCTCCCTGTGACTTGTGATTAAAAACGCATGCTCCATACTTCCTTCTTTCTTTCACCAAATGCGAACTCTGCAACAGATTTTATGTATTTAAGAAGGCATCCAATGCCATACTTGTGGGCGGTTCGTTGCTCACGCTAGATGGACAACAATGAACTCTTGTAGATAACGCAACAATGGATTGGAATGCATACATCCACCAGTCTCTGACGGAAAATTTTGTGCATTGCCATGATCTGTGCTGAACACTCTCTTTCCTCTCCCATTTTTGTGGCGCCCGGTGATCGACTCTCGTGTCTCTGGTGCTCCTCGTGCGGCAAATGCTGTGGCAGGCTACCAGCAGAGCTGGATGACCCGCTTGCGCATGACGGGACCGGCACGCAACTCTCGCACTACAGCTGCCGGAAGGTCACCCGATCCGGAGGCCAAATCCTTCCCAGAGTCCTTCCCTCGATCTTGTCGCGGGGCAAGACCCCAAAGACCCGCGAGTCGATCGACACGGCCTTGCAATCCCCGAGCACGTAAAAGTCGTCGGCTCCCAGCCGCTCCAGGGACGTACCCTTGCCGGTTTCCAGGAAACGATCGATCAAGCGCAGTGGCTCGTCGGCGCACAGGTTCCGATCGGGGCCCTCCGCGGTGACACCCCCGTTCAGGGTAACGTCGCCCGTCTTTGGATCCAGGGCAATGTCCGTGTCACCCGGCAGACCCACGACTCGCTTCACAAAGAGGGGATCGCTCCCGGCCTTGCTGCTGCTGCGAATGGCGCTTCCGGCAATCTCGGCCAGGGCCGAAGGCGGACGGAAGAGAACGACCTCTCCCCTGCGGAGGCGTCCATCGACGCCCGGAAATTTTTCCACCAGCAAAACATCCCCCTTGACGAGGGTGGGGTCCATGCTGGCACTGGGAATGGCGTAGAGGGACACGTAGTTCCGTCCCAAAAGGGCTCCCGGGAGGGGCAGGAGGGCCAGGGCGACTCCCAACAGGACCGCTCTCGAATCCCTCCGAAAGGTTGCGGCAAGTCGTGGCAGAAAGGTCGAGGGATCGAACCGTGACTTGGCCGATGTCGACAACCAACCCGCAGGGACCTCGACGGGCCACTCGGGGGGAACTTTTGGAGGGGAAGACGGAAGTTGTTGTTGTTGTTGTTGTTGTTGTTTTTGTTTTTGTTTCTGCTGATCCCACACCTGCTGCTGCAGCTTCCAGCCGCAGGGCCGCAGCGCCAACCGGATGTTCTCTCGCTGTTCCGGGGGGACCTCGTCGGTGGAGAAAATTGCTCTCCCGTCTCCGGGAGCCGCCATCGTCATGATCCGGTAGTCCGTCCCGGCGGTCACAAAGGAATCTTCCAGAGATTCTTCCAGCGGGTGGTTGGCCATGGGCACGATGACCTCTCCGACCTTGAAGGAGCGCTCCTTGACAGCTTTCTCGTTGTCGCCGCCAAAGATCTGCGCATCCGACACGGCGTCTAGAACCGCACCCAGCGCCCCGCGGAGCTTGAGGCTGCTTTCTCCGGACCGGGTGCCGTACACCACGAGCGATCCTTCGGCAACGAGGCATCCCTCTTCGAGTGCTTTGCAGACGTCGGACGACGACCACCCCGAGGACCCCCAATCTGCCGCCCGGCCACAACTTTCTAGGGCCTCCGCCTCTTCGCAAAAGGTCATGGCCGCTGACCAGGTGGTGTTGGAACGGGGAAGGCCTCCCGACGTCGCAATCGCCAGGGACGTGTTGGTCCGGGTGTCGACCAGCCGGAGCTTCCACCCCACGTCAACCTCATCGCCCGGGCGATCCGGGACGTATTGCAGAAATGCAGAAGCCTTGACATTCGCATTTGCGGCTGGGTTGTTGTCGTCGTCGTTCACTGCGGTGGCTGCCGCAAGGCGGCCCCTCGGAAAGAGAGAGATCTGGAACCGGTGTTGGTTGTCGATCACGAATTCGTCGCTTACGAGGCAGTACGGAATCAGATTCGTCGACTTTCCGTTCGCGTCCACGGTTGGAGGTTTGCTGCTACTTCCCCCGGTTAGTGCCTCTCGGATCACGACGTCCGCGGGCCGGGGATCCAACCACATCCGATTCAAAACCGCTAGAGCTGTTTTCGGTTCGGGGCGTTCCTTGATCAGGGATACGGAAAAAGGGTTTTCCCCGGGCACATCGGATTTCGTGGCTGTTTCGATTGCTGCAGCTTTCCTTCCGATCTTCGTGCTATCGCAGTCGCAATCATCATCCTGAGTGGCGGTTGTCGAATGCTTAGCTCTTGGTGTAGAACTAGTACGCTTCGGAGGAGTCGAGAGAAATCCATGACCGAACGGAAGCAACAAGACAAGGAGCAAAAACGAAGCCATGAAGCTTCTTCTTGGAACTCCGGACGCCATATCGATCAGTCTCTCTTGCTTTCTAAGAACCGGTTATCTTCTCTGGTTGTGGTGCATGACCGATCTGATGCCGATGGGAGAGATGATGCAAGTAAAGGCTTTTCAAAATGTTGTTCCGTATGCCGCTCTGAAATAATTCTTGTTTTCTTCTTCCGCATCTTCAAAAAATGATTTTGTGACGATTGAGAGTGACGAGTGACTCAGTCATTCGAAGATACGTTACATAGATACGATAGATTTACAACAAGGGTATGATCCATCGGACACCAACCCGTAACTTTGGAATATTATGGTATGTTTTGTAACTAAGGTTACGTACGTATCATCAACGAAAAATAGAAATGGGAGGGAGGCAACATCCAATCGTTCGAAAAAAAAGCGATGTAAGCTCGCCAAAAGCTAAGTCGTGATGATTCATTCACTCATTCATTTATTTGATTCTTTTTTGATCATGGCGAAGCATTTCTTTTTTGCAGATGGAATGTTCAATCGCACACAGATGTTGTAGCTGCAGCTGCACCTGCAGCTGCAACGGCAAAAAGCGAAAATGAAAACCGTTCTGCGAACCGCGATCGCTTGGCGAACCTAATCAATCATCATTATTTATTTTGAAACTGCTGCTGCATCGGCACACGGAAGGGGAAACCGGCCGGCTGACACTGACGTTTGTCCTATGCGACGGGCCAATCGAATTTTTTCGGGTTCGATTTGGATATCTCATTTTGCTTCGCCAGCATTGGTCCATCCAAAAAGTCATTATTGTACGAAAAAAACAGCACTCGCTCTACAGTACATACATGACCGATTGTGTCACGAAAGGCTTCTCGATTTTTTGCTTTGGAATTCTCATTTGTGGGGGGAAGTAAAATGGATACCAAAAGGGGATCATTGATTGGCCTTCTAATTGTTCCCTAGTGCTTCTTTGTGCCGTTTCGGCGTTATTGCGCGTTCGAAAATTCATATTTTGGGGGTGGCCTTGACACCTCTTGCGTGCTCGTACTGAAATACTTTCACCGTTGCCTTTCTTGGTCTAAACTCCAGAAAACAAACCACGTCAATGAATACGACACCGATGGCCATTGCCACCAAGTTACGACACAAAACGAAGAGAAGAAAACGAAGAGAAGAAAACTCGAGAACGAAAAACTGGAACACATCATCCTCGTCCCCAGTGATCACCGATAACATCCTCCACATCATCATCATCATCACCCATCATTGGAAAACAAGAACAATAATATTTGCTGCTGCCAACGTTACTTTTACACAACAGCAAACTGCAAGAAGAATCAAAGAAAGAAGAACAAGCGAACCAGAACTACAATTCCAATCAACCGAGTTTCTTTCACATTCCAACACAAGTACGTAGAAACAATGATTCCAACCAACACAATGCTAGCCAAACCAAGTTACCAGAACAACAACAACATCAATAACAACAACAACAAGATGACGGCAAAAACGACGGCGAAAATGATGACAACTACAACGAGACGAATGTTCGGAATTCTCTGCTGCTGGAGCATGCTGCTGCCAACGGTTGGTGTCTTTGGTTGGGTCGCTCCGAAGTCGTCCTCCAAACTGACACCCTCTACGAAGCAGGGACCCAATCAAACAACTAAGACCAAAACAGCCAAAACGTCTGCCAGCAGCCAAAATCCGTTGTTTTACAAAACCGGTGCTGCATGCTGTGATGCATCGGCGACTAAACCCTTCGTGCCAAGATTTCAATCCGCAGAACAGATACAACAGAACCCGTCTTCCGCCCAAACCATCCCCTGGATACAACAAGGTTCAGACGAAGATAGCCACAGCGACCATGCCTTTTTGTCGCATTGGAACTGGCAGCTAGAGTATTTTCAAAACCATCTTACGAACCTTCGCGTCAACCCCAACGAAGACGAAATCGATGATCTTTATTGCCTGGATGACGGAAGCAAACGCCTCTACACTATTTCGCTCTCCTCTGATGAATACAGGGATATTCGCATGACCTATATGGATTTTCCATCGTGCAAGACAATCCGTTGTCTGGCGTATCCCTCCGACGGAAAGCTCCCCATTCTGGGAATGGGATTGATGAAGTTCGGCAAGCACCAGCACCTGGCCGTTCTGGACTACCAACCTCTCCCAGCAGCTGCCCAGAAAGACATCCAGGACGCCTATGTTTCGGAGCTTTTGCGAATGCGGGACGAGATTCCTTCGTTGGGTCAACCGCACACCTTCCGACACTTTGTGACGGAAGAGCGAAAGTACTTTACCGACTCTCCGCTGTACGGCAAGTGGACCGATCACTCCAACGCCAACGGAGACGAGGCCGACGAGGACACAGCATCGTGGCTCGGCGACTTGCAGCGCGCCCAGCGAGACTTTGTGCGAACACACGTCCGCTTGACCCAGAGCCTGATCGACGCCGAAGACAGCGGAAACGAATCCTCCCGACCGGACCGGGTCGTGCAGCTTCACTCGGACTTTGACACGGAGGTGTCCCGGAAGGAACCAGCTGGACCCATGCTGGTTGCCGCCTTTGGACCGGATCTTGCCCACCGTCTGGTCCACGAGGTTATTTTCCCTCTGTCTCGAAACGAGCCGGAGCCCGCCACCGAACAACACTGAGGGGATTACCACACGCAGGAGCAGTCCATCTATTCATTTACACACACTCTGAATCGACTGGTTGCTATTGTTGCGATGCCAATCGCAACGAAATGGGGATAATTGCACATAACGGGGAACGAACGATACGATACAATACAATACGATACAAATGATGAAAACAGTACGATAACCAAACGAAGGCCGCGGTGTAACAGTCACACCGCAGGCCCCTGTATCAATAGCTGATAACATTACAATCAAAACACTACTATTTCGTACTACTGCAATGCATCAATTAAAACTGTAAATATAATTCTTGTCCTTTATTATTTATGTATTTCGTGTAGTATGCATGACGTTTCCACAAACAACAATTCAATGCACGCATCCTCTGTCCCCTCGCTGAGCGGTCCGGATCATTCTCCATTCAGAACGACGACATTCGATCCGACAGTGAAACTTCCATTGCGGGGGTGGGATCCTCCTGCGCTTCCGGGAAAACGGGCACGGAATCCTCGGCTCCTTTCTCGATGTCACCCTCCCGGCGATCGTCTCTCCGCTCGTAGTCGCCATTGGGTGGCAGCGGTGGTATGGAGACGACACTTATCGACCAACAGTCGTCGCCGTATTCGTAATCGTAATCATTGTCGATCCCGTAGTCGTTTTCCAGGTAGCAGCTGCAGCTGTCGACCGAGGAGGCGCCGGAGGCATCCGTCGACGGAATCCGCTGTTGTTGTTCCTGCTGGTGTTCTTCGTTTCCGCCCTTCTTCTTTCCTCGCTTTTTCGTCCTGCCGTGTTGGGTACCAAACGCGATTCCCGCAGCCACGCCGCCAAGGACAACAGCCACGACGACAACCCCTATCAGAATCGACCTGCCTGTTGCAAATGCACGTCCTTTTTTGGCTTTGCCCCGGCGTTTCCAATCTTGCATCTCACGGGAATCCACCACCCCAACGGTCGGAACCCTCGTGGGTGCTTGGGACGGTGCTCGAGACGGTCCTTGAGACGGCGATCCCGACGGCGATCGAGACGGTGATTCCGTCGCTCCGAGAATGTTCTCCATCGTGGTGGTGGTAGACGTCGTCGTCGTCGTCGTCGTCGTTGTTGTTGGCGATGTATCCATCGGATCGCTCCGCACCGACGGGCTTGCGCTGGGGGCCGTGCTCTCCGTTTCGTTGTGGATCCGCGAGCGGCAGGCCTTTTCGCAGGTCCAGGGACAGGCGGACCGAACCAGCTGGTTCCGGATCGGGTCCGTCTTGCGGCACCGTCGGACGGGACGCTCGGCCACCCAGGATCCGCAATCCTTGAACGGGTTCGCGTCGAAGCGAAAGGTGGCGCTGTCCACCAGATCCTCGCAAAGGGGTTGGTTTTCGACGTCGTCGTCGTCGTCGTCGTCGTCGTCCCGGAGGGTTTCGTTGTTGTCCTTCCACCCGACGGAGGGAGCAAACGACGGAGCGATCGTGTGGTTGGGGCCGGAGTCTTCCGCGAGATTCCGATGGTGTGCAATGACCTCGGGCGGCATATCGATCTTCATCGCCATCGCCATCGTCATCGACGAGTACGCCGCAACGCGATTCGTCGATAGCAAAGGGAGAGCAACGATCATTGGAATGGATGCTCGAAGGCTCCTCCACAGGGCAAGAAGAGCGACATTTCCCTGTTTCGTTGAAAGTTGGGATCTGGGTTGTTTCATCATCGTGTTGAATGTTCTTGAAAGCGGATTTGTGAATTTGTTCTGCGTTTGTATCGTTCGGAAGTTTTGGAGTTTTTGCTTGGTGTTGTGCTGTTTTGTGTCGTGTAGTTTTGCTCTTGAGCCTGGAAGACCAAGACACCAACAAAGGACCGCACCACCAGGTAGGACACATTGTGGATGAATTGAATTGGCATGGTCGTTTTCTTTGCTCTTCGTTCGTTTCAGTCTTAGGTCAGATTGGAGTATATGACAGTAAGTCTTACCAGTACGTGTACAGTGGGCCAACGAGGGGTCGGAAACGTCGGAAAAACGACTGTCCATCAGCGATGAACGAAAAACGGTTTCAGAAACCAAGAGAGCAGAGTGGAGGTAGAGGTGGAGAGTTCCGTGATGTGCTCATCGGTTTCGTTTCTAAGACACGAAACCGATGTTACAGAAGAATCTGCGTGACAACTCACAACCACCGTGGGAATAGTGGATAAGAAGTCAGGTCCTTTCATATTGATTGAAACTCAAGTTTTGGAGCGTTCCAGGCATGATTGATTCATTCGGTGTTGCATCGAGATTTTGACCATTTTGATGATTTACCGTCACTCAATCCCACCGCAACGGGTTCGCGGTTTCGGCGATGGTCTGATGAGTCGAAATCAAAATCGAAACTATTAGTAACTTACCTTATCCCTAATGAAGATTTCAATTATGGAAAGCAAGGTTTCTTGTTTCTTGCCGCCTTGGTGCTCGTTTTTGAAAAACAAGGATTTTTCAATTTTTTGAAATGACGAGGAAATTATTTGACTATTGATTTTTGACATCGCAACTCGCAACCCAGAACCGGGTCCATACCGGTATTGCAACCAATGGAAGGAGTAACGATTGACGATGGACATCGATCCTCTCGGGAACCTCGGAATTCGTTGAGAAACATCATTACACTTTTGTGCTCACACTAAGATCATCGTCACTCCAAGCAAGCAAGAATAGTTTTGCTCCCCGAACTCCAATCGCGCTTTGGCCAACACCGAACGCCCGTCAACCGACACCATGAAGACGAAACCCAAGCTGATCCGCGTCCTGGATCCCCCCGTATCGGTCATGATGATGCAGCAGCAGCGCCACGATCACGCTATCTCCGTCGATCTCGCGGAACAGACCACCGGATCGGGAGTTTCATCCGCAGCGGGTGATGCCGCGCGGGATGCCCTCTACGAATCTCTGGTGGCGAGCCATCCACTGGCTCCCTTTGCCTTCGAGGCATCGGGAGGTGCTACCAGCGGAAGTGGCAGCTATAAGATTCATCACGCGACGCTGCATCCCAGCAAATCGTGGGTCGCTTACGCGGTGGTTTCGACGCGGGACGATGGAGGCAGCGGAGAAGTCGGTTACGGCCTCGTCGGAAACAGCAGCCACAACGGAACAAACAGCAACGTCGACGAGACAACGTGGGTGGTGATCCAGGACACAAAGACGCGACGAATCGTCCTGACAATGTCCCTGGCCGAACTGGTGGCGGAAGCATTGGCCTTTTACGAATCCGGAGGTTCCGACGCGAAGGCATCGTCGCCGCAAAAGCACCTGGGATCCGTCGTGCAGCTGACCTTTTTGGACCAATCCTCCCTGTACTGGAGTGGATTTGCTGCAAACGATGACATCGAGAGCCGAGTCAAAAACAACGAAAAGAGCAGCTGGTCGTACCTGATGATCCACTGTCCGAACAGGATTCTGATTGTCGATTTGCAAACCCGGGGTGCGAATCCGGAGCTTGCTGCTCCCGCTGCCGTGATCGCGGATGTCACTCCCAAGAGCTGTTCCGTGGCTTCGGATCTGTCTTCTAATGCGGTGGTACCGGTATCCCGGACGAGGATTCTCCTGGCCTTTGCGGATGGGAGTCTCCGCATCTACGATTGGAAGTTAAAAACAGTGGTCAGATCCGTCAGGTGGAACGCAGCAGGAGGCAAATCCTCGAAGACCGTTCCGGTCAAGGGCTTTACGGACAATCCCAAGATGTCCGACGCCATTCTTCGCATAATCCCAGCCAATCCCTACCCATACGACCCGCGGGAGGCCATGAGCAGTAATATAGGAACCAACAACCAAAAACACCGGAACAAGCGACAGACCGTCATTTGTTTGACGAGAAAAGATGTTGCCTATTTGGTCGATGTGTCTACAATCGAATCCAGGCCTCCGCTTGCCCGCATGGAGGGGGGGTCCGTGCTGATCCAAACGAGCGAGAGCTTTCTGGCTTCTGCAAGCACCAGCATGAAACACCTCAATTTTCGATACGATGCCTTTCGAGACTTGTTTTTTTGGGCGAATCCCACCCCAAAACTCAAGTGCAAGCTCTTTGTGTGGAACCTGGCCGCTGTGATCCGCGAGCCACGGCCGCAGTCACCAACGCTCCAACCCGATCCGCTACTCGTCACGCAATTTTCCCACGAAGGGCTGTCGCACGTGGTCTTCCCCGGATGGCTCCACGAGGCATTCCCGACCGACAGCGTTGCGAGCCTCCTGGTGACCAAGGATGGAGAATTGCGTGTGTCGGTAGCACCTCTTAACAACACAAACTCCTCCGCGAAGAATCCGTTCCCGGCCACGATTGTGTGGAGTGTAAACCTCCCGCGGGTCATGGTCCGGGACCTGCATCTGGAAGACCGCGACAGCTACTCCGGCGATGCAGAAATAGGTGTTGCGAACCAAAACCAGCCCCACTTCAAGGTGCAATCCATCCGATGCGAGAGCCTCCAAGACTCGTCCACCGTTTATGTGGTGACTTCCATCGGGATCCAAGTGATCAAGCTTTTGGAAGGATGGAACGGAGTCCCCTCGCCGGGAACGCGATTTGTCTATTTTAATGCCAACGCCGGAAACATGGGCAAGTCGGTCCTGTCGGTACAGGGAGGGCAACTCTCCTACAGCCCATTGGATCCGCCGCCTCTACTGGATGACGACGGCGGGCAGAACGGCAGCAACAGAAGTGGCAGCACCTTGCTGGAAGTTGACCGCGTCAATCCGATTGGCAAAATGGAATTCTACATTCCTAGCTTCAGCATCGGACGCGGTTTAACCGCCGACAACGTCGTCAGCGGTCTCACGGGAAGTGTCCTTCGCGGCACCACCAAGCAACACAGCGTTGCACAAAAAATTACCTCGGTGGTGTACGAGTCCCCGCCGCCACTCCATCTGCCCCTGGAGATTCGCAACAATCGATCGGTCCGAAACCCACCCCGGTTTCTTGCGAGTCCCTCGGGTCGATTCGTGTGCTGTTGGTGGAACGACGAAATGAGGTACGAGGTTCTCAGCGTGTCGGTCCTCCTGGAAACCGTCAAGGACAAGAACCGCAACCGAAGCAGCAATAATGTCAACACGAGCCACCATAGAGATCCATTGGTGGCGAGTGGGACTGGAATCACATCTTTTGCGTGGGTTGGTGACGACGATGTCTTTGCCTTGCTGTACGATCCCGAGCAGGACGAGGCCCTGAAGGCCGGGACCAACCTTGGCGCGCCGGAGGCCAGGAAGGGAGGAGATCCCTACACGGCTGACAAAATGATCAAGAACCTTGGAAAGACCTACAAAAAGGGGGCTAAGGCAGTGGCGGATACGGCGGGGAAATTCAAGACCGTTGAGGGATTGATGGACCTCGGAAAGGACACCGGCAAACTGGGAAAGAAGGGTCTCAAGGGAATGTCGCGATTGACCGAAAAGGTTGCCGTCGGCATGGTGCAAGGATCGTCGACTCCGCTCAAGGTATGGCAATTTCTATCGCATTGATACTTCGTCCGTTCATCTTGTCTTTGCATCGATCGAACATTCTTCACTTGTGTCGTCCACCCATGTTTCAAAACGACGGCACCTTCTAATGAAGCTCGTTGTGCGCATCTATTTTTTTTTCTTGCATAGGCTTCTGTTGGTGCAGGGAAAATCGCCTTCAAAGGTACAAAGAAAAAGGTTTCCAAAAAAATGCATTTCGGCTGGGGAAAAAAGAAAGACAAGAAAGGATCGCAGACTGCCTTGGCCACTGCTGATGTAGAAATTGACGATGACAACGATGACGAACCCACAACTGCGACGTCCCCCATGGACATTATTCTCGACGAAACAGATCCGGAGGCAGAGGAACGTGCCGCTACCGAACAGCTCCAGAAAAAAGCGCCTTGGATAGAATTGAGAATGCTGGTGGGATCTACAAGCGAGGGAGACGAGACTATTGGCAGCGCAGCCGTATCCAATCTGGGACAACTTACGTTACGGACCGGAAACCGCAATCCTCCCACGATCCTCTTCGGAGGCCCAGTATTGTGTGTGGGGAGCAAGTTTGACGAAACTGACGAGGGAATCTCCTACTTTTACACTAAGAAGAAGGAACATGAAGAAGAGAGTGCATCGGTGTACATCAGTTCCGGTCCCGCTTTTCCCTGTCCGGATATTGTTGCCTGGGATGATGACGGAAAGCTGTGCGCAATAGTAATAAATGGTAGGGTATCAGTGTATCTTTCGGACGAACCAAACTTCGTCATACTAGGCACTGTCATGGTTGCAACGACGGACAGTGACAGTGTCATTAGCGCGAAATTCATCCACGGTGTGCTGTACTGCACCACCAAAAATTCCGTTCGATGTATCTTCCTTGGTAATTGCAGTGGAGAAGGCGCTTGCCATATTGACTCCTTCACACTGGCCAGTTGCAACGTGCCGATCCTGCCAGACGCATCCATCGTCACCAACTACGACTCGCTCACTCCACCCACAGTTCCCGTGCCACTTCATCACCCTGAAGTACTGGGATACCAAAATGGAAGCCTTGTACTATCCACTACAGTGGGCATCGTAGCTATCCCGCTGGGTTTCCCGTTGCTCCGGATCGGGACCTTGATTTCCGCTGGAAGCGACTATCATTCGAAGGCCGAACAATGGTTTGATGCGGTACCCGATATCGATCACGAGGCTCTTGCGACGTTCTTGGAACGAAGAGGAGTTCCAAACCTTGCCCTTAATCTCAACGGAATCTCTTTGGAAACGACGATCGACCTGTGCATGCGATATGGTTTTGTCGATCGCTTGGAGGAAGTTGTTGAAGTCTACGGAGTAGATGCCATCCGTGCGATCGATCAATCCCGTGGGCTCTCGCCGTCACCGTTGTCATTCGACATGGGAAGTGGACCCACTAGCCTATTGGTGTGCGTTGGAGCGTATCTTTTGAGCTTCGGTCGAATCGAATTGGTCCGGAGAATCGCCACCGAGTGTCTGGCGGAAGGAGAACAGGGACGAAAGGAGGCCTTTTGGCTCGCAGGTTTGCTACTCTCCGTGAACGAGGCCGACTCCAAACGCGTCCTTCAACGCGCGGTGGAAGGCGATGACGCCGACGATAGTGACTGGGTCGTCGGACCATTTGTCCGAAAACACGTACTCTGATAACTTCGATAAACTCCTTTTTTTGCCTCGAAAACTTGTCTTTGCCTCAAAAACTTGTCTGACACACATCGTATAATAGAATCACTTAGTTTGAAATTTTGTATGGATTATTTGCAACCGAAAAAAAGTGTCGTTCAACCCATCCATTTGTTGATATATTGCAGTCCATCAGTAAGTCGAATTTCCGAACTTCGTTATCGTGTGCTATCAGGCGATCAGCCCAATTGCATAAGCATGCATTATTGGGAAAGGTATCACGCAAATAATTATTTCCCTCTCCCAGATAGAAAGGGTTTTGAACTATACCCGTCGTTGGCGTTGGTGTAGTGCAGCGCGTTCAATCGTACCATAATGTCATCCGTGTAATGAATGTTAGGTCAGGCGTTGCTGACTGCTTGGCACGAACGAATCATCCATAAACAATTCACCATTATTGGAATATCACGAGGATGATTGTTGCGTCAGGAACCGGGAATGGCCTTCAGATACAGAATAGTTGTCTGGAACGTAGAATTTCTCGCTGCAACTCAACGACAACAATCTTTGAAAGCGATCAACCGTGGTGCGCATATTGTAGAATTCTCTATGACTTGGCTTAGCTGGGAGAGCCAGCTTCGGTCAACAAAACGGGAACCAACCATCATCCAAAGTTATGCATCTCAATTCCGGTGGGCTCTTCTATTTGTTTTTTAAGTTACCGTAAGCAACTCGTTCCCTGCGAGACGAGACACTCCTGCTCTACGGACCTGGCCTGCACGTATCCTGCTATCAAGGTAATCCCCGTTGTCCAATGCAATATGGCCGTCGGCGACAGCACCGCATTGACAATCACAATCGTCACGGAATCGCTTTCGTCCTTTTCTTCGTTCGACGATGACCGGCACGGGGATCCGTCCAAAGCCCACCGTTCCAGCAACCGGTAGGTCCACCCGACGACCAGCGTTCGTTGTGCGATCCTCCCGGTCCCGAGGGATCCAGCAAAGGCGTGATCGTCACCCAATAACTGTAACCCCGCGAGGGGAATTCCTACCAGAAGGAATGGTAGGGACGCAAAGGCGCAGACTTCTCTGATTCGGATCGGGAAGTGCCCCTTGGTCCAGACGTTGCTGTTCGAAGACAACCGCCTCCGGACGCTAAAGCCGCACCCGCCGTGCAAATATCGGAGTTTCCAGGCCATGTGGTAAAAGTAATCGATCGCAGAAGCTATGATCAGTGCCATGTACACCGTGACAAGAGCAACGTCAATCGGATGGGTGTTGATAGCTTTCGCCAGTCGTGTCACGACCGGTCGTTGCAGCACGAAGGAGGCCGCTCGTATTGGCATTCGGACTAGCATGCTCGTGCCAAAGATGCTGTTGGGATCGGTATCTGCGTCGTGGCCGTGGCCGTGGCCGTGGCCGTTGTCGTGGTCGTTGCCGGACGCATGGTAAAACATCAAAAGGCTGAGATGCCTCGCCACGAGGTAGAGAATGGAATTATCCATGGACCAGAGGTCAACGTAATGAACCCAGGGAACGTTCCAGGCATGCCAAAGAGTGGACGAGACCGCCAATACAAACATCATGGTGCCAAATAGTCCATCGGAGTACCAAAAGGTGGTAGGAGTAGACGACAACGGGGAGAAAACCTCCAACTGTATGGGTTTGTCCTCCAAGGATACGCATGTTTCCCCCGGCCCCGGTGATTCTTCGCTTCCACGCCACAGAGAACACAAAATCAATATCGAACCCACAAAGTACGTGCTATTGCTGACGGTGTTCCCCGGTCGTTTGATCCATACAGTTTCGCTTGCGATTGGGTCGACGTCACTTTGCATCCCCGCATCGGACTTTGAGCACCGTCGCCGCCGTCTCCTCGGTTCGGAGAACATGTCGTTGTAGCAGTCCTCGTTGTTGGTGGCCAAGAAGCGTTGCACGGGAATGAGGCAACCCGTGCATTCCAAGGACCACATCGCTACCAAGACGCAACCATATACAATCGTGGCCAGTGCCACAATCTTCGTTGTGGTAGCGGGAGACAACCCCAAGGTTTGTTGCAACACCCTCAAGCACCACTGTCCATACTCCATACCACCACCTTTCGGTTGGTCGGTTTGAATCAACAAATTGTCGTATGCCTCGAATCGATCCCTGCGATCTCGCACACATGCATGGTATCCAAACTCGTCGTCCTCGTCTCGTTGGGGTTGCGCGGGAAACGGTATTCGAATGTGAGAACAAGGCATCCGCACCAGCACCTCGTCCGCGTACCACACAACGACCAAACTCGCGACAGCTAGAAGGACCCAAACGGATTTGACGATCCAGTGGGAAGGGTCGGACCTCCAAACCTTTCCACCCAAGAACTCGCCGACTTTTGCCTCGTCTCGGTCCATTTTGGCGGTTATTTGTTTCTTTGGAGCATCGCAGAATGACTCATTGTTGACATCTACATCGTCGCTGCCTCCCATTCTAGGTTGGTTCGTGGAGTCGGCTGGTTGGATTGTCCAATCGGTTACCAGGAATTGTAGGATTGTCTGCTGTCTGGATCTATCGAATGTCTCGAATCTCGAACTGATGGGAAGTCGGTACTTGTACGACTAGTACAGTAACAACCTTACGTACCGGTATGCAAAATTTGGCACCTGTCTGATGTCATCAGGATCCAATACGAGTAAGATTAACCTTACCGAGTAAGGTTACCAGGTAATTTTACCCATACCGTAGTACTTGTACTCCTAATTACCGTAAGGTTACTCTACCGGTAGGATTTTACCCCTACCGGTAGGTAATAATCTTACGGTAACTTACCTCACACAAGTAAAAATAAAATAAAAACTGAAAAGATATTCTTACTTCTTATGTAAAATATGTACGTATGATATGTTAACGATTCATTCGACTCTGCTCGGAACGATGTCCTTCGCGTGATTGAATAAATAAGAACGGGATCCGCCAATCTCAGAAAAAATGGGGTAAAAGTGGAAAACGTCACTGACGATCGGACTCTCACTCGACCCACTTTTTCGAAAAACCAACGACAACAGTAAGATTATTTTTTGCATCCCTCAGAAGTGGTAAATTTATCGCACAGAAGGCATACACAGAGTTGCGACAGATAATATCAATCGGATGACCATGTTTGTTCGGTCCATTGCCGTTTCTTCGATCGTTCTCCTGCTTGGGGGACAGTCTTCGGCCTTTCAACAGCCGCAGACCGGCTTCCGTGGGCTTCCGAGCTCACTCGCATCTGCCTACCTGGAGGAACTCTCCGGTGGCGACAATTCTTTTGCTGTTGTTTCCAGTTCAGAACGCACCAATTGGGGATACTGGTCTGGTCCTACGGAATCGTCCTCGCCTTCGGTTCCCGAACCAGCTACAGCAGTTGCGGAAGGAGAACCTGGCGTCCACCATGCTCCCCTCGACCATTTTAGCCTCGACCAATTGGTCTCAAAGGGACCCCGAGCCACCAAAGACTGGGGAACACCCCAGGATGCCACCCGCAAACTCGCCGACGACGGCATGCTCGGGGCCGGAGCCTGGTACTGCTCGGAGGGAGGATGGCCCTCACCCAATCAAAAGGCACACACGGAAATCTTTTACGTCCTCGATGGCCACGGAATGCTCGGCGATGCGGACGGGACCAAGCACTATTTTGGTCCCGGTGACACGGTGATCATCCCTAAGGGACACACCGGTCGATGGGACGTCCATGCGCCGATCCACAAAATCTGGGCAGTCAACGCCCATGACTACATCGAGGAGACGGATCCCGTCATTCGGGTCCGGGTCGATGGATACCACACTTTTGCGCCCCACCTGCTGACTCCCAACCAGCACGGCTTCGATCCACTCTACGGTGCCAGCGCTCCGGAAATTTCCTACAAGACCATCTACGACATTGGTCCGACCACCGTGGGAGTCTGGGCATCCGAACGCGCCTTCATTCCCGTCACCACTCCCCTGGCTAGAAAATCGTTTTTCCACCTTTTGGAGGGTGCCCTGAACGTTCACGACATTGCCACCGGGACCTCACAGCGATGCCTGCCGGGAGATACGGTGATGCTTCCGGAGGGATTCAAGGGGTACATCGACGTCTTGGAGCCGGCCAAGAAACTCTTCACTACCGCCGCGTAAAATACTGCAAAAGAGAGTCGGACAGTACTAGACAGTACAGAACCCAAAAGCAAGAACGAACCACAAAACGGGTGAAATGGCAGATCCTACAAAACTCAAAAAATCACCGAGTTTGTTCATTTGCAGTTATTTTATAACTATTTATGTCGGCTTTGAGTTGGAGATTTCGACTGTAATAATGCTTAATGTACAGGATACCATTGCGTGCTGTTGGTACGTGCTGTTTCTATGTGCAGTTATAACATTTCATTTCGTTCGCATTTCCATTCTGCGTCAATGATAGTGTCCATTAGGAGGCTCGTCACCTGCCGAGATGCCTTCTCTCATGAGATCTTCTTTAGAGTCCCTGTGACTCGTTGACTTTGTAGACGTGTCCTCCTCTTTGGAGTGAGAAATTAATATTCGGTGGTTGATACCACTGGTCACGTCGGCGTGTGAATTATCGGTCGAGGCATCGATCGTATGGTGTTCCACGTCATCGTCGGACGATATTCGTGCAAAGGGCAACTGCTCCCGATCGGGGTTTGTGTTGTTGTGCCCATGGTGGCGATTCCGGATCGTGCCCTTGTATCGGTTGTAGGCTTCGATGTATTCCTTTTTGATATCACCGTTTTCGCTGTGTGTGCTGCGGCCATGATACGAAACATCGAGACCGACGAGTTCTTCGAGAGAGTCTGCTCGCAGCCACCCCCTATCGCACGAGTAGCAATCAATGAAAATGGGACGCATTGTGAGGAGGGTAAATGCAAACAGCAAGCAAAGACAAATAGAAAGAATTGCCGTAAGAGCACGTACCGATAGTTCAACCAAATGAAAAATGGAAACATTGTGACAAAGGTCCATCCTAATATGAACAGAACCGCACAAATCTGGCACAGGAGTAGATTGGCATCGGGACCGCCGTTCTCTCTCCCAAAGCTGTAAAAGAATCCGGGGTGATCTGCGGGTCGGTTGATGTATGTGATTTCCAGCAAGTCCGGGCTGGCAAATAATCCCGTCGCAATCAATCCCCAGCACCCGTTGAACATGTGCACGGGAATGGCGTTGACGGCATCGTCGATGCGCAGGCGGATGAGCAGACTGGAGGAAAGCATGTACAGCCACCCGGCCACAACCCCTGTGATGATTGCAGCATAGGGCTCCATGACTGCGCAGCCACTGGTGACGGCCACTAGTCCACTGAGGGCACCGTTCATGGCCATTTGGATGACGAATTTGGGTTCTCCCGTGATGCGCTCCTCCCACCATAGGTTCGTAAACAGTGCGCAAATCCCTCCGCTTGCCCCCGAGAGGGCCGTGGCAACGGCAGCGTTGGCCGCCACCGCGCCGAATTTCTCATTCCCCTGGAGCAAGAGGGCGGATCCAGGATTGAATCCAAACCAGCCAAACCACAGAATCATCGTTCCCAGGAGCTGTAGGGCGACCGAATGTCCGGGAAAGGGCAACGGCTTCTCTAAAGGTTCACCCTGTGCATCGTAGAAGCGTCCTCTGCGGGGTCCCAGAACGAGGGTGGCGTACAGTGCAATAAGTCCGCCGTTGAGATGGACAACGCCAGCTCCCGCAAAGTCAATGACGCCCTGGTCCATTAAGGGAGTCTCGGTGGTCCGGCTCAGGAATCCCTGCTCGCTCCAGACCGAGTGTGCGACCACCGGATAGATAAAGCCCGCTAGAACCACACTGTAAGCCAAGTATGCCGCCATCTGACATCGTTCCGCGAGGGTTCCGGCTACGATGGTCACACTAGTGGCACTAAATGTAAACTCAAAGAACCAAAAGGCCGGGGAACTCCCAACACTTACGAAGTTCTCCGTGCCAATGAATGATCGGCCCGTGGATTCTCCGTCGGTGTCTAGATCGTTTCCAAAAGCAAATGCGTAGCCTGCCAATAAAGGAGTAATTGAAGGAATCAAAACAGAGAGTGGCACGAAGAAAGAGGATGGGTGAAGGAATCAAAATAGGAGTTCGAAAGTGAGTGCGTTGTACAAAATACAGTATATATATATATATATATATATAATATGAGTTTGCAAAGGAAATGAGACGAGGCTATACGGAATGAAACAATGAGACGGTACTGCACAAAATGGTTCCAACCATGATTTGTTGATTCCCACGATCCAATTGAAATGAATCATCGGAATCCCAGTCGCAACGCCATCCCTCTCCCTCGGATCGGATGGAATGGAATCGAATTCAATCGAATCGAATCTCTGAATCAATAGAGGCAGTGTTACGAGTAGCAAGTCAACGTACCAACCAGATAAAAGGCCAAGGCCGCCCCGCAGGCGTCCAACAGATTCTTCAGCATGGTGTTCTGAACGTTTTTGAGACGAACCGAACCCGCACACATCATTGCAAATCCCGATTGCATAAAGAAGATCATCCCTCCGCAGACAACGAGGAGGAAGCTCCTCAGGTTCTCCTGCCTCGAATCTTGCAGTGTTTGGTACTCGTCGCTGACGCACTGCAAGATAGCCATGGTGGGATCGGCACCTCCCTCTTCTTGCAGCTGCCGGTGGGCTTCCGAGCAACCTTGATATATATTGCCCGATGACTCCATTGTTGCTGTACTTCGACTTTATTGTTGTATTGTATTCTTTATTGTAGTCCACACTGTAGCAAAATATGGTTTATGAAAGCTGAAGAGTGTCCGTGTTGAACACATAGAACGAGAGCCGAACCACCAACGGATGCAATTTTCGAGTCCGGTGAGGGTTCTGGAGTTTCTATTGTTGTCAAACGTGAGGACGTGGACTAAGGATATGAATGGCTTTGGCTGCTCCCTTAGGGTTGCTGTTTACAGTTGTATGCACTCGCGCTGTGTTGTTTGATCTGTTGTTTTTGGTCTCAAATGGTGTCAGAGGTGATGACTTGTTAGTGTAGTTGTATTATTAAGAATCAATGTCGCACAGGACTTATTTGTGGAGACTCATATGGGTTTCAGCTTCCTTAGGCAAGGTTGTTATGTCGATCTTAAAAGCGCCGAAGAAAAAGTCAGTCTGACGGATGGCTGGACACACAATCTGGTAATTATTCGATAAAGACCGACGAGATAAAATTACAAAACAAAGAACACCAAGAACACCTTCCGCAATCCACAATTGGTTTTGGACCATGCAAAGGTTCAAAATACAAGCAGCACTTTACGCCGTATGGGTTTCGTGATTTTTCGGGCTATTGAATCGGAAAATGGTGTATTCGAGTTACGACAGCGTGCTCACGGAAAGTCAGCGTCTGCCTGATGAAGATTTCTGTTTCGGATGTTCGCTCGTTACTGGTCTCGACAGCTTCTTGTTTTTCGATGAACAAACTGCTGCTGATCGGTTCGGAACTGCACCTTGCACGAATTAGTGTATGGAGGTTATGTTTTATGACGACGCACTCATGTAGCGGTTCTCATGGGCGTACGGTACAAGCATTGTGCGCTAAGTAGGATACCAGTACCCACATTCCGCCTTCTGTAGGTGTATAAGAATCTTTTTACAGAGTTGGTAATTATTACAGTGAGAAAAAATATTACAGTGCACTGACAAAATTCTTGCATGTGCCGCAGCTGGGTGTGAACTTGGGAATATCGTGTTGGTGGCACAGAAACACAAAGTGCTTCGCAATCGGAAGAAATTTCATCCAACAGAACTCGTGACAGATGCTAAGTTCCTCCCGCAACTGTGAAGTATGTGAAGACAACAAGGGCTATTAAAGCAACCTGATCGTCGAAATGAGTGGCCAATAAGAGGTTCACAAACTGTTTCAGCGTTCTTTCTTTTCATAAACTCTGGAAGTAAGGTTTTACGAGTAATTGTCAAACAAAAGGATGGTTCGCAAAAGATTGTAAAATTGCGTGTTTAGTAAATTTCATACCGTACAGTAAGGCTTAGGGCGTTATGATTGGTTCCAAGGTATGACCTGAGAATCTTACAGATTGAAACGCAATTTCACGTGACATCAGTTAGGTTTTACCATATGACAGCTTCTCTTGGATCATAACCAGATAAGAACGATATGTAATTTAACGGAAGTCCTTCGTACGAGTAAGGTTTCACCAGGTAATCGTAATCCCAGATTTTTGCGTGCAACCAACGTTGCGATAAGTTACGTAGTGGGCACCTACGGTAAGGCTAACCTATTACCGGTATTCTTTTGACATGGTAAGGCGATAATCTTACGGTACAACTTCAGCATTTTTATTATATTTACGAAAAAATAATGTTCCTCGTCGAGACTAGAGAGAGACTACATTAACAAAATCGCGCGGTGGCGCATATTGTCAGTAGTTAAACTCACTTAGTGATTAATACTGTAAATTATTGTCATTGCATTTATTATTACGCTAGGCCAGGTACTATAAGTACCGGGCACTTAAGAAAGGAATTCTGCGAGCACTGCCTGCCCCTCCCCCTCGAGGTGCAACAACAAAGACAAGAAACACATAAATTTCGATTGACAGCAACGAACAACAGCAACGAACAATAGCAAGGACAGGAAGGAACGACAGCAAACGAACGACAGCAAACGAACGACAGCAAGGAACGACAGCAAGGAACGACAGCAAGGAACGACAGCAACGAACGACAGCAAACTAACGACAGCAACGAACAACAGCAACGAACAACAGCAACGAACGACAGCAAGGACACCAACGAACGGCAGCAACGAACAACAGCAACAAACGACAGCAAACGAACGACAGCAAACGAACAACAGCAACGAACAACAGCAACGAACAACAGCAACGAACAACAGCAACGAACAACAGCAAACGAACAACAGCAACGAACAACAGCAACGAACAACAGCAACGAACGACAGCAAACGAACGACAGCAAACGAACAACAGCAACGAACAACAGCAACGAACAACAGCAACGAACAACAGCAAACGAACAACAGCAACGAACAACAGCAACGAACAACAGCAACGAACAACAGCAACGAACGACAGCAACGAACAACAGCAAACGAACAACGGCAACGAACGACAGCAACGAACAACAGCAAACGAACAACGGCAACGAACGACAGCAAACGAACGACAGCAACGAACGATAGCAACGAACGACAACAATGAACGACAGCAACGACAGCAACGCGTAACAATCAACCAGCAGCCAGCAAGAGTGACAGCAAACAGCGACAGCAAACAGCGACAGCAAACAGCGACAGCAAACAGCGACAGCAAACAGCGACAGCAAACAGCGACAGCAAACAGCGACAGCGACAGCAACAGCAGTGACAGCAACAACAACAACAGCGACGGCAACAAAAGCGACGGCAACAGTAGCGACACCAACACCGACAGTGACAGCAACAAGCAATAACAACATACAAACAACCATCATCATCTTCACCAAAACACTCCCCTTTGGTCTACAACAAAGAACAAGAAACAAACGCTGAAACAAATGCCGAAACAACAAACAGCAAACAGCAACAACGACAGCAAACAACGACAACGACAGCAAACAACAGCGACAGCAGCAAACAGCGACAGCAAACAGCAAACAACGACAATGACAGCGAACAGCGACAATGACAGCAAACAACGACAGCAACACCGACACCAAACAGCATCATACACAATGATCCCGATCTTTTGGGAATGCAAAGAAACAACAACATGATGACCCCAGTCCTTCCTGCTGCCTGCTGCTGCAATTAATTGACGTTCCTGCTGCCATTGTTGTTGCTGCTGCTATCGATCAACGTTCCAGCTGCAACCAAATACACAACGATCCCGGTCTTTTCTCAGTGCAGGGAACCAAATACACGATGATGATCCCAGTCTTTCGTGAATGCAGAGAAACAACAACAACACAATCCTGATCTTTTGTGAATGCCGGTACACAAACAAAGTTGCAATTCATCGACGTTCCTGCTGCTGCTGCTGCTGCTGCTGCAAGGGACCGACCCTCTTGAAGACAAAGAAGAAGTCGATTTCCTCCCTTGAAAATCATGTCCGAAAGGCTAAGTCGTTTTGCTTGAGTTAGACGACGACGGCAACGACGACGACGACGACAACGATTACATTTACAATTACAATTACAATTACGATTACGATTACGATTACGATTACGATTAATTATTTCTTTACATTACAGCAGTACTACTAGGCGTTCGCTGGTGTTGTTGTTGTTGTTGTTGTTTTCCTTGTTGTTTTCATCGTCGTTGTTCCTGTTTTCCTGTTTTCGTGTTTTTCGTCTTTATTTTGTGAACCGTGTGGTTTGGTTGTTGCGGCGGGCGTATGTACGGATGGTTGATTTTGATTGGTTAGAATTAGTCCTACGCAGTGACTTTACGTAGTCTTATAATAGTAACGTTGCCGTTAGACTGCCCGGAAACCGCGCGGAAAATAAAGGACGTTGGTCTCGACTAGTGTTTCTTATGTATAGATAATCTCTTATTATTTTTTGTGGAAAACAATTATTGAGTTGTTCATATGGTAAGTACATACGTAGAATAATAAGATACAACGTCTCGATCAGACTGAAACGGGTACCGTAGGATCTTAGCGGTACGAGTACGTGAAGCCAGTGTGATATGGACTTTGCACGGTTCGAAAAGCTAAAAATTTTGTCCATTACAGTACAAAAAATAATAATACCGTGCGTACCAGTAGGGTTTAACTTACCTGGTAATCTTACCCATATTATGATAGTCGCGCATAACCTTACATCGGTAATCTCACTTGGGTAAATATTACGTTGACAACTAAGATTACGTAACCTCACTGTACCGTAATTACGTACCAGCAGTCTCAAAAACGAACGATCCTAAGATTTCCTCGGCAAAAGAGCATAGCGATCCTCCGTTTTCCCCAATCACGCACACTATTTTTTTTTTCAGCAGATGTCATGAAGAAGTAATACTTGGGAAGCTAGGAGAACAGCCACAGATTGGGACGAAACAATGGGGCTGGTCCTTGGAGGGGAATAAAGACATCCACATGGAACCGGTGTAAAATGACTGACAAAAAGCCCAAGGAAGAACTTGATCTGATGCCGGATGATCCACTCGACAAATTATTCATGGAATGTCACGGAATGCATGTGTACTGTAGTCAACGAAAGAAATCGGAAATGTCACGCTGAATGGCGTTTGCAAAGAAAGGGTGCATTGCGAAATGAAGTTGTCGAAGGAATCGAAATCAAATACTGGCAACTCGAGAGATACATAGCTACTGAAATTGAAAGTGTGCTCTATTTCATTTCGATTTATGTATGGTAGTGGCCGTAGATCATCAAAACCAGTAACAATGGCAACGGCAATATCAAACAAGAACAAACATTTATCGTACTCAATCTTCGATGCAATATGGATGATTCTGGTCGTATAAGACACTCAAGTAAGAATACTGATTTCGTTCAAAGCATTCTTGATTTTTTCCTCTCGTTGCAGACACGTTTCTCTCTTTTTCTTGATATAACCGGATTCCTTGATGGTCTCAAGATTGGACTTCAACATCATGTGTTCAACAATAGTTTCCTTCACTTCCTTAAAAAGCGTTTCCAATCGGAGCGAAAAATCAAGCTGAATGGCGTCTGGCAAGACCTTTTTCCTGGTTTTCCAAAATGCACGAAGTTCGCAAAGTGTGAGAAAAAATGGTTCCATCGATGGCATGTAACTTGTTCTTAATACTGATTCAAAGTCACTTCTATATTTTTCTTCGAACTCGTTCTTCATCGTTGTCAGGTAGTGATCATTGGTAGTGTACGTATTTTTTCTGGTGCTCTCAATCAGATTATCCACGTGCTCATTTCCATTCAACTTTGCAGTCGACACCACATCCTTCTTAACAATATCCTCGATGCGTTCGGCAAGTTTCTTTGTTGACTCGCTTGATCCATTCTTGATCGACGGCTGGATAATCTTGATCAAGAAGTCATTGAATATGTCATCAATGTATTGTTTCAAAATCCTTCTAAGCGGATGGACAACTTTTTCCAGCCAGGCTAGAAGTACGCGACTCTTCTCATCAAATATTACATTGATCATGGGTCGAAAATCATCACTTATCTTCTTGATTTCCAGCGCCAGAAGATGATCCTCCATTTGATTCTTGTCAGGATGGAACTTCTGATTTCTTAAATATCTCAAAGCATTGGTGGCATCAATTTGACCGAGAGGTTTGATTTCAATGTCAAACACGTCATTGGTCATCCTTTCTGTCAACATTCGAAAGTGGGGATGAAATTCGTAATACGCCTTGTCCATACAGAGCTCGATTGCCCTCATATCACGCAGAGCAATTCTTTCCGGTGGTAAGGGTTCCCTTCCCAGCCGTTCGATTTCAGCTGTGGTTCGATGGAGTTCTTCTTCCAGCAGTCTCCTCATGTCTGGGATCTTTTCCTTGATATGGTTTAACATTCTATCTTCAATGCATTCTTTCAATTCTGAAATGCCTACTTTGACGCGATGACAAAGGTCGAGTTTTTCGATGCAGTATTCAACTTTTTCCAACTGTGTTGTTTCCTCTTCAATACTTCTTGCCGCACCATGAACAATGAAAGACTCCGATGACTCCGAATCATTCAAAATCTTTTGGATGCGTTTCTCTAGGTTGCTTTTGCCTGCTTTGAGGGCAAGATCTGCCTTTGTCAGCACGGAAATTGTTCGTCTCTGATCGACATCGGCATCACGGACAGTTCGCCACGTACTGATCGTGTCCGTATCTTGGTTGAGGGGAACGACGTGAAGGATCAGCGCCATTTCGTTCTTAACCCGATCAAAAATCATATTCTTAACTTGTTCTTCTAGATCATCGGATCCGGCATCTTTCGCAAAGAATACTCCAGGTAAATCAATGAGAGTGACTTCGAGAAGATTCTCGTCTTCCTTCTCGACTTTTACAGACAGTTTTTCTTCGAATTGTTTTCCATTCAAAACCTTGTTCTGTGCTTGCTTCAGAGCCTTGGCGACCGCGCCATCGTCAGTTTTATCGACTTCTATGTTGTCTTGATTCCCTGTCTTGATCGTCAAGGTCTTTTTGGATTCGACGGCTCTTCTCAGACGAAGTTCGATCGCAACGCGGGTACAAACTTCGCTGTCTTGAGGGAAGCAGATTCCACTAAGCCTCGATAAGACCGCCGACTTTCCGACGGATTGCATCCCTACGACAACACAGGATGGAACTTTCTGGGCAAGGTCCAGGTCGCTTTCAAGAATCTCGTGAGCTTTGTCAATGGCATTGAAGTACATCTTGGACTTTCTCGATGAGTCGCCCAAAGACCCTGAACTCCCATTCATCATTGACTGACGTGTGTAGCGTGATCGCGACGTCCAAAAAGTCATAGAGGCGAAAATTTTGCTTTTGAACAGAATCAATATTTGTGAAGACTTCAAATGAATCAATGGAGTGCAATATATTCAAGCATCGTATTGAAAGCTTGTTTCGATATTCAAGCAAGAAGTTCAACTTGATACTCGATGTGGACTCGACGTAGTCTCCAACGTAAATGAAGGACCGCTGTGTCACTTGAGAGCTGGGTGGATCCAACTTGTGAAATCTTTTCTCCTTCCTTGAAGATTTTTCTCCAACTTTTCCTAATCTTGCACGAAAAGGTCGCTACAACGAAGACACCCATGCATGTTTCCAAGGCTAGCAATCTCGGGATTCCATTCTCAAAGTGAACCAACAAACTTGTCGGTGGGATACAATCTGAACGCATCGATTCCACTGGTTGATGGAAAATTTCAAAACTTGTAGGAAACTGGTTGCGGGAAAACCCGAACAATCTCTCGTGTTTCAGTATCTTTGGTAGCACCACGTTCAACGGGTGCAATCCCTCAAAAGAACACACTCAACAATACGGCACTCGGAACATCGTGGAAGCAAGTTCAAGTGCACTTATTGCATCCTACTAGCGATAGTACAAAGTTCTTCATGATTGGCGTTTGACTATTCGCTCTTCCTTCGCTTGAGTACTTATATCTTGCAAAACTGAAACGAAAAGCGCCCTCCATCTCGCGGCAAACACATTTCCATTTATGGTTCGTTAAGGTGTCTCCTGGCTGCTGTTGCTCCGTCCTTCACGTAGCAACCCGTGAAGAAACGATTTGTGGCAGATCGATTTTGGTGGCAGCTTTTCTATCGCTTGCTTCCATTGTCCACAATCATCTATCCTTTCTTCGTTGCATGTGGATCACTAACTTCCACAAGCTCGTTCGTGGAAATCCAAGACGCAATTGTCCATTTATTCCGTTATCGTCGCTCGCGTGTTTCGTTTCGACCAGGTCAGCAACATGCAAGGCGAACTGGTTTCGTTTGACCGTGTGCAAGATTTTCACATTTCCTCCAACCGATGACTTTGTTCCCCTACCATCGAGTGGCCTATGGATACTTCCGAACCGCAAACCTCGCCAAATGCAAAATCACACCATCGTTGCATCCCCCGATTTCATCAGCATAAAACAATCATCGGATTGCGTGCAAGAGGCAAGTGTTGCCAAGACAACGAAACTCAAAATCAATCGAGATGAATAGTAAGGTCAATAATAAGATTACCGTAGTCCGACGAAGTGACTGTAAGGTAACCTTACAGAACTTTGATGACTTTCAAGTTCAACAAACAATCCTTTTCCATTTAATTAGGTAGAAACTCTTACGAGTACTTTTCATATGCCTCGACAACACCATGTTTAAGCTTCCAAAACGTATGCATCGAACCTTGTGGTAAGGGATTACAGCTTAACCATCAATAAGATTACGTAGTGGTAATTTTTTATGTCTTGCAAATTAAGATCTTACTTCGTACTTCGGTACTACGATTATGGTAACATCGCGCATATTGTCCTTCCCTTCTTACAGGAATTGAGAATAATGACTGCTGATAAAGATTGCAGAACTAATTAAAGGGAAAAATAGTTGATGTTGAAAACATTTAATTAACTACGAAGTACAAGTGTACGCCGTAATTATTATGTTGAAATATTTTGAGCATTGTTTACAGTTCGTTGCTCGTCAGTGTGTCCACGGTCCATGACTTTCTTCCATGACTTTCTTCCGAATTGCCGATTGAGCAAGTTAATCCAAGTTTGAACCAACGGAGACAACGTACTAGTACCGGTATTAACCTTACCTATTACCACCACTAGATCTGAGTGGATCACTAGTATCGTTCAGAACCTTTTGAGTGGACGTACTTGTATTCAGTGGTAGGTGGTTCCGAAGTCAGCAGAATCTTTTTTCAATTGCTATTATAGCAAACGGCAATCATGACCGAATCCCCCCAAAGGAGTTTCGACTGCTCCTTGATGGGAAACATCGACGATGAAGTCGTTGAGTTCCGTTTTCCCGACATCGACGTTGAAACGCAAGAACTTATCACGGACGTCATCACCGAGGAGTTCGAGGATGCCGCGGAAGAAGTCGTTCTCACTAAACCAGCATCAAAAGGCGAAGACCAAGCTACTAGCAATAATCGGAATGGCTCCAGTCGACCGTCCGCTTTTCGCTTATCGAAGTCAAACGATAATCAATCGGTTCTCAGCGTACGCCCGTCCCTCATTTCATTTGGAATGTCCGACAGATTCCTCGAAAAGGTTATTAACCAGACATCTGAAAGATCCTTTAAATCGATCGACTCCCCTCAGCCAAGATCAAGATCGAGCAATGGCAACTCTCTCCAATCTTCGGGACCCGTTGCCTCCAATGCGGAATCTCTTGCTGCATATTTCGCGAACGACGATGGACGACTGTCTGTCTCGTCCTCTTTGCTGACGGCGCGTACAGTATCGTCGGGGCGTACATTATCGTCGCGCTTCTCGTTGGCACCGTCCGTGGAATCGAATTCCCAACGAAGAGTATCGATTGTTGCCGATCCGGTCCTTTTTGGGCAGGGAGGCGCACCGATTTCATTCGATGAACACTTCGAGAAATCGATGGACCTCGCCGTTGATCCATCAATTTTCGAGAAGGTAGAAAAGAACAACTTTGGCGAAAGCATGGGACCACCGCCTTCGAAGAAACCCTACGGCTTACAATTTTCGGTATCCCGCGGCACACTCGCCCTTCTCGATGAGGAGTTTTCCGACGATTCATCGTTTTCCTCGGAGCATGACAATCTGGAACAAATAAACCCAGTACCTGTCAATTACGAAACAACGCCCCAGTCCTACTGGAACGGAACGAAGGAAAATTTAAAGGCCCAACAAGAAGCACTGGCGCGGGAAGCAGAAAAAATCTCGTTCGAAGACAAAACCAGGGTGAACTTTGAAGTTCATGGTATACCACACATGGGAAATGTCGATCCGGAACCGGAAAATATTGATTGGTACCTCCAACAACTCGAAATGGAGTTGCAGAGTATGACTCATCACAACGACGCCGTCCGTGAAGCGCAACAAATGAACCCAAAGTACGTGAACAGCAAAGAATTTCGACTCATGTTCCTTCGAATGTTTTTGCAAGGTGGCGCCTTTGATGTGAAGCAAGCAGCCGCTAAAATGGTAGTGTACTTTGACACAAAGAAAGTGATCTTCGGTGGCGGAGAAATCTTGGGGCGAGACGTCCGTTTGTCGGATCTTTCTGTGGGAGATCGAGCCGCAATGAATTCTGGGGCGTGGCAAGTCATGCCCGATCGTGATGCAGCCGGGAGAGTCGTCGTTTTCTACGCTCCCGGGCAACGTGTCTTCGAGACGGTTGAAAACTGGTTGAGACCGTTGTGGTACATGCTCAGTTTGATTGCCAAAGACGAAGTCAACCAAAAATCTGGAGTCGTCATGGTCAGGTACCTGAGAGGATTCACCACCCTGCGTGATACCTATGAAGAGGCCAAAAAGGTCGCCATGGTTCGCGACGCCATTCCTCAAAAATACGCGGCATTGCACTACTGTTACAATGATCAGTCGATGACGGCTTTGGTAACTGCGCAAAAGATCCATTTTTTAACCCGAAACCAACGAAGTCACACACGAGAACACCTGGCCAGCCACGACGAGATCTGCTTTCGACTAGAAACCTAT
This sequence comes from Pseudo-nitzschia pungens, assembly GCA_037355855.1. Lineage (NCBI taxonomy): Eukaryota > Bacillariophyta > Bacillariophyceae > Bacillariales > Bacillariaceae > Pseudo-nitzschia > Pseudo-nitzschia pungens. The sequence goes on along the minus strand of CM074762.1, from coordinate 3,007,885 downwards.
GGAATCCATGTTGATAGAACCATTCTATTGGAAAACGGGCACCTTGGAATGGCGTGGTACAATCAATGGATCCAGCTACGAGAAGCGGCCGAAACGGAAGTGCAGCCAATCGCCAGCGGTTCTGCGAGAAGCACTATCGAAACCACTGTGGTTCCTAGCAATTTTGATGTCTTGTTTGGACGCGGTCGAAACACACGAGAACACTGCGGCAATCTCCGATGTGCCGTTCTGGTCGAAATGCACCAACAAGAATACGAAAGCTGCAGCAAAACTGAAAAAACGGCTATTGCCGAACGGATCATAGAAATGGTGAAGGAATGTGGTGGTAAATTTCTGAAGAAAGACCGAAAGTATGGGTGGCAGGAAGTACCAGACAACAAGGCCCGGGAAAAGGTGGCGCATTTCTTCCGCCATTTACGAGCCATGGACAAATCAAAGGACAACGACGACGGTGATTGCGGAATCACAGAGTCTCAAAAGAGAGCGCTGCCGTACTAGCTGAGATTGCCAAATAAACCAAATAATTAAAGTCTGCCAACAAGTGTACAGTCTATGCAATTGCCGAAGTCTCTTCATTTAGTCCCTTGCGAGAATCATGTTTTCTTTCTCGTCAATGTCTTGCAAATATTATATTTTTAATTATAATAATTATATTATTACTAGAAGAACGTATTCAATACAAGTAATTAGAGGAGTAGTAGTATGGCATTGCTCAAAATAATGGAATTCAAGATTGAAATTCACAACAACGTCAATACAAGGAACTGAATCAATGCAGGCCAAACAGATGCAAGGAGCTGTCAAAGAGTTGTTCGCATACTGTAAATGCCAGAAGATTAGATTAGATTTCCTCCTTTATGGTGCAAGGGGTTAACTTACTGGTAATCTTACTATTATGAAGATATGAGCAAGATGAACATTCTAGTACAAGTATTGGCACGAACACGTACGTAACCTTACGACGTACAGTACTTTTTTTTTTTTTATTTACCGTAAAAATTGTCATTCCATGGAACACACCAATTCCTGGACATTATTAAAGCCAGCGACCAATCATCTTTCGGTATTCTGACATGGTCGAAGATTAGTTGACACCTCATCTGAGGGGCTGCTATTTGGGTCGTGTTCGGAACCCATGCCATTAATGATAGATCAACTCTATTGCCTCACCATTTCCTGAAATTGCCCCCTTTTAGTTTGATCTGTTTTCTGTCCTACTAGGGAAGGTTCTTCTCTGCAGTCGTGTCGTTCGGCGATCAAGAGCCTTGCGGCAATCCGCTAAGCATCCCGTTTTCGGATAACCGGCGTTCAACGATAACAGCGATGCGCCTTTGATGGTTGAGATAAATCTCATGAACCCAGCACGATTGATTCATTCATTCATAGCTCCCTCCGGAGAAAGTGCAAGGGGAAAAAGCTTGCTTTTGTTCGGATTTACAAACACAGATTCGTTCTTGGACAGAAACGATGGCGCTAGTGGACGACGCAATATCCGAGGTAACGTACACGCCTACTTCCGTGGCGGTGCCCGTAGAGGAGCCGAAACGCGGATCGGCTGGTTTAAGCGTCGACGACAGCATTGCCAGCATGAACAGTGAGTTTGACGAAAGGAAATCGATCATAATATCAAGAAGGAACAATCATGAACATCGATTGAAACATTTGATGAAAAAGCTTTTCCAAGATATAGAAACGAAACCGAAACCCGTCGCGATGAAAGAAACGAGCGATGACGGAAAGGCGGAAGAGAACGTTGTTCCAGAAAACGGACCGGAAGATGAGGTGATGCAGGCAATCATGAGGAGCGTCAATCACCTGACCACTTCCATAAATCCTACAGACAGAGAAAAGATCATACCCCTCTCCAACCACAGGGGCCTTTGTGTATTCGACGTTAAAAAGCTGAGGAAGCACCTGAAAGAACGGGATATGATTCTCTTACGGACCACATACAGAGAACATAGTATAAAAGGAATGATTCTGAAGGACGTTGCAGCTCAGATTGCCCAATCGGTGTCGGTATCAGGTGATTGCAACGGCGCGGCGGCTAGTTTTATCGGATCCCTTGAGACTGAATTCGGAATGTGTTCAAGGGAAGAGGAAAGGAACACTTTTGCTCAATTTGGCCAAGAAGTCCACGTCGCTTCGGCACGTTTACCTCATCCGTATTCTGGTCACAATGAGCTGCGCGAGTTACTGACGAGCAACTTTAAAACTGCAATAGACAACGTTAGGAGTATGCATGATGCAAAGGAATTTATTGATCGTGTCGGGCCATTCTACACCCAGGTTGCATACTTTGGAGCAATCTACAAAATGAGCACTTCAACGTTCTCCTACGAAGAGAAGACTTCGCAGAGAATAATCTCAGCCATGAAGGCCCATTACGACGCTTTTGTGACGAATGCCGAAAGCAACGCCAGTGCCGACGCAATGCGGTCTTGGACCGAAGAATCATCGGGTGCCGAGGTTGACGTACAGGCCTGTGGAGGCGATGCTACCCAGCTCCTAAACGGAAACAAATACAATTGGGGTCTATCTGCAAAGAAAGAGCCAGTAATTGTAAAATGTGAACTGGCACCAATATACGAACTTGCCGAGATGCCATCCGGGGACGATCCATGCTCCCGAACACTACTCAAATATGCTTTCGAACAGTATATCATAGAACGGGTCAACAATCTGAATAATTGGTCAGCTCGCTGGACACCAGAAGCTGTAAACATAGAGGAAGAACTCTTGCACATGAAAAAGCTCCGCATAGATTTGGAACGGCAGCGAAAAGAGGCGCGAAAATATTTTGGTGGATGTTTTGTGCAGGGTTTTCAACTTGTATCTCACGTTAAACGGAACAGAAATTGGCTTGTAGCGACCGAGCGTTGTCTAAATGGTTGGACTAAGGATGGCAGTGAAGAGCGGATACCAGGGATCATTGAAATCATTAGATACGCAAAGAGAGATAAGAATTGTTTCCATGCTGTTCTCCTTGGAATGTTGCACAAGGCGAAACACAACTTTGGAGAGTATCGTAATTCGTACTGGGGCATGTTCGGGTATGATAGCGGAATGTCAAACCAAATCTACAACCTAATGTTCAAGAGATGCAGCGCTCTGAAGAAGAGAATTAAAGCGAAGGTAGCGTACAGAGTAAGAGAAAGCAATGAAGGATCCACTGAATTGGCATGCACGCCTCCCTACCACAATGAAGCTGAATTTATGCATGCTTGGCTGGCTAGGCATCGACAGGCTCCAACCCAGAATGCTGCCGAGGATTCGGCACAAAATCCAGTCCAGGATTTGGCAAAAGGTTCGGTGCAGAATCCAGGACTTAATGTAACACAGGATCCGGCGCAAGACCCGGCGCAGGATCCGGCACGGGATCCGCTATAGTTGTCAACTGCAAAGAGAAAAAATATTTACTTCACATTGTTTAGCTCGGCCTTTACAATTCAAAACGCTGCTTTGGAATCAGAGCGTTGAATCTAAGTGCTAAAAAGTCGACGGGACGTATTCATCCTATAAACTATAGAATTCATGTCAGCCATTGAAACAGATCAAGAAGAATTCACCTTTGAATCAGCACTGCACATGTAGATTTTGACCGAATGGGCTGCTCGACAACGATGTACTTCACGTTCATAATTGTTGACGACTTCGGACTGTTTCGGTCGCTCCTTGTTTTCTTCTGTGCTGTTCAGCGTCTGAACGACTCCTTGTGCATCTACGGTACTCTTGGACCTTCAACAGCAAAGTGTCCTCGTTCTAAATTACTTTAGTACAGTGTGCGAACATCCGTTTCTACAACCACTTCTTGTACGATATTAACTACTTCAAGTCTCAGAGGTCAAAAACGCTTACTTACTGCATGCGTGAATAGCAAACACTGCATACTGCTAGCTATAGTGCAGAGAGCGGCGACTTCAACCCCTAAAATGTCAGATTTGAATTTCAAGGTTCTCTCAGCGGGATGACCCCTAAAATGTCAGATTTGAATTTCAAGGTTCTCTCAGCGATGAGACGAATACCGTACCGGTAAGTGTTGACCAGCTCAAAGCGTCAAGGTTCCGTATTTGGTGTTGGAGAGGTGTGCAGTATCAAGGCAAAGCGGCTGCCACCTCCTCACTTCTGTTCCAAATCCAAGTTCCGGAGAACCTTTCAGTACCGTATCTCTTCTCATTGTTGAAGAAGCGTGTATGTGCGAACATCTTTTTATGTCTCGCCCAACTCGGTACCGTTTTTCCACAATACATGCATGTACGCAGCAAATTTAAAATAGCGCATACCTACTCGTCGCAATTTATCAATATTCGAAAATTGGCATACTACAAAATTCTTATCAGCTGTCCCCCGGGTCTACGTCCCCGACTACTAATTTCTACTGAAACCAGGGGACAGCTGATAGGAATTCTGTAGTAACATTACTTCGGAACATCGTCGATGTGCGAATAATATTAGACCCTTCAACAATGAGGACATAAAGTATGCCAAGCAGATATCATACGTGGCACAACAACGGAGTTTGTAGATAAAAATACTCGCATGTGTACTACAGAATTCCTATCAGCTGTCCCCGGGTTTCAGTAGAAATTAGTAGTTGGGGACGTAGAACCGGGGGACAGCTGATAAGAATTTTGTAGTAATTACGCGTCTGGGCAATTCCTAATAGTGGCCTTCGTTCTTGGCCATGAAAATCATTTTTCCCAGGCACAGTTACGGTACGGGAATGTGACTACAACTACTAGACTAGTAAGGTTTACACGAGATCTTATTTCTACTTCATTGGGAAGCCTCTTAGTAAGGTCTTACCAAACATGTGACGGTGTTTCGTGTTAGAAGTATTTTTAGAAGCACAGTATTGCTTCTGCTCGTATTACTAGTAAGTTACCTAACCTTACTTTGTACTTCGTATTTTAGATAACGTTTTAGTGACTTCGTTGACACTGTCGTTTTCATACCTCAACGCTCAAGTACCATACAACGATAGAGGCCTCTCATTATTTATGCATTTCCTCTTATTCGTTCATAGAAGATTATGAGAGGAGCTGATGTGTTTCTCACGTCGAATGACAACTCGTCGGGAAAAGACACCGCCGGAAAGATAAAACCAGTTCAGAGAGACATTCTACGATCAACATTAATTCCCGATGATGATAATAATTATAATAATAATGCTACTGAGATAAACCTTACCAGCATCGGCTTCCACCGCTTGTGGATTTCAACCCAATGTCATTCTTAGAAGTACTTTCTATTCTTGATGGTATTTGGTGCACTCACGATGACTAATAAATAACGACCAGCGTAATTGAAGACTAATTACGCGCGAACAAAAGGGATTCGATTGCTATAAGCGACTTCAATTTAGTCATTTGAAATTGTTCTATATCATGATGAAGGACCGTAATGCATTCATAAGTTGTTCTCACTTGTTTGAGAATGATAGTAATCTTACATTATATACACGTACAAATTATTAATTCGTATGAAATTAAACTATCGCAATGTGGTGTAGACACAATCGTTTATGAAATCTTATTTTTGTTAATGAATAAAAATCTCATTCTTCTTAGCGGTATGACTGTGTATGTTGTATAAAGGAATTGAGCATGAAAGAACATCAGTTTGCGCTTGACGAAAACAACTTCAAGGTCATCAATCGAGCTACATATAGTCCCAAAAAATATATTCTTGAACTTCGACCTTGAACAAGTACGGTCGGAAAATATCGTTACGCATTTTCTGGGTGCCTCATGAATTTTTTTTGTCGCACACGACTAAATGTTCGCTGGATGTTCCTATGGTTCAGCTCTCTCAGACCTCCCCGTTCCAGAACACTTCGGTTCGTACTTCGTAGTGCGCAAGAACTTACGTGAACAACATTGAACTTACACTTTCGGTTTTTGTTTTATTAATTAAAAACTTCACGGGCAAGCCTTCGTCACAAAATCGAATGAGTCATCGTGTGGTATGTTAACCGTTTTATATTGCTATTATGCTTTCGTCGGTGAGATTTGTGACAATTATTCTTCTGATTGCTATTGTTAGACAGCATTCTTAGTTCAAAAACGATCACGAGAACCCGAAGACTGAAACGGTATTCATTACTTTCATAAATTCTATTGGCTAACCATACCAAACCAAAATTGCTTCGCATAACCTTACCTAATTTCCAACGGATCATCACTATAAGAGTGACTCCCAACAATCATGATGAATATAATCAGCGACAACAACACCAACAACCTACTCCAGCCCCATTCTATAGATAGACTACATGGCAGGCGCCGGAGTAATGCGTTCTCTACCAATGGTGCTCAAAACATTTCGTGCGCAATGTTTGATATGGACAACGTTTGCAGCGGCACACACAATGCGAACGAAGGGAACTGCAACCACAGCAACAACAAGACATTAGAAGAGAAGAGCAGCATCGCCTTGGAACAGAATTTAAGAAAGACAAGAAACTTCAAGGAGATCGTGACGAACTTTTGGATGCCACCAACAGACAACATCGGATCGTCGTCCGCCTCTTCCGGAACGCGAAACGGCACATCCCTTCCCCTCAAGAACAATCGAAACAGCTACAATGTGATGCGCAAAAGATCCTCGAGTGACTTCTTAGGAATGTTTCACCCCATTGAGTTCAACTCGTCGGCCAGCTGCAAGAGCAAATGTCCTCCCAACGGAAGTGCGAATGCTACAATGAATGTTCGAGCAAATCCCACGCAGCGAACGAATTCAATGGGCCCTCTTTTCCCCTCTATCGACCTTCTCGGCATCGACAAGAACCTCTTTCGGCCAGACTCGGATTCCAACAACAAGAACAGCAGGTCTTCCGCCAAGAACAGCAGTCTTTCTATCAAGAACGCCGTGTCAGATCTTTTGACGCCGAACTCTGTCGCATCGGCGATGGTATCACCAGGAAGCGGCCGTTTTCATAACAACAACAACACGTCTTCTACGTCGAGCTCCATCATTGATCGCGCCGCTGCGATCGTCAAGAGCAACGCAATGAGAAATGGGAACCATGGAATGTCCGACGGTAACGGTTCTGAAGTTATCCAACCCGGCCCATATGATGTTGTCTGTGGACGCAACTCCGGGGCTTACAACTACATCGGAAATCGTCGATTCCGGGTCACTATTGAGATGAACCTACAGCGTTACATCGATTCGCCCACCCGCGAAGACAAGACCAACGTCATCAAATCAATTGTTTGGATGCTCCACAACGACGTGGGCGCCCGTTTCTTGAAGAAGGAAATCACCAAAACCAGCAAACACAAGCGATCTATCGGAAAGAAGGCAACTCCTCGCTTCACCATTATGACGGACAAGCAGGCCCGGGAAAAGGTCGGTCATGCCCTTCGAGATTTGGTCATTTTGGCACGAAAGGAACGACAAAAAAAGGATCGCCATTACCAACAACAGGAACCAACTTGGCAATAAGAACCAAGAAGTACATCAAGACACCACAATCTGTGTCAATATCCCCACAAAACGACCACTACTAAACGAGTTGAAGATTTCTACAAGATACAACTTCTATACCAACAACGAAAGGAGCTGTCCTCCAATTCAAGGAGAGAGGACAAGGATTTGAGTTTTTAAGCAGGTTTTCAACGTTCTGCGTGCCTTTCATCTTCGCTGTCTCACTCTTCATTGGAATCCTTCTACTAAGACGAATGATGCCCACTTCCCCCCCAAAAAACCCTGTATTTCTTTTTCAGATTCCATTGATTCGCCACCCTTTTGTATTATAATAGTGTGTGTATAATCATAGTAGTACTGTTATCTATTTAATATCGTCATGATAATGTATCGTTGCAGTTTTTAATGTTCTGACATAGACTGTAATAAAGTTGGCTGAATTTTGTTTTGAACTACGAGTTCAATCTTGCAGTAAGTTAATTGTACTGAAAACACTTATTGACTTCTGATTAATATTACTACGGTAAGATTACTATTATTTTAATTAGTATTTTTTGATTGATAACCTCGTACAATTAAAAAGCAACTACGGTGCGGATGAACAAACAAATGTGACCCAACCCAGCAAGCTTAGATTGAAAAGGATTAATCAATTCTAAATGCGGGGGCCATAAACCTCCTGGTATCCATTTCCAATGATTATGCCGAAAAGCACACCTTCCAATGAAAACGTGGTAGAAATTTGGACCCCTTCCTTCTAAGCGAATCAGTACGGCAGCATTTACTAGTGCGCTGATGATAGCTGGTTTCACTTGATTCGGAGATCGGTGCACCATAATTGAGAGTAATCACCGTATTTAATTATTACTCTCTTCTTATTTTTTATTCTTTGAAAAAATTTTAAAATAATAATACCGGTACTACTATTACAAAGTAACTTACTTCGTAGTAATCTTACCTATTGTTTGATTGCTTGCGTTGTTGTTATGAGTGTCACAAGTTAACCTTACATACCGACCAGGACAAGTACGGGTTGTCTCAAAATACAAAAAGGTATGAATAATTACTGTTTCTGTGCTCAAACGCGTATCCATCATGTCTTTCTTTGCTCATCAACAAAAATACCTGTACTTCGTACTCATTTCCAAATTGCGTTCCCGGATTCCACCGGGAACTCACTCGTGACCGCTTTCGACAGATTAGATCTTACCGGTACTGATACTTGTAGTATCCATCTTTTCCTTCGATGTCTTTATCCATCACTCCGTACGGGTAGTCGTACTTGTTCCCAACGCAAAAGGGTGGAAAGAAATAATGATAATGATAATAATAACAATCATGATGGCAGGGAAAATACAACCATTAGTAGTTATTGCATAAACTATGCACACATTAGTTCGAATTTTCCTGCTGTTAAGATTGTTTGCTTTGTTCTTGCTTGATGTTGTTGACAGCACACTACACCACCAGCAGGCTGCTTGAATTTTCTCATGAAAAGTGCACACTAGTAGTAGTAGCTAGTTCTTGTCATGCACGTGTGATGTTGTTGTAAGTACCAATTGATCACTTTTTTATGTATTTTCATGGGAATATGATGAAAATCGTGTTTCGAGGCTTTTGGAAGCAAGTAGAGGTCTGATCTCTCCTGCGCTGGCGTAGATAATATTATTCTCTCTGTCTCTCTCTCTCTCTCTCTCTATTTGTATACTGCATCATATACTAATGCAATAATTTCAATTCATAAATTACATATTGAATTCCTATTTCCTACAGTATAGTAATAATTTTCGGTTTTAATTTGCTATGAAAGTGATTGCTCTTCCCTTGAATTGTTTCCACAAATTTCGTTGACAGTGCTGCATTTGTGATACTCCCCGAGGTGATAATCAATTGAAATTGGATCAAATTCGAAATTCAATGGGATGTTACCTTCATTGCCATCATCATTATTTTCATTGTACCGAGTTTTACTTTCATTGTAGTCATCCGTGCCCACGTCATCACAACTGGTGCTGTTATTGGTGCTGTCCCGTGACGATATTTCGAACGCTTTCACTCGGAAAAAAATTCGTTTCTCTCGCTCCAACTTTTCCCCTGATTGTTGCCGATACCTGGTCCAAACGGGGAAGGAACTTGGTCTACTGATTTCGATGAGAGAGTCGGGGGGTTCTAATATCCGATCACCGTCGTGATGGATCTCCAGCGATGTTTGCGTTGGAGTTGGTGGAGGAGAAATATGCAGCGTTTGTTCTTTGTTACGGATACGAGAACTACTGTTACGTTCATTGCTCTTTCCTCTGTTCTGCTTTTGGTTGCTGGCGAGCGATCGCAGTGAAGATAGCGCCATTGACTGTCGCGATGGAGAGGGTGCTCTCTGCTCACATTTGCGTTGCTGTTGTTGACTTTCTTGAAAGGCCAACGTGTCTCGGAGGGCATGCCCGACCTTTTGTCTTATCTGGGTTGCTGTTAGTTCCGTCAACTCTCCATTCTTTAGCTTGTAGAAACGAGCACCGATTTCAGTAACGATTTCGTGAACCAGGGCTCGGATAAAGCGTCCTTTGTTGTTCCGTCCCTCGGCGGCGTTGTACCTCTTGACATTCAATCCGATGAGTATTCGGAACCGACGATTCCCAATGTTGTTGAATGCGGCACTTTCTCTCCCACAAATAATATCATACGGTCTTAATGACTTCATGGCAATTCGAGATTGCTCCTCGTATTCGGTTTGGTCGTCAGAGTGGTTTTTGTTGCTACTTTCATTGTTACGAATCGTAATGTTTCCTATATCGACGCCACCGTTGCCGTTAAAAGGAGCGCATGACCGTATGTTGTGCAGTTGTCCTCTCTGCTGTTGTTCGCGGTCATTAATAAGTAAACAACGCCGATCCGAATAGGATTCCGTTGGACGTATGGCTTGGTTTGTTAGAACGTCATTATTGGTTGATGTCATCAGTATGTATTTGTTCACTATGACTGATTATTCCTGATCGCTGAGTTTATCTTCGTTGGGTTATTGCTTTTGATAACGCTTATTGAATGAATAATAGAAGTATGTGTATTATTTATTGGAAACAAGGTTCGTCTTGATTTGTGACGCCGAATACAATACGAGAATATTCGAGAAACACACGAAAATGTGAGGGTTCAAAAGATTTGACATAGCCATCACGCAGGAAAGAACATGGCGCTTCACGATGTACAAAAAATTTCTCTTCGATGTTACATAGGAACATGAAGGAACAAAATTCGTGAAGATACACATGCGGTGGTGTTCATAAACGTTAAATGCGAATACGAAGTACATACTTCTTTTCGCCTAATTTTCGAACTTATCAGTACCGTAGTCGCATTATTTATTTTTAAACGGATGATACTGTATTACTACTACTTACTAAGTCTTCGCGGATGTGAAATCATAAATCATTGGATTAATTAACTTTTTGAGCATTGCACAAAGTGAATCAATCAATCGGTGCGGACTCGTACTCTTAGGAATAAGTGATCATAACAACCTGTCGACTTTCCTCGTTGCGGGTTTGAGGTTAACAATAAACGAACATTTTTTACAAAAACACGACTGGAAGAAAAAGGTCTTGGATTTCAAGGAGTGAAAGAATGGAACACCCACAAAATGCCAGCATTAGAGACAAAAAACTCCTTTTTGTTCACCTGAATGGCCGATTCTTCTTCATGTCAATTGGTATGGATCAATTTATGTGAACCACTTGCCTTCACTTGGAACTGAGAATTGCCATTCCTTATCTGTGTGATACCACTATTGATTGAAACCGATTTCCAGGAGGGAACTAGTAGTACTACTATGGATGATACTATTAGTATGAGTACTAGAAGCTTTGGTCGGCCTGTCTGAGAAGCATTTGCATTTCCAGTTTCAAAAATATCTCCACATTTGGAGCCACAATGTTTTCTACTGGAACTGTTCATTCCGTCTGTTTGCATATTGAGATTTAATGCCAAGAAAAATCTACTAGTATTCATACTAGCAAATTCTACTGCACCATGCCCAATCCAGGGATAATGATGATCACCAGAATCAAAGATGGCAAATAATGTTTTTCTTTGCTGGGTTGATTGCATCTAGTCCATTGTATCAAACCAAACCTTCTGGAATGGCAAAAAGCATTTCATCTCTGCCCTGAATTACTAAGACATGATCCACAGTTGGCTATGGATTTGAGCCAACCTTTTGCAACCTCTGTTGAGATGCACTGCTGTAGTGCACTCCTACTTTGTTACTGGCTTATAGATTGGCTTGATTGAGTTCACAAAATAATAAACATTTACGAGTACAGGTATGCAGAATAGTACTAGTAGTGTTACTAGTAATAGTAGTAGTGCTAGTAGAATTTGTTCATTACGAAGTGTATTGTAATATATCACTGTAAGGTTACTAGAAGTAATACTGCACTACCCTACACAAGTACATGTCCCTGTATTTTTCTGAATTGTTACCTGCCGACTTATACTCGTAATAGTAAGGAGTCAGTCTTCCGTCTGTAAACCCTGCTATTCATCCGATACTAGTACTAGGTAACCTTACACCAGCAGTGTGATGATCTGTTCATTGATCCGTGCGTAGCTCTACGGTACGAACGGATACGAAAGACATCAACCGTTTCGAATTACACGTACGTAAATTACCGTACGTACGTTCTCTACGATAAAATTCAGAAGGAGGTGCCTACCGCACCACAGAAATCGTACCGTAGTCTTGTCGTCATGGCGCATTCGAAGAAAGAGCGTGACAGATCTAGACTACCGGTGTGGGTTCGAACTAGATCACCACTGAACGGAGGCGAGCGACAGAGAGACAGATCGGATACCACGCCACTGTCTTCCATCGCAATGGCACAAACTTAATTCAAGTCAAGTCAAGTTAAAGCAACACAACACAGGGATCATCGATCGGCATTTGTTTCGGTTGCGCCATGAAACTTCCGGCTTGCAACCTGTCACCATCGTCGCCACCGTCGCCACCGTCGACTTTGGTGACCATTCTTGGTTTGGGAAGCTTGCTTAGCGAGCGCTCTTCAAGAACAACCTTTCCGGACCTAAGCAACTTTCGTCTCGGTCGGGTTTCGAATGAATACCGTCGTGTCTTTGGTCATCCGGCATCGATCTTTTTTCAACGAGGGCTCGCCAACATGGAAACCAAAGAGTTTTCGTCGCTTTCGGCGGAAGAATTAGATTTCTACAGCACGAAAAACGATGACCTTGACTACCAAGGTGGGTTCATTTGTTCCGTCTTTGAGGTTCCGCGCGAGCAAGTGTATTTGGACGAGACGGACGGCGATGGACGGATCGTTGCAACGAGACCTACCGGGGCCTTCTTGGAGCGGGAGGAGGAATTCGATATTGTGGAGGTTCCCTTTGTGGAATTCTCCGATCTAGACGGCAACGAGCCTACCGCAGCTGCTTCTACGAAGCTTGGTACCCTGTGCACACGATTCACAGACCGGGGCTATCTCGAGCGATGGGGCAAGTCTCGCTTTGACGAAAACTTTTCCCGGTACGGGATCGATACCATCTGGGGATGGGAAGGGGATTCCGGATTGCTTCCTTGCCGGGTCTACCTGAGACATTGTTACCTCGCTGCCAAATCGATGGGACCGAGTTGCTTGGATTCGTTTCTTGACGAAACATTTCTGGTCGATCGCAAGACGACGATACGACAATACCTCGAGGAACGAGAGCCCAATCTCGTCGAGACTACGATTCCTCCACCCGGATTCGAACAACGGTATTCGGGTTGATTGGAGTAATTCTAATGCATCATTTTTTGATGGGAGCTATATTTAGACGTTATACAACTACGTGTACACTTGCCGCAGTTTGTCCAGGGAATTGAAACAAATGTGAGCCTCTTTTTAAAAAAGAAAAATTCCAATTGACGAAATGTTCGATTCTTTTCCGTGGAACTGGACCTTCGGTGGATATTCATCACTCAATGAATACTATGCCAGGTGATGACGTCGCGACCAGCTTGTAACGTTGATGATTCGATAAGGGTTATCGGTGTGAACGCCCACTAAGGATGATTCCAAACATAGCACCGACAACAAACGTCTGCAAGGCACCCCACCACAAATATTCTCCGTGTTGTTGTGATTTCCGCCGGCTCGATTCTCTTCCGGCACTTGTTTCCATCGCCGGGTTTTCCACAAAACGAACGGCGTCTTCCGCCGTGTCCGCAAACCAAATGATCTGTTCCGGCTCCATGTGAATGAGCTTGTCCTCGTAGGCCCGGTGCAACATTTCGCGAAAGGGTTCGTAATATCCGTCCACATTGACGCACACAATGGGCAGGGTATTCAGCCCGAGGTGCCGGGCACAGGCCATTTCCCACAATTCGTCCCAGGTGCCGGGACCGCCCGGCAAGACAATCAGGGCGTCGGCACAGGCCACCAAAAACTTTTTGCGCTCCTGGAGATCGTCGCCACCTAGCCAATAATGGTACACGTAGAATGTGGGAGTGTAGAAATAATGTTTCGGATGCGCGGGTGAGTGTGTAAGTGAGTGAGTGAGTGAGTGAGAGTGATGCGCCGGATTGCAAGGACAACCAGCACTGCCTGCTCACACCGTAGAAGCAAGACGGAGTTTTTGATTGAATCCTTCGTCACGATAACTCTTTCCCTGATGTTGTTTGACTGGGCTGGGTTTTCCCCGAGGTCGACGCACGGTGTCATTCCAAACTACTCACCTGCAACTATTAGTTCTCGAATCGGGCCACGTCTTTCCGGGGATCCGTTTGTATTATTGGAAGCTTCGCTGCTTTCGGGTAGCTGGTCAATGCCTTTGAGCACAACGGCACCGTCGAAAATCGGGTGGCCACTGGGTTCGCCAAGACTGACCCTTTCCTCCTTGGTTGCTGTTTGGTTGTCGCCATTGTCCACCACAAACATTTCGTGGGTGACACCACGGACGTGTCCGTCGCCGGCGTGGACGCCATCGTTCATGGCGGCCATGCAGCCGTGTTCTCCGGCACCGTTGATGCAAACGTGGCCCCGCTTGGCGAGAATGTAGCCCAGCAATTTGGCTTCGTTTTTGTGCTTTTCCGGAGTCTTAGAGGAGGAAGACCCAAAGCAAGTCACATTGAGCGACTTGGTTGCGGTCGACCGAAAACAAAACTCGGGCTCGGTTACAAAAGAGGAAAAGGATTCTTCTACTTGCCGCTCGGCCTCGGCCGCATCAACTCCGGCAGCGGAAGATGACACTTTTTCTACTGTAGACATCTCGTCGAAAATCTTGTTCCCTGGATCGGTGGAATGTGGGGTAGCGGAATCTGTTGAACGAAGGAAGAGGCAACGACCGAAAATTGTTGAACGCACCAAGTTTGAATTTCAATGAATAAACACTCCGAGTGCGTGGTGAAACAAAAAGACAGCCGGTCGTCGTCCACATCGGATCGGCAGTTGCTTCGAGATCATTCATAACGTAACAATTGCGACTTGTTTAAGGTAGTGAACCGACTGATAAAGAAGAACCCGTGTATTCTCACTACAAATTTGTCTGAACTTTGGATTTCGCTTTTGAAACACTCCCGGTTCCGCGGTAAGATCACGCATTGCCTATTACTACTAGTATTTACGAAGTATTGATTGAGAGCGGTTCACATTGAGTTCTGATTGGAAGAAAATTGGACTTGGTTTCTATTCTGGCCCAACAAGTCGCAATTGTTACGAGATGCCTAGGAATGATGATGAATGGTTGTTGCAAACCGTGATGTAACCTTACCTCGCATCTGATGTTGTCGCGTCTACCGCAAGCCTCGTGTTGGAGACTCCTGTCTGAAGTCGCAAAATTACAAATTACTGTACGGTAAGGTTACGAGCAATACTACCGTACGTACGGTAGAAGTATTTGAGGATTGAATGGGGATGGCCAGCCATTGTTTTCGAAGCATATTTTTTTTGTTCTCTATCACAGTTCCATTGTTTGATCAATCAAATTCATACCGGCATCAATACAGTAATGCATGTACTTTCCAAAAATAATAATTCTGTTGTGTCGACGTTACTACTTGTTCGCGTATCATCCCGATGGTGTACCGATGGTGAATCACACCGATGTTGATTGGAAGATGGTGATCTCGTATTTTTCTCTTGAGAATTAAATTACGAACAGACAACACCTTTCTTGTGGGTCTGCGGGATTTTAACTTGTCCCTAGAAAAACACCCAGAATGAAAGTAGTTTGACCATGCTCAAACTTTCTCCGAGCTTGTGTTTTTCGTAGCGTCATCGCACTATTACTGAATATCTCAAGGTGCTTCATATATAGTATAGTATTGCATCGTTAGAATCTTAAATCTTAAACTCGTAATCTTCCGGTCGTATACATTCTAATCTAGTTCAAACAACTGCCCACTATCAAATAACAGGTACCAGGGTACGGTTCAGTTGCGTTTGATGCGGTCCGACGAAACAATGGTGACAGGCAAACGAATTTGTAGCTGCTCACTACCTTGTCTCATTCGAGAATGAAAGTGCATTCACATCTCCAATCACCACAGAATTCTATCGTAGATTCGGATGCTAACGAAATTCATTCAAGTCTTATTCGATTTGTTAGGACTTGGTGTTCGGCGAAAAACACATCAAGCATTCCCCGCAAAACGCCAAGCCTCTTAGAAATAAACCTCGTTTTCACGTGGCCGAAAAACCATTCTCGGTCGCCTCCTCAAGACGTCCAAGCCCAAGACCACCGCTGGAGGCGAATCAACTCCGATTCCATTCAACGCAGCCAAACCCGGGATATCACCAACGTATACCGGAAGGTCGTCGCCAAACGAAACAGACTCTCCATCCGCTATCGCGTCTGCCGAAATGCTTGGATGGCTACCAGCACTTGAGCGATACAGAGTGGTTGGCCTTCCGTCGCTACCTCCAATCATGAGTATTTCACCCCTGGAGGCCGCTTCGGCGGTGGCTTGCGCTTCCTTGAACTTGTCCATGACGGACGAAAAAGGATTCTTCCACCCGCCGGTATTGGTTTTCGCTTCGGTGGAAGCTTCCATGGAATCTTGCGACGTTTGGATCCCTGCGGCTCGAGCAGCACCCTGGTTCAAGACGGTGATGGGAGATCCCGTGTCCAGAAGGGCCATCATCTCCACGCCATTGATCTTAATCTTGAGAGAGGGAAGCTGCGTCAGTGGAATCGGGTCGATGGAAACGCGTACCAAATCCGAAAGAGCTCTCTGCAACAGAGAATCACCGTCTTCAGCGTTGGAATCGTCCTCGCCATAAAAGGTCACCGACGGTGACGAATCATCCTGCAAATTCGTTGGAACCATCATTCCATCGACCAATCTCTGTTGCTGATCCTGCTGCTGCGAGGATCCCCAGCAAAATTCCACTCCCCCTTCGAAGCAATAGAAAAAGGCAAGACCGAGCAGTCCGGCACTTCCCGGGTTCACAACTGGGAGTGCTGCCGCTGTCAGGTTCTGCATGAAATCAAAGGGTTCGTCTTGGAGTCTTTGATCTTGATCCCCGTCCACGGAAATTACCAATGCAGCCACTTCCTCGAGCTGGGAGTCCCCTAGCACAAAAGTCTCTCCCCCTGCCATTGGACCGCTGCTGCTCACACCGGGTAGGGCCGGCGAATCTTCCTCTAGTGGTAGCGATAGCTCCCGAGCAACCTGTGCTTGAAGCGTATTGATGTTGGCTGCCGTGTCAAGGACGAAATCAAGGCTGACGCCCGTCAAGTTGCGAGAGCGCTGGGATTCCGTGGAAAGGTTGGGAAACGTCAGAGCGAGGCACGGGTAGGGTCCAATAAATTTCAGTGGCGCTCGAACTACCGTGGCACAGTCCAGAGGTGCGGTGGCGTCCATGGTGGCCGCTGCAGTATCCCCGTTCTCGCCGTCGGTCGGTAACGAAAGAAGGCCTGCCGCTTTTCTGCCTCCGGGAGACGAAGAATCAATGAAGTGCCGGCGATGATCGTGCCGAACAACGCTTGTCGGCGAAATTGTGAAGGCTTCGACTGCGACAAAAAAGTTGTTTCCAACGTCGGTGGTTCCATATTCGTTCCGCGTCACATCGTGCTGCTTCGATACGAAAGAGAGAAAAACTGTTGCTGAAATTGAAACCACAACGTACAGGATAACAAAGCAGACATAGGGCGATGGCTTCTGTCGTCGCTCGAGCTTGTTTCTATTCCTTAGAGTGATTTTCATGATCCTTTTCACTTTATCGGTTTTGTGAGTATGCTGTGAAAAAGATTGCGTGGGTAGACTTCTGTTTTGATTTTTATGGTCGAAACTTGAATTTATGGCACTCGGAAATTCCTGTTTGTGTTGTGATGTACGAAGTGCAATTTTTTTCGAATACGCTTTTGTTATTCACTGAAGGTGGTATCGCCGTCGCTGATGCAATCGGATGCTGTTTGGTTTGGTTCGGGCTTGGTTGTGAATGGATCGTGCAATCAGCCAGTTCGTGGTTCTTCTCATTACGATTCTACGGGTGTGCTTGGTGCATCCGTCTACCATCAATGCAGTCGGATGGTTCGTTCCGGGTGATGCAGTCGCCACCAACAATCAATGTCGGAACAACATCTGCTGTTACACATCATCATCCATCAATCCTCACTCATGGATGAATAATTTATTTTCTCCACGATCTTCGCAACGAAGATGATGCGGCGCTCAATCGCTCAGTCATGCTTGGACGTCATGAGGGTTGTTGAGATTGATTGATTCATTCATTGTCCAGCTGAGTTTTTGGGGGTGGCGTGGTCCATCATAATCAAAACAAGGATTTTTTAAAATTATTTTTTCAGGTCTCAAAATGCTCGAAGACTGAAGACTCACTCGACTCATTCGACTCAATCAATCCCTAACTGGTTTCCAAATAATACGGTAAGGTTACTTCTAATTTCGTAAACCAGTGAGTGATGCTTGCTCGCATGTGTTGTGCCGCCTTGCTGGCGCATGGGGGTTAGTCGAATGTCACATCTTCATAATTTGGCGAGACACGATCAGCCACGATCCGTTTCATCACTGTTAAGAAAATCGTGAACTGCAGGATTCGATTTATTGACGACCCATTCATCTTAGAGACACTTAGACACGATAGAGTTACCACGATAGCAGACTATTTTGAACGGAATATCGTAAATATTTACTCGAACCATTGCTTATTCAATAATTGAAAGAGAGAAAAAATCCTAATACGATAACACTAACGTTTTCGCCACGGTTTGATTATCGATTGCCTTTTGCCTTGTATCTCCGTGAAATCGATATCGCACCGTGAATTGAAAGTATCAGGATGGTTCTTCCGTCGCTCATAACTTCCAGTTGTGATGAAGAAGATTCGATATCAGTCATGACCATGAACGACAGGGACGAAGCGTCGTCTACAACAACAGATGCACCATCCCCGACGTCTGAAGCTGGAGGAACCATAATCAATCTCATTAATCGCAACAAGCGCCGACGCTTCGTGTCGGAATCGATGAGGACGGAGGATCATACCGGCAGGAAGTCGCAAGAATTGAAGAAACCCGCCAAGAGAGCGAGAACGACAAATTCTATTGCGAAACCCGATGCGACGCCAATGAGAACCGCGTCAATGTTTCCTCCATCGACAACTCGTGCTTCCTTTGGCGTTTCCATTGCCGACCGAAATGATCAGCAGCAAAAGGAGCGTATGTCTTTCGAAGAGCTCTCGTCGGAACTCTGTAAGATTGTTGACACGGTTCATTACTCGCGCCACGATGCCATCGTAGCCCTGACCAATCTCTGCCACTGGGGATATGCCGACGACAAGGTCTTTTTGGAAGATTTCTTGGAACTGGGAGGAATCCAACGGGTATTGCTCTATCTCAAGAACAACGTTGGCGATCCCATTTGTGTTGCCATGGCCGCGAAGGCGATCATGAGTTGCACAGTCCGCAGCCCTCATCACAATTCTTTCGACAATTCCAAGGACATTGTGAGAGCCTTAACCAAGCGAGGAGGATTTGAAATATTGCTCCAGGCAAGCGGGCAATACGGGGGGGAGAATATACACACACAGCTCGACGCACTGCATTGGGTTTGGTCTGCCCTTGCGAACATCACAGACAAATCGTCAGCCTACGAGATTGGCAAGCCTGAAGAACAGAAAGAGCGACTCTCTGCAGTTTTTAAAGTTGGGCTAGAAACGATGGTAAAGCTCGGGGAAAACTGCATCCCAGCGCGCAAAACGGTACCCACGGGAGTTGTAAAGGAAACGGAGAACTCAGACATAAAATCGGTCGAACGTACAAGTGGGAATTTTGTATCGTACGATGCATGCGGGGGTGCAAATTATCAGTTACAGGCGATACAAAGGATCTTTAGCTCTATTTGTGGTGGTGGGGGGTCCCGGAAAAGAACTGCGATTGAGACGGTCATGAAAAAACCGAAACGAAGAATTGTTCGACCTACAAACGTCACCAAGGAGAAGACCATTCAAACAAGCAAGGCTGAAGCAGTCACAGAGAGTAACAATAGCATATTGACTGCGAATGTTATGGGACTTGTCTTTGCCACTTGGAATAGTATCAATGATAATGATTTGCTGGTTCGTGATGATTTCCAAGAGTTGAGTTTCTTTAGCAATTGCATCGAAGTTCTAAAGAGGCCAGGCGGATTTGAGTGGATTGGTGACGAGAACCTTATGATACAAGCGTCACGGTTCTTTGTGCAGTGCTGCGAAAAGAAGATTCTCTCGACAAAGGAGGACTTCGAGCTCGTTCTTCCATTGATTGTGGACTGCATTGCCAATTTTCCTGAGCCATCCTATCAAGGAGGGCTATTTGGCTTTGTCAAAAAGGCTCAGTTGGTGGTGGATCGATCGTTGATGCAGGAATCAGGGGTTCTTCGAGCGATTGCTACTTCGTTGGAGTCAAAGGATATGGATATGGATATCAAGAAAGCCTCACGTCGATTGTTGAGGGACATTGTAATGGTGGACGATGAGTAATTTATCTTTATCAGTTCTTTCATCATCACTGTCTCAATAGCTTGGGGAGTGAGCGCAAGATATTGTTTCTGTGGGTTCGTCAATTTCTACGTTGTGGTGGGTTTAATATTACTTTAGAAACGATGCACACTGAATATTTTTAGAATCTTGCTTTCATCATTCTACAACCCTGTCTTCAAAAGGGAAATAATGTAATCTAGAGACAGTAGTGATGCTGCCCTCGGTACTTGAAAGGCACAGATACTATCAGCAGCACCACTTTGAACTTCTGCATATTCAGAATAGAACGATGAATGATTCCCAACATAGTACTACAACTATCATTTTTTGTGCTTTATTTCACGAGTGTTGAACTTCATGACAGGCCCTGGTGGATGTAGTTCTAACACCAGCAAAAACAGCAAACCATCCTCACCAGCAGAAACAATACTAGTACTAGTAGTTTTACTACTACCAGCATCTCTTTCCTGGGGTTCGTTCATTTTCCATCCACAGACCTCCTTGTCCACCAATTGAGGCAGCACCAGCAATAAAGCACTTCTCAGATTTGAACGACCTCCTGTTCTTGCAGGATGGATTTTTCTTCTTTCTCCCTCCAATAGGCCCTCAAAAACATTATTTCCTTAGAATAGCATGGATTCTAATCCAAGGTCGTTCTTGGCCCTTTCTGTTTGTATTTCTCTCTCGCACCACTAAATTAGGTTAAATGTTTGTGGTACACGTCAACCTTTCCTCAAATTAATATTTTCTCCATGTCAACCGGTATTGACTTCAAAAGAGTATCTTATTTCCCAGGAAGGAATTATTCTATTTCTAAGATGATTCGTAGATCGGTCGGAGTATGTTAAGTAATCATGAATAGCATAAGTCCGCTTATCACAACTCTATTTTTAAGTCCAAAATATTTTATGCCCTAATGAAATTGAGGAATTCAAACGTACGAAAAATTCGTACGACCGATTCACACTTCCTGAGTATCCGGAAGGAGTCTAATAAGTATTTTCTTAAGCTTCATCTCAACAGAAATTGCGTTGAATTTTGATAAGTAAAAGAAATGACATTAGGTTCTCTGAAAGGAATGAACATGTTACTTAGGGAAAATTTGTTGGACTGATATTTTTGTCAGGCATCATTGAACTTTTAGTTCTCGAATGACCATGGATTTTAAAATTTATGGATTTCATACGATACTAAAAACAGTTCTACAAAATCGCTCGGGCCTGTTATCAGTTTGAAAGGACCGAACAATTTCAAGTGTCTCTTCCTCCACTTTCTTACATACTGCTACTAGCATTCTCGTACGTTCGTACTCGAGGGAGAAAAAACCATCACAGTTGCACCATTCGCTCCTAGACTGTAGTGAACAGTGAAGAAACAGAAATCGGTTGCACGTATCTTATCAACCGAGTAGTTCAATCGTTTGACTGCACACTTGACACGATAGGCCCGACATTCATGTCGCCCTGTTGTCTCTCAAAACGAAGAATCTTTTTCGATTCATCCCCCTTTCTACGAACGACGGCATTCCCAATTGCTGCATTCTTGTTGATATCCGCACAATATAGGTCCAAATATTATCCAAAGGGAATGAGAAATGATGTGCAAGCATACAGACAGAGAGAATCGAAAGGAAATACAGATGGACCGCAGCTCACAATACTTGCCAATCGTTGGGGTGCCAAATCATCGTGCTGATTCTTCCACCAGCAGTTCAAGTGACGACGAAAAACAAGCGAGCAGAAGTCAACTAGTGAACGAAAAAAAACAATCCATTATAAGACCGGATGAACTCCAACCATACGACATTCTTTGCGGGCGTGACAAAGCGACATTCAATAATATAGGGAATCGCAGATTTAGAGTATCGATTGGAATCAATATCCCAAAGTACGAAAAGGCCAAATCTAAGGCGGAAAAGGCCGAGGTCATCCAATTCGTCTGCAATGTTTTAAGAAATGAAGTTGGTGCACGATTCCTGAGACGATGCGACGCAGACACTGCAAGCAAAAATAAAGATTACTACTATGTCGAACTTGACGAAAGAGAGGCAAGGAAAAAGGTTGGGCATGCGCTTCGAGACATGTCGGTTGCTCGACAACAAGTCAATGCAAAGCGGTTGAGTGCCGAACGCCGACGTCATAAAGATAACAATATCGGTGCCTCAAACAACACGAAGAAGTCGGCTATCGCCGATGACCACGACAGAGCGGACTCAAATCGAACTGGGGGGATCTTCCCGGGCCCCATCTTTGAGGACTTTGAACCTGAACCATTCGAATACCCTGAACAACCGCCCGCACAGGTGCTATCAAGACAATTGGCAGACGCCTACGCACAACTTGATCAACAGAAAAAAGAGTTCCAGCAGCGTCAACAACGATTTCGGGAACTTCAAAACCAGCAAATGCAGCAGCAGCAACACTCACATCAACATGAGCAACAGCTGCACCCTTCGAACGCATTTAACATGGGCCAGCACGACAGTCAGAACTA
This sequence comes from Pseudo-nitzschia pungens, assembly GCA_037355855.1. NCBI lineage: Eukaryota > Bacillariophyta > Bacillariophyceae > Bacillariales > Bacillariaceae > Pseudo-nitzschia > Pseudo-nitzschia pungens. Next base: position 2,984,996 of record CM074762.1, on the reverse strand, counting down.
CGATAGTTGTCAGATGTTATTACTACTGCAAAGACAGCAGCGGGAGGAGCAACAACGGCAACAACATAATGGACGAAACCCATTATATAATCAAAACGTATTTCATCCAGTCATGCATCAAGAGCAGCACCAGCAACAACAACCCCAGCAACACCAGCAGCAATACCACCTACAGCAATATCGACAACATCAACAGCCGCCAAATGAAAATTGAAATTCATTTGAAATAAGAAGTATTTGTTACTTTCACAGTCGGGATTTGGGGCTCTCACGACAATTATCTAAATGGAACTGGTTTTCTCCAAACTAAAAGATACTTGATTCCTAGCTAGATAATAAACATCCAATACTTCTTTTAATCTTTAACGAGAAAGAAGTTTGATTGGCAAGAAACTATTTCATTCATTTTACTTGCTGTCTTCAGCTTCAGTCGGCATTTCATCAGAGCTCTTTCTGAAGTTGAATACCAGGGGAGGCATAGTCATCAAGAAAGGCTTTGTCGTTCTCTTCGATTTGAAACCCAGCGTGTTAAACATTAGGGCTTCCCAATCGGAAAAGAGAACCCTCTGGTCCATCCTCGCCAATTCAAACTAGGACGCATCGATTCTTTGGCTCATTTGTCAAGAAGGAGCTTGGGTACCGGCAAACTTTTCGAGTCTTGATTTGATTTATGGCGGATTCGAAATAAATGACCGAGACGCATTTTTTAGGAGGTTATTTCTATCATGTGATCAATGAAAAAGGTTAAATGTTATAGTCAGAGATCAAAAGACAGGCTAGCTCCAAAACATAAAAGTTTTTTCCGGAGGCGGTAATACTTTTTTAGAATCTCAATAGGTCGGCACAGCTTACATAATGTACTGAAACAGCTATAGGATATGTACGTGATGCTTTCTGACACATCTTTCTGGTGCGTGACGGTCAGTGATACTTGGGTAGCGATTTGCTCCATAATTTTCATTGATCAAAAGTTTGATTCTCGTGATAGTGTGATTATTATTCTCAAGTCGTACTTCGAGTTTCTTACTGCGATACAGGTTGATGTTACTTATCAGACACATTTTCGGTATAATTAACACGATCAAAAGCATTCCATATATGTTTGCGAGTGGTTCACTTCAGTACTCACTCTCCGTAGTGATGATATCCATAATTATTTTTATCATTCATTTTCACGTACTGATCCTCTGAAAACATTTTATTCGCTCAATTAATACTCCTGTAAAATGTGATCATTGGTACAATTTAGGATGTACTTCGTACTTGTAATTGTACAGTAAGTACAAAGAAACAAATGGAATGCCGCGATATAAAGATTAAATGATCCGCTACTCTGAGTTCTACATAGGGCATATATTTGACAAATTGTAATCGTTCTGGATACTGTCTGTATTGGTTCTTGATACTGACACTGATATTGTCGGAAATCTCAGCATCGGATAAATTGGGTCGAGAAAGTCAGAGTTGAGAAGCAAAAGTTACTATCGACTGAAACTCCACGTGGAAGACAATTACGACTGACTCGTAACAGAGGTCCAGGAAAAAATTTAATTCTCCAGTAAGCCTTTCGTCCACGAGTAAGGTTACCGGTACGAGTAAGATTTACGTAACTTTCCGTATTGTTTCCCTGCTCTACCGTAAATTTCCCGGTTTGGATTTCTTTTGTTGATCACACCCGACTTGATTGAGGACTTGAATGACATGGAAGGAACATTAAACTGCAATGGGTAAATCCAAGAAAAAGAAGCAGCGCAATGATGCCCGGGGTTATGGCAACAATAACAATGGGAGAGGCCACCAACCAACGAAATCATCAGTGGTTAGTAATGGTACTAGTTCAAAAGACATGTTGGTGACGAAGCAAACCCACGATGGGATCAAATCCCTCGTTGATCGGATGCGGTTACATGATGGTCTTGATCGTAATGTTATGACTGCAGCTATTCCAGATTCGGATTCGCCTTCTACCAGCATCCGATTCGTTTCAAAACTGACTAAGATCGTGGATCGTTTGATCGATCTTGGATTTTACTACGACTGCGACGATGACAATGACAATGACGACGACGACGATGCAGTTGTTGGAACCGAACGCTGCGTTCCACAAAAGAAGACTCATTCGTCGTATATTGAAGAAATGGTGTTGAACTTGGGGTACGGAATCACACTTGAGTCCGCTCTTGATTGGCTATGCTTAAACGTCCCGACACTTGATTTACCACATCTCTTTACTGACGGCAATCTTCGAAACCATTCGTTGCAGGAAGATCAGCAACAAGTCGTTGGAAAGTCTGGAAGCAAGTGCACACCGCTGACAGTTCTCAAATTTATTTCATCGCCAACCCCTCTGTCGAAGCCAGTCGAAGCAGGAAAATCAGAAAGTAAGACTGCAGCGGCAATGCGCCCTGACGAAGCGAAGAAAAAAGAGGAAATCGAGAAACAGCGTTTTCAGGAGCAACAAGAGCAAAAGCGGATTGCCAAAGAGAAGGCAGAACACGAGGAGCGGGAAGCTGCCAAGCAAAAAGTACTGGAACAGTATGCTTACAGCGAGTACGGTTCAGATCAAGACGAAGCCAAACATACATACGACGATGACCTAGGCCATGGCTCTTGTCACGGAGAGCGGCAAAACTCCGTATCCCGGGCAGAAATCGCAGGCGAAAAAAAAACAGCAGACAGCGGCAAATCATCAGTGTTGTCTCCCGACGAAGCTGAACTTTTGACCAAGCAAGGCGAGCTCGAGGAGTTGGAAGCCGATTTGGGATGCGAAGCCAACAATTATATGAGAAGCAAACAAGAGCTGAAAATGCTCAAGATTCAGCTGAAAAAATTGAAGCAACAAGTGAATGGTCTGCAACGAAAGGTGCAAAATCAAAAACGACAACAAGAAAAGGAACTAAAGAATGAACGCGAAAAAGAGCAACAAGTTCCAAACGAGGACGACGTGGAAGAGGATAGTGGAGACTTTTTTGGCGGTGGAGGCTTTTTTGACCAGGATGAGAAAGAAGACGAAGACGAAGAAAAGCCAACCGAACCCACCATGGAATCACCATTGCGCCCTCTTCTGGATTGTCAGATTCCTAAGGGTTGGACCGGAACAACACCCCAAAAGACGCTAGAAGAGGTCTGCCGAAAGCAAAAGTTGGGAAGGCCAAAATTCATCCGTTTAGGAGGTGAGGGATACAAACTATCGGGGGTCAACATTCAAAAGATCAAGGCAAAAAAATCTGTTCAAAAACCTGGCATGGTCACAGAGGAATGGACTGCTTTACAAACTGACTTCGTATCAGGGTCAAGCCTACCCGATTACTTGGCTTTGCGAGCATTATATGAGATCGATGCCAACAAGCCACTTTATGGATTGTTTCCGCCAAGCTTCCGATTCCTCTGGTTGTCCTGGCTTGAGGAGGTACAACAGCAAAGCGAGCGAGCTCAGCAAGAAGCTAATTCCAAAAAGACAGCACGGATTGAAAAGTTGTTGGGGCTGATCGAAGGAAGGCATCAAAAACACCAGACGCAGCATCTTCGAACTACGTTAGCTAAAGTTTCAGTAACAAACGAAAAGTCGGAAACAAATCTCTGTGAGAACACCGAAGCAATCACAGAGGAGTCATGGGAAGACATGGATTTAACAGAAGACGATGATAATTTCCATAAAAGAAAAACTAGTGAAAGAAAAACGACGACAAAGGCGGGCAATGCCCTTGAGCGCGACTTCGTCGATCGACAATCCAGCGAAAAATATTTGGCCTTGTCTAAGGAGCGAAAGAAACTCCCTATGGCATCCTATCGAACGGAAGTATTGGAGACTATTCAGGGTAACCCAGTTACTATCCTATGTGCAGAAACTGTGAGTAAAACTGGGGATAGTGTTGTACGGATTCGATTTGAATCAAATTTTTGCAGACACCGTGCCTTTCTTTCTCCCCTTCAAATTACTCTGTCACCTCACTCACTCACTGTGACGATTGATCGCAACTTATGAATCTTTCCTTGCACAGGGAGCTGGAAAGACTACACAGTGCCCCCAGTATATACTGGAGGAAGCACTTTTGAATCAAAAGGGCGACACTGTCAATATCGTTTGCACGCAACCACGTAGAGTTGCCGCTACGTCTGTTGCGGAGCGAGTCGCTGAGGAAATGAATGACAAGTACGTCATGATTCTGGATTTTGAGGTCTTGCAGCGATTGATTAAAACAATATTTCTGATACTGTGTTCGTGATGTTTGAAAACAACTTCCTCCTCTCCTCATACCATACGCAAAATAATACGACGAAAAAGATTGGGTAATCAGGTTGGTTACCAAATCCGAATGGAAGCAAAACGAAGCAAAGCCACTAAGCTTTTGTTTTGTACAACTGGTGTTATTTTGCGAAGACTTCAGGATGATCGCGATCTGAAATCAATAACACACGTTATAGTGGACGAAGTTCACGAAAGGCAAGTCCAGACTGACGTCTTGTTGATTGCACTGAGAAAGCTTTTACGGACCACGCGCAAGGATTTAAAAGTCATATTGGTAAGTTCATGTCTACGCCCTTTTTCCCCATACGTAATGAAATACGTGGTCGGTACAACTTATAGAATGTCCGACTCGATTTTGATTCACAGATGTCTGCGACAATGGATTCCGATCTGTTTTCAAACTTCTTTAATCACGCTCCCGTTATTAAAGTTCCTGGTCGAACATTTCCGGTCAGCAACTATTACCTGGAGGACCTACTGGATGCTTCAGGGCATATAATTGAAGAGGGATCTCAATATGCCTTCCGAGATCACCGTAAGATCGAGAAAACTACTTTGTGGGTGACTTCACAGGGTGGAGAAAAACATCGAGAAATAGTGGATTTGAACCAACGAGATACCGAGGTATCCGGTTTATATTCCGGTTACAGCATGTCCACGCAATTGTCATTAGAACGCGTCGATGAATCAATTCTAAACTATGATTTGGTCGAAGATGTTCTCCAACTATTACTTGTTCATCCCGAGAGGAATTCTGTTTTAATTGCTCCCGATGGTGTAGAAACGTCGAATGGATCAGTGCTGGTCTTCCTCCCGGGTATCGGTGAGATACGCTCACTAATGGATCGTTTGTCAGCCAACAGAACACTATGCGACAAATCTAGATTCAGCATCATTCCCCTTCACTCAAAACTATCATCGTCAGATCAGCGCAAGGCGTTTCTTCCGGTCAAGCCTGGTTGCAGGAAAATTATCCTAAGGTAAGATCATGCTCTTGTGATACTTTTTAATTCATTTCTGCTCAATTCTTACCAATGTTTCCCGTCAAATCAGTACAAACATTGCTGAGACGAGTGTGACAATTAAGGACGTGGTGGTTGGTAAGTTACAACGTCTACTTGTCTTCCGAAAATGGAAACGTGTTCAATTACTCTTTTCTACATGGGCACATTTTCTAACGGCTTTCTTCTCATTAGTCATTGACTGTGGACGAGAGCGAGAGGTTCGGCGGAACAAGAGAACTTCAACTTCGATCCTTGTCACGGATTGGTGTTCGAAAGCAAATGCTAAACAGCGCGCTGGGCGAGCTGGGCGCGTTCAGCCAGGACTCTGCTTGAAGCTTTTCTCTTCGAAAACTGCCGAATCGATGAAACATACCAGCGAACCAGAACTAAAGAGAGTCCCCTTAGAAGAAGTTTGTCTTTCAATTCTTGCCAGTGGATTAGGAAAAGACTGCGAGGATTTTTTGCGGCAGGCTCCACAACCGCCTTCCGATGACTCAGTGAAGGCTGCACTCACCGTTCTAGAGGAAGTCGGTGCCATCACCTCGGAACGAAATCAGTTGACACCGTTAGGACACCATCTCGCGAAACTTCCCGTTGACGTTCGACTGGGTAAAATGCTGGTTTTCGGATCACTGTTCAAATGTCTGGACAAAGTCTTGACGATTGCAGCATCGCTATCATCAAAATCGCCATTTGCGACATACCTACAAGATGCAGCTACTGCCAAAGCTAAGCACAAACAATTTGAGGACCCCGATTCTGATTTCGCCACTCTTTGTAACGTATGGGAAGGATACCATAGTGCTCGATCGAAATCTAACAAAGCTGGGCGTGCATACTGCCAATCAAATTATATCAACCAGGCATCAATGCAGGAAATCGCAACTTGCAGAAAAGACTTTTTCAATTTACTCTCTGGGATTGGCTTTGTCCAAGAGGGGAATTCTTGGTCTGCATTTATAGATTCTGGCGAGTGGGAAAAGAGCGAAATCAATCGTAACTCTAAGGATTGGGCCCTTGTGAACGCAGTTGTGTTCGCTGGGCTGAATCCAAACGTTGCTCGGTTGGAAGAATCTTCCCTGGGTTCGTACACACTCTGGAATAAAGATCAGCAGATTCATTTCCATCGAACGTCTGTCAATGCTGGCAAGAAACGATTTTCCAAGGACCAAAATTGGGTGGTCTTCTTTGAAAAATTCGGCACGCCGAATCGCATCAGTGTGTCTACCACCTGCTTCGTGAACTCCCTGCCATTACTACTATTTGGTGGCCCCCTGGTAGTTAAGCACACAGACCGGATTGTGGTTCTGGATGGGTGGATGGAAATCGAAATGGCCGCACAGATTGGTGTCATGATGAAAGAATTACGGCGACGAGTCGAGAATTTGCTGCAAAAACTAGTGAATATGAGCGACAACGGAAATTCCAATTCAACTGGAGAGGGGGACGACATCATTAACAGCATTGTTGATATTCTTTCTAAAACATCTTCTCGAGGCTAAAATACAAGGAATAGTATAATATTATTATTTGGTGAAACTATCGATACATTATACAAGATAATGATGTTTTGCCAGTTTCCCACAAGGTGTCTAATTCACATTGTACTTCATGCAGGTAATGTAGTACCTAGTCTTTCTCCCAAAATACTGCAGTGGTAACGGGATAATACATTAAGTTCGTATCACTTCAAATGCGTTTCAGAGTTATTATTTGAGGATGCGGTTCACTTGAAAATCAATAGGCAAACCGTTATGGTATTGTATTGTCATTGCTATGTTTTGGTCTTCCAGGAAAATATTTTCAAAGTTTCCATCGTTTTCTGCCATGATAATCTCCTCATGATGGAATGGCAGCTAGGGCAGTAAGAAGTATCTTAAAGTTCAGCACTAGTGGTGGTAGCAGCAACACATATCATACCTTCACAAAGTGTCAGGTTCCGATCCATTACTTCTACTACTATTATTACTACTACTAACAAGTACTTCACATTCTCAATCAAACATAGTAGTGCAATGCACATGTACTACTATGCACAATTCAGTACTACTACTACTACTATCAATCCCACCGGCGGTCAGTTCGTGCTGGGCCCACAGTGTTGAATATGAGGATGTATCTACTAACGGAAAACCTTAGGGGTCGTCATAGTTTGGTTTACTTGTGTTCTTCCTTTTCTAAGTGGTCGTTAGGTTGTTCTTGGTGTTGGTTAATAGATGACTGTTGGATTTTGATTGTCGTTGGTGAAGCAAGTGCTTTGGCATTGGTGACCATTACTACGAAGTACAATTCGCAGAATGACGGTGCCAACTCTCTAATTATTACTACTTACTTCGTACTGTACTACGGTATTTTTTGATTGTATCCCGAGGATGAATCATCATGACCATCAGTCCATCTGACTGGTGGTAGTGCGGGTCCGGATTGTTCCAACCAAAAGGAACACTTGGGTCCAGCTGTTGATGAGTGTTTCGTTTTCGCTCAATCATGTCATCCGGACTGAATTGCGATTGTGATTGGTACACTGTCAAATCTGCAGCAGAACGATTTATTGTTGAATATCATCGATTCGATTCGCGGCACGCCTCGCTGAAACATAACACGTCACCACAAATGGCGAACTGAGGGTGCGCCACAACGCAGACACCAAAACATTCACAAACATTCACTCTGCCGTTATCGGCTGCCAAGAAGAAACAGATGAGTACTCGTAAAAGTAATACCACCTGTCTGTACTTGTACTTGTACTTGTAAAATCTTACTTGTACACTGAAACCGCTCCGGGCTGTCTGATGCCAACTCCGGCCTTTTTCTTTCGCAGAACAAGTACAATTTGATGTCGTCGTCAACACAATTCTCAGCTGAACATGCATAAGCAACTGACTATCTGTGGGTATCAAACGAAGTCCCATAAATTGAAGATGAAGTTCTCGCTGTTCTCCTTTGTAATCCTTTCCGTCACGACGGTCACCGAGTCCTGGCATTCGTTTGCCGACGTTACGACTCGTGGCGCAGTCAATCTGGGAGAGAACAACAGGAGTTCGAGAAGAAACCCTAGCGGCACGGAATTGCGGGATTTGGTTGATGGGAATTTACAGTGGTACCGTATGTCGACTTCTTCAACGCCCTCCCCTACCGTCACCCAGGATGCTATCAATCGCAAGCTGCGGAATGCGGCAGAACGCTTCATGAAGTTTCAAAGCGGGTATTTCAGCCCAATGATGCCAAACGACAACAACGTCAACCTGAACAGCATGAACAACAATTATGACTTTGCTTATGAAAATGGCTACAACTACAACAACGATGGTTATTACGACTACAACGATTACAACGACCCCAGCAGTATTCTCGCCGATGATTTTGTCTTTCGCGGGCCAGTGATTGGACCCCTCAACAAGTGGGATTACATCGACGTTTTGGACTACTTTCGGGTGTACGAGGCCTTTCCCGACATCAATCCGAATTGCTACGGGTTCAGTGTCGACGTGATCGATCCCCTCAAGGTGCGGTTTTTCGTGAAAGCCACCGGAACCTACCAGTACCCCTTGGGTGGATTTTTGGGCAAGGTTGGCAACATGCTCCAGAAACCGGACGGGAGGGAGTACGTGGGCTCCACTGAAGCCTGGTCCATCACTTTCAACGATTTGGATCGAATGCAAGTAAAATATATTTCGGCCGGGTATGTTGTGGATCGGTTTGAAGACCGAGATCGTTTGTCTACGACCGACGGAAAAGGACTGGTTATGGGCGTGCTGAATACGATTGGGCTCGACTTTCTTCCGACCCAGCCCGAGAGCACCTCATTGAAAATGATGCAATGGGCAACGGGACACTTTTCGAAAAAAGGTGGTCCAGATGCCTTGTTTCCAAAGGCGTTCACCGCGTCGAGAGACCTTCCACAGTGGTGGGGAGACGAGAGAAAGGGAGCGAACTGATTGACCAAAGTCGAAGATGGATGCAGCAATGTCGAGGGAGAAAACAATTTTAGAAAGGGGTTTTTGAATGTGTACAATAGCTTTTGACGCAAATTTTTTTGATGAGGAGTGCCCTTGCTCGTGCTAGAGACGTATAGGACTTCTCTTTTGTACACGGAGAGGGACACAAGTATATATATATATATATATACATATATATTACAATATCATCAAACACAATAGAGAAGTAAAATTGTAACAAATGTATTCAAGTTTTTACCCAAAAAAAGAAAAGATATGGTAGATCATCTTCCACTGTTTTATGCCAGCGATCGGCTGCTACGATGCCGTGATCCATGAAGAGAACTTTGGCTCTGGGATCGATGACCAACCCGTGTCCCGCGCCTCAGTGACGATCGACGGGCATTGCCGGCCGACCCTGTAGGGGCCCCCGGAGCCGACGCGATCGATCGATCCGACTCCATCGATGACAAGTGGGGTGCGCTTCGCTGTAATCCTGCACTCAGGGATGACTTCGCTCTCGAAGACTGTGACGCAGAGGTCATCAACGAGGCCCGCCGGGAAGAACCTACAGTCCAAAGCTGGTTTTTGTTGTCTTCGGAATCGTCCGTGAGAAATTTGTTCAACGCAGATTTGACGTTCAAACGGCGAAGATCAGATTCAGAGTGCCAATCCAATTGTTGCTGATCCGGTTTGGACCGATATAAAGAAGACAGCGACGTCCTCCTACTGCTGGCGATAGACCGTGAAGAACGACCTGGTGGGGAAGGACCTGGTGGGGAAGGAGAATTTTGCTGTTGCTTCCGAGATTCTGGTGACAACTTTTTAAAGTTGACTGGTGATGCCTCACTGATGGCATTACTTTCGCAGGTGGTTTGAGACTTGGCTTGACTTAGTGCTCGGTGCATTTGGCACTCCTGAATGTCCCTCATGCGTCTGCTGTTGCGCTTTCCGTGTCTATGCTTACTGGCAGAAAGTAACAGTCCATCGACTGGCGGCGACGATGTTGACGTTGCTGAATCGCCTGGATCGACAACGGACGTTGTCGTTCTCTGTAGCGATCTAGACCTAACCTGTCGGCGAGCATCTTTCGACTCTTCAGCCTTCTTTGTCAGTCTTTGCACCGAACCAGACCGACTACGTCGGCGTGGACCTTTTGGATCTACAGATTCTTCTCTCCTTCTTCGCACCGAACTAGACCGACCCCGTCGGCGAGTATCTTTCTGATCTACATCATTTGTTGTCGTCCTTTGCACGGAATTAGACCCATCCTGTTGATCCGAATCTAGTGCATCGACGACTTTTTTTGCTGTTCGTTGCACCGATTTGGATCGAGCCCGTCGACCAGGACTATTTCTGCGAGCACCACGTCCAGCACTCTGGCTGCGGCTGCGTCGTTTTAAACTAACCTCCTCGGATGTTAGAAATCTAGATGGTCTCTCGTCAAGGCCTTTTGAAGACGATCGAGCATGATTCTCGCTGGCTGAACCTGATCCCCTTCTTGGGCGTCTTCCTCTCGAGGATGATCGCGTCTTCTCGCCGAAGCCCTTTTCTGTAGGAGTCGCAATACCTGTTTTTCCTTTGTCACCACCATCGCCAGTTTCAGCCTCCCAAACACCGATTGGGAAGCCGGAATTTGTGTCTATACTGAGAGTTGGGGTGTTAGTTTGACCTTCACTCCTATCCAAAGTATTTGAAATAGGAGTTGGAACGCTCTTCGTCAATCCACTCTTATCCTCTACCCAAGGATCCGCGTTCAAAAACTCAGTACCAAAAACATCCGTTTGCATTTTCAGAATGGGATTTCTCTGGCTTGCTCTTGGACGCGATTCAAAAGTGGAGGGTCGAATCGTAGATTCACTCTTTGCCACGGGTTCGATTTTCCGATTTTCTCGGATTATGTCGTCCCATGAATCTTCTGGGAAGAATTCTTCGTTCGTTGCAACAGAAAATGCGAAATCTGTTGATATCATTATCATGAGAGCAGTTCGCGAATCCAACGTTCGCAATGGAGACAATCAGGGAAACAAAGTGAAATCTTCCAACCTTTTACTTTTTGATTAGAATCAATTTGATCAGGAAACAAAAAAAACGTGTCTAGTTACAGAATTTTGATGCACTAATCGTAAATAAGAAAATACCTCGATATAAACAAACGGGCTGGAAAGGTTCTAGATAAAAGATCCAGTTCATTTGTTTTTTCGTCGAAGGTTATTTGTTTTTTTTTGTCGAATCATAGATCGGAACGCCATGGTAGTCGTTAAATAACCTGTTGTCTTCGGAACTTGTATACATTCTTGAGAAATGATACGAATCATGTAATAAATGCACATGTTTTCGTCTCATCAAAACGTTAAATTACGACTAGTACTAAGCCTGATCTTTTCCTCAGTCTTCTTTGTTGATCGTTGAATGCCGCACAAGTCCCGTGAAAAATATCAGAGGCAGCTTCATTGTACGTTGGAGGACGTCAAAAACGATGACGTCGAAAGTTCACGAAATTTTTTGATCATGATGAAAAAGCAACTCATGTCCGAAACCGTTTTGTCACGTTTTAAGAACCGTGCAGCTCCAATCCTATAAGAGTATCCTTATTGTAAGGAACAATAGAAAAGAATCATAAACATGATGATAAGAACAAGAGTCGTGTGAAAGGTTTCTGTAGGACTATTGTCACTAGTATGATTGGTAGTTTGCACCAACAAGCAAGGATACTAGTACAAAAAGGAGCATTACTAGTAGTAGACTATTGAGTACTAGTACTAGTAATACTAACCTGTTGTAGCAGTAATAGTTCTTCTTGCTTGTACTACTAGTACTTTACTGATAATCCTGGAGCACCTTCTAGTCATCTTGAAACTTAAATTGTATGAGTTCAAGAAAGTAGTAGTGAACACTGGCATTCCCAACAATGACAAATGAAGAGGAGGTAGGTGCCATCACACTGCTGCTGGATGTCTTTCAGAAAACAGTTTTGTAAAAATCTGCAGGACGCAAAACTCCTATAAATTGTTTGGCATGTGATACCAATGATCATGCTGATGAGTGTACTGGTAAATCGTACATTTTTTAAAAACAGTAAAGTAACCTTACACCGCACTGAGGACGAACGTGTGCAATAATTGATAGTGGACAATAGAAATAACATGATCACAACTACTATCATGTCGCCGTGTGGTCGGCGTCAGACGAGGGCAAGAAGTTGAAATAATTATTCGGCTGAAAAAAAGACTCGCCTTGCGCGCGCGCGAATACACGTACGGAACAATTTAATCAATCTTGAAAATTAACATTCGAAACCGTTAGAGCCTGGTGAACACTTTTTCTTTTTCTTCGTCTCACAGAGTCAATCGTGTCATCGCTCATTGAGCTGTTCATTTAGAGGCAAATATTATTTTTGTTTTGAAAGCGCGGAACCGCACCAGACGAGTAGAAATCATTCAGTGTGGTGATGTCAGTTCGAAAAAAATCGAAGCAAACCAAAATCAAAGGAAACAAGTACCCCAAGTCACTGCAACACGTTTCATTCAGAAAGTATCAAAAGGAATAGAAGCCTTTGCTACTTTTACTACTACTACTCCTACTACGACGAATAACGACAAGAACGAAAAACCAAATTTGTAATAGAACACTATGGAGAATTGTGCTGATCCGTGTTCGGCAGTCGCCCCTTTCATGCGAGCAATGGAATGCATTCCAGAAGAAGACGAAGCAAACGCAGGACATGCATCTTCTTCGAGTCTGTTCTCGACTTTTCGAGGTTTGAAACCTGGAAGTAATCAGTCTGACAGTAGTGACTCGAACACTCTTCTACAGACCTTGAAGACGAGATTAGAGTCGTTCTTATCGTGCGGGTGGCTGACGAAAGAAGAATACCAACAGCACGTTGAGTTTCTTTCAACCTACAATAACAAATCCTCCATCGGTGCGAACGGAAAATTTGCGCTGAAGGAACTGGAAAAAGAATTGGACACGATCGAAGAAACAAAGTCCAAGGAGCCCGCACCACAGTCTTGGAGTGACATGTTCATGTCTACCCTGGGAGTATCCACTTCCAAAAAGTCCAACGGATCATCTTTCTGGTCAAGCAGTAAATCGAGTAGCACCACGCCATCAAAGGCGCCACTCGCAACCGCTACCAATCGTGTAGTGAATGGATCCAGCGCGCCGACGATAGTTTCCCCAAAAGATTTGTCCAATATCTTGTCGGAAGACGCCATTTCGGAACTCTTTGTCGAAACCTGTTTCTTCGCCCGGCTGGGTTTTGTTCAACCTCCCTGCTGCATGTCGTGCACCTACAAGGAAGCACTGAAGGGGAATATACCGGATCTGAAATGCCCAAAATGGGTTGTTTGGAGACAGAACGCAAACAAAATCTTTGATCCGAGCAACAACGCAGACATGAGCGAAAATGCGATCCTTGTTCAATGTCAATCGGCCCGTAAGCTGATTGCAGGGAAAATGGTCGAGCAATACCAGTGGGACGATCGGGGAAAGATGTTGCGCAAAAAAGGGTGAAGCAACTAAACATGGTATCTGTTATTGGTAGTACTCCAACCTGAAAACAAAACGGAGATTCGTTTAAAACAAGGACAGCAAACAACTAATGTGCGAACCCCTTTCGTTCTAGTTCACACTGTTCGAACATACATGCATGGATGATCCGCTACTCCGATTGTTTCGCATACGGCTTTGTCACGAGTCAAACCTAAAAAACTAACAAACGCAGATCCGATTGTCCGTACGAAAGACCTGAACGCACAAGGCGCATAGTCTACAACTGCAGCCGAATGCAATAATCTAGTGAAAAAATTATCTATCGAAAACTATACAGCGCCATCTACGACAGGGGTATCTACCGTAGGAGCATGTATCCCCACTTCATAATTAACCTTATGGAATGATTGGGGACAAAGCATACCTTTGTGAAAGGTTCATTCATTTCAATATGTTTGAATTCATCCATGTAAATATATCGATTTTTATGAATCCAAAACTAGCCAGCTAGACAGCCAGAGCCAACCAATCCATCGACCGAATTTTTGAGTTCCGCCCATTTTGAAATGGCTGCGCCTCGCTGCATAGAACAATCGGCGGTGCATTAGAGTTCGTCTCTCCCGAGGAGAAGAGCATCCAGGCGGTTTCGCCGGAGTTCGATTTCGTTCTCCTCGTCCGTGTCCCCGTCGTCCTCCGGAAGCTCCCCGAAAAGCTTGTTGAGCTTGTCTCGTTGGACTCGTCGCTCCCGTTCCGTGCGCTCGGCAATGCGTCGATCGGTTTCCTCGCGGCGCTTTTGTTCCTCCCGGCGTCGAACTTCGCGTTCGTCCTCCTCTGGTACCTCCGGTTCACTGGGATCGTCTTTTTCTCTCTCGTCGACACTGTTGGCTTCGTCTCCGGATTCTCCATCGGCGCCGTCGTCGTTTTCGTACTCAAAGTCGTCGTACCAACCGGATTCCAGAAATGCTCGTGTGACGGGATGATCGATTCCGAACTTGTCGAGCGCCAAACCAAAGGCAGTGTGCGGGTTTTCGCCATAGGACTCGACGTTGACGTCAATGTTCCAATTGTCGTTACCTTTCTTGTTGTTCTTGTCGTCGTGGTCGTGGTCGTGGTATTGGTCCAGGAGCAAGCTTACAATATCGGCGTGTTCGTTGAGGGCGGCAAAATGCAGGGCCGTGTACCCGTGTTTGTCCTGTCGGTTGATGTGCTCGGGAGCCAGCTCGAGAAATCGTTCGAGAGAAGCGCGATCGTTGGAGGCCGCCGCCACGCGCAATTCCCGGGGCGACACCCGCTTGCTGGCGACCCCGTCCCGTTCAAAGGCGTTGGCAGGATCGAACGATTGTCGTTGCTGGTCGCGTTCGGCATCGGCCGACGCTGCTCGAGAATCAGACTCGTGTTCTCCTGTCGAGGATGATACGGCTGCTGCTTCTTCTTCTTCTTCTTCCTGCCGTTGTTGTTCCTGCTGCTGCTGCAAGGAGGCGAATATATCGTCTACGTTTATCTCGTCTTGGAAATCAGGTGCTGTTTCCGCATTGTTTTCCTCTTGCTGCTCTTGCTCCTTTTGCCGTTGTCTGCGTTGTTCTTGTCTGCGTTGTTGCCTGCTTTGTTGTCTGGTGCTCTCTTGATTGGTCGCACGCTGTTGTTGTTCCTGCTCTTGCACATGAATTAACTCATCTTCGTCTACAGGATCAATCCCCCATGGATTGTCAGGTTGTTCTTCATCTTGCTCGAGATGATTTTCATGGGTATCATTTTCTGTTTTTTCTTCTGTTTCTGCTTCTATTGCCATCGATTCCGCTGCTGCTTCATTTTCATGTTCATATGCTGTCCGTTCGGTTTCTGTTTCTGTTTCGGCTTCCTCGTCGAGAACATCTCGTGATTGCTCATTGTTCGTTGTTTCTTCCTCCTCCGTGAACTCGCCCTCATAATCATTTTCTTCTTCCTCTTCCTCTACTTCGTCATATTCTTGTTCTTCCTCCTCTTCGTCTACTTCTTCATATTCGTGTTCCTCTTCTTCCTCTACTACTTCTTCATCTTCTTGTTCCTCCTCCTCTTCGTCTACTTCGTTGTATTCTTCTTCCTCCTCTGCTGCTTCTTCTTCTTCGTTAACCGCGTCTTCTTCCCCATATTCTTCTCTTTCGTCCAACCATCCCTCGTCGTCTTCTTCTTCTTCTTTCTCTTCTTCTCGCTCCTCCTTTGATTTCGGAGCGTTGCGATGATCGTGGCCACCGCGGCGCTGCTGTTTCATGTCGCGAACGAGTTGTTCCAATCGCTCCTTTTCCAGCAAGCGTTCCGCTTCGTCGTGGACATCGTTGTATAAACGGTCGTATTCCTCTTGTTCGTCGTAGTACTCCTCGTGTCCCTCGCTTCCTTGGTACGGGTCGTGCTCCGACGAGTCCTTTTCCTCGTCCTCGTCCTCGTCCTCATCGTCATAGTCCTCGTCGTAGTCCTCGTCCCTTTCGAACAGGGCTCTGCGCACCCTGGCCGCCGCTTTCGTCAGGAGCCGCACGGTGGGGCTCTTGGGCGTCACCCCGTCCGCTTCCTTGGCCCACAAAATGGCCGACAGGCTCGCATCGGGCGATTTGGGAATGGTAAAGACGGTAAGGAGCGCCACCGCAAAGATCCCCACGATGACGATCATAGTCGCAAAGGACGAAAAGGCGCTGTTCTTGCGGGCCACGTTGTGGGTCCGGACCTTGTCGGCAACCGAGGAGACCTCGGCGACGTTTTGCTCCGCCACCGTTTCCAGTTGGTTGAGCGTGCTTTCGGTTTGCTGCTGGAGACGGTTCTGAATGCCCCGGGTGGATTCCTTCATCTGGCGGGCCATCATGGCGATGGCCTCCTCGATTTGTTCCCGCTGGGCTTTTTGGAGTTCTTCGGTGGTTGTCTTTTTGTTATTATTGGTGGTGGTGTTGCTATTGTTCATGCTGTTAGTTGGAGTTTCTTCAGAGGATGCGGCCGAAGAGGATCCCTCTTCATCGTGGTCGTCGTCTTGGAATTCATCGTAATAGTCTTCCTCTTGCTCGTCGCGAGGCATTGGTTTCGCTCCCGTTGGTCGTTCCTCCGGGGCTGCTTTTGTTTCGTGTTCGATTTCGCCCTCCTCGTCCGCCGCTCCCAAACCAAAGAGGTGCTCTACGATATCTACGGACTGCATGTCTGTCTGCGATTGCGATTGCGATTGCGATTGTTCTCGTTCTTCTTGTTCCCGGGCGTGTTCGGCGAGGACGTGGGCACGCTTGCAGGCCGCGTCGACCCTCTGCGAGAGTTCCAGGTACTCGGCGCGTCCCGGTCCCCTTCCGTCCGCTTCCGAGGAGGCGACGGTCTCCCAGAGATCCCGGCACAGCTGGGCGCGGACCAGCAGGGAGTGCCAGGTTTGCGGGTGGGGAACTCGCAGGGTTTGTTGCTGCGGATGTGTTTGTTGCTCGTGTTGCTGCGGTGATTTCTTGTCGGCGGCATCGGCACCGGCATCGGTTTCGTCATTGGCGTGATCGTTTCCGTCTCCGGCGGTGGCTTCCGAGACCAATATCGGAGGATCGCTGTCTACGACAAAGGTTTCGTACCGCTCCATGCGATACAACAATCGCCGGAGCGCCAACAAATTGCTTTCGTCACTATTGTAATTCTTGCTGCCGCCGACGCCATCGTTCGTTGTTGCAAATTGATCGTGTTCGTCGTCGTGTTCGTCGTCGTAGTCGTTGTCGAGAGGAGGATAACCCTCGTGCGTGGGATGATTCGCAAAAAACATGCCGGGAACCGAATCGAATGTGACAGGAATATACGGGTGTGTGTGTGTGTGTGTGTGTTGCAATCGGAAGCAATCGGACGCTGTGTCTCCAACTCTCTTCCTTTCTCTCCGCTGCTGCAGTTGCCGTGTGGATTGGGGTTCTCTGGAGGATTGGTCGCGAGTCAGTCTTCGACTACTGAGAACGATTGGAATGCGATGTACAGTAACTTACCAGTTTTAAAAGGTAGTCGTAAGTTACTGGCATCGGATTCTGAGTGCCCACAGTCAAATAAAATGGGCTACAGCAATGGGAGATGCTAAAGCAATCCACGAAAGATGCTCTCGCGAACCGAAAACATGACCGAGATGATGAGATCACCACAGTAAGTTAACCTTACCAGGTACAAGTACCGATACGTAACACGTAGATTCGTAGCAGTAATTTTTTAGTAGTATTAAAAAAACCGAGGGAAAACCTCCCGAAATCGTACAAGCAGAGACGATGCGGTCATTGCTGCGTACGGGATGACATCTCGGAGTCGCGAGAAAACGGACGTGGGTCGAAAACACACTTCTGAAAAGTGCTAATATACACTTTTTTAACTTTGCTACTACGAAGTAATACCGTACTTACACTCCTACCCACCAACAACCCAACAACCCAACAATCCCAACAATCCCAACAACCCAACAACCCAACAACCCAACAACCCCAACCCCAACAGTGTTAAGAGTGGCATGATCAAGGTGCAGCAAGTGTTTCGGTGATTCAATTGCTAGAGAAGAAGAACATGGGTAATGTATGTACTGGTATTTTAAAAGTGTGGGAAAAAAGTGTGGATTAGACCTAAAATAAGTGTGTTAACGAACGGGTACCCGAGAAAACAGGTCTGGTAACTGCCTATTCATACGTCTCATGACTTTGTTTAGTATGCATACAGCATCATAGTCCTAGACTTAGTTTGATGTACCACGTAGTAGTACGAGTAACCTTACGATCGTTGGGCTGCCATCTCATCAACTTAGCCCCCAGCAGCAGCACCAGGAAAGCAGAAGATGTTGTTGCTCCTGGAGCTCCTTGGTGAGGAATCCCACACCAGCAGCAGGGAGATTTGGATTGCATCCTTCTTCCTTTGCATCCTACAGTAATTACTGCATTAGTAGGTGGTGCTGTCGTGTTGGTGGTAGAAGTAGTATTATTTATTTTCAATAACTGTCTATTGCGATGAGCATCTTGTATTTTGGGTGTTACACACGTAAGTTACGGTAAGGTTACGAGTAATTAATTACGCTGGCTAATATCATGTTGTGATTGGGAGAGAAGCCATCCTTGAACATGTGACCCATGTCCTGTTGGGCAAAGCGAATTCTGTATGAGTGCGTCTCGCTTTCTCACATCGCATTCGACACCGTGATGTTGTTTGTAGTAAGGTTAGTAAGTTAACCTTGCTCGTAGTAATTTTTTGTAATTTCACAGTGTTCTCGATTTCGGATCAAACGAGTCGTGAATTAGAAACTGAGGTTCTCACGGTTCGCAACACTGTACTGTGCAACCGTAAGGTCTGTCTGTCTACTATCATCCATGCTCGCGCCCATTCGTATTGCCATATCCATGCGTTATCCGACCGTAGCGAGAGAGACCTCTTAGTTTACAGGAATTCCACGTATCCGAGCTCCTGAAGTTTTAACGGCTATTCCTACGTATTTTGAGTACCATGTCCAGACAGGAGAATTCTGCGAATTGCACAGCACACGGTTTACGCGAGAGCCATTTTTTACGTTGCTAGGCATTATCACTTTTGCTCCAGATGTTCTGCTCGGTCACTCACCCTATTCGTATTCGTATTCCCCATCTCGGCTTGACCTCTCTCCCTCCAACTGAACTTGTCACCGACGTCAAGTGTGAATGAATCCTTTCTTCCCCTGGATCTCTGTTCCATTCCGTCATGGATCTCCAATTCCCACAATCCAACCCTCCATCCAACAACGTTTCTAACCATGTAAATGTTTCTCACCATGTAACTGCGAACGGCGACAATACCGTACCTAACAATTCCTCCCGTATGGCTGCTACGAGCAGCGTAGTAGGAGGAACCGGTCTGGGCCCCGTGGTCCATGCTTCGAGCAATCAGTACTATTCTTCCAATACCGCTGCTACTCAGATAGCGCAGCAACAGTCACAGCAGCAGCAGCAGCAGCAACCACAACAGTACCAGCTGCCACCTCAGCAGTCACAACAAGTGGTTCGTGTGCAGCAGCAGCAGCAACAACAACAACAACAGCAAGCTGTGTACGCCGTTCCGAATCCTCTGGGGAGTGGGTCTCGTCCTTCTTCCAGCGTCGGAGGCTCGGCAGCTCTTCAATATCCCCAACAAGTCGTGCAGCAGCAATATCAGCTTCCCCCCCAGCAGCACCAACATTCGAGGCACACGCAGCAGGTGATGCAGGTTGCGCAATCCCAACCCGTTTCGTATTCGGGAGATCAACTGCAGCAACAGCAACAGCAACAACACTCGGTATCAATCTCGCAGTCTCATTCTCACTCTCATTCGCAGCAAACGACTCGTGCTTCTCAGCACCAGCAGCTTCATTTGCAGCCACAGCACCAGCAGCAAGCTCCGTCTGCGATGCAATACCATTCCACGCAGCACCAGCACCAGCAGCAAACGAATCGAACGCAATATCAGCAGCAACCATCGCAACACCATCATCAACAGCAACATCAACAGCAACATCAACAGCAACATCAACAGCAACATCAACAGCAACATCAACAGCAACATCAACACCAGCACCAGCACCAGCAACCATCGCAAGCCACGAAACGGAAAACCAAGGTCGTTCTCAGCAAGGAAGCCAAGCACGCGCTCGCAAAGGCCATTTGGTCGGCTATACGGTCACCGGTGGGGGAGATTGCACCGGATCTAATGCAAGCAGCACTCATAACAGGATTGCCAAAGCACGCGATTTTAAATGCGGCGCGAGTTGCCAGGGAGCGGGAGGCTTCCAAGCGAAAAGCTCTGTACAAGCAGCACCATCAACCGAAGCCGCACCATCCGCAACAACACCAGCAAATGCAGCCGCAGCAACAGCAACAGCAACAACCACAGCACTCGTCGCGTCTCCAACCGCAACACCAGCAGATGCAACAACAACAACAACAACAACAACAATCTCTTCAGCTTCAACACGAGCAGTTGCAACAACGTCAGCAAGAACTTCAGCAGCAACAACAAAGCCAACAACAACAACAACAAAAACGTCACCATCAGCACATGCAGTATCAGCCGCAACAGCAGCAAACCCAGCAGCAACAACATCAACAACAAATATCGATGAATCACCAGATTCAGCAGCAGCAGCAGCAGCAACAACAACAACATTCGCCCCGATTGGGTTCGCAATCCCCGTTGCAGCTTCATCCCCAGCTCTCCCCGACGCGGGTTGGGAGTCAACACCGACAACACACGACCACTGTGAGTCAACAACAACAACAGCAGCAGCAGCAGCACGTATCGTCGCACTTGCGCATGGCACAGGATCCGCAGCAGGTGGTCCACCATCAGCATCACAACCAACAGCACCATGCGAGAGGGACAATGTCGGTGGTGGGAGGAATGCTGTCACCCCAGCCTCTCTCGAACTCGGGTTACCAAACGTCTCAAAACACCAACCAATACGTAACCAGCAGCACTGACAACCAGTTACAACAACAGCAAGAGGAATACCAGAGGAAGCAGCAACAGGTGCAACTCCAGAAACAGAAACAACAACAGTTGAAGCAGCTGCAGCTCCAGAAACAGCATCAACTGAAGAAGCAAGAACTTCAGAAACAGCAGCTACTGAAGAAGCGGCAGCAACAACTCAAACAACAACAGCAGCAGCAGCAGCAGCAGCAGCAACTCAAACAGCAACAACAACTCAAACAGCAGCAAGCGGCTCCGAAACCGGTGACGGCGAACAACTCGAATGCCAAGTACGGGGGAAGCAACAATGGCAAATCAATCGGGAAAAGCATCGCGTCCCTGGCCAAGGCGAAACAAGCAAAAATCGAGTCCGCCCAGCAGGCATTGGCGTCCAAGGCACTGAAACTGAAAATGGAGGAACGATCCAAGTGGAGACGGGTCCAACACGGTGTCTTCATGGTGCAAAAGGGCAAGTTTGTTGCACCCCCCAACACGATCAGCGGAATTGTGCGGAGCAAGGACCAAGCGCCGGTGCTCTCGAAGCCGGGGACAAAGAAGCAACCACGATTGTCGAAGTCAATACTGATGGATGCAGCCTCAATCCAGGAGCTCTTGAAGCATCAGCTGAAATCTCAGTCACGACCGACGGTTTCGGATCCCATTGCCAACAGCACTCCGGGAGAGGCAGACGCATCTACCACCCGCCTGCTGGACGCAGAGAAATTCAAGAGAATCAAGCTGGAACCGAAAAAGATTGGGAAGGCGCTCGATCGTGCCGTGCGGTCCTCTAGAAAGTCGGCTGCCGATGCCCTCAACAAGCAGCACAAGGAACTCTCGAAAGCCATTTCGTCTCACCAGCAGGAGTTTTTCAAGTTCCACAAGCAGATGAAAACCGAAGCGGCGAGACTCGCAAGAGCCATTCGTGACAACGCCAACAAGGAGGCGAAACGAAAGGAAAAGGACGGGGTTGCGGCCGAGAAAGCTCGATTGGCCGCCCTGAAGGCCAACGATATGGATGCCTATTCCAAGCTGCTGGAAGAAACCAAGAACGATCGTCTCAAGTTTCTCATGGACAAAACCGAGAGCCACTTTTCTCAGATTTCCACCAGCTTGCTGCAAACGCGAAACAACGACAAGGGTGTCCGATCAACGGGCGGGGCTGCGTCGTATTACGCCTCCGCTCACTTGAAAACCGAGGACATTCAACAACCGAGCATTCTAGTAGGTGGCGATCTGAAAGAATACCAGCTCTCCGGCCTTCAGTGGATGGTCTCCTTGTACAACAACAAGTTGAATGGGATCTTGGCAGATGAGATGGGTCTGGTAAGTACCACGAACCATTCGATGGTTTTGTGTGCACATCAGTGCAGGAAGTGCTGGTGTTTTCGTTTTGTTACTAGATCAGCTCTCACCAAAGCATTTGGTTTGTGTTCTGTTTGAAATTGACTGTTGTTTCACAGGGGAAAACGATTCAAGCCATCTCTCTTGTCTCGTACCTAATGGAGTACAAAAATAACCTAGGGCCGTACCTAGTGATTGTTCCGCTTTCTACCCTATCGAACTGGGTAAACGAATTCCAGAAATGGCTTCCTTCGGCGCACTTGATTTGCTACAAGGGGATTCCGGCTCAGCGCAAAGAGATTTACAGGGAAAAAGTAAAGAATGGCCATTTCAATGTCTTGCTAACGACCTACGAATACATTATCAAAGACAAGGCGAGCTTGAAAAAGATTACGTGGCAATATGCCATTGTAGACGAGGGGCATCGCATGAAAAATGCGGCTTCCAAATTCGCCAAAACACTATCGACACAATACGAAACCAAGTATAGATTGCTTCTCACTGGAACACCACTGATGAATGACCTGAGTGAATTGTGGTCCCTGCTGAATTTCTTGCTACCTTCGATTTTCAACTCGGTAGACACGTTCGATGAATGGTTCAATCGGCCGTTTGCTCAATTTGGTAACTCCAGCAAGGGAGACGATGATCCCGAAAACAGCGCTCTAACAAACGAAGAGCGGATGTTTATCATCCATCGTCTTCACGAACTGTTACGTCCTTTTATGCTGCGACGTGTCAAGAGCGAAGTTCTCGATCAACTCCCCGAAAAGGTAGAAAAGATTTTGCGGTGCGAACTCTCTTCGTGGCAGAAAGAGCTCTACAAGCAAATTAGTAAAAAAGCTGCTGCCGAGACCAACGAATTAGGAATCAGTTTTACCGGACCGCAAGGCAGAGGATTGAACAATGCGGTGATGCAGCTTCGAAAAGTGTGCAATCACCCCTACCTCTTTTCTCCCCAAGGCTACCACATTAACCAAAACATCATTCGTTCTTCGGCGAAGGTTGAGCTGTTGGACCGAATGTTGCCGAAGCTAAGGGCGGCCGGACACAGGGTGCTTCTGTTCACACAAATGACAGCCGTCATGACCATTCTTGAAGACTATTTTGCGTATCGGCATTATTTATCTCTGAGACTAGACGGGTCGACTCCCGCCGAAGAGAGAGAGAAACGAATGTACAAATTCAACGCCCCCGACTCTCCGTACTTTATATTCCTATTGAGTACTCGCGCAGGTGGCCTTGGACTTAACCTCACTGCAGCGAACACTGTTATTATCTTTGATAGCGATTGGAACCCTATGATGGACTTGCAAGCCCAAGATAGAGCCCATCGAATTGGACAACGTAGTGATGTCAGTGTATTTCGAATGGTGACGCGTTCTCCAGTCGAGGAGAAGATTCTGAGTCGCGCAACGGAGAAGCTCAACATGAGTGAACTCGTTGTTGAAGCCGGAAAATTCGACAAGACCAGTGTGGAAAATGATAACAGTCTCGAACGAAAACGAATGATGGAAGTCTTATTAGTTGATTTTGACACGAACGCGAACAAGAACGATAGCGACACAGTTGGAATCGGCAGCAAACCGTTGGAAGAAAAACCTACGGAAGCCGCAGGCTCGGAAGATGGTGAAATCGAAGAAGACGACGATGATGACAACAATAGCGAAGCCAGCAAAGAAGATGATCTCAACGGTCTTTTGAGCAACAACGAAAACGACTATCAACTTTACAAGAACTTCGATAAAATCAAGGCCGCAACACCAAATCTTGTTGACACAAGTTTGTTCACATTGGAAGAGGATATTCCAGATTGGATCAAGTATCCAACAGGAAGAAAAGATGCCGCTCTTGAAGATACAGGTGTACCGGGTAGTGGGCCTAGAAAGCGCAAGGAGGTGATGTATGACGATGGATTGACTGAGAAACAGTTTTTGAAAATGATGGAGAAGAAGTTCGACAGAGAAGAAGCTGCGAAACAAGAGGCTAAATTGATGAAACGAGGGACCAAATCACTCGGAGCATCTGCACCGATTGGAGCTCCTGTGTCTGTGGCCGTACCGAACAGTGAACTCACGGACTGGACTTTCCGCAAGCTCATCAGCTGTGCGAAGGCAGTGGTCAATCTAAAAGAACCTTCGACAAAACGCCGTCTTTGCGAAATATTTCTCGAGAAGCCATCTCCCGAGCAGTTTCCTGATTATTACGAAATTATTGCCAAGCCAATCGCTATCAATGATATTTTGCGCAAGTGCCGGGGAAAACTATACGCAAATCTACAAGAGTTTCACGACGATTGGAAGCTCATGTTTGCCAATGCAAAGCAATTT
This sequence comes from Pseudo-nitzschia pungens, assembly GCA_037355855.1. Taxonomy (NCBI): domain Eukaryota; phylum Bacillariophyta; class Bacillariophyceae; order Bacillariales; family Bacillariaceae; genus Pseudo-nitzschia; species Pseudo-nitzschia pungens. The sequence continues at coordinate 2,960,227 of CM074762.1, read as the reverse complement.
AATGGTGAAGATTCCTGGGTCGTTGAAGACGGTAAAACAATTAAAAAGGAATTGGACCGCGTAATGAAGAAAAACGGTTTTAGTGACGAAGCAGGGGTGAAACCAAAAACTCCTCCCAAAGCGAAAAAGAAGCTACGGATCAAACTATCACTCAAAACCATCAAGGCAAACAATGATGGTTCTGGGGAGAGTAAACAAAGCGAAGACGACGGGAGACCATCAGAACCGGTGAAGAAAAAGAGGAAGAAAATTCAGAAAAGCAAACGGGAAAGTGCTTAATAATAGTCATATTCTAATATCTAATATCATTCGCCAAGAGCTAGTTCACTCCTTCAATGAATCGTTCTTTTAACACGCTCACATCGACGTAGACAGTTGTAGCTCTCGATCAATTCCAACGCATTCTATAAAAGCTTCGTAGTACACTACATACAAGAGAACATTCGCAACTCAGCCTCGCCCGTTCGTGAAGCTTTTGTCGTTTCGTGCTCTTTAAAGCTCTTGATGCTTTGAGTTAGCTCTCTCAAGGAACACAAAGACTGCGTATCGGTATTGAAATTGTTCGACAGAAAGAAGTCGTGTAGTCCGGAAGTAAATGACGATGAATCATTCTCCCTTAGGAACGATATGGAGGCAAGAAGTAATTCCATTGGAAACAAAGAATTTTCTCCGTGCCTACTATCGAGTGCTCCTTGGTGCATGAGTTTATTATAACACAACTCCAACGATCCAATGTCATCGTCGAATACTGTCAAATGAATACAGAGATTACTCACGTGAAGAACATCTTCGTATTCTTCCTCGCTTGCTCCCCCAAAATCGTAGTACAAAAAATAGTGTTCATGATCGTCGGGACTGAAAGACATTTCAAGCGATGCCTTTTCATGAGTGACAATTGGACTCTCCCATACAAGCCGTTTCCCTGACAGAAATGTTGCTTGAGAATCGTGGATGTTGCTTGAGTCCCCTGCCGATTCCCTCTCGGCGACAAGATACAGTTTCCCCTTCGAAACACAGTTTCCGTCATCTTCCCAATTGCATGTCAATCGCAAAGACTTTGTTCGTCGTTTCATGAAAGGAACAGGCGAACATTTGATTGGCATAGCATTTCCTGGCATTCCTTCCAAAGAAGCATATTGGAAAAGAGTAAATGGTGGTAAAGTGATTAGGTTGTTCCCTTCTTCTGCGTTAAATACTTCCTCTTGATTACAATTTTCGAGTAATTGTAGAAAGAACAAACAAACGCATGAAAGAGATGACAAATACCGCGGATCATTTGTTCCAATGTTGTATTTCCTGAATAGGGCATTGAAACAATCAATTTGTTGCGAGGTACATAGTTTCAATATTTCCACCAGTAGTTTCGTGTAGAGTACGAGGTCAAGATTGTTGTCGTCTTCACCACGAATTATGCCATTTTCGTGCAGACTGGAATATGCACTTTTCATACTCCGCCTCTCGTCATCAAAAACCATAGTTTCGATGTAAAGATCTTCAACGATCAATAGGTGTCCACCTCCACCTCCGACCACATAGAACAAATGATACTGAGTATTGATTTGTGGAGAAAAGGCGATCGTCAAATTTTCAAACGTATGCGAAGCAATCGGGGATTCATAGATCACCCTCCCACCGTCAAAAGGTGCCATCTTATCCCCAATCGAATCGGTACTGACGCTCTCGTCAGAATGAGCAACAATATAGAGCTTGCCTTTTCTATCGCCCCACCCCTGATCCTTCCAGCGACATTTTAACAAAACGGTGTGGGGATCATTTCCAAATATTGGTATTCGAGCACTCTTTATCGGTATATCACCAATACTCGATTCTCCATGGACAATTTGAGAATACACAAGTTCATATCTTGGAGAAAGAAGGGATAGCGGTATATCGGAGTGGAAAGCTCGAGATATATTCGACAGCTTGAGAGCCGAACGATAGTCAAGAAAAGATGTGATTTTCCTCTTCGAAACTGAGGGTAATTCGGAAAACGACATGGTTATTGCTATAGTATCCACATTTGCCTCCCTTGACAAAACTCACAGATGAATGAAGCTGCTAAGCAAATAATACCGATCACTGCAGTATCTTCAATTCCCAAAACACTTTTGACACCAGGGATGATCTCTTGGGCACCTCCAAAAAAAACTAGACCGAAAATCGAAAAGATACTCAATACCACACATGTCATTCACAAACAAACAAAGTGATCGAGACGTGAGAACATGGTAGAGTAAGATTACTTGTACGTGTACCGTACGGTAATTATTGCAATAAGAAAAAATAGAAAATAGTACGGGTAAGTCTTAACTTTTACTACGTAACTTACTCGTAATTATTCTTCTTAAGTGCCTTTTAAGCCGGCTTGGTTCGATAGGTGTACCCGGTAACCTTAACCTTGCTTGTACGTAATAATTTTCTAGCAGTACACTTTTTTAATAAGAGTTTGGACTCAGGTAAGATGAATACCGTACGTACGGTACAGTAAGGCACCGGGCTAACGATGGAGGAATCTTCTCATTCCAAATCCGAAGAAACAAAAAATCTAAATAAGAGGTCTCATCATTTTAATTCATTAGCACCGAAATGCCACTGTTCAATTTTTGTTCTTCCTTTCACCATGGTGGCAAGCAAGATGATAGAAAAAGCATCACCGTAGTACGGTAGGTTCGGGAGCCTGCCTTCGGGATCTTTGCGTTCGCTACAGCTTTTTTCACCTCCTCCTCTAGCTTTACGACTTCCCTTCACCTCTAGACATCTGTACTATTTTGTGCATGATGTTGTTGTTCCTCATCGTACTGCTAGCACTACTACGTTGTACCCTTCTGTGACCACAGCCTCCTGCTCCTCCTTCTTCTGAAAAATCATAATTCCTCTTCTCGCCACCAACCAACAGAGGACAACAACAATATGTACCTTTGACTGATTATCATAACCATCAATCAGGAGCTGAGCTAAAGCAGTAAGTTGTTCGTCTTGCTGTCTTTTCGAGTCGCTTGGGATGACACATCCGCCGGAATCATTCTTTCCTTGCTGGCATTCATTCGACAGTGGATACTTAAAAGGTTACTCCTACTACTAATATAGATTTACTGGTAATCTTACCCACTACGTGTACTAGGATATACTCATACGGCAGGTATGTGGGATGGAACGATCCGCCTGGTCGTCGTCCGATATTCAATGCTGAATTTTATTTCCAGCCAGTGAAAAAATTACAGTTTTGCGCCAAGAGAGCCTGAAGTGAGCTACGGTATGGGAACGAGATCATCATCAGTAACCTTAGCTACGAGTACTAAGTTACCGAATTCAGTTTTCAAGCGAAAATCGGAAAGCTACCGGTATGGAAGACGGTAAGGTGGTCTTGATCTTCCAGGAGCGTAAGTACCCGCACTAATTACTTTCTAAACCTTACTGTTCTCCGATACAAGTCACTGCATCCGATTTTGACCATTGAACAACGACAAGATAAAAAATACTGAAACTGTTCAAGGAAAATGGCTCAAGCAAAGTCGAGATCGAAATCAAAGAGCCGGTCTCCTGCGAAGAGGATTCGAAAGGAGGAAGAGGACGAAGAATCTATGGTGGAAGTAACAAAGAAAAGTCTAGCAAAGGGAAAGAAGGAGAAAGAACCAGTCGATGATCCACCATCTTCTTCCGAAGAAGAAAGTGGGAGCGGTAGTTCTAGCGACGAAGAAAGCGGCAGCGACGAAGAAAGCGGTAGTGACGACGAAGAACAACCGACAGGAAAAGTTTTCTCCGACCAGAATGCATCGTGGTTGAAACCAAAGAAAACATTGATCGACTCTGACGATGAGGAAGATGTTGACGAGGTTGGCGACAATTTTGGAAATGATGACGACGAAAGCGATGACGAAGAAATGGAAGTCGAAAGACAGTCTCGTCTATTAGATGCTAGACGTGCGGAAGAGGAGGAGGAAGCAGAAGAAGAATACCGACACACCATTGCAACGAGCACGTCGGTTTATCACCTACCTACAAAAGAGGAACTAGAGAGAGATATCGATCGCGTTGTTCCGCCGTCGGAACTGAAATCTCATATCGACTCGATTCTGGAGGTGTTGGCGGACTTTAAGACACGTAGAGAACCAGGACGTTCTAGGCAGGAATATGTCGACCAATTGGGATTGTTCATTGCCGAACTATACGGTTACCTTCCCGAATTGGTTGAATACTTCCTCACCATGTTCAGTCCTTCGGAATGCCTCGAGTTTATAGATTACTCCGACAAAGTACGACCTATGGTTATCAGAACAAACACGCTAAAAACCAGAAGAAAGGATCTTGCTCTCGCCCTCATGAAGAGAGGAGTTTCGCTCGATCCTCTCGCAAGTTGGTCCAAGGTTGGATTGAAAATTATGGAAAGCCCGGTTCCTATTGGTGCCACGCCTGAATACTTGAGTGGACACTATATGCTCCAAAGTGCCGCTTCGATGTGTCCAGTATTGGCATTGTCTCCCCAACCCAACGAGCGCGTGCTCGACATGTCAGCTGCACCCGGAGGAAAGACATCTTACATCGCTCAATTGATGCGGAATACCGGAGTCGTCTTTGCGAATGATCTGAGAGCAGACCGTCAAAAGGCAACCGTTGCTAACATGCATCGACTGGGTGTTAGAAACGTCATCACTTGCATGCACGATGGAAGAAAGCTCGCCAAACTCTTCCAGCAGTACAAATTCGATAGAATTTTACTTGATGCGCCCTGCTCAGGTTTGGGGGTGATCAGTCGTGATCCTAGTGTGAAAGTTCAGAGAACGATTGTTGACGTGAAGAAAACAGCTCATCTACAAAAAGAACTTTTGTTGGCAGCAATCGATGTGCTGAACCACAAGAGTAAGACTGGGGGTGTCATGGTTTATTCGACTTGTAGTATCAGCGTAGCAGAGAATGAAGAGGTTGTCAACTATGCTCTCGAAAAGAGAGACATAAAGATCATCGACACTGAGCTCGATTTCGGTAAGTTTCAAAGTGTTTCCTGTGGTTGACAGCGGAGCGAATCGCGTAGTATTATCTCACAGATAGTGTTCCTCCTTTTGGATCAATTTCTACATAGGTACACCTGCATTTACAAGGTACCAACAAAAAAGATTCCATCCATCTGTTGCGAAGACCCGACGATTCTATCCACATGTTCACAACATGGATGGATTTTACGTAGCAAAAATCCAGAAACTGAGTGACAAGAAAAAGGGCGAAGAAAAGAAAAAGGAGAATGGAGTCGTAGAGGATCAGGTCGTTGCAAAGGACGAGGGAAAGAAGGACGAAAACAAGCAAAAGAAGACGTCTCAAAAGAAAGGGAAAAAGCGCAAGGGTGGAAAGACCGAAGAAGAAAATGCTATCAAAAAGACAAAGAGAGAGAAAATTTCTGTGCCACCCAAAAGTTTGAACACTAAGAAGAAGGAGAAAAAGAAGCAACAAAATGCCAAGATGACCAAACCAAGAAGGAGAAAGATCGAGTAACCGCTTTGTTTGTACTTGGTCGCAAGCTTGTGATTTGACTTAATTCGTCTGGTCGGAATTATTTCCAACTTAGTTCAAACAGACCAAAATGGAAATAATTATTTTAAGCATCAGTTTCATCGTTTCATCCATGGGATTAAGTTGCACAAAAAATCATTGGATGCAGTCTTCGTCCATAACAACTTCCCGTAAGCCAATCTCAATTTGATCAACGTACGTACTCGCAAAAGTTTGTTCAAGATTCTCTCGAACGCAGCACAATCAAACACACTACCACCGGTACAGGAGACAACACTTCTTCAGACACTTGCCCATTTTGTAATATTTCCGAAGAACCAATTTCTCTGTATTACTATTTTGAAAGTTTGTTGTTCTCTATTAAATATGCGTAGATTGTGTGTATTTGTCACTACTTATTTACAGGGTTGAAAAAAAGATTCTTAGCTGGCACCGACGACCTCAGCATAAATCTTGGAACCCATGAGACAGGTACCAGTAGCAGTGCATCCAATGAGGTAGATCCATACAGCAGACCAACCAAAGGCAGTTTGGAGAGGGCCAATTGCCAAGAGTCCAATGGCAGAAGTGAAAGATCCGGTTCCGTTGATGAGGCCGGTGACGGTACCAAGAGACTTGCTGCTTCCACGAACGGAAGGATGAGAAGCCAAATCTGCGGCAACAGCGGATGTGATGATGTTGTTGGGTCTGAAAATTGAAAAATAGATTTTTGACATCGGTTGACCGAGAAATTTTATGAACGGGACGGATCGAAAAGGTTTGTGGTTAGATTGCAAAGCGTGCAAGAGGCCATTTCCCAAGCTTTCTCATCAGCAAGATATTGCACTTACCCTCCGACAAGAATACCCATGCAGCCAAGCATGAAAAGAAGGACGGAGGGGTTCAAGTCAGGAGATTCTGAGACCTTGGCAAAGACTGCCAAAAAGACAATCAACAATCCCATGAAAACTCCAATAACGAGAGCACGGCGACCTCCAAACATGTCGGAAACATAACCAACAATGATACCTCCGGGCATCATACCAACAGAGTAAAGGGAGGCGATAAGATTGGCGGTGACGGGGTCAAAGTGCTTTCCCAAGAAATATGGGAGCCAGAAAAACAGGCAGTAGTTGGTAAGCTTGAAGAAACCAAAGGCAAAGGCGTAGTTGGCAACCATAGGAATGCGGAAGGCATCGGCGAATGAAATAGCTTGAGGACCAGCATCCTCTTCGATGGTTTCTCCCTTCTCGGCCATCTCCTTTTTCTTGGCCTCGTACTTCGCTTGACGAATCTTGACTTCGGGGGTGATGATTCCCATGTTGTATGGGTCAGCTTCAAGCCGGATGGTGATGAAGGCGAAGAGAATGTTGGCCACGGCAGGGAGGAAAAGTGCCCAGATGTAGGAAAGTCCGGCCCCTAGAATCCAAGCGGTGGCAAGACCAGCAGTGATATCACCCATGTACTGATGGCAAGTCCAGAAACCGAAAATCACACCACGGTTTCTGACGGAATCGGCATCGCAGAACCAGTTTCCCATGACAGCTGTTCCGACAGGTCCCCCAGTAGCCTGGAAGAATCCGAATAGGAACAAAATAGTAAGGATGGTGGCGTTGGCGAGGAGGACACTGACGGAAACCAAGTCGGCCAAGACGGCACCGGACAAGACAATAAGACAGGCACCGCTTCCCCAAAGACCAATTGCGAGAATTGTGACAGGGTTGAAGGTATCACCAAGCTTTCCGTTGATAACATTTCCAGCACCATAAGTAAGCATGAAGACTGTATCCATCGCACCAAGAATAGAGGGAGAGTATCCAGCCTGGTTCTGGAGTTGCTGCTTGACGGTAGAGTAACTCTTTCGGACAAAGTGAGACATGAAGTAACCTCCAAAAGTGACAAAGAAGGCAAATCTGCGACGGCAATACCGACATTCGTGTTGGAGAAAAAAGAGGTGCAAGAAGACTGTGAGTGAACGTCGTGAAAATTGATATCGATATCCAAACCAATGCGTTTTTTTCGGTGATTTCCAAAAGAGCATTGTGGTCATTTCGCTTCGAGTCACCCTTGCGAGTAGCTGTGGATAGAATATGATAAACATCTGCGTGCTCCAGCGCATTCTTTCAGATGCGTAATTTTGTCGGCATACCAAGACAACAGACATCACGGTGAATGCGCTTTGGGAAGATCATTGGATTAGAAAATGACTTACGGTTGGTATGCCTTCAACCTTTTGAGCATCTGCATCTCCTCGTCACTTTGGACAAGAGGCTTGTTTTCAGACATGGTGAGAGTGGTTCTTATTCTTTCGGGTGTGGGTAATTGTTAATAGCACACGGGGGTGTGATTAGTAATTAATTCCCTGAGGTCGAACGCTTTTCCTGCAGAGAAATCAATAATAAAAAATAATGTGAAAATGATGGATGTGTCGAAATCTGTCGGAAACGATTCTTTTTGATGGTTCAGGAAGGAAAAAGTTGTTTCGGGCATTTTGAATTTTCGGCTCGTATGAACTTGCACGGAGAAGAGCAGCTGGGACGAATCCCATACTAGAAATGCCGTGGATCCAAGGCGACTACAGACACATTGATTGGCGAATGGGTGTGAATCTTCCTTGATTCATGCGTCATAATTGCATCGTCGAAAGCTTCTCCTCTATTCTTCTTGTTCCGCACTAGAATGCACGGAGTCGAATCATAAGATTACCACCGGAAAATCTGTAAGGTCATAACACTAAATTCGGTATGCTTCGAGAGATGTAACATCCACGTGGAGAGAGATTTTCTTTTGGAGAATCAACGGCTTTCCGTGGTTCTCTGAAGGACTGTAGTACGAACCATGTACCTGTAAGTACCGGTAGTATGATCTTGATTTGAACGTAAGGTTACTAGTAAACGATAACTTACCTTCTACTACGTGTAGATTGATTCGTAAAAGTTTGGTAAAAACAAAGTGCACGTAACCTTACCAACTTTTGAATGGCCTAAATTTGATTGTTGTACAAAAAATTACACGAATGGTTCATCTGTTTCATTTCGCATGTCCCCAATATTATTATTACGAAGTTACGGTACTGTATTACTACTACTTCGTATTTACTTCAATTTTTTATTACTATGTACTTGTGCTTTTCGTTTAGCTACCTGTACGGTGCTAGTACCTGTAACCTTACTTCTTCTGTTACTGTATTTTCTTCTGAAGTCGTGATGAATGGATAGTTGAGCGTTTCGCAATAGTCAAGTAAGAAAAAACTATCTCAAAATAATATATATGCATAATCCGCGAACCGCAAAAGAACTACCGGTAGAACAGGATGGGAAGAAAAAATCAGGAAGGGGCGTTCAACGCCAGATTCCGATAATGTGCGTGATTTTTCGTCCTCGTCTCTTTCCGCTCTCTGTGGTTAGTAGGGCATGCCTTCATCTTCATGCAGATCTGGAGCTCCTTTGCACCGGCACCAGTACTAGTGTAGCAATCACCACGGAGGTGACGGGGCGTGACTGGCGCATTAACGTTTGGTATCTGTGACGCAGAATATTGTCTTTCGCAAGTGTGATAGCATTGGCAAAATAGCAATTTCATTCCACGGCAATTCACCAGTCGGCAGAAATTCTTGTATTGGTGAAAATATGAACGGCACATGTACTAACTACTAGAACCTTGCAGAATGTACTCCAGTACCCAGAGCGGCACAATTTTTTGCTTCTTTGGGCATGATACCAGCAGTATGAACCATGATAACTCTGGCATGTCAACTTGACAACTCCTTCGGTACTAATATCAACACTTTAGCACTTGTTTTATTTGAAATGAACTTGCTTTACATGTTGTAGTGAATTGTTCGGCACATGTTTTGTTGACATTATTGGAAATTTCTATTTCTCATTAAGCCACTACTAGTACTACTAGCAAGGACTACCAATGGTAGTAGTTAGAGAGCTATCAATGATCGATCATTAATCATTACTATGAAGAATACAATCACTCCAAAAAGATGCAATGTTGCTATTCTGTGTCTAGTCCACACGGGAACATGAACTGAAAATATTCTTCAGCTTCACCCTACTACATATCCTTTACCAATCTTCATTGATACAATTCTGCTTCTTTGTTTGTCATCTGAAAGAGCCAGATATGAAAAAGCTTGGAAAATTTCTATTGGTCTAATCAAATTGTGCAGATTTTACACCCTCTAGTAGCTGATTGCTGAACAAGTATTCACAGTTACTACTAGAGTGGTCCACATACAACAATATGCAAAATAAACTCAGAAAGCAACTTGGAATGAAGCTTGAGCCGCAAGGTGACTGATCCAAATGTAAACTTGGAGATACAGTGACAGCATGGTGATGATAAGGACAGCTGTGATGTAAGTATCCATGACGTGGAGCATAATCGGAAAAAATCATAATGTTGGCTGTACTAGTAGCAGGAGGCAAATCTAACCGCAAGAAGATAAAAAATACCCAACTCGATCAGCACCATATTCAATGAGGATTCATCACTCGTAGATAGTAGTAGCAGCAAGCATTTACATGAAAATATATCAATTCGACTCTTAGTTTCCAAAACCACACAAGAAATTTGATCACATAGTAATTCGTTTGTCTGCAAAATACCGTACTAACCTTACTACTATTATCTGTTTCTTGAAGCATTGTTCAGCAGGGCCCGGGGACCAAATCTGATGTTTGTGTCGGCGTCTTGATTTGATGGATTGGTCCCGTGCGAAAGATTGAATGCAAATCTTTTTGTGCGCGCACCATCGAATCAAAATCGAAGCATCGGCGGAGGGATGCGGGTGGGTGGATGATGTTTGACACGTCTGCGTCAAACCGAGAACTGAAACGCCACACTTATCATTTATTTTCATCCATCTCATCAATCCGAAGAGCACGATCCAGCGCTGTAATTTGCCCCCATCCAGAGTGACAAACGAAGGATCTTCAATGGTCACCTATTCTCCTCTACCAAAATGACAACAGAGAAATGGTATTGGAATCCCTACAGAGATCACTCAGTTTTCCTCACGCCGAACGACGAGCGACGAGCTGAGGGAAATGGGGATCGATGGGGTATTCTCTTGGAGAATGGAGCTGCAAAGTCAGTAGTGGTGATGGCACTTTTTCTGGGATTTCTTGTCATTCTGATCTGTGTACAGAGAAGGAAGACGAAGTTGTTTTTGGAACGAAGTGGCTTACCGACAGTGTACTGGAGACCACGATTCATGAACTACGAGTACCGACCATCCGACGAAGACAGAAAACTAGCATCTTCGAGTGTTACGAGGATTTTACCAAAAATGAAACAACACGGGGGTCCCTACGGAATGTTCGGGACAGTTTACGGCGTCACAACGCCTGTGATACACGTTGCGCACCCCATCCCTGCTAAAGCAATACTAAGTGGGAGGATAAGCACGAATTCGAAAGGAGTTTCACGTCGACCGAGTCTCTCGGTAGCATATTCAACTGCCACTTCAAAAGCTCCGTCCTATGATCATTTCAAAGATTTCATGGGGCATGGCGTGTTCACTACAGATGGTGATGATTGGAAGACGAAAAGAGCAGCTATTATTCATCACCTTATCAAAGGGAAGGCTTCGTCAACATCTGACTTATCGCAGAGACTCGAGGACGAAGCAAATCGAGCTGCAAACACGTTCTGTCAGCAAATACAGGCACTGCACCAGGACAAGTCACCGACCAACGGTTCACGTTGTTCCGTGTCAGCAAATATCGTCCCCATAATGCAAAGGTCTACAATAGGTTTCATTTATCGCTACATCACAAATGCTGATCCGCCTTGGTTGCTCCCTATCAACATGGTTCGCGACTCTGAACACGGCGATGATATGACGGCAGTGTCTGCTGAAAATAGCTCCCTTGCATCTTCGATAGACGACACAGTTGCTAGTTTGTCTTCAGTTGACGATGAAGACTTCTCGCTGTCGTCGTCCTCGTCGTTGCTGAACACATATTTATCTGCTACCATGAAAATACGAATGATTGTCCTCGCCAATTCGCGGTCACTGTGGTATTTACTGCCTCGATGGTGTTATCGATCGTTTTCATCAATGTATCGCGACGAAAAACGGACCTTGGTGGCGATTCACGAATTCGCTAGGAAAGCCTGCGAGGATGCGCAACCAAATTCCCCTTTAGCCAGACTTCGCGAATCGGGAGGTCCCTACAACTCTCACGATTCTTCTTCTCTCAGCAGCAAGTCATGCAACCAAAACTTACTGTACGAGGCAACCACCTTATTATTTGCAGGTCAGGATACAGGCGCTGCAACTCTCTCGTGGGCACTTCACCTGTTGAGCATCTATCCACACACGCAAGAGAAACTGGCAAAAGAGCTTCGAGAAGTTTTGGAGGCAGACGACAATTTTGTGACGAGCAAGGAGCACGTCATCACCAAGAGAATGCTTCTGAAACTACAGTATTTGGATGCTGTCATAAAAGAATCTATGAGACTGTATCCAGTGGCGCCGTTTATTGTGCGTCATTTACAAGAAGATATTTGTATTCCGAGTGAAAACAATGACGGGACAATTTCATTACCTGCGGGTGCAAATGCACTCATATGGATATACAGTTTGCACCGCAACCCCGAATTTTGGAGACGGCCGGATGATTTTGTCCCAGAACGGTGGATAGAAAAAGATCTCAAGGATCCTGGACAAAGCAATGGTGCATACATGCCGTTTGCATCAGGCCCTCGGAATTGTCTTGGACGGCCACTTGCGCACATCAATCTACGGACGATTCTTGCCAAAGTGATCTATGAATACAAATTCACTGATACCAGATTACAGAACACAAACAATGCAGATGATCTGCGGATAGAAATGGAAGCTGGGTTTACTGTTTTGCCCACCGGAGGGGTGCACTTGGAAATTGAAAGTAGGAGATTTGAAAAGGAAAAAATAACATAGATTATCCAACAAGCAAAACTTAATTGTAGTTGTGAGGAGACCCAGCTACCAGATATAATAACAACATTGAATACCAGACTACTACTGTAACTAGTAGGAGGCACTGCTGGGATCTGTGCCTAAGCAAATGTGAGTTTTTTGTTGGGCTGCCTACGCGCACGGTATGAATACTACTCCGTGTTTCAAGCTAGTGTTTCAAACACCAGTATTTGTTTCTTACCAAAGTGTTTAAAATTCTTTGCCATGAACAAATGAACAAAAATAATTCTGTAAAAATTACTTCTTAATTGCTTGGCCTTTCCGGGGAGCAATCGTAGAGGCAAACCGCTGCTTAGAGGTAGTAGCTTCTTGAACGATAAGATTAGTGAAAGAGGATGATAATTATTTTGAGACTGAAACTCTGTCTTGCGAATAAGAAATTTGCAGTTTACCTCGTATTCTTTCCAAAAAATAATAGAATAATGCAAAAGGTTGGATGAAAAAGTCTTAGCAGAACAGTGTTCAGCATTACAAAGTACGGTACGTAAGATTACTATTAGTATAAAGTACGAGTATCTCAATCTCTACTACGAGAAGTACTACGAATCTCCGTACTTGTTCTACTTTTTTCAAATTGATCTTCCACGTGGAATTCTTCGTAGTGTACACAATGACGTCTTTGTGGGTGTCAGTTCGCGTGCATGGAAATTGTTGTGCACGAAAAAAATTAACGGCCGCCGGGCTGAAAGACCCCCACTGGTATGTAAGGTTAACGTACTAGTAGTGCAACGTAGGGCAGCGAAGTCACAAAGCGTCCACTTGGAATGAGCACCAGGTGCGAACGACAACCTACACCACAAACTAACTTTCGAAGGGTTTCCCAGTAGCTCTCCGGCTCCGCTTCACATCGGATACTACTGAATACAGCAAGTCCCATAACGAAGATATCCAAACAGCAACATGGGAAAGAAGGCAAAGTCAACGAAGGGAGCCCTCAGAGCTAAGGAGAGAAAACTCGACAAATCCACCCTTCCTCCCCCTCCGAAGGCGGTTGACGAGGAGGTAAGGAATGTGACCAATTCGTTTGACGTCGAAACGGCTGAACGCTGCGGCAAAATCGCGTAAGACTGATGTTGTACGATGTGATTACGATGTTTACTAACGATTTTTGTTTTGCTTCAGATTGGTTCCGCTAAGCTTTTGAACGAACCCTCGCTCCCTGGGTCCGGATACAAAGCACTCGGCCAGGACGGTTACGACGATGGTGGTGTTGCTGATTTGACTCTCGTCATCGATTTGGACGACAGCGTCCTTCGACGCAAGCGGGGTGAAAACGACTATTTTACGGCGCTTAAGGCCGACTTGCTCCCACGCGTTACCAAGGGACCAATGGCCCACCTTCCAAGACGTGAGCAAAAGATCAAGCTGGCAAAGCTCCTCTTTTCGGATGAAGAAACCGAAGAAGACAAAACTCCTTCGGAAGTATGGTCTGACAATGTTGATCCCGAGGAAGACGGTGATTACGAAATGAAGAAGACCCGCGTCGACCGACTTTCCTCGGCACGCATGGCCCTCAGCCTGAGTTGCATTTTGAGAGAGCCTGCCTGCGCCAGTCTCAGTCTGTCCGAGATCAGCAAGCGCCGCCTTGCATGCTTTGGAAAGAAGGGTGGCGAGGACGCTCTCCGATGTGCCAACAAGGCAATTGAAATCGCCAGTAACGGATTCTGGGATCGTGATGAAATTGAGCTTGAGGTAAGAAATGTTCGCCAAAAATTGGTGCTGGAAAAAATAAAACGACCAAATTCCGATGTTTCATTATTCTTTTGACTTAATTTATTCTCTGCCTCTTTCTATTGAATATGCAATCTTTGTGCGATAATTAATCGGTCCACAGTTCGAAGAAAACCCCACAGTCGACGAGAGCCACGAGAAAAACGCGACGGCCCCTGGGTTGAGTCACCCAGAGTCGTTGAAGCTCCGACCTGTTCGTGTGTCGGAGCTCTGTCTGCGATCTGCATACTTGCACAAGGGAAATGCGTTGGCAGCCCTTGGTCGTGAGGAAGAGGCGAGAGATACATACCTCAAGGTCATGCCTATGCTCGAGCCAGAACCTCGTTGTGGTCGCCTTGACTGGGAACGCGTCTCAATTTTGGTGAACATTGGAAATACTTACAGTCGACAAGGAGACTACGAGAAGGCCAACGAACAGTACGCCGCTGCTGAAGCTCTTGGACGGGAACACATTAGTGCCGACGAGGGTAACCAAATCGACGGTATGGGTATTGTCGTCATTTCGATGCGAGCCCGTGCATTTGCATTGAAGAAAGCCGGAAGAGAAAACGAAGGTAAAGAAGTTCTCAAGGATGTTATCGACATGCAACTCAAGCTCAACGCCGAAAACGACAAGAAGAAGGCAGAACAAGCCGAAGAGGAAAAGAAAGCAGCAGAGACCCAGGCCTAATTGTCGTGTAGCGCACTCGTATCGTCATAACTGTGTTGAAATGAAATTTGGTCGACACGCCATGTGAGCAAAAAAGGATCAATCAGCACCCACATCTGTGTGGAAGTCGTGTATGTTAAGAGAAAAGAAGTTCACGGCAGCAATGAAAATTAATTTTTTGTTGATTAACAGATGACTTTTGACGAACTGCATGCGTCTGAGTATTGCCTTCCGTAAAGTAGCAGATCCGTTTTTCAGAAAACTTATGTTGCGGCGCCTTGTAGCTATTTCCTTCAGGGTGCGTTTCTGTTGTAGCGTCGTACTTGTCCTGAATGGGCATGACAATCTTGCGCAATTCGCTCATATCTGCAGCAGAATGCATGACGACCAAGATCCCGCCACCTTGTCTTTCACGGAAAATAAATAATAATGATACAGCACCCTATTGTTGCAAATCGAACGATGAAGATCTGAAAAAATGTCGTTCTAATTGTTTTCCTTCGAACCAAGTCCTCTCTCTCAATTTTGGAATGGCGGTAGCTTCTAAAAATAATTTTGTCCCTAATAAATGATGTTAACCAATGAGGTGTTGACTTTTGGAGTCTCGCCCCGCCTTTGTAACATCGCGCGTCTTGCGCGGAAATTTGATTACAATGAAAATGTTTGACACTCACGTCACACGGCATCGTTGACTTTCATTGTGATGTTTTGATCCAAAATCTTTCGTATTTCAAGTTCTACTGTGATTTGTTACCGGTGTCGGAACTTGCAGTGCCGGAACGAGTAGGAAACATCACCACACGCCTGTACATCAGATCAGCCTTCGTGCGCACGGATGGATACCCTCCTTCCCTATTACACCTCTTTTAATGGGGATGCATCGTAAATGTTCTAAGTACTCGTACGAGTTCAGTGTCCATAATTGACCACCGATCGATCATTTTCCGTAGGACTGGCTTGTAGCAATGAAACTGCAAATCTTCAAGATATTGGCGTTGTTGAATGCCGCTGCTACTGTGTCGGCAACAACCGCTGCGGGTGCACCGCCACTCGCCAACCCGAACCGTGCTCATGGTACGAAGCGACGATCGATCGATTTCGAACTTAGATGGAAATTGGGCGCACTAGACGTAGCGTCACGATTTCAGTTGGTATCTTTTGCTTTCTTTCTGTACTTATACTTTTTGTTTGAATGATGTATTATTTGTCATGATTTTCGCTTGGTTTCTTTGTCGTCGTCGACAAATCGTTTGCTGATACCGGTGCTATGAAAATAAAGCTCTAGAAGCAAAGGCCGTCGAAGATGGCTATGATTACATCATTGCGGGTGGCGGTTTGGCTGGATGTCTCTTGGCTGACCGACTCACTGCCGACGGAAAGAAGGTATTGGTTTTGGAAGCAGGTTCACCAGATTACACTTCGATGATCGTTCGTATTCCCGCAGGAATCCTCCGTCTCTTTCGAAACAACAAATGGGATTGGCAACACGAAACAGGTGGCGAGAAGGCATGCAACGGTCGCAATGTTTTCTTGCAGCGTGGCAAGGGGCTTGGAGGTTCTTCCTGCACCAATGTCTGCCTTCACCACCGTGGGTCAGCCCAAGATTACGATGATTGGGGCGTTCCTGGATGGAAGGCAGCGGATGTCTTGCCCTTCTTCAAGGCGAGCCAGAAAGACATGACCGGCAAATCCTCAGAATTCCACGGCAAGGATGGTGATTGGGTCATGGATGATGTCAAGTATCAAAATCCTTTGAGCAAGAGATTCCTCCTCGTTGGCGAGAAGGCTGGCCTTGGAACCAATGACGATTTCAATAACTGGTCGAGACCACAGGATGGTGTTGGCCGCTTCCAAGTGTCCGAAGTCAATGGGGAACGATGCTCAGGAGCAAAAGCCTTCATTTCTAAGGCATTGAAGAGAAAGAACTGCAACGTTCGCACGGGTGCCATGGTTCGCCGAATCAATTTTGATGAATCCAAGACCGCCACCGGTGTCACTTACGACTTGATGGGTGATGATACCATGACGGTAGGTTTGACTCTGCTCGTTTTGCAACGATTCATTGTGACGCATCGCATCGTTTCTCACACATCTCGCATTCCTGATTTGTTGGTCTGTACAGCCTTTCGAAGCCAAACTCAATGCGGGAGGTGAAGTTATTGTTACATCCGGAGCCATTGCATCGCCCCAACTTCTCATGTGCAGTGGTGTTGGTCCGGCCGACCATCTCAAAGACCACGGAATTCCTGTTGTGCACGACAATCCATCCGTTGGAAAGAACTTGCAGGATCATCCCGCCGCTGTTGTGTCGTTCCGAACCCCCAAAAAGGGCGTCAGTGTCACCTCCAAATTGCGACTATTCGGCATGACGAACCCTTTCCCAATCATTCAATGGCTTCTCTTCAAGACCGGATTGCTCACCTCTACGGGTTGCGATCACGGAGCATTTGTCCGAACATCGGCTTCGGTCAAGGGCCAACCCGATCTCCAGATTCGATTTCTTGCTGCCCGTGCCCTCGGACCCGACGGCATGACCACCTTTACTCAATTCCGAAATAGCAAGAACCACGAGGATGGATATTCCTTCCAGAGTGTTGCCTGCCGAGCCAAGAGCAAGGGATGCGTCCGTTTGGCATCTTCCAACACCCACGTCAAGCCCCAAATCGACGGTGGATACCTCACCGATGCGGCCGATTTGAAGACTCTGCGAGAGGGTATCAAACTCGGAAGACAGCTCGGAAACAGACCCGAGTGGGGAGAATACCTGGGAGAAGAGGTCTACCCGGGTCTCGATGTGCAAACCGACGAACAGATCGACGAGTACATCAAGAACACACTCCACACGGCAAATGCTCTCACGGGCACCTGCAAAATGGGAGTTGGCAAGGACGCCGTCGTTTCACCCGACCTGAAGGTCATTGGTGTCAACGGAGTGCGAGTGGCCGACTCCTCGACAATTCCTACCATCCCCGGAGGACAGACCGCTACCCCAACCGTCATGATCGCGGAACGCGCTGCCGCATTTCTTCGCAGCCCCCAGCAATCGGTGACCACCACTACCGAGGTTATCATGGAAGAAAAGACTGTAGAGGAGGCAAAACCTGGATTGGCCGCCGCATGAAACTAACCCCAGGCAACCAGGTACAGTCACGGGATCACTTTTGTTTCCTTTGAGACCACCAATTCACGAAACCGACGGATAGGCCGGTTTACAGTGAATAATATGCGCTTCACCACCACACACAACAGGAACACCTTTAACAATTGCAAACAAAAGTAGATAATACCACATTCTGAATAGATTTTGCCCGCAGCAACTGCTAGTTAGATGCGCCTTACCGTTCAGTATCAGCATGAGTATCAGCATCAGCGACAGCATCAGTGACATGATTCACTCTGCCATGCAGTTGGTAGAGAATGGTGGCAAATGCCGGACATCGATGTTGTCTTGCGTCTAAGTTAATTTTATAATAAGACTCAGTTCGCAGCAAAAGCAGCTGCCGCATTCTATTCTAGCCAAGGAATTCCTTTAGGCATTGTTCCTGCTGTACACTCTTCTGGTCTTGTACTGCATGAGGAGGCCGACCACAACGCAGGTCATGGACAAGAACACAATCACGACGTGCGTCGTTTGAAAACACTCGATTCCGTAACAGGTGACTCCGTCGTCCTTGCCCGATCCGTTGTCGTAGTGGTGGTCGTGGTCGATGTGTTCTTCGTACACCTGTTGCGCTACCACCTTGGACAACAAAAAAGTCCCCGCCGCCGAGGTAAAACCGTCGTAAAACATGTAATTCGCTCCAACGTGTGCCGTGCCGAAGAATTCACCGACGCAGAGGACCATGAGTGGCCAACCCATGCCAAAGGCGAGACCGCTGAGCGTGATGCCGATGACGAACGACACTTGATTCGTTGCCACCGCCAGTATCGTGTGCGCCAGTATCGACACAAAACTCGCCAGGACAAAGAAGAAGGGACGAGGAACGCCCTTGTCGATGCAGCAACGCCGTGTCTCGAACGTTAGAGCGGCTTCGGACGCGGCTCCCGTGATGACTCTCCCCGCGGATTGTGCCACGGAAAACATGGCCAGGGTGGCGGGGGTCACAACGTTGTTGAATCCCAAGGATTCCACCATCTGACCGAGGTTGTTCGTTTCCACGGTGCCACTGCCCGTGAGAATAGTTCCGATCCACAGCATCATCCACGCGGACGGCGTCTGAAGCATCTGCAACATGTTCTTGTCCCGTACGACCTCCGAGTGTTGCCTCGAAACCGAGCCGTTTATTTCTTCGTCCTCGACACTTTCGTCCTCGGCCAAGAGGTCTTCGCGGTTGATTGGTTCCAATGAAATCTCGCCATTGTTGGAATCATCGCTGCTGTTTCCGACGGCAGGCACGGAATTTCCCTCGTCCAGAAGCGTCACCTGTTCGTATTCGCCATTGCTGCCAGAGCTCTGTCTTCTCCGGACGGTGGCGCTCCCCGTCGTTGGTTCCGATTGCCAATCGCTTCGTTGTGGCAGAAAGAGCAGGGAGACAATGGGTGCTATCCAAACAAAGAGAACGAGTCCGGTCATGAAGAAATTGGGCGAGGATTCCCCGTGATTATTGTTCTTGCTGTCGTCGTCGTTGTGCGAGTCGTTGTAGAGACCCAGAAGAGCGTTGCCAATGACCAGAACGGCCAGGGCCGCGAGCGACGCGTACAGCACCCGAAAATGCAGCGGCGCAAAGACGTCCGGAACAAAGGTTTCGTTGGCCTTGTCCGGAAGACCAAACCAGCTGGGAATGCTCGCCGCCGTGACAAAGAAAAAGGCACAGAGCGGCAAGAAATCGAGATCCGACATGGTCGGTTGTCGTATCGATTGGAACAAACACGCGTAGGCCCCACTGCCCAATCCGACAAAGCCCTTGGCAATGCCCACGACGCTTCCCTTGGATCCCGGACCGCACTGGCACGAGATGACCTTGAAGACGGATCCAGTGACGAGCGCACAGGACAGAAATATCCCGATGTTGAGCACGGACAGAACGGCAATCACGAGCGTCGGGTCGTTGTCGCTGTCGCTGTCGTCATCGGTGGATGCCGGCACGAAATACGAAAAGTGTCCCTTGGCCACTCCCCAAAACAGCATGAGAGAGATCGCGCCCGCGATGCCACCGAAACAAATCCCGTTTCTCGCCCCGAACCGATCCACCATCGCTCCCGGAACGAACGAGAAGAGACCGGCACTGAAAAAGACGGCGGAGATCGTGTCGAGCTGGCTCTGCGTGAGGTGGAGGCGTTTCTTCAGCGCGCCCCCGTACAATCCAAAGGCGTACGTCGTGCCCCCGGTGGTGATGGAAGCCAGAATGGCGCAGGCCACCCTCGGGATGTTGGTCTTCGAAATCGGGAGGGAGCGCGGGGCGCCGTCCAGCGGAAGGTCGCTCGAACCGGTGGATGCGGAATCGGTCCCGTTCGTTGCAACCGGCAGCGTTGTTCTCGCCCCCATGGTCGTCGAGGCCTGATCTACGCTGTTGTCGCTGGCGTAGCTGTAGTTGTCGTCGTCCGTTTCATTCTGTTGCCGACGCCGAATCGTTCTGGCCATCCTGAGCTGTGAAAGAGGTGCGGGCTGTGTCTACAGGTGTGTGAGAGAGTGACGGTCGATGGAGGATGTCTCAAAAACCCCTGACCAGAAATTTCTCTTGTGGTGGTCACTGTTACTTTCGATTGTTGATCGATTGTTGACAGGGAAAAACACGAGTGTTATTCTTCTTGTTTTCGATAACCACTTTCGTAAGATTTACTTACTGTCGTAAGATTACGAGTAAGTTTACAGGTACGATTTTGTGATCGGTTCGTGTGCAAGCTCAAAGCTCGAAGCGGGGGGTTAAAAAAGCAATAGCTAACGGTTGGCAGCAGGAAGGATGTCCAGTAACGATTCGTACGTACCGATTTCATGTACAAATAATATGATGTCTTTCGATTTCGATTGCTTCCACGCTTCCACTATGTACGTGTAAAGAATACACGTACAAGTAAGTTACCTCGTAACTTACCCGGTTTTTGCAGAAAGAATAATTATGGAAGAGTTTTAAAGCGCCCTTTTTGGGTTTAGTGTGACGCTTCGATGAAGTCGGAATGAGAAATAACAGTGAAAAAAATAATAATAATGTCCCCAACAAAATAAATTTAGGATCCGACCAACGACAAGAGTGATACGTGTGCCAATCGGAGGACTGTTCCGTAACTTACCGATATCACCCAGTTTGTTCCAATTGCTTCCTCTACCGAACCCAACTAACACTCTGGATTTACACGTACTTCCCACCACCCGAAACGATGAACAACTACCTTCTCGCCGCAATCCCTCTGTTGTTCCCGGCCTCGATCGCGATCTCGTTGCTGGCCGGAGACAAATCGTCGTCGTCGAACGGCAGCGATCAAGGTGTCGATGGTCCTTCGGTCAGCTCGCAGATCATGGCATATCTGGCCATGGGCGTCTTTGGATTCGTCTTGACCAACCGACTGGTTCCGAACATCAAGGTGCGTTGCGTTGCATGCGAACCCTGTTGGTTGTGCCGTGAATCTGCTTCGTCCGAGTTTTCGTCATTGCCAAACATTGTTTCGGCCCTCTGAATATTATGCATCGTGAAACTCTGCTACACGCACCCCACGCATGCGCTTTTCACTCGCAGCACTACACGCAACGAAAGGGAATATGCGGGAAAGATCTGGGGAAGAGAGGGACCGCCTTGGCGGACAAACCTGTGTAAGTTTCTTTTCTTTTGGGTATCCGTGCGGAAGAACACAGCATTGTCCCACATGCGATGAAAATTGAGAGAGTCGAATGCGGACCGACAACCTCACAAATTCTTTTTCCGTGGGGTCGAAAATGCGTTGCGCCCGCCAACGAATCCAATCCAATCCAATCTATTTGAATCGGATCGGATCCAAATCGAAATCGAAATCGAAATCGAATCATGTCCAATGGAACACCGCGACAGGCCCGAAGCCCTTGGAATCGTCCCGGGAGCCGTCTTTTTGATCTGTTTGATTTTTTGTCTGGTGGGGTATGCGACCTCGCACCCGACCAAATTGCTGGACGTAAACTCCGCTCTCCTGTCCATCTGCTTCATGTTGTTCTTGGGGTTCACCGACGATGTGCTGGACTGGCCGTGGAGGTACAAACTCGTTCTCCCCACCGTTGCATCCCTGCCCCTCCTGTGCTGCTACAACGGAAGCACGTCCATCGTCGTGCCGATACCCTTCCGGGCCCTCCTCGCTCACAACCAGGAAACGACGGCCCTGGGAAATCTCGTCGGTTGGTTCGTCGAGATCGATGTGGGGAGCGACGGAAAATTCCTGGACCTCGGATTCTTCTACCTGTTGTACATGGGCATGCTGGCCGTCTTTTGCACGAACGCCATCAACATCTACGCGGGGATCAACGGACTCGAAGCGGGCCAGTCCTACGTGATCGGGTCCGCCATTCTCCTGCACAATTTCATCGAGATCCGATCCCGATCCGCGACCCAGGACAACCACCTGTTCTCCGCCATGATCGTCCTGAGCTTCGTGGGGGTCACCCTGGGATTGCTGAAGCACAACTGGTACCCCGCGGACGTTTTCGTGGGCGATACCTTTTGCTACTTCGCGGGGATGACCTTTGCGGTGGTGGGAATCCTGGGCCACTTCAGCAAGACCCTCCTCCTCTTTTTCATTCCGCAGGTCGTCAACTTTGTCTGGAGCGTCCCGCAGCTGTTCCGGATCGTGCCCTGCCCCCGGCACCGGCTCCCCTCCTTCAACGCCTCGACGGGCCTCATGGAGCCCTCCACCTTCGACTGCGAGCCCGGCCAGTACCGGTGGCTGAAAAAACTCAACGCGCTGGAGGAAGGGGCCGAGAAGATCCCGAACATGACGACGATAAACGCGGTGCTCTCCGTGCTGGGGCCCACGAGCGAAAAGAATCTGTGCACCGTGCTGCTGGGGCTGCAGGTCGTCAGCTGCGCCTTCGGATTCTTCATGCGGTACTACGTGGCCGAATTCTTTTTCTGAGTTGCTTGCGCGTTGCCGATCCCGCCCCGCCGTGCCCGCGGTGCGTTGGATCACCGAGAGAGATCAGAATTCGAGAGGAGGAATCCGCGACAACATTCTACAATCTGGTACTATAAGAGGTCATCGGGGACGAACATAGATGTATATAATACATAACATAATTTTTAATTACATCATTGCCAATTGTCGTCACGGGAACGAAACGATTTCAATTTCAATTTCGGAGGGCCATCTTCCCATTCGCATCATTTCCCGCTGCGTTTCGCGTCGCTGCGCAATGCGTTCCCTCCCATCGGTCCCTTCTGGTTCGAACTCCATACCCATACCGTGCATCGCATTGCAGCGGTCTTCCCGCAAACTCTTTCGATGCTCAAACATTACAATGTTGCTGACATCTCATCGCATCCCGCGGCATCGTATCGTATCGTATCGTATCGTATCGCATCCGTTTCTGTTCTTTCTTTCGCAGCGCCAATCCACACTCCGATCACAGACTGGCTGGCTGGCACGCTGGGATCATTCTCGGTCCGTCGCGGTTCGATTGGGGAC
The DNA here is from genome assembly GCA_037355855.1 of Pseudo-nitzschia pungens. NCBI lineage: Eukaryota > Bacillariophyta > Bacillariophyceae > Bacillariales > Bacillariaceae > Pseudo-nitzschia > Pseudo-nitzschia pungens. The sequence continues at coordinate 2,936,807 of CM074762.1, read as the reverse complement.
CTTGATGGCGATCGTGTGGCCATCGTATTCCTTGACGAGAATGGAGGCCGGCCCGTCCATTTCGATCGTGATCAGGGGCGAGGGAGGATTCTCGTTGTTCACGCTCGCCTCCTGGTAGGGCGTCAGTGCGGACGCCAGCCGCGTCAAACTCGTGTACACGCCGCTGTTTGCGTCGTCGTGGTTGTCGCCGCTCGCGGTCATTGCTGCTGCTGCTGCTGCTATTGTTGTTGTTGTTGTTGTTGTTGTTGGTGGTGGTGTTGTCGTCGTCGTCGACATGTTTCCTTTCGATATCAGGCAGAGTCCGTTCACGTCGTTGACCAGGAGGCCTCCGACGTTCGCTCGGTGCTCTCCCGACACCATCGCTTCTACCAACGGGGATACCCGGGTTGTCCCGTGCATGGAACTCATTTTGGTCTACGTTATTGTATTCTGTTGCTTGAATGATCTCTTGTTGGTTGTCCGTAGTGTACCTGGTGCCAACTCTACGCAGAACTCAACCAAAATAATGATATTGCGCAACAATGATCTCAACCGTCAAACAATCAAAAAAACTCTCAAACACTCTGTTAGCTGATCATCTCTGTTCAGAAAATCAAGCTCCCAAAGAAGGGAGCTCGAATCATCCCGAATTGCACTCGTACTCGTTGCGTGCACCGTCCAGCTTAGATATCGTACGCCATAAAGCCTTACAGGCTACGAGCACTTGTATGTAATGGTACCGTACGATGAAGGCGCCAAGATTGATTGATGAACAAACACAAAACACAACGCTGTTTCATTATTTCATTAGGAATGAGGACCCCATGGGAATTCATCAATAGTTGCACATTTTTTCGCAATCGAAATCAAGCACGATTGAAAAGTCTCGATCATCGCTAAACTCTCATTATTTCACATTCCTCTGTATCACAACATGGCATTACACGTCGCATCTATTACCTGCCGATTCTGTCGCTATTAGACGAGTATCATCATCATCATCTTCTTTCATCTTGTGCATCATACCGTTAGTGTACGTACCGCGACTGGAATTGCATTCGGAGAACTCTTCTACCGTACACGCACGCAAGAACCCCCCAAGGGAACAACAAAACGCCACACAACACCACACAACACCACACAACGATACAAACCACATCCCTCCGCCAGAGCGCCGGAGCAGCATGCCACAGAGAGAATGCCGGGTCCCCTTCTCGTAGGTCCGGCAGCCGTCCTCGCCGGACCGGGAGCGGTGGCCGCCACCAAGCACCTGGCATTCCGCGCCGCGGCCGTGGCAACCTCACCGGGGGTGACCTCCGCGACGCTGTCGGCACTGGTGTTTTATTGGGCCTTTCAAAAGCTTCCCGACTGGGTCAGGGAAGACATCAGTTTCCGGAACCTGCTGAAGAACCGCGAGGACGTCTCGAAGGAGGAACTCGAGGGCTTGTATTCGGTGGTGGAGAAGCTCCAAAACGTGGCCGGGAAAATCCAGGAGCTGGACACCGACATTCCGCAGATCCACGCCGCGCTGCTGGCCTTTGTTCAGTTGTCGGGACAGATCAAGGCGCAGCAACTCAGGGAGCACCGTTCGTTGCCGGGCAAGGGTGGTGGCGAAACCGAACGCGCCGGCGGCGATCCGATTCGGAACGGCCCCGGCGAACACGAACACGACAACGACAACGACAACGAAGACGATGCCGATTCCTCCGGTGCTTGTACCGACACCGGCTCGTGCGCGTCCGAAATCGTTCCCGAGACATCCACCACCACGCGAGACTCTCTGTACGAGACCGCCGGAAATTCGGTGGATTTGTCGAGCCTTCGTACGGACGACATTCGATACGCTCTTCGCCTGGCCACCTTTGCGTACTACGAGAGTTCGGAGGTACGTGTGCGGTGCGATCGATGCTGCAAGGAATGGATTGGTTCGACCCGACCCGACCCGACACGACACGACACGACACAATGCGCGCTGTCATCGTGTTGCTCCGTCGTCGTATCCTGCAAGGCAGCGCCAACTTCTCCAACACCTAACCCTTCTCGTCTGCCTCTCTTTTTGTGCTGCTGCTGCCCCAAGACGCTCGAGGAGAAGTTGCAACAGAGGGATTTTACGCTTCTGCATCACAAGCTGGTGGACATTCGACCCGGCAGAGTCGCACACTACATTGCCACATCGCCTACGGAGCGGCGAGTCGTCATAGGCTTGCGGGGGACGTCCACCCTCGGGGACCTCTTGACGGATTGCTGCGGACACGCGGTGCCCCTGGTAGTCGACGACGACACCCCCGCCGACAGGGTGCGCGTGGAAATACAGGCAGCGGTCCCGAACCTCGTCGTGACGCGATCCGACGACGAAACCACTGAGATCATCAGCGGCCACGAGGAACGAATCCTGCTGGAAGACCACGACGACGACGGCGACAACTACGTTCGGTGCCACGAGGGCATCTTGATCTCGGCGCGGAACGTCCTCGACGAGATCGAATCCTATCTGCTTCCCCTGATCGAGTGCGGGTACGACGTCGTCCTCTGCGGGCATTCGCTGGGGGGCGGCACCGCCGTCGTTCTCGCCACGTTGCTGCGGTCCAAATACCCCGGGCTCGTTCCGGAACCCGGGCGGCGCAAAATCCACGCCTACGCCTTTGGCGCGCCGCCCGTCCTGGATCACGACTCGGCGATCGCTGCCACCAGCTACTGCACGTCGATCATCAACAACGCCGACCTGATTTCGAGGCTCAACCTGTCCAATCTCTCCGTGTCGCTCGCCTGCCTGCGAAAAATCCAGGGCAAACTGGCCGAGAGGGACATGAGCCCCACGGGTCCCGTCACCAGCGTGGCATTCTTCAACAAGATTGCCGAGGGCACGAGCGGATCGCTGTTGATGACGCCGTCGGAAATGGACGAGACCCTGCGCGAAGCGCACGACAGCCTGGCGCTGCGCAAGCCGGAGCATCTCTTTGTTCCCGGGAAGGTCCTGCTCGTGTACAAGCCGTGGCTCGTTGGAGAGGGGGAGGGTCTCGACGATGTCGACGACGACGACGACGGTTCTGCTGCCTCGAGTGGAGCCGGTAATCTTCTCTGCGTAGAGACCACCGGAACGAGTCCCGTCTTCCAACGCCTCGAAATAGACGGCCTTCGATGCTTTACCGATCACCTTACCTCCTCTTATTTCGAGATTCTCGGGATGACTTACGAATTTTGATTGTATTCTCTATCTGCCTGTAACTATAATTTTCCGAGCAACCGCTCATTACCGTTCTATTAAGATACCAAGTCAAATTTGAAATTAGCTATTATGCGAACGATTAGCCTAGATAGCGATCCAAGGTCGGTCTCACGATGCTTCCAAAGAAAAAATGTAAGGGATCCAAATCCCTATCAACTATTTTTTGAGAAGACATCATGATGGAACTGTTGGGTGGGAGTGAATGATCGTGGCCACTCATGCATCCTTCGTCAAGCCCGAAAACAGACTCTTGTATGTGTCTCCACGTCGCTCATTGCCCGTGACGAATTCGGATGGGTCGGCCTTCTTCTTCAAAATATTGCTCACGCCCACGCTTCCGAGTCCCTTGCCGGTGTCGGCATCGTAGCATTCAAAGGTTGTGGATCCGGTCGACTCGGGATAAAAAGTGGCTTCCACGCACAACTTTGCCACATCGTATCGAGAAATTCTTCCCGATTTCAGATCGCCCTGGTTCAGCTCGACCTCGGAAACGCCCCGAATCGGATCTTCCGTGAGTCCTCCGGGTCGGATGATCGTGTACGTCGGGGCCTGCGTCTCCGCGTCCTTGTTCAGACCCGCGTACATGGCGCGCACGGTGTCCTCTCCTTTGATTTTCTCCTCCATGATTCCTCCGAAAATGTTCAAAAACTTGTAGACCGGGGAGTCTGGTTTGCTGACACCTCCGCTGGAAACGATGACGAGGTGTGGAATCTTGTTCGCGATGCAAGCCTCGGCAACGTTCTTCAACCCAATGTTGTCGACTGCGGGTGCAAAGAATCGAAGGACAGGTTAAGGGGCAAACGAAGTGATTTTGATTGCAACACAAACATGAGCTATCCACGATGCCAATAACTTTTGTGATTCGATTCACCAATCTCACCTTCGGATGGTGTTCCACCTTGTTTAGAAGCAGAGGCTGCAAAAATAACTGCGCGAGTCCCCTTCACTGCGGAATCAATGGTTGATGGCATGGTGACATCACAGACAGTAGGCAACAAGAGAGGGTTCTTGGTTTCGGATCCCTCGGCCTCGTAATAAATTCCACCCCGAGAGGTTGCTTTCACAGGCATCCCTCTGCTCAAAATGTCTTGGACACATTTCGTTCCAGTTTTTCCATTTGCCCCAATGACGCAAAATGGGAGCTGGTTTCCGGGATCCTCTGTTTCGGAGGCGAATGACACCCTCGGAAACGATGATTCCAGGAGTCCAGCTGTACCAATGATTGCGGTGTTGACAAAATCGCGTCGTGTAGCTTTGTTGCTATTGGTCGTCAGGGACAGTACCGATTGTGATCCTACCCAAAGCCATAGCAAAAGACTGGAAAGCGAGAGTCGCTGTTGTTGCATACCTGCTCCTTTCATTGTTGTAGATATCAAAACTCGAGGGAAATGGGGATAGCCGTGATGAGCGCTCGTTGGAGATGATATAGCAACGAATCTCCAATTTCAACGTGCCAACACCGATGCCAAGTGCTATTGATCACGATGTTGTCGATGTTGGATAAGAGAACATCCGTTCTCAATCGTCAGTTGCATCCAATGACGGTAAGATACCTTACATACATAGTCCAAGTATCTAAATACAATGGACAATAAGCATGGAATCAATTTTTTTTGATCCAGCTAGTAGCTTTCTCCGGGATAGCCAGCAAACTAAGTTGTCGTACATCGTCTGAAATCTTTTCATGGCATACCGGTATTATCATAATATTATTATTTTTTGCATACCGAAAGAATAGCATACTATTTGTCGTTGGAAACATGATCATACTGGTATTAGCATGATAAGTTTCCTTGGTTCATCCGTCTTTTAAATCAGAGGGGGGGGGGAGGGAGGAGAGAGGAGAGAGTGGTGGTGATTTCAATTTTGATGGATTGAAAAAACATAAGTCCTCTTTTTCTGCTGCAAACCGATTGTGGTTTTTTCACAAATACTAGGCCAGGTTTTGGTAGATAGTGTAATTTAGTTTCTCAATCAATTTGAGTAGTATAAGGTCAACTGAGAATTCTATTTGCGTTACTGGCTGGGCGTTTCTCGATATTGCGATGCCGTTTTTCTCAGACCCATTCCAAGAAACCTGCCTTTCAAGGCCTGTTGAAATTTCAATGCGATCACCGAATGCGTCCATAATGAAAGGTCCCCGATTCGGCATCACTACTCGAGGAACAATCGTCGGAGTCCTCAAAGGAACTCCCAAGAGAACTGCAATCACTTGGATTCGAGTCCGATTCGAGACGAGTCTCCAAATTGTTTCCTCTCTCATTGATGTCTTCTTGGCGTCGAGAACGTGGATTATCGGTTGCCAAGGTACCATGATGTGTCCGCAGATTGCCTGCACTTTTGTCGCTTACTGCCACGTTGCCACGCTGTTCCTCGGTTTTGTCCGAAAAGGCACCCCCATTTCTGCTGTCGCTTTCGGCAGAACCCACAACACGATCGAGATCCTTGGCATTCATTTCATCCGAATCTTCCATTACCAATGCCCGGACAACAAGCGAACCAACCCCCGATTCATCTGTCCACACCTGGTCGCCCCCACCTAGATCGTCATCTATCGATGGCTTGGTCTCCGACGTTGCGGATGGTTCCGATTTGCCCTCGTCGCGAGAGGCAGGACGATCCTTGCAACCGTCGTCCGAAAACGCGTTTTCTTTCCCGGCAACGCACCGTTTGGTGGAATCGTTCTCGCCCGACGGTCTCCTACTAGTATTCTCAGCGCGCGCTCGCAACACGTCCGGAAACCAGGGGTTCCACGACGAACACGCGAGTCGATCCAGAGACGCTTCGACGTACTCCGAAAACGGATTCCGCGACCACACGGGTGTGTCGGGCGAGTTTCGACACGCGCCGATCCCGGACGGGGAGGTCGTCCCCCAAACGTCCTCGGCGGTGGTTTCTTCCAGGATGTGATCCGCGACCGCCACCCTATGGAGCACGGCGGTTCCGGGGGAGGCCGGTCCCTTCCGGGAGAGGACAAACTCGGGCATGAACAAAAAGTACTGGGCTTCCCCCGGTGTGCGAAAGAGTCCCTCGCCGCCCGCATCGTCGCTGGCACCGCCACGCCTGCCGCCCACCACTCGCGCGCTCGGTTCGACCGCGTCCGTCGAAGCGACCAGGAGGGCGCAGTCCCTGGTCGCCAAGTGGGTCAGGAGGGAGTGAACCAGGAGGGCTGTTTCGTCCCGATCGTGATCGTTGCCGCGATCGTCCCCGTTCGAAGTGGCGTGAGGCGTGGCCGCCGCTCGGAGCCCAATGGCCACCCCGTAGAGAAGGGACGCGTCGATGGACTCCATGGGCACGAGCCGGAGGATTTCCAGCTCGGCCTTGCCGCTGCCCAACCACTCCAGATCGGCAAACAATCGCTTGGCAAGGATCGAATCCAGTCGAAAGGGGACGTGCTTGTAGCAGGCACGAAAGGAGAGCTCGCACGCATCGAATTCGGCCGTTTCGGGCAATCGGAAGGACACCGTTGGATTGCACGACGACGAAGAACCGGCGCTGGTGGAGTGTTTTGCTGTTGTTCTTGTTTTTGTTCTTGTTCTTGTTTTCGTTCTCGTTCTCGTTCTCGCCGCGGTTGCCGCTTCCACGAGCATGCGAGAGCACGCATCCCGCGACCATTGCTGGCACAGCGACCGAAAACCGAGAGTTGCGCCGCGCGTCGCGCTGCCTTCGATGACGGACAATGCGACCTCGACGCGGGAATACCGTTCGGCAAACCCGGGATCGAAGCGGATGCGGCTCCGGTTCGCGTCAAAGTCGTTTTCGGCCTTGCGCTCGAGGTATCGGGCCATCGATCGGACGATGGTTTCCGGGCCATGCTCGTGACTCTTGTTGTTGTCGTTGTTGTTGTTGTTGTTGTTGTTGTTGTGGACACGCTCGTGTTCCGTGTCAGTGCCTTGCTCGTTGCTACCACGAGTGGCATCGACCAAACAAACGTCGGTCTCTCCCGCGACCACTACGATTTCGATGCTCCGGACTACTCGGTGCTCGTCTCGGAGTCGTTCTTGCACTCGTGTCCAAAAGGCGTCGATGCCCCGTTGGTGCCCTTTCGTGCTGCTGTCCAGAAACGCCGAGGTATAGCTGGTAAAAATGACGATTCTCATCGTCGCAGGTGGCGTCTTGTCGTCCACATTCCGTAGCGGGGTGATTGTTCGGTCGTTTCTGGTAGTACTGCTGTGAACAGTACTAGTCGGGCTGCAATCATCGCAGAGAGCATCGACTTTGGGTGCACCACCAAAAAAATAAAGCAAAACAAAAAAAAACCAGATTCGTGCATTCGTCTCATCTGTGAGCGTCTTTGGTCGGTGAAAAGCAAATCAATCAAGCAACCCACCGTCGGAAATGAAGTTATTCTTAACTGTATAGGGTTCTACTAGGAATGGCATCGAACCGGCATGTCACACCATTTCACTCCTCTCCAATCCACTGAATCGCCATGCACTGCACCGCACCGCACCGCACCGCACTGCGAAACGTACCGAGGTTTCCAAATATGGTCCAGGTGGCATTCGCCATGAGCCCCTTGGGGAGACGAACCACCGATCTGTTTTTCGTGTTCCCGTGGTTGATGGGCGGCCGGATGGGCGCCCCGCAAACCTCGGTAGACAGAATCTCGTCCAGGGCGGTTTCGTTGCGAATGGATTCGGAGCGGATCCGGACGCCGCTGCAGCTGTTGGTGTTGCTTTTTGTGTAGCTTTTGGTATTGCTTTTGTTTTGGGCGTTGGTGTTCGAGAGACCGCGCGGCACCTTGCCACTCCCCCGATTCCCCACTCCGTGTCGGAGATCCGTGGAGTGGGTTCCGCCGGTCCATGCCACGTTGCACACCGAGAAGCCTCGCCGGCGAGCGGTCGACCGCAGAAAATGGTTCACCCCCTTTCGAAAGTCCTCGGACTCGTCCCTCCCGTCGGGGGTATCGAGGCACCGCGTGTCGATCGCGATCGCGATGGCGCAGCGGCAGCGGGGTGAAACGCCAGATTCCGTGGGATTTTCGATTTCGCTTTCGATTTCGCTTCCAATTTCGCTTTCACCTTCATTCGCATTCAAACTTCCTGTCACGGATGGGGACAACGCCATTGGTAGTCTTGGGACGTCGTCGTTGCGTTTGTGCTCGGAAGGTTCGACGCGATCGTGGACCGGAAGCGCGGATGAGAACGATGGATCGGTTTCCGTTGCCGTTGCATTGAGAGCGCGCTCGTCGCAAAACTCCAGCGGGTCGTCTTTGGTGGCTTGGCCGCGCGGTTGGTTTTTGGTGCGACTGCGACTGCGACTGTAGCTCGGATCGTTGGGAATTGGATTTGGATTTGGATTTGGATTTGGATTCTGTTGTTTCGAAATGTCCGGTGTTTGGGCCCGCCCTCGCTGCTTGGAAGAAGCCGACGAAGGAGCCTCTGCGACACCGTTCACGTCTCCCGCGGAGATCTTTCTCTTTCGTCGGCGACGCGATCGAAACCCCTTTCCTCCTCCCTCGATGGCGGGGTCGTAGACTTGTGGCATGGCGAGAATTTTTCGTATGACGTGTTGATTTTGGTCGGAGATGACGTGATGTATGGTGCTATAGTACTCTACTGTATTGGGAGAAGAAGTACAGAAACAATCTGCAAAAGGCAACGCTTCCTGATGAAGGAGCATTGGGATCCATCATTGTGATTATTTGTTCACCGCCCTTCATTCTTCACCGTTGTTGCCGAGACGAGAGAAAAAAGTGAGAAGCAAAAACCAATTGTGTCAACAAAAACCGGGATTAGATCCATGACTCAAACACGACTGCTTCCTCCGTCTGTCCATCTGTCCATCTCATCTTTGCACGATGTCGTGTTTGGTGTTTTGATTCCTCCTCTTTGTCATGCAGAACGGTTTTTGACGATGGTGATGTCCCATTTTCCTCTTGACTCGGATTGAAAGTGTTCGAAGTCTCGTCAAACCACGCCCAAAGCAGAACAAAAAGAAAGGCAACCGGTTCTACCGAGCATTCGCAAAAGCCGTTCTATTGCAGGTCGGCTGCACGCACCGTACGAGTAAATGTCGTCCACCCGAACCGGCACGAACAGAATCAATCCATCAATCCATCAATCATGAGAACCCTCATCGGAGCAACCGTCCGGGAAGCCTCTCTCGCGCTCCGGCGGTACCGGTACCCGAATCGAACAGCCCTCGGAACTCGCGGTTCGGTTCCGAATGGCAGCAACGGTTGCCCGCGCTTTCCGGAAGCCCGCGTCTCCTCTCGCGCAACGCGCTCCGCATCGTCGTCGGGTCGAGAAGGATCGCCGCCTCCCCCCGAGCTCGCCTCCCGAACCAAAAAACGCCTCGACGTCGCCATCGTCGGACCGCCCAACGCCGGAAAATCCCAGCTGGTCAACGCACTCACCCTGTCTCCGATCGCCGCCGTTTCGCGGAAGCGGCACACCACCCGGTCCGACCTCCTGGGCGCCAGGACCGTCGGAAACACGCAGATCGTCTTCAAGGACACTCCGGGATTTCTGAGGATCGAAAACGCCAAGGAGGAACGACTGGACCGGGACCTCATCGCCACGGCCGCCTCCGAGATGCAGGACGTGGACTTTACGCTGTTGGTCTTGGACTCGGCGCGGAAGCTGTCCGACAACTACCGGCACGCCCTCGTGCAGCTCATGGTCGGCGCCATCAATTCCGGGGGCCGAATCGAGGACTGCAGCGACGACGACGGCGATAGCGATGGCGACGACACTATCGGTGACAACGACGCTTCCAATCCGGAGACTACCACCACCACCAATACCAACGACGACGACGACAACAGCAGCAACAAGAAAAACCCCAGCGACAAGAGCAAGTTTGCCATTGTTTTGAACAAGGTGGACCTGGTCAAGCCCAAAACCGACCTCATCGATCTGGCCATGGAGGTCGGAGAGATTGCCGACGCCTGCCTGCGGGATCGCTTCCGGCAAGAGGGCCGGGAGTTTGACTTTGACGCGCAAATGGAGGAGTCGCCGATCGTCTTTTACGTCTCGGCCCTCAAGAAGGACGGAACCGACGACCTCCTGGAACACCTGCTGGATCTCGCCACTCCCTCCCGCGAGTGGCCGGTCCAACCCGGGAGGGCCACCAACATGACGACGCTCGAGCAGGTCCAGGAGGTGATCCGCGAAAAGATCTACCGATCGACGCACAGGGAGGTCCCCCACTCCGTCAAGCAGGTGAACCGGCTTTTTCGGAGGATCCCGAGCAAGGGGGGCGCGGGCGCGGGCGTGGTCATCCACCAGGACCTGGTCGTCTTTACCAAGAGCCATCAGAAACTGGTGCTCGGGAGCGGCGGCGGAAAGACGCTCGAGCGGATCCGGGAGAGCGCCAGGCGCGACCTGGAGAAGCTCTTTGGGTGCGACGTCGCCCTGCACCTCCACGTCAAGCTCAGCAGGTCCAAGCAGCGGCGGGGGGACAGCGGCGCGGAATACAATCTCGGCGAGGTCAGCCAATCGGTCTTCGAGTAGATGCGTGTGTGCGGAATCAGTGAGCGAGAGCGTGCGCAGATGGGACTGCGGCACCCAACCAAGACCAACACCAACGAAGTATCGGAACCGACGGATGATTCATTTGCAATGTTGTGGAAACTAGAGAATACATTACATCCATTCATGGATACATGCGTACATAGTGCTAACCGATTGATTCGAAACTACTATTGCACGTGGTACGGTACTGGTACGTATTCATACATACCAGTCACGGTTTTGTGGAAACAACCTCCATCTCGAAATCGCTTCCTCGTCGAATTCCTGCATCGACTCGTACTCGTCGACGTCGTGGTCGTCGTTGTCCTGCTCCCGTTCCTATTCCTGCTCGTCGGTCTCCTCCTCCGATCCCGCCGAAACGACCGGACCCGTGTAGGTCGCCCAGGCCTTGTGCGACTCGAACAGCTTGATGCGCACCGCACCCTCGAATTCCTTGCATTCGGTTTCGAGCAATTCGCGAATGTCGTCGTGTATTTGCTTGCACATGAACTCGGTGGTCGTCATGGTCTTGTCCGGAAAGACCTCGTCCAGGTTCTTGAGGTTGTACCGGGACAGGACCCTGCCCAGAATGTCCAGGGCCTTGCCGATGTCGATGACCCAGTTCGTCTCCGGGTGCAGGTCTCCCGAGAGAAAGTCGACGTCGCACGTGTACGTGGCTCCGTGCATGCCACCGGCCGGTCCGAAAGACGGGTGGCCGTGGAAGGAATGCGCGATCATGAGGGAATCCCTCACCCCCAGCGAATACGGCAAATCGCTCGCTGCTCGGGGCCCGAGCGCCTCTCCCGGAAACGGAAACGACAGCAGCAACAGCACTAGCAGCGACCACGCTGCTGCCAATCTTGGGAATGCGTTCGGGAACATGGTTGTCGGATCGTTCTCGGGTTTCGATGGTATGGTATGGCGTGAAATTTCGTGTGCCGAGCGAGATTGCGGTTAGGTTACGAGTACCGTATAGTAATTACCTCTGCAAGCATGAAAGATCGAAGGGAGATCGGAGATCGGTTTTGTCTTCATTCGGATCGCAAAGTTGAAAACGTTGCGTTCCAAAAATCTTTTGATGCGTATGCGCGCTTTCGTGACAACGAGTCGCGCGCGATTTGTCTCGACCACCGATTTCGTTTTCCTCCCTCACAAAAATAAATAATGATTTTTTGTGAATGGAGGGCGACAACGATCTCAGATCATGCTTCGAAATTCGAAGGAAAACAAATACCTTGTGCTCATCATCCATCCGCAATCAAAAACCCCAACTTTCATCAAAGACACCATGTTGAAATGGGCATTGACAGTCGTATAATCCATAATCATTCGTGTATACCCAGAAGGACGAAATCGAACCGCTCACATTAGAACCATCATTGTTTTACAGAACGAAACCGCCAGCAGGATGCAACACACCTACCTCCGATACGAGTGCGCCGACTCGTTCGGCCTGATTTCGTCGTCGGCGTCCTCCAGGGCGCCGCAATCGAATTCCATCCTGGCCTTTGCGTCCGCTTCCCGGGAGGCCCCGATCCTGCTGACCACCGCGGGCAGTCACTGCATGGGATACCACCTGCGCACCACCAATCCCACCATCAAGATTGCGCAGCGCGAGCTGCTCAGCGGCGGCGTGGGAACGGGAAAGGCCCTGAACAGCGACCAGGTCGTCTGCGTGGAGGTGGCCACCGGCGATGATAGCAACAGCAACAGCAATAGTAACGAAACCTGCAAGGTCGCCACGGGATGGGTCGACGGAGCCGTTCGTGTCTTTGACGTGTACCGGGAGGAGCTCAACGCGAGATCGGGGTGCGGGTTGGTGCAGACGCTCCTGGAGGACAACCAGGACGACGAGTTTGTCACGAGGGAGCCGCTCTTGCTGAACGGCCACTCCGGATCACCGGTTCGCTCCCTGGTCTTTGACTCGCAGAACGGATCCCGATTGGCGTCCGGATCGAGCGACGGGTCGGTCGTGCTGTGGGACATTGTCGCCGAAACGGGCTTGTTCCGCCTGCTCGGCCACAAGGGGGGAATCACGGACATTCATTTCGTTTCGCTCCGAGACGGTGGGATGGATCTCCTGGTGACCACGAGCCTGGACGGATTCGTCAAGATCTGGGATCTGAAGGGACAGTGCTGCATCCAGACCATCCCGTCGCATCGGGGGGAGGTCCTGGCGGCCGGTTGTCTCACCATCCCCAACACGGTGCCCGTGCGGTCCTCGAGCGACGCTCCGGACGCATCCGGTGACGAGCGCATCCGTCTCATCACCGGCAGCACCGACGGCCAGGCCAGGGTGTGGTCCATTGCGCCGTCCAAGAGACACAAGCTCAGCAGCAGTCTCGCGATTACAAACCAAGATGGCGAAACATCGAGCGGTCCGGCAATCGTGGAGGACGAGGACGACGCAGCCGGGGGGAACGAGAGCCTGGACGATGTCTGCCACTACATGGGGTGCTTGACGGCCCCACCCAATGTCTCAACCTCTGCGGAGCGCTTGTCCTGCATCCACTTCCATCCGAACGGCAAGTACGTCGGGGTCCTTCATTCCAATTCCAAGCACGTCGACGTGTATCTCATCCGGAGTGTCCAGGAATCCCTGCGGAAGAAACAACGGCGTTTGAGACGAAGAAAAGAAAAATCGTCCAGGGCGAGGAACGCAGAAACCGACGGGGGAACCGCAAGGTCGAAGGGACAGAAGCGGGGCATATTGGACGATCCGGAATCCGAGAACGAAGACGAGGCCGCCCCGGACGAGAATTCCAAGCTCGACAAATCACTCGACCCCGACGTGATCAAGGCATCCGACGAATTTGAATACTTTGGAACCGTGCGAGCCAGTCACAAACTCAAGGGTTTCATTTTTGTTCCGTACAAAGAGTCCGGGGGAGGTCTTCGTGTGGTTTGTTCCTTGGCTACCAATGCACTCGAGGTACATTCCCTGACGCGGAAAAAAGAAAGGTGCGTAGTTTTGAGGCGCTGCGGTTCACTGTTGCTCTCTTGAAAACCCAGAATGCGAGTTCTCAATTCGTCTGCTCTTCTCCATGTGGAAATATTTCAGCGAGGACAAATCTGCGTCGGTTGTGTCATCAAAGATTTCAACGATGAGCATGGGCGGGCATCCCACCGGGATCCGTGCGGTGGAACTCTCTTCCGACGACGCACTCGCCTGCACGGTGTCCAAGAACACGACAAAGATATGGAACGTCAAGAAACGATCGTGCGTGCAGTCTCTCGTTCCGTCCGTGAACAACGCATCGTGTTATGGTCTCTGCACCGTGTTTCTCCCCGGAAATACCCATTTGGTTCTTGGAACGAGAGAAGGGCACCTGTTGGTTCTCGATATCGCGGCCGGTGATGTCGTGTACGTCGAGGAGAACGCGCACGACGGAGCTATATGGAGCATGGACATGCGCCGGCCAACGGCACAACAACCCTCGATAGCTATCGTAACAGGATCGGCGGACAAAACCGTCAAGTTCTGGGAACTGGAGAGCCAAGAGGATAGCTCCGCTCCGATGCTGGTGCATTCTCGCACGCTGGAAATGTCCGATGACGTCATTGCCGTTCGCTATTCCCACAGCACCGACCCCACGAAACGCATGGTCTTTGTCTCCAGTTTGGACTCCACCATCAAGGTGTTTTTCGACGACACGCTGAAATTTTTCCTGAGTCTGTACGGACACAAGCTGCCTGCCCTGGCCGTCGACTGCAGCGATGACGATGTCATTCTGGCATCGTCGGGTGCCGACAAAACGATCAAGATTTGGGGTCTAGACTTTGGTGACACCCACCGCACGCTTCACGGGCACGAAGACTCCGTGACCGATTTGCGATTCGTGAGGAGAACCCACAATTTTTTCACCACCAGCAAGGACAACACCGTGCGATATTGGGACGGAGACCGATTCGAGCAGATCCTCATCCTCAATGGCCATTTTGCCGAAGTAAGCTGCCTATCGATAAGCAGGACTGGTGCGTTTGTCGTGACCGGTGGATTGGATCGTCAAGTGCGCGTGTGGGAGCGCACGAAAGACATTGTGTTCTTGGAGGAAGAGCGCGAACGAGAATTGGAGCAGATGTTTGATGGCATGGGCCGAGAGGAAGATGCCACGGGCAGACTGCTGAAGAAAAAAGGGGAAGAGAAGGATGGCGATGACGATGGGGACGAAGACGACGAACCCCAGAGCGAAGCGGCCGTAAAGCGAAGTGTTCTGAGTGTTGCTGCCGGAGATCGCATCATGGAGGCTCTCGAACGTGCCGATCAAGAGAAAAAAGAGGCAGCATTGTTCCGAAAGAAGAATCCTGGAAAGGAAAAGACACCCAATCCTCTGCTTCTGGGAATGGAACCCGCGCTGTATTTTCTCTGGGTGTTGAAATCGGTCAAGCAAGCCGAGTTGGAGCAGAGCTTGCTCGTCCTTCCCCTGGGACATGTCGAGCGGGTGTTGTACTACCTTATTCTTCTGTTGCGGAGTGGTCGTGGTGTTGAAATCTGCGCTCGCGTCAGCGTTTTCTTGGTGAAAACACATCAGAATCAGGTACGTGAAAATGCAACCAGTATCGATTGTTTTCTATACGTCCTCGACGCCATCTTGTGTGCGATGAAGATCACTTGATCAAGAAATTGGCAACGCTACGCCAATACAAACCGTGTTGATTATTATATACCCAAATTTCCGAGCACTCTATCGTTGAGAACGAAGTTTGTAGGGCAAGATGCCACTTGCTGTTGTTGACAAAAATGCTCACTCTTCGGGTTTTTTTTTTTAATTCTTTCTTTTGACAAATTTAGGTACGTTGGATATACAACTGCATGAACAAGCTCACTGCAGTATCTACTTATTCCCGTTTAGTGTAATGAAGATCATTTGATCAAGAAATTGGCAACGCTACGCCAATACAAACCGTGTTGATTCTTATATACCCAAATTTCTGAGCACACTGTTCCTGGGGAACGAAACTCGGGAAGGTTTTGCAACGGAGGAACGATCGTTGTTCTGTTCTGTTCTGTTCTCACCATTTTGTTGTGTTGTGTTTCTTTTCGTTTCTGTCGTTATCGTTATCGTTGTCGTTATCGTCACCGCTGGTCGCGCGCAGATCATGGCGAGCCGCTCCACCATGGTGCCGCTGCGGGAGTTGCGGCGGCTCCTGAGAGAGCGGTTGTCGGAGTCCCGGGATGCGATAGGGTTCAATCTCGCCGCGCTTCGGGCCGTGGCTCGGACCACCGCGAAAAAGAAGGAAGGCTACCTGGACTACGGCGGCGAACAGCAACTGCAAACCGGAGACATTTGGGCCGGAATGGGACTCGGAAGCGACCTCGCGGCAGCGCTCGAGAACCGGAGACCGGCGCGATAGGTTGCCGTTGTTGACGTTGACGTTGACGTTGCGTTTGCCGCTGCTGTTGAACTAGTACGGCACGGCGGGCCATCGCATTGCCACGATGGCGATCCGTGGACGCGTCAAACAGAGGCATCATCGAGAGTGAGTACTCGGCTCGGCGTTTCGAAACGCAATAGAGTTGCACCTAACGTAAGCACGTCTTTCGGTCAATTATAGTTTCGAATGGTGTTCGAATTGAGAATAGTTCTGTCACATTTGTTGCTCTTTGCCTCTAGATTATTGTATTTATTTTTTTGTTACGCTACAGCTCCGCTCTCGTTCACCGGTCGTCCGTACCGGTCGTCCGTCCAAAGCATGGCTTTGCTTTGCTCTATGAAGCGATCGGAAGGCACTCGGTCAATTATAGTTTCGAATGGTGTTCGAACTGAGAATAGTTCTGTCACATTTGTTGCTCTTTCCCTCTAGATTATTGTATTTATTTTGTTTGGTACGCTACAGCTCCGCTCTCGTTCGCGGGTCGTCCGTCCAAAGCATGGCTTTTTTGTTTGCTTTGCTCTATGAAGCGATCGGAAGGCACTTGGTCAATTATAGGTTCGAATGGTGTTCGAATTGAGAATAGATCTGTCACATTTGTTGCTCATTGCCTCTAGATTACTGTATTTATTTTTTGTTACGCTACAGTCCGTCCAAGGCATCGCGTTTTGGTTTGCTTCGCTTCGTTCTAGGAAGCGATCGGAAGGCACTTTACTACCTGTCTCTTCACGACGGGAGCTTTGAACAGGGGGTGGTGGCAAAGCGTCGGAAGCGTGACATCGAGGATGTAGTGGCACGTCGAGTCCTCCTTGACCGTGATGCTCAGGTCGTCGTTGCAGGCGTACCGGACGGTAATGGCACGCTCGATGCCGCTCATGGCCGATTCCGTGACGTCTTCCCCGTTGCAAACGTCCCCGTTGGTGTACTCTTGGATGTAATAGGCGCCGTTGCCGCCGGCGTTTGCAAACGGGATCGTCGGCGCCTTGTTGTTGTTGTTGTTGTTGTTGTTGTTAATGTTGTCGTCCGCTTTATTGCTGTTGCTCTTGCTGTTCTCAACGTCGCGAGGCTCGTCCCGCAAACTCATCGGCCTGGGGGATGCTTCTCTCGACGACGACGACGACGACGACGACGACGACGTCGCATTGACAACGTGTTCCCATTCGTTCTCTCGTGCAATCCCCTCGTGGTCCTTAGCCACGTACCGTCCCAGGAAATATTCCGTAACGCCTCTTCCCGAGGCCTTCTTTGGGCTGGTCGTGATTCCCTGGGTCCCGTCGGAATCGTCCTCGTGGTACTGTCGCACGTAGTCTCCCGGACAGAATTCGTAGGACCACCAGCCCGCGGTCTGCTGCCGGATGCAGAATTTGGAAGCCTCGCCAAAGGTCCATCGCAGGATTTCGGAAACCGACATGGTCGCGGCCTCGGTGGGATCGAGATCCTTGTTGATGTTGTTTTTGTTTTTGTTCTTGGCGGAATCCAGGCCCAGTTTCAGGAGCTTTTGCAGAGCGGAAACGCCGGGGTTCTTGCCGTCCGGCGTTTTGGAGGGACTCGCTCCGGTCCCGTCGTCGTAGTCGGCGCACAGAAGCGGTGTGCAGAGCGTGATGTTGTAGTGGCACACTCGTTCCGGGTCTTCGACCGCCGAGAAAATACTGACAATGTCCGTGTCCACCGGTTTTCCCTGTTTCAAAACCCCACCGGTGGTTTTCCGGAGGTGCCGTTCGGAACAGCATCGAAAGGTGACGTCCGTCACGCGTGGCTTGCCGGTCTCCGCGCAGGTCGATCCCCCGTAAAAGGTATCGACCACGCGGCCGATTTCCGTTCGGTCCTGGGCGAGGTCCCTTTCGTTCTTGTGGGTTTCGTCGTCCTCGTCGCCCTCCTTTGTTGTGGCGGTCACCTCGATGCGGCGTCCGGAATAGCTTCCGAGGCTGGTGATGCCCTCCAGGTCAAAGACCGTTGCCTTCCCCTTCTCGTACTTGCTGATCTTAACGTGGAATTGTTTGACGCTCTCCTCGTGGCACCACTCGTAGCTCCACCAAGTCCCCGGGTGCAGCTGGGCGCACAGCCCGGTCAGTTTTGTCAATCTCTGGTGAATCGTGTGGCCCATCATGATGGGATCGAATCCGATTTCCGACAGCGTTTGGGACAGGGAAGAATCATCGTCGTCGGCATCGTCATCGACATCGTCGTTGACATTGCCGTCCCCCTCCTCGTTCGACTCGCTGCCCTCCGTTTCATCGCTCCCTTCTCCCGACGTTGCGTCGGAGTTCTCGCCGTCCCGCTTGCTTTTGTTGACGCTTTTGCCGCTGGCCTTGACCTTTTTGAGCACGGGAGTGTCGAACATGCTGTCTCCGAGACTGCTGGGCTCCAATTCGTCTTCGTGAAAGACCCGACAGGCAAACGCGCGACCGAAATGGTCCCTCACCGTCGTGTACATGGGCTCGAACCCGTCTTGCCCATTGTTGCTGCTGTTGTCGACATTATTATTATTATTATTGTTGTTGTTGTTGTTGTTGTTAATGTTGGTTCCCATTTCCTTGGTGATGGAGGGGAGTTTCAGTGGCAACGCCGCCAATCGGCTCGCGGTAGCCCTGCTAAAGCCGCCGTACGGAGTTCCGTAGGGTGTCTCCGGTTCCAGGGCCATCATATCGTACTCATCGTTCCTCGGAAAGCTGTCCGTGTAGACGTGCTGGTGATCGCTGGGGTCGGCGTCGGCGTCGGCGTTGGCGTTGG
The DNA here is from genome assembly GCA_037355855.1 of Pseudo-nitzschia pungens. Lineage (NCBI taxonomy): Eukaryota > Bacillariophyta > Bacillariophyceae > Bacillariales > Bacillariaceae > Pseudo-nitzschia > Pseudo-nitzschia pungens. The sequence goes on along the minus strand of CM074762.1, from coordinate 2,918,039 downwards.
CGTTGATACCCAAGGCCGGAGTCACAAGGAGGAATAATAATTGCAGGGCAGCGATCGCCGCCGGGACGCGCTTCATTTTGTGTCGTACTGGCACGCTTTTCTGCCTGGTTGCATCGATCGACAGTGGGACTCGTAATCTTACTTTTACTCGTACTCGCAAGTGGAGCTTGTGTCGGTGTCGGACTCGGTGGCAGGTCGTCTTTGGATTGATGAGAGAGACGCCGCAATCGATCGACGATTGTGCTGATCGAAACCCGTTTTCGGTTTTCGTTCCTGGATCGAGGATCGTCCGTCGAGAACTTCGTTGTTCAGTGACCTTCCCGGTAAGATCTTACGATTGTTTTTTATGCGTTACGGGTTACGGGTCAAGAGTCAAAGGTGCCCTTTGTACTTACCTTGTATTGATAAGATACATAATAGGTTATGTACGATCAATCCCAGCAGTAACCTTACTCGGCAGCAGGGGTCAGTAAAAAGCACGACGGATCAATCCCCGCCTGCCGACAACAAAAAATGGATCGAATTTGGGGGGATTTTCTTCCTGCCATCGGTTGCATCATCCACAAAGCTGAAAGAGAGAGATCTGAATGGTCCATCACCAAAACCATGATGCGAGTGAAAGTAACCTTACGGTAACTTAACTTACAAATACGACGGTCGAAAGTTTCGAAGGTCGCTGAACACTTTTGTTGCCATTTGCCATTATCAGATTGCTGTTCATCATCGAGAAGACGACCCTGCCCATCCCGATCGAATTTTGTTTCACTGTACAACAGAAACGAATCTCCAATCAACACAACACAACACGACAAAACACAACACGACCCATGACGAGCGAGCAGCAGCGGCAACAGCGGCAGCAGCAACGAAAGCTGCGGGTCCTCGTCATCACCATGGGCGGCGACCGGCAGCGCCACATCCGGGAACTCTTCGCCGATCCGGCCATGGCGGAGCGATTCGAACCCCCGACCTTTAGCGAGGGCGTCTCGTCCCGGCACATCCGCAACCGGTACAATTTCTGCAAGGTGGCCCACGCCGCGGGCCTGGTGCCCGACGCCGAGTGGGAGGCCATCCGAACAGCGGTCGAGGAAAAGCGTTACGAGGGTCAGGCCACGGAGCGGTTCTTCGACTGCCTCGAGGGGGTGGAAGTGGCGGGGGGACGAAAGGGGAGCCGGGAAGACGTCAAGCTGCACTACGTCGTGGAGCTCTGGAGAAAAGCCAAGGCCATCAACCGGGCCCGATCGGTTCTGGCCTGCGTCTTTGCCCACCTGATCGCCATGAAACGCTTCGCGGGAGACGGAGACGGAGAATCCTTCGATCTCATCCTCGAGGACAACGTCCGGGCGGACCCGAAGACCTGCGCCGACAGCGTGTGGGAGTCGGTGATTGCCACCGAGGAATGGGAAGAAGAAGAAGAAGAAGGAGCGTCGTCGACGACGACGACGACGACGACGCAATCCAGGTGTCATTTTCGATTCGTGGGATGGTTGGGTTCCGTCACCAACCTGGAATGGATCGTGGAAACCCACATACCAAAGAGGAAATACCAAAGGAAGAATACCGCCGAGGAGGAAAACAACAACACCGCGGCAACTACCGCTCCGTTGCCTCTCCTCCAACACCTGAACGAAGACCTTCCCGAATTGGAAAGCAACACCGATCCCAAACGAGTGGATCCAACGGCACGAAGCGACGACGACGACGACGACGACGACAACGGCAACGGCAACGACAACGAATCCGCATCCGGGGAAAATGGTCCGACGGGACGGAAGCACGCCAAACCCGGGGGCAATCTGCTCTGGGGCGCCTACGCCTACTGGATCTCGAGGGAGGGATACCGGAGCCTCCTCGACACCCTCCGCAACGACGTCGGCGCGATATTGTGGAAGGGAAAACGCATGCGCAACTACGCGGTCAAGCCCATCGACAAGATCCTCCCGCGGCAAACCGTCGCCTCCTTCGGACCGGACGCCGTCCGGATCTCGTCCGAGCCGGCGTTCTTCCGGGCTCCCATGCTGACCAGCAAGATCCACGCCCGGTGGGATCCCGGATTCTGCGAGAGCACGGAATACCAGCTCGCGAAACGAGGCATGGACTGGTCCGATCTGTGGCTGACCGAGAAAGAACGGGAGGTCGTGGGGCACCGCGAGGAATCCGGGAAATGGAGGACCCCCGGGGAACTAGAATTGTTGCGAAACAACGAGCACGTGTAATCATCGGAACGACTCACTCACTCACTCATTCATTCATTCACTCACTCACTCTCCCGGAACAATAATTTGCTCGCTCGCGTTGTTGCGTCCAACGCAATGTCGTCCCGTGTCGGCGGCGCAACCACCGTTCGATCGTTATGGTTATCGTTATGGTTATACTAGTTATCATTGCGGTTATCGTTATCATTGTGGTTATCACTGTGGTTATCGTTATCTGTAGCTACCGCTACCGGTGGAGCTGTCCCCGTCGCTCGCCATGGCGATCATGGCCCGCTTCATGGCGGTGGTCCGCCGGACGATTTCTTCGTAGATGGCCCTGTCGGCGGCGATTCGTTTCGCGCGCTCCTCCCGGACGCGTTCGCGGAGCTCGGCGATTTTCGACAGGGTGACCTCGGCGCGCTCCATTCGGTTCGGTACCCCGGTTTCGGTTTTCGTTTGCAGGACCCGGGTTTCGGCCCGGCTGCGCGAGCGCACGGTGCGTGCGGCAATCGACGAGAGAGAGAGAGAGAGACGCAAAGAAAGCGGAATATGCGACGCGGGCGGTGTGAGTGGTTGAGAGTTGATGGATGGATGGATTGATTGATTGCGCTCCGCGACACAGCGAAAACTCACCGCAGCGCCCCTTCCGAATGAAAGTTTCGATTGATCGTTCCAACCACGGACTCGAATCGCTGGACGATGCCCCCCTCGATCTTGTTCGACTTGTTGTTTTCGATGCGGATCTCGGGCCGAATGTTTCGCTCCAGGTCGTCGTGAACGCTGTCCAGCTTGTCGATTTTTGCGTCGCTCATGGTGACGTTGGTGTGGTGGGTCATTTCGGCATCGAGTGCGCCGATGCGGCGTTCCAGGTCCGGGATTCCGACGGACCGATTCAGAGAGGATTCGCGATCCAGGGAGAGACGCTCCACCGACGAAAGCAAGGGATGCATCACGGTTCGCTCGAACGTATCGCACGTTGCTAAATCGAGGTCCATTCTCTCCTCGGCATGTTTCGACATCAATTTCGCCGTGTGGCAGTCCTTTGGTTCGCATGCGAATGAGAATGAGAACGCGAATGCGAACGGAGAACAAACAACGGCACGAGTACCGAACAATGAGCACGGGAAATTTTTGGTCTGGTGTTAGCGACGAAACTCGGGGATGAACGAACGAATGAATCCATCTCTGTTCTGTGATTCGGTCTTCCATACCGCAATGCGTGTGAAGCCAAGGCACGTACCAGGTCGTGCATCCGAGCCACAAAGTCTCGTCGGCGCTTTATGGTTCGTTCTTGCAGGTGTTTGAGCTCCGTCGGGACGCTTTTTCGGTCGGACAAAAACACCAGTGGCGAGTGCGTTTTGGGCCGGTGCATGGGGGGCGTTTCGAACGCCATTTTCAGAGATCTCTGGACCCTCGTGGTTTGCGGGGTAAATAGCCCCAGCTGTTTGGTGTCGCGACGCAACCTCGATGGGCTGCCGCGACCGAGAGATCCGTTTCCGACACCTCGCTCTCCACCGATCACGGACAATTCGTTCGCAATGCTTCCCATTGTCGTTGGCAATTGCTTCGATGCGCTGTTCTCCACAGTTAGCTAATGATGATTGCTTTGCTGGTGTACTCTTTTGCTGCTGCACCCGAGCGGAATACCGGAACAACACCTGTTTCGTCGTCTCTTCTACTTTCACTCTCAGTCTCAAAATAATGCCGGTTACATCGGATGTCCATTGCAAAACACTCCTCACTCGACAATAACTGGTATTTTCAGTTTTTTGAATCGATTGAATCTATGTTTTGGGGAGGAAAACCTAAGTTTTAGGGTAAAATTATAAAAAATACTTCTAATATTCAAAATCTGGTATTTTTTTGGGGGAAATCATCAGACCTCTTCATGTTTGTTCCGCATCAACCCTCGGTTGGAATCGGTAATTACGACACTGCCGACTGCTGAAGACTGAAGAAAATCACCGTAAAGATACAAACAAATCATCAACACAATACAAATTTGAGCGTGGTATTTGATCAGTGAGAACAGTTAACGTTCCTTCATTCTTGGCGTGGTTTGACAGCACATTATTGAGCCTGACTCGTTGGCGACCACTAACACGGAAAACTATATTGAAGAGAACCAATCTCAATAGTTATATTGCCATTAAAAAGTTCAGTGTAAGTGTACAATCATTATCTATGATGTACTAGGTCTGGCACACCACCCGTTGTTTCATGAGTGCCAGTAAGCCACGACCGCGAGACGGAATGAAACAACACCTAGCAATTCATTCCGTCCAACAATCGGAACTGGCTCAGAAAAATTGCGGACTCATTTCGGCCAGAAACGGCAGATTCCCGTCCACGGCTAACATTCCCAACAGCCCAATGGACGACAAAATAGCCAATACGAGCAGAACTTTTTTCGCCTCTTCTATAGCTCCGTCGATCGCGATTTCGACTGCCAATTTTGCTTCCTTCGCCTTTTGCGCGGCCGTTTGTTTCGCAGAATTGGCTACATTTGAAGGAATTGCTTTAATGCCTTCTGTTGTCTTCTCCAGCTGGCGACTCGCAGCATCTTGGATGCTGTTTACAATGGATGATGCCAATGCTTTTACGGGGAGACCCAGGACGCTTCGAACAACGAGTCCTAGCAAATCGTCTCGTATGCCACCCGTCAACCCAACAACTCCACCCAGAGTTGCCCCAAAAATAATTGGAACGGCGAGTTCGATCAGAAATTCCGGATCGAAGAAACTGTCGAGAGCCGGATCATAATCCGAGAGATCAAAGGCAGCAACAGAACCTAGCACCAAACCTAGAACGATTCCCCCAATCGCAGAGGATATTATTTCTACGGCCGCAACGGATCGTTTTTCTTGATCCTGGCTGGGAGGGAGAGCATCTCGTGTTGCCTCCTCGAAATTCATCAAGTCTTCGTTCCCAATGTTCTTTTTGCTCCCGCCCTGGGTCTGTAGCATTGCTTCCTTGAAATAAACCAAGTCTGTGTCCCCTTCCTTCCCAACTTCGTCATTGTCGACGAGAGCTGTTTCGGCCGCTTTCAGTGCATTCTCTGCTTCCAGAAGAACATCGTCGATGTTTATGTCCTTGAATTCGTCGGTCTGAACTTGGTCCTTCTTGCCGTTTACAGCTGTCACTGGTTTCCTCGCATGACGGTCGGCTTTTCCAAGACTGTGGCTGATGCCCGAGCTACTTTCGAAACGAGTTTTCGGGGTGCTCAAGGGTGTCTGTGTCACCAAACCATCTGCTGTCGAAAGAAACGTCGCAGTTGCCGCGAGAAAGCAGAGAACGATAGTTTCGAATCTAGCTGTCTGCTTTGTCATTGTTCGAAAATGTTCTCAAAATCGAAACCCCTGGTCAATATTGTGAGCCCTTCTTCCTTTCGCAAGTTTGACCTCCGATCGGCAATGTCTTGCGGTAGGATAGCCTTTAGTTGGGTGTAAGAATGAGTGAAGTGATAGGTGGATGTAGCAGTATCTTTCACAAAATGCTGCACCAAAATCGATCCTGAGAATCGATTTGAGCGACGTTGTTTGTGTCACGTACCAGAAGGTGGAATTTTTTGCTGACACCCGTTTTCACTGCGAAAAGAACGGATTTTCAGTACCGGAACAGGTGAATAGGCGTCGTCGACACGCTGAAAAAGTTTCGAGAAAGAAAATTCAACAACACGTTCGTCGAAATCTCTCAACAAAACTTGTGCTTCGTATTGTTGACAGCAATCACGCGGGACTGGAAGTCCCTAGCCGTTACTTCTTTATTTATTTTTTATAAAAAAAAATTGTTTTTCATTTTGAGTGAACAGCTGTCCGGAATTTCTTAGTGCTCGTAACTTACTCGTAAGATCTTACCTAATTACCGTACTTACCCGCTCATGAGAATTACTACGTACTACTATTCTGCATCGGTACGAGTAACCTTACGGAATGTACGAGTACGTCTTCTTGCTTATGTGCTTGTAAGCTTACTTGTCCGAGTGGCGTACTTAGTACTTACCTCGTACATGCCGTTCCCTTTACGGTAAGGATATGTTAAATAACCAACGAGCCCGACTGCGCACACAATAGTTTTTCTATGGCAGAGGGTGATTACACAGGAACTAGCGCCCAGGTTACAGGAGATTTCACACGGCGCGCGAGCAAGCTCGATAGTTATTGATGTAATCGGTCGAGTAGGACCCTTTTTCCCTTGCAATCATGGCTGATTTCATGAAAACAAAAAACATTCTTCTAGTACTGTGTCTACAGAGGTGCTTCGGTTGAGCTGTAATCTGAAAGTGGACATTCTTATAGAGAGCTTAATCAGATTATTTTTTTAGCTGGGTCGATTTGAAATCAGGGGAGGTGCGATTTGTAACCTAAAAATTTAACTAGTGTTTCTTAGTGTCGAGCTGCTCGAATTTTGCGAGAACCACTTGAAATCTCGCGCGCATGATTGCAAGGGAAAAAGGTCCTACTCGACGGTTACTTCTTGTATCGTATTCGCACCTTTGTGGATTGCGGATAACTTCTTCTGAAGTACGTGTTCGTACTTGCCATTTTAAAAGGTTACGTAAGGTTACTGATTACATCGTGAATTTTTTTCTTCACGCACCTGTTTTTGTTGATTGAATCATTATTTTGTTGAGATAATCCAGACTTCAGAATTCCCAATACCGCATCCCTTCCCACCCACATAAGGTCTTTTTTTTTTTTATTTTTTAATAAAAACGGTGCAGAATCTTGTTCGCAATGAAATCCGAAGCGAACTCCGAGTAAGGCTAGTGAGAACAAGTTTTCGAATAAAAAAGAGGACGTGGTGGTAACATTTGTTTCGCCTTTTCAGATCACTGGTACAGAGCATTCGCAAAATTCATCGGCAATTGGAGATCTGATTCCTACTGGACACAAAACTTCATCCCAGGAACTGTTTTTCGAACCTGTTTCTCTTCTGGCTACGACAATTAATAAGTTATCACGGAGTGAAGTATGAGAGAAAGGATCCTTACACAATTACTATTGATGCTTGTAATCAAGCTATCAACACCCACATGTGTAGTGGGATTGCTGGGCGTTCAATCAGATAGTGTCAAGAAAGCCGTACCGGTAGCTGTCCGAACGCCTGTGGTCGTGGTAGGGGGTGGTCCTGTCGGCTTGGCAACGTCCATCTTGCTCGCCAACCAGGGATATGATGTTCAAGTATTCGATTCAGCCACAACCGAGCAAATCGAGTCCTTCGACCCTGCGGTCGCCTACTTGTACAACATCAATGGGAGGGGACAGGTCTTCACAGAAATGTTTCCAAGTGTCCATAAGCGTCTGGTGGAAAAAAGCGTACCTTCCACCGCCACAGGATTTTTTGTTGCACCAGGCGATCCTGAGAAAAATGTTTCATTCCCCAACCTTCCAATGGGTGGATCTGAGTTGTCGTTCTGGATTCCTCGACATGAAATGGTAAAGGTAATGTGGGAAGCAGTCGAGGAACATAATGACTCAATAGGAGGAAGCAATCACGCAGGAAGGATCTTCTACGAGCACGGAGTGGATTGTATTCGCATTCACCAAAGCAGCACAGAAGAAAGCCGTGTTTCCGTTGTGGTGAGAAACAAAAGCACCGAATTAGAGAAAACGGTCGAGACAAGGTTGGTGGTAGGAGCCGATGGCATCAATTCCAAAGTCAGAGAATGCCTCAGAGAACGAGATGGGTTGTTTGGGTCATGGCGTTACAACAAGAAGAGGTTTAATATAAGGAAATGGGTAACCCCCGCTACGGGATTGAAGTTGAAGGTAAATCAATTCAAGTCTCAGTACATTTGGATTTCATTTCTAATCGCGTGTCGTTGCATTTTAAACAAAATTCCCAAACATCTTCACTTTTGTTTTAATTTCACAGGCGCTTCAGCTCCCAGCGGATACTTATGCAGTAAAGAATGGCGACGGAAAATTCCTTTCAACAGAGAAAAATGATGTTGTTGTAGTGAAGGGCAGACGAAAAGGGCCAAAAGATTCTTTGTCTATAGGTTGCCTCCCAGTCGCTAATTCCACTACGATTCGCCCGGGAAACTTTGTAACCAGACCCAACAATATATTGTGGACCCTGAAAACTGGCGCGGAAATGAAAGCTTTTCTCAAAGATAATTTCCCTCGACTTGATTTCGATGCTTTGGTATCAAACGATGAGTTGGAGCGCTTTGCAAAAGCTGATGGTTTGGCGTTTCCACCATGTCAGTACAGCCCAGGTCTGCAAGCGTCGTCGGACAACAACGAATGCGGCGTTGTCTTGTTAGGGGATGCGGCCCATGCATTTAGCCCTGATATTGGCCAAGGAATCAATGCTGGCCTAATGGATGCCGTAACGTTCAGCAAAATTCTTGGGGAAACGTGCACTGATGACGAGTCCTTTGAATCCGCAAAGGGTCGGTTGGGAACCGTCCTCCAGAAATACGAGCAAGTCCAGGGTCCAGAAGTAAGTAACACCGTCTTGTAGTATGAATTCGTTCCAGAAGTGAAGTTTGTTCGTATCGTACTACATTCTAAATCTTCGTCTTTTCTCTGCAATACAGACAAGGGCCTTGATTCGTCTTGCCCGATTCGGATCCCCCTATCAATATAACCAGCCTCTTTTCAAGGATCGAATAGGGAAAAAACTCTGGACAGCAAATTTCATCGTCCGTGTTCTTCTGAATAAAATCACGTTTGGCATATTTCCAAAGCCCATGAGATTGAATGCGAATTCCAAAGAACTGACCTACAAGCAACTTGTTCGCCAAGCTGATTTCGGTACACTTTTACTGAAATGTGCCTTGGCTTTTCCGATTTTCAAGTTTGTCTTCAGACAAACATTCTTCAAAGAACAGGTGCTTCCAATGATTTTGGGATTATTTGTGGGATGAAGCACATTACTTTCCGCTCTACTATTCTAGCACGTTCTTCGGTTGAGATTGTATCCTACTAATAGTAGAATAATGTGATTCAATAGTTTTACTAGTGCTTGTAACACTTTTTATTGCTTTCAATTTGTAAGCTCATCCAACTCTCGTCCAGCAAAGCAGAGGCAAACGAACAAACCCTTCCTTCCTGTTTCCCCTTCTCTGGAAAGAGATAGAGGAGTTGAAACGATCTCAAACATGGTGACTCTACTACCAGATAAACACCATACTAGCGAATCTCCCAGCACTTCCTCGGAGCAAACCTGTCCTGGGACCAGGATCCCGCCCTGATGGAAGTTATAGTGGCAGTATCATGACCACGCAACAGTATGATTCCGTGTACCAGGACCAGTCACGAATGAACCAGCAGAGATTGATGGACTAGAGTAGTACTACTACTAATAGTAGAATGAAACAAGAAGAAAGAGGATAGTTTGTAGTACTAGTCGTCGTATAACACAGGAACGAGGTAGTAGTAGTAGTAGTAGAACAAGAACAACACCAAAAACAGCCAATACAATATTATTTGTCTTTTTGCTTGTTTCTAATGTGGCAATAACAGTATTACTAGTAGTAGTAGTAATAGGTTCATCCCCTTTCATTATTACTATTTTTCGTAGTAATTGGCATATTTTCACGGGCAACAATAAGCCTTACCCTGTCTCTAATTTTGTGTGATTCATTACGAGTAAGGTTTTACGGTACGTACGTAATTACCGGTATCCGATCGAATATTGTGATCATTTTTCGATTTTTATGGCCACAATTATTTTTTGTGACACCGCAGATCAGTTGAGAATCTTATCGCTGCGCACTCTTATTGACTTTCTTACGTACTGTAGCATCTTGTGAGTCCCGCAGCTCTTCTTAAGCCTTGAGTAAAAAAGAAAAACGGGACAGAACAACAAGGATGTCTCTTCCTCCGCTTCCGTTTGTACTCGTACGTGTAGTCGTACCTGCCCTTGCAGGAATCAATCAAAACGAGTAGCAAGATCCATGTACGTAACTTACCAATACCGGTAGATGACTTACTCCTCGAAAGATCGCTGACATTCCATGACAGATGATGATAAGATTTATGGTGAGATCAATTATCATAATATGACGGGTCTCCAAGTGAAGGCAGTTCGTGCTTTTTTCTACGAGACAGTGGGTTGGAATTCCGTACACTTCGTATTCTGTAGCACCACTACTTGTAATCTTACTGCTAGCCTCTCCATCGATCGCACCTCTGCTTTGCAAGTGATCTCATTCATTCATTGTATTTTGGTCTTGACAACATTGGTTCATCGTCTTTGTTTCTGACCTCACCTCGCTGCACGTTCGAGTACACACTACTTGTACCCGACAAACTACAATTTGCTCTTTCTTTCATCGAAAGGCAACAGCAAAACTCTCGAACTTCACTCTTACCAAGACACAACAACATGGGAGAACCTGTCGTTGTCCAGGGAACAGTCGTCGCGGCTCCCGATGTTTCATCCGGCGGTGCCACGGAAACAACCACCGATCGGCAACCCGCGAAAACGGGTTGCAAGGACCCCATCTTTGCCGTTTTGTTCTACATCAATGTCATTGCTTTGATTGCTGTGGTTGGGGTGTATGGCGTGTCGGCAATGGATGTCGCGAACACCAATTACACCAGGTACGTTTTTTTTCAAACGGGCATTCTCTCGAGGGAGACTTCTCTCTCTCTCTCGGGTCGGTTCAATGTCCCATGGAACCGAACCAGACTCGGCAAGAATCAACATGACTCAACCCTCCGAATCGCACGCATCGTGTGTTCTCGTTTTGATTTCATTTGATTTTTTGATTCGATTTGATTTCATTTGATTTCATTTGTTTCCTCGCAGTTACGTTGGCGCCGCTGCGGTCTTCGGAATAGTGTCGATGTTAGCCGCCCTTGCTGGACTCTTCATGCTGATGGCCTGCCCGGCACTCATCATCAAGTTCGGCCTGATCTTCTCCTTCGCCGTTTCACTGGCCTACACCGTGTACGCCTTTTTCTACCTGGGTGTCTTCATGGGAGTCCTCGCCCTCGTCTTCTTGGCTCTCACGGCCTGCTACATCAAAGCCGTTTGGTCCCGGATTCCCTTTGCCGCCGTCAATATGCTCACCGCCGGAACCGCCATCAAGGCCAACCTCGGCGTGACCTTCTTTGCCCTTCTCTTTACCGTCCTCGAGCTCTTATGGATCATTCTCTGGTCGGTCGCCCTCGTGGGAGTCTACGACCAAACGGTGGTGTGCGACGCAAACAACGTGTGCGATATCAACTACGGATACCTCTTCTTGCTCTTCCTCTCGTTGTATTTTACGCAACAAGTCCTGCAGAGCTGCGTGCACGTCACCGTGGCCGGAACCGTTGCAACCTGGGTAAGTTGAGCAAAGTGAAGTGAAATGAAATAATGAAATGAAATGAAATGAAGTCGAACAAAAGTGTGTGTTGCAACCACATCATCATCAGTATTGCCATTTTCGTCATCTGCAAGTGCAGTGGTATGGAATGCTCAAGCTCGATCCCTTTCTTTTTGTTCCATTGAATTGCATTGCGTTGCACACACCGGAATTATAGTGGGTGGCACCGGAAGAATCCGGGTGCTGCTCCAAGGCAGTCTGCAACTCATTCATTCGAACCGTCACGACCAGTTTCGGATCCGTTTGCTTTGGATCTCTCTTGGTGGCCATCATCCAGGCACTTAGAGCCTTAGCCAACACGGCTCGAAGCAACGAGGACGCTGGAATTCTTGCCTGCATTGCCGAGTGCATCCTCGCCTGCATCCAGGGCATTGTGGAGTACTTCAACAAGTGGGCATACGTCTACGTCGGTAAGCAAGAAAAATTCTGGTACCCGCCCCGTGATCGTAATGGATTTATTCGCCGAGATTTTTGACCGGCGCGTACTTGTCATGTCATGTCATGTCGGGTCCTCACCCATTATTTGATTGTTCGTTCCCTTTGCAGGCGTCTACGGATACAGCTACATCGAGGCAGGAAAGGGAGTCATGCAGTTGTTCAGGGACCGCGGTTGGGAAGCCATCATTGCCGATGACCTGGTGGGTGGCGCAATCGCGCTTCTTTCCGTGGTGCTCGGACTGATCGTGGGCTCGGTGGGTGTGTTGTACGCCGTCGCCGACGATAACTTTGCCAATCTGGCAGGAAACAACAACGGCGCCGCATTTGGCATCGGATTTCTCGCCGGTTTCTTTGTCTGCCTCGTGCTTCTGTCGACCATTTCCAGCGGAGTCAACACCGTCATTGTCATGTTTGCCGACGCACCGCAAGAATTCCAGACCAACCACCCCGAGCTGTCCGCGAAAATGCGAGAGAAGTGGGGAGAATTTTACCCCGGCAGCATCTAGAGTGATTGGCAACGTGACGCACATGACAACGAAGCGTTTCTTTTTGTGATTTTTTATGGAAATTATTGTTGTGCTCTTGTGTGAACCGAGTGCGATTTGGTAACCTGCATGGAAATACATTCATACATGCATGTTCCTTCGAACCTAGTGGGAACCATACGTCTCACTGTTCAGGAACCAGTTGGTAAAGTTGCCAGCGAGTAGAATTATTTTGGACTCAACATTTAGAAAAAAATATTTAGTGTAAAACGATCCTCTTTGGAAATAGAATTGGTGTTTCTGCTATAATACTAAATTTGCTTTGTACCATTCGGTCATTCGAGAGACATCTCAAGTGAACAATGCCTTCATGTCATCCACGTTTAGCATCTTGAGACTCGCAGCGTCTCTTCCGACCGTACCATCAAACACGAGCCGCTTCTTCTCTTGCAGCTGCAGGACGCGTTCTTCCACGGTTCCCTCGGCGATGAATCGGACGGCACGAATGGGTCGATACTGACCCAGACGGTGCGTCCTGTCGATCGCTTGCATCTCGGCGGCCGGATTCCACCACGGATCCAACAAGTAGGCCTCGTTCGCAACGGTGAGGTTCAGCGCCACGCCTCCCGCTTTCAGGCTCATCAACAGGACCCGGACCGATGGGTCCTCCTTGAATGCTTTCAGCGCTTCGTCGCGCGATTGCACGTTCATTCCCCCGTGGACGATGCGGACCCCGAGTCCCAGGTCCTGGAGGCACGGATCGGAATCCAATCGCCACCGACACAGATCGAGCATCGAGGTAAACTGGGAAAAGACGAGTGCCTTGCTGCCGCAACGATCTTTTCTCATGGCGTACAACTCTTGCACCAACGCCTCGAGCTTGGTCGATGTCGAGAATTCGGCCAGATTGATGCGCCTCAGAATGGATCCGGTCGCAACGTTTTTCATTTCCTTCAGCGAAAGCATTCCTTCCGTGTCGTTGATCGCCAGCGTTCCGTTGTCCACCTCTTGTTTGCTGGTCTGGTTGAGATCGATGCTGAACGGAGCTCTGCAACAGGGGCAACGGGTGCTGCCCTGGTCCACGTCCGCGAGCGCCATCATGTCGATCACGCAACTGCGACAAAACGCGGAACCGCAACAAGTGCTCAGCACCCGATCGGTGGGTGTTTCTTCGCAGATTTCGCAATCCGTGGTACCGTTTGCGACCGCGGGTCCCGCTCGTTGCAATTTGTTGTGGTTTTTCTTCGAGTGGACGATCATGTAGGGATGGTCTACGGCTTGGCGCATCTTGGTCAGCAAATCAAAGATGTGGGCGTAGTTGTTGAGTAGTGTGCCCTCGGCAACGTAGTCATCGAACGAACTCTTTGTTTGGGTGTAGAGAGCATTGTAAAAATCTTCTTCTCGGGGGTGCAGACGAATCGGTTTAATAATGACGTTTCTTGGTGGTAAATTCATGTCTTCTGCCCGGCTTTCTTTGGTTCTTCGGAGCAAACACTTGTCCAGAACTTCCGTCTTCAGTTTCAACATTGCTCTTCGGCCGTCGCCACGATATCCCTCGCGCTGGATGACATTCAAGACGTGTTTGTTGAAATAAGAAAAATGCTGGGTGCTTGCACATTTGCAATCTTTGCAGATCCCGTAGCTCATCCTGTAATAGATACTTTTACAGTCACAACCCTGAGAAAAAAAAAAAAGAAACCCAACAGAGTTAGAATCGAGAATAGCGCCATCCATTGACGAGTTCTGTTTTGCTGTCGTTATACTTACTTCGCGACGACAAAAATAGTGTGCCATAGGATCAATTCGAAGAAATCTGTATTGTTCGAGAGTTAGCGCATGTAGGTTAGTAACAAAACGAGCAGCCATAGTCGAGGCATTCCAAGTTCAAAAATCCAAGTCGGAACGTACCTGATCAGCGAATACAGTTCTCCGACCCTATTTTGCAACGGAGTACCCGACAGAGCCCAACGATGTATTCCCGTCAAATGAAATGCAGCAGATGACGTGGACGAAGATCGAGACCTTCGGCGAGAAACAGAAATTAAGGTTTCCAAGTTTTGTCGTTAGCCGATGTATCGCATTGTGTATACGCAAATCTCTGCAACGGAAACAAAATGACAACTTACTTGATCACGTGGGCTTCGTCAAGAACAACTCGCCACCACGAGATCGTGTGGAGCACACTCATTTGTTGTCCTTCCATGGCTTCTGCTCTCAGAGCTAGCATATCAACTTCATAGTAGCGGTAGAGTCTTTTTTTGGAGCTGCCGTCGCCGTCGTCGTCGTCGTCGTCGTCGTCGTCGGACCCATCCCCGGAAAAGTATTTCTTGGTGCCCCTGGCATTCTTCTTTCCGAACGACTTGCGCTGTGTCCGCTTGGAAACCTTTTCCCCGGGGAATTTTTTCGGCTTGTTTTGCTTCGCTCGAGACAGTGCCAGTTTTTGCCGCTTTCGTGCGCGTGCCAGCCTGGCATCGTCCTCGGAACCGCTATCGTCATCGTCGTCGTCGTCGTCGTCGTCCGAAGAGGAATCGTCACCGGTGTCGTTGTTCGAAACCACGCCGCGTCCCCTGCCGGCTCTCGCGACAGCGGGAGTCGTGGCCGGTGCCTCATCGGAGCTCTCGTCCCGGGAGCTCTCGTCGTCGGACGGAGGCTCGCTGTCGTCCGAAAAGTCGTCCGAGTCGCTTTCGTTGTCGGCGGCCCAATCCTTGGAGGAGGAACTCATTCGCTGCGTGGCGGCCCTCGCCGCGGACCGGGAGGGCCTCTTCGTCGATGTCACGTCGAGGTCTTCCGGCACCGACAGGTCGCTGTCGCTGTCGTATCCTTTCGTGGGGGTGACGCGGACCACTTTTTTGGTGTTCTTCTTGGCCGCTTTCGCCGCGGACGCTTTCTTGGCTTTGGTTTGTGGCGGTGTCGCGGCAAAGGTTTTTCTCTTGGCTTGCTTGGCGGTGGTAGTGGCGGCGGCGGTAGTGGTGTTGCTCTCACCCTTTCGTTTCTTGCCCGTGGGCAATGGTCGATCGGCCGATCGACGCTGGCGGGATTGAGCCGCGGTGCGCTGTGCGGTTTCTCCGCAAAAGTATTTCAGGTGCACGGCGAGCTTGTCGATCTTGAAGGCTCGGCCGCAATTGGGACACTTGACCTTGTTGGGGGAAACCTTGCAAACGCCGAGAAAAGAAGAGCAAAGCAACGGAAAACAACCCAGAGCAAGGCAATGGTCCGGGAGGAGGAAGAAGCAACAAAACGGGAGGTTAGATGCATGCAATGCCAAGAACGGTTGCCGTCGCTCCATCCATCCATCTATTTCTTCTTTTTTTTCATTCCGAGTGCCAACCGCACGCGCACACGCATGGCTGGTTCGTTCGGTTCCATTGTTCGGTTCCACGTGATTCGGTTCGGTTCGGTTCCACATCGTTCGGTTCCACATCGTTCGGTTCCACATCGTTCGGTTCGGTTCGTACCATTTTTCGAAAGTCCGCCTCCAGAACCTGGTAGGTGGTCAGCACAACGTCGTACATGGTCAGTTTCTCCCGCGGAAATCGTTCGCGCCGATCGGTTCCGTGATAGATCCCGACCTTCAGCGCGTCGGGTTCGGTGAATTTTTCGATCTCCTCCTTCCACTGGTACAACGCGATGAGGGGACAGATCACGAGGGTTCCCGCCCGGGCGCCGATCTGTTGCTTGTGGTGGTGGTGGTGCTGCTGCTGCTGGTCCTTCTTGTGGTTGTTGCGGTTTTTGGCGCGTTCCCGGTCGATCGACGCCTGGGGAAGGCCGGCCATGACCAGGTCCTTCTCGCACATCTCGAGGGCTCGTTCCCACAGGGCTTCCTCGCGGATGCGCTCGGCCCGGTCGCTGTCGCCGTCGCTATTGCTATTGCTCTCGCCGTCGCCGTTTCCCGGCGAGGGAGGCGGGTGCTTGGTCCCGGGCGCCGAGTGCTGCAGCCTGGGCCGGTGGTCCAGGATCGTCGCGATGGTCTGGAGTGTCTTTCCCATGCCCATCTCGTCGGCCAGGATGCCCCCGGCGATCTCCGACCGCTCCTGGTGGCGCATCCAGCTGACGCCCTCCCTCTGGAAGGGCAGGAGCGTCCCGGCCAGCCCGGGGGGCGCCCCCCGGAGCTCCCCGCAAAAGGCGGTCTGCACCAGCTCGTCGGCGTCCATTTCCTCGTTCTCCTCCTCGATGCGCTTCTTGGAGACGGCGATCTGCTCCCCCAGCAGGAGCCCGTCCTCCTCGCGGAGCCGCCGCCAGCCGCCCACGTCCCGGACCGACTCGATTTCTTCCGGGAGGGTCTGGCACGCGAGGTGGCGGTAGACGACGAACCCGGGTTTTCCGCGAAAGAGGGGCCGG
The DNA here is from genome assembly GCA_037355855.1 of Pseudo-nitzschia pungens. Lineage (NCBI taxonomy): Eukaryota > Bacillariophyta > Bacillariophyceae > Bacillariales > Bacillariaceae > Pseudo-nitzschia > Pseudo-nitzschia pungens. Next base: position 2,901,255 of record CM074762.1, on the reverse strand, counting down.
GAGGCGATCCGGAGGGCGCCACGGGGGATGCGCTCGTCGCAGCCCTTGCAGGTGGCGCGTCCCGTGCTCGCGTATTCCACCCGGAAGGGCCGGTCCTTCTCGTCGTCGCTGTCGCTTCGCGCCGCCCGGAGGAGGATCTCGGGGTCGGGTTGGGATTTGTTCGCTTTGCTCCTCGGTTTCGGTTTTTGTTTGGCGCCGCTCGCCCTCGGTTTTTGTTTGGTTTTGGTGGTGGTGGTTTTGTTTGCCGTTGTCTTTGTCTTTGTTGCTTTTGTCTTTGGGTTCGGTGCCGTCCTCTTCTTGGGGTTCTTGGGAGGCGCCTTTTTTAGTGTGATGAGGGGGGTGTCGTCGTCATCGTCATCGTCATCGTCGTCGTCATAGTCGTCATCATCGTCGACGCGATTCTCCTCATTGTTATCGTCGTCGTCCTCCTTCCCCGCGATCGATTCCTCCGCGTCGTTGTCACCACCAATCCCGGGCCCGGCCTTTTTGGAAGCTGAAGCGAGGGGTGTCCGCCTCGCCCTCTTGGATGCTGCGGCGGCACCCGCGGTTCGTTTCGTCTTTGCGTTTCCCGTTGCTTTTGCGTTCGTTTTTGTGGCACCCGTACCCGTACCCGTAACCGAATCCGAATCGGCCTCGGCCTCGGCAGAGTCTGTGATGGTATTGGCTTTGGTATCGGCATCGGTATTGGCCTTGGCTTTGGCTTTGGCTCGGGTGCTGTTTGCTGTGGCGGATTTCCGCTTCCTCGCAAGTTTGCTGTTGCGATTCTTCTCGGGAGCTTCCTTCACGAGATACCTCACGAGATACCGCTCAATGTCGGTTTCGTCCAGTTCCTCTTCGTCGCCGTCTTCGTATCGGACCTTGAAATACTTGGATTTTGCATCGTACGAGGTGACCCTTCCCGAGTAAAAGACTCCCTCAAAGTCCTTGGAGATTTCGGTGCCCACCGGGTACGCGTTGGAATTGGAATTGGAATTGGAATTGGAATTGGAATTGGAATTGGAATTGGCTTTGACTTCGGCGTTGGCTTTGGCTTTGGCGCTCCTTAACGAGGCCGTCCTCGCCGAACGACGCCTCGGTGGTACGCGGGAGGAATCCGAAACCGGACCCGCGGCATTATTCCTTGTCGCATTGGCGTTGGCATTGGCATCCGTATTGATACGGATAGTGGAATCGCCATCGCCATTGCCAGTGGCAGTGGCAGCAGTCGTAGTCGCAGTCGCAGTTGCTCCGCCCTCCTCCTCGGTGAACCGACGCAGGCGGCGAAACGAATAGACGCCCCTGGTGTTGCCAATGGTGAGCTTGACGAGGACTCCCTCCTTCTTGGTCTCGCCCGTTTCGGGATCTCTGCAGTCGCACAGCGACGAGGAAACGACCGTTCCGACCTCGTCCCGCTGCGTCGGGGAACTCTTGTCGGCGCCGACCCAGACCAGGGTGCCCTTCGGGAATGCGGATGCGGATGGAGATGCGGATGGAGACGCTTCGTCTTCCATGGTTGGATTGCTTTTTGTTGCGGATTGCTTTTTGTTGCTTATTCTTTGTCTTGTTTTGGTTCGCTATCAGTCCAACAAAATGGGTGGAATGGTAAGGGTAGTGTAGGGTGCTCGTAAGGGCACCAGTGTTATTTATTTGTTCGAATGTCAAACCGGCAACCAACAGTGAGGAGAGACCAAGGTTATCCCTTTCGCAAAATCGAAAAATATCCCGCCGACGATTTCGATTGCGGAGTAAGGTTTAGTTAAAATCTTACTCGTACCGTATTGTGTAAATTACCGGTAGAGGTTGAAGGTAGAAGTAGAAGTAAGAAGTAATTCGTTCCAGGACCGTCGACGGAGTTTTGACGGGGTAACCTTACTAGTGACGGTAAGTTTTCGAGTTTACTGGTAGGCAAGTTGGGACAGAAAGGCGCGGTATTTTTGTAGCATTGTTACTGAATAATCTTACCGGTCGAGTATGAAGAAAAAATCGTAAAAGAAGTTGCCCGGTACAAGTACGTACCGGTAGTAAAAGTAGTAACGATGAATCATTCATTCCTTCATTCATTCATGCATCTGATTTGCTGACAAGAAAGGATACGAGTGATTTTTTCAGATTAATTACTACTGTGGTGATGCTGATGTTTCCTTCTTTTTTCTTCGGGATGACTTGGCGGGAAAAAAGGGACAAAAAATCATCGGCATTTTGGAATGAATGAATGAATCATCGGGACTGAACGGATGCAAGGGGGTGGAAGCACAAGAACGCGTAATAGAAGTACTTCATAAGGTTACCGCTAACTTACTCAATCGTGCATGCCTAAGATTACGGTAATTACGGTACAAGTCTTCATGCCAATAAAAATGCCGAGTTCGCGAAAACTTATTTTTTTTTTGTTGAGAACGAATCATCGCAACCACGACCATCATTATTATTTCGTTTCCTCTCTCTCCGCAACAAGAAATAATGGCACCGCAGCGATACGCCGACACAACTCCCGGAGGTGTTGTTGTTGGGTTGTAGCAAAAGTCCGGTTGCGCCTCGGGATTTCTGTTTCGACCGGGCAATAAATTGTTGTCTCGACAAACCCAGCTGCGTTCTTTCCTCGTGTGTGTATGGATGTGGGTGTGGGTGTGTGTATGGATGTGGGTGTGATTGTGGACCGCAGTCGAGAGAGATGAGATGAGTCTCGCGGATTCCTTCCTTCCTTTCTTTCTTTCTCCGGTCATTATTCGAAGGACGGGATGTGGAACGCTTTGCGTGCAAGTGCGTGCTTCCGCGCCAGCAAGGAAGGTGTTGAGCGAATCGAATCGAATCGAATCGAATCGAATCGAATCGAATCGAATCGCGGATGGATGCAACTTATGGATGGATCGAAAACGATTGCATTGCATTGCATTCGTTTCAATTCCATTGCATTGCATCCGATCCGATTCAATCCGATCCATCGGAGTTTTGCCGAGCGGCTCGTCTCAACGATTCTTGCGATTCGATGTCGATGCACCGCGATACGATACGATACGATACGCTACGCTACACTGTCGGGGAACGAACGAACGAACGAACTCACATACATACATACATACATACATACACACCACCACCACACGCGCATTGATACGCACTTCGCACCACCATGCATGAAACGGATTGGTGAAACAATCTCCCGGAACTCTGGACCCTCTGCCGACAAGGAATTTTTTAACTCCCGTTTGGCACAGAGGCAGAACGCAGAGGCGGTGAGGGAAGGCGAAGCGAGGCGAGGCGAGGCGAGGCGAGGCATGCAATCGATGCTGCGATTGGGTGCTCCATCCGTCGCATCGCATGACATCGCATCGCATGACATCGCATCGCACGACACTACATCGCGGACTTTCTCCGGCGTTTTTGCGGTCCATTCCATTCCGTTTTAGTTTGCGAAAGTGACTTTCAATCAAGACAAACACGGTGTGCAGACCAAGGCATTGCAATTCGACTCACTCGCCAAGAACACAAATCTTGCGGCACCCGCATGGGGTAGGTGATCGCAACGTATCACAAACACACAAACACACAAACACAATACGGTGTCGGTGCAGCACTCTGATGGCTCCGCTAGACCGTGATACCCCGCGTCGCACCATGGTGTTGCCGCCGTTACGATGCCATCGAATGTCGCACGTGAAGAGCGAGGATGAGGGGAAACAACGGATTCTGCGGCAGCGGAAGTGGAAGCTATCAATTTGAATGACAGAGAAAACAGAGGAAATGTATGGAAGACATTGGCGCAAAATGAATGACAGAGAAAACAGGGGTTATGCACGGAAGTCATTGGCGCAAAAAGTTCCGGTACAGGGACTCGAACCCTGGTATCCTGCGTGAGAGGCAAGTATGCTAACCACCTACATCATACCGGAAGCGTAGAACAGAAGTGCCTTGACTGTGAATCGAACACAGGACCTTCAGATCTTCAGTCTGACGCTCTCCCAACTGAGCTATCAAGGCCTTGCTTCCTGATAAAGCTGCGCGTTTTCCCCAGTCACAATCCACCTCGAGCAGTGCATCCATTCTCGGCTAGATTCCCGTCTTCCCGATGTCCGCCTTGTCCGTTTGGTGCTGCAAATGGGATAAAGACAGGATATTCCGTTCGTTGTATACGGGTAGCTTAGCACAGGTTGGCAATGATCCGGCAATGGACATGATGGGATTTCACCATTCCTTTCGTTCTCGACAAGTTGGTTGTGATTGCAAGGTAACCTTAAGGTACACTTCGTACGGTGTTATTGTTTGTTGTTAGTTTTCAGATTTTCCCAGATAGTGAAGACCTTAACTTTTACGTAGTACGTCGTAAATCTTATTATTTCCCGTAGTTTTTGATTTTGGATTGCCACGCGTCACGCTCGCACGCGGGCATCTCCACCGATGATCCTCCGGCCTCCGCAATGAGCAAGGATCCGATTTTCGAATTCAATCCTTTTCGGTCGAGAACCAAAAAATCTGGCATCCGATCACCTACTTTCTACTGGTGTTGTATGTACCAGGTACGATGATTCTCGTACAAGGTACAAGATTACCACCAACCAACCGCAAGATTACTTGGAACCTGTAATTGATTTTCCCGGTTCACAACCACAACCACAACGGGCAAAGAAAGCCACAGGACTCTGCCATCTTATTCCACACACAAGACGAATCGCAAAGGAAGCAGAAGAAAGGTTGATTGATCCAATCCTCGAACAAAAAACCACGATCATGAACAAACACACTCCGTCCTTCCTACTCCTCATGGCCTTGGTGGTATTGGTGGTCGACGCCTCCTGGTTGTCAAAGTCGTCGTTGTCGTCCAGGGTTCCCTCCTTTTGTGGTTCGGTCGCGCGCAGCAGATCGGGCGACGAGCGGCGGATGTCGGCATTCCGGGAACGATCGATTCTAACGCTCCGCGGAGGTGAAGCGGAATCGCAATCGGAATCGGAAAAAACCAAAGAGGAGAACGACGACGAGAAAGCCGAGGAAGCAACGGTCGAGGAATCCGAAGACGATGCCACCGAGGACGACGAAGAGGAGGAAGAGGAGGAGAGCGACGACGAGGATTACTACGACGACGACGAAACCGAGGACGAAGCCGAGGACACCGTCCTGGCCTACCAACTGAAAAAGAAATCCAGGAGCCAGGAGGAATCCACGCAGGAATACGTGGAGCCCTATTTCATTTCTCCCAGCCTCCAGATGTATTCCACCTTTGGAACGATCCTTCTCAGCCGGAAAATCGACATGTTCAACCCAAAGGTGGTTCGATTGATACGGTGCGTGCCAGATGCATAGGGGAGGGGTTTGTGCGTGTGTGTGTGTTTATGTGAAAAGGAGGGGGGGGTTGGATTGGAACGAACGAGAACCACCCACGGTTCAAACGACTTTTTTTGCTTTTCCTCTTCTCACCGTGATGGATTGATGGATTGACAATTCGTTCCGTTGTGTCGTTTTCTTGGTTCGCAGGTTCCTGTTCGTCCTGCACCTCGTGGTCCAGCAGGCCTTTATCTTTTACGTCCGCGTCATGGCCAAACGGAACAACGACCGAACCCCGGTCCACGTCGACAATCCCCTCACCAGCATGCTGTCGTCGCAACTGGAAAAACAACAGGCGGGCGGCGGCAGCGACATGGTCAAGAACCTGGCGTCCAGCTTTCTCAAAAAGGAGTCGACCGTTGCCGAGTACGACATGGGCCAGGCCATGAGCATGCAGGGAGGAATCCTCTTCAACATGGCGCTCATGTGGCTCCTGCATTTCAAGATGCAACAGGTGCAGCCCCTCCTGGTGACGACCATCAACGGGTTGATGCAGCTCGCGTACCATCCGCTCTTCCAGGTGTACGTCCTGGGACGCAACCTGGAGCGACCCTTCAAGACGCCCGAGGTCTTCAAGGATCCGAGGGCGCAGGAAAACGAAGACGAGAGCGAGAGCAGCACCGGCAGCAGCACCGAAACGACACCATCCGAGGAAACGACGAAAGAAAGCGAACCCGAAACGGTCGAATCGGTGGATGATGACGACGAAGACGAAAGCGAAGACGAGAGCAGCGACGACGAGGACGAAAACGACAAAGAAGAGAAAGGCGATGCCGAAGAGGAAGAGGATGGCGAGGAAGATAAGGAATAAAACGACACCAATACCAATACCGACACCAATACCAGCACCCGGAACGGATTTTGTGATGCAACGCCACGGAGAATGAGAGTGCCCATTGGTTTTTCATTCTCGGGTCGCTGCCGTGCGGTCGATCGTGGGCACCGCTCGCGCCGCTGAATCGCATTTTGAGCGCGCCTCTTGCCATCGTCGAGTCTTCCCCATTCCAACAACTAAAATTAAATCATCCCGCAACGAAAAACACCGGTACGTGCGTGCGTGCGTGCGTCGTCGATAGCTTGCCGCTCTCGCCTGCGAGGAAGGCAAGTCTTCCATCAACAATACTGTGGGGGGCCGAGACTATTAAAATCCAACGCAAATAGAATGCATGTACCGTGTGTTTTCTCCCAGGGGACAGTAGGTTACTGCATTGTAAATTACCGAGTTATTGCGGTTCAAAAGTCTATAATGAGTGACTATAGTATGCTACTTGAAAAACTGGTGTTGATATTATTATTATTCATGATAATGTTTACTTATCATAGCAATCGAATCGTCTCTCGATTATTATTTTATTGCGTAATGAAAGAATCACATGGTGGTCTTCAAAGTCTCATGTGAGAACGATTCTGTTGCTTCGATGTGCAGAGTTGTATGATCCCTCCAAACAATGACATGATGCTTATAGCGCGAATGCTTGGTGTACCTTGAGAGACAACCAGGGGGACGACATTCAGGGGTAGAAAGAGGAATACCAAGAATTTTGATCGTTTCACTCCATACCAAAGTTCGGTTATGAGCAAATATGCGCTTGGTATTGTAGCAACCAAGCCGGCGGTATGAAGTATTGGTCCCATTTGAATCGTTGAAGTCCAAAAACCAGAGCCCTGAAGACTATTTGAAATGGTGTACGCTTGGCTGCTCGACGTCACTTTTTCTGCCATCAACAAAAGATCATCCTTTGGCTTTCCCAAAACAGTCGGTTGCGGAATTGCCGTAGTTATTTGAAAAACTAGGAATTCGAGCCAGGGAGAGCCGCGCAAAAATATCGTATAACATCCTACCAAATAAAAGACGATCATGGTCCCGACAATTGGAGGAACAAAATGGTTTGATGCGTTGAGATTTTTCATCGTGATTCCTGAAACCCTCGTCGGTTTCTTTGTTGCGCCAGAAACTCGTGAAATTCGACCGCGATCTACCGCCGTGACTTCCCCCTCCAACGCCAGAAGAATTGGAGCGATGCACAGAGTTCCAAAGAGAGAAGTCGGAATTCCCATGAAAACCGTCAACCCAAGTTCGGAATCTAACCCAGCTACGCCAAGTCTCCCGAAAAGATTGATGACGGCAAGTACATAGCAAGCAATGCAGCTCAGGTTGCCGATGCTCCTGGATGCCTGATTCTTCGATGATCTTGAACGAAGGGCGAGTGTCAACGACATGGTCACAAAAGCTGCGACAATAAGATACGTCGACAGGCACCCTCCTGGTGCGAAGAGATTCGCCGATGCAGATGGAAAGAAATAACTTGGTACACAAGTCACGAAAAGGAACAATAGAAATGCTCCAAAGCTGATTTTTGCCATGTCGACCACTTCATCAAACTCCTCCAGCTCAATAAAGTATCCGAGAACACAAGTCACAGTCCCAAAGAAAGACAATACCATCGATGCCAGAGTGATGATAGCTAGCGTCAAGAAGTCCGCATCGCTCATACTTAAGACGGTTATGAACCAAGATATTCCACAACCGAACATCAAACTGAACATCATCAAACGCAAGAATAGAGTCTTGTCTCTTCTTCCAGAGGGATGTCGTCTTTCGCGCAATTCGAAAGGACCAGTTATTGCGAGTAGAGTTGCAAACGATGCTGACAGGATGCCCCAACCACCGGTTCTATTGTGACCTTGGGCCGCGAGAAATGTTCCTAGACTCGAAATACCAGCGTACGGATTCGAAATACCAAGATCATTTTCACCAGTTAACCATTCTGGTACCGTGGGAGCAGACACTGCGATGCCCACGCCCATCAACAGAGTGAGGGCTGCTACTTTCTTCCACGTTTCGCCACCACCATCTGGGAGATAATGATTTACCATGTATAAACTTGCGATACCCCATAATGACAATGCACACCCAACAATCTCCGACAACGGTAATGCCATGTTGTAGTAAGCCCCAAGATTGTAGTGACTTGATAACGCCATAACCAAAGGGCTTAGTACCATAGGGACAGAAGCGATCAAGATTAATGGTAGGAAGAATATGCAATATAATGCAATGTTTCGAAATGCGGCTGATGGGATGGAAGAAATGAGCTTGCCGTCAGATGACGTTCTGTAGTACTTCGACCCCCTCTTCACGTGGATTGGTTTCAAAATCGCACTGGGTGCTAGCATTACAAAAATAAGCCCGGAAGTTATCAATGCTCTGTACAGGAGGCGCTCTGCGAGCCGTTCTTCGCCTCGTTGCGATCGAATCTTACTATCAGATTCACTCGCATCGATGTAAACTGCTATGCCTTTCCCGATTGCAACTGCAAGCGTCGCGAGATACATTGGTTGCGAAATCATATTGGACCGTTTCGTGCACGCGGCTGCCCCAACCAGAAGGCAACTTGTAATTATTGCACTCGCATGATCATACACAAAGTTTGAATCTTCGATATCGGTGTCGACTTCCCGGCTGGGAATGTTTTCAGGTAGTGCTTGATGCAATAGTGTCACCTCCAATATTGTCAGTAATAGGGCATAAGTGACAAGGATAATACCCGGAACATCAAATCGCTTCAAGAGCGATGAACCTATTCCTCCCGATGGACGGGTCACAAATCCCACGACGAGGCCAATGAGAATAGAACAAAATACTTCGGCTGTTCCGAACCGAATAAGAGTAGTCTCAACGCCAGGAATCGCCAGAGGCATTGTTATATTGATTCCGGCAAACCTGTAGCTGAAAACCACCACACCCGTCGAGTGCACAACAAAGAGGAATATGCAGAGATATCGCATCATTTTCGTTGTCGCCCATACACTTAGCCCCAGGAACGCTAAGATTGGAAGCGGTGTCAAACTCCAAGGAAATCCAAATGCTCTACCAAGTAACATGCCCGATACCGAGATAGATAGCTGGACAACATCTTCGTGATACTCTCCGAAGAAAACCTCGTTCGTCACAGACGAAACCCTGCCCCAAATCCACAATGCAAATAAAGCCGATAACGATGAAGCTGACAAGTATGATGATACAATCCATGTAGGTGGAATGTCGTGGCCGTTGAATCCATATGAAATGGAGTTGCAAAGTGGTATCAGATAGCGTTGTTGCATTGCAAATGAGGCCACTAGACTGGCGACTGCCGGCACAAAAGTACCTCGTAATGTTGAAATACCTGTTCTTGGAAACAGAAATTTTGGCAAAGAATATGGACTTTCTTCCAATAAGGTAAGAATGAGACATTGCAGGAGGTAGGGAACTGTCCAAACAATAGCCAGGTCGTACAAGTCATCGAAAGAAGTGTATCGGCTTATAATTCTTTCCCGAAATATAAGCACATGCATCATTCCGGGTACTAAAAGTAGAACCATCGTGTGCATCTGAGCGCTAAATGATGTAATGCTGAAACTCGAAGCATCGGTTCCTGAATCTTTTCTGAACTCGACCGAAGAAAGGGTGCACCCTACACCAAACATGCCCAAAAACATAAACACAGCGAATGCCATTGGTGCGATAGTACCAACGCGATCCATTCCCCAATAATCCAAAAGAACCCTCATCAAATGATTCGTCAAAATTCCTGAACAGACCGGAGGCACTAGCGAGTGCAACGTCACTTCCATTCCGAAAGCTAATGCTGGAAGCTCGGTATACAACCAACCAAACTGCAACGTGATCCAACAAGCCTGCAATCGTTTTAAACAGGTGAGTTATTGTTTCGAAAGCTCTTCGGAACGAAAGCACACGACAGAGTTGAGCGCTCCAAACGCTCCATCGCCACTCTCGGCAATCTTTCACTCACCCATGCACAAAACAACATTCCTTCTACCGCCAATTGCAATAGAAATCGCATCATAGCAATATCCGAGACAGGTACTTCGTCGTCTTGCTGCAGAGCACCATAACCGCTGGCAATTGCCATCGCCACTGCCGCGATCCACGCTCCCGTCGCCAGACCGTCTCGTGAATTCAACAAATCCAATGCGTACAGACCCAAAGCGATGAACAGAAATGCCTGCAGAACAACAATCGAGTCGTGCCACCACAATATAGAGACCAAGGCCGGCACCAGAAACGACAAAGTGACGGCGTTGTGTTCATACTGGTAATTGGTTTTGCCAGACACGGAAGATCGTTTTTCTGCCGGCTTCGATGTCGGGTCGACTCTGGCCGTTGCGGGTGGCAATACGTAAGGCGACGCGCTCTGCATCTCGGCACTTTTGTTCCGGTGCGACATATCGGAATAGGAATACGACGGGACCTGGACTCTGCCGTATGGCTCGTGCGCCGGTGCGGGTGGCGAAGCAAAAGTCGGACGCTTCGCCACCGAAGGAGACGCAAACTGAGATGCGGCAGGGATCGGCTGAGGAGGTGGGGGCGGCGGAGGTGGGGGCCGAGAATAGCTCGAGGGTGCATAAGTGCTCCCACCATTCCGTCGCCTCGTCGTGGTCCCCGGAGGTGGGGGTGGAGGAGGAGGGGGCGGTGGCGGCGGTGGCGGTGGAGGCATCCTTTCTTTTTTGTTTGTCGGAAAACGAGGTTCGTCGGTGGGAACGAAAGAGGCTTCACCCAACCAGTCAAGAATGGGTCGGAATGAATCGTTTCGGCACGGAAGTTGCCCGTGCTATAACTGTTCGGTGCTTAGAAGCTGCCCACTTTTAGAGCTTGGAGTTGACACTGTAACAGCACCTCTATGCCCCAATGGCCTTCCAAATCCATGACCAGTAACGACTGAAATTGAAAATCTTGCCCACAAATTTTCTCATTTCTGATGACCGCGAATCGAGACTTCGACCGAGGTTTTGTACATCGCGGTTGGTATTGATCTAAACATTTCTGCAAGTAACTTAGTATTACAATTCAGTACAAGTTATGTGTACAGTGTACAAGTACTCGTACCAATACTTGTAGAAGTGCGTAAGTTACTCCTAGTACTCTAGCTCCCTGACTTCGTACGTAACCTACCGGTACTACGTATCATAAATTCCAATAAATTTTTGAACCCTAGAGTTTGCATTGTACCCCAATTCATTAATAAAATCGAGGAAGTACCCCCAAAATGAAGAACCATGCATACGCGCGTGTGCCCACTGTTCGAGAATTCAAAATCAAGTTTTTGGTCACGCTCATCGTCATGAATGAATATCAATCATGATGATGTCGTGATCGAAACCGAGAGTTTTACCTCTGCCTTCATCGTTGGCTCGTTCACGGAACAACGATGGGAATCAAAAATCAGCGCCCAGCAACCTCAAACTTTAACTTCTTTTTTGAATCCAATAGAACAAGACTCCCATTGTCAAGTGAAAGGGAATTCAGCAAAACAATATGCAGCGCACCGGGGCTAGTACTCGACGACAGACCTTGGGAGGTGTTGGCCTGGGAAATGCGAACATCAACAGTCGCAGACAATCCGTGGATCCAAGCAGCCATGCTCATGGGTCCGTGAAGCGACCTCCTCGCGGACGAGCTTCGATGATACCGCGCGTCGGAAGAGAAAACATGATCCCTCCCACCCCTGCATCCGTAAGGCAAGACTCGAATCGAAGAGCATCTTCTGCCATGAATACACGTCGTCAGAGCACCGTAGGAGATCGCCGACAATCGGTGATGCCTCCGGGTGCACCGGCGATTCAGGATCCTCGACCGATTTCGAACAAAGCCTATCAACAAGACTGCATCAGAGAGCTCTTGGCATTCCTGCAAAAAAGTGGATACGAACATCCCATTTCTCAGAAAAGTCTTGCCCGTCCGTCGGGGAAAGACTTCAGCAACATTGTCACTTTTATGCTGCGCCGTGTCGATCCCAGTTTTCAGGACGGAACCTTAAAAATAGAAGACGAAATCGCGATGAATTTCAAGGCAATGGGATATCCCTTTGCCGTAAGCAAGACGGCATTGGTCGCAGCCGGATCACCCCACACCTGGCCAACTCTTTTGGCAGCTCTTACCTGGCTTGCCAAACGCCTACAATGCATGGAAAATTTGATACCCGACGAAGACGACAACCATGGTGGGCAGTTCGAGTCTGTAGAAGAGCTAGAAATCAAAACGGATCGATATTTCTTTTCGTACTTGAGTGCGTCGTACGTGGCTTTTCTCAAGGGAGACGAAAAACTCCGTGAGGAGCTAGAAATGAGATTGGCTGATCGGCTCGAAGGTGACGACAACATTCTCATGCAAGAGATTGAGCAAATGACAGATCAAAATGGTGCCGTCGTGGAAAAAATGAACAATCTGAGTCTTGGTGATAAAGAGTAAGTTGTTCAAGCAAGAAGTGTGACATGTTACCGTTTGTACCCCACTTCCCGAATCAATCCGCTCACACGCAACCGAATCTATCATCGCATTCCCCTTGACAGTCTCGACGACCTCATGAAAAAGCGCGATAGTTATGCAACAGATCTTGAGCAATTTCATGATTTAATTGATCAAATGGATCAACACGTCACAAAGTTAAAGCAAAAAAAGAATGACCAATCGAACGAATTGGAAGAAACAAGTAAGAAGCTGACAACAATTTTATCCAAGGTAGAGCAGTTGAAACAGAGTATCAATAGCCAAGAATTGTCCATTGAAGATGTTCACAAGATGCAAAATGAACAAAAGGGTTATGAAGAAGCATTCGAGCGGGCATTCGCATTGAGAGATCAGCGACGTAGTGAATTGTGGGAAATCGAGTCAGAAATCGAGCAATTCTGGAGCGAAGTGGAATCTTTAGTGTCTGACTACAACTCTCATGCGGGAGATCTAAAAATATTGCCAATGATGGCATCGAAAGATGTTGAAATGATGGCATCCATCGACAAAGATGCTGCCTTGGATCCGAACCCAACCAAGCTTCTCGGTGTCGACCTACCTGGGAACATACAGCCAATGTTGACGCCATGCTACACAGAGTATTCAAAAATGACAGCTGAGTCCAAGTCGAAATACCAGGAAGCTCTTGATAAATTGGAAAAGAGTGAAGAGGCATTCACAGAGGCTTTGGAGCGACACAGAATTGTGGAAAACAAAATCGACAAATGCGAGGAAACAATGGAGGCTGAACGGGAGGCCCAAGATGCTAAGCTCGGTGTACGGATGCGAGAGGCAGAATCCATCGAGACGAAGGTCGCATCACTCCGTGATCCTGTTGCATTGGAAGAACAGATTGCGCGGTACCAACAACAGGTAACAGAATTAGAGTCTTTGAAGCAACAGCACGAAGAAGATAACATAGCTAGAAAGGCTGCGGTGTGTGAAGAAATAGATCGAGCAATCTTGGCAATGAAAGAGTATGATCAATTCTGTATGGACAAAATATCGGAGGTTCGGAAGTATAAAGAGGAAAGTCGTTCCAAGTATGGAAAAATAAAAATCCCGGAGAAAGAGCAGACTTCGAGAGGGTACAACGATTGAATCTATCCAACTTTTGGGGTCCGTTTTGGAAACCCAGGGTGTCAAGTGTACATCATGAATTGTCTGCCACAATGATTTTACCTCCGTGCAAGATGAGACATCATGAGTACTATATTTCAATGAAGTTTTGTTCTATTCATAACATAAACTATTTCCTTTGAATTGCTAAATCACTATGATCTGTAGGTATGGTATTAATAGTCATTCAATGCTAATGTTATTGAGCACAATTTATTCTGTTTGCGGTCAAATACACGTAGAGTAATCTCTAATCCAAACTTGGAATCTCTAAAATGATAGTAGTTACTCCGCTTCAATAATGTTCCTCGGTCACTGTGGATGTGTTCGAAGGAGATTGCGCTCTCGCGTTCGTCGTCGTTGGATAAGAGCAGCGTTGTGGTCCTGGGTTACTCTCGGCACGTCACCCACGCTCCAGAAATCAACGAGGAGGAAATTTATGTCCGTTGAAAGAAGTTCGGTGCATGTATCAACGTAATCCATCGCCGAGGAGTATGCATTGACCTTTTCCGCCGATGTCTGGGATGGCGGAGAGACAAAATTATTCAGTCCGACAAAATCGTTCCTGTTGATCCCGTTGATTGTCAACTCGCAAGAATTCAATCTGTTTTCGATGCTTGCGACATTCAAGTGCTCCCAGTAATTGTCCGACCCATAATTGTAGTATAGATGCAAACCATCGGGGCATGCTGGTGGATCGAGGTTGCAGTTTGGGCCACCGTAGTGGAACATCACGACGCGCTGCGAATGGTGATACAACAAACAAATAATAATAATGAACAATCAAGTGGAACGGTGCACCGCAATTCGTTAGCGGTTGTCAAACGCTCCACAATTTTTTGAATGAATGACGCATGCGAGCACTCGAGTTGGAAAATTCGTTCGATGTTTACCTTGTTGAATTCTGGATCGGTCAATTGTCCCAAGGTGGGCCAGGGAACGCCGGCACCGGGGTGAACGTATAGTTTGTTCAAAAATCCATCGACCAACAACAATTGATCGTAGAATTGGTTCAAATCAACATCTTGCCCCGCATCATTATCGACCTGGTACACAAACACAATTACCTCTGTGGGGTTTTCGTCAAGGAATTTATTCACGCTTCTCATCACATCCGTAATCTTCCTCGGTCCGAGGGCGCAGATTCCTAGCCAAAGAAAGAAAAAAAAGACCGATCGGATAGAATTCAGCGACACGTCCGTGGTTCCGCTTACAATATTCAACGCAGGAGGAAACGGTGTGAAATAATGACACTCACCGTGGCAAAAAATGACCTCTCCACCGCAATTGCAAATATCGAGATTGAGTCCGCGGTATCCGGCCTCCAGAGCTCCCTCGAGCTGGTATTTGTGGTTGGGTCCGAACAAAAATCCGTCCTCGAAGGTAGCCATTCCGTTGTGGAGCGTGGCGTACAAGATTTCGTTCACCCGCAGATCGCAGAGACCCTCGAGTCCGTTGCAGCAGTTCGACTGGGTGCCCCCGGCATTGCACTGGAGGAAGTCGTAGTTCGGTGCCGCACTGGGCGCGAGAGTTGCTTCCTTGAGCGGTATTATCGTGTTCGGAACGCCGTCGCCTCCGATGCCCCCGTTGCTTCCACCGGATCCGTTGCCCTCGTCGCCTTCGACGTTGTTGAGAACCTTGTTGATGGTTGCGTCCCAAGGCACGAACCACCACACACAAACACCTCCCGCGATCAGCAGAACAACCAGGACCAAGATTCTGGGCCACGTGCAACACGATTCCTTTTCCTTTCTCCGTCGATTGCTCATTGCGGAATTTTATTTTATTTTATTGATTTGATGTGATGTGATGCAATGTAATGTAATGTGATGTGATGTGATTTGATTTGATCCGCGGGGTTTGTTTGTTGCAATATTTCTGCGTGTTCTAGTGCCGACGACTCGACCAAAAAGTAAGAATGATATAAGTACAGGTGACAGGTCGGAGTACGACTACAAGTAAGGTTACCGTACCTGCACAGTATTGTATGCCTTGTTCGTTGTAAGAGTAAGTTACGGTGGGAATAAATTTAGTGTGGAGGGAGAGGAAAGCAACATCAATCGAGGCATTTGAATGGCTTTTCTCGATTAGCTGGCACGATTCATCCGAAAACTCGAACGGACGATCGTTGATATTATTTTTTCGCACTTCGTAGTTGGTATGTTTGTATGTGCGTGACAGATACAGTAATTTTTGAAAAAAAAAGAATCAATCAAAATACCTTACTCGGAACTTACCTGTACCTCTTTGGTGATAGTAGCCATACTGAATACTCTTTCCATACGATTTCAGATCACGTAGACAAGATTACACTACAATACAATACGTACGATAATGCAATGTAGATGTGATGCTGATGGGAGTACAAAATAGTTGCTTTGGCGCACTCGGTTCAGAACCGGTATTCCAAGAATGGACCGGCACAAAGCGTGTCAGAAGTCACAACCTAGTACTAGAGTAGTAGTGTTGCTAGACCGCCAGGAGGGTATTGAATGATACACTTTCGACAGTTCATACCGGTGCAAGCCTTTCTGTCGGAAAATAGAAGAGAGCCGTGCAAGAAGAACATTAGACTTTTCAATTACCTCTTTCCCGTTTATTGTGTAGTCTCCCAATTGCCTTGGCGAAACCATTTATCCATCAGCCACCTCCCTCTCAGAATCTTTTACAAACGTTTACCCAATATTCTACAGCCCACTTTGTTGCACCAACTGCCTTTTCATGGTCTTCAATCATACATACTAATACTAGTAGATATCATGAACCTATCAAGGCAGAACATGAGTCTCTGCTACTAAATTCAACTTCTTCTAATTAGAATGAAGTCTTTCTTGGGAAGAGACAGGGAGCACAGGTAAACCTCTATTCCAAGCGAGAAGGAATTCCTATTAATAGTATTGTGTTATCGCTAAGAAATACTATTGGAATTGAACAATGAGTTTCATATCTCTTGTAGAATGACAAAAGAAAAAATGCACCATGGTGACAAACATGGCAAGAACCCAATGATCAAGAAAAGGCACAAAGGCAAGGAACAAATCAATTTTTGTTCCCACTTCTTGATTGTGGGTTTAGAGATGGTAGAGACTTTTTTCCAACTTTATGCCAGTCAGAACAGGGTTCTTGCATAGAACTAACCAGCAGCAGCAGCACTAGTACTACTGCTACTACTATTACCACCACTGCTAGTACTAATACTAGTAACAATACTACTAGTAATAGAACTAGTAGTACTACTACTGCCAGTACTTTCTTATTGTTGCTATGAGGTTAACGAGGTGTCCTCGTATTGCATTACTATTATTTAAACAGCGCCTTAGTAAGTCTTACTCATTTGGTGGATGGTAACGAAATTGATCTTTAGCAAAAAAACCTTACTTGTTGCTGTCATCAGAGATCTCACATCATGGCGATGATACTAGCGACCGGACGGTTGTCGGTGCCCCCAGCTGATTCATTCACAATACTGGACCGCCTGACTCAGTCACGAATAGTCAGGGCGAAATTACCAAAATGTGCGGTAATTATGCACCGTACAAGTAAGGTACGGATTTTTCTTCAGAGACGGATGATTCCGATGTTTTCGAATCATAGCATGATTCCCCAAAACCTGAGTTTTGCGGTCGACGCAACCATTTTTTGAGGCGAAAGAAACATCTGTTGTACCGAGGTTACACCGGAACAACTGGGTTTGATTGACGCAGTCGGAACGAGTCACCTTTAGAGTGTCGTGACTGCGTCATCTGGAAGCGGACGACGACAACTATTATTCAATTTACAATGGCAACTTGTTGAATTCAAACCTTCAGTGCTCAAAAGAGCTGTTTTGCCTCAATGCTTGTGATTCTCACAAAACAAAATCAGCTTCAACCCGAAAGTCGACAACAGAAAATCATTACAACTCACCTAACCATGAAATTCGCTGCAATTGTTCTCCTTACATTCTCCTCGGAGTGCTTGGCCGTTCTCACCCAGAGGCAGTCATTCCAAGACAGGCAAGGTGCACGCGACGTCAGTATCTACGGACATCGGTCGACAGCAACAAGCCCATTCGGCAAGCAATTTTCGATCCGCTTGGACTCTATCCAACGGATGCACCGGAGCGTCAGTCTGGTTTGATCACAGCGCTCGAACCACCACTCGAAAAGGATCAGACCGTGATTGATCCTCTCTCCCTCTACCGAGACGAATCAGAGGTAACGAAGGGTGTCGAAATGTCGGCTTCTCTCCCCTTCTTGAAACGCCCGGAAATGCTGGACGGTACTCTGCCAGGGGACCGTGGGTTTGACCCATTCAATTTCTCGTCGGATCCTGCAGCGTTGACCTGGTACAGAGACTCCGAGATCAAACATGCACGCCTTGCGATGTTGGCGGCGGTTGGATGGCCTCTAGCCGAGCTGACTCACAATTCTTTTGCCTCCAAGTTTGATCTCCAACCTATACTGGGAGTCCAGGACAAGGTCCCATCGGTATTGAATGGAGGCCTGAGCCTCACAAACCCACTGTTTTGGGTAGGCACAATCAGCGCCGCAGCTGCATTGGAATTTGTCGCAACGAAGAACGGGGAAAACAGAGAACCAGGTGACTTCGGCTTCGATCCCCTCTCATTGGCTGGAAGTAGTGACAAACAACAGTTTTTCATGAAAGAAGCCGAGATATTCAATGGACGATTAGCGATGTTAGCCATCACAGGTTTCGTGGTGCAAGAGTTCTATACCAATATGGGAGTCGTCAACCAGACACCAATTTTCTTCAAGCCATTTGGTGATGTCGTTGCACATTTTCTTGGTGCAAGCGGTGCTAGTGTTTGAGGTCCCAAACTCGAGTGTGAAGTGATGTTGTATGTTAGAACAATTTAGAATAAGTCCGATATGATTGGTCTTTTTAGAAGAGAAGATTTATATTTCAAAATCATGCTACTCCTTCGTCTTTCTTATTTTTCCGCACAGACTTCATAAAACTACGAATCGTCCCATTCCTTTTGTCGGTCAAGCCTTCTTTGTTAACCCAGAATGTTTTCATTTCACCCTTGCCTTTCACTTCGATTGTTCCGCGGGGGAAGATGGCCATTCTCGGACATTGCTCCCTTAACAAGTTCGCGGATATTTCACTGCAATGAATCATGTTCTTCTGAGAATTGCTCTCCATCCGACTCGCTGTGTTTACCGTGTCTCCAAATAGGCAATATCGTGGATTGCGGGTACCAACAACGTTACTCACTACAGGTCCTGAATGTAAACCGACCCGTATATTGACAAAGCCCATGCTCGGATTATCTTCATCAACCAATGTTCGTCTCGCATTCTGAATTGTGTCAATGGCAAATTCGGCGATGCGTTTGCAATGATCAGGTTGCTCTTTCGTTAAATTGGTAACTGCCATGTATGCATCACCAATTCTTTAAATAAAAACAACGAAATGCCGACAGAAAATGGTGTAAGCGACTTTGCCCAACCTCACCGGAGCAAAAACATTGCATTCCGAGAAAATTTTACTTACGTTTCGACTTTAAATACATCATGATATTCGGAAAGAGCATCAAAAGTGTTGTATAGACGATCTAGCATATCGGATATCTTCAATGGATCAAGCTTGGCGGATATATCGGTGAATCCCACTATATCAGAAAAGAAAATTGTCACTAACTCATGATTTTCGGGTTCCACTTTCTGTCCATTTCTCAGGGCATTTGCAACGTGTTTTGGAAATACTGAATATAGGAGCTCGTCGGTCTTGTTTAAGTGCAACTGAAGTTTTTCGTTTTCAAGCTGACTTGCGAATTTATCCCTAGCAGTAGCGAGGTCAAGATCAATGTCCTCATACTCTTCATAATGATCGCCATTGATAAAACCAGAATCGTGCATATCGTCGCTATAATTTTCCTCATCCATCGAACCAGGGTTGATCGGTTTTAAGGGCTTGCCGCCACTTACATCGTGGCGACGACGCCTGCTTTGTGTAGATCTTGTCGTAGCTACAGTTCTGTTCGCCAAGTGACTTTTCGATGACACCACACTCCTAGAGGCCATATATCCCATTTTTTTACCACTGGGGTCTTGCTGCAAATAATTATCTAGTGCATTGCCGTCATTATCCGATCTCGTTCTTCGTGGTGGCACTCGTGGTTTTCTTTCTGTAATTTCGCTTTTCAATTCGGTTCCATTGCTTGCACGCCTCGACATTTTTTTCTTGCTACCAAGTCGATGAGTGCCTTGGGATCGACGTCCATGAGCGTCTGGCACATCGGTTGATTTCGAACGCGTATTTCTCCTTTTGTCGGGATTTGGGGAAGTGGACTGTGCGTTATCATCCCCCGAACCCGATGGTGCACTATATGGTGCAGCCAATACCGCCCTGATCTCAGCTTCCGTTACCTCAAACTTTTTCCGGCTTGAACTTGATGACGAATTGGGTGTCTCAAGTCTTCCTCTCCTCGGGCTTCGTTCGCTTCTAGCGCTCCCGTTTCTAGAAACTCGACTTCCCTTGTCACTCTCATTTCTGATTTTCCTCGAAGAAGAACGACGTTTGCTGCTGCCGACACTGCTGCTACTGCTTCTTCCTTTTCGATTCTCACTCCGACTAGAAGAATCGTCAACCAGGTCTTCAAGTTTCGGCGTGGAGGAGGACGACTTTCGATGTCTACCAGACCTCAGATTGGAAGCAGATGATGGCCGGGAACTGTTCTTTCCATTTTCTCCATCACCACGCAACGATTTCCTCCTTTCTCGTGGGCTTCGCAATTCTTTTCCAACCATTTCTGACGATCGCGAATCGCTTCTTCTGTTGCCATTTTTTCGCCTTTGGGGATCGGACGAATCTCGGCGATCAAGTTTTCTATTAGTTGGTGATACCGGGGAACGATCCATACGACCCGCTTTGTCTCCTTTCCTTTCGGAGCTACCATGGCTCGAGTTGCTTTCTTCATCAAACGAACCTTCTCGTTTAGTAACTGGGCTCCTTGACACTCGCGTCACTCGTCGCTGGCTGCCCCTTGATGGACCGTGTTGACCAATCGACGTCAGTGCCTCAGGTGGATCGGGAGCTCGTTGGTGCTTCATTTTTGATAGCAGTGAACTACCACTGCCGTCTCTTCCCAAACTTTTCCGACGGATTGAGCTTCGAGAGACTACTAAATGATCTGAAAGCGTTGGCGATCTCGACGTTGAAGAGGCAACATCTGGATTGTCATTCTCTGCGTGTTGTGAGTTATCGCGTGACATGAGGGATCTTTATGTCTCAAAATACAGCGGTGTATCTGAGTGACTTCCCTGCGATGCCCGCTTTGTTTGCTTAGTTCGCAACCTATCGACTAATGCAGAGAAAGGCTTGGATCGCTTAGCGTAGTCATGGAAGTTAGACGATCAAAGGTTCCGTGCGTCGATAAATGTTTACCACGACCTGGGAAGTTGTCGATATTCCCAACTCGTTTTCCTTTGTAACTTCGGAGTACCGTACTATTGTACGTCATAGCAAGTAGAGGTGAAAGCGATAGGCCATACAGATAACATCGAAGCAGAATACCGGTAAATACCACGATTTGAAAACAAATCTCCACGGCCTATCGAGACGATTTAGATTCAAGAATCAGGGCAATAGTTAATTCTCGATGACCTTGATTGGTAATGACCTGAGAAAAGAGTAAATCAGATTTTAAGAAAGGAATTGAAAACTAGGACAGGTTCTTCTATTCGAAGATTATCGTTGCGATGTTGAAGTACGGCATAATAGAGCGACGGCGCGAACAGTACACTCGATTTTATTTGGTTCGGAGCGATAAAAAATTAGAATGCCTGAAGAATTTTTCAAACGGCAGAATACCCGTTCCTCAATCATCGCTAAGGTTACGGTGTTGATTAGTGCTGCTGATTTTTTGTCCGTCTCAACTGTCGCGCTATGAGTGTCTCACATTGTACCAGTAGCATATTGTACAGTGCACGTACCATACTACGTGTATGAAGTTTTTGTTTTGAGAATTTTCTTCCGACAACTGTGAACTTCCCGACGGTCTCTCCTTACTACAAAATTCCTACCGGTATCAGCTGTCCCCCGGTTCTACATCCCCAACTACTAATTTCTACGGAAATCCTGGGGACAGTTGATAGGAATTTTCTAGTAATTAGTTGAAAAAGTCCGCGAAGATCCTGCGAAACTACAAACTACGAACAACATTCTCAATCAATTGGTTTGCTGTCGTCTGTCTGATTTGCTCAATGCGGGGTACAATTTCAACGCTGGGTTCGCACGCATGGCTGCACGATTCCAAAACTCGGTTCGTCCCAATGAAATCAATATTCTCAATCCGAGCAAGGTTTTGAAACCGGTCATGCTTGCAAAAAATCCATCGTCGATTGTTGTGATCGCAGGATGGCTTGGATGCCAACCAAAACATCTCAAGAGCTACAAGACCTTGTACAACAGGCTTGGCTTTGATGTCATTACGGTTATTGCAACTCCTTTGAGTGTTATCGACTCAACGCTCTGCCACCAGTCCTCACCGCAGAATCCGATCCGTGCTCCCTCACCAAGTCAATGGCCCACGTCTGCGGAGCTCGAGAGCGAGTCAGCTCGTGAAAATCGCGATACAGGCATGCAAGATTTGGCTTGGAGACTCCTCGGAGACATTTACAAGAGTGGAGCCGACTCATTTATCTTCCACTGTTTTTCCAATGGCGGGTGTTTTTTGTGGGAAAGTGTTTGTCGAGTTTTGCTGTTCAAAAATAGCAGAGATTGCAATCGAGATATAGCAGCTGTGCTGGATCGATTGTTCACCAAATGCAATGGCGTTGTGTTTGATTCTTGCCCGTGTTGGTTTGGTTCGACAAACGAACCTTCCAAATTGTCGCAAGCCCTTCGGCACTGCAGTTCCGAAGAACAGGATGAAGTGATTTCTGTCTACGGCAAACGCATCGATGCCATGGATGACAATATTGTCAGTCGAAACAATGAATATTTTGACTATTTGGAATCAGTGCCATTAGATATTCCGCAGCTGTACCTGTACAGTAAGAATGATGAACTCTCAAACCACAAATACATCGACAAAATGATTAAGACGAGACGTTCGAGACAGAGACGCGCTGTGCTCGAGAAATGCTGGGATCACTCGATTCATTGCAACCACCTTCGCAAACATAGTGAAGATTACACAAAAGCACTGAAGGGACTCATACAACAACTAGAAGTTACGCGCGAAGCACGTCTCTGAACTATTTTCGAAGAAGATGAGCGAATGCCGTAAGTGCGGGTTTCAAAAGTGTTACTGAAAGTGCGAAACGACCCCGCAAAAATAAATTAGGTCGGAAAAGACGTTTTGATGTCACCAGCCGCAAGACCGGTTGTCTCTTGCAGAATCGACTGTGTTATTTCGATTTCAGGGTTCACAGTGGATTGACCAGATTCTTCAGACTCAGTCTCTCCCAGCGACAGTCTCCCATCACTACTACCTGAATTGCTTTCGAAGGAAGACGACCCCATGGTGCTGCGCTGAACTTTCAGACAACCCGTCGCATTTCGACATAGGTAGCACTCAACAACGTCGTGAGATACCAAATCGCCGCTTTTCTTCCCCATTGCGCATGCTGGATGCTCTGGCAGGGATATATCGGTTTTGAACGTGTCGGATGCACAAGGCATGCAAAAAACTTTGGAAAACCAGGATGGCTGATTGGCCGTCACCCCATACATCAGCCACTTCAGCATGCCGAGTTCAATTTTATCTTGCCATCGACTAGACTCAATGTCAACAGCATTGTAACTTTTACCACATTCCTTCGGATTGCAATATTCGTTAGCTTCTTGCCATAATTTCTTAATGATGACCGAGACATCTTCTCCTTCGTTGGTTTGAGTGAAACCTAAACGTGTCAAGACCAGTATTAGTCGCTTCATGCTTACACGAATTTTGTCACTGTTGTAGTCCATTGGCGGTGGAATTTTTAGTTTCCTGCTATCGGAAACGGTCATGGCACAAGGCTTCGATCCTAAAATCGCCAGGCCACATATACCTCGATATATATTTTTGTCGGACGGCAAGAATCCCGGAATAGCTCTTTTATTGACGACAGGAGCTTCCATTTTTCGCTTCATAGATTGTATTTGGTCCAGAGCTTTCTTTTTTTTAATTTTTCCAGAGCTCAAGTCCTCAATCACGGTCTCCAGATCGGCTGTGTATACGGTTGTGAACACACTGTTATTAACATCATTCGCATCCATGTTCCATTGCTTGAACCTGGATGCAGTCTTCCTTGGTAGGAGTCGTTGCTCAAAACTCGATGAATGTCTGCCATTCAACGAGTTAGATGATCCATCCATGGCTATGCGGGTACCTCTGGAAGATTGTCTTTCATCATCGGGTCTGGCAGTGCAAAAATGAGAATACCAAAAGCTTAGTGCACGAACGACAAGGTCTGCACTTCGACGCAATGACCGCATGTGTGTGTTGATATGAAGTTCTCGTTGCAAAGTGGATGGAATCAACAACAATCTGCCACTATTGTGTGGCAATGATCGTCGATGCAGGGCAACGTACAAGTGTGAAACAGTTTCGAAGTAATCTTGAGGAGAAAAGTTTTTCCACTTGTTGTGTTCGCTGACCATGCTTTGAAATTGTCGTATCAATAGTTCTTGTGTATACTCATGACCCGGAAAGATCAAGACACGTTCGCCAACTTTTGGGGACAAATTGTTTGGTTTTGCTCGAGAAATAATTTCGGTAAAACATCGTTCCATCGCTACTGTTCCCAGAGTTCCATGAACGTGTGTATTGCCATTACTTTTTCGTAGTTGCTTTTCGGTTTCCTCTCCGACGTCCGACTCGAATGGTACACCACCACCGCCACTAAACATAGTATCGCCTGTAAACATGTATTCGGCTTGTTCACTGATTTTTGATCGCAAGCAATACACAAGACTTCCCCGTGTATGGGCTGGGACCGCAATAGCTTCAATTTCCACAAAGTTGTTCATGTTGTTTGACCTAAATCGAGGCAATTGGAGCTTTTCCCCATCAATCAACGGATCTGTACAGCATGGGACCTTCTCAACAGCCCCGCCAAATACACGTTCAATATTAATCCCCATGGAATGTTTCAAGAGAGCAGCATTTCCTCCAGTGTGGTCATGATGCTTGTGTGTGCTCAGAATTGACTGCAGTTGTATATCAGGCAAGTCCTTGTAATGGAATTCTTGAATCAATTCCACCGAACGAACCACGGCATCCACCTCTCCGCAGTCGATGACCAATGCGATGGGAGGAAGTGCGTGCGAGCCTTTCGACAATGTAGAAGTACTACCAGTTTCGATAGGTTCCGGTAGACACACAATGAGATACCCTACATTGTCCAACCATTGCGGAAGAAAATGTATGTAGACTTTTCCGGGAACAACTTCGATTCTTTGTTCGACTGTCCTGGAATGAAACCCCCTATTTTTGTCTTTTCCCTTATGTCTCATTCCCGCAGTGAAGGACATCAAGAGCATGTGACCCCATCGACTGATCGGCAACGGGTACAAGAATTCAACATACCATGAACTTCGTTTCAAGATTGGTGCCACGAAAATTCCCAATATCAACGCAGGAAATCGAATGATAAACGTCGTAACGAAGAACAAAGCCAGGGCCAATATCATTAATAATGTCAGTGGCTGCATCATACAAGGGGAATGGCGGAATTCCCGAAATATGCTCCCCCAAGCCTGCGAGACACCTTCGTCTTCGTCGTATGTATCATGGTGGTCGTCCGGATTGCTGACACCGTGTCTTGCTCCGTTAGAGATCGCCATCGCTTTCCTCGTCATTGCTTGTTTGCTTTGTCCTCGGTGATCGAGAGAAAGTAACCTCTCTTTCTCTCCACCTCCTGTATTGGTTGGAATGGTGGAACTCTTGCGTTGCTTTCTGTGATTCACTGGTTTTCGAAAACGAGCAAATCGCAACGAGATGCGGAGCTTCCTTTTCTTGAGAAATGGAAAGCCTCGACTTATCGTTGGAACATACAACTTGTATTATTTTAAGTCGTAGGCAATTATTGAGGATTGGTCAACACACTTGTGCAAGATGATTTCGAACAAACAGTTGAAATCATAAAAAATACAGTTATCGAGGAAAATCTCGTGAGCTGATGATGGACCGAGTGCAGCGGTTGATCGTTGGTATGGCCTTTTGATAGTCGAAACACATTACTACCGGTACTCTTACCGGCACTCTCTCTCTTCGAACTCTTATCATTTTTTTGTTCGCTAATCCAAAATTTTTGGAATGCTATAGGGCAGGTTTAAGGTTACGGTTATGTGGAATTCCTATTGTTAACGCATGGAATACCAGTGTTTTTGAACTGGTAAGGTTTCCTATGAGCACTAATGTTCCCTTTTACGATTTTCTAAAAACAGAAAAGAAATAGTACGAACGTTGCTCGTGCTAATCCTTCAGACGTTACGTACAGTAATTACATTGAGAAAGCCGTTGAGTTTGAGGAACTCAAATTTCGAACTTGATACAAGTGAGCGTGATTACCATACGCGGTGAGTGGCAGGGTAGTCTGACGTGCCGTCATTACGGTATGTTCTTGTCCGTACCTACGAGTACTTTACGGTACCCGTTACGTAATTACGAGTACGAACTCGTAAATTAAGGATTAACCTTACCATATTCTTCGTTCCATCAATCATCAATCATCGATCCTCGATCCTCGATCCTCGATCGATCATCGATTATCAAAATCTCTGTTGACTATCAACGAAGATTTACCAGTATCGTTATCGGTTATCACTGGAAACCGGAACGACCAGTTTGAACCAAGTCTGCAGTCTCCTCCAACACCAAATTACCACACGATACATAACAGCTGCAATGGCGATACCTCCAAGCCAGAAATGTTCTCAACAACGTCCACAGCGACGGCGTCCAAGGGTCCTGTTTGCTGTGACGGGATCGGTGGCCGCTGTTAAAGGACCAGAAATTGCAGTTCGACTGGTCAACGAGCTCAATTTAGATGTTCGCATACTGCTCACTCGTGGTGGAGAAAATTTTTGGAACAAAGCAAAGGATTACAATAACCAGTATTGGGATTCGTTACAAGAACTGTTGCGACTCTCCATTTGTGAAGAGGACCACGACGTGGAAAATTGCCGGATTTCGATGTGTTGTGAGTTTTGATTCGATCGCAGGAACTTTCAACAGAAATATATCGATCTATAGCTCACTTCCACTGCGGTACATTGATTACTAAATTTGCTCTTGTTATAGATGCGGATGACGAATGGAAGGAATGGAAAAAGCTTGGAGATCCCGTGCTTCATATAGATCTGCGAGGTAAGTGAATGGCGATATTTTCACTTGCGTTGGAAGAGCAACAAAGACAAAAATTCTGAAGATTCCATCATTTCGTTTGCTTTTTCGGTTATGGTTGCTGCGTGGCATGTCAACCAATAAATGGTAAAGATTGGGCCGACGTTCTGCTGGTGGCGCCACTATCTGCTCACACTCTCGCTAAGATCTCGCATGGTTTTTGCGACGATACGCTATCGTGTGTGATCCGCGCCTGGGATTTCGGTCACGGATCACGACCTGGAAAACCATTGTTGCTGGCTCCCGCTATGAACACCGCAATGTGGGAACATCCTTTGACGCAAACGCAGCTCTCTTCCGTGCAAGGCTTTTGGAATTTGTCTCGCCGTGAAAATAGTCGACAGCTGAATCACAATAATGGTAACACGACAAACCACGAACAGTTCAACGGGATCCAGATAATTGCACCCCAAGTGAAGACATTGGCGTGCGGCGAGATCGGGAATGGTGCTCTGGCATCGACAGATGGGATAGTCCGTGCCGTGTCTGAAGTATGTCGTAGGATAAGCTGATTCTAACAATATGATACTTTCTAGTCGAGAAAGAGGAATTCGAGATGTTTGAGGGGTCTCAGAGAACACTTGGAACCAACGCTGACCATCTCGAGATAAATACAAGATGAAGAAGAGGTCATGGAGGAAATTGTATTTTGATCTTACTTCGCTGTGTCGTTTTTGTACCCGACTACATAGCGACCTTAAAATAGGATTCATTGATGGTCGAATATATTTGCCCCTCTTCCGATAAATTCTCTGCGGCTTCTCGAATATCGGATTCTGAAATGTCTTTCATTTGCTGAATACAGTTGTCGATCGAAACTCCCATTTCACCCTCGTCGTTTTCTCGCAAGAATCGAAGGACCCGGTCTTTTATTCCAGACCCCTCGGTTCCTCCCTCGATCTTCGGTTGCATCAAATTATTGCTGCCAAATGCCATTCCATTGCTAATGGGTGCCGCAACAATGCTATCGGCCTGTTTGAATTTCTCAGCGCTGTATATGACCTCCAGGAAGTGATGGGTTAATTCATTCCCAGATGATAGTCGATGGACTGAGTTGGCAACCAACTGTTTTTTCCCGTCATAGTCCTTGATCTGCCCAATCACTTTCACATAAATATGGTCTTTGGCGTTTTGTTGTTTCAGACTCTGAATCTCTTCCGGATCGTTATCGTCCAACCATTGTTTGACGTCCATGGCACCGGTTCCGTCTTCGAGAGTAAACAAAATATTCGTAGACTGAACATCTACTTGTCGCACGGCCGCAATAATCTTGGCGGAATGCAAGGGGCGGCCATCTTCTAACACTAGTGTATCGTCTCCGCCCGACGGGTCCGAACGAGCCTTGAAGGCCATCGAAATTGTAACAGGGATCAGGGTTTGTTCATCATAATTGCGACGTTGTTTGCTGGGGGAATTCTGAGACCCACCTCCGTAGTTGTTGTCGTTGTTCGAAAATCCACCCCCACCGGTGTCTCCGCCTTGGAAATCCATACCTGAAATACGAGGCGATGGGTGTAGTTCATTGAGCAAAACCTTTGGATATGAAGGTACGATTCTCGTCCACACAAACTCCCCGAAGATAGCATGGTCGTATATCTCTTACCGTAATTCATTTTGATGTTTTCTTTACTTTCTAGTGTCTTTTCAATTTTGAACAGTTGTCCTATTGAGATGGCAGAAAGGTGAAGTCAAGACAGAGAGGAGGATTCGCTTTGTGTGTACGAGTACCATACATCTGACATTCAGAAACATACCGATTTCTTTTGCATGTACGGTAACCTTAGACAAATCGACACACATGGGTTATCGACTTGGCGTCGCATTGTTTCGATCGAAAGTTGCTCTCCGCGGAGCGCGCCAAAATTCCAGCTTCGCGGTTCAGCCTGGCTCGGGAAGTGGATCACAGAGATCATTGTCGTACGTAGCTTTACATGAGTCAAATCGGAGGTCGATGGGCTGCTGTAAAGTTGTACAAGTACGAAGTACGAAGTAATGTGTAATTTTGGTACCAATCAATAATACGGTAAGGTTACGGTACCTACATCTAGTAGTAGCTACGTAGGATATGTCATACATAGTAGTAAGATCTTATGTACAACACGTACGGTACGAGTCCGAATGAAATAATACTTCTACGAAGAACTTCGAAGTACAAGTAATCACAGTAACCTTAATCTTAGTTACTTAGGATGTATGAAGTGTTCAATCAAAAGAAAGTGATAAGGTTAAAGTTGATTGAGTGATTCTGCCGAATCTGGCGAAACCCGGAGATTTGTTTGATTTGTTTGATTTGTTTGATTGGTTCGATTATTTTTAATTTTTGAAAGCGATTTTTGAATCGCGAAGACACACCGGCAAGCCCCAGGACGAGAGGATGAGTTCTCGATCTCTCGTTCAGACGAAGATTTATGTACGTAGATTTCTGTCGTGTTTTTTGTTCGTGTTCCTCCGGTCTGCAGTAACGCTTGTTCACCATGCCTGCTCACCCCATGATCAAAAAATAATTAGAAGCAAATTTCACGCTGCGAACTGTTATTCTTTTCGACATCATCATGTTCGTACTGTATTCTCTTCCATCCATCGACAAAGAATAACACTGCGAACTATCTCTTACCGATAACTCGAACTCATCTGATACCAAATAATAATAATAAAAACAACTCAATCACAATGGCAGCAGTCGACAACGCTAAAGCCCTCGTTCAAGAACAACTCGCTCTCCTCCGGGTGAAACTGGATCAAATCCCAGCGCTTCAGGATGTCGAGGTAAGTTAGTTGCGTGTAGGTGACAATCCGGGTAGACTTTTGCGAACTTTTGGATTTTCCACCCTTCACGAGCATACTTTTCATCGTCACATATGCTGCATTGGGGCTAGGGACTATTGGTGGCGACCAAGCAATTGGAATCAATTCTCAGATGTTGCTCTCTGCTCGTGACTAACAACTTTTGAAATATTCTTGATTGAATCGACAGGACAAAGTTAAGGTTCCCAAAGAAATCTTGGTGGTTGCGGGAAGTTTCCTTTTCGTAGTCTTGGTCTTTTTTGGCATCGGTGCAAATACCCTTTGCTCGTTCATCGGATTCATTTATCCCGCATACCAAACGGTTTTGGCTATTGAACACAAAAACAAGGGGGATGATGCTCAGTGGTCTGTCTACTGGGTCTTGTTTTCTTTCTTTTCATTGATCGAAACCTTCCAAGACTTCATCCTGTATTGGATTCCATTTTATTTCGCTTTCAAGTTGGCATTTTTGCTATGGGCGATGTTGCCACAAACTCGTGGAGCTAAGTTCCTCTACGACAGTTTCCTGAAAGACTTCTTAAAGAAGAGTTCCGCTAACCCTATGTCTCGAATTGACACTGCAATGGCGGAAGCAAAAAAGTCGGCCGACACGACAGCTTCGGAACTTGTCGACAACGTCTCTGATTTGGGAGCCAAGAAAGACGAATAAATGAATTGTGTTTAAATTTTGAGTGCAGTGGAACGAAAAAGCGGTCGATGGATGCATCGGATCCGCACTGTGACATGATTTGCACTTATGGTCGTTTTCCATGTGCTACAATGAATCTGTAATTTGTTTGTTGTTGCGACTGGGTTGCATGTTACAACAAAATAAATAGTGTGATCTATTATTTTTCATTATTACGTCCTGAGTGTGTGTTGTTTCATTTTGACACCGAAACTTTACTTTTGACGAAATACGTTTGAAGGCTTTGCGTGATGGTGGCGAATCGTCCATTAATCGCCTTCAAGAACGTTGGTAGGAGCAGTGAGGGATGCTATAGTTCAATGAAACAGAACGCGAGGTATGGAAGAAATGCTTAGAAAGGTGTCAACCACTCACAATCATCTCGGAACTAGAAATATGTGTGCTCGTGGTTACCAGCAATTGTGCAAGGAATTGGTTTAACAGCAAATAACTTTTCGTAAGTCGTAATGTTTTGTTTACAATTAGTAGTAATTACGAAGTATTTGAGATATTCTAAGAAAATACTCTTGCTCGACCATAGTGCTAGTAGTAGTACCCGGTATCTATCGATTGGAACATTGAAGGGTTCAAATGTAGACATCGGTGAAATTCTTGGCATTCATCACATCTAGTTCATCACAAATTTGTTGACAACACAACTTTTGAAGAAAACTGGAAAGAACTAGTAGTAGTAGTATGTCTTGTCAGCGGGCATACAGCCTCAGTGGTCCTCTAGTACTAGATCAAAGAGAGGGCCAGTCTAGCTAGTCTGATAACGCCCTCCTACTCATAGACTGACTCTCTGCAGCAAAGAAGTTTATGTCCTTCCGAAAATTGAAATGATACGTACCGTCTCCAACGCATTTCTTGGAAAAGACGGCAAGAAAGAATAGAATACTGAGTTCTTGAGCCTCACTGATCTACTACTAGTAGTACTACTAGTAGATCAGACATGACCACCATGAGTCTAGTAGTAGTAGTAGTACTAGTAGTATTTAGACAACGAGGAGCGATCTCATACCCACAAACTGACTCGTCTCTGCACCAAGCAAAGTTATGTCCTCCGGAGAAATGGAAATACACCTAGTGACCGAAACTCATCAATTGCATTATAAATACTAATATACATAGAGATGAAATTTTGAAAGGAAAGCTCCTTTTTCAATTCAATTTGTAACTCTCAACAAAACAAAAAGAAAAAATGATGCGAAGAAGTAAGGTTTAAGGTTTTACGGTAAGGTTATTACCATACAGCACCGTATGGTGATGCATTTTTTTGAAAGCATGAAGCAGAAAAATAATGTCAGTCGCGGGTCACGAGCACGATTGATGGAATGAGAGTGTCGTTTTATGATGTTTTTCGGACGAGCATGTCACTCTCGAATCTTTTTTCTCCTAGTTGTAAAACGCTACCGGCATGTCGGAAGCAAGCTTCATACTCACACTTTTGTTTATTACAGTAATTTAATTAAGAAACGAATCAGTAATCCACAACTCTGTTATCTCCCGCTACCTCACTGATCGAGTACTACGCTACTGAAACCAATTGATCTGCGACCATGGCAACTAATGAGAAAGATAATGAGAATGAGAACAAGAAATCGTCCCAACAGGTTCCGGATGCAAAAGAGAAGACGGTGTCCTTGCCTCCAAAATTGTCGTCGGCCCGAGTGATTCTGGTTGGTACTATGCTAAGTAAGTATTCGAATTTTCCCACCCACCCGATCCAGAGCTGTGTGTTCTCTCAGAAACGTCTGACGTTTTATGCTGTTATCGAAAGTCGCTCTTGGCATGATAGGCTTTTACAAAATACCTGGTTTGATCGCTGCGGATGCGGGAGGGAATCCATTTGTCAATGCATTTTATTGCTCCGTGATGACATTAACAACGTAAGTCAGACCGGACTCTTTCTGCATGTAGTCGACAATTGGGTTTGGTATCCAAATCATTATTTCCGCACCTAACAAAGTTTTTTTGGGAACAACAGGATCGGCTTTGGAGATATCTGTCCTGGGGAGTTTTCGGATCCCATAGGAGATGTTTTCTTGCTGGTCCTCCCGCTTTTTGGATTGGGGTTTTTCTGCGGTCCCATACTCACGATGGCATCACTTTGGCAAAGCCAGGTCCCCGGAGGAGTCTTATCGCTGGGGTCGATCACGTTAGCGCTAGGAGTATCCATTTTGACAGTGCTTGAAGGGATGTCTTTGAAAGATGCTATTCATTTGTCGATAATCACAGGTAGGTTACGTCAATCGAGTTGTACCGTCCACTTTCTATCTTGCGTTGATTGTGCACTAACATCTCGTGACGCATCTTCCAACAAATACCTAGGCACCACTATTGGGTAAGTGGATTGGAATTTTCTCGCTCCGATATTTGAATGATTCTTCGTGCTTCGAGCCTATGCTTTCTGTTGGATTTTGACTCATCGGCTTCTTCGTAAATTTACCTGTAAGTTATGGCAACATTACTCCTTCTTCAGACATGGGGAGATTCTGCTTGGCTCTCTATGCCATTATGGTTTGCAATGTCGCGGCTGGTCTACTCGATCAAATGAAGGTTTATTTGGAATCCTTTTGCTATGAACCTGCTTCCCAAGACAAACCTAAGGTGGCCGCGAAGGAGGATTAAAAACATTAGCCTAGGATGAGTCGTCAGAACTACGACGCGGGATCAGTGTAAGTGGTCCCGACGCCTCGCTCTCACACTTCGAGTCAAGTTTCACGATTTTCACGCGTTGGAAACATACGCGCCTGGAGGCGAAAGGTCCTTCGTTGTGATACCTTGGACGATACCTTCCGTTGGACGGAATTGGAGGCCTTGTCGTTGTCGCAGTTGTCTCCATCACAGATGGCGTCTCTGATGGTTCTTCGCCTGCTTCATGACGTTGGAACACAATTGTTTTGTGACAAAAAATTGCTGTTCCAAGGCATGAATCGAACGATGGGAGACTACTGATCAATAGGAGAGAAAACCATTGAGCTGCGAAGCGTAGTCTAAATTTGATGGGATTTATTTCAAAATTACGTTGTTCCTTTTGTTGAACAGATCTATATTATTATTTGTTTTAAAAGTTATCCGCTGTGGACTAGTTCCTTAGACGATGCCAACTCCACCATGGGACGGAAGCACCAGGGGTGTTGCATTCTTGACGGCCAAATAGTAGTACCAGAAAAAGTCAAGCATCATGATGAGTTGAATAGCTTGTGAAAAGAGGGCCAGGTATCCTGGCAACTTGGAGCCGGAAGCATCGGCGAGCTCGTGGTAGCTGTAGATCCAAAAGAGGAATTCCATGACCCGACCAAACCCTAGAGCGAATACGAAATGAGCTGTAAGAAGTTCGACGACGCCCGACGACTGCTTCTGGAACATGTATAATTGGGGTAGCATCGCCGCGGATTCGAGATACATGGCGTATGTCCAGGCAGTGTCACTGAGGAAATCGGCGTTCAGGTTCGGGTGAACAATAATGGACACTATCAGAATCGGAATGGCCAAGTAGACCGCTCCAGCCCCGGGTGGCACCATCAGTTCTCCGAATCTGTCCAAATCGGCTTGATACGTGTGTTTGAATGGACCCGTGCATGCATACAATGCGAGTGCACACAGAAACAATGACATGCCTTCTACAAAGTGGTAGAGCCAATCTCCGGATTTGTCGTATGGAAGGTATCCCTCGTGGCGGATGATGGACGTCAGACGGAAAAAGAAGACGCAGCAATACAGCTGCAAAGTCTTAATCGAGACGCCGGTAGCCCGTTGGCTTTTAAACGTTTTTAGATTCAGAATACCGAAACCAAACATGCGTGCCATTCCACCGTACGTCATCAAAAAGGAAAAGTCCCCTCCCGACAACAAAAAGTAGACCAGAAGGGTTGCCGTGATAAACCCAGCCCACATCAGGACATACATATTCAATGCCTGGACGGCAAGACTCTTTTTCCCTCCCTTTTTACCGTCATCTTTGTCGCTTCCGACCTGTTTGCACAAGGATGTTTTGTCAAGGAATCGTGGTATTCGCAGTTGCAGCAGAGTCCGTCGAATCAAGAATCGAAACCGACACGAGACAAAAATTGTGAAACAAACATGAGAAGGTTGTTGTCATTATTTTATTTGATTTCTGACATTTCGCTAGCAAGACCCAAAAAAATTGCGTTCTCGAACCACGAAATTCCGTTCGTGAAGGAATAGTGCGGTCATTTGCAGTATTTCTCAACGCAGGACGGAATCTTCTTCAATCACGAATTGCTATGGACTCGGTACGATCCGATCTGAGAAAACAAACAGCTTTCCGGTACCGTATGACCATGATGACTAGTCCGACAGCGACAACATCGTCGATGATTGCCTTTCGCCTCGAAAACAAAGTCGTTACGTACCGAATAGTTGTCTGTAGCACCACCCCCGTAGGATCCATACTGTGAGCCGTAGTCTTGGCCGCCAGATGCCCCGTAGGAAGCTCCCCCACCGTAGCTCTGACCGTAAGAAGGTGCTGCGTACCCTCCACCTTGCTGAGATCCATAACTTGCACCACCGCCCTGTGCGCCGTATCCGGCATTGGCGTTGGTGCTGAAACCGTGGCGACCGTAGGGTCCGTCAGACATAGTATTGATTGTGGTTTGTAGCCGTCGCTCGTTGTTACGTTCGGGATACAGCAATGTCCGATTTTGAGAACGTAATTGTTTTGGGAAGCAATTGAGCCGTTTGACTTTTTGTGAAGATGCGTGAGGATCAGTTCAGCAGAGGGTGGCAGGATGACCGTATGCATCCGTTACGCTGCTACATGCACGAAAATTTTGAAATTTTAAAGGAAAGCCAGTAAGGTACGAAGTACTTCGTATTCTTTATTTGGGACTAAGTTAGGCCAATAAAAACTACGCTCGGATGGAGCACGAAAGAGAATGACACGTAACAACAAAGACCATCTTCACGAGGCGTCCCGAAAGAAGACAATGGAGCGATAGCAATATTAACAAACGACGAGGTCTACAGCACGTACCAGTATTCGCATTCATCCTAACGTCGAACGTTAGGGAGCCACCACTAGACAAGACTACCATATTACAAGGGGATGAGATACGATTTCGACTGGACTGTGCGAATGGATCCAAACCGCTGAATGAAGGCAAACCGACCAAGCCATGAGTAGCAACCGATCTGCGGATGCCTTGCGAAAGATTCCGCCGACCACGCTTGGCGTCATAGGGCTCTGCGTCTCGATCCATGTGTGTCAAACTGTGCTGGGATGGAACCTCGATCTTTTCACCATGTGTCCGCGACTGGTACTCTTCACAAACGAGTATTATCGGGTCTTCACGTCTGTGTTCTTTCACGCAAACCTCATGCACATTGGAATGAACATGCTTTCGACATCCGCGATCAGCAGCGCTCTCGAGAAAAAGATGGGGACCACAACGCTGTTGTTCTCAATCTGGTGGTCGATATTTCTAACAGCGGCGATTTACATGATAATCGCGTATGGGGCCTTTGTTATCTTTCGATACGATGCCTGGATGTATCAACACTGCGTTGGGTTTTCGGGAATCATATTCCATCTGAGTGTCTTGGAGAGTCATCTGCATCCCGGGCCGAGGAGTGTCTTTGGTTGTTTCTCGGTGCCATCATCCGTTTATCCATGGGTGCTTTTGTTGGTTCTCCAACTGATCATGCCCAATCTCTCGTTCCTGGGTCATTTAGCGGGCATTCTCACCGGCACGCTGGAATATCACGGAGTGCTGGACGTTCTGTTTGTGACGGACCAGTTTTTGATCCAGATCGAATCCTTGCCCGCGATGAGAAAGTTGACGTCACTGGATAGTTTTGTGGCCACGAACCCCGGGAACCGACAGCGATTGCGTGCGGAATCGTCCTCGTCGTCTTTGGGTCGATCGATTCGCCAAGGATTCGGGATGGTCTGGAAGTTTGTCCGAGACCTCATCGAGACCATCTTGGTATGCTTGTTTGGTCGAAACTGTCGGATCAGCAGCATGGATTTGCGGTTTTGGGAGAGGTTTGGGAGAAACAACGTCGAACTGGGCGTGATTCGACCTCCCGAGTTTTACGAGGGCGCCTTTGCCGAGAACGATAGACCTTCGGACGAAGACGAACAAGAACGAGAGTCGCTCGCGTCTGCACTCGTTTGAGAGTGAGAGGAGGTCGATTTGCTCCGAAAAGGGTAATATGATAGGGTCCATAGAATAGAATAACAACGACATGTCAAGAGCCTGTAACGAACCGTCCAGAATCATTGTTTCAACATGAGAAGCCACTGTGTTTATATATCCCGCTATTGAATCGTACGGTATTTATCATTCAGAAGTACCCCCAATGCTTCATACCATCGAAACGCGTCTCGCCTTGCAAATTCGTGGCACGCATGCCAACTTCCCAACAAAGTGCACATTCCTTCTTCTCGATGGCGGCGTTAGAAAATCGTTCCATTCAACTTGAATAGAAGATAAAGCACTCAAGAGACAATCACAAACATTTCCACAAGATACTCTTTGGTTGATTGCTCGTAGGGAACCAGTCCTCTATGACCACTAGTACGTACTACTAGTTCTAGTAATGATGCAAATAGAAGTAGAAGATCCACACCCCACCCAAAGAAAGAGCAGAGCGTTATCTTCGGAGGATAGGGGCCCTGGGAAGGTTGCCTCTTCAATTCTAGTATTTCTTACTGGTTGGCAACGAATACCCGATACTGTGCCATGAAAACAAAGAATGTTATCTAGCTTGTTGCTTTTCGGCTCCTTCCTCTAGGAGGGAAAGATACAGGCGCAAGAGACAGTCAACAGAGTTTGTGTGCACATACATGCAACATAATGTTCTCTGTCCGTTAGAAGCAGCATTGGGCTTCAAACAATGCAGATGCTGGTGTTTTCTTGTTGGACTGTCTGCTGATTTGTTACTCCACGACTAACAACAAGAAGGCATTCCACACTCCTCAGATTGTTGCTGGTGTTTCTTCTTTGAATAAGCGAATGATGCAGGAGCCGTCGACCCTTGCTCCAGTTTTGCACAGAAAGACACAAAGACGAAGCAGATATGATTTGCATTTCCTAGACATATTCCATACCTCATGATTGTGCTTCTCAGTCACCATTATTTATTATTTTATGATACGGCACAGGTGTGAGGTCGTTCGTTATCTTTCTGGTGGTATGCTCGGCAACCACTACTGTACTAAAGATACAAGATTTTCTACACGTGATTTGCAGACTTTTTTTCCTTCCGTGCTTACGCGACGTCATCAGTGAGTCTCATTCATTTTCTTTTTCTCACGAAATAAATAGGAAAAAGCCGACACCGAATATCAAATCGCATCAGCATCTTCGGAGAAGTCGAAGACGATCAGATTTCTTTTGTTATCAACCATTTGTTCGGAGAGGATACTCCAGAGGGTCGGCAAAAAGTTCGGTCGACTTCCTTCTTTGTGCATTCCACCTGTTAATACAACAGACTGCAAAGATGGTTTTTATCCGGGGCAACAAAGCGGCCGTGTTTCTGTCGATGTCGGCCTTGCTGACGATGCCGGGTGGATTGACGGACTCGGGCCTCACTGTCGTTGATGCATTTGTTCCAAAAAGCTTGCAAGGTCCGAAAATGGGCAATCGGGACAAAACTCGCATTCAATCGCCGTTTTTCGCAAAGAGTGAAAACGCCGATGCAAATTCTATTTCCAATTCCGATGCCAATGCCAATAGCATGGCCGAATCGAGTGCACTGCGACGACAAATGCTGCAGGCCATGCTGGCTGCTTCGGCAGGATCCGCCCTCTTTCCATCGCCGAAAGCGGCAAACGCCGAACCAGTGCTCGAAAAAGTCTCGACGGGATCGGCAATTCCCGATTGGTCCGGGGTCAAGGTCGTGATACCTCCGTCCGACGATCGAGAGTATCTGGTCGAAGTGCTCGAGAATGGATTGCGAGTGGTCTTGTGTTCCGACCCAACCTCGAACGAAGCCGGTGCGGCAATGGACGTGCACGTCGGCGCCTGCTCCGACCCACTCGATATTCCCGGACTGGCGCATTTCAACGAACACATGTTGTTCTTGGGCACCAAGGAATACCCGAACGAGAATTCGTTCGAAGAATTCCTGTCCGCGAACGGAGGGTCTTCCAATGCCTACACGGCATCGGAAGACACGTGCTACTACTTTACGCTGCAAGCCGAAGCCGACGAAAAACTCGCGGAAGGGCTGAAGCGGTTTGGCTCGTTTTTCACCTCGCCTCTCTTCACGGAGGCGGCCACCGGAAGAGAGTTGAACGCCATCGAGAGCGAGAATTCCAAAAATCTGCAAACCGATAGCTTTCGGGTGTATCAGATCAACAAGGAGCGCCAGAACAAAGACCATCCGCATTCCAAGTTCTTTACCGGAAACAAAAAGACGCTGCTCGACGACACGAAAAAGAAAGGCATCGACCTGCGCCAGTCTCTGATCGAATTTTACGAAAAGCATTACAGTGCCGATCAGATGACGCTGGCCATTGTTGGACCCCAATCCCTCGATACACTGAAAAAGATGGCGCGAGACTCCTTTGCCAACATTCCGAATCGGAATGCCGGTGCCCCCGAGAAGGAGTGGATGGGAGTGGTACCGCCCTTCGATCCGAACAACAGCGTCATTCCGTCCTTTGGGAACGTTGTGAAGATCGTTCCGGTGAGCGATTTGCGGCAGGTTAGCATCGTCTGGCCGATTCCGTACAAGGACGAAAAAGATCGTCAAGATGCGTTGTTGACAAAGCAAGCACAGTACGTGGGTCACATCATAGGCCACGAGGGTCCCGGATCACTTCTGTCCTATCTCAAAAACAAGGGATGGGTCAACTCCTTGTCTGCCGGGGGCGGAGAGAATCTTTCGGACTTTGAAACCTTCGATGTTACGGCCACTCTGACGAAATCGGGATTGGAGAAGGTCGATCAGGTTGTAGAAGCCATCTATGCTACCATCAACATGATTCGAAGCAGACCGGTACCAAAATACATTTTCAACGAAGTTCTGCAGTTGGAAGAGCTGGGATGGAGATTCTCGTCCAAGGGTAGTGTCAGTAACTATTTGCAATCGTTGTCGAGCTCGCTTCAGGACTACCCTCCATCTTTGTGCGTCGCCGGTCCACGCCGACTTGCCTTGCGCCAGGACGACGCCACAACGCTACTGGCGTCGAATGCCGCAAGGACAGCTTTCGACTCGACGGCGCAGCTCGATTACACGAGGAAGCTTGCCTCGGACTTTGTTGACAATCTCACGGTCGACAACGCCATGTACACCATCATATCGAAGTCATACAAAGGAGATACCCATCAAAAGGAGTACTGGTACGGAACAGATTACAGAGTAGATCCCGTCCCGATTTCTACCATGCTCCAATGGAAAAACCCCACCAGTGTCGATGACTTTGGAATCACGTTTCCCAGAAAAAATGTTTTCATCCCGTCAGAAAATGGGCTGAAGCTTAAGTTTCCTCCCAAACCAAATGTTGGCAAGGCTCCGCGAAGTTTTGAAGATCGAATGGCTCCCATTCCTCCGCCCAGAGTCATTCGCGATGACGGAGAAAATGGACGATGGACGGTGTACTACAAGGCAGACGACACATTTGGTCAGCCCAAGGCCTTTGTGATTTTCGAGCTGCTTACAAAAGAGGTATACTCTTCCGCGAAGGCAGCGGCGCTTTCCAACATGTACGAATTTTGCGTAGCAGATCACCTCACCGAATATGCTTATGACGCAGGACTTGCCGGACTCACTTATGACGTCCGAGTGATTCCGCGTGGTGTTCGATTGACATTCGGTGGGTACAATGACAAGCTCGAAGACTTTGCAAAGTATGTATCGAAACAAATAACGACTGATATGAAGAATATTTTGCCCAAGGACGAGGCAGAGTTTGACCGCTACAAAGATCTTCAAATCAGAGGCTTCGAAGTAAGTGAACCGATCAATCGGACAAAGGGCTCGGTCAACAATCCCCAATCTCACACATTTTGCTTTTTGTTCAATCCACAACCCAATGAAATTGAAGGGTTTTAATGCAAAGCAGGTACGGTATACTCAGTATGATTGTTTGACTTTCGATCCATGGATGACCCCGCATTAAGTGTGTTTGCGACCAACCGCAGCCTCGAGAATGTGGTTCGTGTTGATTAAGCGCTCATCCGGTTCTTTTCTTTTTGTGCGTCAAAAATCCATTTCTACTTCAAGCCTTATGCACACTGTGCGTACTACACAACGCTTATGATGAAACCTCCTGGTTTCGAATACGACAACAAAGAGTTGCTGGCAGCAACACAGGAAATGACTCTTGCTGACCTTGAGTCGTATGTGAGTTCTGTATGGTCTTCTGGAAAAGGAATTGCACTGGTACAAGGTAATGTGGACCAAAAGCAGGCACAGACATTAGTTTCCTCCATTGATAAGGCTCTTGATTTCAAACCAATATCTGTAGAGGAATTCCCACCCGAGTTAGCGCCACTCCCTCTACCAGAAAGCCCCGCGAGCTCGAAGGGTACTCGATTGGTCATTTCGGGTAAGTCGAAGAAGTTTATGAGTGAAAGGCTGAAGGCATGCATTTTGTTGACAGCCGGTTCTGAGTCGTCTTTTAATTTTCCGAACCGTTTCCTCAATTGCGATAATCAATGTTCTACCGCTGTTCTCTCCTCGATCAGAACCCAACGCGGAGAACGGCAATGCTGCGTCCTACGTCTCAATCCAAGGCCTCTCGGAAGAACCAAAAGAACATGTTTTGATGGAACTTATTGGGAACATTGTTGGAGAACAATTTTATGACGAGCTCCGAACCAGACAGCAGCTTGGTTACATTGTCTCGTCTGGTGTTCGGGCGGTTGGCAAAACCAAATCGTTGGGTTTTATCGTTCAGTCGAGCTCCGCTAAGAACGAAAAGTTGACGAACGAAATCATGAAATATTTGGATAACATTCGTCCGAAATATCTCGAAACACTGGGGGATGCGGATTTTGCGGTGTATGTCAAGTCAATGATCGACAGAAAGACCGAGCCCGACAAAGATCTAGCCACCGAAACAACTCGAAATTGGGCCGAGATTTCGAGTGGACGAATGCAATTCGATCGTCGCCAGAGGGACGTAGCTGCACTCCTAGATCTCAAGAAGGAAGATCTCGTGGATTTCTGGGATAGAATCTACGTGAAA
This sequence comes from Pseudo-nitzschia pungens, assembly GCA_037355855.1. Lineage (NCBI taxonomy): Eukaryota > Bacillariophyta > Bacillariophyceae > Bacillariales > Bacillariaceae > Pseudo-nitzschia > Pseudo-nitzschia pungens. Next base: position 2,859,569 of record CM074762.1, on the reverse strand, counting down.
GACGGACGTCGTGTCCTCATCACCGAAATGATTCCCCAAGTTGGTCCTACAACCGCGACGAAGCCCGCACTCTCTACCGGTTATGGATCATCGACAGGCAGCAAGAGTACGGAGGTTGTACTAGGGATCGATGACATCGCTGCATACCGCAAAGACCGTTCAAAGCTTCTGGCATAAAGTAATCATAGTTTGGCACTTGCACAGCTATTCATTTCAGGGTACAGTACAATTTGTTCGCTAAAGATTTTAAATGTTTTGGCATGCTTTTAACTAGTTTTCAGCATAGAACTGAAGAAACCGAATCCTGCGCGCACGGCACCGCTTCCAACACTCTGGGAGTTTCGTTCGTTCTCTTCTTTCTCTTTGTACTTTCCACGAGCCTGTACACCGCTGAGGGTGCGATCGGCTTGGATGGGCAGCAACGGGAATCGGCAGGATGATTCTAGGGGAGGATGGAAGAGAGGTGTCTTTCCAGCAGTCTGTAGTGAAAAGTCCGATGACGAAATTCCAAGATCTCCCATCCCGACAACAGCCGATGCTTTGTCCTTCCCAAACAAAGACGAAACGAACAACTCACATGCCTCGAACAAATACTCCTGCTTTCCTTCGATTTCCCGGACCGTGTTCATGTTGCACGCACGACGGAACAAAATGTCGGTTTTTCGGATAATGTTTTGAAGTTCGGCCTTCGACTTCTCTACCGATTCGTTCGTACCGAATCCGTGTTGGTTGCGCTTGAAAAAGCAAGTTTGCAGGAAGGAAAGATCGTTCTTCAATTGAGCGATCCCCGACGGCCCACTTTCCTTCAAGATAGGAGCAGAGGTGCCCTCGAGCGCCGCTCCAACGTGTTCGGCAAGGATGCTCGTGACTCCTTCCAGTCCTTCTTTCAACAAAGCGCAACGGATCGTATCGACCGTGCGTGGGATTCCTGCTCCATCCACTCCCATGGCGACGGCGTACTCCGTGGAAGGCACGGGAAGGAGAGAATCCGATGGGCAGATCGAACGATTGAGGGCGAAGGAGATGTTTATTAAATAACTCGTAACATGTGGCGATACGTTTGTGACGACTCCCGACGACGCGACGACGCGGTTGCCGTCTCGGCCGACGTGTGCAGTCTCTGGTATTCTTCTTCGGACGAAGTGCACGCAACACTAACAAACTGTTTCGTGTGTTCGGACAGCATGGCTGTGTAGGGTTTGAGAACCTCCTTGGCCCAGTTTTGAAAGCTGTTTTTGATCATGCGATCCAGAGAATTCTGAATGGCGCCGAGCGCACTGTGTCCACCGGACTTGTCGTGGCGGAGGCCTCTCGCCAGCAATAGAGTCAGTTCATCCAGAGTCACGTCCTGGGGTGTGACCGCTCCCTTGGAATCGGCAACCCCGGAATCGGTGGTCGGTGCGCTGCTTTTCCCCCTCCCAACCGCCGGCAACAGCAATGTTTCGCGGACCATTTCGGCGCCGTGAAAGTGGGTTCCGGAAAAGGCACTGTCCACCGCTTCCATGGCTTCTTGGAAGGTAATCAGGCCGTCGTCGTTGTCGTCGGCAAGCTCAAAGGCCGACGATAGTTCCATGATCGAAATCATGCCACCACCGTGGTGCAGAACGGCCGGCGAGGAGTTGGGATCCAGCAACGTCGAGAGAGCCGTCAATCGAAACTTGAGCAGGTGACAAAGCCTGCCCACGATCAAATGCTTGACGGCGTCGTAGTTTTCGGACGACTTGTTTGTGGTCAACAACATTCGTCGCAGCTCACAGATCAGACGACCCATGATTTCGCAGGTCTGCACGTACAGAGATTGGCGCAGACGCCGCTCGCTCTCGACCCGCTCCTCGGCGTGCACCAACAGTTCGTGGGCGTCGTCGCTGACCTTCAAAAGGGCCGAGTCCAGCTGCGAGGCAATGTTGAGTGTGTTTCGGTACGCCTCGTGCGGAAGAATGGATTGGAGCGGGGGAGCGTTTGTGAGGGAGAGCCGCAGGGTGGAGACGAGTTTCGTGTGCACCGATTGGAAGGAACTCGTCAGCAGCGAGTGCACCAGGGACGAGAAGGTGTTGGAGAACAGAACGCTCCACAGAGAAAACTTGCGATCGCTCTTCGCCTGCGACTGGACACCGGACGACGACGGCGACTCGGGAGAGACAGAAGGGCCCACTCCAACGCCACCAATGCGCACGAGCAGGCTCGGAACATCCACAACGCCCCCTACGGCTTCGTCCCAGGTACAGATTCCGTCCGAGTCGTTCAGTTTTTCGGTGCATTCGACGCCGTCCGTCTTATCGTACAACGACTGCCGTATTTTTCCCAGTGCCGATGCCGTCGTTCCCGCAATGTCTACCAGAACAATCTTGACCTTGGTGCGGATGAGCGGCAGGTGGGCCGACAAAAAGTTGGAGGCCTTGGTTTGGACGACGGCTGCCGGAAAGAGTGGCAGGGATCTCATCATTTGGTCCGTGTCGCTGTCGCTGTCGCTATGGGTTGGGAATTTACGGAGAACAAAGATCTGGTAGGGGTGAAGAATGATGTCGTACTGAATGATGAGGACAATCTTGGAAAGAATTTCCTCGGCGTTGTTGGTGCTACCACCCCGGTTTCCAGCAGCGCCGTCGCCGCCGCCGCTGTTGTTGAGTTGATCGAGAAGAGATTGCAATAGCTTTGCCTTGGCATCGAAGTACATGTCGAGGAGTTCGACGGGCCGCGACGATGAGGGATGCGACGGTGATTGCTCTTTCTGTATCGTCAGCATGTCGAGTGCCGACAGTGCTGCGGCCGATCGGTGGGCTCCGTACTTTGGGTTGAGCGGCACTGCTACCGCTGCTTCGCCATCGCCGTGCCGTTCGCTGCCGTGTAGTGAACTGCCAAAGGACGCCGCGGAATGCAAGATTCGCTTCGAGATGCGGGTGATCTTTACCGGAAGGGTCTGGACGTGCAGAAAGGTCATCCTGATTTGCGACCGAAGGAGGGCATCGTGTTGTAGCAAGGAAGACGTTGCCAGCGAAGACGAGGAAGTGGAGGACAACGCGGTGGCCAAAGGATACTCGTCGGTCTGCTCGGAGATCAATCGAAAGAGCTCCATGAGCGATTCGGTCGCTTCGTACACCTTGCTCTTGTCCAGAGCGCGGTGGACTACACGAGGCAGACAGGAGAGGTTTTGGCGCAGCAGCAAGGCGGCAGCGCGTTCGTTCCCGGAGGCCTCGGTTTGTGCATCTTTTTCTCCCTCGGCCAAGGGCAATTTCCGAGCGGCATCCGATTCCGTCAGGAGCTTTTCCATGAGCTTCGGCAGGGCGGAGACCAGATCGTCGAGTTCTTGCGAGCGTTCCCTCATCTTTGTGACCTCGTCGCTGCTCCCCACCAGTTCTCGGTACCGCGAGGCCAGGACCAGGCGGAGTTCCGTTTGTTTGGCCTCGGCGTCGTTCAGGGCTCTCCGGTGCAGGGTTCTCATCTCATCGATGGTCATGCTCCGAGCTAGGCTCTGGGCATAGCTGCTACCCGCCGTTCCGTTGCTTCCGTTCTGGTGTGAAAGTTGTTGTTGCTTTTGGGGGGTTACGTTGGGGGGTGGAGGAAGCGCGGAATTTTTTCGGTGCAGAGAGGACGGCGACGACAGCAAAGACGATGTGCTGGACATTCTCTTCTTCACCATCGGAGACGGAGGCGGAGGGGGCGGCAAACTCGACATGGTTGTGCGGAGGAACGAAACGATGCAGGGTCCGATTGATTGATTGATTCGATGCTTTCTGTTTTTGTCTCGGGATTCTCTCGCGTGTGTTGCTTTGTTGCTGGTGCTTCCTGGCCTGTCTTTTGTGGTTTTGAGTGCTGTGCTGCGTTGTGAATTAGTGACGCCGGTCGAGTTGCTTGGCTCGAATAATCTTGTGTCCGAAAACGAATGAAGATATTATTTTTTTTCTCGATTATGCCATGGTCGATGGTCATTTCACGCGGTCCGATGGAATGAGACGAAGAGTTATTGCTACTAGTTTAGTGTTGTTTCCAGGATGTTGTCGTTGTTGGAAGTCTCATCAGTCAACAAGAGCTTCTTCGGACATAATCCGGAATGAGTACACGGTTACCCTCATATCATATTTATAGTATCTATGAATACAATATCTGATATCCAAACAATCGACAATCGAGAAAACCCATCAGTCATGGATGCTGAACGAATCGAATGAATCAATCCCGAATCCATGATGCCGCGCGCGTTGCCGTGGTTTATTGCGCACCATCGAATCTTTTTCGTTGATGATTCGATTCTTCATCCGAACAATCTGATCGACAGAAACATCCAATCATCAGGAGAAATCGAAAGTCTCGTATCGCCTTCGTACGGTAACCTTACTTCACTCGAACTGTAGGTAACCTTAGCAGATGGCCCTGGTTTCGACTCCTTGTGGAGGTCTACGATAACAATATTGACATCGACCGACACCGTTTGATTCTCGAATAAGGCTTACCTCGAGAAGTAAGGTTTACAGCATACCGGCGCTGTGCCGCAATATCAAATGATCACACGAGCATGGCGGTGACCAGGACTACGAGGAGAAAAAGAAATGAGGGCAACACTACAGCGGCGTTGTCTCGGATCCATCGCCGATGGATCGGAACACTCTTGATGCTAGCGTTCTCTTCGTTTTACCCCAACACTGCAACGATCACTTGCGCCCGGGCATTCCTTCCGACCACCACGAGAGTTGGCACCAGAACGATAACATCTCCGTCACAAAACGAAAACCACAATCGCGCATACCGGAAGCATCGGCAGAACAAGATGCTACTTGTATGCCGAATCGGACGGAACTCCGCTGCGGGACCCCACCGCACCATCGTCGGCCCCGGAGAATGAGGACCCGATGAAAACCGATTCTTCGGCACACGCAGCCGACGATCGACAACCACAAAGCCGGATCACTAGCATCCGCTGCCAAAATTTTGCCGGTATGACCAGTGGCAAACTGGAAGATGATGGCTTTGTGGTGTTGGAATTCGAAGCAACGACAGCCGATACAGAGGCGACAATCGACGACGACGACGAAGACGACAGTATTGCTGCCGGGGATGGATCCGGCACTCATTCCAATTCGAACGGGAACCTGGTCTGCATCACCGGAGAAACGGGCAGCGGAAAGTCCCTGCTGGTGTCCAAAATCGCGGACCTGCTAACGGGAGGGAAAGCCAGCGCCTCCATGATTCACGACAGCGATGCCACTGGGAACACGGACGGTGAAACGAATCGGGAGGACGCAACCCCGCCCTCGGCATCGGTCGAAATGGTCCTTTCCCTGCGCGACGAGGCGCACCAGACCTTTGTGCGAACGGCCGTGCGCCGAATGGGCCTCGAACCGTCCCAGTTTCTGGACACACCGGGGAACGAAAACGAAATCGAAAACGAGAACGAGAACGAAAGCAACCCGGCTGTCACCCTGCGGTTGAGACGCGTCATAACGGCGGCGGGACACCGCCTCAAATCGAATTGTTTCGTCAACGACCGCCCGGTGACCCTCAAGGTGCTCCGGGCCGTCGCGTCGCCGCTCGTGGCGATCGTCAACGCCCCGGTGGCCGCGGCCGCCCTGGGACGACCGGCGTCGCGCATGAACATGATCGACAGCGGCATACCGTCCGCGGTCCTGGTATGGGTGCGCCAGCTGCAAACGACCTATCGCAGAAGGAAAAAGGAACGAGAATCTCTGGAGGACGAACTCGACCAACAGGTGCTTCCGGCATCCATGGTGCGGGGTGCCGACGACGACCGGAACGAACAGCAATTCGATTTGCTCCGGCACTGGATCGAGGAACTCGACGGCTTTGAACGCCGGATCTCCGATGTGAAGGAGTCGTTCTCGTTCGACGGCGATGGTGCAAGGGGGCAACTGGCCGAGCCGGAGCTGATGCTGTTGCTGAAGAAACTGGATGCTATGGATTGGGCGGGGACTTCGGCGGGAGCAGCCGGGACCGAAAGCGATTCCAAAGGTGGTAGCGCAGATCGGTTTTCTTCGTCCTTGTACGAAACCTTGCTGGATCTCCACGATTATCTAAAGGCATTGGATGCAAGGATTCTAGCCGCGACCGAAGCCCGCGATTCGCTCGCGTCCTTGTCGGCTTCGGATTCGGCTCGGACCGCACTGGATCGCACCCGGCAGCTCTTGCTGGACACAGCAGCAGCGGCACCCCACTCGAGAGACTCGGACACCACCCCCGATGCTGGCAAAACCGCGAAAAGCAGGGTTGCTCTCGCGACCGAACGGGCCCACGAAATGCTGAATCTAGTCGAGGACGCGCTGTTGCAGTGTTCCGATGTTTTGGACGACGACGAAAAGGGTCTGATAGCAACATTGCGGGCTTCCCGCAAAGTTTGCTCTGTGAGCACCGAAGAATTGTTGAATTATATTACGGAATGGAACACCTTGGGTCGAAAGCACGGGGTTCCTCCGTATCAGCTCCCTTTGTGCCACGAGACTCTGAAAAACGAACTCAACGGAGGTGTGGAAGCTGCCAGACTATTGCCGGAAGCAAAGATTGCCGAGCAGATGGCACTGGACGAATTGAAAGACGGTTGCCGTGTCTTGAGCAAGGCAAGAAGTACACTTTGTCAGCGCATATCGGCATCTATCACTCGCCGGCTCCCTCGCTTGGGGATGGAAAATTCAAAATTCGAAGCTCGTTTGTCACAAATAGAAAACCCCTCGTACGCAAAATCCCAGTTGGGGGCCGATGAAGTGGACTTTTTTCTTCTCCATGACGACAAAAATATGCGCAATGGCACTTCGATGACAACCGAGATTGCTCCGAAAAACCAACTGATTGGTGGGAAAATAGAAACCGTAGCAAGCTCCGGTGAAAAAGCTAGAATTTTATTGGCAATTGAATGCGAAATTCCGGGATCCATCAGTGCAATCGGCGGGGCTTCTGCCGAATTTGTTGCAAGTGAGGAGGATGAAGTGCCAAGCATATTACCGGTGGCTGTCATTTATGATGAGATCGATGCTCACGTTGGAGGACGCGCATCAATTTCTGTCGCACAGATGTTGTTCGACCAATCCAAGGCATGCCAGGTCCTGTCAATCACACACAGTCCTTCGTTGGCAGCTATCGCCGACACTCATATTTGTGTGCACAGAGGCAAAGCTGATGACAACGGAAGGTTGTTTGATATCGTAGCAAAGCCAATTTTTGGCGTAGAAAGGCGGAAAGAGTTAGCACGAATGGCTTCGGGGGACATGGTCGCGGATGAGGCAGAAGTATTTGCAGAAGCTCTTCTTCGAGATGCATCGTCAATCAAAGGAAGGTCACAGAAAAGGCATCCCTCAGACTGATCGTTGAACGGAAACTCTAACGATATCTCAAAAACCTTTAGCACTGTTACTTCCCCTGTATGCGGGATTATCTTCCCCTGACAGTTCGATATTTAACCTTTTTGTTACAATCTTGACATCTTCTCACCGCTTGCGGATGAGATATTGTTCGTTTTTGTGACGAGATAAATTCTATCCTAATATTGCGACGAAATTCCACCAAGGTTATGTTTGATACGCGCCAAGGTTGGGAAGCTAAAGCACCTCATTCTATAGTCATCTAAACGGAGCAATAAATGATTCCTCTTTTTCAATTTGATTTCAAAAATTGTGCCATGAAACTTGTGAAACGTTATTTTTTAAAAATATTTTTGGATTGATTCTATCACATGTTATATTCATCTATCGTTATAAATTTATTTTCGTGGTAGAACAAAATTCTACTCTGTTCCCTCGGAAAGCGCCTGCCATTCAACGTTCTCTAGCTGCTTAGCAATTACTTCGGGCATCAAACGTTATTGATCGGCCAAAGAACGAGTGTGAACCCAACATGATCTTCGCATTCTGTCCAATCCGCGTCTCGGTAGATGGAACTTCATTTTGTCTAATGGTAGCCGGTTTCGTTAGAGGAATCATCTGTTGCGTACGCTTTGACAGATTTGCATCCATTTGTTTATTTTCTTCGTTGGAGGAAGTTGCTGTCAATGAGCAAGTGATGTTCGAACTGTTTGCATTGACTTTACAAACTCCTCTGGATTCCGCTGGTTCGTCAAAGCTTGGATAAACATCGATTGTAAAGTCATTCACGTGTGAATTGCTTCCTTCAGAGCAAATTTTGTTGACACTTTGCTCTTTTCGCTTCTCATGTACCCTTTCATCAGCCTTTAGATTGACAACACTTCGTTCCGTACTACCATCATAACTCTCTTTCGAACAAACATTTTGAACACTTTGGTCAATACATGCTTCGCGAATTCCTTCTTTGACTACACTCTGACGGACAATCCCTTCAGAATGAGACTCGTCAACTCCCTTTTGACCACAAATTTCAAGGGCAGTCTCTTTGGCATCCGCAGACTTTGTTGGCATGGACAACACTGCAAATTGATGACCAATCTCGACAGCAGCCGCTTTCCCATATGTAGGCTGTGATGGCATGGACGACACTTCAAGTTGGCGAAAAACCTCGACAGCAGTATCTTTCCCATCCGCAGGCTCTGTTGGCAAGGACGCCACTTCGCTTTTAACTGTGCTCTTTTCAGTGGTTCGAGCATCCACTTTTTCACGAATGCAGTTTTCAGCAGCAGAAACTACGGACGGTTTCTCGCGATTACTAAACATCTCGGTATTCTTCTTAGCGCCTTTGCCATTTAGCATGCTCATGTCAGCGGGGATTTTGTTTTTGATCACCGACAAAGAATCTACTAAATAAGTTTGCTCCTCGTAGGAATCACAATGACTCACAGTCACTTCGGGAGATCGTAGTTCTGTTCTTTTCTTATCATGAGATGGTACGATTGGGACAAAACTATTCTCGCGTAAAGAATTCGAAGATACCGAACGATGAACATTACCTTGGTACTCAGACCTGTCTGGAGGGACTTGAATAGCACTCACTTTCAAGGCATCTGTAGAATAAACAATGTTCGACTCGGTCTTCAAACAAGACCTCTTTTCCTTGTCGCTGAACTCTGAAAAAGCCGATCTAGAACTTCGTTGTGATTCGAACTGGTTAGGTTCTTTCCCGGGTGAATAATCAAATTTCTTCCCGGGTCCACGTACACCGTTGCATACGATGGAATTTCCATTTCCAGGTCTTCTCGGACGGACATCCAAGTAGCCATCAGTCTGATTTTTATTATTCGTGGAGACATTTAAATGATTGCAACCAGCATCACTTGTCTTTCTTGTGCGGGTTTTGTGCTGTTGCGACCCAAATGATGTTCCAAAAAGCGTATTAATGCAATTGATGTAAACCTCGTAGTCAATGGAGTGCTCATCTTTTGCTGACGCAATATCATTGTTTGGGATCTGATGAACATCACCGCGAATAGTCGGGGCAGTCGTATTCGGTCCCATGTTAAAGGCATGGGGACTAGGAATGGGGCTAGTCATGACAGGATTAGAATGAATTACCCGAGGTATTGGTGGGTCGTGTTGATTTGTTTGTATCGGTTGTCCTTGGTAAATCATGTTGCCACGATTAGGAATATTCATTGCCGATCCCTCTTGGTATGAGCTCTGATCTTGAAAATACAAGTTGTCTTCGGGCGGTGGAGCATGAAATCGCATCCATTCCTCCCGCTGAATTTGCTGCCTTATGCTATTCTGAATAGCTTGCCTCGGCGTTATCTGCGTCGCTGGCGTAAATCCCTGTGTTGAAGGGACCCACATCAATTGACCTTGAGCATTTCGGATGTACATGGTGTTTTCGTCAAAATCAGTGTAATTAGTGAGGCGTTGGTTAACAGTTCTAGGCCAGAGTTGGTTTTCAAAGTGTAGGATGAAGATGAATCGGTAGAAGTATGAGTAAGGTTATGCACCTTGGCCGAAATAGTGCTTCCATCAGGATGAAAAAATAATGTGAGGGTCACTGAGTAACACTGAACTATCGGCTGAACATGGTGAGGGCAAGTGAATTTGCGATACATTATTTAAGATTATATGGTCGCGGTTGTCGCTTGATGAGCACGTCGAACCAAAACTCTTCACTTTTCAGCAAGTTAAATATCTCTACGTAAATTTGTACAAATCTTCTTCCGTACTAATAAGAAAATATTTTCAGTATTCCCATGATATCCTTACACCTCTAGAGAGCCATACAAGTTGTCAAAAAATACGTATGTACCTACTTTACGTACTAAACATACAACAATATTATGATAATGTTAATACTTCGTATTCTATCTGTACAAGTACCTGGTACGATAAGGTTTACCGTTAGTACGAGTAAGGTTACGTAGGCTGATTCTCAAAATACCACGAAGTTACTGCGTCCAACCAGGGTACCCGTTCGTTAACACACTTATTTTAGGTCTAATCCACACTTTTTACCCACACTTTTAAACTACCGGTACATACATTACCCATGTTCTTGTTCTCTAGCAATCGAATCAAAACACTTGCACCTCGACCACGCCACTCTAAACACTGTTGGGGTTGGGGTTGTTGGGTTGTTGGGTTGTTGGGATTGTTGGGTTGTTGGGTTGTTGGGATTGTTGGGATTGTTGGGATTGTTGGGTTGTTGGGGTTGTTGTTCTTCGTAGTTTCCGTGGGTAGGAGTTTACGTACGGTATTAGTAGCAAAGTTAAAAAAGTGTATATTCGCACTTTTCAGAAGTGTGGTTTCGACCCATGTCCCCAACCAGTAGTAGTTGTACAGAGAGGTATCCCTCAAGTAATTCTATTACCTTTACTAAGTACGAAGTACGATACTGCGAAGTACAATACTTGTACGAAGTACAAGTAATTTTCTGATTGAAAATTCCTGAACCATTCTGCACCACACCAGTAGACTTTCATGATTTACTGGCAGTGCTGTACTATGCACAGTGTCTACTAGCTATCTTGTAGCTGCACTGTAATAAGATAGAAGTAACAACATACCCAAATGATGCTTTTGTTGAGTTCTCAGCAGCTACTAGTACTAGTACTACCTACTAATAGTATTATCAGGCAGAAGTTTTGGGAGTTACTACTTCTTTCTGGCCTGGTATCATAGGGCTAGACGTGGCGTTCATAAAATACCAGTGCAAAGCTCAATAGACATGCACAGTTACTCTACAGTGAGGTTAACCTTACTACCTGTTTTTTTTATTTATTTAAAAAAAAAACACATGCACGATGCAAGAAAAGGAGCTGATTCAGAACATCCCACCAATCTGATTGGAACTTCATGGAAATTTGTGGTCTTGGAATCAAATGGTGGCATTTCTTCCTTACCGTACACCTTACCTTTTTTGGAGTGATCTCCATTGCCATTACTGTACTACCGGTTGTCGGTAACTTTTTTCAGAGGGATTTTCACTGATTCGAGTTTTGAGACTAGTAGGCTACCACGGCAGAAAGACCCTACTACACGTACGGTGATGGTAACTACACAGAATGCAACTAAAAAGAATGAGTACCAGAAAACATGTAGAATTTCTACGTGGGCTCATTTGGCGCGCGCAAAACTCATTTGGTTACAAAAAGAATGAGTACGAGGGAAACACGTACAATCCTACATGGCAGTCACTCTCACTCAGATGCCTAAGACCGATAGAACGCATCACAAAAATATTTCTAAGTCGAAAACTAAAAACAACGTGTAAAATCACGTGATAAAATTTGACATCGATTTTTTCTTTAGATGTTATCTGATTTTACTTGGCATCGGGTCGGCCAATCTAAAGAGCAGATTCACAGACCGGCAAGGGTAACAACAATAAACTTGAACTTTGAAAACATGCCTTAGCAGCAACAACAGGGGTACTTCCCCTAGCCAACAAAACAAACAGCAACACTAGTAGTACTAGTAGTAGTGAAACACCAGGGTGTTGTTGGTGCAAGGCTGCAAGGATACTACTACTGGTACTACCTAGAGTACTGTCCTGATAGACAGCATGTATCTCCAGATGTGATTGTTTGTTTGACATACCAGAGCTCACACTTGTTTAGATGTTCTCATGGAGCTATTAGTAGTATAATACAAATACATGAAATGCTGCTAGTAATACTAGTACTACTACTAGTAGTAGTACTAAGATGCATACCACCATTGGCATCTTGCCCAAGCTACAGTGCTATACTACAAGGCAACAAGATACATACAGAGCTGAACTGAGCTGAGCTCAGCTCAGCTCAGCTCCCACTTATTTTGTTCTGATCTCCTTTAAATTAGTAAGCACCATATTGGGGATGTAATACTAGTAATGTACTACCTCTAGGGGAGTGTCTTGAAGTATCTGAGTGTGTACAATACTATCGCTTGAACTGTATCCCCCTGTAGACTCATTGTTTGCCAGCACTCCGTGGGCTGCTGTTGTTGCTGTTTCTGTTGTCTTATTCATATCTCTTGCTGATGATCAAATATCAAAGTAGTACTAGTAGTACTAGTAATAGTAATAGACTACTACCACTACTACCACTGCTACTAGTAGTAGTATGGTACTACTACCACTACCACCACCACTACTACTACTAATAGAAGTGGTACTACTAATAGTAGCAGTAGCTTTGGCATAGTGTTTTGGTGTTTGTGTTTTTTTCTGTGAAATAGTGAGCAAACAGTGGATTACTGACAGAAATTTCGATAGACATGAGTCCTGTTTTTATTAATAATGCAACGAAGGTTGCGCACCTCCGTGTTAATATACGGAGAAAAAAACTACTGTTTCAGTAACGTTAAGGGGGTCTACAGAGCAACCGGTACTGTACTCTCAGCCATTAGAAACGGTCCCGTACGTCAAAAAATGAGGCGTACTTAGGAACGTACCTATGTATACGTACTATGTGGTAGGAGTTGCACGGGCGCATAGCGCGCGCAACTACGGTTGCATTTTACCGATACGGTAGAAGTACGTGATACGGAAGTCTGAAGCCGTCTTCCAAAATAATAATAACAATAATACTTCGTACATTTTGGAAGCCATCGTGATCGACCCCTCAGATGTGCTCTTGGATTCTAGCGTTCTCTACCAGTTCCGGTAATGCATTGTAGTGAACTGAACGGTTCGGTACGAGTAACCTTACTTCCGTTCGGTGTCACATCAAACATTATCATTAATTTTAAAGTTTTTCCGTACCGTACGGTATGAAGATGTCAAAAGAAACATACTTCAATCACTTTCAGCCTAAATAAGGAATTTGCTGGAGGATTGGAAGAACGCGAACTTAATCGTCCAAAAACTGACGCATCTGTATTTCTCAAATGAAAATTAATCATGCCAACTGACGCATCTGTTTTCGTCCAATAAAACAGATCCTTTACAGTCATGAAGAATGTGAAGAACACTCGTCTTCTGTTCTAGTTTACTGTTGATAGAGATGGATTCACTCGAAGACATCGAGTTGCGAAAACAAGAATACTCGTTCCTTCAATAAAAACCAGCAGAATAACATGAACACAATCCATATCGAAAAGTTTCAGGGCCGGTGCAATAAAGGTAAGTGCAGATTCAAAAGACGATAAACAACATCCAACTCTATTTTCGAGAAATTCGTAGGACGAAACATGACGGCCGAAGACCCGCGTCCTGAACGCAAAATATTGGTCACCCAGCAGAATGAGATACCTCCTTTTTGTTTCCAACGAGTTTCATTAGACAAGGCCGCCGCACCTCTTCTCGGACGACCCATAGCTCCCTTCGATCGAACGGAAAGGAAACGAGCACACACTGCTGCTTTATTCTACAGCGAATGCTTTTTGCACGGTATTGAACCGAAAGTGGCAGATACTGCCGCTGTGAAGGCACAGGGGGTTTACGATAAATGGTGGGTGAAAAGTACAGCATCCTCCCGTCGATTGGACAGTGTCGTCAATGAGAAATCACAAAGCGAGACCCAAAGATCAAGGAATAAAGGAAACCACAAGAAACGTGCCGCAGAAGAAGCTTTCCTTCAGAGTACGAACGAACTTGCTAGCAGCCTTGCAGCGCGTGATTCATCTTTGTCCAAAAAAGTCAGTATCGAGGTTGTCAAGCAACTCATGATTGAGGAGCTGCGATCATCAGGTGGCGACGTTCATACCCCTGATTTTTTGAAATACCAGCATATACTCGAAAACGAATTCATGCAGCATGGAATCAAAGAAGTGGACCAGATTTCGCAAGAAGGCAACTGGTTGACAATATCGAAGCCGACTTTCACTGAATGCAAAGGAATCAATGAAAAAGGAGAGAACAAATATTCTTTAGGACGCATAAGTTTTGACATGTTCAAACCCACGGGTTTGATATGCTCATTTCAGGGGTCGTTCAATCACGTACAGGCCGTTGACCCAAACAATCCAGGTAGACCACTCCACGTTCCTCGAGTATTGATACAAGATATCAAGCAAGGAAACTGCAGGCTGCGGACGTATGAGTAAGTCCCTCTTTCGTCTTTCATCACTGAGATCACTTCGTATCTCATATTTTTGCTTCTATTTTCGAATTTCAACCACTATGTAGCATTGTCGTTGCTATTACAATCGAACCTGGGCAGGATCGAAAAGGTAATTTTGTAGATGGAACACAAAGCGAAAACTACATTGTACCCAAAGCAATCCGCGCTATTTTGACGACCCAAGGCTATAGCATACCCGACCCGAACGTGGCGAACCGATTGAGTATCTGGTTTTCCGGAGGGTCCCTTGAGGTTCAGGATGAAGAAAAGGATGTCGACGAGTGGAAGAAAATATTTGATACTTCTTCTGCACCGAATAGGGATATTAGAGAATACGCGAATAGTCTTGCAGCACGACTCCTTCTCGGCGCTCACATACACGAAAAGATCGAGGAAGATGGCACTCTACGGTTTGACTTAAAACGGCCGATTGGAGGACACGGATCTGTCTTCTGTGATATTATCTACATGGATGACAATCTTCGAATAATGCATGGACACCACGATTCCGTCTATGTATCAGTCCGAGTTCCAGGTGAATCAATTACGCACAAAATATCAGGCGAAGCATAGCTTTTAAATTCTTTCTATAGTATCTTTACAAACATGTCTGATCTGTGTTTTCGAAGTAGTTTCCAAATCAAGTGGGCTTCGGATTTACTCGTAGATCCAGGACTCCTCGCACGAGGTGTAGCTGGTGACACCCTCAGGGAACCACATGGCGATTTCCTTCTTGGCGGAGTCGACAGCATCACTTCCGTGGCAGATGTTTCGGCCAACTTCAATGCAGAAATCACCACGGATGGTTCCCATTGCACTTTCGGAAGGCATGGTGGCTCCAAGCATCTTGCGTCCCTCAGCGACAACATTCTTTCCTTCCCAAACCATGGCGCAAACGGGTCCAGAAGTCATGTAAGCGATAAGACCGGGGAAGAACTTCTTCTCCTTCAAGTCTTCGTAGTGGTTTTCCATGTGTTCCTTAGTAGGGCTGGTGAGCTTCATGGCAACAAGCTTGTAACCTTTTTGTTCAAATCGCTTGATGATTTCACCGATGAGTCCACGTTGGACGCCATCAGGCTCTACCGTGGGAAAAGAGAAGGGAATCGGTGAGCGTCGTCACAGTCATCAACCAATAACATACTTTCATGCGACACGGTTTCGACTTGAACTTACTGATCATGATGTAGGTTTGTTCACTGGCCATCTTGACGTGTGTATTGTTAAAGTTATCCTAAAGCAGAATTGAAAGCAATTATGAGAACAGCAGTGAGCCTTATCCACGAACGTTCATACGAGAAACGAACCCTCCGACCGTAACTAAGAACGCTTTCCTGCAGTGATCACCACTACCAAACCCTCCAAAGTGCTTGGCATCGTAAACGACTTTAGTGACAATGACCACTCTTTTTGTGTGGCGGAGAGCGCCTTATCGAATCATGCATTGCAGAACGTGGCGAAACGTGAAAGCCTCGAGGACGGACAAGGCAATGACATCTCACTAAAAACAAAAAGTTAATGCTTCATCAGCGATCAAAAAAGGATGATTCGTGATTCACGAGTCACATTTTAATTTTTGTGGAACTCTTTTCTGTACAAGGTGAGGTTTACAGCACGGTAGGGTAATCTTAGCGGGTGGACGGACCAATTCGTAACGGAGTGATGCTGAAAAATATGAATCACATCTACCGTAAACCTTACGTACTTACCGGTAACCTTACCTGGTACCGGTACCCGTGAAAAACTAAAATGAATCACGTCGGAGTGACAGATTGTTGCCTCACTATCTGACCAAATACCTCCTCCCAGTAACGGAAACCTCCTCAACGAAAGTTACAACCTATTCATAAACACTATAAACCGACTGTTTGCAACAACTCCTGTTGAAATCAGTGACTTACATCCATAGCTTTGGCCCCCTGTAGTTAGTGGTTTTTTCAAAAAATTGCCAAAAATTGATCCATCATGGTAAATGTAGACACTGGTACATTTTCTACACGGGACCATACGATCGAGTGACAGCATCTACATTTTCTACACGCGGAGTGACAGCATGTTGAACAAAAAAAAACTGAATTCGAAACGAAACGAAAAAAATGAGTTCTGTTTTTTGCTATGCGCGCAAGCTGGAAAACCATGCGCGCAAGCCGAAAAACCATGCCGGCTCAATGCTGTCACTCGAAAACACACAGTTTTTGGCCCAATTTCTGTATTCGAGAGCTTACTAAGGGAAGAATAAGCAATGTTGTTTAAAAGTGAATATAGAGCATTGTAGAGTAGAGTGTTAGCTAACAGACGATGTCTTTACTTTGAACAGAGGTGGTGTATGCAAGGAGATATTCCAAAAAGCAAAGATGCTGTCACTCGACGTGATTCATTATGGTAAACGTGATTCATTTTAGTTTTTCACGGGTACCTTCCAAGAAAATACTGGAACACAAAAGTGTCAGCTGTGACGGCCTTGGTCAACGAAAACAAGGCAATAGGACGGTTCGTACTTTGTCATCTACGCAATTGATGCTTGTTCCCTTCAAAGTGAGAAAATACAATAGCTATCTTTGAGTGAGCTCTACGTAGTACGTGTAGACGTGTGGAATCGTGTACTCTTCTTATTTCATTTCAATGTCTCCTACTAGTACTAATACTAGCACTACTAGTACAACAAAGTTAGACGCAATGGGACATGGTGGGATATCTCTGCCAGAATTTGATATCCATATAGGTGTTCATACTCCCTTTTTCTTCTAAAAAAATCAACTACTCTAAACATGATGTATCAAACTCCCCAGAACCTGCTGTGTTCTCGATGCTTCCTAAAGATACTTTCTTCAATTTTCTGCATAATCTGATCAATGATTTGAGAGAAAAAATAGACCGAAAATCCCATGAAGGTCAGCTACGGAAAGTAAGGGGAACCTAATTTGAAAGTAAAAGCATGTGATAATTCTTACTCAAACAACAGGGGCTGTTTGGAAAATAATATCTTCATTGAAAATAAGTGAAAAATCCCTAATCCCACGTTTCTTGGAATTGGAATATCATGACTTCCCCCTTCATACGATTCGAAGAATTATCAGTGAATACAAATGAGCATATTCGACTCAAAATCTCTTGATTGCTTAACGTTCTCCTAGTCCTGCCTAAATACTTCACATGATCATTCACGGCAAACAGCATCAATGGTCTATGTCGTTTGAATGAACACCGTTGTATGTTTTTTGCAAAACGAATGTAAAAAATTAGCTATATAGTAATAGTAATGAACACAACATGTGTATTACAATAAAAATTGCCACATTCTGCATAGCGTACATTTCAATGTTTTATGCGCTTCCTAAAGTAGGTCAAGCAAAACCATTTCAACGTCTGATGTGGTTGGGAATTCATCCTCTTCCTGATCTCTATAGGAATAGATATTCCTACCCTCAAGCATTGCGTTCTCGATGTATTTCAGTTGCCTTAACTAAGCAAAGCGTTTTCGAGGAAGGTTTTGATTCAAGCCTTTCCTTCACGCGTGGGATAGTACGCGATTCTTGGTCTGGAGTTCTTAGCGCGCTTCGCGTTCCCCTGGTCAAATTTCAACTCTTCTCCCAAAGAGCTTCTTTTATTCGGACGCTGGACTGGTGAGTCAGTCTCTGCTCCAGCTGATCCAAGAGCTCGGAATGACTGTGAACGACCGATGTTGAATTTCTCTGACTCCGAAGATGCCTGGGCATCTTCTGCTGATCCCTTCTCCTCTCGGTCGTGGGTGTTTTCAGTTGTATCCAATTCCGTATTTTCGTCTCCGTTGTATGCAGGGGAAAAAGTAATACTGGTGAAGTTGCCATAGATCTGCGTCGTTAAATGGAAGGTTACCGATATCCGTAAGCGTCTGCAAGTGAGACCGTAACCACGTTAAATTCATGTTACGTCGCTCATATTCCATCGCGGCTACATTTTGGAAGCTCACAGTTGACGATCCTGTGTAGGATGACTGGTCAAGTGACTCCATCTCCGACGACCAACATTCCTCAATGCTTTCGGGATCAGGATCTGTTTCTTCAATTTCGCGAACCTCCTTCCGCTGTTCTTCCCACAACGGCACTTGTAAATTATTTCCAGACAATGATCGTACAAGGATTGAAGTATCAGGGGATATAATTGGGTTGTCATCGATTTGATTTTGAAGTTCGTTCTGGAACGCAATCCTTGATTCTTCAGATTTGCTCAGAGAACCAAAAGCGCGCTTTGCTGATGCGGCTACCATAGAGGGTGGGGCGGGCCCTCGTGAAATATCTTCTGCCTCGTCAACCTCGTTCAGTGGGTTCAACAGTTTTTGTCGATTTCCAGTGAGTCCACATGAACCTAACGAAACTCAAGACCCTATCGTTTCCCCACTCTTCTGGTAACTGTGGTAGGCCCAATGTCATTATGATAGCTTAAAAAGACGAATTAAAGAAAAGTGTGAGTCTGGAATCGCAGAAGCAAACCATTTTGTGAACCGCGCAGTCGCAGCACTTACGAGCAAGTGGAAACCCCGTCAGTCGTTGCAACTTCGTGTATCGATTAGAGACAATACCAGCAACGATGTGCCGTTGTCCAGAATATCCTACACTGCAGCTATCTATATTGAATCGCTGAAGTGATTGGTTGTATGCGAGAGCATACGATACTGCCTTCGATGCATTTTGATCCATCGGAACACCTGAGAGTGCAAGGCGTTTCAGTGAATCATTCTCTGAAAGGCTTTTCATTATTGCCTTTATGCCAACCGTTGATATTCTGTTGAAGCTTACATCCAGCAATTCCAATCGAATGGAACCTAGAACTACGGAACAAAGTTGAGCACCACGATCTTGCATCAAATTACTATCAAGTTTGATTTCTTTCAACGTTGATGAACCCCATACCGCATTCATCAAGCATTCGACACCGACACATGTGATTTTGTTGAATGAAAGGATCAACGATGTCAACGGGATATTCTTGTTTTGAGTGAGTGATTGAGATAGCAATGCCAAGTCAGAGTCAGCAAGGTTGTTGTTTGCCAAAGATATGTTCTTGAGGTTGAAATTCGTCATCACCATGTTCGAAAGTGTTTCGAAACATTTCGAAGTCATTGAGACATTGTCGAGAGAACACTCTTCGATGGTCACAGGTTTAATATTGTAACCGAGCTTGATTCCGCCTTGCCTATGGAGTAGTTGTTGCACCCTCTTTTCTGCTTCCGCTATGGACTGAACAAGTACTCTTATTCCTTCTGCACCTAAATTGTTGTTTGAAAGATGTAGCCGTGACAAACTGCAACCATGAAGAATTGCGCTCGCAAGTGCAACGACACCCTTCTGTTTAATGTTGTTCCCCGATAAAAAAAGATTGCGCAGAGTATGATTTCCTGCCACCATATGTAAGCTAAGAGCTGTGCATCCATCGTCACCAATACCATTGAATCCAAGGTCCAACACAGTTAAGTTTTGATGATGCCTTCCTTCTTTCGCACATTCAGAGGCGATCACACCGGCACCTCCATCCCCAAAATTGTTATATCCTAATTTTAATACTGCAATCTGAGGGTTGTTTCGGAGGGTACTACTTATAAGTTCCGCATCACTTTGCAAGAGTCCTCTTCTAGAAAGATCGATCTGTGGTGAAGAATACGGCTGTGTAAGCGTCGAAGCTGCTTTGCATAACATAATCACGTGGTAATACAAATGGGAAATTGCACGAACAGCAATCCAAATCTCGTTGCGCTGCAAACAAAAGGCAGAGAGGAAACTTACAACTTGTATTCGCCCCGTAGGAGCAATCAGTCCGAGCCGTGAAATTAACACCTCCCGTAATTTTAATGAGGCCGGTGTCGATCTGTAATTGATATCTAACGGTTCCTACATGCTGTATTCGTTCATGCTGTGGGAGAGATAGGCTTTGGGTGTTTGATTCAGAACTCTGTTGATCATCACCGGAGGCAGTTCCAGGTTGTTTTAGTTATGGATTCTTGTTCGCAAACTTTCATTTCGTTCGCAGTGTTGTGAACTTGTTGTTGTTCATTTGATGATTTCACTCCTTGCTCCACATTCTCTTCATGCTGCGGTTGCCTGTGTGTCGCTAGTTGGCTTCCGAGCAACACCCATCGTTTGCAAGTTTTCCCTTCTCTGTATCTTCACTCTCGCCGCTTTCATCGGTAACTTCTTTATGGGATGTAATCTGTGTGTACGTTTCGTTGTAGCTCGGCTTTGACGATCGCTTTCCATTGGCTTGATGATTTGGACAGGATTCGACTTCCCATATTATCCTCACCGGCACTAGTATTTCTCGTGTTTGTTTTTAATACGCTTGTTATCTCAATCCCAACAGCTAACCTCGGGCCTGAATTTGCACTGGATTGCTCTCTCGATCTTTTTGTTCTGACCTCACTTCTCGATCTCATCTCGTGGTGAACCATGATACAGCAGTCACTCATCGTATATGAAGCTCTTTGCTGAGATCACTGCGTTGTTGGAGATTCAACCTCCAACTGCACCGCCGAGGTCACGGTTTCTTTGTTTTTGTTGTTTACCCGAATTCTAGTCGTTCAAGATCAACACTTCAAGTACCTAAAAATAATGTATAATTGGCCTGTTCATCGAGTCACTAGAGTGCTACCAACAGGAATCGACCGTGTGCTCTTCTATCCATAAATTGGAGGACAGGTGTGTCTTCGATGAGATGATTAGATCAAAACAAGGTTACAATAACAATACCTGTAACTGAATCAGTAAGGTGCTGCAGGCTGATTCCGGAAGCTACATACTCACCGCGACGGTATCGTATGAACGCTCCAACAACAGCAGGGTAACAATATGTCTTTTCAAAAGAGCGAAAATTAAGCACCGCATGATGATAACCTTAAGGTTACTCGTACCTTTGCAAATAAGATTACTTCGTAATAGTAAATGTTTGAAGCCAACGCAGGCCCAGGCGCTGACAAATGTTTCATCAGTATGCGCACGATGCGCATCACAGTAAACGTACCTTAATCAGTGTTCGTATTAACGGGAAAATTTATCCCAGTCGAAGTACACTTCAATTGATGACGTACCTAACAGACAACAATGCCATTAAGTATTCATAATTACCATAGTCGCGTCTCATTATCGAAATCACTATGACGTCTGTCCTCGTCCGTAATACCCAAGACATGTTTTAGTGTCTCCCGATATTTCCGTTTTGTACCGTAAGATCTTACGAGGTCCAACGTAACATTTCATTTTCAAAAACTTTCACATGAATACCGTTACCGGTAATTACTTACGTCGAATGCCGTATTGTGCAACAAATACGAGTCTACATTGAATCATACGGTAGACGCTAGCAAATCGCCAAATCAGGGGTTAAAAAGCAATATTGCCTGATCAATGAATACGTAGCTCTGAGATGATGAATAAATAGCGCTTTTTTTCAGAATGGATTACACATACGAGTATGTAGACGGATTCGTGCAGTAAGCAATGCATCGTTTTCAAACACCTGGCCAATGAAAACGAATAATTATGCCTCTCAATGTTTCTTTCGGAAAAAACTCTTCATTTTCAAGTTCTCTCTCAAAATCAAAACACATCATCACAAGGTGCCAAAGTTCATTTCTCTTGTCGACTTTTCCAACCTTCAATGAATCTCAATGAATAAACGTATGAGTAGTACTAGCGGAATACGAAAAATGAGACAGCTCACCATTATTTGAAGACAGCTCACCACAAAAGATATGAAAAAGGATCTTCTCGAGATTTGAGGGGTATCAGTGTATGACCCTTACAGTTCAAACAACTGAAGGAAGTACTAGTTTCCACTCAACTCCAGTTCGTTCACTTGTTCAGTACAATTCTTCTTCAATTTACCTGCTCTTCCACTAGTAGTCCTATGTATGAGAATGGAAAGCATTTCCATTTCCCCAATGCATTGGTTTTCCTCTACAACAATGTTCATGTTATCAAGCCCTTACAATCCCTCTATTTGACAATATATGACCCCAATGCAGGATTGGTGCTGGGTATTGAAGAAGTACTAGTAGCAGCATGATGCTGCATCATTGCATTCATTCCTGCACTGGAGCTACCAGCAGTGTATACAAAATAAACAGCCTTTGAAGGTTATTCAGCCAGGATATCTTATTGTGCAGTATACTACAATCCTCTTCCCAAATAATTGATCAATAAATGAGGTATGGGGTCAAACAGCTTTGCTATTCTTCACATAGTATCATTGCTGTTCGGTCCCACTGTTTTTGCAAGAAGGTCTGCTGGTGGTGATCAATTCACAAAACAAAGATGGCACCATGCAGCACCTCATTCAAACAACTTAAGTATCATAAAAATGGTGACTGAGTCTATGTTCTTGATGGCATGCGTGGTCAACACTGTGGGACTAATATAATAGGACCTATTAGAGCTAGTAGTAGGATCATGTCACATCCCGCGCACGCTCAATCAGAGCAACATCCCAGTCATTCTTTGTTTCACGGGTCACGGATGACACCTGATAGGTACCGTAGATAAGGTAAGGTTAACTTACCGTAAGGTTACCGTCACTACGTGTACCAGTATCTTGAAACAAAAATCCATTACAGGTACGAAGTTACTTCTACTTTGTAACCTTACTGGTCTGTGGTAACGGACAGAAAAAGGTGAGAAGCACTCTCCAGATCTCACTTGTTTTGCCAATCACGAAGTAATCGGATCTTGCCAAAACAGTAGAGAATAGAGAACAATGGTCGACGAATCCAAGCTGATTTCCAAGTACCAGGATGCCAACCAAGGTCATGTCCTAAAATATCTGGAAACGCTCTCCGCAGAGGCAAAGGAGACTTTCCTGAAGCAACTGGATTCCATCAAAGTAGGCGAATTGTCGAGTTTGCTCGAGGCAGCTCTGGCCGATCTGCAAAGCCAAGACGGCGAAGACGACGGCATCAATCCCTTCTCGAAAGCCGTCGGAAGAACGACGGACACCGACGAATCCGCTGTAGCCTACGAAAAAGGCATCGAGGCAATAGGCAATGGCGAAGTCGCAGCGCTCGTTCTTGCAGGAGGACAAGGCACGCGATTGGGGTTTTCGGGACCAAAAGGCATGTATGATATCGGTCTCCCAAGTGGTCGTACTTTGTTTCAACTCTTGGCAGAACGCCTCCAGAGGCTGAAAACGGTAGCTGGGTGCAATACCTTGCCCTTTTACATCATGACATCTCCCATCAACCACGAAGAAACGACTGCTTTCTTCAAGGAGAACGATTATTTTGGATTGCCGGAGAACGACGTTCTTTTCTTTCAGCAAGGAATGCTGCCGTGCATGGAGAACGACGGAAAGATCATCCTTGAAAGAGCCGGCAGGGTTGCTATGGCTCCAGATGGGTAAGTACTTTCTGAGTTTCAAGGGCTTGTTTCCGTCAGCAACGAAGGCTCTCACACATTATTATTATTATTATTTACAAACAACTCGTGCATTCTCGTTCGGCACATTAGCAATGGTGGGATCTACCCATCGCTGCAAAACTCGGGAATGATAGACGACATGGCAACCCGAGGGACCAAGTACATTCACGTGTTCAGCATCGACAATGCACTGACCAAAATTGCGGATCCGGTGTTCATCGGGCACTGCGTCAAACACCAAGCCGATTGCGGGAACAAGGTTGTGTGGAAATCGGGTCCTCACGAAAAGGTTGGCGTTCTTGCCGAGAAGGGTGGCAAGCCCTGCATCGTCGAATACTCGGAAATCACCACGGAGATGGCGGAGCAAACCGACGAAAGCGGCCGATTGGTGTACGGGGCCGGCAACATTTGCAACCACTTTTACACCCTGGACTTTTTGAGGGAAAAGGTTGTTCCGAATCTTGGCAACATGTATCACATTGCCCGAAAAAAAATCCCCTACTACGACGGTGAGACGAAGAGCACCGTCAAGCCCGAATCCAACAACGGAATCAAGCTGGAATCCTTTATTTTTGACATATTCCCGCTTTCGGAACGAATGGCGGTGTTGGATTCGGTGCGGGAAGAGGAATTTGCTCCTGTAAAGAATGCGCCGGGTTCGTCCACGGATAGGTGAGTTGCGGTGGCAAAGTAAGCAGACGCATCGGATCGGTGGATGTCCATTCGTTGTTTGCGCTCTTGGTGCCATCTCGTGGACTCGATTGATATTTCGCATTGCCGTTTGGGCACAACGAGACACGAATCTCACGATTGGTTTCGTTTCGTTTCGTTTCTTTTCGTTTGGTTCGACGTTGCTCTCGTCGCACGAAAACGAAACCAATCTCCATTCCCGGCAGCCCGGATACCGCGCGTGCCTACCTCTCGAAGCAGGCCCAGAAGTGGGTGGTCGCCGCGGGAGGGACCCTGACCGGTGATTTGGACAGCTTGTGCGAAATTTCACCCCTGACGAGCTACGGTGGCGAAGGCCTCGAAGACCTCGTAAACGGCAAGGACATCGAGTGCCCATTTACTCTTTGATCTGCTTGTAAAACGTGGAGGGACGATCACGCGTTGGCATGGCATTGCCACCATCGTGTTTCAAAGCCATCCCGAACGAGACGGCGCGAATCAAATCGCATGCTACAAAAAAAAGAAGGGTCGTGCGAAGAAACAATCCGCGGAAGCGCGAGAGACAAAGGAATAATACTACTACTGCAGGCACAATGCGACGGCTTTGGTGTTGTTGATTATTTGTTCTCCCAAACTCCGCAACATTGCACGGCGGATCGTGTTCCATTGGTTTCATCCGTGCCGGACCTCCTCCTCCCATCGGATACGATAAATGCCGTCCCGCACGTGTTGGCGGAACTTGCGAGCCGGTCACAACATCGAGGCGTGCTATTGTACCGTGCATCCAGCCATCGGTTTCGATCCGTTTGTCGTTTCTAAATTCAGTTTACTTCCGTGTCATTGCCAACGCCTTTTCTTTCTTCCGTAGTTTCGTTTTCGGCTCAGTGATGTTTCGTAGTGTGTTTTGTTTGGCTCTGCACTGCCACCGTTTCGTCGTTGGGCCCCCCGTGGTCTCTGTGCCTTCCTCCGAGATCCCGTGCGATGCGACGCTACGCGATGCCTCAGACATCGTCGTACTTGGGATCGTTCATGAGTTTCGTCAGGTGCTCCGCTTGCACCAGGACGGTGTCGAGATTCGTATCGGCGAGCCGGATGGCTTCGTGGATGGCATCCGGGTCCGTGAGGCCTTTTGCGGCCTTGAATTCCGTCCGGGTCTTTCGAATGACAAAGTTCTGTCGATTGGGAGTGGGCATCTTCATGGCTCCCCTCATGAGTTTTCGGTACAGGGAAAGGGCCTTGGCCCGGGTGGCCGGAGTGGACATGGTGGTTGGCTCGGTGGTTGTAGTGTGTGTCGAGATTCTAAAGTGATTTTCGATGGGTGTGTTTCTTCTGCGAGACGCTGTGACGTAGGACTACTGGTACGGGTATGTGGGTGTGTATGGGTGTATAGTTTGTAACTGGTTTCCGTGCTCCCAATACTACTTGTACCGTAAGATCTTACTTCTATCAATTCGTATAGGAAATACTTCGTATTTGATTTTGAATTGTTGCGTTGGGGTTCAAGAATTTTTTTGGAAGACGATCGAAAATGATGATTCACCCATTCATTGATTTTTGACGACGATTGGGGAAGTTCACGAAAAAGTGAGGTGTCGAGTGATGAAAAATCTCGACTCCTGTCGGCGCGAACGACTTCTGGCCACAAACTACATGTTCCGCGCGAGCAGATTGTACCAGTACAAAAACAATGTCTATGTGTGTAGCAAGTAAGATCTTACAACATAACTTACGTACTCAATACTGTAATTACTCGTACAAGTGAACTCGGCACTCACGATCTGAATCGTAACAGTTTTTCATTATTTACCTTGTCCTGTGTCCTGCCTGCACCTCCCATTCTGCAGCACCTCGTAAGCTACGAGCACAAGTAAGGTTACTCTCTTCCCTTTGCCTCGAACATTGACGGCCCACGAGACAGCAGCTCCCTCATCCCGCGCCATTGCATTCCTAGGGTAGCGAGAAAGGTACTCGTAGTTACGAAGTTATTGGCAGCAGTTCCGGTGTACCGCAGCGTTTTGTGTTGGCAACCGCTCGGACCAACCACCACCAACCAGAGTTAAAACACAACAGACAGCAGATCGATCAATCGATCAATCGATCGGAATCAAGCAGATCGACCGACGGTCCGATTCACCGACCATGTCGCCCGCGAACGACAATCCCCAGGCGGGTCAGGGCAGACCGCTGCCAAAGAAAGAAAGCGACCTCTTCAAGAACGTCGTCAAGTACTACGAACAAAAGCAATACAAGAAAGCGATCAAGGCCGCGGATTCGATTCTGAAAAAGTATCCCAACCACGGCGAGACGCTGTGCATGAAGGGACTCGTGCTGAACAACATGGGCAAGAAGGATGAAGCCCACGCGCTGGTGAAACTCGGTCTGATGCACGACATGAGGTAAGGCTTGGATGCAATCGCAACCACAACCGCAATCGGGAAACAATCTAGACTGCCATTGCGAGTCTGCTCGATTCCTCGATTCCAACCACAAACTAACTTTGTTTATCGTTTTGCTTGGGCAATTGGTAATGATATTGATGTTGACAATGATATTGGTTGTGATTGTGATCGGCAGATCCCATGTTTGTTGGCACGTGTTTGGTCTGTTGCACAGGGGCGACAGGAACTACACCGAGGCAATCAAGGCCTACAAAATGGCCTTGCGAATCGACAACGACAACCTGCAAATCCTTCGAGATTTGAGCCTGCTGCAGATCCAGATGCGAGATCTCAACGGATTCGTCGTGACGCGGCACAACATTCTGAACCTGAAATCGAACGGGAAAATCAATTGGCTGGCCTTTGCGCTCGCCAAGCACCTCACGGGAGATCTGAGGGGAGCCATTTCCGTGATTGACATTTATCTGGGAACCCTCGGCGACGATGCTCCCGAAAAGTCGCCCGGATTCGAAGCCAGCGAGCTTGCCCTCTATAAGAACCAGATCCTTGCGGAGATCCCCGGGAATTACCAGGAGGCCCTCGACAACCTGACGGAATGCGAAAAGGTTGTCGTGGATCGCACCTCGTTGCTCGTAGCTCGGGCGATTTACCAGTACAAGCTCGGGCAGTACGCAGACGTCAAGAAGACGATCATGGACATTTTTGACCGGGGGCTGATTGAGAATTACAGAATTCATTCCATGTACATGTGTGCGACCCTAGAACTGGACAACGATACGCTGGATAGTGCACTCAAACTCCACGGAACACGAACGCTGGCCTCGATGATACCCCTGACAGACGAGCAGAAGCAAATACTCCTCGATGCGTACAAAACAGAAATCTTTCCCAAATACGAAAAATCCAAAGCCGCAACCAGAATACCGATGAACCTGGTTAACGGGGATCGCTTTCGCACCGCGCTCGACATTTTCATTCGCAAGGCACTCATCCGGGGCGTGCCATCTCTCTGCAAGGAACTGAGTTCCTTTTTCCTGGTCGAGAACGGCGGAAAGTACGTGGTTGCCAGCGACCCGGTCGACATCAAGCAACACCCCACGTACGGCCTCATCTGCGAACTGGTGGATGGCTACGTTTCGACACTCCAATCAGTCAACAAACTCCTGCCCGACGACGAGTGCGAGGAACCCCCCTCCACGGAGCTGTGGACGTCCTATCTGAGAGCCGGGCTCCACGAGCTCGCTGCCGAATACGCCGAGGGTGTTGCTCTATTGGATCGGTGCCTGGAACACACCCCGACCGCTGTCGACGCCTACGAACTCAAGGCCAGGCTTCTCAAGGCCGCCGGTGACGTCGGAGCTGCGGTCGAAGTCATTGATGCGGGCCGTGATCTGGATCGCCAGGATCGCTACATCAACAATCTGACAACAAAATACATGCTAGAGGCCGGAATGGAAAAGGAGGCGCTGGATCGAATCTCCATGTTTACGAAACACGAGGGCAATCCAGAAGTGAATTTGTACGAAATGCAGTGTTCGTGGTACGAACTCGGACTTGCGGCGTGTTTAGCGAAAAAGAACGAGTGGGGCAAGGCCCTAAAGAAGTATTGTGAGTGACAGTGACAGTGACAGTGACAACCGACCCGTTTCGGTTTTTTCACGGTGAATCGTGTTATTCGTTGTTGTTATCCATTTGGCGGATTCGTTCCTGACTTTTTTCCTTGTCGCGCACCGCACCCGTTTTCCGCTGTAGCTGCTGTTGTGAAACACTTTGACGATTTTCACGAGGATCAATTCGACTTTCATTCCTATTGTGTGAGAAAAGTAACGCTGAGGGCGTACACGGATGTACTGAAATTCGAAGACAATCTGTGGGGCGAGGACTATTACTACACAGCAGCCGAAGGGACCGTAAAAATCTATTTGCATCTTCACGACCATCCCGAAATCACGAAAGAAGACGCGGAGCCCGATTATTCGAAAATGACAGCCGCGCAGAGGAAAAAGGCAAAGGCCATTGCTCGAAAGAAGCGGGCCCAAGCCGAAAAGAAAGAAGCCGCGGAAAAGAAAAAGAAGGAGGAGGAGGCAGCCGGAAACGCAGACCAGAAAAACGCAGGGAAAAAGGGAAGCAAGCCGTCGTTCATCGACGAAGATCCGAACGGCAAAGAATTGCTCAAGGCAGATGCTCTCGAGGAGGCGAAAAAATACTCCTCGATTTTGTCGAAACATTGTCCCCAACGCATCGGCACGTGGTCGCTCCAGTACGACGTTGCCATTCGAAGAAAGAAAGTTTTGTTGGCACTCCAGGCGCTGAATCGGATGAAACGACTCGACTCCAACGGTGCGGATTACGTTTCGCGGTTGGTGGACTTTGCGCTAAAGGTTCCGGGATTCCAAATGGAAGGGGCGGTGAAGAATGTTGTGACGGAAGAATGCTCGAAACTTCTTTGCGGAAAATCTGCAGCAGACCTCGTCGCGGAGCTGGCGGCCGAGGCACGATCGGACCCATCTACGGCATTGCCTCTTCGAACCGTGATCGCGGAAAGCCTGGTGCGAACCAAGTCCGAACCAATCGGCAAGGCGGTGTCCCTGATTGTCGACGGAGGAAACGGTATGCGGGGATTCGACATTGAGAACTGTCGGTCGGCGCTCGGCGCACTCAAAGGACTCGGGACGGAGGCCTCTGCAGCTACTGAGCAATGGATCAGCTTTGTCAAGGAACGATATCCACTGGCAACGGACTTTAAATAATAATCAAAAGTGAATTCCTAAAACGAATTTCGTTCGTGATATTTTCTTTCTTTCGTTATTCGTACTGTATTATACTAGTATGATACCGGATCATTAGTCATAGCCTTTATCCTGCAGCCATTGCTTGGCCCATTGCTCCACTCTGCTCACATTGTTGTCCATGTCGTCGATGGTATTGGATGGAACCTCGTGAACAATCTCGTGAGCATACGATTCTCTGGCTTCCTCCAGAATGACCTGCATAATCTCCGCCTCCATGTTTTCTGTTTGATGCAGTTTTTGCCATCATTCATTCAATCCGAAGACAAGTCAGCCAACAACCGAATGGAAAACTCACACAATGCACGCAATACACTACGAATGCCATCGCGATTTTCCGAGGGGGCAGCGCACACGCACCTGATCGTTTCTTTTCGCCGTATCCTCTCGCGGTCAGTCGATCGAATAGCACGTCGGTAGACGTTCGAAGGCACAATACCAGATCGAACCATCGTTCCGGAAAGATTTCGCAGACATGGAAATCCACAACTATGCCTTTCTCATCTTCGGCGGCTCTGTCCAGTATAACTTCCATGGCGTCCAACAATTTGTCCTCGTCCAAGACATTTGTGTCCAATTCTTCGTCCCTGCCTTCGTAGCATTTTAGTTCCTTGATCAGTTCTCCCACATTGACGTGTTGCATACCGGTGCGCTCCTGTGAGTGTCGTGTCGTGTCCAGAAATGACAATAACATTATCATAATATCAATCAAAAGAAAATCAAATCAGTGAATGAATGAATGAATCAATCAATCAATCCGTCAATTGGTTGGTTTCACTTGTTGTTACGTTTCGAAGAAATCAGAGTTTCAAAATCAACATCAACCCATCGCTCTTTCTGTCCTCACCGCAATAAGAGAAGCCGTCGTCGTCTTTCCCGTTCCCGGAGTACCCGTCACCAGTACAAAGGGGCGCGTTCTCTCCGGACCGTTTTCACTCATTGTTCGTCGAAAATTGCGATGAAAAAATGATGATGGCGATGGATGCGATTCTTGCCGCGTTTCGTTCCGCGATTCCAGCAGTCGAGTTCGAATTGGGAGAGAAAAATAGGGAACTGTACGCGATGTTTTGCTTTTAAATTTTTTACAATCTCGATGCTGCAATCGCTTCTTGGAGTTCTTTTATTAAAACGAATAAAATCGAGTCGATGAACGAGAATTCAAACTGAAAACCACCGAAATCGATCACAGAATCCATAATCCATATTCCACAGACGATAGATGAAACAAATTACTGCTTCGTGCGGTAACTTACGTTATCTGGCTGCGACGCCGACAACCGATCGAAGATGATAGACTTTCGACTATGAATCATCAATCATTGATGATTGGTCACGAACGAATCAATCAATCAATCCAATCCGAAAAATCAATCGTGTCACAGCTTCCAGAAATAGGTGTATTGAAAATAGTTTCTCACAGATCCCTTGGTCTGGGCGGATGTCCGATCTTCAACGTGGAATTACGTTTGTCGCAATCCCTTTGATTTTCAACACATGGAACCTTAAAATCGTACGAGCACGAAAAACCGTTAGAGTAAGATTAACGCGTCTCTCGTACGACGAAACACAGCTCACAGCTGCGAATCCTATCCATCACGGTTACAATGGTTGAAACGACGAGCTAGAATCCACCAACGTCAACCATTTTAAGAACGCTCGAGGAAGGTCCCATCGCATCGGCCAAGTTGTTTTGTTGTTACTCGTAGGTATCGGTAGCAGAGAGTTACTACTTGTCAAAGGGGATCCACGAAGACATCCGAAGCGCTAGCTAGTTCATTGGGATATTTACCTTCGCGACTCGATACGCAGATAGTCGATACCATTCACTGCGTTCCACTGCACTGCACTCCACTCCACTCCAATACTGTCATACGCCACAATGAGATTTACAACGTGCACCGTCTTGCTGTTGGTGGCACTCGTTGCCGGAATCGACAATATTGCAGCCGCAAAGAAAGCTCCTCGATCGGCTTCGAGCCGTCGGGGTGGTTCGAGCGGAAGATCCTCGCGTCGGCCGTCATCCACTAGCAGACGACCCCCGGTTTCGAAGCGACGTGCCGAACTCTATGAGGAGGACGAGGACGACTACGATGACGTAGGCTTCGAGGATCCCATCGACGACGAGGAGGAGGACTACGAAGACGCCATCGACGAGGAAGAATCCGAGGAAGAGGAGGAAGAATACCGCCCGAGACGAAAGCCCGCGGGCAGCAAATCCAAACGCGCGCCCCCCAGGAAACCGGCGCCTCGCAGGAGCAGCAGATACGAGGAAGAGGAAGACTTATCCCCCACCTCGCCGATCGTCGTCGAACAGAAGACCTCCTCCCGGACGAGGTGGCCCCGGTCGCGGAGGAAGACGTCCCGGACGAGGCGGCGGCAGAGTGGTTCCCTACACCAACCGTCGGCAACAGCCTTCCTACGTTTACCCGAGGCCTGACCGCCCTCCGAAATTCCATGCCCGACCCGAGCTCCGTCAAGGAGGCCGCTATGAAATCACTGAGTGTGGCGAGGGAAACAACCTCCGGGCTGTCGGCGAACCTGTACCGCGAAGTGAAGGGATTGACGAGTTCCGAGCTCGAACAAGTCATGCTCAAGGCGACCCGACCGGACGACACTCCCGTCAAGGGCAAGCACGCCGAACGACTGGTGGGAGTTACGTATCAAATCAGTGGGCGCTACGATATTTACGATGCCGTCCTTCGCAAACTCTGGGCAAAGATGGCGGAAAAGGATTGGCGCACCACGATCAAGGCGCTCTACATTCTTCATCGCTTTTCCGCCGATGGATCGCCCGAGCACGCTCCCGCCCTCAAGGTAAGTCACGGGATGTGGATCGTTGTGTTTTTGTCCCGACGGAAATGAGGTGCCTGCAAGAATGCGCTCACACTGACACAATGTGCTTCGAATGCAATTACTCTGATTGGTTTTTAGGCGCGAGTCCGTGAACTTCGTCGCACGCGTGATCCGAAACGAAAAGGAAAATTCTTCAGTTCCAAGTTGTTGCTAGCCGGTGATACTTCGGAAGACACCGCAAAGTACCGTGCGTTTATGGGACGATATGCTCACTACGTATTGCTCCGAGCCCAATGTTTCGGAGGAATGTTCGACGAAATCGCTGCCCAACCAGCGAAAGACGGCAAGAAAAAGAAGGCAGCACCAAAACCCATTACCTCAACGTCGTTGAAGGCGGATCATCTCGATGCCGCCAAATTGTTGCTAGAAACCGGAACGGCGTGTGTGCTGAAGAACGGTGAGGAATGCGAGAACACGGCACTCGCGGTGGAACGAGTTGCATCGGATCTCCTTGGTTTGACCACGGCAGTGACTGGCGCATTGACCAGGGCACTGAAGGACGATGATCTGAATGGGGCAGATCCGGTTCTGATCAAGAAATGGTGCGAGTTTTACAGCGAGGAACTGCTTCCGCAGACACGCAGCATGGTAAAGAGAACGGCGCCGAAACTCGACGCCTTTGGACTCTTCCTGCCATCGCGCATGGGTCCAACTCTTTCCCAAGATTTGCTTCAAAAGGGATTGAAGCTCGACGAAGCGAGCGCCACCGCCGGTGAATCCGAAGAAGGCGACGCCGCAAAGAAGGAGGTTTCGTCGGAAGAAGAAAACGAGGCAGAGAACGCCGAAGAGGATGCTGCTCCCGAGGGCGATGCCCCCGTCGAAGAGGAGGAAGCGAAGGAAGACGAGCTAAACGACGAAGACGACTTAGATGAATACGAATACGACGAAGACGAAGAATACTACGACGACGAAGATGAATTATGAATGAAGTAATCGATTAATAGGTCTGCGCTAGTGATATAATAATATAATGTCTATTGCACTCGGTATTGTTGTGACCCATGGTATGCTGTTTTGAATGCCCGCGAGAAACTGCTTCAGCTATTGTATAATATATAATTCATCATATAATATTGCGATGTACAGTACGACAATTTGGAAATCCGAAACCGTTGTGCTATATCTATTGTTTCGTTATCGAACAGGGTTGTTGCGGTTTCTGTTGTCCAGCAGTATCTTCCCGGAGGAATCCGTCACGTGCGAAAAGTACTCGATCGGCAGGACCCCGCTGTCCCCGACGCCGTCGGTGAGAATCACGCCGTTGTCGCTCCGAAAGAACTCGATGCGGTCGTCGGCGGCGCACGCGGAGGCATCGACGTAGACGTGCACGGAACAGCTCTTGCGCATGCCCGATATCACCCCGTCGCCGCCGGCGTCGGGCAGTCCCGACGCAAAGTGGATGTGGGTCCGATTCATCCTCCGGAGACCGCCACCGTTCTCGGCGGCGCGGTGGATCGACTCCCAGGCCTTCGGATAGGTGCCGTGCACGATGCAGGGGAGGGACCGCAGATCCTCCGGGGAGAGCTTGGTCAGGAGCCGCTCCGGGTCGATGAGGTCCATGCTGTGCCCCTGGTTCGCTCGTATGCAAAGAATGGTTTCGGGTTCGGTTTCCGTCGCGGTTTCCTCCGCGGAGGAGTTCGTGGCTGTGTCTGCCGAATCCCGGCCGGTCTTGGTTTTGGATTCGTGGTAGTACAAGCGTCTCGGTCGTTCCTCGAGTTTGAATCGTTGCTTGTTGCAATTGTTCACCACGAGTTTGATGTTCTCCAGCGTTGCTCCCCGCAGTTTCGGATGGGTGGAATCGAGTATTTCTTGGACCGGAACAAAGCCATCCTCCCGGATGCTCAAACCGATGTTCAGAGCGGCGTGTCGAAGTGCCCACGACAGGGCACGGGAGAGTTTTTCCTGGGACAAGGGTCGGTGGTTGTTGCTGCTGCTGCTGCTGCTGCTGTTTTTCCTTCTGGGATTCCCTCTGCCACCGGAACCGTATTTGTGGCCCTTGCCATTCTCTTTATTGTTGTTGTTGTTGTCGTTGCTGCTGTTTTTCCCTCGTTGGTGCCGGCTTCGCTTGTTCTTGTTTC
Organism: Pseudo-nitzschia pungens; assembly: GCA_037355855.1. Lineage (NCBI taxonomy): Eukaryota > Bacillariophyta > Bacillariophyceae > Bacillariales > Bacillariaceae > Pseudo-nitzschia > Pseudo-nitzschia pungens. Next base: position 2,825,036 of record CM074762.1, on the reverse strand, counting down.
CGGACGGACTGGCACGACTCGACGGATTGGTATTGTTTTTCTTTGGATTCGCGGTGGTAGGTGCCGAAGGTGAGTCCATCCTTGTTTCGTTCGTATTCGCAGTCGACTTTATTGTTGTCTTTCGTTGTTGCGCTGCGATGCTCTTGTGGCCGACAATTGGTGTGCTTTGGTGATGGCGGAGACTCTTTGCAGATTGAATCTATCAATGCATAATATATTATACTCAACTTGTGATACTAAATCAAGTAACCTTACCGGGTACGAACCGTTCGATGACACCACTGCCTGCCGATGGTGTTACTTGTTGTGCATAACCTTACTCATACCGTACAACATGAGGTTACCGGAAAGGTGTTGGGATCGCGACGCATGTTTGGAAACATCACGGATTGGAAGACAACTTTTGAGAAGTGAATCGTGCCACAATTTGGGTTGACGTCCGTCCTTCGCCCTCCATCCAACACTACACGGTCCACACAAAACTCAAACTGATCGACAAGGGAACAAACATAAAAATATCACGTTCCCAACCCAATTTTCTCGTCGTTCCCTGAAATACATCCTTCCGCAATAATAGTTGGATCGATCGGACGAGCAAACACTCCAGTACCAAGATACCTACTAACACATCGGAACCGAATAGTTTACCACATTCAGCGAGACAACAGAACAATGGCAGGACTCGGACGGAGAACACACTACCGAAAGCATCTCACGGATTCGGTTCTGTACGATCTCCCGGAACCGAAGGAAGACGAACGAATCGCCAAGGTCGTCGCCACCCGGGGAGGAAACCAATTCGATATCGTTTTGGCGGGAACGGATTCCAACGACAACAGCAGCAGCAGCAGTCGATCGGGACTCGCGATTTTGCCAACCAAGTTTCACAAGCTGGTGTGGGTGAAACGAAACGACTATGTCATTGTTCAAACAGGAATAGAGAACAAACAAGACGATGACGACGACGGCGGCGGCGGCGGCGACGATGGCAACGAGAACTGACCCCAAAGCAGAAGAAGAAACCGGAATTCGGTTCATCATCAACCACATTCTCTACAAAGATCAAGTGAAGCACTTGGTATCGAAGGGATTGTGGCCGGAGAACGACCCGGAATTTTCCCAGAGCGGAACCGTCGACGACAAGAAAGCGGACGACGACGGAATCGTGTACAACAACGACCACGACGAATACGGCTACGACAACGACGACGGAATCGTTTACAACGAGTACGATGACGAAAACGACGACGACTTGTTTGTCAACACGAATCGAATCGCGCGCCTCGAAATCCAGGATTCGGACAGCGAAGAAGACAGCAGCGACGAAGACGACGAGTAAAAATAATAATAAAAATAATAACACCCAAAAACAACGCATGCCGCTGCGATTCCCTCGGAACCCAAACGAAAGCGACACGCCGGCCAGAGTGGATCGACCGGCGGCACAACCGCAGGGTGACTGTGGGAAACAAACAAACAGCTTGCATTGGCGAAACGGAACCATCACGAGTCTCGATGGGAAACACAAAACACCAACGATGGAAGAACAGCTCACTGCGGGGTTGAAAACACAAAGTTTGGTTGACGAGCGAAGCATTTTGTGATCACTCCCCGTTTGCCTTCGTTTTCGCGTTGGTTTCTGCGCACTCTGCCCTTCGCCAAATCGACGGGAGTTACCCACGTTTCTCCATGGTTTGTCGTTCACGCGGAACGAATGAACGAACGAGCGAACAATCGACCATTCTTCCAACATAACTTTCCGAGGGCGTCGCGAAGCCCGACGAGAAGATATAACAAAAAAAAGTGTAGACCTAAGAGCTTGCGCGCAGTACGGTAACTTTCAGCTTTTACTACTTTACACTTCTCTTTCTTGCGTCCATTGAGATCTACGAGATTCCGATGCTTTGCCGTTTGCGATTCGAATCTATTTCTGTCGGACGATTTTTGGCGGCTGCCCCCCGTTCGCTTGCAACATTCCGTTCCACAGCTTGTGCATTGCCAGTTGCCGCGATGTTGCCGCGTCCATGCCCCTCAAAAAGTCGACCCGTTCCTGTCCCGCTGGGAGTGCCATGGCTTCCTCCATGAATTTCCGGCTGGCCTCGGCCGCCCGTTGCAGCTTGTCGGTTCGCTCCTCTTCGCTCATGGAGAGCAACTCCCCCAGAATGGTTTGCTGCAGAATGGCCGCCTCGCTCGCCAGCCGGAGCCGTCGCTTCTTTTCTTCCTCCGAGAGTTCTTCCTCCCGCTCGTCGACGGTGCTTTCCGGAGCGTTCGTCCGGGACGATTCGATCCTGTTCCCGGTCTGGTCGACCTCGAATTCGGAGTACTGCACCGAAACGACCCGGGTGCTCCCTCCCTTGGCGAGATCGTTCAGGAGTTCCGTGTCCTGTTTGGCACGGACCCGGAGGCTGGCGGAACGAATCGCGACCGTCATTTCTTCCACCAGTTTTTGAAAGAGAGACACGACCGGTTCATCGTAGTAGTCGCTATCGACCTCCCTCGGCCGCTCGACAAAAATCGTTCGCAGCTCGGACGTGACAAACACCGGGTCCCATCCCATTGCTTTCGCGAGCAAGCGCTGGACGTATTCCAAACGAGATTGCGGAAACATCATTGATGACGACGACGACGAAGACGAAGACGACGAAGTGTTGGTTTCATCGGTTTGGTCGCCGTCGCTCTGGTGTGTATCAAAAATCCGATCCCGGTTGATTTCGACCATAAAGTCCGTAACGCACGGCAATTTGAGGGCGGCCTGACACAATCCAAAGTATTCCATCAGCTTGGTCCGATCCAAACGCCCTTCGTCTTGCAAAGTTCTGGACGACGTCGAAGTCTGCGTTTGCACGAAATCTTCCTCGCAGTACAGGGCCAACCTGCACACGGTCATTCGCGCGGCATCGTTCATGGTTTCCATGGCACCTTTCAGCTCCCGGGAAAGATTTGGTTCGTGTTGCAACCGGCCGAGACGTTCCTGCACCCGAGTGGCGGTGATGTCGTCGCTGCTCGATTCGTCACGATATCGATCCGTCACTTCCTTCAGAACGAACATCTGCTGATCCAGGACGCAGCGGCGACAATCGTCGAGGCCAACTATTGAAATCACGGCATTCTTGTCGGAAGCGGACGCTATGGCTTCCCCGGCATCCATCTCGAGGAGTCGGGAACTGCTCTCGCCGAAAAAGGCAAGGAGCAAATCGTCGGGAACGGCCATGTTGTTTTGTTTTCGTCCTTGGACTTTGAATCGACGGACGCTGAGCGGTACGGTATGCTGCTAATCGCAAGTGCGTTGATTGATGAGGTTTGGGATTAATGAATCAATCACAACTTGTATCGGTTTGTGCGGAACATTAGTTATCACCGGAAAAGTCATCCCGGTACTTTATGGATCCGTGCTGTACAGGATGAATTTTGGTTTTGGTGTAGGAGTAATCTTACTCGTTCTGGTAGTAAGATCACTCGTACGTGTAGATGGAGAAGAAGCACCAAGAATGAGAAGATACGACTCGAATACAAGATGATTCATTCATTCGTGGAAATAAGGAATGATCTCGACCTAACTTACCCGACGGTACGCGTAACCTTACCTACAGTACGGGACGTAAGTCTCAATGTCCCAAATTCCAGAATGTTCAACATGGGCCTCTGCGGATCCAAGATCCTTGTCTCAAAAGTAAGGTTAATCTTACTCGTACCACTGTCCTAAACGTTGGAGTAATTACCTAGTTACGCTAGTGCAGAGTAGTAAGTTACTACAGACAAAAAACTTGAAGCTATCATCAACAAACAAAACACAAAATGATGCGGTAAAAATGAAGCAATTGTCGATGATACATCTCTTTGCTCTTAATACGTAGAAATGAAAGCACGATGGTACATCCAGTGTGAGGGCTAAATTGAAAAATGAGCAGAAAAATAACAGAGATTTGTAAGAAAAATGAGAGCCACGGGGCTTGTAGGAAAACTTGAGTGGCTAACTTCCATAGTACGGTATGCAAATGAAAAAAATATTCACAAAGCATTTTTGACGTAAGGTTTACCGGTATGCCACTGTTGTTGAAGGTAAACTGTCGATCGCCGTCTGAAAGCTGTGAAACTGGTAGCATGTGAGAACGAGAACCGATATTATTATTATTATTTCGTGCTTTCTGGTTGTGGCACTCACACTTTACCTCATAGTGAATCATTGAAACAACACTGAATCGACACGAAGAGCAACACACCACAAGATTGTCTACTAACGCGAACTGATAGAGGGAATATTAGGAATGAGGATCACAGGTTTCGTTCAACAGTAGTTTTCGGCGTCAAACATATACCGCCTCATTCTTTTTTTGCATACACCACCCATCGACATCCATCATACGTTGAGGGGTTCATGATGCACAACAGTCGAGTGGTTTGGGGGTAGAAGGACTTGCTGCTGTAGAGGAAACGAGACGCACCGTTCTAAAACAGTTTTCGATTGATTGAATTCTACCCGTCTCGAAGAACTCTTCTGCAATGAAAGAGAACGACAAAGACGACGATGCCGCCCTCGTCGATTCCTTCTTTTTGCCCGGTGGTCTATTTGCGGATGAAAACAGCAACAATCATCACGGGGGAAGAGCTATCACCAACGACAGCTATGCCATGCGGATCGCCTCAATACCAACTCCTGCTACGAATTCACAATCCCCTATATCGAGTCCTCTTCCGAAAAACCCGTGGGAAACAAACACCTACAGCAACAACACAACGATTGAAGCACGGGCTACGGATACAGGAAACGCAATGTCAACGGGTATGAATCAGTCCTACATTCAGCCGCTCCATCTGCCCTACTCGTCAGGAAACAATCATGAGTATGCGATGGACACGGTTCGACACGGTACCAACAACTACAATGGAATCAGCGATAACAATCGATCCGGTCTTTACGTTCCGTATCTCAACGGAAACGAAACCGGAACAGCTTCTGTCGACAACGCAGCCCTTCAACAAACCCGGAATGAACTGTTCCCGAACAGAAATAACTATCAGGAATCGAGTGACGAAGCCGGAATCACAAAACGAATCAGTGACACCGATTTGCGGCTTCGTCCACCTCCGGGTTTTCAAAACCTCGCAAATTCCGCACCCTCTCCCGAAACCACACTGATCGGGCTCTCGGGGAATCCAAACAATGACACCGCCTTCTTTCGCAATTTTCGCCATCCCACATCTAGGGACTTTTTGGAAAGGAATAACGCTACTGCCGGGAACACATATTCATGGGGAGAGTCGACGGGCACTCGCAGGGATGATCACTGGGAAGCTATCGACGATCCAAACAACACCAATGCTCCCTTTTTGATGGAGAATGGATATCCGACCGCCACCAATACGCTACTTTCACATCGGCACCAAACGTCGCAAAAGCCATCGAGTAAAAATTATACCCTACCAAGATCAGATACTTGCGCCAGAAAAGCACAACCGACTCTATCCGTCGCAGACCAGCATCGCAACTACGAGCAAAACGGGCAGATGCGAAACGAAGGAAAGCCGTTCTTATCCCAACACATTTCGGCCACACCGAACATTGCGATTGAATCCAATGCCGTATCGATCGGATCGAATCGTTCCACGGAAGAGGATTACTGTGATGACGAGGAAGTCGAAGTCGAGGATCTTCTCCACGAAGACGAGTTGGAGGACAATTCCATTCCATCGAACACGTGCGGGAGCTCTGGTATCGAGTCGAATACGTCGTCCTTGAGTACTTTTAGCGAAGCAGACAACAACTCGGATTTGTCGTTCCCCATCAGTTCCGATATCCAACTCAGCAATAGCATTGATTTGAAAGATGAAGGCATTGGATACGACACGGACGAAGCACACGTTTCCCGAATCGTCGGGCTGTTGGAGAATAGTACGTGCAGTGCTGCTGGACGGGGCAGCATTCCCGTCACCGAGCAATCGTTTCGTCCGGACCGAAGCAATTTGTATTCGGAAGGGAAAACACGCAAAGCCCCCTTGGTGAGCGAGGCGTCGCATCGTCACTCCCCGAATGATATCAAAGCGTTTTCCATGTGGCAAACTCTTCTCTCTGCTATACGTTCTATCGCTGAGTGGACTGCAAGAAGGTACCGTGGTTTGATTGCTCCTGCGATGAGGGGAATGCAGAGATCGTCTTTTTTTTCAAAGGCGAGGCAACATCGCCAGCGTGTTTCCCAACAGATGAAGCGAGTGTCAAAAGAAATTCGAAATCTGATTGCTTGGTTGATCGAAATAGAAGAAGTCTTCGCAGTCTTGCTGTTGCGATTGGTCAATGCCATTGGCAGAGTTTTTTTGGAAATCACGAGGGCGTTAGTGATGCTCTTCTGTTTACTGTTTCGGATGATCAAATTCGGACTCATTGAGGCAATAGAGGAATTCGAAGGTGTCACGACGTGTTACGCAGTTTACTATCTCCTTCCATCGACATGCGTTCGGCTTATGGACTTCATCAATCTCCCTCACTGGACGCCTCACATAGTCACATGGATGGCTATATATTCTCTCTGTTACTTGGTTAAGGCTGGGACGTTGCACGAAACGTCTGATGGTTCGATGATGTCTCTTCTGGGTGGGATCAGCAAGACCACATCATCAAGGGCAGCCACCGATTCGGGCAACGGGGTTTCTCTTGAATCCTCCTCGACGCTAACAACGATTCAACGAGATCCGATTCCACACCGGAAAAAGCGGATCGAAGAATACAATACATGGGATGAACATATCTGCTATATTGGCCTGAAATTACTGAAGATGTTGGTGCCAGTCCTATTCCTCGCGGAAGGATTCTCGTCCGACTTCGGGACCATCGTGGGTGTGAAAAGCACCAGTCGACTGATCACTGCCTACAACATGATTATAGTTCGGAAGTGTCTGGTGAAGTTTCCGATTGCCTGGATTAGCTGGGCCATACAGATTTTGATGGCAACCTATTGTGACTCCTCTTTATTTCTCGATATTCTGATCTTGTTGACTGGCTTGTCATCAATCCGATTGATGCGCTATGTTGACGCACACCGGAGTCAAGGGAACCAAGGCACGAAAGCGAAGAAGCTGCATTAGAAAAATGTTATTTTTAATTTAGCCTTAGATTCGATTGATTATTCTGACAATGCTACAATTGAAACTGCCATCGCTGTTGCCGGCTTTTTCTTGTTCCGCTGGGTTTAGTGCATGAAGCATCGATTCCATTCATTGTATTGTTCTTGTCACGATGTTGAATACGAACATCTCTCCCACCATGAACAATACTTTTTCGAATTGTTGTATTTTTTTGTTTGAAAGGCGATGGTCACGACATGCCACGCACTCGCAAACCGAAAGATACAGAACAGTAAATTGTTGGGGCCGAACGCATCTCTGTGCTGGTGGTGATGCACTACGGTTACGAGTATCTAGGATACCAAAAAATGAAAGTTCGTAAAGTTATCTCACGATCTTTTCATTTCCGCGTGCAACTGATCGAGAATCATCGAGGCAGATTGTATATGACCAGTGATCTCTTTGATCTCTGCCTCTTTTTCCGCCAATCTGTTCTTCCGGAGGTAGGATATTCTTTTTTTCGCGAATCTCGAGGCCTCGTTCAACTCCATTTCGACATGAAATCCCAGCCCAACCTTCACAAAGATCTTGCTTGGATCTTTGACCACCGCATTGCAAAAGATAGTCTTATACCCTATATCGACCATAGACTCCAGAGATTCCTCGCTATTCCCATCTGCGATTCTCTCCTTCAGACGTGTTGTCAATTCTTCGTAGTCTGTGATCTCTGCTCGAACAACATTGGCTGCTGATTCTGCGTTCAAAAGCTTCGGCTTGAGGACTTTCTCCACAAAACTGATGTAGTGTGACAACTGGTCTGGTAAATCCTCGGAACCCATAGCTGTAGTGTACTATTGTGTTGCTTTGAGTCGTCAGCGGTTCTAACACTCACAGTGCAAAAGGATTGTTGCAGAATGAGAAGGATTGGGAAAAATACTTTGATGGCGCTCGTTGGCGCATCTCGACGTCAAAAACGAAAAAACATAGACCGACCGAGGCAACAACACCTGGTACGTACCAGGAATCGTACGGTATTACTACCGTACTACTTGTTTTAAGATTCCTTTTTGACTGAATAATGCTGGTACAGTTAGATCCAGTCGTGCGCATCTCTACCGGTGACCTGACTTCACCTTGAAACGATTGAAGATCAACTGGTGGTGTAAGTACAAGAACAACAGATTTTGTATTATCATTACTACTATGATTAGGATCTTTATTCTCTATTAAGGGCACCTGATGCATCGTTCGGTTGTTTTGCATTCAACTCGAGGGTTTATTCCATAGGGCTTGGCAGTATCAGCAGCAGTACTGCTGGTGCTGCATAATACTGAATCTAAATTGGCACCACCCTTTACTACATTATTTTCTCTTGCTAGCATGATGAGGATTTGAAACGGCATATAGTTCAATATTGTATCCCTCATAACACCATCACTGCCATGTTTATCAGTATCAGGACGAGAAATCATGGTGGTGTAGTTGTAGAAGCTTCTGTGGTAATTTTTACTTCCTTCAATACCCCTTTGACCTGGCTCCAAACTGGAATGAGTGCAGTGCATTATTACTCCCCATCTCCAATGTTCACAGTGGTGTCGAAGAGAAGGAAGCAGACGCCATTAGTTTCGTCACAGATTTCTGATCTCGAGGCTTCGAAAGATCCAACTGTGATGCCAGAGTATATCCCGTTCCCACCGACAATGATGCCTTCATTCAGAATGCTGGTGAAGCTGGCAACAGACATTCCGTACAAACATCCCTCGTCATCGAAACATGAGACAATGTTACAAATGGCGTTTACTGGGGACACAGGATCAGTACTCGAAACACTGGTGGTCGTACATGCCTGATCGGTTCGACCAATCGGCGACGACAAATTATAGAGACCGCCGACGTTGGAACTGTCGATGGTGCCGGCCGAGTAGTCATCATAATGTGCAGTATATACACTACCCCTGAGGGTGATCGCTCCAACGAGACTTTCGATACTTGATTCCAAATCTTCTACATTCAATCCAACAGTCAAAATGGTATTATCCACTGGAGTAATGCTCTGAAACTTAAATGACTTGCCACTTTTGGAACCCTTCGAACCCTTCGAAGCTTTTTTAGTTGACTTGCTCGCGTCCACAGTCGACAGGGAACAGAAAGCGATCAAAAGGCAAATGCTTCTTGGAAAGGACTTGATGAGAAACTGAGGAGAAAGCATTTTGTAGGCAGTGGTGGAATTGAATTATGAGACGAAACATCAAAGGACGCAGTGGATTGTGGACAACGAGCAGGTAGGCAGTTGCTGATTTTGGCTCAGCTGGAGTATTCTGCTTTCCCTGGATCATTCATGCTACGTGTACGTCTACTAAAGATAATCCGAGATAATGCGATTGATTCGTCGTAATTGCGGTGCATTGACCTGAGCACGTATTCCTCACAAGACCTAGATGCCGAAAGCTGGAAGCATTCACATTACTTGACCGGATTGGATTTGTCGGTAGAACACGTCTTTCAGATCTATTGGATCCGTTTGCATTCATGACGTTCTGAAAGATAGGCATGTCCAATGTATACAAGGAAAAACTCGACACAGATTTTTGTGAAATGAATAATCCATGCAGTACGATAACTCAGCCGATAAGGTATTAGGAGCAGGTATGCTTCTGGTATCCATTTTCCGCGAAAACTAATTGTACTGGCTGGTGCGCAAAAATCTGGAATTCTCACGAGGGTAAACTGGCACGTGTACATGGACATGAACATTCCTTCGCGACAAATCGCAACATTGAACATGGAAGAGATAGGAGGACGCTGATTCTCGTTACAGATTTCACCACTGTACGGCATCGTAGCATCTAGGACTCTGCGCAACGAATATGATTGATGATTTTCATTCACCAATGACACATTTGGGCTAAAATTTATGCATCATGATTGAACAGTCACAACCTATAGCGCAAGCCTAGCGTGCATTGAAATTTGCAGCTTTACGGAGTGAAACAAAAGAACACCTAGCGATTGATTGATGTTTCTCGCAGCTACCGTACGCATGGCTCCCCTGCATTTTCCATGCCGAGATAGAGGCTTTCTTTTTTGCTCGGTTCGTTATGAGCTAGTACCTCGGGCCTGCTGTTCTTTGAGACGTGCATCCCCCGCACCTTCTCCCAGGTTTGTTTCAGTGCCTTGATACGGAATTCGTTGCTCGGTTCGATGCGGATCCAGATGCAGATCCAGATGCCGCTGCGGTGTTTATGCTTCCCAGCAAGTTGTGGTCCAAGGTCGCCATGACTAGCTCGGCGCTGAATTGATCCGCATTGGATTTCACCACTATCGGCCTCCCTCCCCAAAAGAATTGTATCGAGACCTGGAGTTCTTGATCCACCAGCGCGTGCGAACAATACTGCAAAAACGCCTTGAACTCCTTGAGGGTGAACACCAGAACTACCTGGTCTTTCAGGTCCCAGGGTGGTTCGGGGCCGCGGAAGCCACTGCTGCTTTCCTGGCTTTGGCTTCCGCCGCTGTCGTCTCCGGCGTAGTGAACCTCCACCAGGTCGTCGTAGCTCACGCTGGTCTCGGTTTTGAGAGAGGCATTCTGCTTTTCGCGATTGTTCAGAGAGGAGACTCCGTCGTCGGGCAGATCGTCGTGCGCAAACGAAACGCTGGACACCAGTCGATGCGTCTCGTTGACCAGGATCGCGATCTCGACCGACCGTCGGAGCGGTTCCAGCATGGTGGTCAGCACCGTTGGCTGGACGATCAATTCGGATGCCCCGTCCGTGGCGGTCACCGCCGCAACTCCCTGTGCGCTGCTGTATCCAACCTTGTGCGTCACGCGCACTATGGAGCCACCGCTCTTTTGGATCTTGAACTCGAAGGACAGGTGATCGCCCCGGGTCGTTATCCGGAGGTTCAGGATGTCCTTGCGTTGGCGCACGACGGCAGCGAGCGCCTTCATGGCGATCCGAACGGTCCAGCGTTCGTCGTCACCGATGTTTGCATCGTTGTCGCTGTCGCTGCCGCTACTGTTGGCTGTGGATGGACGATCGAGTTTTCGCTTCCTTTTTCTTGACAGGGCGGGTGCCGATCGGCAACGGAAGAAAAACGCGGGCTCGAAATGAAAGCTGCCAAAGACGGACTTGGAATCGTTCAGAGACCGTATCGACAGGCCGTCGATCGGGTCGAAGTCGATGTAGAGTTCCTTGCCGATCCGAGACAAACAACCGATGGCGGCACAGAAGGGTCGTATGGATGGTCCGGGTATGATCACGTCCATGGTTGGAGGTTGGTCTGCATTTTTGTTATTGCAAGCCTTAAATTGCTTCGTAGTTGCGGTTTGCGGAGTGATGGAGGAAAGGGGTTGTCGAAATCCGAAACATTGTTGGTGGCAGTTTTTTTGGCGTGATTGAGACTGATTGAGCTTTGTAGTGTACTCATTTTATGTATTGTAAGTATGTATAACACATAATAACTGTACGTACTCCACTAAAACCAGAAAAATGACTCGCAAAAGCATCTTCTGCGTTTATCCCGCGACACTAAGATTATCTTCCGACGAAACTTTCGATATCGGCATGCATACGCCGATTGTTCCGTTCATTCTGACATATGCGTCGATGATCACCGTTTTTCGTAAGATTAAAGGGCACTAAAAATAGAAACTTCCGGATATAAGACAAATTTTAAATCCTACCAAGCCACGCTCGCCTTTTCTGTATTCAAATCCCGCATTATGCGATAGGTATGATGTATCCAAACCGTTGTTTGTCGAGGAACCCCAATTCATCACAAATTTGGTAGAATTTCATAGACCGTGACAAAATCCAACTTATCGATCCTTAAAAAAACGTGTCGTTCGATCGCGTAACGAATGAATGATAGAGAGAAAACTGATGTACCGGTATCGATAGAATAGCTTCCACGGTATTAGTACTTGCCGTTCTTGTTTTGCTCCCCAAAGCTCATTCTTTTGTCGAGAAAGCGTGGTGGCCTTAGATCATTTCCGTGTGAGCGAGAGAAAGGGTACGAGTATTTCGATGCGATTGTGCAAAACCGAAACAACTCCTATCGCCCATTGCCGTTTCTCCACTGCCGTGGCTCGAAACCTTCTATACCGTAACGCACTATTAACGTAGCATCAAGACTGCCTTGACCGAGCAACCATGCCAAATGGAAACGTTTTCACCGAATGGGTCAAACGGACCGAGACAAACGAGAATTCCGACGACAGCATGAGTATATCATCGGAATGTGCCATCATCGACGATTCTATTCTGAGAAGTACCGAGCACGATCATTCTACGAGCACGAAAGGAAGAGTTCGCGACAGAGTTGTCGCCGTTGATAAACCACCGTGGGTAAAGTTAAAAGAATGCTTGGTTCTTCTTTGGGAGAGGATCTGCGGACGAGTCCTTGAGTTATACGAACGTGCCATGGAGGTTGCGCGCAACAATAAGGCAGTGGAGGCGATTCGCATTTTATACAGACATATAATAAAGGTGATTTGCAACGCTATGGAGGCGATTCGCCACAGTAAAGCAATGAAGTATGTGCGCAACAATGTTTGGTTGGTTGGGGGAGTTGCGGCCGTTGTTTTAGTTCTATTTTGCCTGCTAATCGTTGGTATTAGCGGCATTGGGAAAAGCGAAATCGAGAACGATAGAAAAGAAGATGATGGTTTTGACTTCACCGCCATTGATTTCACAGACACTCCCACGATAACAATAGCCAAAGAACCGACCAAATCTCCAACTACTGCACCAACGACAGAACCATCCTCTGCGCTATCTCATTCGCCTTCGGATCTCCATTCCGCCACACCTTCATTTTCTCCCTCGGCTGCTCCCTCTGCATCCCCAACGACAACTCCACTACCGACCGAACTTCCGTCTTTCACCCCGACATACACTCCGACGCAAGCAATCGATCCGGTTGCAAGGCCACCTATTTTGCCGTTCAATGAAGACGCCGACTCCATCTTGACCTTTTGTGTGGTTGCAGACGCACCCTACTCGGAATTGGAACTTGCCGAGCTTCCGGATCAAATCTCCACACAGATGGATGGATGCGAATTTGTGATTCATTTGGGGGACATATTCGTTGGCGATACCCCATGCCCAGTCGACGGTTACGAAACCATGCGCGATATCATGCTCGAATCCGATGTTCCCGCGTTTATGGTCCCCGGTGACAACGAATGGAACGATTGCATCCGGGCAGAAATCGATAATGGTTGGGGTCACTGGACAAACCAATTTCTCGGATTCGAAAACAATTGGAATCATTCCTTTTCCATCGCTCGACAACCCGGTTACCCGGAAAACTTTTATTTCATCGAAAAGCGAACACTACTCTTTGGACTCAATATTGTCGGCGGACGTGTCCACAACGCAACGGAATGGAAAACACGCCTGCGATCTGAATACAAGTGGGTGCGAGATGTCATGACTCTGAATCTTGTCAACATGAAGACAGCGGACGGTGTGATTCTGATGGCACACGCCCATCCCTCGGAGGACCACCGTGAATTCTTCAACGCCTTTCGGGTCTTTCTTCGAGACGAGTTGAAAAACGAATTTCCCGTCATGTACCTACACGGTGACGGTCACGACTTTTTGTACACGCCAAATTACCGCAATCAGTCGAACTTTCTTCGCGTTCAGCACGAGGGTGGGACAAACGAACCGGTGCTGAAGATCATGGCCGGGCCCGGGAGAGGACCGGGGGGACGATCCTCCGTGCACAATGCCTTTCAGTACGACCGCCAGTTGAAAGCTTTCCCGTGGCGCCTGAAGCAACAAAACTAAACAATAAAAAGATCAATCCGTCTTCGTCTCCATTCTATATCTGGAACGAACCAACAGCCAAAGGCTGAAACGACGTGGAAAAATCCTACTGCCGTAGTAGCTCACGAGTGATTGATTGGATCGACCGACGAGCAATCCAATCTGTACAATACATTGCCACCAGAAAACCAACGTTTCGGCAAGAATACGAAGTAAAACCTTAGTATGTATGACGCGCATTCTTTCTCTCGATTTGCATAATCCGATGCTATACAAACGTCATTCCTCCTCTCGGTCTGCATGAACTGATGTATAACAATACTGTAACATTTTTACAAATTTTTTGAATTCAATCATCACAACAGTACAGTAGCATGAATCAATCTTTTGTCATCCGAGTGTTGAAAAAGCAACCAGCATGCCAAATCTTAGAAGTTCGCGAGTATGACCCCGTTTGCACCTCAGTGCGTTGTTGTGGGGAATTTTTGCTTGACGTCGAAAAAAAATAAAATCATGTTACTCGCATGCCAGCCAACAACATATTCACAATAGATTTTTTATTCTTCCCAACAACAACAGGTCCACTCTTCACCTCCGAGATTGATTCGGGTAGCAGTTCAATTCTTGGCTGCCTGCTGGTGGGATCAGACCCAGGTTTGTTGTTCATTGTAGTTTTTTGTTGCGAGTACATCATGCTGCTGGATTACAGGATTCAATTGCCAAGCAAAGCCTCAGCAGCGTGCAACCAAAGCCCGAAGACTACGAGCAATCGGTTACAAAAGACACGCCGTATCCGTGTATCAGTACGCGCCCCTGGATTGCACAAACCAATCGAGAGCTTGTACTGCCTCCAAGACCCAGACAAGACAGTTGCAGCGCGCCATTGAACCGAACGCTGACAGTGCTCTGATTATGGGGACATACTGCCGTCCATGTTACAGTTAGCACGCCAAGACGGGAACTGCACTATTACGAGACGCTTATTACAGGCCCAACAGCCTCGTACGGAGCAGTGCCTTGATCTAAGAGACGTACAAGTGGAACGCCGTGTATCGCACGCAATCACGAAAGACAGCAACGGCGCTGTGCACCCTCGGTATTAGAGGGGGAACGAGTACAATCGCAGAGACAGCAACGATGCCTAGATTCGAGCGTCCTGTTACGAGTACCCTATTACGAGATGCCCTGTTACAAGACGTCCCCATACGAGTGTACTGTGACGGGTGTCCTTTTACGAGCTTGACAGAGTTGCACGAAGTTGAAGACTATTATTTTACAAGCATGAGCACCGAAGTTGATTCACCCCAGCTAGTGGAAGGTACATATGCCTGATGCAGAAGTAGAAGTAAACTCTACGACTTGCAGTATCACGGTTGCTCCGGATGACGCTAAACAGTATGATTGAGTATATCGATCGAGGAATAGTATCCAACCCAGCACCGACAAGGAACCAGCGATCGAAGTGTATCAATTCGGAAGTATTCAGTTCAGTACAGAAACCAGCATCGAAACTGCAAAGGCAATAGAGCATTGCCTTGCATGGTGTTCTATACTATGAATACAGAACTGCTGTTCCGGGGACAGACAATCGATCGAACCGGTGGATCCCATTACAGGAGAGGTGTGTATTGAATCTACGATTACAGCGAGCGAGTTCCTGCACAACCGGTGTGGTTCGAACATATTTATATATGAATCAGGAGCTCTGCTGTTCCAACGATATCTTATCTACGAAGAGGGACCGGTGTTACGAATCCAGGATCAGCGTGATGAGAATATATGATCTACGAATCGCAAACTGCTTTTCCACGGCTATTACAGGAGCAGCATGATTCGGTACTCCATCTATAAAGATCGAGTGGAACAGTTGCAGTTGCAGAATCAAACCAACGTGTACACAGCAGGTGGGGAATTTGGTTACGTGCCCAGCAAGCTGTTTCTGCCGGCTCATAGAGTCGAAGACCGAATGGAACGGTTGCAGTTGCAGTTGCAGAATCAAACCAACGTGTACACAGCAGATGAACCGAAAAAAGGTACGGTATTTTTCGGTTCTTCTGCTGTGTACACGTTGATTTGATTCTGAGAATAACACTTCTCCGGGTCCTGCTGGATACCTTTGATCATTCCTCCGGATCCCGTCTCGAATATTTTTGCTCCGGCCTCGGTTGTTTCTGATCTTGGCTGGGGAATTTGGTTAGGGGCACAGCACGCTGTTTCTTCCGGCTCATAAAGTCTCGGTGGTATCATTGGAGAGCGTCACGTGGCTAGAATCAAGAAAGACCGATTGGTAGTAGCAGGTAGCATCATGGGGCGTCCACCGGCAGTCTTGTAGCAGACAGGTGGTCCCATTGGACGGTCATTGGCAATCTATCGACATCCTCTGGTGATCATTCTTTGCAATAATTCTTAGGGAATCCTGGACATACAGTATTTGGGAATAATGGCATTGCGCGTTGGCATTCCCTTGGATCCGTTGAATCGAATCTCGTCGATGGTCGTACGGTACATTCGATTCCATCGGCAAGCGTTTGAATCCCGTCCATAGGGCGTTCGATCGCTGCTCTCCCCACCGGTCCGAGGGACCATGGTGCTACCATGATGCTCGGCTGCTTGGATTAGCAGTCTCCTAGTCGTGGACGTAGGAGTTCCGGTCATTCGCGTGTTTGGGTAAGGGCTCCCCATTTACATCAGGGATCTCGTTTTCTCGCATGCTCTAGCCAGCGTCCTGGCGTCGTAGGTGGACGAGCGATGGGTCTGATAAACTGCGTTGATATCTGCGCATCGGCAATCCATGGGGAGAAAAGCTGCGGTGAAACAGCAAACAGCAGCAACAACAGTGGTATCGTACACGGAGTGCTGGCTAACAGTGAGTTTACAGAGGATACTGTTCAAGCTTCAATACGCTTAGATCCAACAGGATACTCCCCCAGAGGTACAAAGGGATCGAACGTATTGGAAGGCATGATCGTGTTGTTATTTTTTTCAAGAAGGAAAGAAAGAGTGAGCTCAGCAGCTGGTGAGCTGAGCTCGGTCGACTGTAAACAGAGAATTCCCCGCTGTCGCGTAACATCAGAGGAGTGCTGTATGCTGTAACGCTGTAGACTGTACCGTAAGATCTTACGGAGTAATCTTACCGTTTCGTATCTTAGCGCTGTATCATAATATTGTGTTTGGTGGCGCGCTTGCGAACTGCTCGCGTGCTGTTCTGATAAGGGGGGATCACCCCCGAAATGAGTTGCACACAACAAAAGCGCCATGGGTTTCGTCAGTCACGATTAGTAGTTCATCATCAAAATTTCGAATTTCGTTCCGTTTCGTTTTTCGATCATGAACAATGATCATCATCGACGGATACAAGCGCAATGGGCCATGGTTTCTAAAAAAAATACGAAGTAAGTAAGATTACCCACCATCACTGTCCACGGTCAATCACAAACACCAATCGTCAATAACAGCGTCTGTTGAGAGAGCAAAAAATCTAGCAGCTATTTGCTTTGCTTCTCGCGCAGGAAAAATCTGCCAAATTGAAAATCCGAGCAAGCCATTCAGCTGAGACTAATTTGCTAGCTCGACCCGTCATTGCGAGTCGATCAAAACTCATTCGGAGTGAAAGCACTTCCTCGAGGATTCGCCAATATGAAAAATCTGTTCACTCTGACGAAACTGGTGACTCTGGCGATATGGATGAGATGGTCGCTTTGCATTGCCGAGGAAGAACCATCGGAATCGCCATCCCCGCCGCCCTTGACAGAACACCAGGAACATCTAAGAGATACTACGGTGGATCTCAGTGGTGTGGACTTTGCGGGTGACGCAGCAACAGTAGCGGCATTGACCGTGGATGCATTCGCGGCAGAAATGAAAAAGACAGGCCGTTTTGAGGAGCTGTTCGAAAATGCCTAAAACCCCGGAATGCAGAGAACTGATTGCCGAACACTTTGGTTATTTTCTCAAAGCAATTGCCAATGAAACGCCCCTTCCTTTCGCCAGCACAGCGATTCGATTCGTCTTGCGAAGACGAGCAACCGTGGGATTTCAACAATCTACCCGAAGGCGTTCACATGGGCATAATACAAAATCGCACGTACCAACCTCCCAGGAATGAAACCAACGAGGGTTCCCTTTACATTACCGCCGACGAAGTCGTCCTGTGCTACGGAATCCTTGCTCACGACAGCGCCGAGGCGACTATTCGAATCATTGAAGCGGTTGATGAACCAACCACAACCTTCGTTGTTCACATCGATGGGAAATACGAAGAAAACCACAAAAAACTGAAGGAATATGCCAGTCAACGAGACCGAGTCGTCGTCTTGGATCACCCCTACCGCGTTCGAGTCAATTGGGGTGGATTCAGGTAAGGAATCGCACATCGAATCTGAACAGAACCCAACAGATTTTAAAAGGTGGAATCTCAAATGCAATAATCCAAGGGGCTCTATCGTTCAGATGTTGTCATGCTCACGTTTTTCCATATTTTCCCTTCTTACTGTACGCTGGAACTCGCTTCAGTATGGTGAACGCCACGCTTCAAATTCTAAATTATATCGACCGAAACTGATATTCAATTTACTCACTTTGTCCATATGGCAAGTACATCCTATCCCATCGTTAGCAACCAGCGCATCCGGAACAAGCTTGCAGAATATCCCATTGATGCCAATTTTATGCACATCATCCTGAAACCGGCGAGGCCCGCCGAGGCCATCTGGAACTATTTTGTTGAATGCGACGACCGGCTTCACCGTATTCATAGATTACCGATCATTACAAAGGAACAGAACAATGCGGATTTTTATACCTCGAGTCAATGGTTCATCATAAGCAAGGAATTCGCCCATTACTTGGCTAATCCACAAGAGGAGGAAGGGATTTTTCTTCGGCAGTATTTGGATTATATTGAACATGCCGTTGTGGCAGACGAAAACTTTTTTGGTACTGTCCTACGAAACACGCACTTTTGCAACAAGGTAAGAGTAGTGGTTAACTGTTTGATTCGAGCACGATGCCATTGAAGTTTAAAAGTGATCTCCTAACACGACGACACGGTGCCGCATCCGTTCCCTGCTTCTTCTCAGCACCACAACTGGAACTTTTTGCACCTGATTTTCGATAGGTGGGAAAATGAGCAAGAGCTTTCGAAAAGAGACCAGCGCAAATGTGTCATGCCCGATCCAAATCACTGCGGTAGATCACCGACGTCCCTTGGTTTGGACTATATCTGATGTGCTAGAGCTTTCTGGTGACTTGTTTGCTCGTAAATTTGTAGATTCGTACGATTCCAGAGTCAAGGATGCCCTTGATTTGGCGAGAAAGATTGACGAAGCAGAACTCTCGGCGGTAAATGACGTTAGCGCTGACAATTCAGCAGATGGTGCCGAAAGGAATAAAGCTGCGAAAAACATGCAACTGGAAGGTCACGGAACATTGATTGTCGCGACGGAGACGATAAACTCGAGCATGCCTTTGTGCATGGGTTTGGGAGAAAATTTCAATCGTGTGCGCTTGGTACCATGTTTTCACGACGAGGTAGTCCCAACGTTGGCCGAGAAATGGGAGACCGGAGCAGTTATTATAGAGGAAGTTCATAACCACACAAGATGGTCTATCGGACCGTGCAGTTCCAGTGGGAATCTAGAGCGTCTGTGAGTACAATTATCACTCTGGGACTATCTTTGAAAGCAGAACTGTCGTGCCGTTCGAAATCACTGTGGTCTGACTTTGGTCTGTTTGTTTCTCTTCCGTTTTAGTGAGTCTGGTGCAGTGGAGGTCACGTCGGGATCGTTCATGCCAACTGGTCCAAAATGTAGTATAACAATGATGGATGGGCTTCGCGCCGGAAGGTGCCTGGATGGTGAGTCATTGGACAACCAACCAGGTGGGCCCGTACATGTTTACCCTTGCGTAAAACGCTGGAATCAATATCTTTCTTTTGGAAATGGTAAGGACGTTCCCTCTGGTACCATACACACCGTGATTCCACGATATACGCAACAAAGGATAAATAACACTGGGAGAGAATTCGAGCCTTTTATGTGCCTAGGTGTCGCAAAGCGTGGAAAGAAAGACGAGGAGGATTGGTTTGAGAAAAGGGAAGAATTTTATGAAGATTACGAAGAACTGGAAAACGATTTGGAAGAGTTAAAAGGAGAGGAAGGTGCCGACGACGGCTACCCTTCACTGTTATATTGGTTAGGGCAACAGCTCATGGCTACCCGTTGTTCCAACGAAGGTGCCGTAATTGAATGGACACTGGTACCGTTCATTGAGGAAGAAGACGTGGAGGAAGTCAATGAACCATCCTCGGAAGATGATACGGATGTTCAAAGTGAGGACGAAGAGCTGTAATAGATGAAATAGAATCTCCATAGAGACATTTGTTTTATGTTGTGGCAGTGAGTCTTTAAATTCAAAATTGAGCGAATGTTGTATCACTATCGGTGCCATGCGTGCTTTGGAGTGAACCACCACACGCACTGGATTGACTCCTTCACGTGTTCTTATTCTTTTTGAAAGATGTGCAACTGAATTCTGTTGTTTCCGTTGCAGCGATTGGCGTATCACGTTGCAACAATTCATTCTCTTGACGGGTCGTAAAGAATTCTACCTCGTTCCATCGTCACCGCAGAGTCCTCGTACCGCTTTTTTTCATCCAGGCACCAATGATTTCGAGCGTCCCGTCCCGAACCCGATCGTGTCCGTCGAAAAATTCGTCCGTCAACTGCGCGCAACCCCAGACCTCGATCTTGGTCAATTGACGGCCCACTCGCGAGACCAGGTATCCCAGCCCCTGGTCCTTGATGAGGGGACAATAACTCACGTTCAGGCTTTCCAGGGTATTCGTCGACGTCTCCACCAGACGCTCCAACAGCTGATCCGTCACGAGCGTGCTTCCCTGGACATCGAGCTGCACGAGACCCCCGGCCCGTCCCCGGCTGCGATAGTGGGCGAGGCCCGGCATCCGAAACGCGCCCGAACCGTCCGCACCGCCGGCTTGGTCGGTTCGTGGTCGTGGAGCGGCCCCCGCCGTCGAAACGCCCGCCGTCACCAGTCGCAAGCAGCTCAGTCGGTGACCGCCTCGCAGTCCATGGACGCCAGCCGGAGCACCTTGAGTTTGGGGGGCGGGGGCAATCCCTCGAGGGGGTGGGTGAAGAGAGCTTCCAGTCCCGCCCCCGTCATGGCCTTGATCCCGTCCAGCACCAGCGTCGTGAGGCGGAGACTCCCGTGTTTCCGAATCGCGGACAGGGTCGCATCGCCCAGCGCGTAATTGTAGCCCACGTCCAGGCTGTCGAGCGACTCGCGGGCGACGGCGAGAATCCGGGCCAGGAATCTCGTCGGTCAGCCCGGCCACCGATCGGAGCGTCAGGCTCTGGAGTCCCCCGAGGGCTCGGCTCGAATGATTCGCCAGCGCATCGAGTTGCTCGCCCGAGAGGGACACGTCTCGCAGGGACAGCTCGAGCAGGTTTTGGCCCAGCGTGGGATTGTTGCGGATGGCGGCCACGAACCCGTCTCCGAGGAGCGGACACGATTGAAAGGCAATGGATCGGAGGGTGGAGCCATGCGCCTCGATGAGTTTCGCCGCGTCCTCGTCCCGCAGCAGATAGGCACCGCCGATCGAGAGGCAGCACAGCTGCGCGCCAGTGTTTTTCTCCAGCAAGGCCGCCACCGCTCTGCGTCCGAAGCACCGCCCCGCGTGCGTCAGCAACAAGTACCGCAACCCGTGGGTGCTGGCCAGGACCGAGGCCATGGCATCCTGGGGGATCCCGGCGCAATCCACGATCTCCAGGGTTTCCATCGTGTGGGGCTCCACCAGGGCCTCGAAGGCCCTCGCATCGAGCTTGTTCCGGGCGACCAATTCCCTGGCGATGGCGACCCGCACGTCGTTCTCGATGACTCCCAGCGACTCGACGTGTTCGAAATTGTCCACGATAAAGTCGACCGTGATGCGAAAGAGGGACGAGGATTTTGCTGGCTCCGGTCTTGACCAGGTCCACCCGCCTCCGGCGTTTGGCGTAGGTGGAGGTGATGATCGTTGGAGTGGCACCCGCGCCCGTGCCCCCCTCGCTGTTGCGGGGCAGCACCTTGCTCTTCCACTGCATCGACGGGTGGATCTTTCGCTGTTCTTGTTGGCGGACGTCGTCCATGAGGTCATCGAGCGGATGGTGGTCTTCCCGGTTCCCCCCTTCGAGTTCTTCTTCGCGTTTCCGTTTCGCTTCCTCCCGCTGGGCAATCATGCGCCGCGCGACCGAGAAGGGACCGCACCATTCCTCCGCGTCCGAATCGCCGTCCTTGTTGCCATTGTTGTTGTTGCTGTTGCTAGAGCTCGCCAAAAAGCCAAAGGGAGTGCTGCTGACGGCAGATAGCTTGCGATTGGCGTGCGCCAGCATCGGTCGACGCGATCGTTCCGGTCGGGCGAGTCTCGCCGCCTCTCGCTCCGCGATGGCTCGCTGCCGTTCCCGGACGTTGGCCGCTACGCTGTTGCCCCGGGCTTCCTCTTGCTGCTGCTGTTGCCGTTGCTGTTGCCGTTGTTGTTGCTGTTGCCGTTGCTGTTGCGCATCCTCCACTGCGCCCCCATCGTCGTGGCTTTCGTCGACCTCGACGGTCTCGTTATCCTTTTTGTTCCTTTGGCTTCGACGGAGCATGATATTCGAATGTTGTGTTATCTGGATCTGATGGGGTTGGTAGCGATTACTGTATTGTGCTCGATTTCTGCGCTGCTGCTTCCAAGCGAACGATTCATTCGAGAACGATTGCTTCGGTTGACAAAAATGTATTGTGGCGGCGACAACAAGATTAGTGACGAAGACTACAACAAGTGAAGGATAATCAAGAGGATTGAAGAGTGATGTATGCGACAGAGTAGAAACAACAATTTCGTGCCATCAGAGTTTTTCTTCTCTGATCTGTAAGGTTACCGGTATTGGTATTCAGATGCGATAAGATTACCGTAGATATCAACGGTATTTTGATCATGTCATCATTATGTGATCCTCACCGTCGCGCAATTTTTGCTGGCTACTCAGCACGGTAAACCTTACTCGTAAGTTACGTGTATGCACCAATGAACGTAAACTTTGCTTCGGACCTCTTGCCTCTGACTCGACTCACAGTTCTGAGTTCCTTAGTTTTTCGATTTTCGACTGACTTGACTCGCAATTACAAACGTACTGTCTTAGTTTCTTGTCATCCAAAACCATCTGAAACTTCGATGCCATATCCGACATCCCACATCCGACGTCCCGCATCCCATCATCTTTGAGATAAGATACTCGAGATACAACACGATCCGACATTCGACCCGAGTGCCCAATACGGAATACAGTAGGTACTGTGTACTGTAGTTGCCAAAGCATTCTTCGACAGACAGACAGTCATCTATCCATTTCGAAAGGCAGGACGCACACGGAACAGAAACAACAATGAGCGATACCAATCCGGTGGTCTTCTTCGACATCTCGATCGGCGGGAGTCCCAGAGGGAGAATCGAGATGGAACTGAGAGCCGATGTCGTCCCAAAGACGGCCGAGAATTTTCGGTGCTTGTAGGTTTGGAAAAAAATGGATGCGATGCGATGTGACGGAATGGAACGGAATGGAATAGAACGCAATGCAATCGAACAGAATGCTGCGCATCGGTCTCGGAATCTCGCCGCGTTGTGTGTCCGAACGAACGAACGTACGAACCGTGCGGTTTCGATGCGCACACACTGCACTGCTCACCAGCCGTTTGGTCGTTTGTCTCCCCGGTTGTCTTTCGAATCTTTGCAGGTGCACCGGAGAGAAGGGAATTGGACGGTCGGGAAAGCTCCTTCACTACAAGGGATCGACGTTTCATCGAGGTTCGTGTTGCCGGATTGTTGGAAAAGGACGCGGCAACGTTCTCGATCGATCGAGGGCTTTCTTTTTTTTTTTCGGTTCATCCCCTCACCATCGTTGCGCTTTGGTCTCTATCTCTGTGTCGGTTTTGTTTGTGACTGGCCTCCCCTGCCCTGCCATGTTCTGCCCTGCCCTGTTTTGTTCGTCGATGGCCGAACGGATAGTCATCACCTCGTTCATGTGTCAGGGTGGCGATTTCACAAGGTAAAAGGATAGATTTGTTCGGTCCAGCGGTGGTGTGGAATTGGACAGCCCTGCGTGTGCGTGTAGTGCACTCGACTCGACTCGACTCGACTCGTCATCCGGAGTTTCGTTTCCTGACCCCTGCCTTGCGCGCGATGCCGTGTTGTACCTTGTGCCGTAGAGGAGATGGAACCGGTGGAGAAAGCGTGAGTTCCTTGCCCCTCGGTGCACCGCTCTGAGTGCATACCAAAAGACAAAACGTTTCGAAACAAAATGATGAACAAATCGCCCCTTACGTTTGACTTCGTTTTCCTTTCGTTTGCTGTTGCGGCCAAACATCACGAAATCCATTCAGATCTATGGAGAAAAATTTGCCGACGAAAACTGTGAGTTGCGGAGGTTGCGCTGCGGAGTGTGTACAGCAGATGGATCGGGTTTCGATGCTTTTCGGTTGGATGAACAATTGTCACTCTCGACTGAAAACTTTCTCTCTTCTTTTTTGGGGCGCTTCCGTGTGGAATGAATCGTTATGTAGTCATATTGAAGCATTCAGGGTATGTAGAATCGAATCGAATGGAATGGAATGGAATGGAATGTAGGGTGATAGGTCTGGTGGACTGGTGCTGGCTGGTATTGGTTCGTTGCTTTTTGTTTACAACAACTCTTGCATACTAACTGATGGAATCTAACCGTCTGTATTTTGCGGCACTTGCCTGCGAAACAGTGCTGGGACTCTGTCTATGTAAGTCCATTTCTTTTGGGCCAAGGAATACACAGCTATTTCAGATCAATGTTCAAGGAGAACTTTCGTCCTTGGCCACGCTGCAAAATGGTCGATGTTCCATGGACAGTCTCTCTGATGCTGCATTGACTTTTATCGTTGTTCTACTTCGTTTCATTTGTTTTGTTTTTGTTTTAGGGCGAATGCCGGCCCCAACACTAATGGGTCTCAATGTAAGTGAATTTGGATCCTGTTATGGAGGCACCTATTGTCTCTGGAAGCTGCTCGGAGGCGAGCATTGTTTTCTGGTCACGGAGTAACAAGTAATACTGAATGCCCCTCCATCCGTTTCTCATTCTTCATTTCAACCATTTGAATCAAACAAAAGTCTTTTTGTGCACAGCCGACACCCCTTGGCTCGGTAAGTCCGATGATCGACTTTGAAGAGCTGTCCAAAACGTAAGAAGTACAGACATCCAACGGATCTCTCAACGCATTTTTCTTTCTGCAAAACTTTTTGCTTCCCCCTATCTTTAGATGGGAAGCACGTTGTGTTCGGAAAGGTAGGTCGCGTCTCGGCAGCAATTCCAACGCGCAAAAGCCAATGCTTGTGTTTATTTTGTGGCGAGATACAAACTTACGGACGCCTTCCTGTTCCCATTGCGATGCAGGTGATTTCAGGCCAAAATGTTCTTTCTGCTATCGAACAAGTGGGAAGCGATTCGGGCTCAACCCGAGTGAAAGGTGAGCCCAGCGTTTTGGCACAAATAAATCACAATGTTTTTGGTTTGGGCGTCTAGGTATACACATAGACGCAGCGCTGGTATTGAATGATGAAACGAAGTCTGACGAATTTTTGTGTATGTTATGATTGCACGCAGTAACGATTGCGGATTCGGGGCAACTTCGGTAGAAGCGAGTACGCATCGGTCAAGGTGCCATCTATAATTGCGAGTAGCAATTCTTGGGTTGATGCATTGGTGATAGCTAGACGTGTTTTCACTAGCATGAGATCTATCCTTCCATGGAAGACATTTGAATAAACCTAGTATTTTTTATTTGCGTTAGCATACGTGAGAGTTACCTCCAGTCTCTTTTCAATCTCTATTGATTCTTCTTATCATCGGAAACTTTTGTTTGAGCAACAGATTCCCCTTCTCCCCCACCTTCGACCGGTCGTGACGCATCGACTGGGTACAGCCATCTTTGATAGAGGTAAATGAAGAAAACAATGTCATCTCGAAAGCAACTCATGCGCGCCATTGTGGGCATTCGAATGATAAATGCAAAGAGATCATCGATAAACGTGTTCAGGCTTTTGTAGACAAGCACACGCCATGGCAAATGAGCAACACTCTTCATTTTGTAGTTGAGGAACAGCTGGGGGGTCATCAGAACGAATCCGAACGCATAAACTCCACTACTTGCGGATGTTATGAGCCATGAATACCACGAGGAATGCTCCTGTTGAATAAGGGAGTAAATTGTGTATCCAATAACCAAAGGAAGTAGAACGGACCCCAACCACACAGTGGCCTGACGATCTGCTTCGAGTGTCAGTGCCTCGAGATCGGGAGCATTCTCCTTAGTTTGTCCTGCCTTTGCTGCATCATCCTTGGAGGATGGACCATCAGATGGAGCGGACGAAGATTGCAGTCTCGTTGCCTTGAATTGGTATCCGAAGATTCGTGGCAAAATATTGATTACCGAACATTTCTTTTCCTTATCTTCGTCGGAAAGGGGCACCAAAGCAAACCCTGCGGCCTGTTTACATTTCCAAAGAGCAACCAATACTCCAAAAGTGCTCGTAATAGTCATCAGAAAGGATGTTTCTTGTTCAATCAAATAAAGCACAATGATGAATTGACCAATCATATCCAAGAAAAGTGATCGAACCGATAGTCCAGTCAAATCAGAATTATTCTTCCAGAACGAAACTTCATTTTTGAATGTCAAGAATTCAAAGAGCATATGCAAGGCACTAGCCAGAACAGTAATACCCAATAAGGTAACGTTTGTATCTGCGATCAATCGCCGTAAGTCATCGATGTCGGATTGCTCGAATCCAAGTTCTCGTTGAGATTCTAAAGATGCGGAGAGATGGGTTAGAAGACGCCACCTAGCAGGGCTAATTCCTCCTGCAGTGGCAGTGGAGGCTCGACCATTTTCTTCGCCTTGCATATCACTACGATCGAATGAAATGCGCAGCGGTAGGCTCGTAACCGTTTCATTGATGGGAATGTATTTGTCACTGGTCAACCCGATTTCGTCAACGTGCAAAGCCGGAATATGGGCTACCCCAGAAGGATGGTCCGTAGTCCTTTGAACACGAACAAAATCCTACGTGAAAAAGTACAAATCAGCAGGTGGAATGGGTGGTGTCAGACAAAGTGCCAATGCCAACGCATTCGCATGCTCCGACCTGGGCACACCATGTGAATTCAATAGCGAAAAAGGATACGGTAAAGAATGACAATGAAGATAAGCAGATGAAGATTCAACGCACTTACCATTCCTGAAACGTGGGCAATATCCATTGGATATGCATCTTCGTCAATAAGGTATTTGACAGCAACTTCAGGTTTCCAGTACGGATAGCCTCTTCCTTCCGCTTTCATTTGCTGCATTTGCTGATAGGCTGCGAAATATTCGGGTTTAGCAAATTCCATGTCCCATGGAGGCCGCCCAATATTGCTATCTCGTAGGATGTACTTTCGGAACAGATAGGATACATCCCAAAGTAGGATTCTATTTGGTCTAGCAAGATGAGAAGGGGGGTCGTACTTGAGAAGATCAACTTTACCCAGCAACAGGCCATGGGATCGAGATGCTTGCCCAAGTGCCATAGTAGCTTGATTCAATGTCAAGTCGGAATTCTCGGAGAAAAATTTGTCGCGCACCAACACTACGTGCACGTAGATTGTCGCGTTGTTCATAAGATTTGACCAAATCGGTGAAGATGCCGGTAGGTGTACGTTTGATCGTTCCAGGATACCCTTGCTGGCAGCGCTAGTTTCTTTCGTCGTGGTATCCTTTACCAATCCCAAGGTTTCTAATAAGGAATTCACTTTCTTCGAGACACTTTGTCCGAGCGTCAAAAGTATCGAGGTCGATTCAATTCCCTGTCCAGCAGCAGATTGTATAGTGGAAAAGATACTTCCGTCGTCTTCCATGGAGGCTTTATCCTGACTGTCCAGCCACTCTTGTGCAAATTTCAAGGATGGATCGATGGACGCACCGCTTTGATCACTAGTATTATCAGTGTTGCATGCTTTTTCCTCGTTGATGCAATCCAGACTTGATATCAGGAAAGTTTTGGAAAGAGAGGGGGTATCGATTCGCTGTTGCCACAGCAGAACAATATCTTTTGAGTTTTCTTCTCCTTCCGATTCGGTGAACTCTGATTGTAAGAATTCTTGGCTGTATCTTGCTTTTGTGGATAAGTAAACCTTCATAGCGATTTTGGCCTCCGTGTCCCAGAGCGGACGAATGAAGGAATCGGGCGCAAAGTTATCGAGGTTGACTCTCGTCAAGGGGTACATCATTCCGTAACTGAAATTAAAAAGAGCAGATTGAGCAAAACAGTAGCAGTGCAGAATTTTTTTTTGTGACAACTACTTTCCATCCGATTCCACAGAGTAACTTACAGATTAAGCATTGCAAAAGAGACATAAACTGCCATGAACACTGAAGCAGCACATGACGACGAAAATATCGAGCCAAACTTCGATTTCCCTTCCTTCTTTCCGCTTTCGGTCCCTGTTTCTGTCATGGCGGCGTGAAATGCTCTTTGCTTGTCGTCGCTATCTATTCTCTGTTACTACTGATATATTCTAGTAAAGCCATCCAAATCACAGCGCTACTTTGATGGATGCTATGCAGGAGAGGGCTTGTTCGAGTTTGAGAGTCGATGGGTATTGAGTAAGTTATGTGAGATAACTGAATTTTTTGACAAGTGTCCTTCACACCCAGGATTCATCAGTCCCGCAACAAGGGCCAGGGAAACATCTCAACAAGAGTTAAAGGTACCAGGTAGGTTCAAGGATCATACCGGTACGTACGAGTCCTAAGGTTACCCGGTACGGAGTCGCATCATCAACAAATGACGATGACAACCATCTAACAAGACTACAAACATTACTAAAGGGGCCGAATAGAAGAGAGTATAAGCACAAACTGCATCGAAAGATAATGGCATTGATTAACTGATGGATTAAGCTCAATGCTGTCACTCCCTCAGTTGTAGGTCAGAGGGTTAATCATCTTGACATCCATACATTTGCTTTGCTTCAGCTGCGGATTCCTTGTCAATAACAACCACCATTCCTACTAAGATTACAAAGAAGTTACTTGGGCCAAATAGAGCAAAGCACTGTATCAAAAGATAATCGCATTTATTAACTAATGGATTAAGCCAAATGCTGTCACTCCCTCAGTTGCAGGTCAGAGGATTAATCATCTTGACTTCCATGCTAGCATCAGATACGAGTGTTCCTAGATCGTAGACTACTTCCTCTCCCGCATCGATCAACATTTGCTTTGCTTCAGCTGCGGATTCCTTGTCAACAACAATCACCATTCCTACACCACAATTGAAAGTGCGAAGCATTTCGTTGTCGTCAAGGCCACTAGCATTCTTCATCCACGCGAAAACGCTAGGGAGACTGGGATGGTTTGTGATCTCTGCTCCAATTCCCTTAGGCAGAGTGCGAGGCAGGTTCTCTAGAAGACCACCACCGGTGATGTGAGACATTCCCTTAATGATGCCTTTCTTGAGGAGAGGCAGGGATGCCTTGACATAGATCTTGGTTGGAGTGAGTAATGAATCCCCAATGGTTTCGACTGAAGAGTCCCATGGGCATGGACTGTCATAGGAGAGGCCTTCTTTTTCGATCAATTTTCTTACGAGACTGAAA
The DNA here is from genome assembly GCA_037355855.1 of Pseudo-nitzschia pungens. Taxonomy (NCBI): domain Eukaryota; phylum Bacillariophyta; class Bacillariophyceae; order Bacillariales; family Bacillariaceae; genus Pseudo-nitzschia; species Pseudo-nitzschia pungens. The sequence continues at coordinate 2,795,512 of CM074762.1, read as the reverse complement.
CCATTGCTGTGGATCCCACTGCTGGCAAGACCAAGCAAGACATCCCCAGCACCAATGTTCTGTGGTAGAATTCGATCCCTGTGCACTGCTCCTACGCTAAATCCAGCAAGATCGTAATCTCCAGGAGCGTACATGGATGGCATTTCGGCTGTTTCGCCACCAATAAGTCCACACCCAGCTTGGCTGCATCCTTCGGCAATGCCCTTTACGACTTCGGAAGCTTCGTTGACCTCCAAATGTCCAGTAGCGAAGTAGTCGAGGAAGAATAATGGTTCCCCTCCGGCAACAATAAGATCGTTGACGCACATGGCAACGAGATCAATTCCGACAGTAGAATGTTTCTTCGTCTTTTGGGCAATTCGAAGCTTGGTTCCTACACCATCTGTCGCACCGATCAAAACAGTTTCTTTTGCATCGTATCCTGCAGCAGAAAGGTCAAAGAGACCACCAAAACCCCCAAGGTCTGCATCACAACCTGCACGACGAGTAGCTTTGCAGAAAGGTTTGATCATCTCCACAAGGTTGTTTCCTGCATCGATGCTCACGCCAGCATCCGCATAACTAATGGCTTTTCCCTTAGTAACACTTGCAATGGCTTCCACGAAGGCTGGTCCTTCGAGTCGTTGCACTTTTGCTTTCAGACTTAAGGCGGTATCGTTCTTTGAGACAGCAACTTTCTTCTGAACGAGGATTGGTCCGCCATCGACCTCCTCGGTAACCTCGTGAATCGTACAGCCACTTTCTTCTTCTCCAGCATCGATGACTGCCTGGTGAACCCTGAGATCCATGTCTCCGGCATGCTTTGGTAGCAGCGATGGATGGACATTGATACAACGTCCAGCCCAAAATTTGCAAAACGATGCAGAAAGAATTCTCATGTATCCAATCAATAGAACGTATTCAACTCCAGCTCCTACAAGGGCAGCCGTGCATTCTGCATCATATTGCTCACGAGACAACCCTTTGGCGGACACAAACTTCGATACTACGGTTGCCCCGAGAGACCTTCCCTTTTCTAGAATGGGAGCGTCTGATTTGTTACTGATAACAGCAACAATTTCGGCATCCAATGCACCGGATGCGCATGCTTCCATAACTGGAATCAAAGCTGTCCCCCGTGTTGACCCAAGAACACCAATTCGAAGCTTTTTCTGTGTAGCCTTTCTTCCGATATCGGTTCTGTTGTGCATCAATGCTGCACCATCATCTCCAATGAAAGAAACAGCATCGACACCTTTGTAAGCTGTGTTCAAAGCAGATTTAAGATCCGATCCAAGTCCTGTAACAGCCAAGACACGACCTCCGGAACAGCGCGTGACAGAATTTTCATCCACTTTGGTTCCGGCGTGGTAAACTTTGACACCCTCGATTGATTTTGCTTCATCAAGCCCCTTAATCTCCATGCCCTTCGGATATTTTAATGGGTAGCCTTGTGCGGCGCAGACAACTGTAGCAGCTGAAACGTCCTCTTTGAAGCGGACATCGACACTATCAAGAGTACCGGTGCAGCAAGCTGTCATAGTCTCGTACAAATCGGTCTCGAGTAGTGGGAGAACAACTTGAGTTTCTGGATCCCCGAAGCGGCAATTGAACTCGAGTACATATGGGCCATCGGGAGTCAACCTTTATTCAAGGAGAAGGAAACAGCGAGACACGTGTGAGAAATGGGAAATGCAAAATCTTCCACCAAAAATCGACGTTTACAAACACTCACATCATACCAGCATATAAGAGACCAACGTATGGTGTACCACGCTCCGCCATTTTCTCGACAGTTTTGATGCACATGGCTTCGATTTCTTTCTGTAGGTCAGGCGTCACGCAGGGTGCAGGTGCGTATGCACCCATACCCCCGGTGTTGAGACCTTCGTCATTATCTAATGCACGCTTGTGGTCTTGTGCTGCTGGCATGAGCACAGCCGTTTTTCCGTCACAAAGCGCAAAGCAAGATGCCTCTGGTCCGGTCAAGAAGGACTCAATCACACACGTATCTCCGGCATCGCCGAATGCTTTGTCGGACATGATTTCTTTCACTGCATCGATGGTTTCTTGTTTAGTAGTTGGCAGCAGGACCCCCTTCCCAGCTGCAAGTCCAGATGCCTTGACCACCTGTCTGTCGTTATCGTCCAGCGATTCAACATATTTTATTGCTTCGGCAGAGTCTGTGAAGGTGCGGTACTTGGCAGTTGGAATGTCGTACTCCTGAAGGAAATCCTTGCTGAATGCCTTGCTGGCTTCAAGCTCGGCTGCAGCTTTTGAAGGACCAAAACACAAGACATCAGGGCATTCCACACTCATTTCATCAACTAATCCAGCAACCAAGGGAGCTTCTGGGCCAACGACAACCATTTTGGCGCCAACCTCTTTCGTAAGAGCGATGACAGTTTTGTTGCTTTGATCGGCCCCTTTGTTTTTAATTTTGGGGTTTTCTTCCGACGCCAGTTCCTCCGTTTCCGGGACAACACAACACTTCGGACACTAATGGCGACTTGGCCAAGGCAACGGCCAACGCGTGTTCTCGACCACCCGAACCGACAACAATAACGACATCCTTTCTTTTCGAGGGACCGACTGCTTCTTCGACTGCCTTTGCGTCGAGTTTGGAAACGGCAGCGAGTGCTGCTCCTGCGAACGACGATTGGGATTTTTCATCTCCGTTGATTGCGCCCAAGGCGTCTTCAATGGAACCTCCGAGAAGAGATGAGCCAGCAACGTCATATGCGACGACAACACCACCAGCCAAGATTTTGGAACGGACTAGGTCTGCTTCGGAGGAGGAGGCGATGTATTCCGTCACGGTTGTGGGCAGACAGTACAGCACAATGGATGTCGTTGCCTTGGCATCTTTGCAGGAGTCCTGTAGGAAGGTGCGGTACGGGGCTTCGAGGAGAGCGGACTGGATGGATTGCGACCGACTGGGAACAATTTCGTCGATACCGCATTCGAGGCGAGCCTTAGAAAGCAAATCCAACACCTGAAAGATACCACGAATTAGGAAGCATGAAAAAAAAAAGCGACGACAAAATTCCGTGAACCACGCTGCACATGCAATTCATCAACTGCGACTCTTGACCGAATTCAATCGAAGAGATATTTTACATTCTTCCCCGCACACACCACCACATCACTTTAGCACGAGATAGACTCAACATACCTCGGAAGGTGCTCGTCCTCCAAAACCAAGAACTTCGACGCTGTACATGATCAGGTTCTTGTACCGTTATTGGGTATGCAACGTTTTATTCTTTTTGATCGCAAGTGATTCGGAGTGTTCCTCACGTCGTTAACGATCTCTTCTTGCTATTGCAATCCCGGCTTCGTACGGTAGATCCAATCGAAGGTCCACAAGAACACATCGGTGATGTGTCTTGATGGGTGACAAAAAGTCGGAACAACGATGGATTTCATGGATTTAATGAAAGGATGGCCACGGTTGACGTCTTGCGTCGCGCCACAAGATTGGTTTCGATGGATCAGTCCCGTTTCAAATTTGAATTTCAAAAAAAAAAATGATACCGAAACGAAGGATTTTTGATTTTTGCTTTCTTATTCTGCGTTCGATCCATGGTCCATCGTTCATTCGATAATTACCTTGCACCGAATTGTGGAACTCGGCAACGAGAGTGCCTCATTGGTGATTGCAGCTTAACTAGAACGAACCAACACTCTTCTTTAGAAAGATCGAATACTACTCGTTGTTTATCATCCTGGAGAAAGAAGAAATTGCGGCGATGAGAGGCGGTAATCACCCTCTTCGGTTCCTGGCCTCGAAGCATGGCCTCTTCGTTTCGTCAATCTCAGTTTTGGCGATTTTCTCAATCCTGGAATTTGATGGAAAACTAAGAGTTTTTGTCGACATTGAGGATAATTATAACAAGCTGCCCGATTCCTTCGATACGAAGAATGGGACTTACAATGGTGATTGGGAAGAAGCGAATCGCGATGCTTCCTCGAAGGACGATTTTGTCCGTCTGGACTCCGGTACCATTGGGAATTCAAGGAAATCGCATTTGGAAGTTACCACAGATGCCTCATCGGGGGATTCCTCGAGACCTCGCCATGACGAAAGCAATGAGAAACAAACCGAGCAGAGTGCTGGCGCTAATCGTCACCAAAGAGGCGACAAATCACTTGAAGTGGCCTGGTTGATGTCGTTTCCCAACAGCGGAACGACATACACTAATCATCTAATACAGGACTACACTCGTACTACGACAGCGACAAATTACGGACAGGAACAGGATACCAAAGAAGACAGCATATCGCTTTTCAAGGACTCGATAGATGGTCCATTCTTCCGATATACCACCTGGTCGCTACCACCCAAATACATTCTCACAAAAACACATTGTGGCGGAGAATGCGATGCTTGCCAAACACCGGGTCGGAAGCAATACAACAATACCTTGGAAGCTTTTGAAGTGTCGTGTCGAACTGGGAAACGAATATTCAACAGGACCAAAGTTAAGACAACATATTCTCCGGACATTCCAAAGAGAGCCGTCCATTTGATACGAAATCCATTTGACAACATTGTTGCACGGTTGCATCTCAAGGAACGACGGTGGGCACGTAGCAACAATGCGAAGTACGAAGAAAGAGTAGAAGTCTTCAACAAAACGAAGGAGGGTTTTCGAGCCTACTGTAGATTTCGAGACACGGACTCCTTCAAACAGGAGAGGCGTCACGGCATTCTGAGCAAAGAATTGTTGCAATACGCACAACAAGTTCCATGTTACGGAGAATTCATAGCCTACACCGAGTGGCACAATCATGCTGTCAGTCTTATCGAAAAGAAGGGGATTCCGTTTCTAACACTATTCTATGAGGATTACGCTTCGAATTGGAATGAGACGGTGGATCGATTGCTAACGTTTCTGTCCTTGACTCCTGCCAAAGGCGCAAAAGCCGAAGAATTCATTCGTGGGAAGCACTACGATGAATTCTACGACGAGAAGGAAAAACTTGCAGCCACAAAACTGATTCAAGCTTTCTCATCGGTGGAACTCTGGAAATCTATTGCAGCGATACTTTCTCTAGCCGACTTTTTTCGCAACCAAATTCTGAATTTTTGGGACCAATTTCTCCACCACGGATTTGTCCTCTATTGTTGGTGAAATCGAATACGTTTCACCGTTGGCAATCTTGGCCATCATGCCTCTCAAAATCTTTTCATCGTACACGGGAGATGTGAGACGAATGTTCGTACTGTTCGTGCAACACCAGCGCTACACTACATCGTGTGTGCGAACGAAACTTACCTTTCCGGACCGTGTCTTTGGTAATCCGCAGTCGATCACGGTGACGTTTTTGAATGCCGCCACGGGACCCAGTTTTTCACGCACCAATTTGACAAGTTCGTGCACAGATCCGATCGTAATCTTCTGGGTCGGTTCCCTTGGTACAGACCACAAAGCCGAACGGGAGCTGACCCTTGAGTTCATCCCGAACAGGGATCACCGCACAATCAGCAACACTCGGGTGCTCCAAAAGAACCTCTTCCATAGCTCCGGTACTAAGCCTGTGGCCTGCAACGTTGATCGTGTCGTCGGTCCTTCCCATGATCGAAATATAACCATCTTCATCAATAAAAGCCGCATCGCCAGAATCATAGTAGCCGGGATATTTCTCCAAATACTTTTCGACGTAACGTGCGTCATCCTTGTACAGTGTCTTGAGAGAACCCGGGGGCAATGGCGTCTTGATGACCATGTTTCCCAGTTCGTTCGGGGCCATCTCATTGCCCTCGTCGTCAAAGATCGATATTTCGAATCCAGTCACCGGCATGCTGCAAGATCCGTACCGGACCGGCACCCTTCCCAATCCGGTTGCATTTCCAACCGCCGGCCAACTACACGATGGGACAAAGGAGTCATTGGATCAGCATTCCGGCATTTACTACTACTACGCACAAAAGATCCTAGAAGAGTGATCGACTTACCCGCTGTATTCGTATTCGTGTTCGTGTTCGTGTTCGTGTTCGTGTTCGTATTGTGCGACATGCCAGGAGCAAGAATCAATGAGAAAGCAATTGAGTGAGGAGTTCATCGGATGCACAGAGTCGCGGCGGAGCAACCCTCCGTGCCGAACATTCCGCGCAGTGTCGTGCGTGTCCTTACAGCTCGGTTTGCCACCAGTGATCTATCGGAGACGGAATGTGCGGCAGGGTCCGTTCGAGCCAACGGAGCGTTTCGGGATCGCTGTGTTCTCCGGCGAGGAACACGTTTTTCAACGAATCGAGATCGTACTTTCTGGCAGATTCCGCATTCGGATCCGCCTGTTTGATTGCTCGAAAGGCGGTCGGCGCCGTGAACATGGTGTTGACCCCGTGTTCCTCGATCACGCGCCAGAACGCGCCCTCGTCGGGGGTCCCGACGGGTTTGCCCTCGTACATGACGGTCGTGCAACCGTGGAGAAGGGGACCATAGATGAGATAGGAATGCCCCACGACCCACCCAATGTCCGAAGCGGCCCAGAAGACGTCCCCGGGACGCGACGAGTAGAAGGTGTCCATGGAATATTTCAGAGCCGTCGCGTGACCGCCCGTGTCCCGAAGAACTCCTTTCGGCAGTCCCGTGGTGCCGCTGGTGTACAAGATGTAGTGCGGGTGGGTGGACGGCAGCGGCACCGCGTCGACCGGGTCCGCGGTTTGCAGGAGTTCCTCGTAATCGACATCCAACGGTCCGAGTTCGCACTCTTCCACGTCGGAGCGCTGGACCACGACCACTTTTTCTACGTCGTGGTTCGACAGCTTCATTGCTTCCTCAACGATCGGACGATATGGGACAATCCTCGTTGGCTCTACTCCACAGCTGGCAGTAATGATGACTTTTGGACTGGAATGGTCGATTCGACTGCTGAGTTCGTGACTGGCAAAACCGCCAAAGACTACGGAATGGACAGCTCCTTTATAAATAATAATCACAACAATCACAAAGAACAAATCATTGGTTGGTTCGGTTTGGTCTGCGACCGAGCGGCTGGAATTTCAACAACGACAACGACAACAACGACAAAGACGACAACGACACCAAAAAAAAAGAAACAGGGACGTACCAATGCGAGCGCAGGCGAGCATAGCAATCGCGGCCTGCGGGATGAGGGGCATGTAGATGACGACGCGATCTCCGGGCCGGACTCCGAGGTCGTTCCGGAGCGCCCCCGCGAACAAAGCGACCTGCTCCAAGAGTTCCTTGTAGGTGTATTTTGCTTTCTTGCTCGTCACGGGAGAATCGTAAATCAGGGCGTTCTGGTCCCCGCGTCCCTGGTTCACGTGCACATCGAGGCAATTGAAACTCGCGTTGATCTTCCCGTCCGGAAACCAATCGTGGAAGTGGGGATTGCTTTCGTTTCTCCGAATGGCGGTTTGCGGTTCCTCGAACCAGTGGAGGGAGCCGGCCGCTTTTCTCCAGAAGGTCTCGGGAGATCGGATCGATTCGTCGTAGTGCTCGGCGTAGGCACCGAATTCTCCCCGAACGTTTTCGCGATCGAACGAGGAAAAGGATCGAGACGATGCGGTCACCGACGAGGGACGAGACAGAAAGCTACGGGTCTTTGCGGACGGGTCTCTCCGACACGGTTGATTCTTTTGCGCAAGTGCTGCTCGAGAACACCACCGATAGATTGATACAGTCATCGCTTCTTGGGGTTGTGAGATATTGGTTGTTGAATAGATTTTGTGGGCAGAGATGGGACCTAAACGGAAGCCAAAATGCGTGTTCTAATTCATAGCATCATAGCATGAATTGCAATCATCCGATATTCGATATTGCGTTGTTGCATGCTTGAGCGAAAACTGTTCACGGAATGTGATTGATATCTCGCTAACAATCTTCTACTTGTACTTCGTAAGGTTACTTCAGACGTGTAAGTTAACTTACTATCAACTCCCCAGAGAAGGTGATAATTTGAAATTACGAAGCAATTTTAAAAGCAATCTTTTAATCTTACCGGTACAGAACACGAGATCGTGAAGTTTGGAGCGAAAAGAATGAGTAATCTTAGCATTATTGTTATGGAGGTGACAACAAAGATACCATACCGAAGCATGAAGTACAGATCCTCGTTTGCTACGACATACGACGCCTCTCAGTACATATCCTACCATGGAAAGTCTTCGGGAAGTTTTGTAGTCGGCGAGTGAGGCCTGAACCTTTTTTGATTGAGGTTCAACTCTCGAAAAAACTCAATTGTCGTGTTGAGTAACCTTACGACTAGTGTTCCTGTGATTGATGCACATCAGAATCATTGTTTTAGAGGGAGAATGACTCACTCAATCAAAACTTACTACTACTTGTACAAGAAGAATTAGTAAATAATAATACTAATAATGACACTCTTTTGCAGTGCAGGTTCTTGATTGAGAGTTTGCTATTCAAATACCCCATCATTGCTTCTTCTTCTCCTCTTCCGATGGTGGATTGTACTGATTCGATTCTTACTGCTAATAGTAGTAGCAGTGGTGGTGGTGTTCTCTTCCTCTAGTATTTGTCGTAGCAAAATGAAGAAAATCAGGTACTATATGACATCCTTATCTTGGCGCGGAACAAAGCTTCCCAGAATTGTACTAAGGTTAGTACAAGTATTCACATTTAGGACAAGCATTCACCTCACCTATTTTGATGTGCCTCAATGAGGAGAATTGAAAGGTATTCTTCAAATGGAGCCTTGGTGCATGCTTGTGTGCAATTGGAGTACGAGTACTGTGAACTTCTCATTGAACATCAATCTGTAAAAGAAATAAGGGTAGTACCAGTAACTCAGTAGAGAATGAAATTAGCAGTGAAGATACCCAGATGGGTTGGCAGGGCCATGAAAAAAATGACAGTTAACAATGTGTTTGACCAGAACAAAAAATTAGGTCTCTCCTTTTGGCTTAATACTGCTGAAATCAACAAGACCATCCAACAAGCAGAAATTTTAGTCTAACCCTCTCTTATAGGATTAGTAGAGTTCAACAATCCAGAATCAGGCAGCTTTTGGGAGGAGGTGGGCCACACTGTTTGTCGTCACACATTCTTGCGCAAAAGCAACAACAAGACGAGATCAATTCAATGGAACTGGTGCTGGGAACCAAAAAACAAGCTCACGGTGCGATCTCAAATGTGATCTTAATTCATTGGATATTATCGAATTCTATGATAGCCTTACAAAGAATGATCAGATTCTTGCTCAGATTTTTCATTATGAGAAAGTTGTTGTGCGAAGTTTGCAAGTTCGAAGAACGGATAACGATGATAAGGTTAGCCTTACCGCCGGTAAGTTAGTGTCCAGCACCTTGTTTGCCCTTTTATCCTCAACTCTAACAGCTATTTTGCGTGACGTTGAAGTGTCAACATCCAACACGTACTTGTACGCGCCTCGCAATGAACGGTATCTTACGTATGTTGTCACTAGAAGAAATTACCGGCGCAATCATAACCCGTGCCAAGATATCGGATCGGATTCTGTATGATGACATGGGAAAACAATACCGAAAAGAAGATTTTCACATCAGACCCCTGTCAGCTTCAGCCGCCTTCCGCCTGGAAGAGTAGTAAGATCCGCAAACACCGGAAGCAGCGTCAACACCGATATCAACGACGACGGCGAGAACAACAACAACAACAACAACAATAATAACAAGAAGAAGGAATCAACCCATTTACCAATACATACTATGGCTTTTCAACGACAAATCGTACATCTTCTACTATGCTCCTTGCTGGCAGTCAGCACGGTTGCAATGAAAGATGCCGCAACTGGCATTCCTTTTGACAACAAATCGAAGGGACTCAATATCTTTGGCGTTGGGGTCAGACGCAAGGGTCCCATCAAGGTTTACTCTGTTGGAATGTATGGCACCGAAGAGCTCAAAGACGAACTTTCCACAATTTCGAGATCCGACAAAAAAGGCAAACCGGCCATCGACGCCCTCAGGAAAGGGGCATCGGCGAGCCCGACTGCCTTTGTTCTGAAAATGAATTTCAAAGTTGGTTCGGAAAAAATGGCTCAAGCAATCGCCGATAGCGTTCAACCCCGCCATTCTTCCGACGAGGAGGTAGGACAACTCAAGGATATTATCTTCGAAGGTGTGCAAGACAAGGGTGCCGCCGTCAAGGGTACCGTGATTGAGTTCGACTGTTCCGATGGTGTAGAAGTTACAGTAGATGGAAAGGGACGCGGAAAGGTATCAAGCCCTGGTCTTGCAAAGGCATTGTGCGATGTCTACCTCGATGACAAGAGCGTAAGCCCCAAGTTGAGGGAATCCATTCTCGAAAACTGTTGCGCAGAGTAGATTCGACAGATTTCTCGAATACGAAACGAGAAAATGGAACTAGCTTCAAAATAGTATTACATCAAAAGTAGAGTTACAAGTCTAAGAGCATTACTCAGAAATTACATGACCATGCTAGCAACACCCTTGCTTGAAGCAGCAGTTCGCTCATCTTTCCATGCCGACGCTCCAAACAGCTCTCTGCGAATTTCAGGAGTGATCTTGTGATGAAAGTGAGTCTTCATTACTAGTCGCAACGACTCCCGAGCTTGGTCTTGGATCTCATTTTTATAGCGTTGACAAAATGTGAGGAGTGCCTGATGCCACAATACTGGTAACGTGCGATCGTCGTTGATGAACGAGGCGAAATGACGCACAAGCGATCCAATGACGGGCACAGGAAGTGCATACTTTTTGTTCAACAGAGTCCTGATGAAAATCGACGCTGCACCGTTGTATTCCTTCATTTGAGCCAATTTGTGAATTGCGACCGCGGAATGATGAACCGGAATGGAGACCCGCTGCAAAACTGATGCCACGATAGCAGCTTCCCGAAGTGTACACTCTTCTTTGCACAATGGAAGCAAGATACCTTTGAAGAACGCCGCTGGCTTATACACAGCTTTCTTCAACGAAATGTAATAGTGATAGTTCAGCTTTTTGTTCTCGTAAATATCGGCACGCACAGCGTCCAACAGTACCAGGTAATAAAATCTTTGCGCCAACTTCGGGCTCAGATTGGAAGCAAAGATCCTCGTGGCTGCATACATTGCATGCGGCGTCCAACGATCAGGCCGTGTCAAGTAAAGAACTTGCTCCCAATTGCTCAATGACGGTATGACTTTGAATGCTTTAGGAAGTTTTCCTGAAGTGTAGCGGCTAAGAATTTTGCCAATATCTGTGTAGACTTCGACAACTTTGTCGGGAAGCGGTGGCAAACCTTCTTCTTCATCGTCGTCGTCCATTATCCCTTGATCTTCACGTTCTTTCTGGGCAATTTTTTCCATGATGAGATCTGCCAGTGTTTTGCGCTCCTCGGTAGCCCCGCCAGCATTCATCGATGCTACGATTGCTTCGTCTTCTGCGGACAAACCCAGAGCTCCGTCTTTGATATTCACATAACCTTGATCATTTTCGATGTAGCTAGAAACGAAAAAAATCGATAGTCGAAACAACAAAAACGTTTTTGAAGAAAAGAACATCAGGAAACAGTTTTGTGGATTGCAACTTGTACTGAAAAATAATCTTTTGATCGATACGTTATATTCGATCACCCGACTTACTCCTCTTCACCCTCGTCTAGAACAATTTCTTCCTCCTCCTCCTCTTCCTCATCACTATCGTCGAGCATGCTCTTGCTGAGTTGCGCCTGCTGTTCTAGCTGACGCTTATTCTTTTGATGCCAAGATCGCTGCTCGTCAATTTCTTCTTCGATTTGCTGTTCCCTACTCATTTCCAAAATCTTTCTCGATGTTTTCTCGTCGAGAAATTCACCCTCTCCCGCTTGATCCTTCCTTCGCTTGCGACGACTCGTGCTGGTAGCGTACTTGCTTCCTCGCTGCGAGTCGCCCTCGATTACTTGTCCGAGCGGCTCATGCCGAGCCTGCTGCGATTCAAGGGCTGGCGCTCTTAACTTCTTGGCTTTGGGCATTGTTCTCTAGAGTTGTCGTCAACAATAAGAAGTTGGTGCGTTTCTGGAAGACACCGAAGTGAAGAAATAAATTCGGTGGGTCGTTGTTGTGGTAATTGCGCTCCGAGAACGGTTTCCAAGTCGGACCCTGAACAGGTCAACAGATGAATACCTGAATTGTTATTCCGAAGTATTATTTCAGTTCGATTTTCCCCCTCAGTCCAATCGTGAAGAAAAGAATGGTGTTTGTTGAAAGAATGAATTATGCGGATTCACGGATAGAGGGCCAGACGATTTATGAGTCCTTAACCTTAATTATTAGTTGTGTACCGTCTTTCACACCTTACTAAACTTTGTCTGTGGATAGACGCACAGACGGTAGAGACGCGTGTTCCTAGCCGATAAACACATGGGAAGGCTTTCGGAGCTCTCACGACGACCTTTTCTGCCCAAACTGAAGAGGGATAGCCGCACCATCGTCAACCCCCGTCCGAGCAACACAATTGTTGCGATCGTTAGGAAATTGAAGAAAACCACCCTTTCAAGATGAACTGTGCTTCCCTTCCCGCTATCCTCCAGCCCAAGGAGGAGGACATCCAGATGATGTTGTCCGCTGGTGTCCACACCGGAACCAGAAACTCTGACTCCGCCATGGAGGAATACATCTGGCGCCGCCGTAACGATGGTGTCCACATTCTCAACATTGGCAAGACCTGGGAAAAGCTCATGCTCGCTGCCCGTGTTATCGTCGCCATCGAGAACCCCGAAGACGTCATCGCTATCTCCGCTCGTCCCTACGGTATGCGCGCCGTCCTCAAGTTCGCCCAATACACCGGCGCCCAATCCCTTGCCGGACGATTCACCCCCGGTACCTTCACCAACCAGATCACCAAGCAATTCCGTGAGCCCCGCCTCTTGGTCATCACCGACCCCCGAACCGATTCCCAGGCCGTTCGTGAGGCTTCTTACGTCAACCTTCCCGTCATCGCTTTCTGCGACTCCGACTCTCCTCTCCAATACGTCGATGTTGCCATCCCCGCTAACAACAAGGGTAAATACTCCATTGGTTTGATGTACTGGTTGTTGGCCCGTGAGATCCTCCGTCTCCGTGGATCCGTCAGCCGCAGCGGCGACTGGGATGTCCCCGTTGATCTCTTCTTCCACCGTGATGTCGAAGAGTTGAAGAAGAGCGAGGAAGAACAAGCCCAAAAGGCCGAGGAAGCCGTTGCTGCCGCAGCCGCCCCTACCTCTTACGAGGAGATGGCGGCCCCCGTCGCCGACGAAGCTGTCGCCGAGGCCGGATTCGATGGTGCCGCCGATGGCATGTGGGAAGGTGGCCAAGCCGGAGCTGCCCCCGCCGGTGAATGGTAAATTCGTTAGTCCTCTATAAAACATATTTCTAGCATTCCATCACCCAACAGTTATCCGGGGATAATTAACTTTTAAGTGATTTTATGCCTTTCTAACGCCAGAAGTCCAACAAACAACTACATAGTCCGGGTCCATAGATGTTCGCAACCCCAAAAAAGACTGAAAGCACGCAGTTGTTTTCCAAGGAATGTGCAACAAGACAGGGATGTCAATATGGAGTTCAGCAACTTCACCTGCCATAACTTTTTCGTAGAGGGAAGAAGAGGCCTTGTATCATGCTGGCGTTGTCAGATTTTCGTGAGATTTCTTGAATCTAGAGCTACATACAATCATACTAGTAATTACTTGTCGCACTCAGTTATCAACTAAAACCAATGGTGACTTCAATTGAACTTGAACAAGAAGCTCTTGATTTTCATAGGACCACCACCAGCACCTGGATGCACCGAAACTAGTAGAACTACCGTATGGTACTCAGATGAATGATAGTTTAGATTGAAACAGCACAATCATGGCTTGCAATGGTGATGAGCAAGCTGGTCTTTTTATCGACTTTCCACTGATCCAACCATCAAAACAAAATCTCTCCATGATGGGTTGGCGGCTTGAGACTACAACCTACGTAGTAACTTACTCGTAAGGTTACCGTACTTCGTATCACCGATCAGCGGTAGCAGCACAAAGGTTACTCAATACTCAATACGTACGTATGATTACTATGTATTAGTATGGCACTTCTCATTTTTTTCCACATCGACTACGGGTAAGCATATGTATAATACATACTACGCGATGCGTGGGGGAAGAAAACAGTGCAAAATTTTCTGGCGCGGCTGGAAAAACAGCAAAATTTGACGGTCAGGCTCGCAGTGATCGCGATTCAAGACTTCGAGTGCTTAATTATCGAGGCGGCAACGATTAGGCAGAATCCCCCTTGTCTCCCGTCGCGTCCCTCTCTTTGTCGCCATTGTGCATCCATTATTTCAGAGCGTTTTTGAACGTCGTTTCGTGCGAATCAACCAAAATATCAATACGACCATGGTAGGTAGTTCTCTCTGGATTAACACCCTGCTGCCTACGATCTAGTTTTCATCGTTTTCGGAACCCGCGATGCATCGACTCCATTGGTTTGGCGACACCTCGCGTGGACGACAAGACCGAACGAGGAGGGAGCAGTCGTGTTCTGTTTGTATTGCGGTTCCGGTTGCATTTGCATTGGCTTTGGTCATGTTTGTGGAGTGATGGGCATCACGGAGAGCGGTGCAGCCTGCATCCGATCTCAGTGGTGCTCTGGTTTCCCTCTGCCGTGCTTCGCGACTAACAGATTGCGTTGTTCGCACAACTCTACTCTCTGACGGCATTGTTCCCCCATCCGATCCCCAGTCCGGCAAAGGTGGCAAAGGAGGAAAAGGAGGAAAGGGAGGAAAGGCCCCAACCAGCAAGAAGGCCCCGCAATCCAGGAGTTCCAAGGCCGGTCTCCAATTTCCAGTCGGTCGTGTCCACCGTTTCCTAAAGAATTCTGTCCACCAGGGACATCGGGTGGGAGCTACCGCCGCCGTTTACACCTCGGCGATCCTGGAATACCTCACGGCAGAGGTGCTGGAGTTGGCCGGAAATGCCTGCAAGGATCTCAAAGTAAAACGTATCACGCCGCGTCACTTGCAACTCGCAATCAGAGGAGACGAAGAATTAGACGCCCTGATCAAGGCCACTATTGCCGGTGGAGGTGTCATCCCGCACATCCACAAATCTCTCATCAACAAGTCTGCCAAGGGAAAGAAGCCAAAGTTCTAGATGATGATGCTCGCTCTGTAGTTGTGGTCGACTTGAAACCTTTTAAGAAGAAGAAGCAGCAGCAGCAGCAGCAGAGTGCAACGCCACAGGCAGGGCCCGCGAGTCGGTCATTCGTGCCGTTTC